>FR989914.1:2731495-4097242 GCA_905404115.1 Pheosia gnoma
AATATTAATTAGTTACCCGAACACGTGACGAATTCTTTTTTTGTCCGAGAATTTGAAGTGTGTTATTAGGTATGTTTCTAGGAACACTGCCAGTATCATCATTTATCAATGATAATAAATGCAGGCTGGGCGTGCAACTATACTGCCGTCGATCGAGGTCGACCAGGCGATACTTAATCGACACAAATCTATAGTCAACCAAATTGAAAACATCGATCGAGAAATGTATATTTCAAAAGTCGCGAATAACTTAGACACAGAGATTATTCGTAAGTGTATACTTTAGGGTCAACTTATATAGATACTTTGTATGGAGAATTGAACAGCGCCTCTAGCGGATGGTATTTAGATCTTTCAATTGTCCATGCCAAATGTCTATTTAGTTAGCTTACGAATAATCTCGCACTTGACGTACTTGTAAAGCAAATCAGTTGCACCAAAAATCATTGAACTGTGAACTTGGTTCAGAACAAACAATTTGGGGGACCACCATTGACCCTCGGCTTATCAACTTACCCAATTATAAACCAAATTAAACGATAATTGAAGAAGCCATTGAAATTGAACTCCTCAAAGATGTCAGTCGAGGTTGTCAATGGACTTCCGCCAAGTATCACCTAGTTCTATTATAAATTGGTTTCCAAGAATAATATTTTTTTTTATGTTTTGTACGCAGCTTAGTATGAATCATCGAATCACCTGACTTCTGCGCTAGTAGCTATAAACTGTATTGCAGGAGCCAGTTCCATCCTTTTTAACCGACTTCAAAAAAGAGGAGGTTCTCAATTCGGTTGTATTTTTTTTCTTTTCTTATAGTTGTAACTGCTATGCTTAATAAAGAAGACAAAGTCAAAGAAAAAAAAAGGAGACCAGAAACAAAATTAAAAAGAAGATCATAATGTTGAATGATCGAATTATACACACGTCACAACAAGTTTGAGGTAGCTTATTTATTTTCGAACTAGCTGTTGCCCGCGACTTCGTCCGCGTGGTATTTAACAAAGACTCAACCGTTGGCAACAGCCTGCTCGCGTTCTGATCCCGCGGGACGGATTGCAGATTGTTGCTATCAAACTTAATCAGGCGCTGCGCTGCAACATTGGTTTTAATTTTTTTTTCGTGAGATCTTATTTTTTTCGAAAATAAAAGTAGCCTAAGTTACTCCTTGTTACATCAGCTATCTGCCAGTGAAAGTCCCGTCAAAATCGGTCCAGCCATTTCATAGATTAGCCGGAACAAACAGACAGACAGACAGACAGACAGACAGACAGACAGACAGACGGACGGACGGACGGACGGACGGACGGACGGACGGACGGACGGACGGACGGACGGACGGACGGACGGACGGACGGACGGACGGACGGACGGACGGACGGACGGACGGACGGACGGACGGACGGACGGACGGACGGACAGACAGACAGACAGACAGACAGACAGACAGACAGACTGACAGACAGACAGACAGACAAAAATTGTAAAAAATGTTGTTTCGGTATAGGTAACGTGTATACATCCAAATGCACTTGGTAAAAAGCGGTTATTTTAATATTACAAACAGACACTCCAATTTTATTTATATGTATAGATAACTAGAAATAAAGAAAACTTGTTTGTCCTTACCTCACGACCTTCGCATCACCTTTACCTGTTGTAATCCTAGTAGTGTGACTTCCAACTAAACACAGAAGGGGCAGTTGGGGCCTCCGGAGAGAGTGAGAGAGAGAGAGACAAACAGAAGTATGGGGCAAGTACGGGTTTAAACAGCGTAAAATACCAATTGAATGCTTGAATCATTTCATACATTTTACAACAGCGCCTCAAGCGGAATGGTGCAGCTTTACTAGTTAATGTATAGAACCATTTGACCTGATTAGTTCAGTTGGTAGTGACTCTGCTTTCTGTGCCGAGGGTCCCAGGTTCGATCCTGGTAGGGACAAACTTTGTGTGATGAGCACGAATGTTTGTACCCAAGTCATGGATGTTTAAGTCTATTTAAGTATTATATACTGGTTTCGTGTCTTAATATGGAACCGTATAGTTAGCGTGTTGGTCTGGCGATATTATTATTATTTGACCACTTGATCGGTATTTTTTACGTTCAAACTGACACTAGGGGCCCGGGTATGCACTGACTCATACATGTATAGCATTTTAAAATCCTAATTTACATGCGAAACACATTAAACTACACAGATACCGAGTACTTTGGTTACTTTCCTGTTTTTCGGTTCTTTACCGAACGAGTATATCGTTTACTTTGTTTGTCGTTAATGAGGAAAACCGCCGTTAAACGTGATTAAATTAACATTTTCATCACCGCATTATGTAACAAGATAAACTTGAAAGGAAAACAAAAAATATTTTAGATGAAATTATCATAGGTACGTACGAACGTATTTTCAATGACACTTATAAAGCTATAAGGTCGTATATCCTTATGTCATCATATCTAAAAGCACATGCTCCCGGTAACGTCAGTCAAAATAGTACCTCTTATGAAATACATTTGCTGTACGATATTCAACCTTAAATGGGTCTCAAATAATGTCCACGAATGTACCAAGGATACGCCTTTTATTTTAATTATATAGTTCTATAGTCTAATAATAGTTTAAGAAGTGGGCTGTCGTCAATACTTTAACATTCAATAGTCGAAATTGTATTCCACTACTATTTTTTTAATTATAAACGACAGTATCTATTGCAATACAGAACAGAACATAATATTAATTACTTCAGAAATATTCAAATATATTCATACAATCATCACTATATTTATAGCCATTATCATAAACATCAAACAACACCGGCTTCAGAATATAAATATAAAATTACAAAATCACAAAAACAAGGATATCGACCGTGACAGGACTCGAACCTGCAATCTTCGGATCCGAAGTCCGACGCCTTATCCATTAGGCCACACGGTCGCTGAATGAACGAGCGAAATAGGTCATGCATTTACCCGCACCAAGCCTCCTCTAAGTTACGTCATCGATGTCGTCACGAGGTCATTGGCCTTGAGCGGCCTCCGGCGCGGCGGAGCATTTTCACAGAGTTTTCATAGGATTTTTTCAACCAATTACATGTATGAATATATTTGTACTGTTTAATTAATGAATAATTTTGCGGATTAATGAAATTTTATGTTGTCTACCCGTGCAATTAGTAACCTTAGAATGAGAATAAGAATCTTTTTATTCGTACATAAGGTGTAACAAAAATTCGGTAAAATATTTTACCAGATGAATCAGTAAGTTATATGGATCTTGTCGATGTATAAAAAATTGTGTAAATCACGTTTATATTTTTTTTTAATTTTAAATAAGGCGATCTAGTGCGTTTGGCTATGCGCTCAGTACAGGGTGCCATTTTTTAATGTCTAATAATTAGAATTTATTCTTTGGGAATGTTATCTTTATAACCTACTGTTGGACCTGTTGAAATATTTACTGATTCATTTGCTCTAATATTTACAACATTTTGGTTAAACCTAATATTAGTATATATATGTGTGTTATTTCTGTAATAAAAGAAGTCCTAAATTGAGTAAAACATACACTCTATATAAGACCTCATAAAGGGTGTGTTTGTTAGGAACAAAGAACATTGTTGAGGCCCTACTAATTAATCTCTACGTAGAAAGCGTGGTGATGCTCTACAAAATACGACCTTAATGGATTCTTAATACCTAGCTTTTGTGTATTAGCCCTCTAGCTACCTCTTCCACCGCGCCGCAAGCTACACAGATGGCGCTGCAGACGACATTCAGAACAATTGACAATTCTCCATACAATCCTGCAACGCGCTATGAGAGTTTTCGGAGCACGTAACATATATACAAGATCCCGACAATACCCGTTGGGGCATAGCGGCCGCCCCGCCAGGCATACCACCCGCTGGCTGGAAGATCTTCCCTTTTTCCGCTAAAGCCCCATTTATCCGTAACAATTTTTCGTTCGTTTCGACCATAAACCATTCAAAGACATTTGAGTATTTGAGTTTTGAGTTTTTTTACGACTTCTTGTGATTCTCAAACATAACGGTTACAATATTAGTGAGTTATTAACCATTGTGTGTTCATAAACATGCACGAGTGAAAGAAATAAAAATAAAAAATAAATAGTATAACTTGACTTTTCAAGTTCTCCCAAGATGTCCGGTCCCAACTATCCACAGCCTTACTGATAGGGGTAGGGGATTTATTTAATCATCACCATCATCATCATAATCATCAAGGGTACTTATATTTTAAAGAACGCTGAAGAAGTTTTACTCGACACTGGCAAAATGGCACTATTTTGTAGCCAATTGCCAACCTAAAAAAAAAAGAAGAAGAACCATGAATCAATGATTTATTGGCAGCATGGATTAATTTCTTCGCCTGCCCTACTGGACGAATTAAACTGCTACTACCACTCAATTATTTATTGATCAAACTTTACCCAAGAAAATAGTTATAATTTATATAAAAAATACCAATTGTCCCTGTTTTTTATACTTATCTACGTTTTAAAAATAGCATTTTGTAACAGTCACGGTGAGATATCACATATTTTATGAAGCTAAAAATAAATCAGTTTTGTTCATTGGCCGTCAAATGCACAATAGGTTAGATTGTGTTGTTATTTATTGTAGGGAAATTTCCTATCAGCATTGGCTACAAAGTATTCTGTTTAAGATAAAATCGACTCCTGTATACTATTTTACATAAACATTATTGTTTTTCGATAGTCTATGGTAATGTTTTTAAATGGGATTTTTTACTTCAATTAAATAAAAATACGAATAATATGATCTAAAATGGTATTGTAAGGTTTAGTTGTGTTTTGCACACAAGAATAGCTATTACTATTGCTACGTAATATCATCTGCTTGAATGTAGTTTGCTTTTAAAATTTAAATACACGAATATTCTGATCTAAAATAGATTTGATACAGTTTTGGTGGCTTCCGCATAAGAAAATCCATAAATATTGCTTCTAGGTAGCATCTCTTGAAAGTAGCATGCTATTAACAATAAACAAATATTCTGATCTAATCTGAACTCGGTCTTTACCAATATATATATAATATATAAAAATTAGCGTATTCGTTTATTGTATTAGTATTTTTCATTATTTTTGGGGGGTGGTCCGTATGAGAATTGCAATGGTAAGAAATACAAGGGATAGTCACACTCGTGATTCTACTATGCAGTGTGTAGTGTGCGATAAGGTCAGCGCCGTAAGCACTCGCTCTGACGACCACCCAAGGACCACCCGATAACCCTATAAGGTTAATAGGCCGAGGAATATTCCTATTATTGTCCTGTTTGGTTTTCGTAAGGATGTTCACCCCTAACTTCGACCGTTTTAAATTAATTAGGAATCTTCTAAGGTTGTCCCAAAGAGATCGCAGCTAGCGATATGTAATTATATAATGTACTAGCTGTTGCCCGCGACTTCGTCCGCGTGGTGTTTAACAAAGACAACCGTTGACAACAGCCTGCTCGCCCATTCTGAGCCCGCGGGACGCATTGCAGGTTGTTGCTATCAAACTTAATCAGGCGCTGCGCTGCAACATTGGTTTTAATTTTTTTTCGTGAGATCCTATTTTTTTTTTCTAAAATAAAAGTAGCCTAAGTTACTCCTTGTTACATCAGCTATCTGCCAGTGAAAGTCCCGTCAAAATCGGTCCAGCCATTTCAGAGATTAGCAGGAACAAACAGACAGACAGACAGACAGACAGACAGACAGACGGACAGACAGACAGACAGACATACAAAAAGAATAAAAAAAATTGTTTCGGTATAGGTAACGTGTATACATCCAAATGCACTTAGTAAAAAGCGGTTATTTTAATATTACAAACAGACACTCCAATTTTATTTATATGTATAGAAGTATAGATTAGTATCTTGTATGAAATGTTTATTCTAATTAGTGTGCTGTAAAGAGTTTATATATATCTATATTACTATACTAGCAATACACTGAATCTAAATAATAAATGTATTTAGAGTGGGTATGTAGCTAGGTTGTTAATTAAATACCGGCTTGCTAAAAATATTTCTAGCACTGCTACTTTTTAGGATTTTTAGGATAAAAAAAAATCCGATGTTCGATTTGTAAGTGCGTTCAAATACTAATTTGCAAGTTTGTAAGTGTATATAATTTATTGTAGAGTACAATCTACACACACACATGCACGGCACTTTGCGTATTCCACTGGGTGGCTTTATGTTCGATTCTCATCTGGCCCATTGTACGGTGCCCGTAATACAAGTATCGCTTAGCATTAGTATACCATAAAGTTACCGTGTTATTCTGGCGATATTTACTTATTATTTGGATAATAAATGTTTATCATTAAGAAATACCGAAAATCTAAACACTCAAAATTCGACTGCAGTCTTGATCTCTATGAAATGTGCAATAAGAGCCAATTATGAGAATCACCACACACATGGTATCTCGCAAGTCAAGAGTCCTTATCTTAAATATCGCAAATATTTACATCCAGTGAATGTTAGGCTTTACACTCATCTATACAAATAAATAAAATTGGAGTGTCTGTTTGTAATATTAAAATAACCGCTTTTTACTAAGTGCATTTGGATGTATACACGATACCTATACCAAAACAATTTTTTTTTACAATTTTTGTCTGTCTGTCTGTTTGTTCCGGGTAATCTCTCAAAATGGCTGAACCGATTTTGACGGGACTTTCGACTTTCGACTTTCGGGACGGGACGGGACGGGACGACACTGGCAGATAGCTGATGTAACAAAGAGTAACTTAGGCTACTTTTATTTTAGAAAAAAAAATAGGTTCTCACGAAAAAAAATTAAAACCAATGTTGCAGCGCTGCGCCTGTTTATGTTTGATAGCAACAACCTGCAATGCATCCCGCGGGCTCAGAACGCGCGAGTAGGCTGTTGCCAACGGTTGTGTCTTTGTTAAATACCACGCGGACGAAGTCGCGGGTAACAGCTAGTTATGTATATAATAGACGCACATTTAAATACAAAAGAATATTCAAATCGAATTGAGAATGAATTTGGGCAACTATTAAGTATAATATTTAGTGTGTATACACTCATGATATGTAATATAGATTATAAATATGTTTTTTCTAGTGGTGCACCAAATTCCGTGAACCGCGGTCTTTACCATCCCGTATCCCAACCCTCTTCCTACTGTAAGGTACTAAGATAACATAAACTCGAAGATAAAATTTCTCCTTACCATATTATAACAGCTTCTCTAATAAGTATTGGCTTTTACTGCCATTGTTATACAGACTACTTTAGTGCTACAGGACTCCGTGTTACACAAGAGAAATTGTGAAAGAACTTTACGTGAACGCAATAAGGATGGTATTCAATTGTTAGCGGGATAAGTGGAACTACTTTCGTGATATGCGTCCCTGGTAGCTCGGTCACGTGTTGTCGTTCCGCGGTCGTTACCACTTTGGCTCCTTATCCAATAATTATTGCCTTCATTCATTTTTAGGATATCACTCACTCGCTCGTTCTGTCATTCTAGAGCGAGATAAAATATTCAATGGTCTTGAAGTATATTTTATTTAAAAAATATATATGATGGTTTGTTTAAAGCAACAACTCTATCACGCATGTCATTTCTCTAAGGGTTAGGTAGACAGATATACTGTGGTATGCCCACAATTTGCCATTGAATTAAAACAAATTTTATAGATTTTATTGCGTTTATATTATGTTTTTACGTTCCCGACACGTTTCGGCTGCTTTACAGCAAGCATGGTCAACGGAGGACTGAGGTGTTTGACGTCCTAGTGTCATAGTTTGAACTGGGGTACCCTCATATTTAGTTGTTTTTCACAAATTGTAACACCTCAGTCCCCTAATCTTACGGATTTTTTCGCGTTTATTATTTATTTCAATTGTTATTTATTCTTATTAATAGGTACACAATTGATTTTTTATACAACGTGCCAATACCGAATGGCAAATGATTTATCCAATTAACTAGCGGTTACAAATTAACTCTCAATGTGGGCTATCAGTTGTCCACTGCCGAACTAAATCCACGAGTGTCGTGAACGTTTATAACTTATGTTATCTAATCGTACGCCATTAGGCCGCTATGTTATCCTGGTACATTAGTTCGGGAGATACTAACAAGCAAGTAGGTAACTTCGATTTCTTCCGTATTTTTATGCCCCACCTGCCTCGTTAAACGTGGCTGGTTGCTTATCATGTCACGTAGGCCTGCGTAAATTTTTATGTACCCTCATACTCTATAAATTCATCTTTGTTTGTTTTTATAGTAATACTACACATTGAAAAAAAAAAACAATATTTTCGAATTTTATCGCGTTTATTTTATGTTTTTACGCGACCTCCCGTGACTATGTTGCTGTAAAGCAGCCGAAACGTCGGGAACGTAAAACATAAAATAAACGCGATAAAATTCCAAAAATTAGTTTTATTTCAACCTAGACCTATGTAATAGATAGGTATATCATAAAGTAATATCGCCCTATAGTATATTAATAATAAGGAAATGTTTGTGTAACCACCCAATCGTATCACAGCTTCATAAACAAAGGTCTCCGGGGATCGAACGCGGAAACGTCCAGTCACCTCGACCGAAAAACCTATGGTAGTTAGACAATACGGCTACATGTATATGCTGACTAAATATGCGTATCTGCTTACGAGCCGTATGCGACGATCCTTGGAAAGTTATGGCAATGTGGTTTTCTATTTTCGTATCAACGAAATTATGATATGGCACGTGGATAAACAATCTCGAGTTTATTTGCAGTTGTAATAACCTTGCTGACGTATATACAAGGTATAATAAAAATAGTGTACAACATTTTAATCGATAAATCAGTAAGTTATATGGATCACGTTGATGTATACAATAATTGTGTAAATGATGTTTGGTTTTTTTTTTAAACAAGGCGATCCCGTAACGTTTGACGTGCGCTCAACACGTCAAGTGCGAGCTAACTGTATACTTTATAGTCTACCGTATTTAGACATTTTGTATGGCGAATTGAAAAGCGCCTCTAGCGGACGATATTTAAAACTTTCAATTCGCCATACAAAATGTATAAATACGGGAATATAAAGTATACGGTTAGCTTACGAATAATCTCGCACTTGACGTACAACTTGACATTTTATTAATGTCTAATAACTTAATTTATTTCTTTTGGAATGTCATCCGATACTCATGTAGAAGCGTCGCTTAAATGGCCAATGTTTTCAAATTCACCCTGAAGATGCAACAACAGTAATAACATCATCACTATTTGAAGAGGGATAAGTAATCCCCCATAAACATCAGCCATGGGTACCACCTTGCGATGGACCCCGCGGTGGGCCGAGGCCAGGTTAATGAGGTCTCGATAAAGCTGACCGACAATGGTGCTGGATGACACTTACACCGAAACGGAATCCGTTACATTGCTTGCCACCTTCTTAAAGGAGGAGAATTGAGCGATAGTTGCATGATCATTGCACTACCGTCAACGCAGTTAAGCCACTGAGTTAGGTAAAGGCGCAAAGACTAAAATTATACCTATGTACTGATAATACCTTTTAAACGAGCGGTCGAATCTCAGCACATAATTTTGCGACATTTTTGACGATTCATAAGTACCTACTGTCATTGTTTATTTTATTTGTAGGTATGAATAACAAAACTGATTTTGAGTCTAACTTGACTAACCAATTCTTTAACTTGACATTGATGTAATTTCAATTCCGTGTTCGGGATATTGGATGGTATTGAATTAACAAGAAAATGTACTGAAAATATTTTATACTAGCTGTTGCCCGCGACTTCGTCCGCGTGGTATTTAACAAAGACAACCGTTGACAACAGCCTGCTCGCCCATTCTGAGCCCGCGGGACGCATTGCAGGTTGTTGCTATCAAACTTAATCAGGCGCTGCGCTGCAACATTGGTTTTAATTTTTTTTCGTGAGATCCATTTTTTTTTCTAAAATAAAAGTAGCCTAAGTTACTCCTTGTTACATCAGCTATCTGCCAGTGAAAGTCCCGTCAAAATCGGTCCAGCCATTTCAGAGATAAGCCGGAACAAACAGACAGACAGACAGACAGACAGACAGACGGACAGACGGACAGACGGACGGACAGACAGACAGACAAAAATTGTAAAAAATGTTGTTTCGGTATAGGTAACGTGTATACATCCAAATGCACTTAGTAAAAAGCGGTTATTTTAATATTACAAACAGACACTCCAATTTTATTTATATGTATAGATAAGTATTTAAAATAATGTTAATCAATGTTTTAGGCGCACATACTTCGATTTCAAGAATCATAATCAGAATCAGAATACTTTTTATTCATGTAAACCATTAAGTACAGTACATATGAATCGTCAAAAAAGTTACAAAATGGTAAGCTACAACTTTACCACCCATTCGTTCCTATGGAGAAGAACGGGCAAGAAACTCCAAGGTTGCTATTTTTTAAAAAGCTCTTTTATAATGTTGAGCATTTCATTTTTATAGGTATGTGAGAACAATGTAGGAACAGCTAGGCAAACTTTAACAAGTGGTAAAAAACAGTACTAAGCTCTAACCATTCAAGATTACTTTCCAGTTGCATTTACTCTGTGAAAATTTACAATTTGCGACAAAATCAAGTAACGACCTGTTTTTCAACGTACTGTTGACCCAATCCACAACTTTTTAACACATTCTGTCAAATAATTTTTGAATAGGGTTTATCAGCACATTTAAAAAACTGGCTTTAAGAATGGAATTTTACTGAAGTAGAAACTGATTACGCATCGGTGTAAATGAAACCGACTATATAGAATAGTCAAACCGACATTACGCTCCGGCCGTGAGCATGATGGAAGCTCATTCAAAAGTACCTCAGCAAGGTTCTTCTCACAACAGTTCAGCTGCCTCAAGCAAACACTTTATGAGTCCCTTGAGACTTTGAATGTAAACGCGATGCTTTTGAAATCTGATGCTTCAATAATAGTAGCCTTGCTTCTACATTCTTTCGAGTCATTTGATATCAGAAGATGTATCGAAATAAAACACATAAAATAATTAAGTATTATTTTTTCTGTAATAAATAAATAAAACTCATTTTGCGGATTTTATCGCGTTTCTTTTATGTATTACAACAACCATCATCATGGTCCTCCCGTGACCGTGATTGTTGTAAAACAGCCGAAACGTCGGGAAAATAAAAAACAAAAAAATAAACGCGATAAAATCCGTAAAATATGTTTTATTTCAATGTGTAGTATTCGCGTAAATATAAGAAATCAATATGGTAGACATTTTGTATGGAGAATGAAACAGCACCTCTAGCGGGCGGTATGTACACTATCAATTCTCCATACAAAATATCAAAATACGTAGACTATAAAGTATACGGTTAGCGCACGAATAATCTCGCACTTGACCCTCTGATTGTTGTTAACACCCGAGTAAATTACGAAAAGATCTTCACAAAAATATGCCCACACGGAAACGAACCAGGTTTCATGAATTAAAAAGTTGTTAAAGCTAGCCGTTACCTTTTCTACCTTTTATAAAAGTTGACAACGAAAATAGTCGTCTATTAGCTTTTACCTCACTCAAACTCACACCAACCTCAAGTTTATCGAACTTAAGTCCAAGGCCCGAAAGGTGACGGAGCAAGGACCTCCACAGATGCAGTCAGAAGTCATCGATCAGCCCTCTGTTCACATATTAGTGGAATGTTGTGAAAAGTAACCTCATATATTAGCTTAACTAATATTCCTCCAACACTTGTTTATATTAACTAAACATTACATATGCATAAGTAAGTATACAAATATTTTTGTTTGGATATTTTATATATTAAGTATTTTTTCCACAGGATTATCTATAGAAATATGATAAAAATGCTCGCTGTTTATCCATGGAAGATGATCAATGCAATAGAACCCAAAACAATGATTTTTAGAATTGTTGTCTGTGCGTTTGTGCGCGCTAAACTCAGAAACGGCTTAACCGATTTGAGTGCGGTTTTCACTAATATATTGTGGTGAGCTTGACATAAAATGTTATGTTTGTTTTATTTCAAACAGTTCATAATTAAAAAAGTTATATGAGTTTAAAGACGCGAACAAATCTAGTCAATAAAATTTTATTAATAGAATTCTTCCCACTGACTGACTGACAGACAACTTAGAGCATAAACCGCTGGACCTAGAAGCATAAAAGCTTGAGGATATGTTCCTTAAGTACCCTAGAGGTGTACTAAGGAGAGATTTTTGGAAATTCCACCCTTAAGGGGGTTAAAGTTTAATAATCGTGTAGTGACCTCTTCAACCTCACCACAAGCTACACAGATGGCGCTGCAGACGCATTTAGAACAATTGACCATTCTCCATACAATCCGATAACTCTCATAGCGCGTTTTAGGATTGTATGGAGAATTGTATGGTTGAAGAGGTCGCTACAATGTGTAATATAGAATTCTTAACAACTTACAGCTTAAATAGCTAATGTTGCCCGAAAGTTAAATATAACTAGAGTATAGATTTTACTCTTAAACGACAGTTACCTATTAAACGTTTAGCAGAATCAGTTAATGACTATTCTTGACCGATTTTCATGATTTAGCCTCGATTCGAAAAACATACTAAGTTTGTTCAGCTGATTCGTTCACGTCACACTATGTATATATTGAATATGAGCACGTAGACAAATAGTTCAAAGGTTCACAGCTGCTGTTAGTACAAGGTACGAATCAATGACTTAGGTAAGTATATACTTTTATTGTAATTTTTCATAACAATACTTATTGAACTATGAAATTGGATTTACAAACAATGAAATATATCGTTTTTGTAGTTTTTTTAGTTATGTTGTAGCGACCACTTCAACCGCACCACAAGCTACACAGATGGCGCTGCAGACGCATTCAGAACGATAGACAATTCTCAATACAATCCTGAATCGCGCTATGAGAGTTTTCGGAGCACGTTACATATATACAAGATCCCGTCAAGAACCGTCGGGGCATAGCGGCAGCCTCGCCAGGCATACCACCCACCTTGCTGGAATTGTCTTCCCTTTTCCGCTTAAATGTTATTTCAGATAAATCAGTTAACTCGACGACAGCCTAGCAAATACAATAAAAATACCTTAAGTTTAGCCTAGGTACTGAAACACAGTCAAGCTACAGTAGAAGTACTGAATTTCATTCAAACAATCCAGCAGTTGCTGCATGAAACTCTATTTTTCACAAAACGATGCTGAAAACTGCAATGTAGAATTAATTTAGCCAATTTCCCGTATTGATACACTACTTCCTCCGTAATGAAAATAAATATATAATTAGCTGAAACTTGCAAGCTGAAAGAGCGGTCGGATGTTAGTAAATCGTAAGTATTATTTGATCGTTGACGGAGTAAGGTCAGGGAGCGTTGTGCCGCGGCTCGTGGCTTTGAAGCATTCCCGGTAATGTTGATGTGTTCGACACCGTTTGATAATAATGTAAACAGAACAGTTTATAAACTCCTCATGCATGTATATTTGTCTCTTTGCGAAGTCAGTACCTACGTGTCTCGTTCGGGACAATCGCATGCATTTTTGCCTTTTTTTCAGTCTGAATGTTAACTTCTTGTGAAGTAATTGCTGCAATAAACTAAGATTTCCCATCGCTTATCATATGAACTGATTTCCATAGCTTGGAACCATAGCCAAGAACCCTTTTAGAGCTACGATGCTTGTGACGGATAAAGGAGTAATACGTATAAATCTACGATCGCCACGATGAATTAATTTCTTCATAATTATAAGTATCGAATTATCTTACAGCAACGGGAGAGCAGCGGCCTGGCACGTGGTGAGATCGGCATGCATACAAACTGATTGAGGCGTTATAATTAGTATTACTGAATAGGATTAAATTAATGCTTATCCCGCTAATATTATAAATGTGAAAGTTTGGATGAATGGATGGATGGATGTTTGTTACTCAATCACGCCAGAACGGCTGAACGGATCTGGATGAAGTTTGGCACAGAGATAGATTATAGTCTGGAATAGCACATAGGCTACTTTTTATCACGGTAAAATGTATGGTTGTCGTGTATACAGGATGCGCATGAGTTCTACACCACAAGTTTCTGGGATTTTCTATGTTCATAGTATTGACTTAACAAAGCTTAATCGTTGTCAAGTATTTACAAATACGGTTGTAAGAATAGGGTTGCCACGCAATAGTATATTTTTTTTTCATTGAGTATAATTAGGTATTGCTCACGTGGAGTAAACACTTTTAGATCAATGCATTTTTAAATACCTTTTATTATTATATGAAATTAATAATTTATTTACAAATAATGTTGATAAACTGTTAGTCAAAATATTTAATGAAATTTAAGGCCTTTTTATTTAATCTATATTAACAATAAAAGTGTAAAATAGGTTAACAGGGCCAACAGTAGGTTATAAAGATAACATTCCCAAAGAAATAAATACAATTTTAGACGTTTAAAAAATTACACCCTGCACTGAGCGTACGGCCAAACTCTACTGATTCACCTTGTTTAAAAAAATCTAACATTTACCCAATTATTTTATACATCAACGTTATCCATATAACTTACTAATTTACCTGTTAAAATATGTTAAACCATTTGTGTTAAACCTTATATATAAAACACAGTCGTGTTAGTTACACCATTTATAACTCGAGAACGGGCGGGCCAATTTGTATGATCTTTGATTTTAAATTTTTTCTCCGTCCCGAATAAGGATCACTATTAAAACATGGTCAATATTCACCAACATATATATGATTCTGAGGTACAAAGTTCGCCGGGACAACGGTATTTTGTAAATTGTCGGACACTTACGTTTCAAAATTGTATACTTGTATGTTACATCATATCAAATACCATCGAGTAAGTTTCCACATTATCTATGCAATGTTGACATACCAAGTACTGCTGAGGTGGCAACCCTAACATATTCCACGTAGGTCAGTTGTCGTGCACACACCTCGGAAACTTGCCGCCTTCGTGCGAATAATTAGACAAACAGATTATTACATGGAAAACGGACAATGGCGTCGCTAATAATATTTTTCCTTTCTGTTCACGGATGTCGACAACGCCTTGAACTGGATTTTAAGAATATATACAAGTTCCCCTTAGGCGTGTGTTCCAATTTCAAATGATTTTATGGCGCCATTGTTCACCGATGATTTTATATATCGAACGAAAGGTTGATAATTAAAAAAAAAATACAGACGAATTGAGAACCTCCTCCGTTTAGAAGTCGATTAAAAAGAATGTAAATGTCAAGTGGCCAGTAGGTGTTTCTTCTTTTTCTGTCTTTCTTTACGAAATGAAATAAAATGGATATAAATATGACCTCACCTACAAAGTGTTTAAAGTCACAGAATCTATGCAGGTATTTATCACGGGTCAACGATGTCAAATGCAAATCGTGTTTTTTATAAAGGCAGAGACATTACAGTTTTTTTTGGAGCAGCGTGTGGTATCGAATCTAATATATATTTTTTTAATATCGCCAGACGAACACACCAACAATACGGTCCCACACTAAGCAACACTTGCATTATAGGTACAGTACAATGGACTGAGCGCGAACTCAGTATATAATACTTATATACATAATAATCATCCATGACTCGGATACAAACATTCGTGCTAATCACACAAAGTTTGTACCTACCAGGATTCGAACACAGGACCCGCGGCACAGAAAGCAGGCTCACTACCCACTGAGCTAATCAACTCGTCAAAAACACAGAACAGAAAACAGAATAGTATCGTACAATAACATTTCTAGTAATTAAAAAAGCACGTGCCAAGAATGCAATGAATAGTGCTGGCCAAGCGGTATCGATAATTTTCACAGCAACCTTTGGAATTGACCCGGATATCGATAAAATTATGTTACACGCGTCTTTAACTGCTTATTCGGACTTTATAATTTAGTAACAATTTCGTTTGCAATTCATGTATTGCTATCCGGAGGTTATTATTTACCTAGAGGTTTATTATATGGTTACATTACATAGGTAACTTACCTACTAGCTACAATTTAACAGTGAAGCATTACTCGCAAGTCAAATGCAAGGACCAAAAATAACTAAGGGCCCCAAGTCTGCTAACACAATCGATTCATGATCGAACAGCAACCGCATAGTAACTGTCACTTTGACAGATATCCCATACAATATCTGTCAAAAGTGACAGTTACTATGTAAACAAGTAAAATGCAATCTCAGACTTGTATCTAGCGTACTTTAGCCGGTTATATTTGTAACAAATCAATAGTGAGTTTTTACGAGACAGGAATAATAATGTAACTGATGTATGGCGCGTGTCAGCCCTAGAAACCCAGTTTTTAAAATAGTATCGATCAGCTGACAGACGTACGCAAACTGTGGGGATTGTGTTAGTTTCGATTGTTGCATTTTAAAAAGTCCCAATTTATTCAAAAAATGAATCTTGCATAGTTTGCTTCAGACGGGGAATTTATTCCAAAAAATTAACAGTACATAGTTTGCTCTAGAAGGGTTCTGCTAAGTGCAGCTAGACTTTGTCCATCAGATGTTTGCCAGATTTTGTGTGGCGCACCTGCCGAATAAGTTGTGGATAGGTTATCAGCTAAGTAAAATAAGGTAGATATTTTCAATTATCACTTGCTAAACGGTGAAGGAAAACACCGCGAGGAAACATGCATATCTGAGAGAACCCCTCATAGACGTGTGAAGTCCGCCAACCCGCACTGGGCCAGCGTGGTGGACTATAGCCTAATCCCCCCTGTGCCCAACAGTGGGACATTAAAAAGGCTGGTATTAAGTAGATCATTATATCATTCCGTCTGTTGATCTGAATGATCATAACAAATAAAAATGCCTGCGCGTTTTAATGAGTCGATAATATTTTCGTTTGTCGACATCAAAGGCGACAAACAATTATGTTTTCTTTCTCAAGGAAACAAAGGGATTTCCTTCGATTGATTTAATGGATGGGTAATCAAACGAGCGCCGATGCGTCATGCAAGCAAATGCTATAAATAGATATTACATTAGACATAGCAGACGAATCTTACAAGTATCTGAATGCTTTTAATTATAAATATAATAATAATACCAGCCCTTTTTAATGTCCCACTGCTGAGCACGGGCCTCTCGTCAACGCGAGGGGGATTAGGCCATGGTCCACCACGCTGGCCCAGTGCGGGTTGGCGGTCTTCACACGTCTTTCGAGGAGTTCTCTCAGTCATGTTGGTTTCCTCGCGATGTTTTCCTTCACCGTTTTGCAAGTGATAATCATGGTTGAAAATGAGATTCGCACATGAAATCCAGAAATCCCAGAGGTGCGAGCCGGGGGGGTGACCCTCCGATCCTCGTTACCGAGGCAAGCGTTCTACCAACTTGGCTATCACTGCTATAATACTTTTACATTGTTCTAAATAATATAACCTCCTCGGTATTTTCATTGTTTAAAAAAATTACCGGGAAATTACCTATTTTAAATTAGGAAGATTATTGAATCCAAGGTTGCGATTGTAAATATTTACTAATAAACAACGTTAAAAGTTGCAGTTTAATGATAATTATGTAACGTAACTATTAATGTATGCGTTTATTGAGACGAGATGAATTCGGTATGGAGTTTTAAAAGATTGAGAAAAAAGAAAAATAATGCTTGTATTATTAGTAATGTCTATCGTATTCAACTAGATGTTGCTGCTAAACCAAATAAAAAAAAAACGTATTTCATATTGCAAAGAAAACGTGACACAAAAAGTAAATCGTTCCCAAAACTACAAGGTGTCCGTAGTACATGTTGTCCACGTGACGTTATACTATCCGTACAAAGTAACACAACACACACGTTTTCGTAATAAAAAACTTCTAGTGCCGTCCTTTTAGGCTAGGAGCAGACCGAAAGTAAAGAAAAACTTAGATTTAATTTAGTAACTCGGACCGGTATCTACTGGAACCGCGGTCCCAGTTTTCTAAATATATCGTTTATTTTTCTTTAGTTAATTCAGACACCAAAAATAATATACCTAAGCAAAATCTTTTATTTTATTCTCATTTTACTAAATTCAGGTACCTAAAATTTATTGCATTAACAGTAGTTTTTCCTTCCATTTTATGTCGTCCTCGTGGAAGCCTAGCTCTCTCAATATCTGTAAACAAAATATATTCATGGAGAAATTACTTCAATAGTGTCTGTCAATTTTCTTTGCGACTGTACAACTTACAGACTATCGCATTTGGTTAACTGGTACCGCGGTCCCAGTAGATCGCGGTCCGACTCGACTACACTACCCGTAAACTATGAATCTATAAGTACTGTACTTTCTGTAATTAAATTGCGAAAATATAGTAGCGATTAGTCGTTTACAATGGTCACGTTCGGTTTCGCAATTTGTCTTAAGTCTAGATACATTAATATTAATAAATAAACACCGAGTAAATATGTTTTAACAAATTATAAGTGGTATTATGAAATTCGCGAGCGAATAATGATAAATGTACAAGGTGTAATAAAAATAGTGTAAAATTTAAAAAGAGGGTTACCATAAGGTAGTCTGTATAGATAGTAAAGCCTAATCCCCCTCGCATTGAGGGGAGGCCCGTGCCCAACAGTGGGAAATAAAAAGGGCAAAAAATTATTATCATAATATTATAACGAGTAAACTTAAAAATAAACTTGTTTGGCTATAAAAAACAATTTAAACTATTCTCATTAGATCTAATATTTTTAACTGCAGAATAAGAAAGAAAATCTCTCCTCCTCTCCTCGCCTACTCCATCCTAACACATTTTACTTGGAAATGTTAATTAAAGAAAAACGTGAACACGTGATCGTGGGAAATTACACATATAACGTCTTAATTTCCAACCTTTTCTGTACCCACCGGCCGCCCATGGTAAAAATTACACTTCTATATAATAGCCGATTACAAACGAAAAATAAAGAAATTCACTAAAATATATTTTTAACCCTTAGTAGCCTGATTTACGAAAGTGATTTATTTTTAATATTACTGTGTTTAATGTTACTGTGTTTAATAATAATGACATTTGATTTTTTTTTAATTTCGTTGGAAAGAATATTATACAACAGTAAAATACGTACAGCCAACCTATAATGTGTATCAAAATTGAAACTCTAGGCTAATAAGGGTTAAATGTATCATTATCTATTTGCTAAGGTTGTATAATTTAAGAAATGTCATCAACGGTCCCAGTCGACCGATTCAAAATTGAGTTGATTAACTGGGACCGCGGTCCTAGTTGACAGCGGTTCTAGTCCACGAAGATAGGTGAGTATGTACCAAATCATTCTTAACTTTGTTTCTGTGTTTTATGAAAATGAGCAACACTCCCTTGAGTACTTCTTATCAGGGCCGGATTTAGAGGTCTGGAGGCCTCGGGGCAACAAAGGAGTGGAGGCCCCCTGGCCCCAAATTATTTGCTGAATAAAATGAAAAAAATTTTTCAGTTGAGTTTTTCAATAAATAATTTATTGTGAAACACAGGTAGATTCTTCTAGTATTTAACAAACATATATATAAATATAATTGGAAACAAGAATTAAGTCAAAGGAAAAGATGTTTACTAGTGTTTACTAGTCGGAATGAAAAAAAAACCGACGTCTCTATTGTGGGGGCTCCTCTTTTGTGGAGGCCCCGGGGCTGCCGCCCCGGTTGCCCTCCCCTAAATCCGGCCCTGCTTTTTATACAAATTTGGCACAGAGCAATACTATTAATTCCATAATAAGGAAGCAGGGCCCAACAGTGGGTGGTAAAGTAATACTTAATCATCTATACAAAGAAATAAAATTGGAGTGTCTGTTTGTAATATTAAAATAACCGCTTTTTACTAAGTGCATTTGGATGTATACACGGTACGTATACCAAAACAACATTTTTTTTTAAATTTTGTCTGTCTCTCTGTCTGTTTGTTCCGGCTAATCTCTGAAATGGCTCGACCGATTTTGACGGGACTTTCACTGGCAGATAGCTGATGTTACAAGGAGTAACTTAGGCTACTTTTATTATAGAAAAACGTTTTTGTTAAATACCACGCGGATACAACTCAAATGACCTAGAACTGTGAGAGTCTCGTACGCATTCTTTACAGGCATTCAAAAAAAGCTTGCATTAACTGTAAGTATAATTGATAGAACTAGGCGATACTTGGCGGTAATCCATCGTCAAACAAATGGGGGGGGGGGGAGAGGAGGGTCAGTTGTGGGTTCCTCTTCCCCTGTCTGCTTAACTGTAAGTTATAAATATAAATTTCAGTCATGGTTAATTAATAATTAACTACTAAATATATAAGAAAACAAACAGGTTAATATTATCGTTAGACAACTGCGGTGGGAATTCACAAAATCCTTTACAAATGTAAAAACATAATTTAAATCATACTGGGTGAAGTTTAGATCAAACAAACTTCAAGACTAATCATCACAAATGCGAGCTAACAAACATACAGATTACAGAACACGGCAACACTATCTAGAGCAGCTGCTGTATGTTGGCAAAGGTAGGCTAGGTAGACTGCGTCGCGAACATCCAGTGACAAGCACAAATTTGTGTGTATTTCCCTTACATTCTATGTACAATCGTTGGCTAGATACACATTGTATTTTTCATAATGGCAAGGGCGGCTAGGTAGCCTACGTCGCGAGCGTCTGGTGTCAAACACGAATTAGTATGTATCTTCCTAACATTCTCCGTACAATCTCCGTTATATTTTTTTTTGTTTATTAGGATTACCAACGATTGTTACATTGATACAAATATCTTAACATTTTCCATATAAATCTATGCTTAAATGCACAATCACTTAGAGGTAAACTCAACATGCAATTATAAAAGTACAGTTTTCTACGTATTCAATTAAAAATGTGTTACAGCAGCTTACAGTTTTCCTTAAATATAACTTAATTCTACTTAACCAATTGTTATATCTAATTATAATAATAGACTACTCTTTGTGTTATTCACTTAGGTATGTTAATATAGTATTATAAAACCTGCCTTTGGAGTCAAAATTGACGTCAACCAGGTTGCTACATTGATTTAAAAGCTTGCAATGGCGAGGAACTGGTGAGCTTGAGCCTAGAACTGTTCTACGCAGGGGAGGTTGCAAGGGTGTAATGGGTTGTAAAATATAAACACATTGTATTTTTTATGGGACTTGGCCGGGACGCCACACACTCCCACCACTGTTACTCCTGCAAGCCACGATCCACAGCGGTGACCAACGAAGACGGAGAGGTTTGACCCTCAATGAGTCCAGAGGAAAATCTGATTGTCTTGAAACCCGGCACCGAAATGAAAATAGGAGTTTGCAAAGAAAATTATCTACTTGGTTCCGTGACAAAGTTGGACTTTGAAAGGGTACTGAAATAAGACACTAACTTAGGGCACTATCAGCTGTTAGATAGTGTTTTATTTCAGTGTTACATAGCGTCATTCCTCCCCAGCCTCAGATCAGGTCCTGTAAAACATAACATCAGGGTTATTTTAAACCATTCGAAATCGATATAAAAAACGGAAACGAAAACTTCCGAGCTGGATTACCGCATGCGCTATTAAAATTTCCGAATTTGATTATCTTCGATGTATCTTGATGACAATACCAAATCGTTTTTTCAAAAAGTTTCCGTCGGAGAGCTCGTCGGGAGCGACATCAACATCGAAAAGTTTCAAATCCGTTTCCGATGTCGATTCCGAATTATTTAAAATAAGCCTGCTGGTTTAAACACGTCATACATCTTTGACATGCTTGCGCCTACGTAATTGATTCACCTGCCGGGGCATTGAACCTGTCGCGGTCGCAAAATGTAGGTGATACAATGATGAATCAGCTTTTTTGTTTGTCTGGTTAGGGACCCAAATGACTCTTGATTTCCGTGTTCGTGGGGTTCCGGTGGGGTCCTGAAAAGTCTGTAGATCTTGTTATACTCCTGAAAGTTGTTTTGGCGGCATGATTAGCGCAGTTCGTAGTGACCGTGCTTTCTGTGGCGAGGGTCCCGGGTTCGAATCCGAATAGGGACAAACTTTGTGTGATGACCACAAATATGAATGGAATGGAATTCGTGCAATTCTTCCCACCCCCCCCCCCCCCCCCTTCTGCTCATAATTGAAGTACTATATTTCGTTTTTTTTTTCTAAAAGATGACACAACGCTTGCGCCTGACGCTCTAGGTGAATGTTATGCATTCAATTGACCAGTGTTGCCACATAACCCCGCCTACTTTACCGCACTATCTCGATTTAGTTCTTTGTTCTAACCAAATGAGTTTAAACTAGTTGCCCTATCTTTTAATTACCGCGCGCATATCATCCAGGTATATCTTGGAGTTCTGCCATTTTGATGGAAAAATTCATAGTATTATATATCCCTAAGTCAAGTGCGAGATTATTCGTAACTAACCGTATAATTTATTTTGAGAAATGAACAGCGCCTCTAGCGCATGGCGTCCAAAACTTTCAATCCTCCATACAAAATGTCTAAATACGTACCATTATAACTGTCTATAAATTTGGATAGACAGTTATAATGGATTATAATGGCATTATAACCAACTTTTCATAGAAAAAGTGCGTTATAATAGCTTTATAATCCATTATAACTTTCTATAAATTTGGGGGGTAGACTATAAAGTATACGGTTAGTGCCGATGACTTTTTTTGGTCGTTCTTATAGTAATCCCCTAGTCACAGTCAGTCATGGAAATTGCCGGGGAATCAGCTACAACTGGCGTGTGACGTCGCGGTACCCACCTCGCTTGACCTGTATTCGGGTCTCGGGACAGACGGACATATGAATTATCATTTGTTTGCATAGGTGTAGCGATTGAGTTTGCTACCGGCTTCGGTTGACATTGGTTCCGGAAAGTTTTCAGACAGTGAATTCACATGGAATTTTTCGACATAGCTCATTGTTTATTTCCCAAGGGATTGCAAAAAAAATTGCCTGATATGTTCAAAATTAACCTTATTTCAGTATATGTTATTTAATACTTATATGTATTCAGGATGATTCAGAAAGCGTATACTAACCCAATTTCAATATCGATATTCAAACCCAAAAAAATGTTGCCAACAACTAGACAATTGTGATTTTTTTACTAGCAATGTTTTTGTTTTTAAATTGACCTTTCGCAATTCAGACTTCACATAATACGTACATAATTACAGTCTCAGTATACCATTTCTGAATCACCCTGAATAGATTACACTTATTGTCTACATTAACAAAAGGGGAATTTTGCATAAAGTTTTTCAATAATGATAGAAGAGATCATTCAATTGTAACATTACAAAAGACAAACGAAAAAAGGTAACAGACAGATAAAAAATAAATTCTTTCTTATATTATTGTCTACTAATAGACAATAATTAATTTACGTACTTGCGTGTAAAATGACAGATAGCTCATTAGTCCCGTCGTCGCATTGTCTATGGATGGCGGTCGTCAACCTCGTGGTGGACGTGTGACAACCTTTGGAGGGAAGTGGATTGGCACTGCCGACATACTGTGGTCACTCTTTTAATCTTGGTCCAGAGCCAATCACCGTACAGAATTATATATGAATACAGACTTTTTTTTAATTAAACTTTTTTAAAGACAATACGAATATTATAAGTTTTATTAACTACTAGCTGCGCCCCGCGGTGTTACCTGCGATTAAAAAGTATGTCCTTTTTACCGGGATAAAAAGTAGCCTATGTGCTATTCCAGACTATAATCTATGTCTGTGCCAAATTTCATCCAGATCCGTTAAGCCGTTCTGGCGTGATTGAGTAACAAACATCCATCCATCAAAACTTTCACATTTATAATATTAGAATGTTTCCTTTAGCTTATCAGACATAGAAACATTAAAAGTATTTCCAAAAATCTGTGCACGACCCTGTTAAATGGAATAGGGTGATACACATTTTTCTTATTACCGATATGCTAATTTGGCCCCAACTCGAAAATGAATGATTAAACATGACTTTTCCAGTTCTCCCAAGAAGTCCGGTAATTTGTCAGTAAAGTATCCTCAACTTTACTGATAGGGTTAGGGGGGTTTTTCAGGCCTAGTCTACGGATAAGGCCTGCATAGAATCTGCCATGTTGGATATTTAAAAATAAAACATTCCACTTGACGTAGGCAAAATACCTACACAAACGTGTGGTGGGTGAGGCCATTAACTAAAAAAAGATATCGTTCTCAATTCGTTTTTTTTTAAGAACAATCTATACTAATCTATACTAATATTATAAATGTGAAAGTTTGAATGGATGGATAGATGGATGGATGGATGGATGTTTGTTACTCAATCACGCCAGAACGGCTGAACGGATCTGGATGAAATTTGGCACAGAGATAGATTATAGTCTGGAATAGCACATAGGCTACTTTTTATCCCGGTAAAATGTATGGTTCCCGTGGGATAGATCTGTTTAAATTTTTCATAGCGCAAAGGATCGACATATTTTTTTCGCGGGTAACACCGCAGGGCGCAGGCGCATATAACTGTCTCTTACAGAATGCATCACATATAAGATAGCAGTACACATACTTATATGTGTTTTATGTAAACACAGTTATCGCACCAATTACAACCTCCTTTAAATATTGTACTACATGCTTCGAGACCATTTGAGTATCTGCGCGCGTGCTTTTTTCAACTTCCCCGTTCAATACAAAGGTTTTCTAATCAATAATAAAACGTTCCAAATTTGAATTGGATCGTGCGTCACGTTTTACTTATAATTTCTCAAAATTCTTCTAGTACACCTGACAGTAAACACATTTAATAATAATAATAATATTGCCAGACGAACACAACAACTATACGGTCACACGCTAAGCAACGCATGTATTATGGGTACCGTAAAATGGACTGAGGGTGAACTTAGTATATATTACTTAGACTTAACATCCATGACTCGTGACCATGGTTTTTGTAAAGCAGCCGAAACGTCGGGAACGTAAAAATCATAATATAAACGCGATAAAATCCTTAAAATTAGTTTAATTTCAATAATATTAATTTTAAGAGCAAACAATAAAGAAATCAATCAACTGATTTATCTATTAAACTAACGATTCGGCGCAACATGAAATACAAATTAATTTATAACTAAACGCAATTCGAATTACTGCGGTTTCAGTGTCAACCAACTAAGATAAAGTTGCGACCGCAATACTTTATTATATAATATTCATTCGACATCATTAACAAGATATTCAAGGCTGAAACAAAACCAAGCTATACCTGGGCCCCAAGTCTGCTAACACAATCGATTCATAATCGAACAGCAAGCATAGTAACTGTCACTTTTGACAGATATCCTATTCAATATCTATCAAAAGTAGCAGTTACTATGCGGTTGCTGTTCGATTATGAATCGATTGTGTTAGCAGACTTGAGGCCCAGGTCGTAGAGCATACATGACTTCACCTGGAAAAACATTCAGGATCACCTTAATTAAGATCAGTATAATACCACCAGTGACTGTACAATTTCACTAATTAAATTCATGGACAAATTTTACAGCTCACTCATATAGACCTGGCTCAGTTATTTCCGCTTCTGAGTGAAACTGTTAAAAATAAACCATATCTCTATTTGCCACTAGTATCTGTTTCCAGTGGCTGATTACCTCCAGGGCCCAATTAAGTAAACAACAAAGGTATTGAAGTCGTCTTTCTTTCTTCAGCAACGAACAGAACAGTTAGATACACAGCATAGCTCAAAGAAACTCCTAAGTTGAAGTAACAGTGGGCAAGGCACGTAACTCGAGGAACGGATGGCTGGTTGGGGCAGTAAAATTCTAGACTGGCGACCACGAGCTTTAGAATCGAGTATAGGACAGCCCCCCTATTAGGTGGACTGATAATAAAACACACGTCTCAGTAAGCTGGTGAGATGCGAGCGGCGGAGGACTGAATTGGCTTAAGTCCAATCTTTCAGGTAATGTACGATCTTAAAGATCATTGGATTTTGAGTCCTCGACACTGTGTCAAAATAGTTATATTATATAATAATAATATCGCCAGACAAACACACCGACGGTCCCACACTAAGCAAGGCTTGTATTATGGATACCGTATGCGGGCGAATTCAGTATATCATACTTATATAAAACATCCATGACTCGGATACTAACATTCATGCTCATCACACAAAGTTTGTCACTACGTGGATTCGAACCCTGGACCCTTGGCGTAGAAAGTAGGGTCACCACAAACTGCGCTAATGAAGTCGTCAATATATCGTGTCAATATGTTCGTTGCTATATCCTAAAATGGAGTAATTTTTGTATGATCATACGATTTCTTCTACACGGTTTCATACAACTTTACATTACATATATATTTATTTTTATTAAACATCGTTAAGAATTATAATTTGTTGTCTTAATAAATGTGGTTGAAATAAAGCAATCGTCATTGTTCTATTGTGTCGTTTCACATGAATGTTTATGACTTCCCAACTACTAGGGAATAAATAAAATGACACGGAGTTTGTATTATAAATTCCATAATAATTCTACCATAGACTATACTAATGTAGAGAAGACTAATGATGATAGAAGATGATGATGCAGAAATTCATGGAAACTCACGCAAGTGGTTTTAAATTAAAAGTACTATTCATTTTGGTAATATCGATTTCGATTAGAAAACAATATTCGTAAATATACCAAGGGCCCTGGGGTGAAAATTGTAGACTTCTTGAGATTTATATAACTATAAGTTAGTGAAATTCTTAGAACACTATTCAAAAGAAACGATGTCGAGGAGACGCCATAGAGAAGAGAGAGAAAACCATAGAGACGATTATGTGTAGAGCATTTTGCATAGATTATTGTCCAAATAGAAAACAATGATAAATAAGTATGTCAGAGCCATTCAAGAGATCCTCCCAGATATTAGTAGAGCTATGTATATTATGAGTAGAAAACGCACTGGGGTCTAGATCTTTAGTACATCCTCATTTGGCTCGATTTTCTTTACTTCGGCTGACCTGAGTTCGGAGCCAGTTGGCGCTGTAAGTCATAAGGGTGGCAAAATACTGGGCCAGTAATAACACCTAGGGAAAACAAATCAAGAAGACCCAATTTTTTTTTATTTTTTTTTATTACATTATAGGCAAGTATTTGATCTCGATCTCACCTGATGGTAAGTGACGATGAGATCTACGATGGAGCATACTTGCCTAGGTAGGAAGGCGGCAGTAGATAGAGACGCTACATTCACTAGGCACATGCAGCGCAACTGATCTGACCCGCCATCCATGATCATACTTTTACTCAGTGCTATGCATCATACCGGACAACTGCAAACAGTATGTAAGTAGTTAAATAGTAATTAATCAATGTACGTCACATTAACAGAAGATTAACGTTTCGTTTCAAATGATTAAATTGTCGCTTCGTTAAGAAGTGATCTCACTATATAAAATGAGTTTGCAAGTCGCTTGACTCACGTCAATCAAATTCATCAACATCCTGGATTATGTAATCACCATAGGAAATACTCCATGATAGTTCGTCCTGCCGTAAGAATTGTGGGAATGGTCGTTTACCTCATAGTTGGGGTATTGTCTGAGGCCGTAACGAGTTTTGTCACCTGCCTTCACACTTTAACAAACGGAACATTAACACAAAACATATTATGTTATGTGGTATAGTTTTATTTACTTTACGGAAATGTTGAACAAACCATCCTTAGCACAAGATCACTTATAACATGAAACCGACTATAACAAATGTTTTAATCCAAGCGATTATAAAGTATATTTTCCTAAACTTTAAAAAAACTAACAGTTGGTGCTGACCACAGCCTATGCAATGCCGTATTGTCATTTCGCTATTTTTTTTTTTTTAATTTGGCATCACCTTAGGTATTTTGCCAGTGTCAAGTAATATAAATTATTTCTGTTTTTCAGCATATGCACAGGCCCAAAGCCTAGGCCCAAGTAAAATACCCCCCCATCCCTCAAACAGTAAAGTGATGGATACTTTACCGAAAGATTTTTCATGGATTTTTTGTGAGAAACTGAAAAGCCATGTTTCGTCACTCTGTTTCAATTACCTACACTTGTGCACTTTACCAAACCCATAATGGTTAATATTCCACGTATATCACTCACTATAACTCGCAGGAACACTAGTTTTAGAAATTAAAACATAACTGACGCCATGACTTTTCAGTCTCCCGCCAAAAAGTCTTTCGCTATTTTTTAAACGTAGGAGATCCATAGACTCAGGAAGAAATACATGGAAGTATTTTATAACAATGACAAATTATTATGACATGTGTGAGTGTGAATAATTGTGTGTGAATATCAATGTCAATAAAACATTACCTACATTGTACATTATTCTTCTTCTTTTTTTAAGTTGGCAATCGACTACAACATAGTGGCATTTTTGTTAGTGCAAGTAAAATATTTCTTCGTGATTTTAAATAATATAAGTACCCCTGATGATACTAATGATGACAATGATGATCTTGATGATGAAATGGATCCCCTAATCAATAAAGTTGTGGATACTTTACTGAAAATTAAACAGACATCTTGCAAAATATACTGTTTTATTTTAATTTCCCACACTCGTGGACGTTTATAAACACACAATGAGTTAACAACCCACTAATATTACACATCATATTATATCAAAGAAAACAATTTCAGAAAATGAAACAATATTAACAACATCACTGTTCAACTTCCCGTCAATAGGACCCGGACCAGTATTATGACAGAATTTATTTTATAAAGGTTTAGTTTTTGAATGATGCTTGAATCGTATTTTCCATTCAAAACACAAACTAGTTTAGGTAGCTGTTTGATAAGAGCGAGCGGCGGGGGCACGGTCCAACGTCACGCCATTCATGCGATGATAACGAGAATTGTAAACATTATAGTAGAGATAACATCGCATACTCGTATGTGTCGTGTCGCTAAAGATAAACATAATAATACCAGCCGTTTTAAATGTCATAATGTTAGGCACGAGCCTCCCCTCAATGCGAGAGGGATTGGGCCGTAGTCCACCACGCTGGCGCAGTACTGGTCGGCGGATTTCACGCGTCTTTCGAGGAGTTCTCTCAGTCATGCAGGTGGCTTCCTCAAGGCGTTTTCCTTCACCGTTTAGCAAGTGATAATCGTGGTTGAAAATGAGATTCGCACATGAAATCCTAAAATTATAGAGGTACGAGCCGGGGCTTCAACCTGAAATTCAAAATTCTGACTTTACATGATGATACCAAAAAGCGCAAAAGAAACGCAGGTTCAAGGCTTGGTTTACACTTTCTACATCACAGTGGAACTCACTAAATATCTACACAACACTATACAAGCATAAAAGTTTTAATATTTGTCACTTTGTAAGTATACATTCAGGTATACAGGTTTGGTTTCCTATAAATGCTATTCAAATTGTGAAATAATGTCAACATTCCTAGGTACTCCGAAAAAAAACGCCTTAGTTTAACAAATTTTAATTATATTTGTGTAGCGCTGGCAATTTTTAACTCAAACCAGCGTTCTTATCAATAGTTATCAGTTACCATAAGACACTACATTTGTTTCCAGTTCTAATTTATTTATTAACCTATTCCGATAACCTTGTGGATCTTTGTTAGGTAGGTATTTAAAAAAAATATAACGTCATAAAAATAAAGAGTTTTGTCAATTTACGAGGGATTTTCAGACGGTCGGTGGGTTGTTGTGTGATTCAGAATGCGTGTACTAAACCTTGAACCTGCGCTTTTGTCAGCATATTTGTAATCGTTATTTGAACTCGAAATATCGATTTAAACAAAAACTTGTTCCTGAAATCATTTTTTTTTTTCCACAATTGATATTTCAAAATTGTGTTTTCACGTAATGATTACATAGGCGCTAAATAAGAGAGGGTTCAGAGGTTAGTATACGCTTTCTGAGTCATTCTTTATCAGTATATAGTTAATGTTGCTCGTCAATGCGTCGTAAGTAATATGTTATTGCGGAACGCTACAATATATTTCGCTAACAACTGTATGGTACCAAGCGGAATAAACCTGCACAATTACGTCCACCTACGTAAGTGGGTACGTTAATAATTATATAAAAACATGTTTTGTGATGTCAACACAAGTATTAAATTCAACTTAAACTAAGTTAGTAGCCGCGTACGAACTGACCGAGCGACCTCGCCTGAGCATGGACGCAAACGCCCACGCTGTGCTGTGCCTCGCTGTTATAATGTGGCTCATCAGAGACAATAGCTCACGCTGTGCTTGCCTCGCTCAGGCATGATGTGGCTCGACTAAGGCAAACGCTAACGCTGCCATGTCCGAGCGCTGCCATCTACATTCATCTTGCTGTCAGCTCGACTGTTTAATTCAACTTTAAAATTGTTGCAATCAAAAATAAGGCGTAAACTCCTGGAATCATCATTGTCATTCATTTTTCTACGATGCGTTTTGATATATAATATTAGCCTTTTTAATGTCGCACTGGTGGGCACGGAGCTCCCCTCAATGCAAGAGGGATTAGGCCTTAGTCCACCACGCTAGCCCAGTGCAGGCTGGTGGACTTCAGCCATCTTTCAAGGGGTTCTATCAGGCATGCAAGTTTCCTCACGATATTTTCCTTCAGCGTTGAGCAAGTGATAATCATGACTGAAAATGAGATTCGCACATGAAATCCATAAATCTTAGAGGTCCGTGTGAGGATTTGAAGCTGCGATCCTCGTTACCAATACAACGCGTCTACCAATGGCTATCACTGCTTATGTGTCTGTGTATTGGTATTAATTAATTTAGTTGGTTATTGCTATTAATTTGATACTTGACACTGGCAGTTTAGCTTCTGTCAGGTGTGTGAGACCGTTTGGACGAATAGCGACATTCATTTCATCTATGAAAATAAAAAAAGTTGAGACTGTTGCGCGGGGCGCGCTCGAGGCAGCCTTGCGAGGCAGCGCGGTAGGTCAGTACGCAGCTATACCACGTAAACCTCAAATGTATTCCGCCTCTTATGTTTTTAATGTTTTGTTTCGAGTTTGCATGATACTTTTCGTTTTTGTTATTCATACTTTGGTTTTTTGTATAAAATAATAATTTAATTGTCTTTTCTCTCACATTAGCCTAATTTGGTATTCTTAATATACGTTGCGTTTACATTGTATAATTGTACTGTTATTATTCTTAATATACGTTGCGTTTACATTGTAAAATTGTACTGTTATTTATAAATAATTTAATGCTGCCTGTTGAATATTGGAGCAGCGTTTTTATTGTGGGTATAGGTCGCATCAAATAATATAATATAATATTAATAATACTAGGTATATACGGTGTGTTCGCCCTCAGTTCATTGTACAGTACGGCAAGTGCGAGATTATTCGTAAGCTTAAACTCTTATGTTTACCGTATTTAGACATTTTTTATGGAGAATTGATAGTTTTAAATACCGTCCGCCAGAGGCGCTTTTCAATTCTCCGTACAAAGTGTCTAAATACGGTATACTTTATACCATAATATAAACGTTGCTTAGTGTGGCACCGTATAGTTGGATGCGTTCGTCTGGCGACGTTACAGTATTGTTACTTAAATATACCAAAATAAATATTCCATGGACTTCCCCTGCATGCCGACTAGTAAGTACACGAATCACGTTCCTTGTTTGACAACACGGCACGATAGTTAATACTTCACCAGCGAAGTAAGTATTCCCGCTAATGTAGATGAATTAAGTTCTTAGTTTATTGGTTGAATGATTTCTCCTTATTATTTCTGCGATCCTAGTATTCATGTACGCATTGTATGTATGTAGGTACCTACTACAGTGTTATTTAATCTGTGATGTACTTTGATACAATATATTAGAATATGCTATGGAGATTTTAATTGTCTATACGTCTATGTCTGTCTGTCTGTGGCATCGTAACTACCTAACGGGTGAAAAATTTCAGCGCAACATAAAAGCGTAGTGTATTCTTCTGCCAAATAGAAATTAACGCACAAAATATATGGAAAAATTTAATCCTATAATATAAACCTACAATGACATAATAACATTTATATTATTATTATTTCTTCTATTTGCTTTGGCATTTCAAAAGTTTTGACGTTCCCGACGTTTCGGCAGCTTTACAGCAATAGTTTTATTTCAATGTGTAGTATTCACATAAATATAAGAAATCAATAGGATTTAAAATTCATTAAATTTGGGGGTAAATATTTTGCGATCATGGTGCTTGTCGGAGGTTTTTAATATGTATTATTTTTTGTATTCTACACCTTTTAGTAACTACTATAGTAGGGTAAACAGGAACTCGTCCATCCAGAAAGCATGCTCTCACTGTCATACATAATTGTGAATTGTGTGGTGTGAGCGGGATGGTATGCGCTTACGTTAACGTAACGCTACGTAAAAATATTGTGCTTAACGCTACGGTAGCCAAAACACAAACTATTTCTGTAATATTAAGTGAAAGTAATCGAGTTCCATCAAGCTCACGCCACTCTGTACCTTTAATATGAATAATAATCGATGTTACTAAAGCTTGCCTTCACGAAGGCTATTTATAACTTGGACTAATGTTACCCATTTGTTCCTTATTATATTGTCGGTGTTAATGGGTCAAGGTTGCCAGAGCCACTTAAGTAGGTATCAATATTATTTTCTACATTCATTTTTAGACATTCGTGGCGTACCTAAACACGTTACTTGAAGTAAGTTAGGTGATTAATTAATAGTGGGTATAGCAACCGTGTTCCCCAAGCAGTACCTCAAGCACAATATTTTCACTGACCTTAAAAAAGAAGGAGGTTATTCGATTGTATTTTTAAGTACCGTTTCGGTAATGTAACATCTTCCATCCTTCTCACACTACAGATTTTATAAATAAGTATGACAGTGACAGCATGTTTTCTCGATGACGTTACGATTACATTAGAGGTTCCTGCACGTCAAGTGCGACTAACTGTATATATTATAGTCTACCGTATTTAGATATTTTGCATGGAGAATTGAAAAGCGCGTCTAGCGGACGGTATTTAAAACTTTCAAGTCTCATTACAAAATGTCTAAATACGGTAGACTATAAAGTATACAGTTAGCTTACGAATAATCTCGCACTTGGCATACTGCTTACCCCACAGGGGTATAGGTAATTACCATACTATGTTTTACGCAAGAATGAATCATTGCCTAGTTAATAAAACATAAATCATCTCACAATATGTTTGGGTTTTTAATCTGGCCAAAAACGTGAGATGGTTGGTCATTCCGGTTTTTTTTCTTCTTTCAAGTATTATTTATTATAATCTCGTTTTCACTTTTAAATCGATGATGCGTCTTGAAAAGCGCAAAAGCGGATTTTATGTCTCAATGATGTTCTTAAACAGTTATTGATTTTTTATATTTACGCGATTACATTGAAATAAAACTAATCTTACGGATTTTATCGCGTTTATTATAGGTTTTTTACGTTCGCGACGTTTCGGCTGCTTTACAGCAACCATGGTCACGGGAGGACTGAGGTGGTTGACGTCCTAGTGTCATAGTTTGAAACGGGGAACCCTCATATTTTGTTGTTGCTTGTGGTCCGATCTACTCAGAAACTGCCCACAGTGTTTTGTGGTCTTCCAATGGTGCGCTTGGTTTTGGATTTAATAATATTAAATACGTAACGTAAAAAACGTATAATAAACGCGATAAAATTAGTTAAGATTAGTTTTATTTCAATATTATGTCTCATCAGAATATTGAATGCACTGTCATTAACGCGAGAGCCATACAACAGACAATGCTCATTGTTCCATACCATAGTCCGCAAAGTTTACATAATATCATGAAAGTGGGGTACACAGCTCTCGCTCACTCGCAATCCACTAATATTGATATAGCCATATCCATAGTTACAGTCAAATATGTAAGGCTTAACAAAAATAGTATAGCAGATGAAATAAAACTAATCGTACGGATTTCATCGCGATTATTCCGTAAGATTAGTTTTTATTCGTAAATATAAGAAATCAATAATATAGCACATGAATCAGTAAGTTTGACGGCCTGATTAGCGCAGTTGGTAGTGATCCTGCTTTCTGTGCTGAGGGTCCCGGGTTCGAATCCTAGTAGGGAATTTTTTTTTGTGATGAGCACGAATTTTTGTACCGCTGGGTCCGCCCCAGTCCATTGTACGGTACCCATAATACAAGCCTTGCTTAGTGTGGTACCATATAGTTGGTGTGTTCGTCTGGCGATATTTATTTATATGGATTACGTTGATGTATAAAATAATTTTGTAAACGATGTTTGATTTTTTTAAACAAGTCGAACTAGTATTATTTGGCGATGCGCTCAGTACATGGTGTATTTTTTTAATGTCTAACAATTTGATGTATTTCTTTGGGAATGTTATCTTTATATCCTGTTCAAATATTTTACACTATTATTGTTAAACCTAATATACTATGATGGAATTGTCTGAATTTATACAACGTGTATTGATTTCTTATATTTACGCGAATACTACACATTGAAATAAACTATTTTTTTTTATATAATTTTATATTTTGATTTTTACGTTCGCGACGTTTCGGCTGCTTTACAGCAACCATGGTCACGGGAGGACTGAGGTGGCTGACGTCCTAGTGTCATAGTTTACCTCAAGACACAGTGAGCTCTTTCTGCGTAGATCGGACCGCAAGCAACAACCAAATATGAGGGTACCCCGGTCAAACTATGACACTAGGACGTCAAACACCTCACTAACATCATAGAGGAGTTCGGTGCTGCTGGCATCTTTAATTATCGATCAACTTGTTTGGTTTATAATTGGAAAAGTAGACAAGCCGAGGGTCAGTGGCGGGTTCCTCTTCCCCCATTTGTTTAACAATGGATTTCCTAGTTCTATCAATTATATCAACATTCTGACTAAACATAATGATTGCATATGGGCTAAAGATGTGCAGGTTCTAATGGTAATATATTATACCTTTTCTGAATCACGCTGCATATCAACTATATATCAATTATCTTTTGTTATCGTCACGTTTTACTTACGTTCCGTATCTCAAATACTTACGTACTACCGCTGTGCTATATACGTAGGTAGTATGATTCGATGATTCAGCAGGATTCCCGAAGACCATTGAAGCATTTTTTTTTATTACAATATAGGCAAGTATTTGATCTCGATCTCACCTGATGGTAAGTGACGATGAGATCTACGATGTAGCATACTTGCCTAGAAGGTACCTGTTCACTCTCGACTTGAAAACACCCAGATTGTAGTCAACGGGGAACAAAGACGCCGGTAGCGTGTTCCATTCCTTGGCAGTACGCACGATGAAGGTAGAAGCAAAACGCTTAGTGCGTACCGCAGGAATGTCCACAGTGTACGGATGACACTTGTCCGTGCGTCTTGTCGACCGACGATAGAATGGAGATGGGGGAATTAATTCGTGTAATTGACTGTAGGTATGATGACAGCTTTAATGCCACTCTTTTGTTGCTAAGTTATGTGTATGTGTACCTCCAAGCTGTGTTATATGCTTTTAAACTTGTTACAATTGAAATGTATCATATGGTCAGTCAAACGTACTATTCATAAGGTATAAAATAGTGTTTCTCGGACCAAGTTTAATTTATTAATTAGTAGGTTTTACTACTTAGTTAATAAAAGTATCAATTTCTTATATTTACGCGAATACTGCGCATTGAAATAAAACTAATGTTACGGATTTTATCGCGATTATTCTATGTTTTTACATTCCCGATATTTCGGCCAGACGTTTGTGAAGCAGCCGAAACGTCGGGAACGCAAAAAAATTGTACATTTTGTTTTATTTCAATAAAAATATCGTTTATGTAAAATACTTGTTTGTGCAATTTGTGGCGTTAATTAATGGAATATTTATTATGTTTTGCAATCAACTTCATTAACTATGTCATTACATTACGTTAATGAGTTGTTGCTGTACATTAAATGACCTTGCGGTCTTGACCATCTCTTTCCTAAATTATTATACGCAATTTTGTGTACGGTCTAAACCGCGAAGGCTATTAGGGTCATAGACAACAGAAACCACAATTTTCACTTCAATACAATTTTTAATTGTCTTATTACTAATACAAATATATATCAGGTAATAAAATGTTGGCTCCGCTCAGCGGAAAGGTACGTGGACATACAATAAATTAAGCTTAAATACTAAATCAGTCTAACGGTCGCGCCGAGCGCGTTGCGGCCTATCCTAGTATCACAGATGAGTAGAGCGGTGGGGCGCGGGGCGAAGCGCACGCGCGGGGCGGGCGGCGCGGGCGCGCGCGGGCGCGGTCACTCGTCCGACGCGGACGACAGCTGCGTGCTGCCGCCGCTGCTGAACGACCCCCGGCACGCGCCCGCCTCAGGGTTCCCCGGTGGCGCCGCCTCCCCCCCTCCGCCGCCGCCCGGCGACAGCGTTCGCAGCAGCTCCAGCGCGGACCGCGCCCGCTGCCCGTCCGCCACCGCCGCCGGCGCGCGCTCCCACACACTCTTCGCCGGCAACAGCAGACGGCGAGCCTCTCTCTGGATCCGTCGGGATCGCAACGCGAACAGGAACGGAGATGCCGCTGACGCTAGCAGCAGCAGCGCTAGGGACGGCGTGCGCACGCAGTCGGCAAGCCCTGGCATCACCGCGGACACTGTGGCTGTGATCGCGTGCGGCAGGTGCAACATCACCAGCGCCCCGGTGAGCAAACCGACGCGAGCGGCGCGAGATTCTTCCCTATATCTAAATAGTGATGCATTCGATATGCGACATCTGATCGAAGTGATCCTCGATCCTTGTGACGGCCTGTGCGCGGCAGTGAGCAGAGGCGCCGCCAGTAACGGCGCAGAGCTAACGGACGGGAGACCCCTCCTAAGATCTTCGCTCGACTTGCCCTCCTTTCTGGCGTTGCGTAGACTGGCGACAGACGGGCAGCGGACAGGTCGCTCCGGTGGTAGCAGGAACGGTCCGAACTTTCTGTCGCACTCAACGACACCTCCGTTTTCGGGGCCGTCGATCCTCAGAGTCAACCCTTCGTTTTCCTCGATGAGGTCGGGGAGTATTGTCGGCGGTTCGTGTAGTTGCAGCGCACTGGCCCCGTGCGCTCGCGCCCGGAGGCCGGAGGAGCGCGCCGCACGGTATATCCTCGCGTACATGATGCAGACTATAGCCGTCGGAGTAATCACTCCTAGTATTAGGTATACAGTGTAGTAGGCCAGCTCGACTCCCTGAATGACGGGCTCGAGGGGATAGAAGTGGCGGACGATGCCGATAGCGGCGCGAATGGCGGCGGCGCAGGCGGCGGCGAGCCATGTAGCGGCGCAGAGAGTGGCCGGTCTCCGCTGGAGGAGCCTCGTGTGGCATCGCAGCGGGTCTGTGACTGCGTGGTGCTGGTCCAGCGCGATCAGCATGACAGAGAGCAGCGCGGTGAGGCTGCACGCCGCGGCGGCTGCGTCACCCGCCTCCACCCAGGATTCCACGTCCTCCCTCGCGGAGTGCTCGCCAAATAGCGCGGGCGCAAGCAGAGAGGTCGTCAGCAGATTCGTCGCCAGTAGATTGATGACGAACCTGGAACAAAGCGATTGGATATTAGCATGTGTGTCTTCTGTAACTGGAACGCATGTGGTATTTTTAACGTTTCATGTTTGTATAACCTAAACTAAATGGCATGGAAAAGTTCCATATTTTCAGTCTGGATACGATTTGATGGGAATTAATTTTGACGTGTAGGTATTTGGAACGACAACAAAGCCGATCGATCGTGTGATTTGTTGGTAAATTCCAGTTGTTGCTACGTCATTGGAGACTGAGAATAGAGGCATGAAAACCTATACTGATGAATGTTCTAGAATGCTTTTAGTTTTACAGATAGAGAGGTCTAGCTGACAGTCGCTAAATGTAGCCGCGAATCCATTTCATTTGTATATATTTATATTGGCATTATCTACAAAAGAAATAAAACGAACAAAGTGCTCGGCAATGTAGAAAAAATGCGAAACTCTACGAATTTAACAATTAAAATTATAAGAGAATAGATAATCATGTGTTATTTTACTTTATCTTCAATCATATTTTCTCGTATACTATATATCCATTAGTGAAATATGCAATGACCTATCATTGCGTCAGTAAAAAGTAAATCTATTATCCTGCTGATTTCAAATGCTGCAATTTATAGATGTGTTGTTAGATTAACCGGGACATTTTGAATGTGCAATCGTTTCGACAACTGACCGCCGCAACACAATGCGCAACACGGCCGACTTGCCGTCCACGTACTTTGATGTTGTTATAATTGCACTTTTGAGTTCTAATGCCGATTCATTAATCTAGTTAATACAGCTGTGTGTTAACAGTATACGCAATGTACGCTCAAATACTATTTAAGTAATGTTTTATTCATTTGGTCTTCTTGTTTGTATGCCTTCATCATTTGTTCTTATTGTTTTTAGCCCTCCTTACGTTTGCTCTCTCACTTTTGATTTAACAACAATAATATGTAGTCTGTGTTGCAGCGTACGTTAACAAAAACCAACAAACAGAGGAAGGGGGAAGGGAAGGCTACCGTTACTAAATATGTTTTAGGTAAGGATTTGTTAAATTTGTTATATTCCTGTCTTAGCTTGAATATCCGTTTACCACGTAAGATTAAAAACTTGTTTATAAATTGCCGAACTGAGGTCAAAAGTTTCGTGAAAACATGAAGTCATTTATTTCCGTCGATCTGGCCTTTGATAATATAGAGTTCCTTAATTCCTACCTATTATAGTATTAGATCATTAGACACGTCAAGTCAGTCAGTATAACAAATCAAGTCTTGGTATCTAAATACTGATCCCAAAATATATTTAAATTTACGCTGGCATTACTAATTACATTTCGTCTGGGAAATGATTTGCAATTCCATTGTAAATTTACTTACGTTTGGGGCAGAGTTTATAGTTGATTCTGAAGGTTTGGCCAAGATTCGCGCAAAAATGACTGAACAAATTTGTAAGATATTATATGTAGGGATAAGGATCTCTGGAATTACATAGGTGAGGCTAATTTTAATCTTGAATTCAACAGGCCGGTTAAAGCTAGTATTCCAATGATCCTTGATTAAATTAAGTACCTAGTGAAGTATTTACATTCCACATAGTTTTCAATTCCCAATATTTTATCGGTCCCAAGGGAAGGCTGTTCTAAAAAACATTTGTAAACAAACAAACGCGAAGATTGTTTACGATTCAATAGTAAATTAGTTCCGATTTGTTTCATGGTTTTGTTGCTAAATGTATTCAGAAAAAAAAATCGTGCCGGAATCAATTAGTCTATGCTATCGAATACAAGTATGACGGAAGAAGCTTGAAACGAACAAGGTTTGATCTTCTGGCATTTTATATTTGTGCCCCCACAATCCGGAAAAACAATATTTAAAAAAAACATATTTCTAGCATCTTAAAAAAAAGCCGTTATCACGATTCAATGCATATTCTCTATGGAACCTACATAATATAAATTCAATGTATTTGTGGTTGACGATACTAGCTCTTTATAGGTATATTGATTTATTATATTAACGCGAATACTACACATTGAAATAAAACTAATCTTACGGATTTTATCGCATTTATTATACGTTTTTGTTTGTACGTTTTTATGGACAAAGTTGATATCTGTATAGCCAATCTGAGTTGGACTATTATGTATATTGAATACCATGCAGCGGCAGATCACAGATACGTACTATTCTAATCGGACTTAGGCATCGGATATTCATATAATTTCTACAACCACTTTACATAGGATTCTTAAAAGTATTTATTTATGTACTCATGATTTGATATAAACTTGCTATATAGCTATATCATCCACCTAAGAACTTTAGTGTGCATTTTAATGTTATACACCCCTACTATGCAACAACCTTCAGTAGACCTATCTTTATTAAACAGCCTAGCCCAGATTGTTACTAGGTTAGCATAAATGCATGCTGCCCTTGGGCGTTATATAAAGTTGTGACATTGGATCTATTGACCTTCGAATAAGGTCTATTATTTGAAAATCAAATCGATGTAGTATATCGATGCATTTATTCATGCAACTCGTGGTGCGGATACGATTTAGAGATGTGTGCATCGATGAATGTTTTATTGTGTAATCGAGTATCAGATATTGCTCGGGATACAACGAAAGGATAGGACATAGTTCCATTCGAGTTAATAGGTACTCGATTATTACAATCGACTAATAAGATTTTTTTATCGTCACACGAACACACCAACTATACGGTCGCACACTAAGCATCGCTTGTATTATGGGTACCGTACAATGGACTGAGGGCGAACTCAGTATATAATACTTATATAGATACATACTAAACATCCATGACTCGGTTACAAAAAATCGTGCTCATCACACAAAGTGTGTGTCCCTACCGGCATCCGAACCCAGGACCGTCAGCACAGAAGGCAGGGCCGCTACCCACTGAGTTAATCAGGTCTTCAATTTACCTAAATATACATATTATTTTCTTATTCTTTATTCTTTATATTCTTTATTTTTTTTCTCGGGAGATACAGCTGATGTTAATCTTAATCACCATATAGGAAGGCGTTTTAATAGTTTATAACCATAGCAACGGTGATACCGTTTTGCCTAGCCTCCATTTTAAACAAGAACAGCAATTCTTTACTATGTCGAGGACATTTACGTGTAGTACAAATGCAATGCTTACGATCTTAGTCTTACAAAATAGCTTTAAAGACGAAATATGGTAGTGAGGAACCAGTATTATACAGTTAGACTAAACTTGTACTAAAGTACTATTTAAAAAAAACATTTATACCTGCAATGCAAGTTAAATAAAATTAATTAAAAACATTTCTTCGGTACTTACATAAGGTTACTTACATAAGGAGTTAGGAAATAATGAAAATAGATAACTTAGGTATATGTTGAACTTGGTAAGCAAGAATGCACTATTTAAAAACCCATATTTCGTCGATTGTATTAAGTCCTCATGTCTATGTGAGGTTAAATTAGGCAATCGATGAGTCACCAACTGAGGACCTACTGCCAAAATGATAATAAGTATTTATAGACTGGAATAAAAAAAATATATAGACTATAGACTGGAATAAAAAAAATATATAGACTATAGACTGGAATAGAAACACTAAAGCAAAAAAAAGTGTGTGTACGGGAATGCCCGCGCTACCTAAAACCGGTTTAATTATGCAACGAACTATTCAGAATTACTCTACTCGCAAATTATAACTAGTTGCGGAAGTTACTATACGGTTGAGCCTTGAAAATATTTATATATTAAAAAAAAACAACGTCAATGTCGATTCGCCATCGTCGAAACTATAAACCAATACATCCGGAGAAAATAAGTGTGTCAAGTACCACAAAATTATATTTTCTAGCGGCCAAATCTGGAAATAACGTATTTACTATGAAAACGTCAGATTCCTTGACAGCTTTGCATAGACAGTGGCGCCTGACTCACCAGAATAGACAATTTTGTGGCACATTTAAAAAAAGTTATGACAGCCATAAATGTTATATACCGATGACATGGTTGGACGTTGGTTTTTCCTTAAGGAAATATTTGTCTTTCCGTCAATAAATGTATCAAACTGTTTACCCTGTTCCTGCTCTATATACCTTATTTACAAACTGTTTGGGTATACAAAAATACATTTTTGAAAGTAGTTATCGCCGCCGCAGACACGGAATTCGTAAACATATAAGATTTATACTGTTGTAAAGACCGCGGTTATTAACAAAATACATGAACGCAAGGTTGGGGAAACCCCGCCATGGTACAATCTAAAACTAGTTAAGTTATATGACTCAACACCTTTTAAGTATCAAACAAATTAATCTAACGACACAATTATGTTTTTACTTGAAATTCTATGAAGAAGTAAACAAAAATTCTAGGTATAATAATTTATGCGGAAGATAAAATAACTGTCCAATCCACATTTGACACGTGAGGGTCATTGGCGGGCTTCAAAGCTCTATGCCTCAAATAGACAAAGGACGTTTGCGAATACCATTTAACTGTCAAAAGAAAAATATTACTATAGCGTCATACCAGAAAATTAAGATTTTAAAATCAGCGAGTTGATGGTTTGATTGGCAAGCCGCTGAGCCCGAGGTCGTGGGGTTGAATTTCGGAAGCATTAACTAAATAGTAAATATTTCAATGTGTAGTATTCGCGTAAATATAAGTAACCGGCCAATCTCAACAAAAATTAATAAGTCAGAAGAAAACCGATCAAGCAATCTCCATCGTGTCTTCGCCACTACATCGACATTGGCAGAATCGCGTTGAGCATGACTCAATGGAAAAAGGTCATTAGGGAAAAAAACTAAGTAATAAATATTTAAAGGATTTCCCTTGCGTACCCTAGAGGTGTACTTAGGTGGCTAGTACGATAATAATTGGCTACAGTAGGGGTCGGCAGTCTTGTCTTAGAGGAGCATTCGTTCCGAGCGTGCCATTCCGCCACTGATTGCTTAAGAGGTGCCAGGATATGAAAAAATTGCCAGCAGTCTTTTGTAAAAGGGATGTGATGTAAAGTACCACTTCCTTGAACTAAGAGATTACTTATTGAAGTTTTTCTCTATCAACTCCATAAGACGGATACCCCTTGTGTTTAACTGGGAAAGGTCATAGATTAAAGTTTTTTTTTTCGTAGTGAAACTTTTTAGGTTTTCATTATAGACTATCTGGGTATTTCAATACGGAAATGTTATTTCTCTGAATCATTGAGGTTTTTGTTGACAATATTTTATAAAAAACAGTCTTTAATGACCATTACTTACGTTTGATAATCGCATCTAAAATATTATTCACATACGAATATCTAATAACATTATCAAAAATGATACGTATCAAAATAGTTTTCCACCAATGTTTTTTCCATCAAAATGTCTATAAATATAACTTATACTTATAGGAAGCATCGTTGGAGTTCTGAATGTTCTTACCCTTGCACCTTAAAAATAGCTGGAACCGTTTTGATAAATGATGCACTGTCAAAAGACGTGTATAGGGAAGTAGTCGCGCAAAACTACCTTTTTATTATTATGAACCGAACAAAAAGTAGCCATAAATCAGTAGTTCAACAAAAATGGAATTACATTTATTATTTTAATGGATACTTAATAAAATACGATCCGTGACAATAACAATTTATTTTATGAACGCAGCTTGTCGGAATACATTTTTCATAATATTTAATTTATCATAATTTTGTACAAAATAATTAAGTAATAGGTATGTACTCGCCATTACTTTCCCATAAATACATATCAATCTTATTTATTTGCGATTTAAGAACACGTTAAAACAAATAAACTATAAATTTAATGTGCTGTGCTGACATGTATTTTGGCGCCAAGACTTTTTTTTTCTCAATACCTAATTATGCTACAGCAATGACAACGTGTTAAAATACGCAAATGACAGAAAGCAACTCCTTAACAAAATGGTTGACAAAATTGAATCGTCATAATAATGAAGTCGTTTTTAAATTTAGAACATTTATTTTTAAATACCGCGCGGCGGAGGGAAAAGTATTGCATATTTTTCCGAATAAGACAACATAAGACTTTGTGGCGGTAAGTTGTCAATTTTGTTTTATTTTTCAAAAAAATGTGTTTTATTTGATAAAACATGTGTAATATTAGTGGGATATTAACCATTGTGTGTTCATAAACGTGCACGAGTGAAGGAAATTGAAATAAAATAGGATAACTTGACTGTTCAAGTTCTCCCAAGATATCCGGTAAATTTTCAGTAAAGTATCCACAGCTTTACTGATATGGGTAGGGAATTCATTTCATTATTATCATTGTCATCAACATTATCATTATCATCAGAGGTACATATAATTCATTAACAATTATCAAGAATTACTCGACACTGGCAAAAATGGCACTATTTTGTAGCCGATTGCTAACCTAAATAAAAAAAGAAGACAACATAATGTTCATACGAATCAATTGTTAGGGTTCTAAGCTTTGACTTCACGCATTAATTAACCCATTGCATCGCCCATGTCGGTTTCAATGATCGTAAAACTGGAATTTGCCAGCCACTTAACTTTATTGCCGAGCTTTCGTGTAACCCGGCCAAATTCGAGAGGTCATGTGTAGGCCTCAATGACCTACTGGACAAATTAAGTCATGGTGTTAAGCGTTGTTTGTCTACATCTTTAGCGAGTTATGCCCATGTTTTCAAATGGTTCGGCTTATTGATGACGTCATTACTTGTTAATGTTTTTGAAAATGGAATTGGAATAATAATGAAGATTGAAGTCCATCAGTACATGGCTCTTTGATGACGTCAAGGGAATTGTTTGTAATAAGATTTGAGATCAATAATATTTATTAGGGGTAAAGTTTAATGTACGTTGGTACATTTGAGAACAGGTTCAGCATAAGTAATAACCTACAGTCAATTCCTAAACCACAAACGTTTGGCAGGTAATTCAGTTTAAACTAAATATGATAGTTCCCCAGTTCAAACTATCACACTAGGACGTCTAACACCTCAGTTCTCCCGTGACCAAGGTTGATGTAAAGCAGCCGAAACATCGGGAACATAACAACAAAATAAAGGCGATAAAATCCGTAGTATTTGTTTCATTTTAATAAATTCAGATTGTTAATCTACTGCCTATTAAAACTGCACATAAAACTTGAGCGTGAATCAGCCAAATCAAGTTTTTAAACGAGCCTCAGCTAATAAGTTAAAATATTTTCGATCATACCACCATAGCTGGTAAAAGGACGTTTGCCCGCCTATTTATGACAGCTTTCAAAATGGCGCTAGAAGACAAATATATTTTTGGGAAACATATTCTATTTTCAAAAAAGTCTATGGTTTATGGCAAGCATCGAGGGATGGCAAGCAATTCCTGTTTTTGAATTTCGTACTATTATCCGGTAAGTATATTATACAGATACCTTCATCAGTGTATGTTAATAATGTCCTACATAACAATGTATCGTTTTAAATAAGGTCACAAACACATAGGAACTAGGAAGAATATAGAGTAGATATAATAAACAATAGGAACAACATTTGAAGCCTATTAATTACGAGTTCTCATAATCGCAGTGTGGGACTAAGGATTTGCATATCCGCTTTACAAATGCTCAATAATAACATGTGTTCTGAAACGGGAAATATGCATTTGTACTCTCGTCTCTAATTATTGTAAGCCAGGTTTCGGAATAGATATTCTATTTACTATAAATATGCAAATCAATGGACAACAATCAATTTGTTCCTACTTAAACCAAAACCTATAAAAAGACAAAAAGCTACTGGTTTTTAACGCCACTATTTTAGAATCCATTCTTTATCATAACACTAAGTAAAGTCCTCATGCTACACGTTGTGCTCATATTAGTCTTGAAAGAAATAGCAATCAGTGATCGGTTATGCTCGGTTTACATGAGCGCAGTATGCAAGTAACAAGGAACAAGTGTCCTCGTGTAAGCAGCTCGCAAGTGCGAGGTAACATGTGTCCAGAACACATGTCCAATTGAAGTAAAACTAATAAGAAATCAATACATTTCCAAGTTGTCTACTTGCTACTGTGCTACTTGTTACTCGCGTACTGTCCTTGTGTAAATTGACCTTTATTCAGTCGACTGCTATTAAGCCTAAAGGTATCTTTCCAAATCTAATGAAGCCTTACAATCGCTGGCCGAAAATGAACGACCAACATGGCGTCATGAAAATGTAATTATCTACCGATGTAGCGCTAATAAGCAATTATTTATGATTATGTTGTCGCTATAACATTAGTATTATTCTTTTGGCTAATTTAGCTACGTGCCAGAACTGTCAAATGTTTTTTTTTAATAACGCGGTCCTTTTGACAAGTACGAGTTGAACAGCCGAATGCAAATCTAATTGGAGAGTTTCAAGGTATGATAATCAAATAGCGTTGGTTAATATACCAAGGGTCGTGGGATGAAAATTATAGACTTCTTGTGATTTATATAATTATAATTTAATTAAATACTCGGAACACTTTTCAAAACAAACGATGTAGAGGATACGCCATAGAGTAGAGAGAGAAAACCATAGAGAATCTCTTCATATAGATAATGAATTAAATCAGGGTATACACTAGAAGCTAGCCCGCTACACATTTGGGTTAAGACTATAGAAAAAAGATTTCCGTAACTCGGATATAGGACCATAGACCTAGTATATTATATTGTACTATACCCCATAGTGTTAATCTTAGTATATTTTATTTTGTTTTGTTGCATATGCTAAGAATTGCGTTTAAAAAAAGTTGGACAGCTAACTCTATGCCAACAACAAAACCGGTTTAGATTCCTGCGTCATTAGTCCAATAGAAATTGCACTCTCTCTTGTACGAGCCGTGGGTTAATAAACTATGTAACATTACCAACGAATAAATCGACACAATAAAGTCCATTATCCATTACGAATAGTTACCACACACGGCACAAGGACAATATTAGTTAGGTTTTATAATTTCGTGCGTCAACGGTCTATGATTTTCTGAAATAAAATACACAACAACGTCTACACAAAACATTTTATTTAGATGCAATCGATAATTATTGCGTCAGGAAAAATATATAATATTAATATGCAGCATATAATTCGTAGAAAAATTACCACACGGGTTGAATTACATTGTTTTTTGTCGTACACACTCTAAAAATAATGTTTTTAATCATGTTACGTGAACTTCTGACCTTATCTGTCAACGCACATGGATACTACATAATAACGTCAGTTAATGACGTTATATGTTTTTATTTTGACGCGAGTCGCGCTAATGACTTGCGAATACGTAAACTAAACGAAGGCTAAACGATAGAGGTGTGAGTGAAAGTGAAAAACGTATAAGAATAACGCATGAACATCTAATCTTGACACTGGCTACATACACGAGGGTGTGATGCCAAATAAAAAAAGAACAAAACTCATGAACACCACTCACAAAAGGTCCAATAATTTCATTTTTGAAAATGGAATATAAACAATTCAATAGGCCCCTTCAATTAGCTTGAATTTTAGATACAATTTTGTTCAATAAGAATATCATATTCTCGAATAAAACTAAACATCAGTCGGTTATCTGAGTTTTGTACGAAAAACGGAGTGATGTCCATAAAAATGTTATCGATGAATAACTGTGACTAATTGTTACAGCAGCTTGGATAATTCATAAATGCGGGAAATAAACCAGAACACGTTTCGTATCAATATTATATCAACTCGTTAAACGATCTAATAATAGACGGGGAGTTTACAACGGGCGAGATTTATTTTACCCATCTGCACATTATTCTTGCACCGATAAGTACCACTGAGTCACGCACTCATTGGATTTTAATTAAGAAAATATCTTAACAATTTCAAATTGACTTCCACTTCGTAAAAGTGACGTCACTAGCTAATGACATCGCGTGCGCGTCAGAGGCAGCGCATTTATATATTTTTTTTATTGTCTATTGCGCGTAAAGTTGTTCGTATGCTCAAATCTAAACGATCATTGTTCGATATAGTCAACGTACCGAATACAAATAAAGCCGCCGCTTCACAATACGTAGGTATCGAATAATACGTGAGGCCTTCACTAGTGTTCTACATTGAATAATGTAATTTTTGTACGTTACCTAACACATAAACAAAGGTACAAAGAGTACGTGTTTATAAAATCAAGATGGTTTTTAAATTGCTTTCATTGCGAATTTAAAAATTTCAAATTAGGAATTAATATTCCAAAAATATTTTGAAAATAATGTTTAAAAAGATTGGCGTACGTCAAGAGCTGAATTAAAAAAAACATAAGGCGCTTTAACGTATTATTTTTAAATACCTAACATTCCGAACACTGAGAAAGTCAAATGTGGAATTTAAAAAAAGAACATAAGCAGCATTGACGTATTTTTTTAATACCAACCATTGATAATTATGATGTGTCAAAACATTTATCTGTTACTATGGTAGTCTGTAGGTAATAAAGACCTTTTCCATTACCCTTCAAGGAATGCCACAGATAACAAAGTCAAGTACAGAGTACAGCCCTCAGACACAGTCGACAACTGTGCAAACAATGATTTATTATAAACAAAACGAGTCGGTTTATTTCAATTAAAATTTATAGTTTCAATGCCCGACTGCATATAATGGGCCACTGTGACTGTTAATATTGGATTTATAATGACCAAAATCAGTGTATCAATGATAAAACCAATGTCAAAGGCCGTTCAATGAGATCTGCGATCAATTTAATACTTATACTTAAGTTTATAAAAATATTTAAGTACATTATGCACTTAGTTACTAAGACAAATCAATAGAATAGTATACAATTCAACATCAAACTCGCGCAAAGCCGCGGGCAAAAGCTAGACGTGTTTAATGTTATCAAATTAAATCCGTATTACGCTCCTATGTAGGTATCATAAAGTTTACAACACTAATAATAGTATAAGTATATACATAAGTACTTACCTGTATACTTGTTGTTATCTTAACAAAAGCAATTGTCACGGGGAATACCTTCTCGCGACTATGTTTTCCTGTTCAGTTTAAATATACTTCGATTTTCGGTCTAGCGTCGATCTTTATCGATATTGCATGTATTACAGGCCTATTTAAATACAGACTGTATTCAGACTGCGTGGTCTAGAATTTTCAATGGAGAACACTTAATATACAAGATCAGGGGATCTGGTTCGTTCTAACATCTATGGCCATCATCTGGGGCAATCAGAAATCCGAAAAAAAAACTTACTTTTGTGGTCTATGCATAATCATTAAATGTACTTAGTTACGTCAAATAAACCATGTCATGTCTCACTCACACAATATATTCCACAAATAAGATTGAATGTGACAAAATTCGATCACGATATAATAGGCTATTTGACTGTGCTGGAAAAGCTATCTTAAACAATTTAATTCATTAGTTTAATATGAAGCTAACAATATAGTTCTTGAACTTGTACATTCCAGTATTTTCCATAAAATTCCATGATAAAGTAATAAATTAAAAATACCGCCAAAACGCGGCCTCTGCGTCACGTGACCCTTGTGACGTCACACGCTTGTAAACAACATTTTCCTAACCTTTCGGTATCTTTGTCCCACCAGTTACGTCTTGTCTATGGGCATAAAATTATCTCTGCCTACTATATCGTTATAAAACGTAAGTGATGCATATGAAGTAAGAAAACCATACACGGCATTATTACTGCAATTAACTTTATACAAATAAGAAATACTTTCAAATATTTCTCGATACTAAAATCAAAAAGCGTACAATTAATTATCCTCGTCATTCCGTTTACCGGTACCGACAATTTACTATATTCAGAAGAATAGACCTACAACCTTCATGACACAAAAACGAATTGAGGAAATGCAGTGCATATTTCAATAGGCAAGCTCTTAACAAAGAGTGAAAGGAACGTAATTCTGTATAATATATTGGTTGTCTATTTGACTTTTTATATTATGTGTAGGGAAACGGATATGAGGTAATAATCGCGGCTATGTTTTTCTTTTTCTTTTTTCGGAAGCAAGTGTTTTCTAGAATGAGCCGCGTCGGTCGGTGTAAAGTTTCTTGTTCAGGGTATTTCTGTACGTGAAGTGCGAGATTATTCGTAAGCTAACTGTATAGTTTATAGTTTACGTATTTAGACACAATGTATGGCAAATTGAACAGCGCCTCTAGTGAACAGTATTTAAAAATTTCAATTCTCCATACAATGTGTTTAAATACCTAAACTATGAAGTATAATCTCGCACTTGATGCCCTGATGATATTTAAATGAAATCCCCTACAATCTTGCGTAATAAACTAAAAAAATACATCTTGGGGAATTAATATGTTATTCTTTCATTTTAATTTCCATATATGGATATAAGTGTTCCATTTTCAAAACAAAACAAAATTGTCAAAGTTCATTCTTCAATTTCGCACCAAAAAGCCCAGCCAGCTCTAATTTTAATTTTAAAGTTTTTTTTTTCTTAGCTCATGTCAAAATCGTCACGCTCTAGAACAAAACGAAGATCCATTGTTATCTAAGCTGCTTATTTATATCGCCAGGCACAGGTTCAGTGACTAAAACGCTGGCTAGAAGCCGAAATGTCACTAACTGACACCTACCTACACGTCTAGTGTCTGACTTTTTAATTATTTTGAGACGGAAACAAATTATATTAATAACCGACAGTATTTAATACTTACTTTCCGTATATGACCTAACATGTACCTACTCTGATTAAACTTTCCATTTGAATTAATTCAAGCCACGTTCTATTTTTGAACTCTCTAGATATAAATGTTCTGTCGTTTTGAAACGATGTCTGGTTGTCTGGTCTCTCAGCTACCTGGTTTAATTTTATCGACAATTATTAAAAAATAATGCTGATTTTTGGTATATACGCAATATTTATTTTTCCTCGAAAAGCCTTGACATCGGCGAGTTTATAAGCAAAAATTACGTTCGCCTAACAGACCACTATTAAAATTAAAAAAATACACCAGTGTCGATGGTCGCTCGGCGTTCGGAAAACTGAATGTTTTCAAACATTATCCATTCTTGCGTACAATTAGTATAAAAATCAGACAATTCAGAATCGAAGTGTGTTGTTACAACTACACAATAGCCGGCCTTTGAGACGGAAGTCGGAGCCATTGTTATTTGCAAACGTTGCTTTGTCAAAGATGGCGGGCGGGCGAGGTTAAAAAAAATCAAAACGAGTGCAAAACTCATGCTCCCAATTGTGCTAATAATAGCAGCTGAAAATATTTTAAGGGGTTTTCCTTTTGTGAGTTACTGAATGAAATATTACAGGTATATATTAATAAGTACTATATGTTACGCCAAACGTAAAGACGGCAATGAAAATTGGTTTAACAAATTATTACCAACTCATAGTTCATGAAAATGTCATTAAGGCCGAGATTTGGTATGTTGTAAGTTCATATTAATAACATATGACGAAAATAGACCTTGCCAAATATGATGTGCAAATGATATTCAATATTAACGTGAAAAAGGAATTTTGTAGTCGACCTTAGTTGAATTTAAAAAAAACAATTGATATTAAAGAAATTTGATGAATACATAGTTTAATTGATACAAGCCATATTTATTATTATTAATAATAATATTGCCAGACGATCACACCAACTATACGGTCCCACACTAAGCAACGCTTGTATTATGGGTAGGAGGACAATGGACTGAAGGCGAACTCAGTATATATTACTTATATAGATATTAAACATTTATGACTCGAGTACAAACATTCGTGCTCATCACACAAGATTGATTTTCCTACCAGGATTCAAACCTGGGGCTATCAGCGTAGAAAGCAGAGTCACTACCAACTGCGCTAATCAGGTGGTCAATTAGATACTTAATAATTGGAAGTGCCAAACCTTTTATATGGATACAGATTTTGTATTCATGTTAAGCGACACCATATCTTATTCTTAAGTAATAAGATCTAAAACCCCTTCCCTATTCAACACGGTTCAGCCTCACCAAACTTCAAAACATGAAAAATTTCAAGCACCTCTCACGTTTCACCACCGCCTCACACGCAAATATTTACGACAAAAGCTTACAAACACGGGTGCATATGAACCACTATCGCCTGCAGCTGACACGGTAGACCGAATGCAGCGACCTTCACCTGATGACCTGAATACGGACCTAGGTACGGCTTACGAGAACGCTGACCTAATTTCTGTAAGGGTACCTCCAACCAGGGTTGGTAGACATACCTTTCTAGGGGCAATTATAAAGGAATAGAGATCATGTATCTTTAGTCATTGATTGCAATACTTAGAGAACAATATTTCCAAACATTATTTATTTTACCTGTGTCCTGAATATCACCTCCAAATTTCAAATATCCAGGCCCACCAGTTTAGGCTGTGCTTTGTCAATCAGTCATTGTTAAGAGTCTTATTAAAGTTGTTATTAAATTCTTGGTTCTATTATTATATATGTTAAAGTAAGTACAAAGAACGATACAGCTGAAAACATAATTTTGACACTATCTACTAAAGTAACTACTAAAGTCTTCATAGAAATAATATTGCGTTGACAACCTTATAACGGAGTAGGCAAAACACAAGTTATAACACCGTAACGACGAGGGCAATTAAGCTAAGTGTAATGTTTACTAAACAGTCTACTTTACAGGGGAATTTCCCCCATAGATTAACATCAGTTATCAACACCTATATAGGTCCGAGGAAATAATAAAACCTTTTAATAAATAGACTCTATCCTTTTGAAAAGAGAGCGCATAGACTATCTTCCTTTTGGAAGTTATAATTAATTAACTTTGGAATTACAAAGCATTGATTAGAAGAATAGTTACTTTAATAATGCCAATGGACGAACGCTCTACAAATTGTAGAGTTGGACATTAATGTACTTTTATGAACATTTATAACAGGCATACTAGGTAACCTGTACTCGGTATTTAACTGTCCTGTTGTTTACTTATTGAGGGGAAGTTCTTGTTTTATAAATATAAGGGTCTTATACCTTAATATTTCAACAGGTAGAGTGATGCTCCGACTAATGATACATAGCGGTGGGACCGTTGCTTGATTATCGATATTTGTAGCCATAGCTTTTTTATAATTTTATATACGCTATTTCATTATTTTAAGACTACATTTTTTTTTCAACGTTTTCTTTTGTCCAACCTACCATGACTATTGCCTTGGTATTGGAAATCATCAATTATGTACACTCGCGGCACCGAATTATAGCAATTATGACAGCCGACAATTATTCGACTATTATTCGATTTTTTATGAGTAATAGAGTTTGTTTTACTTTAATAGTGGGCCACAGAACAGTGTTAGAATCCCAGAGAAAATTAAAGAATTGTAAGCAGTCAAAAGTGCCATTATATGTTGCCGCAAGTGTATGGATGTGTCAATTTTAAATCTAGTATTCAAGGCTGGAACTGCTAGCAACGGCGTATCTGCGGAGGCGATCAGGCAACGGTGGGTAGTATGCCCGTTTAGAGCAAACATAGGTGATTTAATAGGCTAACTGTTAGATTCTGCCAACTTGATTAGCTAGAAGCATTTTTTTTGTTGAAATCTCATTAAATACTTATATGTGACTCCAATTTTATGCTTGAAAGTTTAGATAAATAACTTTTCTTTATTTCATTGTTTTTTTTTTACTTTATTTTGTTAAAATAATAAGACATGTGTCATATTGAGCCATTATATACTTAGCTGGTTTCATCTAATAATAGCTCTCAATTACATTAAAAAAACCTCTTATAAGGCCACCCAATTTCAAAAAAATCTGCATACATCACAAACAAAACGAGATTACTTTCTTCATAAATTCTTGAATGATAAAAAAAATATCTCAAACTTTTTGTGAATATTAATTCAATTGACAGTTTAATAATTTCTAACGATATGTGGCAAATATCACCAACATACGTAAATAGGTTATCCGAAGCTCTAGCTAGGCCATCAAGGCGAAATTTGAATCACCTGGTGTGTTACGGAGACCTCGTTCCACTGCGCCCGCGAATGCAAACCAAATAATATTATTTGTTTACTTTCGTGTTACCAGTTCAATAAAAGCATATCGCTTCAATATTGCATTCTCCATTCAACTGTTGATTAATGTTTTATCCGTCATCATATTTTGGTTTCGTTAGCGATTTTCAACATTCAATGAATAACCTTTTGAACTATCCCGTACGTCAAGTGTGAGTTTATTCGTAAGCTAACCTTTTTTTTCCTAATTGCCTTTTTCCATTGAGTCTTAACCGTATCTAGAGACGCTATATAATTCACCATACAAAATGTCTAAATACTTACCCTCAAATTTATAGAAAGTTACAATGGATTATAAAGCGATTATATATTAATAAAAGAAAACTTAATTGCCTATCTGTAATCATTATAATTTAATTCGGCTTATCGGCTAGACGCTATATAATTCACCATACAAAATGTCTAAATACGTACCCTCAAATTTATAGAAAGTTACAATGGATTATAAAGCGATTATATATTAATAAAAGAAAACTTAATTGCCTATCTGTAATCATTATAATTTAATTAGGCTTATCGGTATTATAATTTATTGATACAATAGACTGGAAATTCCACCTCGGTCATACTAAAATTAATAGGATACGGAAGTTATTAGGTATTTTTTCATCTTATCAAATTATAGTTTTTCGGTGTCTACTTTGGTTCTATTATCGCGTTATCTAAGTATATTATTATAGAACTGTAACTCTTAATAGTAGTGTGTGTGTATCAACACTGAATCTATACTAATATTATAAATGTGAAAGTTTGGATGGATGGATAGATGGATGGATGTTTGTTACTCTTTCACGCCCGAACGGCTGAACGGATCTGGATGAAATTTGGCACAGAGATAGATAGTCTGGAATAGCACATAGGCTACTTTTTATCCCGGAAAAAAGGTATGGTTCCCGTGGGATAGATGTTTTAATTTTTCATACTTTTTATCGCGGGTAACACCGCCGGGCGCAGCTAGTAAAAAATAAAACATTGTCTTTGAATTAAAAATAACAGTTTTTAGATTATTAAACGAATGCATGAGACGAATAAATTGTATCAACAAGACAAATTGGATATATCCTTAAATACTTCAGACGATGAAGGACAGGTACCCAGCTGCTCTATCATTTCTAATTCTCTAGTTATCTTATAATCTATAATCTCCTAGTAACAGGAAACAATTATCGTTCACTATTACAGCAATTATATTCTACATTGAACTAAAATTCACTCGTCGCCACAATGTCACGCCAAAGGCTATATTAAAGAAATATTAGCGGCTAATTTGCTGTTACAAAGGCCATAGCTGTTGTACGCAATCCATATGACGTTGTATGGGCAGCCACGAATTCCCAGCTGCGGCAGCCAATAGAACGCGCCTGATTGCACGGCAGCCAGCTGGCTGCGCGCAGCCGGCTGGCTGCTATAACTGGCTGCGCAAATATTCTGGCTGCCGCAGCCTGGCTGCGCAGCCAGGCTGCCTAGTGCGCGGGGGCTCTTATGAAGAAAATTGACCAAGTACAGACTAGCTGTATGTTTTTTTATTGATGGTCCGTTCCGTGTGAACCGTGCGCGAGTGGTATGCACGTACCTGAGTAGCCCGTCTACGAGTACCTATATATTTTATTCGCGCTTTGAGTTCCTCCTTCCTACAGAATATTTTATGCAATAAAAAACATTGACAGGATACACTGTATTTGAATTTTAAAATTCTGTATGGTTGAGCAGTATATAAATGTGTATATAGTATGTTAATATCGCGATCTGGGAGAGTTGAACTATCGCACCGGTTTCTATAGAAGATATTATAATAATAATAATATCGCCAGACGAACACATCAACTATACGGCCCTACATTAAGCAACGCTTGTATTATGGGTACCGTACAATGGACTGAGGGCGAACTCAGTATATAATACTTATACAGATATTAAACATGCCTCAGGTACAAACATTCGTGCTCATCGCACATTTGAACCCGGGACCCTCGGCGCAGAAATATCGAGTATGGTGAAAAATTTCGTGGGATAATTTATGCCTTAAAATCCAGTACAGAGAAGTATTTTCAATAAGCATTTATACGTACACGTTCAGAACAACGTCAGGCTTAAAATGGAAAAATAATTTACGTAATTTACTTTCAAAGCAGCCATTGAAATAGATCACTACAATTAATAACAGCTGACCGGCAACAACGAGGCATTACTTGCTAATTCCATGGTCAAAATGTTATTAACATTCGTTTCTGTGCAAGCGAATCAACGATTTAGTTTTTTTTTTATGTTCCAACTTTAACATTTCGGTCCAATGCAAAATTAGACTATGAAATGGCTGCGTTTTAAGGCCTGTGCCAATTTAAAAAATAAAATTTATGTCATTTTAAGGCTGTGGGTACCTGTTTTTTTGAGGCACAAATTTTGTATTTTATCATGTAACTAATGGTTCGCGTGACAAGTTTTATGGTAGAAATAAACCGCATGGCGCATGCTACCATCGAAAATAGTTCGAGAAATGTCAATGCACGGATTTCTATAAATAGCATTGGGTCTGGATCTTCAATTGATGTTGAGCACGGCAGGTACAGAGCAAATGAATAAAAAAATAGGTACCTGATGTCTATAAAGTTTATGGCAAAATGTTATTTTATTTCTTTAAATTGTGACTTTGATGCGAAGAATACTTTAACGGCCATTTTCAATGGTCCGGGTTATTATAACACTACTAGGACGATTTCCTATCCAAATTCCATAGAAAAAGCAATTTTAGTTATTTTTCAATTCGTCATGCCCTACAAAACTTGGTCGCACGAATAAATATTTAAAAAATAAAATTGCCAAATGATACGCTTTTCAACGAACTGCATTTAGTTTTTATTGATGTAAGTAGATTTGATTAAGACTTTTTGGCGGGAAATTAAACCGTGAAGTTGTCAATTTTGTTTTATGTTCTAAAACTGGATTCATTAACATCTTTATTAACATCAAGGGTACTTATAATTTTATAATAAACATCAAGAAATACTCGACACTGGCAAAAATGGCACTATATTGTAGCCGATTGCCAACCTAAAAAACAAAGAAAAACTTATCTCAAACTCTCAAAGAAATAAATATAGATTTTTAAATTTAGAACCAAATGCACATCAGAAATATTTTTTACATTTCTAAAATAAATATTCTCGTTACATTATTAGCTTCTTACATCTAAATTAAATAGCTTTTTGCTAAGTACCAACCAGATAACATTATGAATTATTATGTAGTATTTAAGTGAACTCATTTAAACACTGTCGGCCATCGAGCTCAAATATCTGTCAGCATAATAGACGCCTGCCCAATCCTGTAGCCCACGCGGCCCACGCCTCCCCCGGCCAATTTAAAACGGCTTAAAATTATTCATAGTTACAGTAAAAAAAGTTTTAATACTTTGTTTTTTAATATTTTACTACCTACTAGCTAGAGTATGCGTTTCATTGTTTTATTTGTTGTTCAACTCTAAAAATTATGTATGAGAAAATGAATTAATTTTTTTAGTTTATATTTCCCATGTTTCGATAGTTATCTTCCTATTTGGGGGCAGAGACAAATCCAAACAATCATAGGTCATAAAAACCGGCCCAGCTGTTGCCCGCGACTTCGTCCGCGTGGTATTTAACAAAGACAACCGTTGACAACAGCCTGCTCGCCCATTCTGAGCCCGCGGGACGCATTGCAGGTTGTTGCTATTAAACTTAATCAGGCGCTGCGCTGCAACATTGGTTTTAATTTTTTTCGTGAGATACTATTTTGTTTCTAAAATAACAGTAGCCTAAGTTACTCCTTGTTACATCGGCTATCTGCCAGTGAAAGTCCCGTCAAAATCGGTCCAGCCATTTCAGAGATTAGCCGGAACAAACAGACAGACAGACAGACTGACAGACAGACAAAAATTTTAAAAAATGTTGTTTCCGTATACGTAACGTGTATACAACCTAATGCACTTAGTAAAAAGCGGTTATTTTAATATGTATAGACTAGCTGTTACACGCGACTTCGTCCGCTTTTTCTTAAATACCACGCGGACGAAGTCGCGGGTAACAGCTAGTTATAAAATAAAATGGCAGTAGTGTGGTTACCCACGGATCCTCGGGTGACATCTTGAACACAACTACATGCGTAGTCAAGCAAAATGCCCGTCGTCTTTGTCCTCGGAATGTCGCTTGTAAATGTTCCGCGACTTCCCGCGATACGTCTGTCGACTATTCCCTAATGAACACAAGGCTTTAGGTACTTAAAACTATTTATACGCCAACTTATACAAATGCTCTTGCTACGAGTCGAGCGTTACCGATTTAATTTAGCTGTTTTAATTTTTTTTTCTTTTTCTGATACGTAGGTATTGGGTTTTTGCGTAGGTAGGTTAGGTTAGGTATCGAGTTATTTTATATTATTGATGGTTGGTTATTTCCTTTGTAAGCCTTTACTATTCTTATATTATATATACATATACTTACATAGTAATCTTTTATTATCACCGACCGTTTCCCGTTTTAGTTTTAAATAAATCCAAATTGACTTTGTGGCGGGAAGTTCAACAGATAAGTTATCCAATTTGTTTTATTTTCAAATTTTTTTTTATAAAATGTGTAATATTAGTCGGATATTAACCAGTGTGTGTTTATAAACGTTAAATAAAACAGTTATAACTTGACTTTTTGCGTTCTCCCAATATGTATGGTACATTTTCAGTGAAGTATCCACAGCTTTACTGATAGGGGTAGGGGATTCATTTTATCATCGGCATCGTCACCATTATCATCATCAGGGGTACTTATATTTAAAATAACGAAATAACATTTGACTTGACACCGGCAAAAATGTCACTACTTTATAGCCAATCACCAACATATTAAAAAGAAGAAGAAGTAGGTAATCCAAATGCATAAAAAAAAAACAATATTTTTTAAAGTTATGCTTGCTATACACATTATAAACACGTTTTAAGTTGTCATCCATTGCCTAGCATTTCAATGCACAAATTTTTTTTTTAAACTTCTATAAACTTGTGTGTTATTATTTAGCTATGGCATAATATGTTTTTTTTTTAAACCTTTACGACATAAGTATATTGAAGTTGAATTGATAAATATTCATAAGTATTGATGATTGCAGACGGCCTGATTAGCGCAGTGGTAGTGACCCCGCTTTCTGCGCCGAGTGTCCCGGGTTCGAATCCTGGTGGGGACAAGCTTTGTGTGATGACCACGAATGTTTGTACCCGAGTCATGGATGTTTAATATGTATATAAGTATTATATACTGAGTTCGCCCTCAGTCCGTTGTACGGTACCCATAACACAAGCGTTGCTTAATGTGGGACCGTATAGTTGGTGTGTTCGTATGGCGATATTTATTTATTTATTTTAACCGACATTACTATATCTCCCAAGGTCATCAATTAGAGTCAAAATCATTTAATTAATCCTAATTCCGCTCGCTATGATTCGCTCTACAAAGTCGTTCGTTTCGTTTTGTTGCCGCAACGCGCCGAATATAATTGGGCTCGGCCATATCCGCTGCGAATTCAAAGCATCCTAACCCGAAATTGCGCGTTACTGCAATTCGAATTGCGTTTTGTATTTGAACCTATATATAATTTACGTACTCGTACCGTACGATAGGGTATCAAATTAATAATAATAATATCGCCAGACAAACACCAAGTATACGGTCCCACACCAAGCAACGCTTGTATTATGGGTACCGTACAATGGTCTGAGAGCGAACCTAGTATATATAATACTTATTATTTAGATAATAAACATCCATGACTCGGGTACAAATATTCATGCTTATCACATAAACTTTTGTGCCTACCACGATTCGAACCCGGACCCTCAGCGCAGAAGGCAGGACCACTACCAGCTGAGCTAAATAGATCATCGAAATATACAGGTAGATACTACCTAATTGGTCGGTTTACAAAACAAAGTTTTCAAATTACAAACGGTGAATCTTTCTTTTAATAAATCTAAAATTACTATAGTACGTATAAATGTTAAAGATTCCGATTCGAAAAAAACTTAATCAGCATAGAGAACAGGGCCGTGACGTCACCGTTATAAGCATGCGCGATAGAGAGCGACCTATTCTCCCTGCACTACTTGCTATTACCAAAGAGACAATAATCAAGAAGAGTGAATAATCGATTGAAATTATTTTAAGTACGTACGTAATATATTTTGATAATTATTTCACAGTGTGTCATAAATTAATCAGTACTCATAATTTATTATAATAACTATAAGTCACGTACTCTGTAAATTCAATTTGTTAGTGTTTATTGTTACGCCTTTAATGGCAGATTATTATACTATTAACTGGTAAAGGGATAAGTATATTCAAGAATATAGTTGCTGATTTGATTCTTGTTTGGCCAATGTCATAAATTACGTTATCGTAATCTGCTGGTCTGGGACTGTCTACAGACCATGCTTCGCTACCCATAATACATCATATTTTTTGATTTGAGACCATAGAGTTAGTTGATTATTATTTGACGATATAAATAGGAAAGTCAGATAACTTAAATAATTAATGGTAGGTAATCAATAATGAAATGGGTTACAAAATTGGGCTTTCACTTCATTGTTGATGGTTTTACAAGCACAACAGGTCATATGTCAAACGAATTATATTTTAGAATTTCAAATGACGCGGAGGAGTAACTCAACACGACGCGAAATAAAATTCAAATGAGGAAAAGAGACAGCAAAATGTTAGACAGCACATTCGTAACGCCAAATTATATCGTTCAAAGTAAAGTAATCACAAATAGTTCCTTCTCTATGTATACAGTATCGATATGAAAATTACTATAATTAAACGAGGCTGCCTCTTCTCACTCAATCCAGGGGCAGATACAGGGGGGGTTGCAATGGGTGCATTACCCCCCTGACTCATGACTGAAGTATTTTATTGAGCCTAATTTCAAAATAATGCTCACCTAAGCGAGAACTCGGATCAAAACTGACAGAAATGAAGGAAAAAGATACAGCTTCCATGCCACTCGCTCTTATAGCTTTGTCTGTCTCTGTTGCGACGGTAGAGTCCCTCTACCCCAGCATGTGCCCAAGTTATCATTACGAGGCTGCGTGGTAAAAATACATGCAGCTATTAACGATTAAACAAACGCCTAACAAAAACTAGGCTTATAATATCTAAGTACTTATAAACTTGGCTTGATGACTAATCCCCTTGTCTATGATGTAACGTGTAATGAAACTTAAGTGGGTATTAAAAGCATAAACTCCTATCGCGTTCGAAGAGTATTGTTTTAACATAATGTTTAAGAATTCCGAGTAATGGAAAGTTACAAACGAAAGCCGAGAGCCCCGGCCATCAGTTACACATCAAAACAACCAGTCCACCTACTCTCAAATCGATGTTTTTATATCGATAGCTAATAGATCGATACCCATTTTTTACGATGATAAATTTACCTCACCTAAAATGGCAAACCCATTTTTTTGCGTGTAATAAAATTTAAAATATTTGTCACAGACACTATTATTTTAAAGTAGGTAATCTCATTCGTCTATAATATTGGTTTGATTTAGCAAAACGTAGCTATACATTCGTATAAAAGCTTTCCCGCGGATACCTATCCACAAAATAGATTCGCATGGCTGGCGAATCTAAAAACTAAACATATAAAAAAGCAATGGCATAATTCAAAGGCTCAGGGCCCTAAGTCTGCTAACACAATCGATTCATAATCGAACAGCAACCGCATAGTAAATGTCACTTTTGACAGATATCCCATACAATATCTGTTAAAAGTGACGGGTACTATGCGGTTGCTGTTCGATTATGACTCGATTGTGTTAGCAGACTTGGGGCCCAGTCGATGTGTAAAACAGTTGAGACGCATTTCCATCTAGCATGTGTTTTAACCTTATTAACAAGTTGTTTATGGGTAAGGTATTTCCAGCTGTGGACGTCTTGTGTGTTTTGGTTCGTTCCATCAAGTGCGGTTTATATACGACACGAAACACACTTCGCGATCTTAAGTTCATACTCGTTAATCATCCATTACATTTATCCCGCGCCCTTAATAAACTACGTTCTAAAATCAGATCACCTGACGCTATGAATGACGCATGAGTATTTTTTTATCTGTGATATGATTCGCGCGTGATTTTGTGTCAAAAATTCAAAATCGATTCGGACAATCGATTGGATTTTTATCAAAACGATCAGAAAGAAAATCTTATTGCAACACTTGGTAATTTAGTAATGAGGCACATTCGGAAATTACCTGCACCAATTTTAGCGCAGTTTGTACAATAATTAATTGAATTTAAAATTTAATTGATATCTTGCGTTACTTCAATTTGTTGTCCATTTCCTTGCGACGCAACAGACCACACATTCCGTTTCACGTTTTGTCAACGCGTTCCACTTTCAAAAGTAATGCACTCATTTACATACAGCCAGTATCAACCTAACAAAACCATTACCCATTTAGATAGTGTAAAAGGTGAGTGAAGTCTTAGAAAGTCACTTAAGTGATAAGTTATTCGTGTTTCCCAACTCAACGGGAACACTTAAACTGTTTACATACATTTTATTATGTTCTTGCTTGACACATTATTTGCGTCAGGATATGGAGGCATTAAAAAATATCTCTCGCTTACTCAATGTTAGTTTTTTAAACTTAGTCATTCACCGGGATTGTACCTGATGAGTTGGGCAAAGGTTCTTTGTTCTAGTGCGAAGGCAGAGAAACTATAGACAAAGTTCTGATCAAGAATTCTTGGTTAAGTGTAGTTGGTACTTAATGACACAGACAAAGAAACGTCGTCTTTTTTTTTAAATGGATAAGGTCTTAACGACGATACAAAAAATATCAAGAATTCAAAAGGTAAATTAATCACCATGGCTTATATTTTATAAGAGTAACCAAACAGGTTGATAATGCCTAAGCCAGTATCAGGAGTATGTGGCGTGACAGCCATAATTTTTACATATACGTATTACTGCATGACCCAGCTGTTACACGGACAACCATGAAACCTTATGTTTAAACAGTATCAGTAAATTGTTCCATAGTGTAATTAGGAAATTTTATAAAGGCGACTCAGAAAGGGAAAGTCAATTTAAAAAAATAGTTTTGTTCCAAATTAATTTACAATTGTTTTTTCGTTTTTTTTTTGATGATTATGATTACAAACGTGGGTCGTGCTAAAGAAGCTAGGTTAGGGCTAGTAAACCGCTTCTGAATCATTCTGTAGTTTCGCCCAGTCCGTCTGTTAGGGTCGGCAATTTTTCTTAAAGAGTAAATTCAATTCGGCTCACCCCTCGAAAGATGTCCCCTACAATAATAATAATACCAGCCCTTTTTAATGTCCCACTGTTGGGCACGGGCCTCCCCTTAATGCGAAGGGGATTCGGCCATAGTCCACCACGCTGGCCCAGTGCGGGTTGGCGGACATCACACGTCTTTCGAGGGGTTCTCTCAGACATGCAGGCTTCCTCGCGATGTTTTCCTTCACCGTTTAGCAATTGATAATCATGGTTGAAAATTAGATTCGCACATGAAATCTAGAAATCCCAGAAGTGCAACCCGGGGTTTGAACCTGCGATCCTCGTTATCGAGGCAAGCGTTCTACCAACTTGGCTATCACTGCTTTATGCTCTCCCCTATTGGGGCCTAATCTAATCTAATACCATCAGTGATATCTGCCTTGCGCTTCACGGCATGGAGTCGTAATTTAGCGGAAAAGGGAAGATCTTCCAGCCAGGCGGGTGGTATGCCTGGCGGGGCGGACGCTATGGCCGACGGTTATTGTCGGGATCTTGTATATATGTTACGTGCTCCGAAAACTCTTATAGCGCGATTCAGGATTGTGTTGAGAATTGTCAATTGTTCTGAATGCGTCTGCAGCGCCATCTGTGTAGCCTGTGGCGCGGTTGAAGTGGTCGCTACAGTAATATTACCCTCTGGTCCAATATTAATTCGTTTCTGATCTTGGCAGCGAGTCTAGTCGACTAGTCGACGCACCTCGTAAACATTGTGCAGCACTTGACATAGTTAGCGGACAATCGATCTCCCATCTGCGCAATGTCAAGGAATTGGAAAAGTTTACTAACATTATCTGTTCTGCGAGCGTTCCGTTCGTACAGACTTGTTTAATTTTACTTGCATTGCATTTTGATGTTTAGAGTGGGTGTATATAAGGTGTAACATAGATATTGTAAAATATTTGAACGGATGAATCAGTAAGTTTTATAGATCACGTTGATTTATACAATAATTATGTAAATGAAGTTTGTTTTTTTTTAAACAAGGCAAACTAGTAACGTTTGGAATGCGCGGAGGACAGGATGTTTTTTTTTAATGTTTGATTATTTGATTTATTTCTTTGGGAATGCTATCTTTATAACGTACTGTTAAACTATGTTAAAATATGTTACCCCAGTATTGTAGCACCTTGTATACATTATCCAATTTCTATGACCTTTGGTCCCATTAACCAATAAATAATAATTCTCTATTGTTAATGACATGTAAACAGATACTAAAATAAATTCAACTTTAATTTGTTTACACAGGTATCTACATTGATAAAATAATGGTAATTTTAAAATTATTCCTTCCTACCAATTATCTGTTGGTAGATAATAAATAAATAAGTTCTATTAAAACTAAACAATAAGGTCGTTCGGATCTACATTTGCTTTTTAATGATTCCGTACATCAAAATTAAAATAAAAACTGAGCAACGGCGACTGGGATTCAGCCATCTTTACAAAATCAAAAGTAAGTAAATACCTGCCTATTGATTTCCTATATTTACGCGAATACTACACATTGAAATAAAGCTAATTTTGCAAGACCTCAAGACACTGTGAGCATCTTCTGCGTATATCGAACCGCAAGCAACAACTAAATATGAGGGTACCTCAGTTCAAACTATGACACTAGGACGTCAACCACCTTAGTCCAGTGACCATGGTTGCTGTAAAGCAGCAGAAACGTCAGGAACGTAAAAACATAAAATAACCGCGATAAAATCCGAAAAAATAGTTTTATTTCAAATACCTACCTACTAAAGTATAAGAAATATATCTCTCTTTCACACATTCTCATTCGCGGGGTAGACTATATATATGATGATTTAGTGTCCTTACCCATGAGATTGAACCTAATCAAACACCGATCGAGTGATACATAAAAATTCACCAGTCACCTAGTCAGGCCGTTAACTGTATCGAAAGATTCAATCATTCGATCGGTATTTGATACTTTCAAGACTTGTACTAAGTATATTAAGAATACTATCTAGAGACTGTACTAAACGTACGACTGTACGAACGTACCTATTTACATTGCGTAAATAGGTACGTTCAATTCGATCTATTTAGCAGCGAAGAAGCAACAAACACCAAACTTTATGAGCAACGTCGGATATGCCCACGGTACTAATTTCGAAAAAAAAAACTGTTCTAAACCTAAAAACACATCAAAGTATATTTTCATTCGCATTAGCTCGACAGATGAATTTCACACGTGTGACGCTCGGCGTAGGTACGTATGTAACGAAAACCATTCTGACATTGGGTTTTGGCAACACGGTTCATTCATCGTCGATATAATTCGTACAGGCATATAAATAATAAGTTCGTATTCGAATTTTGAATAGGGACAGATAAAAAATAAATGTTTTCGCGATAAATAAAACGAATATTGGTTTTTGGCGGGAAGTTGAATCGTGAAGTTGTTAAATTTATTTGTTTTCTAAACTAATGTGTTCCTTTCATAAATAATGATTTGTAATATTAGTGGTATGTTAACCATTGTGTTCGTGTGTGTGAGAAGAATAAATCATTTTTTGTTATTTTGACTAAGTATTTCCTTTTTTGTATTTCACATTGAGAATAAGATTTTTACCCCAAATAAGCTTATAATACAATTTGAGCAGTTGCTTTTTAAAAAGTTATCTTCAACGTATTTTGACATCACCTAAATAGGCGGTCAAGAACACTTAGCACTTACGAAACAAGCGAGCAGACCTAAACGTTAGGTACCAACCGTATATTTTTAACAGACTTCAAAAAGGAGGATCTCAATGCATTTGTATTTTTTTGTTTAATAAGTTAAACCTTACATAGTGAATAACTAACATAGACAATCATAAAAAATAAGAGCAAAATAATGGCGAAATCTTAAGCCTATTATAAAAAAAAATTAATTGGCATAGATAAAAAAAATAACGTTACCTATCAATATTTGTGTCTGTTGATGCACATAGGTACACATGTATATTGTTGAGCCTCCCTCTCAAAAGCTATGTCAATAGTGACTTGGACTTTGTAATAATTTTATAAGACTTAGATATAAGTTGTATTTTTGTAGGTACATTTTAGCATTATGACTTACGACAACTAAATTAAATGTGAAAGGTTAAGCTTCATCGCAAAATTTCCGCTGCGAGAACAAATCAAATCAATGTGTGTGAGTTACACTGATTAATTAAACCGGGCTCTAACGACCTCATGGAATACTTTTCAAATCATCCAGATTGTTATTATTTGTCATAATCATTTGTTGAGTATGTATCTCACAAGTTTCTCAAAATAATTCACTTCGATGAACTAGATTCATCTTGATCATTTCCCTAATCACGAAGGGAATTATTTCATGGAACGCACTGTAGTAGATTTTTTCTATCAATAAGAGCTATGTTCGCAAAACAGTTTTGAATTTTGTCTAGGCCTCTCCTTCCATCCTCTGGTGCCCACTCAGTAGCAAATATACGAATACTTATGGTTCAAAGATGGTTGTATTTTTTTATAGGGTCGGCATCGCAAGACTCTGACGTCACGTGGGTATTCTAAACAAGATTGGCTTGTAAATACTATAATTGGGTCGGATTATCGTACAGTGGTCGTACGCGGTTGAACCTTTCATCGGTTTCTTCCATTCATTAATGACGTGACTTTGTATTTACAATAGCTGTTACCCGCGACTTTGTCCGCGTGGTATTTAACAAAAAGCGGACGAAGTCGCGGGTAACAGCTAGTCTAAAATAAAAGTAGCCTAAGTTACTCCTTGTTACATCAGCTATCTGCCAGTGAAAGTCCCGTCAAAATCGGTCCAGCCATTTCATAGATTAGGAACAAACAGACAGACAGACACAAAGACAGACGGACAAAAATTGAAAAAAATAATTGTTTTGGTATATGTACCATATACATCCAAATGCACTTAGTACAAAGCGGTTATTTTAATATTACAAACAGACTCCAATTTTATTTATTTGTATAGATATTGCAACTGATTCACTCGCTTCACGTACTTGTTTGTGGTTTGTTTGTTTTTAGAAGATACATTTATAAATACACGGCCAGTCAGCTAGTGTCTGTTTTACTAACTAAACACTTTCTTCATAATTTATGTAGAACGCATGGGCATATACTGTTCTGCTCAACGCGAAAGGCGACTGAGACGGTTAATCTAAAGTAATTTAAATTTAAATTTAGTTACTAGTTTTAGTGTGGCTGTCGTAAATATTAAAAAAAAAACTTTCCTACCTTTTTCTATGTAGGCTGTACTTAATTAAGTAAATAACCTTCTTACGTGCCTACTCAATAAAACAATTTTGTATATATTTCAAGGTTACTATGCAGGGTGTTTCAGAAAGGGTATACCAATTCATAAACCTGTGCTTCTTTAGTTTTTTCATAATCATTATGTGAAGTCAGAAATTCGATATATCATACAGATGCGCAAAAGTAACGCAGCTTCAAGGACTAGTATACCCTTTCGGTGTCATCCCGTATATTGTAAGTTGATAAAAAAGGTAATGATTCATTATTTATGTAATGCCAATATGTTTATCTTCTGACATTATTTATAGAATAAAACTGTCCTCGTCGGAAGATTTTTTTTATCGGAGTATGTACATATGAATGGCATTATGCCAAAAGTAATTACCGGGATTGTTGCATAATTATAACAAATTTAGTTGAAAAGTACCTACTCGTAATTATTACAAGTATACACATTAAAAACATCGAATTCTACTAACTGAAGTATTATCATTAAGATTCAATTTAAATAAATCTGAGATCACGACGACTTAATTAAATTATTCCATGAATTTATCAAATCAACGTGTTACCTTTCAACGAGCAACGTGATTAAAATGAGGAAATAACAAAACGCTAGGATTGTTTGGCGGGAAGTTGAACAGTGAAGTTTTTTTTTTGTTTAAAACAAAATGTTTTTCTTTGGTTTATAATATGTATTATTTGTGAGATATTAACCACTGTGTGTTCAAAAAAGTGCACGAGTGTAGGAAATTAAAATAAAAGATTATAGCTTAACTTTTCGCGGTCTCCCAAGATGTCTAGTAAATTTTCAGTTAAATATCCACAGCTTTACTACTGATAGGGGATATAATATTCATTTTATCATCATCATCGTCATTAACATCATTATTATCATCAGGGGTACTCTTATACAAAAGAATAAAGTAATTTAACTTGACACTGCAGTGTTGCCAGATGTGATTTTCTATATATACCCAAATTTTAAATTATTTTTCTCCAAAATGATACAATTTGCTTGAGTTTTACCCAAAGGCAAAAAGTTAATAATATCGGCTTAGCTTTTTGCCTTTTTCTTATTTTTTCCTTGAAATACTGTTCTAATTTCCAAACTGAAGCAGCAGAATGACCTTTTTTTTTTTTTTTAGGTTCGTATCCCCACTGAATGGGTATGACATAGCTTAGGGAGAAAAAGCAGAGTGAAAAGAATGAAACTAAAAATTACCCAAAATTCTCCATGGTATTTTTTTTTCTCCAAATTTTTCTCCAAGTATTTCATATCTCCAAAATTTCTCCAGAGCCAAAATTTTTACCCAGAATTGCGAAAAAAATACCCAATCTGGCAACACTGACACTGGCAAAATTGGCACTATTTTGTAGCCGACCAACATAACAAAATAAAAACAAACCTCTAATGTCTTATATATTGTTGGTAATTTAAAATGCTCACTATGTATTACAGAATTAATTTAATTACGCATGTAATTAGCACCACCGAAGCGCTGAACGTTTTAATATAAAGAAATAGTTAACACACAGAAAATATTATTGTCCTTGGTATTTTTTTAAACACAAACAACTCTTTGCAAAACAATTCACACAAAAGGTTGCGCAAACGGTCCATTTTGTTTTTCTTAATAAGTAACAGATTCAATACAACTATTTTTTTTTTACAAAAATCGTGTTAACGCAATTTATAATAAAGGTTACTTCATTGTCGCAACGATTAATAAAACATTGTTAATTTAACGTTAAGTTTGTATATAAACAATGAAATGTATGTATTACAAGAAATAAAACCGGAACGGACGGATTCTGTCCACATGCTGAATTTGGTGTGACCACAAAAGTCATCGAAACACGTTTGGCTTAGATACCTATTAAAAAATACAACCGAATTGAGAACCTCCTCCTTTTTGAAGTCGGTTAAAAATAACATTTAACGATATGAAATATGTCCTAGACTTCTAAGGATAAGTATTACCGATACTATCAGCAGCAGACCACTTGAAATCGTCTGGCATGAAGATCGGCTACTGTGTAGATATTGATAGCATACAAAGTTTAAGTCCAAGTACCATATCACAGTACTTACATAAAATTTTAAGCTAAGCAGTATTATTTTCCATTTTCCCGCTGTATATCAGTGTCATAGCCATATAACAGCTAGTATTCCTTTGTTATACAGCTGAAAGAATCCTTGAAATACTCTAAAATTTAAAGCGAAGATAAATAGGCTGCGGTATGTACAAACTCATCATGTCTCACAATTATTTTGCTCGAAATATGAAGAGGGTTACCATGGAAATTTCGCAATTTCTTGTCTATGTAGACGACCCTCTCAAATCTCAAATTAGATATTACCAACCAGGATCCTAGTATATTTTTAAACGGAGGCACATACAGAGAATACACAAGGCCTTCACACCGAAGTAAATAAAGGAATAACAGCCCGATAACCTATTAATATGCACTAGATAATAAAAATACATTACCATTCAAAAAGCATTGGAATTTTTATTGCTAATGAAGCTTAATCGCGGTGGCAACCAGACAACCGCACTTATTGCAAAACTACTCCAACCAAACGAATACCCACGACAGTTGTGCCATTCAAAATTGGCCGGGTAATAGCTAGGGTCAGGATTGGATGAATCATAGGACGGATCATGAGAAGTGTCTGATGTCAAGGAAGCAGTTGATAGTGACATGCAAATTCAGGAAATCGATGGAGCGATTGATTTGACTATTAATGATGACTTTAAGGAGCCAGAAAGCTATTCTATTTACGAATTTGCATTTTAAGAAACAATGATATAAAAATCATCGGAAATAACCAATCCTTTATTGGTCAGCAGCAAAACAACACTTTTTCCTAACATTCGAATAATGTTTATGACAGTCGAATTGCCTTTGAATGATGATGAAGCCATGAATGATGAATGGTGGCCCGTTAAACTGTTTTTAACAAACTTGTTTTGATTTTAAATCAGATCTTTAAACTCTAATATAGGTACACTTATACTGTGGTAAACGATTTGGTTAACAAAACAAGAGGTTACTGTATAATTAGGTCCAGTATTGAGTACACATTTTGAAGAGCAATCCATCAGAAATGGTGCTGTTTATATTTCAATTGGTTTTTCGTATTCTATATAAAAGTCTGGAGCGGATATTTCTTAGTAAATGTATTCATGTCAAGTCAATGATATTATATTTATTTTGAACTACTTACTCTATACAAATATTGTATCATGAGTAATGCCGAATAAAGTCTAGACATTTCATTTCACCAATGGCATATGGTAGTGTTCCATATCAATCCTTACTATTGGCTAAAATATAACGTCAAGCCGCCTTTATTGACTTCTGTTGTCAGATCTAATAGAAAATAATCTTTACAAAGTCTCAAATGTTAATTATAACGAAACATGTAACGAACCCGGACTGCTATATAAAACAGCCAATCGAGACGTCTCTAGAATACAAAACAAACTATCATACATCCTAATCAGTCTAAGACACCATTCATTGCGACGTGCGACTTGTCATAGACTTCGGGCTCTGCAATTAACTGGACTAATGGCTAGCTCCATTACAGAACTCATTAAACACACATTTATAACTAAGCAAACAATTCTTTTAAAACTAATCACGATGATTCGGCTCAATTTGATGTCAAACGGTTGGCTGAGGGAGGTGACTGGCGAAACGAACACAAGTGGACAAATCAGAGTTCAGATGCATCAGGCTATAAGCAAGCTATATGTACATATATACCTCAAGATTTGTGGCTTATTGTTGATTCGGTTAATTTGGACTTTCATTAACCTGCATTTAAGGTGTAAATCGAATGTTAACTTTGATGAAATATTTTTCATGTATGATCCAAACTTAATAACTACCTTTTACCTGACTGTCAAGTACCATTTTATGTTTAGCTGTTAAAATAACATAAGGTACTTCAAGGATATTTTTACTTACCAACATTAGCTAATTTGAACTCAACAGATTTGAACCTTTTCTCGCGATAGCCTCAATGATAGAGCAGTTAATTGAGATTTTGCTTGGGTTATTTCGCCAGATGTATTAATACCGGCGGCGTTAACCGGATCATGTAAGGCCATCTGCGTTAACATAATTATCAATTAAGTAAATTAGGTTTTGGTAACATTAGATAACGTAATGATTAGTTAATGAATATTAAATAAACGAATTGGCAGGAGTTAAACGAGTTTAAGTCACGGACAAAAAAATATTCCGTGGCTCTAATTATTCAGCCACATCGAGGCCCTTAAATTTATAAGAAGAGCCATAAGTAAAATTCTTGTACTGACCAGATTAAAGTTGATCCAAGGATTATCGACTTAAATAAGTTATTGTAAACGTTTATCACTGATGGCATTAAAGTGTTGCAGATCGTCTTAAAATTATTCATGTTCAAGTAAGATCTAATTTGCCTCCAAACAATCGCGCATCTTGTGTGTTTCGGCAGATTTAAATCTGGTCACGTGATAAAGACCGTTACAATGAGTGGTGATATTCTTTTTTTGGCTGTTTCACGTCTCGTAAATGGGAACCGAACTATGGGCATGACCTTCTCTCGTCTGACGAAACGTCTCACGCGCCGTGGGAAGCGTCTTGAGCAAAAACTTTTTGTGATTAGATTTGAAACATTTAAAATGGAGCAAAACATGTTACTCTTTATGGAATGGGTTAATCCGAATTAGTTTTTTCAAATATGGGAGCTGTTAATAGGACGATTTTAATGGGTTTTGTTGGTTCTAAAGGACGTTTTATTTCGTTATTTCAATAATTCTCGTTGCGAGTTGTTGGTTAGATATCTTTGTGTTGTTTTAAGAAACATTTTCCCGGTTTCATTTCTATTGTGTATAGGCTTTGTCATTTGTGTAACGTTAATCTTAGATTGAACACTTTTTTAAGTGTCGAAATTTATCAACAGTCAATTATTAATTGATCCCAAAACTTCCATCACTAACACACGAGTGACTAACCGAATAATGTTAATTATTTTGCAACAAGAAGAGTTATTAGGAATCATAAATCATGTAGAGTCGCACGTTAAATAAACATTAAGAGGGAGAACTGCACAGGTAGTCTCGACGATAAATGTCTAATAATACTGTGCGTTTTGGCCGTAAGCCCAACTTAGGGGTGCTCCAGTCCAACACCATCAAAGTTTTTTTCAACTATTCCAACAAACGCAGTGTGCTCTAAAATGTTGGCATTCGTGAAAGTTTCTGCTATTATTGTTATGGCTATTCCAAGCCTTTGCATCATCAGTATCTGTATGTCGAAAGTGTATTGCTTTCGCTAACAGTTCATGTTTAATCTATTTAAAAAAATAAATCAGCGTTTACAACATCAGGCTCTCTCGCGTTAAGTTTGTTACAACTATTTTATGGACTGTTAAATTGTGAAATATAATTTAACTACGTTTTTATGTTATAGTAACATGTTGCCCTTGAAATCTAATGATGAACTTTCGTCATGTTTTTTTTCAACACTAACACAGCTGGCAGCGTGGCATAGAAAATTAAAAGTTGAATAACTCACCGATTTGATATAGTCCTAAGGCCGGGACGTCGGCAGAAGACGAGTAGGGCCAGGGCATTGGCCGCAGTCGACACCAGGAACAGAGCTAGGAGTACAATCTCCTCCACCAATGGGTCCCTCGCGTCCATCCCTGACATCAGAGCTTGTCCAGGAGACATGAGAGGCTATTGTTCCAGAATATTGTCATCACTATCACAACACTTAAACATGCAACTGAACACTTTCAGTCAATCGTTTCGTGCACTGCAGATGTTAGTCGCGTAAAGTTTCTGAGAACACGCAGGTCGGATCGGCCGCGTCTTTCTCGATTGGATGTCTAGTGACAACTGAGCGGCTCGGCGGGTCGGCGAGGCGGGCGCGTGGCGGCTGCCCCCACCACCGACCCACGGGGCGACAATACAAACGAATCTACAAGTTCCACAACTAATGTCGGTCAACATCCTGCATTTTTATTTTATACATACATACATATACTCACGCCTGTATCCCATGGGGGTAGGCAGAGACCACTGATTGCCACATGCTACGATCCTGGCATACCATTTTCGCTTCATCCACATTCATACATCTTTTCATACACTTCCGTCGGTTGAATGTACTGCGGACTTGCCCTTTCTGGAACAGACCATTTATCTGGTCGTGAAAGGTTTTCCTCGGGCGCCCCCTTCCAACACTACCACTCACGTTTGCTCGGTATATTTCTGTTGTCAGTCGTCTTTCATCCATCCTCTCAACTTTTATTTTATCGCTGGTGAAATTTGTAATTGTGCGGTTTGTTTTACATTACCGTTGTTGCCGTACATGGAGTTGCTGTATGCATACCAGATACTGAATCTATTAATTCGGCAACGACATCTCCTGAACTGTAGTCTGCAATAAAAGATTGCCAAACTAATGATGGTTCAAATTGCAAGTTAAATAGCCAATTACAAAGAATAATATGATTCTGCCAAATTGGAGTCGTTATTGTTAAAACAAAAGAATAATTGTCTCGGGACAATGGACGGTCCAAGGTTCGAAGTGACCAGCAAGGACCAAACCCAAGGTTGATTAATTCGAACGAAACGTTGACTGATCTAGCGATAAATGAGTTGGAATCTGTTTTGCGTTAAAATTAATCGATTTTGATATCTATGGTCTGTTGATCCTAAGGTTTGAACTCCCAGAGGGACCAAAACGGTAAGTACCTTAAGTTTATTTTAACAATTAATGCCTATATTGGTTTCTTATATTTACGGGAATACTACACATTGAAATAAAACTAATCTTACGATGAAATTAAAAAACATCCCAATTTCAATAGGGAAGATGACTGGGTGCTACCACCGACTTGGGAACCAGTAATTAATATTATTAAATCCAAAACCAAGCGCACCATTGCAAGACCTCAAGACATTAATTGAAATAAAACCAATATTACGGATTTTATCGCGTTTATTATACGTTTTTTACGTTCCCGACGTTTCGGCTGCTTTACAGCAACCATGGTCACGGGAGGACTGAGGTGTTTGACGTCCAAGTGTCAAAGTTCTATGCATACCGATCTATGCAGAAAGTGCTCACATTGTCTTAAGGTCTTGCAATGTTGCGCTTGGTTTTGGATTTAATTATATTAATTACTGGATCCCATGTCGGTGGTAGCACCCAGCCATCTGCCCTATCGAAATTTGGATGTTTCTTCATTTCAATGGCCTCACGTATCATCCTTGGTTGGAATCGGTGTTCTTTTGCGAGGATCTGTGGTTGGTCAAATGTGTAGTATTCGCGTGAATATAAGAAATCAATATAATCATAGTTATTTAGATACATCTACCCTGGGCTCCAAGTCTGCTAACACAATCGATTTCGAACAGCAACCGCATAGTAACTGTCACTTTTGACAGATATTGTATGGGATATCTGTCAAAAGTGACAGTTCCTATGCGGTTGCTGTTCGATTTTGAATCAATTGTGTTAGCAGACTTGGGGCCCTGTTGTTTTACTAATACAACAGTAAGTAATACTTAAAGCGCCTTCTAGGAGTGGTGGGTCATCGTTTGGTGATATATCGTCGGTTTATTATACCGAATCGCAAGTGTCGACGAACTTTATGGAACAATAATGAGATGAACTTGATGATAGTCATAAAATAAATGATATTATTCCATATGAATTAGTGCAACGAACTTCATATGCGACAAAACCTGATTATATACTCCGTAGATACAACTACAGCGTGATCGCGCATGAAACAGGAATGTACCTATAGTATGAAACGGCAATAGCTATACAGGTATGATTCAGAAAAGGTGAATGCTCGAACCTACGATTCTTTAGCGCATGTGTAATCATTTTGAGAAATCAGATTTTTTAAATGTCCATTTAGAATAAAAATTGCTCACAAGCAATCATAATTGGCATTTTGTTTGTAACTAACTTAATTTAAAAAATATATATATTATTATCGAAATTCTGTCTTCACATAGTGATTACAAATGCGCCTTAGAAGCGCAGGGTATAGGCTTAGTATACCATTTCTGAATTACCCTGCCTAGACATCAAATGAATTTGTATGCAACTACTAGTTAATATGAAAAAACGGCCACAGCGACGGGGAAAGAAGATAGATATCTCTTTCTTTCTTTTACACGCGTCAGCTGCCAACATCGTTACATCCGTGAGAATTATATTCATAGAGTCAAATGACGATCTTTTTCAGTCCAACTGGGGGAAATTAATGGTATTGTCGTGTTCTATCGGTCTGGCCGTATGCCGCTTAAGTGATTGGATCTATCGGGTTATTGGACTTCTTATTAATATTAATAACTACTGTTAATGATGACCTGTTTAGCGCAGTTGGTAGTGGCCCGGCTTTCTGTACCGTGGGTCCCTTCTTCAAATCCTGGTAGGGATAACTTTATTTGATCAGCACGAATGTTTGTACCCGGGTCATGGATGTTTAATATCTATATACGTATTATATACTGGGCTGGCCCCCAGTCCATTGTACGGTACCTTTAATACAAGCGATGCTTAGTATAAGTTGGTGTGCTCATCCGGCGATTTTATTAATTATAATATGATAATTACAGAGCACCTATGATCATAGGTTTATCATATATCTATACCTCAATATAAATGATCCTACATAAACGCTAAAGTGCAAGTACTTCGAGTACCTTTTCTTAATATTCTTACCCAATAAGCACGAAATGAAAAGGTTTGTGATGCCAAAAGCCTTGGTGTTGAAGTCCATTGACTGATGTAATTGTCCATGGACGTAATTTTACGAATTTGAAACTTGTTCCAAATATAAAATTTTAAATCCGAACACGTACGAGCGAGTCAAATGACGTCACTTGGACTGGACCACTTATTTCTCTGACGATAATAATAATTAAAAAAAATGTTTGTTATAATATTTGTATTTTGTAATGGTGTTGCCACAACCGTGGCTTCGTGCACTAGTAAGTGCCTTTGTAAGGTCACTAAGCAGATATGGCCAACAGTTTAACACACATTATTTTACTAACTTCATTGCTAATGAACTCACACACATTTCTTTTATTATAGACGAGGCGACCTGTGACATCCTTTTATCATCATTGTCATTTACATCATCGTTTTGATCAGGAGTACTAATACCCAGGGCTCGGACAAGTAGTTCAAGGGGTTGGCCAATTCCTCGGGATTTCCTTAAATTTTACTGCCCCATCGAACGACTGGCTTAAAAATGTAACTTTCCCCTATCAAAGGGTTTCCTAGGTTTTAAATAAAAATATTAAAAAAAACGGACATTGTCTACTAAAAATACAAGCGTTATATGGATAACCCTTTCGAACGGGTTATATCGGGTTTAACTCAGCCGATTCAAGGTAAAGAAAGTGAATGGGTAACAATAAGTCAAATCTGACAGCAGTTAAGTCGTTGAAAAACCCAATAAAAACCCGTTCATAGGTTTACCGGGTTCCGGACGCTGCTCATATCTTAAAACGACAATCAACAATTTTTACTCGAAACAGGCAGAAATTCCTCTATTTTGTAGCCGATCGTTAGCATAAAAAATATTTTAGTTCCTTTATTGCAGTGAAATATGGAAAGCGCAAGATAAAAAAACCGAGACTTTATGGCGGGAAGTTGAATGAATGAATTTACTTGGGCCTGTGCATATGCTCGAAAACTGAAATATTTTATATTACTTGACACTGGCAAAATACCTATGGTGAAATTAAAAAAATAAATCACGTTAAAAATGTTTACAAAAGTGAGGTTATATTATTTTGTGAGTACCTACGTCCTACATAAGTACTTACTTAGATTAAGATCTCTGAAACTGTTAATTGTTAACGCCGCAGCCAAGTTTTTGCGTGTCCGTCTGTTTATGCGTCATTCTTGTGTGCTTAAAACAATTGAATATTAATTAAGTACCTACTTATCCAACATTGAGAGGTATTCTTTTTGTATATTATTTTCTTTCTCACACTAAATACGTAAATGTTAAACGTATATTGATTTCTTATATTCACGCGAATATTACACATTGAAATAAAACTAATCTTACGGATTTCATCGCGTTTATTATTCCTTTTTTACGTTCCCGACGTTTCGGCTGCTTTACAGCAACCATGGTCATGGTAAAAAAATATAATAAACGCGATAAAATCCGTAAGATTAGTTTTATTTCAATGTTTAACGTATGTTAACTTTTTGCGAATATCAAGTGCGTTTGTAGTCGTAAAATCTTTATATCAAGATTAACATGAACTACCATAGAATCATTCTGCAGTTGAATGAACGCAAGATTCTTGCTCCAAATAAGTAATACCTACTTAATTTAAGCCTTGAAGATGTCACTGCAAACGTATATGCTGGACCACTGTACCAAGTACTCGAATGCGACCTACGTAACGACTATTCAATGTGAGCAACTTCCATTGCTGGCTCTGAATAACGTTATAGCTGCTGTAACAATTCGGAACACGCAATGTATAATTAACATCGGGTTTCGCACAAAAGCAACTAAAATGTGGTACGTGGTTTTGTAAGATATTATATGGTCAGAGATTTCTAGTTTCATATAAAATTTTCCTGAGAATCAGGTCGACAATAATGTTTGTTTTCAAATGCGGCAGCAACAAGAAGGATTAAGTAGATATAAAACTTGAAGAGAAAACTCGACTCGTTGAGATTTCAGGTCAAACCGGACGCAGTTGTGAAAAACCTTTAAAGGAGAATGCGTAAAAGTATTTTGGCTGAGAAGCGAAGATTTTCTAGCCAGGCGGGTGGTATACCTGGCGGGGCGGCCGCTACGCCCCGACGGTTATTGTCGGGATCTGTTTTTATGTTACGTGCTCCGAAAACTCTCATAGCGCGTTTCAGGATTCCTATGAAAAATGTTAATTTTTCCTCCAATCAAAACCATATTTTATTACACTACCACTAGTATTATTTAAATATAAGACATGCACCACAACAACATACATATCTCATAGTGTTACAATTAAACTTTTTTCTGGGGACGGGTTCCATACAAAATTACCCATTGTCCTTTTGCAGCCACGGAAGATATAATTTTTAACCGACTCCAAAAAGGAGGAGGTTCTCGATTCGGTCGTATTTTTTTATATCCGGAAATATCTGTTACGGGTCGGTGACACGCTTGTATTATGAATGCAATAATATAATATAACATCGCCAGACGAACACACAAACTATACGGTCCCACACTGAGCAACGCTTGTATAATGGGTATCGCAGAATGGACTGAGGGCGAACTCAGTATATAATACTTATATAGATATTAAACATTCACGACTCGGATACAAACTTTCGACATTACAAACATTTTTCTATTTACTATTGTACCATGATAAAATATAATAAAACGTGATACAACATATAAAAAGACAAGCCTACTGAGTTTCTTGTCGGTACTTCTCAGTCGAAGTCGCGTTCCAATTCATTTAAGAGAGAGAGAGAAAAAATATCAAAATTTAAGTAATGATTTAACCTAGAGTACGGTGACCATGACTTATGTGCTCGTATTCGTACCTAAATCCAATAGGAGAAGGTATCCGGAATTATTTCTAAACTCTGTTATCACTAAAGAATACTTGACCACGCCCTAGACCTATTTTCGTGATACCTAGTATTACCGGATTCCAGCGTTAGTCATCCGACGATAAGGATGGGATTACCGCTTTCTCGAAAACTGACACGATGAACCAAATTTATTTATTGAGGTACACACAGTGACGTAGCATAGGTCATTAGCACCCGGTGCGGATTTCAAATTTGCCGCCCTCTTATTCTTGCTATTCATTATAAAAAAATTGGGGCATGGTAACGACAAAAAAAAATGACGAGAACACACTGAAAGATTTTCTTTTTGTACTTAATTTTTTTTTCATATCATTTTTTTTTCTCTAACCACCACCTATGAAATTCCACCTCCGACAAAGTGCCGCCCGGTGCGGACCGCACCCTCCGCCCCCCCTATGCTACGCCACTGGGTACACATAAAAAATGTCCTGGAATGTCCGACTTTTCAATTAAAAATTGCTAACACAGCACGCCTAATACATAAATATCTTCAGTCTTTAATAAGTCCTAGTTTCCTTGATTAGCTCAGTGGGTGTCCTGCCTTCTGCGCTACGGGTCCCGGGATCGAATCCTGGTAGGGACAAACTTTGTGTGATGAGCGCGAATGTTTGTACCCGCATCATGGATGTTAAATATCTATATAAGTAATATATATTGGGTTCGCCCCCAGTCCATTGTACGGTACCCATAATACAAGCGTTGCTTAGCGTGGGACCATATAGTTGGTGTGTTCGTCGGGCGATATTTATTTATATATAAATAACACAACGTGATAATACTACAACAAAAAACTCGAAGACATTACGTAAGATAAAGTTATATTTAAAAATATCCTAAAGACCATTAAACTGTCTATATTTAGCTATCTAATCCAAGCAAGAACTTGTAAAATAGCTTAAATGAGTACCTATATATAGTACCTACATTCTGTAGAATTTTTGGTTGAGGTTCACGAAACTGTCCGACCCAATTCAAGTTTATACCTTCTTGAATGTCAATTAACTCCTAAAGGCATTTGGTGGCCCTTTGAAATCAAACAGCTCCCTCAAATCTGGAACAAAAACCTTTAAGCCACGAATAGTATTAAAGAAAATTGTCTAGATTTTTCAGAAAATAGGGATTTACTGGAGCATGTTATATCGTTAAAAAGTTTCCTTCAAATAGGTATTTAGGTAATGGTCTATTAAATACTATTGGTACATAAATAAAATATTTAAACATTTTAGTTTTTAGTCTCATTTTAGACTACTTCTTTGGTTTGATCTTGAGGTACGAATGAACCCGGGCGGGTTCATTTATACCTGGCCGTGTTATTGAAATTATGCACAGGATAATGCCCGCAAAATATATCTTCGTTTGTGAAAATCGTACGAGCCGCGGTGCAGAACATAATAGATATACGGAGTGATTCAGAAAAGGTATACTAGGCCTTGAATCGGCGCGGCGCTTCTTTAGCACATTTGTTATCATTCTGTAAAGTCAGAATTTTGATATGACACGAACACATACAGGACATGACAGGTTTATTTTTTAATGTGGGCTGTGGAGGTAGAATTAAATTGAATATGACATTATAGGCTAATAGAGCCTAGTCTGTGGTACTGGATACCTTTTTTAAAAATTATATTATGATTTCTTATATTTACGCGAATACATTGAAATGAGACAAATGTTATCGCGTTGATTTTAAGTTTTTTACGTTCCCGACGTTTCCGCTGCTTCCCGTAAACAACTAAATATGAGGGTACTCCGGTTCAAACTATGACACAAGGACGTCAAACACCTCAGTCTCGTGACCATGGTTGCTGTAAAGCTGCCGAAACGTCGGGACCGTAAAAACATAAAATAAACGCGATATACGCCATAAAATTAGTTTTCACCATTAGTTAAAGCGTCATATAATATTATAGGAGATAGCAATCCTAACTTACTTTGTGTTTTTTATTTATTAATTCAACACTCGGTAACAAGTAACATTTAGTAACTATTCAAGTTAAATATTTCAGAGCTATTTTTAAACTTATCAGACATCACGCAAACTTGTCTGATGAAAGGTTAAACCGAAATACGATAGAATTAATGCACCCCTTTGAATTTTTCAGGGGTTCAATAAAAACTTTTAGTTTATATTTAGAGGCAAGTATTCATATATATATTCGAATCCTCTTCCAAAGGATGTCTGGAAGGGATCACCCATTGTATCTATTAGTTGAAATAAAACTAATTTTACGGATTTTATCGCGATTATTTTATGTTTTTTCGTTCCCAACGTTTCGGCTGCTTTACAGCAACCATGGTCACGGGAGGACTGAGGTGTTAGACGTCCTAGTGTCATAGTTTGAACTTGGTTACCGTCATATTTAGTTATTGTTTGAGGTCCGATCTACGCAGAAAGTGCTCAGTGTCTTGAGGTCTTGCAATGCTGCAAATTTGTGTAAAATTAGTTTTATTTTAATGTGTAGTATTCGCGTAAATATAAGAAATCAATGTCTGTATTAGTCTTAAAATCTTGTATCAAAAATTAATTCCCCTATTGATGTTTAATATATCAATTTTTTTTATTTATGAGTAGGAAGGTACATATTGTTATTTTATTTATTTAACATACATATTGAGGGGTAACGTGCCCGGTGTAATGACAATAGTCTAGGCACCACCACACATATTACATTGAGAATTTTGGGTGTACTACAGTACACCTCTGCCTGCCCCTTCGGGTCCTACAGGCGAGATGGGATATTTATCTTATTTACTAATTTATAAAATGTAAAAACGACAAACATAAGTCAGCAATTTGCATTTTTAATAGTTTTTTTTTAATTTCCCAAAGAATGACAATTAATTAAGTTAATAACAGTTAATTAAGCGTATATATTACATTATATTAGCTATCAGTTCAACGGTCTCTATCAAGCACGAGACTTGAATGTGTTCGCCTTGAGATTTAATTAAACTTTCAACAGCTCATTCCGTTGAATCCTGTTGGCTTAAACGTCTTGGTTATTCCTTGACGTTGTTCGAGTGGAAATCTCGCGCGCCTGAAAAATACGCGTTCGTGCGTATACAAGATTTTTTTTTTAATAATTAAAAATAAATGCTATTCGTTTGTATGCGCATCACTTGAGACAGACTGGACTGATTTGGTTTATTTTTATATTTTAAATTATGCGTTGTATTTCAAATAAGGTTTTAAGACGGAGAAAAAATTTAAAAGTTTACTGAAAATTTTAAAATTCGTGACAACGGTTTTCGGATCAGCTTGTGATGAATACATAAATATCATCAGACGAACACACCACTGTACGATCCCAAACTAAACAACTCTTGTATTATAAGTACTTTACGATTACTAAGATACCTAGATGTAAACTAACCGTATACTTTATAGTCTACCGTATTTAGAAATTTTGTATGGAGAATTGAAAAATTTAAATACCGTCCGCTAGAGGCGCTTTTCAATTCTCCATACAAAATGTCTAAATACGGTAGACTATAAAGTATACGGTTAACATATTGATTTCTTATATTTACGCGAATACTAAACATTGAAATAAAACTAATCTTAAGGATTTTATCGCGGTTTATTTTTTATTTTACGTTCCCGACGTTTCGGTTGCTGCAAAGCAACATCCTTAAAATTAGTTTTATTTCGTCGCCGCCGCCGCCCCGCTGCCCGCTAAATTCGAGGCTGAGGCCTTATACCTATTGCTGATAGGTACCTGCAATTAACCCACGACGGTTACAAGCTATGTTTTCGTGATGGGCAGGTCCTGATACAGACTAATGCATTTATTATACTGATTAAAATAACTAATTAATTGCAAGATCAAATAGATATCTAGGAATTATTTATAATGGGAAAGTACTTTATCTTGTTTTATTTTCTTTAAGATTGTTTTAAGATATGTTATAATAATTACATTGTAATCTAATTTCGCAGTATGTGTCAGAGATCAGCCACATTTGATACAAATTCAATTATACAACTGATAATGGGAATCCATCTTTATTGTCATATAGCTACGCCCCGCCGTGTTACCCGCGATTAAAAAGTATGTCCTTTTGCAAATGCACGTTTTCTGTATGCTATCACATAGAAACCGTGCCTTATTCCGGGAAAAAAAATTGCCTGTCATTTTCTGACCCCTAAACTACCACTAGCTATGCCAAAACTACCACTAGCTATGCCAAAACTACCACTAGCTATGCCAAAACTACCACTAGCTATGCCAAAACTACCACTAGCTATGCCAAAACTACCACTAGCTATGCCAAAACTACCACTAGCTATGCCAAAACTACCACTAGCTATGCCAAAACTACCACTAGCTATGCCAAAACTACCACTAGCTATGCCAACACTACCACTAGCTATGCCAAAACTACCACTAGCTATGCCAAAATCATGTCGATCCGTCGGTGTTGGTCTCTATGAAAAATTAAAACGAATCTATCCCACGGGAACCATACATTTTACCGGGATAAAAAGTAGCCTATGTGCTATTCCAGACTATAATCTATCTATGTGCCAAATTTCATCCAGATCCGTTCAGCCGTTCTGGCGTGATTGAGTAACAAACATCCATCCATGCATCAATGATAACATTTCCAAGGAAATAAAACAAATTATGGGATATTTATAAATGACCAAACGCAACTTACAAATCAAACATCTTTTACACAATTATTTTGTACATCAACGTAATTCTAATATAACTTACTGATTCATTCCTGAAAATATTGTACAGTGTTTTTGTTATACCTTATACTTATACTCTCTAAATCTCAAATCTCTAGACTGTCAGAATTAAAAATTTTTATAAAATAATTTTAATGGTATTATGTATGAAGGAATTAAACTCCACATCGGTACATATAAAGTAGGTACCTATACCGTATCATTAAAATCAATATTGTAAAACATTCATATTGGAATGTTATCAAATTAATAAAACCAATGAGTGTCGCGTTATCAATGTTATGATAACAATATGGAATTACAATGATTAATTCGTTAATGAAATAGAAATGTTAGAATAACATATATTATGATTCATAATTATACAAGCCGAGGTTACGGTTGACGGAGCTACGATATGTGGAATTTGGGTTGGAACAGTCTATACTTAGGATGCAAATCATAATTTAAGTGTTGTTTTTTAAAATGGGAGAAGAGGGACCTACCGCTGACCCTCAGCTTGTCAACTTTTCCAATTATAAACCAAACATATCGATAAGTTAAGAAGCCAACAAAACTGAACTCCTCTAAGATATCATTTGAGAATTTGTCTGACATTTTTTTCATACATATAGGCCAAAACAGCACTTATGAATAGTCAAAAGTTCGACTCGCTACGCTCGTGGGTCAATCTGCGCTTGCTCGCTATTCAATGCGAGCACTCGCACCAACTCAGCCTGACCGACCCGTAACGACTACCGTCACGGCAACCTAATCGGTTCTACTGCTAAAAGAAACCGTCATCCGTACACTGTGGACATTCCTTCGGTACGTACTAAGCGTTTTGCTTCTACTTTCATCGTGCGAACTGCCAAGGAATGGAACACGCTACCGGCGTCTTTGTTCCCCGTTGACTTCAATCTGGGTGTTTTCAAGTCGAGAGTGAACAGGTACCTTCTAGGCAAGTATGCTCCATCGTAGATCTCATCGTCACTCTCTCGATGTCACCATCAGATGAGATCGAGATTTGTACTTGCCTATAATGCAATAAAAAAAGTAAAACTTTTAAATTACCTCTTATTACTGAACCAGAGGTCAGCCCACGGTCACCTGTTACCATAGAGCAACTTTTCTCGTTACTAGTCAACGTCGAAAGAGCTTACGCGCCGTTAAAGTCAAGTGGCAATTAAAAAAGCAGACGTAGAAATAAACAAAATAGTGGCGGCGCGCGCGGCGCTGAATGAAATATCCAATGAGTTATTAAACTACATTAACGTGAGGCGGGATCCGGGGCGGCGCAAGTTATGAGAGAATACAGTCGAGTCGAGAATATACTTACCCCCAAATTTATAGACGTTATATAACTTTATCAAACGTCATATAGTACTGCGCAAAGCGATACTCTTGCGCATTAGTATATGACGTTTGATAAAGTTATATGACGTCTATAAATTCGGGGGTAAGTGTACTGCTATCTATATTATGGTATGAGTACAGCGACATATCGAAGTTCTGAATTAAAATTGTGATTTCAAATGCGCTAATAACACAGGTTCAGATGTTAGTATACCTTTTCTGAATCATTCTGTATTTTATGGTGATATGTAATACAAATATAAATATATATATTACTAGCTGACTCGGCAAACGTTGTTTTGCCATATACTATACATTATTTCTAGGAAATATTTTTATAGTTAAATATTTGCGATTATAAATTGAGATATAAACTATCTTATCTTTCAAGTTGGATAAAACTGCACACAGTGTGCAAAATTTTATTTAAATCGGTTTAGTAGTTTAGGAGTCCATAGCGGATAAACATCGTGACACGTAATTTATATATATTAAGATAATCTTTAGCATAACTCCAAGATAGTCGTAAATGGTTGATTTTACCAACTAGGATTTTTTTTGGTTAAAACAAAAACCCAAAAGCTCGGCCAGCTCATGGATGGGTGACCAAACTATATTATCTCTGTTCTCCTCAGTGTTACAGAGAGTCGGTAATGGATTATCAATCAGATCAGAGTAGACTGGAAGCCGACCCCAAAACAACAAAAAAGAAATAAAAAAAACTAGAAAGACAACTGAATGTTAACGGAATAAACATCTATACTAATATTGTAAAGAGGTAAGATCCTGATCCTATCCTAAAAAATATTTCGCTATTAGGGAGCAACACTACCCCTGAGTCCAATAAGGCTATGTTTTATCCAAGTACCGCAGGCGGAGCCGCGTGCAAAAGCTATATTTCATATAGGTAGCATTGACAAATGAATTCGACGACAAATTTCTATAAACCCAATGTAGCTTTTGCGATTGCTCAATAGTTTCCCACTTAAAATGATCTCAGACAACTTAATTGGACTTTGAATCAGAATCAGAATATTTTTTTATTCACGTAGACCATTAAGTACAGTACTTATGAATCGACAAAAGTTACAAAAATATTATGCTACTGCTTTACCACCCGTTCGGAATGCCGTTCCTATAGAGAAGAACGGGCAAGAAACTCCATGGTTGCTCTTTTTTAATTTGTCCTGAATATCCATCATTTTCTTATGCCTTGCACCACAATCTAAACAGACCGCGCTGCTAGCCACGTGCTTCCTTGAGCACTTGTGTTATGTGCGGCCGTGAGCCGGGCGCGGCGCGGGATTTCGCAAGCGCGCATCATGCGCCGGCGCACTTGCTCAGAACAAACCACTGACACGTCATCGATTGCGATCTTATGGATTATTAATTTAATTAGAGTACCGGATTGATGTCAGAAATTACAAGGTATTCAGAAACAGCCGCATAGCTTCAGTAGTTCTCTTCGATTCACTTAAACTATCTGACATACATTTTGAAACAAACATAACAAATTGATTTCTTATATTTTCGCAAATACTACACATTGAATTAAAACTTAATTTACAGGTTTTATCGCGTTTATTTTATGTGTTTTCGTTCCCGACGTTTCGGCTGCTTTACAGCAACCACGGTCACGGGAGGACGAGCGCGGGAACGTAAAAACATAAAATAAACGCGATAAAATCTGTAAAATAAGTTTTAATTCAGACAAAAAAATGCACATAACGTGAGTAAGATATTAAAAATAAATTAAATATGTAAAACATATTCTGCAACGCTGCTTTTGTTTTTATCTGTTGGACTAAGTACTCCATAATGTGTACCATTAGCTGGGCCTAACGAACTTAAATTTGCCCCCGTGTTCCGAGCTATATAATCAACAATCTACCTACAGGTATCGATATTTTCTTCCACAGCCTGCTGAAGCTCATAGAAGTGGTCCACACGGAATGAGAGAGGGGGACAACACAAATGTAATCTAGGAATATATAAGATTATGAGTACAGATATAGTGCTATATTTTAAGTAGGTATGGTATGGTAGAGTTGTTATAACAGTGGTACTCAAACTTTTTTTCATAGGGGCCACAAAAACACATGTTAGTCGCGAACCCCAAAAAACAAAACAACACAGGTAATGATTTTCGCTTTTTTTTACAAATCGCATTAAACAACTATGAACGGATTGATCGCGGCGCGGGAGTGTTATGTAGAACCTATTTACTCAGCGCGCTCTTAATTCTTCTTATGGGTTCGAAATTCAAAATGGTTTAAAATAAAGTATCACTAGATTGGCCAATCAAAAAAACCCAGCGGGCCGCAGGTTGAGTATAGCGGTGTTATAACAAGCAATAAAAAAATAATTCTAAACGTATTGTATACCTACACATTTTTTTATACGAAGACAAAGAATTTACGGAAGCTACGACGAAGAATTTTAAATGCCGAGGAAAATATCTCCATAAATGGTTGGACAGGGCCGGACTAAAGTTAGATTAGTGGATGTGGAACTTTATTTATGGCAAATTCAAGAAATTTATATCATCCATTTTTTTATGATAGTTTATTATCATGATTTATACTAGCGGCTTCAGAATCCAACATGAATCTGGTTTATAAAGCTTCATTTAATTATTATACTTTATTTTTTTTATAAATTATTTATGAGGAATAAATAGTGGCCGTCCAAAAAACTAACACGCACGTGCAATTTTTGAATATCCGAAAATAATTACAAACAAATGATTCCTAACAGAATCTTAATCTTTAATCATAGGTTTGCAAGAAGATAATAACTGCAATGTTTTGTGCTTCAACAACACGATTGCGTGCTACGTGACATTCCTGGTTTAAAATATTAAAAAAATAACACGTACAAATGTCAGAAAAAAGGGGCATTCAGACTCATGCGAAGTCGCCTTGGTAAAGAGCTCGTAGCGTAAACACATTATAGCTCATTCACTTTCAACTCAAGGTACGAAGCGAGAGTATAAATAATCAACTATGGCTATCTTGGGCACAGATTAAGATAGAATTAGGTCTTGGATCACCAAATTCCACTGAAGTATAAACAGAAGCTTAATAAATTTAAAAATGGATGGATCATGGATGGCGGGTCAGATCAGCTGCGCTGCATGTGCCTAGTGAGTGTAGCGTCTCGATCTACTGCCGCCTTCCTACCTAGGCAAGTATGCTCCATCGTAGATCTCATCGTCACTTACCATCAGGTGAGATCGAGATCAAATACTTGCCTATAATGTAAAAAAAAAAAATCATTACAGAGATGGTATTGGTAATGGTAATTAAATTTAATTATAAAATTGGTTGTATTCACAATAAGTTATGAGTGTCATCAACGCGGTAAAGTGTATGGTCACTTGTGTTATCATTCATTTATATTTTCCTGAATATAAGGAAGCGTAGTGAAATATTGTACAGATATTAAATAATTATAAATCTTCGTTGGGGCGTATGATTATATAATAATTAAGTGATCACTTTAAATAAATGACAAAGGAAAATAGTCTGTACGTCAAGTGCGAGATTATTCGTAAGCTAACCGTATACTTTACAGTCTACCGTAATTTAGACATTTTGAATGGAGAATTGAAAGTTTTAAATAACGTCCGCTAGAGGCGCATTACAATTCTCCATACAAAATGTGTAAATACGGTAGACTATAAAGTATACAGTTAGCTCGCACTTGACGTGCTGGGATACAGCTGCGATTACTTATTTGTTCAGTTTTGTCGTTATTTTAGCTGAATTATAAAAATGAAAGTGTATTCTATTGTCATTATGACGAGGGTGCAAAATGGTACAATAAGAATTAATTAATTGGGCAATCTAACCTTCCATCCGACCCTGTACTCATAACACCATTAAAATTAAAATTACAACTAACTATACATTATCATCTACTAATTGGTAGGTAGGTACATAGTGTACCTGGGATATTGCAACATTTTCAAATACAATTTACTGGTAGACTGAATGGCATGCATGGAATGGTGTGATGGCAATCCTGTGGGAAACTGTTCATTTCCCGGGATTTTTTTTTTCTAAATATTTCTAAACAACATTTTTTTTTTATCATTTAAAAGCATAGTTTGCTGGGAAACATTTTACATAGCATGCAAAAAACCACTGAGGTTTATAATGAAGCTATACATACATAGTTTACATCAAGTTATATTAAAATAGTGGATTTCGAGGTACAGTTTTTGCGTCTATCCCGCAGGATCCCATCCATTGCCCGGCAAGGACTTATCTCATATAAATCTTAATCTGGGTTATAGCTAAGCTATGACCATCAAAATACCTAACATATAGACAGAAAATTACTCGAAGACTGGCGAATTCGGCTTCTGTCTGAAAATAATGGCTTCTACGATAATAATTTTCCAAAAATATACAAATTACAGTTTTATTATTGATACGTACGGAAGCGTTCATTAATATAGCACACATTTTCTTAATATTTTCAATGTCACTTATATTGCAATAAGGTCGTGTATCCGTATGTAGTCATATCTGAGAGCAGTTGCTCCCGGTACCTCTTATGGTATATCTTTGCTGTACGATACTCAACCTTAAATGGGTCCCAAATTCAAGTCTGCGACCATACCTACTTACATAATTTTAGTCATGTGTGTAACCGTCTAGCACGTGAAGTCACACGTGATTCTCACGGTGATATAAATCATTTTCCAGAGACACGTAGGATGTTTTTTTTTCAATTGCAATTAAAAATCGCAAATGGCTTAGTACCTAGCACGCTTATACACACTGGAAAAAACCGGCCAAGTGCGCTTTGAGTCACGTGCATATTTTGAACCGTTACTTTTGACCGACCGTTGACTTTTGACCAATATTTCCGTAAACATTAACAACTGGAACTTATAGTATATGAAAGTTATTTTGTCTACTGCCCACTTTGAGAATAAATTATTTTTTAGCGCCCCCATTTTGTCACCTGCTTAAAAACACTATAACTTAAAATTAAATTAATTAGTGTAGAGGCTTACAAGCCTCTACACAACGCCCCCATTTTTTTTCTGGGTCTCTTACCGTCCCTCTTTAGGCCTGCAACGCCCACAAGGGGGCGTTATCGTCCACTTTGGGAAAGGCTACCCTAGATGAATAGTGATAGAGCTTATTGACCACATATTTTCAGGAAAAGCCCGTCGTAGGTATTTCCATTTTTGCGAACTGCAATGTTTATATTATGGTAATCCAATACTTTCATGATTTTGTAGGGGCGGGCGTATGCGTTGAGCGGGAAGTTCTGGACGAATATCTGATTACTAGTCTGAACACAATGTAACACCGAATTGCGTATGATTGAACTGCGCTTGATATTTGCAATTCTATTCAAAATAGATTGACTCATATACGAGTGTGCAATGAAATATTACTTTGTTTTTGACAGAGAGCGTTCGCGTTCTAAGTTCTACGTTCTGCGTTCTTTGAAATGTGAGTTTTGCTGACCTTGATGTTTGGGATCTAAAGCATTTCGTCTTACAGTAGTTCAGAAATCGTTACGAGTTGACTGCAGACTAAAAAAAATATAGACCGGTGAGGTTATTAATCTTTTTATATATTGGCAATCGGCTACAGAATAATACCATTTTGGCCAGTGTCAAGTGAAATGTTTCTGTGTTATTTTAAATATTGTAATTTTACTCATTGTGATTTTATAATTGGCATTATGTGTAACCGGTCACCAAAGTTTTCGTTACCATGTTTGTACACCCTGTATATTGTTTGTATTGTCTATGGAGCTGTCGGCCCGCTGCTGGACTCGGAGAAGCTAAAGAGCTTGTGGTCACAATTTAATAAACGCCAATAGGGCATCTAAACTTAGTTTTTTAATAAACGCCAATAGGGCATCTAAACTTAGTTTTTAATAAACGTCAATAGGGCATCTAAACTTAGTTTTTTTTTTCTTTACCATACTCTACATAAAAACATTACGTCAGAATCAGAATCAGAATCAGAATATTTTTTATTCACGTAGACCATTATTGTACAGTACTTATGAATCGTCAAGTTACAAAAATATTATACTACTGCTTTACCACCCGTTCGGAACGCCGTTCCTATGGAGAAGAACGGGCAAGAAACTCCATGGTTGCTCTTTTTTTTTAAATAGATCTTTTACATTTTTGAGCAATACATTGTTATAGGTATGTGAGAACAATGTAGGAACGGCTAATCAGACTTTAGCAGCAGGTCAAAAAAACAAAAAGTACTAAACGTAAAACAATTCCTTCATTTCAATGAACCACAACAGAAATACAAATGTGTAAATAACATGTGTCGATATTACGTCAATATTTGGAGATAATGATTGCGTGCGCGTCACTCCACCCACGCCCACTGTACTCACCCTTATTCCAATAGTGATAAGGTTCAAGAAATCATGATTATATTGAATGAATGAAATAATTACGATTTGGTGCGTACTCCACACAGACACTGAGCAAATTAACTTTTTTTTAACAAATATTTGTTCCGGTCGGTAAAGACGGAGATCGGAATTTCAACATTTATTTGGAAAAACGTGGTTTGTGTCAAAATAACAATCTTGGCACAAGCCCTGTACGTCAAGTGCGAGATTGTTCGTAAGCTAACCGTATACTTTACAGTATACCGTATTTAGACATTTTGTATGGAGAATTGAAAGTTTTAAATACTGTCCGCTAGAGGGGCTTTTCAATTCTCCATACGAAATGTCTAAATACGGTAGACTAAAGTATACGGTTAGCTCGCACTTGATGTGCTGTACGTCAAATCAAATACGAGATTTTTCGACAACTAACTGTATGGTGGTGGTGTCACGGGAGGACTGAGATTAGTTTTATTTCAATGTGCAGTATTGGCGTAAATATAAGAAATCAATATGTATAAGGCAAATCGAAAACAATCGTTATTTGTACCAAAAAGCAGTTCCGATTTCCTGTTGGTGTATACTTACGCACGAAATACCAACCAATTAAATAAATTGAAACGATTGTCTTTTGTTGGTACTGTCAGCAATAAAACATAAAAGAAAACATTGTGATGAAAATAAAACTTCACGTATATAATTTGGACGTGTCTGTACATTGATTTTTTTTAAATAAACATCGTATGCAACTATTTTCGACACGTCATGCTGAATCTGCCGTTAATGGGATTTTTGTATGTCTATTCATGCATCACGGGAAATCCACTTTACGGATTAAGATTAAACATGGCATAGAGATTATAATCCGGGTTAAGATATAAGATATTTTTGATACTGGTAAACGGATCAGTTACCGCGAGAAGTAACAAAAATAACTATATCTAAAAATCAACTAAATGAATTTTAATTAAACTTAACTCGATGATAGCTCATAAGAAGATCATACTCTAGCATACTAATTATACCGAGAAAAAGAAGTCTTCGTCGCAATAGCAAAAAAAATAAATTTCATGTATATGAAGTCACGGGTCGCTAGTAGGTTCATAAGAATATCACCGAAAGCACCAATCTCGTTGCCATCATACAAACACTGGTTTTATGAGACCATACAATATACTCAGCAATTTACATTACCAGCGCAACTTTATGTAAACAAATAATAATATTCCAATGAAATTGCAGACCGCCTTTCACTTTCAGACCGGTTTGAATTCAGAATATAAAAAAAATTAAGAAAAAAAAAGTGTTTTTCTGCCAACGATACTTACTAATGCAAGGCCGTCGAAGGCTCTAGAGTACTCCTTGAGGGTTTTTCACCGATTGTTTATTTACCGATCTCTGGACCGTGAAGTAATTGTGTGTATTGAATAACACTTTTCCGCCCTTCTGTATTTCAAAGACAACAATTGCATTACTTTGTGTTACTGAGTTGGGAAACCTTTGTTGGTTTAAAAAAAAAACAATTCTCATTCAGTGTTTTTTTTTGTACAGAACTATGCATCATCGAAGATGTGGTTATGATCGTCGATAATAGTCTACCACGGGAGTGTGGTCCAGGCGAAGGATTGTCACCCTACACTATGGCAAAGACGACATCCCCAGAGTGGCTGAAGTTGCCACCTCGGCCGGTCTGCTAAAGAGGCCCCTTAAAAAGTTGATACTACTGGCTGATTAGGTAGCTGAATATGTATTTCTTTAAAAAAATGTATATATACTTTAAGGTTTATTTTTTTTGTTTTGTTTTTTTCAGTTTTGTGTTGTCTATTATAGTGTTCGTATCTGATATCGTCTTGAAATAAAACTAATTTTAAGAATTTTATCGCGGTTTATTTTTGATTTTACGTTCCCGACGTTTCGGCTGCTTTACAGCAACCATGGTCACGGGAGGACTGAGGTGGCATAAACCGCGATAAAATTCTTAAAATTAGTTTTATTTCAATGTGTAGTATTCGCGTAAATATAAGAAATCAATATCGTCTTCTTTTGTCCCTTTTCTTCTCAATAATTTAGGTACCTAGTTTTTGCACGATTAACTCATGCTCATGCGTAGGTATATATTTCTCATTATTTTAACACTCTGTATATAGTACCTACCTACTTTTTGAACACAGTGCTTTTAGTTTTAGTCATCGGAGAGTTAGTACCTACGTATGTAGATTGCAAGAACTAGGGGGCTCTGAGAACGAGGCTTAAATAACTGTTGTTTTTATAGGTACCTATCAACCTACATTTTTGTTGATAATCAAGTGGGTGGTAGTGTTGTAGGTACCTAACAACAGTTAAATAAAAAAAAACACAATTAATCATCGCGGTGTTTCTAACAACTGGGCGGACACGCTATTATCACAATTCCCAGTAGGTAGGTACCCACTAATTATTTGTTCCACTTTCATCAGTTGCATCATTCAGACGGATTGCGGCGCGGGCGCAGGCTTGTGGGATTTCCGTGTTGTCTACTAGCTCATTCCCGCGGTGCTATTCAATTTTTATAAGCATACTAGCTGCGCCCCGCGGTGTTACCCGCGATTAAAACGTATCTCTATCCCACGGGAACCATACATTTTACCGGGATAAAAAGTAGCCTATGTGCTATTCCAGACTATAATCTATCTCTTTGCCAAATTTCATCCAGATCCGTTTAGCCGTTCTGGCGTGATTGAGTAATAAACATCCATCCAAACTTTCACATTTATAATATTAGTGGGATTTCTTGATATTAAGTCTTGTCTACAAAAAGTGTGAGCCAAACCTATGATGTATATTTTTTGTGTAGATTTTTTAACGTACTACACTATTAATAGGTACTATAAATACTACACAGAAAAAAGTTTTGAGAAATCTACAAACAAACCTATGTTGACATGCATAACATAAGTTTAAATAAAAGAATACCAGCCATTTTAATGTCCCACTGTTGGGTACGGGCCTCCCATCAATGCGAGGGGGATTATGCCATAGTTCACCACGCTGGCCCAGTGGCGGACTTTACACGTCTTTCGAGGGGTTCTCTCACAGGGTTCTCTCAAGCATGCAGGTTTCCTTACAAAGTTTTTCTTCACAGTAAAATAACAAATACTAGTAAAAAAAACAAAAAAAAAATTAAGTACTTAACTACGTAAAGTTAATAGCATCTAATAATTACATCACTTAAAGACTATTCCACTCGTATAAGTATTCTTTCTCCCTCTCACAACAATAAACACGTATATGTAAATTGTTACAATTTGCATGTAAATACAACATATTGTTATGTAAACAGAGCATTGCATTAAAGCAGTACATATGTAAGTAACACAAATTTAATCGCGATGAAAGAGAAAGTGTTCTTTTTTCTTAAGAAATTACTTAAAAAGTACAAGGCTTGGTCTGCCCAGACCACAGAATACGTACTACCTATATTTGACCATATTTGGCGCCAAAAGGTGATTGTCAGCTGTTGTATTTTTTTAAATGATATAAATCGAATCAATTGATGTTTGATGTAACCTATTACGATTAGACTTTTTTATTTTATTTGTACTATACTATTTATTTTTTTATAATTATTATTGTTTATGTTTTGAGACAATTAAGGGGTTTTGGAGGGAAGTTGAACCATGAAGTTATTTTGCCAAAAAAGTGTATCTTTGAAAATAATGTGTAATATTAGTGGAATATTAACCATTGTGTGTTCATAAACGTGCACGAGTGAAGGAAATTGAAATATAATAGTGTTACTTGACTTTTCAAGTTCTCCCAAGATGTCCGGTACATTATTAGTAAGTTATCCACAACCTAACTGATAGGGTTAGGGGATTCATTTCATCATCATCGTCATCAACATCATCATTATCAATACTTATCATTTAATACAATTATTAAGGAACACTCGACACTGGCAAAATGGCTCTATTTTTGTAGCCGATTGCCAACCTAAAAAAGCAGACGAGATTATTATGATCATAGTGGATAATCCTTCTAACTCTGAGCTAAGTTTTTTTTTATTTGGCGTAGGACCTATTATTGGCTCAATAAAAATCTATAATCAAACTCCGTATTGCGTCACATCACAACAGGTACAAATTAATTACCAAGGCTGCAGTGTTTTATGCCCGAGTCAAATATCATTGGTAAGTAATTGAAGACACCTAGGAATTATGTAACAGTACCTAAGCCTAGGAGCTCAAGCGACCTAGCAATATGATGTTTCACTTACCATACATATCACATTATTTTTAAGTAAGCACATTTTTTGTCATATCGTTGTATAGTTTTAAAATGTCTTTAGACTTTTTCTTCCGTCCAACGCCACTCGAAATATTTTTTATTTTTTTTTATGTCCTAGAAATGTTCTGTGGCCCAAACCCTAGCATTATGTTATATTATAGGGAAGGCCCGTGCGTCAAAGTGGGACATTGAAAAGGACTAATACTTATTTCTATTATTAAAATATAGTACTAATGCCAAAAGCTTATGGTATTATATTTTTACTTTGCGACTCTACGATCGAAAGAATATAGCCCGCGGTCCCAGACGGCCAGTTATAATTAGCAGTGATAGCCAAGTTGGTAGAACGCTTGCCTCGGTAACGAGGATGGCAGGTTCAAACCCCGGCTCGCACCTCTGGGATTTCTGGATTTCATGTGCGAATCTCATTTTCAACCACGATTATCACTTGCTAAACGGTGAAGGAAAACATCGTGAGGAAACCTGCATGTCTGAGAGAACCCTGTAGAGTTATCTGTAACACCTAGGTATACTTGCGAGAATCTCTATTGGCTTCCAAAGGACACACCAAGATGTAATCCTCGTCGAGTCCCGTGAAAACCTACCGGATCTTCGTAAATTTAGAAATAGAAAAATAATATCAAAGAGCCGTTGTCTCATTGGAACTTTTCGGTGAGTCAGGTTATTTGTTAAATCAAAAGCTGATCTTTTGATTATAATTGTATAACTAAATGGGCTATAAATCATATCAACAGCCATTATTATATTAGTGTGTATAGTGTTTTGTACCTAAAATGGTCGACGAGTAATATTACGTGTCGCGTTGCATTGTTGGCAATGACAACTGAGATGCTATGGGGAGCGACGCGATGCTGAATTTGAACCCGTTGTACTACTTATAAGCTCGGACGAAGACATAATACAGACGGAGCGTCACGATCAACATATTGAAGCACAAAATACCAAGCTGATTTGTGTAGAACAAGGATTCCTTAACAATTTTTGGCATGAGACCCCTTTTCCAAAATAAACTGATACCTCAGACCCCCATAGCCAAATTACTTTAAATATCCTATCTCTAGTTTCATTCCTATTGAAATAAAAATTTAATCTAGTACGAACTTGTGCACGCTTATCGACTTGTTGAGTTTTTAAAAGTACAACAATGATACTTCCTACTAAAATATTAGTCATTCTTATAACAAGTTGTCACACATAACACAACTTATACAGTATCTTGAAAGTTTCAAATAAGAACTTGTGTTAATCGGGCTCAATTTTTAGGCCTCGTCGACCCCTGAAATCAGTTTTCATTTATGTCGACCCCTGGGAAACCGATATTGACCCCTAGCGGTCGATAGCGACCACTTTGGGAAACCCTCGTGTAGAACATGTGAATTAGCCTGTACGTAAGGTCGTAAGTCATGTGTACTACATAAATCGGTGACAACCTGATTAGCACAGTTGGCAATGACCCTGCTTTCAGTGCCGAGGGACCAGGGTTCGAATCCTGATAGGGGCAAACTTAGTGTGATGAGCACGAATGATTGTTCCCGTGTCATGCATATTTATATTCTGGGACCGCCCAAGTCTATTGTACGGTACCTATAACACAAGCGTTGCTTAGTTTAGTAACGTGATATTTGTGTGTGTTCATCTAGCGATATTATTATCATATTAATTACCTGAACGAGCCCTCAATGTATTCATTAATATTAATGGGAGACCCATGCTTAATAGACGGAGATTAAAAAGTGTCATGGGCCGTGATTTATGGGGTGAACTCGATCTCCTTGGAGGTCAAGCGGTGGACATCTTCCGGGTCATGGATAGAGCCGAATGGCCACGGCATTTGTAACACGTGGAAATATATTTTAACCAGTTTTTGCCCACCAGCTCCCCCCATTCTGATGTGATTTTGCTCTGCCGCTCCTGGTGGGTTATTAGAAATCATTCGGAATCGACATCGGAAACGGATTTGAAACTTTCCGATGTTGGTGTCGCTCGCGACGAGCTTTCCGACGGAGACTTTTTGAAAAAACGATTCGGTATTGTCATCAAGATACGTCGAAGTTAATTAAATTCGGAAATTTTAATAGCTATTGCGGTAATCCAGTTCGGAATGTTTCGATTCCGTTTCCGATATCGATTTCGAACGGTTTAAAATAACCCTGCTGATAGGCATAGCGTGATGTTACTACCTTTTTAATAAGGTGTGTCGAAACATTGGCGGCTCAGTTGTGAAAACCGCGTTTAAATTGGACGAGTAGTTATCCAGTGGTTCTTTAACAAACAGACAAGATAAAAATCGGTTATTTTGGATTCAGAAGCCACAAAATAACTATTTAACTACGTATCTTCAATGTACAGACACGGCTAAGTTGCGCTTTTATAATAGAACTAGCTCTGCTTGCGGCTCTTCCCACGATACCTTGATGAAACGGCCTATATCACTATAGAGATAATGTAGCTACCTACTAGTGAAAGAAGTTGTAGAGTCGGATCAGTGATTTCTGAGTTCATCAGTGAGTCTGATTTCTCACCCCCTACATCTAAACTCACAAACGTTAAGATCCTTTTTGGTTTTTTCCTTTACATGGAAAATGCCTCACGCATGCCCGGCACCACCACCACCGAAGGCACGGCGGGGGGATGTCCGATCTGCCTGGACTAAAACCTCCTGGTGTCCCTTCTACTGCCTGCGCAGGAGCTGCAGGATCGCTTGCGCATTCGCAGTGCTGCTCCAATAGGTCTCAGTCCGCCCCTTCGACCCCTCCTTTCCTTCCTAGCCCTTCTTTCCTTCTCTCGACGGACGTGCTTAACGCAGAAGACGTCCGCCTCTTCCTTGGCCCGTCGCTGGTCGGATAAGGGGTTGCCCTCCCCGCCACCCGCAGGCCCGAAATGTTAAGTACCTACTTTTAATATTAATAAAATAACTTAATTCAATTAACATGACGATTTACTTCGATACAAACTATTAACTGTCAAATTGTGCTGCTTTATCTTATTTTAAATAACAAGTTTATATTGTAATTATGTAGTTTTTTCGTCGTGTAGCAACGGCAATAGCATGGTAAAGGAAACACAGTTATTTACTTTAAACTGTTTTTTTTTTAAATAAACAACCGACGATGAATAATAAAAGTACACTCAGCAACGAGATGCGCGGACCAATTTGTAGGTATAGTCTTTGGCGTGGACCGGCAATACTCGACTCAGTTGCTTTTTGGCACCGACTTCACATTCGTTAAAAAATATTTAGTTAAACAAGGTAGATTTCAAAATTAGATAATTTTTCGCTTTTTGTAACTGTACAGTATCAGCTCTTATCAACTTTTTTTTATGGGACTAGGCCCGAAACACACTCCCACCACTGCTACTCCTGTAAGCCAGGATCTACAGTGGTGTCCACTGATAACACCAATTTTTGAGCCTCGGCGAATCCTGGCATAAAGTTAATTGTCCTGGAACCCGCACGAATTCAATCGAAAGAAAAATAGGAGGAGTTGGAAGAAAATTATCCACTTCCCTCCATTGCAAAGCGGGAGACAAAACAGATCTGGTAGACAAATTTCTACAGAAGCAAGACACTTACAGCTGGACTAAGTCCAGGTGTAAGGCACCACGGAGAGTTTAAATACTAGTTGGTCCTAAACTTGTGAGCTGATAAACTTGATTCTCATTTATCTCTCATCAACCGTATCTTAGCTTGTGTTATGCCATATTGTAAACAGATTACATTTTTTCTATGAATTGGGGCGCTTTGTGAATCAGTTGATGATATCAGAAGATTGAGATGCCAACCCTCCGCTTCTCTTACCGCAAGTTATTATCTATGCCCTGGGTCTAAAATAGAGTCTTTCTTAATAAACTATCGATTCCTTGACATTTACAATTCCTTTAAAATATTTAATACTGTTATTTTCCACTGCGATTTGAGTCAGACACGTGATCGAACAGATCAATCAAGTTTTAATCGAAGTGCTCTAGATTTAAAGTTAATTATTGAATGTTGCAATTGCTAAAGGATTGTGTAGGAGTTTCCATTGCGAAATTCTCATTAATTCAATGTGTTTATTAAAATAGATCGTGTTATCGTTGAATATAGATTAGCCCATTGGGACTTGGTTCAGAGTGAGTAATCAATAATATCAGATATTCTATTGGCATTATTTGGTATTTTCTATCACGAGACCTCATGCACTGAGAAGAGGACCTTGCAGCCATGGAGTTAAGCTTTGGACTCTAAACCAATGAAACTGGGAAAAGTTTTAACATTAGCTTTAACGATTTAATGGTCTACACTTATTACCATCTATTAATGGTTGTCACGTCTGTCCTACTTGTAATATGCCCGTCCTTGTCGCACGCACGAGGATGCTAGTCCGGTGACACGCCATGCCCAATCACGTTCCAATGATTTCATACTTTCTATCAGAAGTATCGAGTGGAAAATTTGAGTCTTTGGTAAATTCCAAATTATATGAATTAATATGTTTTTGTTAGTTTTATTTTTTCATAGTTTATCTGTGACGTGTATGTACGAAAAAAAGTTATGCAACAATAATAAACTGTCGAAAAATGTCAACAAAAAGTACTAAAAAATGTATGATCTAGATTCTAGAACGATGTCAAAACATACAATTAGGTTAGTTTTGGTTTTTGTAATAAATCATTCAGGATTCGTGACCAATGTTAAGCGGTTGAGAATCTTACAAGCGTGCATAATTTTATAGATAAATTAAATTTCCAAAAAGAAACCATAATTATTTTCGAATATTCGGCCGAATTATTCAGTTCAATTTACGTTCAATGTCCATGCTCCAATTTTACGCTGTAATTATACAACTTGGTACTTAGTATTTTAAGTTCTAGTGAATCCACACATTTTGTATCTAAATCTTGACCGTCATTTACTATCTTTTTAAAACGAACGTTTAAAAACTTGCCAAATATCGAATAATTACCGAATATTTAGCGCATCTCTAATACTTATCCTAATAAAAAAAACTAACTAGTTTACGAACGTTGTCGGTCAAATTTACAATTACAAACTGATACAAGGTACTATCTAGCGGGTACTGTGTCGTAACATGATACATATGACAAGTTTTAGGCCGGGCACTGAATTGCCTCGAAATAAGACATCGTGATACGCCCCCAGCACCACAAATAAATATTTATATGTTTGTTGTGTTAAAGCTACCACGTTGAATACAAATTGTTCGGAACAATGAGTGTAATGGATATTTCCACTGCTGCTTCCATAAAACTTAACAAGGTGGTTTTGAATGGGCTACCGTTACAATGGTAGACTGAACTTTACATTGCTATTGTGAAATCGAGCTAATATAAGTGGGCCCTTATGACTGTTTTAGGTTGTGACAATTTTAAAAAGTAGTGTATTAGATTATTTTTAGGATGACAAGGAGCTGTATGATATTATGAGGGAGATGATTCATACCATAGTTATCGTACAATTGGTATGTATAGAACTACTATGCCCCAGGACTAAAATATATAAAGTTTATAATAGCTTGATACAAATAATAGAATCACTGTGAATAGGTGATTCTTTTTTTTAACCAACTTCAAAGAGGTTCCCGATTCGATTGTATTTTGTTTTTTTTGTTAATGTTTGTTACCTCAGAACTTTGACATTTATAAACTGATTTGGATTTTTGTTTTTGAGAATAGCCTCACCCGCCATTAGGTAGGTATTTTGCCAACTGCAAGAAGAATGTTTTTTTAACATAGGATAAAAATACTAAATAATAATAATAAAGATAATTCATTTTCTCATACATTTGACAGTTAGGCGATGCGAAGTTAGCCGAGACAGCTAGTTAATTATACAAGAATAAGTATTATAATAAAATTATAATAAATAAAACATTAGCTATTTATTTAATGTTTCGGAATTCGCGTTATCGTTATGTTAAACAGAGTTCGTGATAGTTGTGGGAAAAATCGTATACATAACCGGTTCAGTGTTATCAAAACCAACTACGTACCTTAACATGATCTACCTATACAAGTAATATGCTTAAGTTCAACTTGTTCAGACAAGCCATGACGTGGCAACAAATTCAGATCCTACCAAGTTTTCAGGACCTACAAAGCGGTCAGATAAGTAATTCTATTCAATGTTTAAAGCTTACTTAGATAAATAAAAAAAAACCCCAAACGCACACACCAACTACGAGTATACGGTCCTACACTATGCAACGCTTGTATTATGGGTACCGTACAATGGACTGAGGTCGAACTCAGTATATAATGTGTATACAGCCCTATTCTTTGTAGATATATCCGGTGTCCGGCTATCCGGCTTGCCGGGTTGGACGACGGGTCCCGGGTTCGAATCCAGGTAGGGTACAATCTTTGAGTGATGAGCACGAATGTACACCCGAGTGACGGATGTTTAACATCTATATAAGTATTATATACTGAGTTCGCCCGCAGTCCATTGTACGGTATCCATAATACAAGCGTTGCTTAGTGTGGGACCGTATAGTTGGCGTGTTCGGCTGGCGATATTTATTATTTATAAGAGTGACAGTGACAACATGATTTCTCGATGACGTTAATATTACATTAGAAGTTGCTGCTTACCCTACTGGACTCATAGCAAGACGTTGAGACGGTGAGATGAAGTGTTGTCTCGTTCCAACACGATCACGTGTTTGGTGGTTCACGGTCAAGGCTCCACATTAATATGTAACCAGTTCCATATGTATGATGAAGTGGTACCCAGGTGTGGCTAGCCCCTTGACTCACGATGTACAAGATTGGGGTGAATAACTTAAAAGGTTCTGAATTTAAAACTGCCTTGTATAGGTAAAGACAACAGCCGAGCCGAGCCGAGCCGAGCCGAGTGTAGCCGAGTTCAAATGCCGAGTCGGTATATGTGTTATTCCGTTAAAAATACATGCAGTAGGTATACACCATGATTGAGATAGATTATACTAACCTTTGAACCTGCGCTTCATTGGTAACATTATTTTATGTCAGAACCTCAAAACGTCAATTGAAAAAAAAACTCGCAAAAAAATCACAGTTATCCTCTTATTGGGACCATGTTTTTTTTAAAGTCTATCTATCGAAATTCTGACTTGAAATAATGATTGTAAATGCGCAAAAGAAGCGCACTATCAAAGGTTAGTATAGTATTTCTGAATCAGCCTGTATAGCAATAGATTCGACTATACTTTCACAGGAGGCCGAAGAATATCAGCGAAATGCGCAAGAGTGTGTACAATCAGTGCACCTCTCACTCTAACCCTATCTCTATCAGCTATATTGCTGACTCTCTCGTCACGTGACCGAAACTATGAGATAGACGGACTTGAATTTTGGCGAGCTGATTTCTCTAGGCTTTTAGTGGCTCGCTACGAAAGCACCTTAGGGCAGGCATCCGTCACTCATACCCGTCCCCTGGCCCATTAATTAGTGGTGGAACACCGTTCGGTTTTAGTGAATAGGAGTCTCACATCACCAGTCTGCCTCCCCGTGGCAGACTCGTACCCGGGATGGGTATCCTGTCGTTAAAAGAAAAGGATTCGTCACTTGTGGATCCTACCACGAAGCGCGCTGTACCCCGGCGGTAGGAGCCGCAACGCGCTTGCATAAGATAGATTGAGAGTAACGCGATGAAAAGAGAAGCGCATAGTTACGCCACAGTGCATATAAAGCAGCGATGTGCAAGCTGAAGTGCACTTTATTGCGTTGAGGCACGAGTCGCCATTCATTTAAATGTCTTTGCGAAATGTAATATCTGTTCTTAAGAACTATTAGTTAATCTGTGCTTCGGGTTCCCTTGAAGCAATAGGCCAATCTGATTATTTCTCGGAGTCGAGATGTGGATTTGAAATAAGCTGATTGATATATTCCTACATTTATTACTCTGCGCGCACCGAGGCGCAGAAAGAGATGCTCGTGTTTATTTTTTGTCTCACAGCCACATAATCAACTCAATTTATGTAGGTACTTAGGTACACTACATCTTTCAACAAGACGGCGATATATCATCTGTTGTCTACTGGCATAATATGACATTTATTTTCAAGCCACTATTTCCTAAACATGCTCACTGTAATACATAACATAGAAATAAACACTTCATCGTTAATATATTTTCACAATTTTATTATGTACCTATTTCCAGTGTTTCGGGCACTGATTGTATCTTATTTTATGCGTGGGCGCGCGCAGCACACATATACAGAATGTTAAATAAAGGGTATACTAAACTTTGAACCCACGCCTCTTAAGCGCAATTGCGTAATTTCGATGTCAAAGCATATTGACATTTCGAAATTCTGTCTTACATAATATTACCTGACTACGCGCTAAAGAAGTGCAGGTTCAATGGTTAGTATACCCTTTCTGAATCACAATGTATATATTGCGCGTGCAATAGATGTCTTATCGATTTATATTTCTGGCAGACGAGGAAATAGCTCAAATATTTGATTGCTTTGACCTTTGGTGACTGTGAAATGATTTAAGAACAAATAGATAAATGAATAGAGCCCTAAATATAATATAATATCGCCAGACGAACACACTAACTGTACGGTCCCGAACTAAGCACCCCTCATATTATAGGTACCGTACATACAATGTACTGGGCGCGAACCCAGTATATAATACTTATATAGATACCAAACATCCATGACTCGGAAACAAACATTCGTGGTCATTACACAAATTTTAGGCTACCAGGATTCGAGCCCGGGACCCACAGTGCAGAGAGCAGGGTCGCGACCAACTGTGCTAATCGGGTCGACAATTATTGGATCTAGGGTATTTTATTTTGTTTTAATAAGTAATGCTTTTTGAAAAGTTGGTAGCGCCGGTATTTTTTTATTTGATTTAGGGTTGTTTCGTTTTGTTCTGAGGAGTGTTTTTTTTTTCAGAAGTTGGTAGCCCTGGGGCCCAAGTCTGCTAACACCGCATAGTAACTAACTGTCACTTTTAACAGATATCCCATACAATATCTGTCATAAGTGACAGTTACTATGCGGTTGTTGTTCGATTATGAATCGATTGTGTTAGCAGACTTGGGTCCCTGGTCGTTTTCCCATTTTTCTCTACACCTCTCGTTCCTGTACTTATCTATGATCTGCTCGTGTAGTTAAAACAAATATTGGTGCGCATGGAACCGTGTCATCGACCTATATACCTTTGGAGGAGGAAATAGCTCGTGTTCGTTTGATTGACCCCCGGGGTATTGGCTCAGCGGAGAGTAAATGTCATTATTGGTGACGTAGAACACAAACCAGGTACTTATGGCTGAGTTTTCACCGCAATTTTAAACCTTAATTGTTTCTGTATAAGTTTACTAGCTGCTCCCCGCGGTGTTACCCGCGATTACAAAGTATGTCCTTTTTACCGGGATAAAAAGTAGCCTATGTGCTATTCCAGACTATAATCTATCTCTGTGCCAAATTTCATCCAGATCCGTTCAGCCGTTCAGGCGTGATTGAGTAACAAACATCCATCCATCCATCCATCCATCTATCCAAACTTTCACATTTATAATATTATAATAATGTGATAATGTGATACCATGTCATGCCATTCATTATCATTATCAACGTCACTTTCAAACGAAAAAACAAACCCCGTGAGATCATTTTGTTGTTAGTCTGTAAGTCTATTAAAAGCTATTTTCTAAGGAGCTCGCGTAACGCTTCACCTATTTTCCTTGGTCCCTTGGTAGGGCAAAGACAAGGAACTTAAGAAAAACTTAGAAAAATAAAATCATTACTAGTCAAAGTATCGTATTAACAACGGCAATCGTTGTGAGAATACTACAGTCGGCTAAATACTAGAATCTATAAAATACTAAAATCTATAAAATATTACAGTCTTTAAAATACTACAATCTATATAATACTGCAATCTATAAAATACTTCAATCTCCAAAGAACTACAATCTATAAAGTTTTATCTATAGGTAAACCCTACTTATATAATAGGCACGTGTTTAGGTATATAGTCCACCTTAGTCATCATATGATGACAATTTTCCAACCATTTACTGAAATACCGCATGCTGTCTGCCAATTTCCCTTCCATCAATCCAGTCTTGGCATTCACGAGGACATCTTTACTGATGCTGTAAAGACGACAAGTTTGTTATTTTGTGACTTTGGATGTAATAAATATAAATATCGTTAGACGAACACACCAACTATACGGTCCCACAGTAAGCAACGCTTGTGTTATGGGTACCGTACAATGGACTGGGGGCGAACCCAATATATAATACTTATATAGATATTTTAACATCCATGACTCGGGTACAAACATTCGCGATCGTCACACAAAGTTTGTCCCTACCAGGATTCGAACCCGGGACCCGCAGCGCAGAAGGCAGGGTCACTACCCACTAAGCTAGTCAGGTCGTAATGGGGAATCATACTTAGTACCGATCCGATTTTAAAAAATCATTCACTAATAGAAACTACATAATCGCTGAGTTACATCGTGGTACCACGGGCGGTGTCGCGGGAGAAAGCAATGTTATATAAAGATGCCAAATATAACAAGGTTTATATTTATGTGAAGCCGCGAATTTCTTCCATAACTGTGTGGTGAAATTTCATTCCACTTTTCTTTTGAGTAACTTCAGTGTGTAAATTGTTTGAAACTTTGAAGGGTGTGGCTTTGAAATTGAAGCGAAATTGTGAAAGGTATTTACCAACATTCACGTACCTGTGCAACGTAACGTGAAAGTACCTGTAAATTTACAGGATGGATAACAAAAACATGGGTCATGGGTTACAAATGTTGTCATTTTTGAGCGCGCAATCGACGGAAAATTCCAACTCTAGGGGTTCCGAATCATGAGTTGAATCCATGTTATCAGTTTTCCTTACGAAGACACTTACACCCTGTATTATTTTTTAATTAACAAATGATAAACACATCGCTGAAAAAACCTAAAAAAAAATTGTTTTAACAATGTAGAACTTGTATGTTATAAGGCGCCTAGTTCTATCAATTATATACAATACTAGCTGTTACCCGCGACTTCGTTCGCGTGGTATTTAACAAAGACACAACCGTTGGCAACAGCCTACTCGCGTGTTTTGAGCCCGCGGGACGCATTTCAGGTTGTTGCTATCAAACTTAATCAGGCGCAACGCTGCAACATTGGTTTTATTTTTTTTTCGTGAGATCCTATGTTTTTTTCTAAAATAAAAGTAGCCTAAGTTACTCCTTGTTACATCAGCTATCTGCCAGTGAAAGTCCCGTCAAAATCGGTCCAGCCATTTCAGAGATTACCCGGAACAAACAGACAGACAGACAGACAGACAGACAGACAAAAATTTTAAAAAAGGTTGTTTTGGTATAGGTGCCGTGTATACATCCAAATGCATTTAGTAAAAAGCGGTTATTTTAATATTACAAACAGACACTCCAATTTTATTTATATGTATAGATATAGATTATATATAATATTATAATAAATATAGTTAATTTACTTAGTATATAACTATACATATAAATAAAATTGGAGTGTCTGTTTGTAATATTAAAATAACCGCTTTTTACTAAATGCATTTGGATGTATACACGGTACCTATACCAAAACAACCTTTTTTAAAATTTTTGTCGGTCTGTCTGTTTGTTCCGGGTAATCTCTGAAATGGCTGGACCGATTTTGACGGGACTTTCACTGGCAGATAGCTGATGTAACAAGGAGTAAATTAGGCTACTTTTATTTTAGAAAAAAAAATAGGATCTCTCGAAAAAAAATTAAAACCAATGTTGCAGCGCTGCGCCTGATTAAGTTTGATAGCAACAATCTGCAATGCGTCCCGCGGGATCAGAACGCGAGCAGGCTGTTGCCAACGGTTGAGTCTTTGTTTAATACTACGCGGACGAAGTCGCGGGCAACAGCTAGTATAATATAAGGATGGTGTGTCGATGCCAAATTAAAGCAAGCATTTCTTTTCAGTACAAACGCTACGCGCATCTACATATAATTAATACATAGCATGTATGTATTTTCATTTCTGCTGCCAACTGCAAACCACCTGCTAGTAAATCAACTGGCGGACAAATCGCACGCTTAATAATAGACTGACCAATTAGGGTTTAAGCCCAATGTGAGATAAGTACACAGATAGATTTATTCCAACGTTATCTATCTACCAATCTCAGAATTTTTACGATATCTTATTCCTAGACTGAGTAACGAATATGTTGTCTTTTTTACTTATACAAATTTTGACAAAACTTTTAACATGAAAGTGACATAAATCACAATGCGTCTGAGATTGCGACAGTCAACTCGCGGTGCTTTTATATTATAGTGACCCATTCATGTTTCTGAACTTAAAAAACTTACAACATAAAAATAATATGTTATTATTTTATCAAGTATAGACTTATAACATAAAAAGAGAAAGGGTTTTAGTGAAATGTTTAATAAAATACAGACATAAAACAAAAAGTGTCATCACTAGTACAGAAATATATCATTGATTTTATTAATAAACAGACGTATCTCAGGGACAACATTTTAAAAGCTATAAATAATAATATTTTTTTTTCATAATTACATTTTAGTATCAATAATTACTTAATCAAGTATTCTTACAATACATCATTTATTATTATTACGCTATTTTCATTGAGATATAAGTAATAATGTCAGACAAGTTGTAAATGACAAAACGTTTTTGCGATTTCCCAACAAACAGCTTTTTTGAGTTAGGTCAGTCTATTATTATATACGTCGGGAACGTAAAAAACAAAAAATAAACGCGATAGAATCCTTAAAAATAGTTTTATGTCAGTACTAGCTGTCCCGGTGAACTTCGAACCGCCTCAGAATCAAATGTATCGAGGTGCGGTCGAGATCAAATACTTGCTTATATCGTAATAAAAAAAATAAAAAAAATGTATAAGAAAATGAATTTATTGGTATTCTATGAAAATTTTAACAAATCTATCCCACGGGAACCATACATTTTACCGGGATAAAAAGTAGCATATATGCTATTCCGGACTATAATCTATCTCTGTGCCAAATTTCATCCAGACCCGTTCAGCCGTTCTGGCGTGAAAGAGTAACAAACATCCATCCATCCATCCAAACTTTCACATTTATAATATTAGTATAGATAGTATAGATTTAAAACTATCAATTCTCCATACAATGTGTCGAAATACGCAGACTATGAAGTATACGGTTACCTTGCAAATAATTTTCCGTAGTCTAAACGAATAACGGTAATTTGAAGACTAGGTTGAAACGTAATTTATGATAAAAATTAGGTAACTTAGTATTATGGTTGTCTAGTTTTGGTAGCTCGTTTGTTTCAGCAGTCAGGTCGACCTGTCTGGTGTCTAACACAATGACCTGATTGTAGATAGAATATCTCTAATTACACTCGGAGTGGTTCGAACTTTTATGTCGATTTGCTATTAGTTCGCGAAGTAATATTCTTCCAAGTCCTAGTCTAGTTTTTGCCCGCGAATCCAGGCTAGTTAATTCAAAATCCAAATCAAAAAAATATTTATTCATGTAGATCTTAAAAGCACTTATAAATGAAATGAACTTTTTATTATATAAAGTAATTACAAACAAAATAACTTAAATATTTACAAACTAAAGATATAGCGAAAATTACATTATTATACAAAACTAATATTAATGAAAAATAGAATAGAAAAGCTACTTAATATTTTCAAAAAGTGTACAAAAATTTGGCCCATGCGGTAGCGTGCTCCACGAAGAATTGAGCCCCAGAAATTTTAAATAACGAAGAATCATTTTATTAGACACTGGCAACAATGGCATTATTTTGTAGCCATTTGCCAACATAAAAATAAGGAGAAAAAGACGTGCTTGAAAGCAAATTGTTGCGCCCATTTTAATCTGAGAATTCCAGCTATAATTGGAGTCAATCTGTCTGCCACAATATCCCAATTGACTTCATTAACCTTCAACCGTTCATGCGGGATTCGCAGTAAATTAATGTTTGGTCTCACTGAGCAGAACACGCAATTCAATTGGTATACGGGTAAAAAAAAAAAAAAAAGTAAAACAGTTTATTGTTGCCTTTTAATTTTGTTAAAAGCACATATTATCATGGTCTCACCATCATACGGCACACACTGTAAGTTTTGAAGTTATTTCAAATATCTTTCTATTTTTAAAATATTTAGTTCTTATTCTTCTTTTTTTAGGCTGTCAATCGGCTACAAAATAGTACCATAATTGCCAGTATCGAGTAATTCTTGATAATTGTTTTTAAATTATAAGTACCCCTGATGATAATGATAATGTTGTGACGATGATGATGATGAGATGTCAAAATATCAAACCGAAAGAACCAATTCCTCCGTCTTGTACAGGTGAGCCATAAAGTTATGCTAAGCCTTGAATCTATGCTTCTTTAGCGCATTTGTAGTCATTATATAGAGTCAAAATCCGATGACAATTAAAAAAAATAGCTTTGCTTACAGAAAATCACGACACTAATTTTTATGGGTTTTTTTTTATTGACATCGAAATTCTCTCTTCACATTTTTTTTATATATACCTTATAGGCAAGTATTTGATCTCTATCTCACCTGATGGTAAGTGACGATGAGATCTACGATGGAGCATACTTGCCTAGGTAGGAAGGCGGCAGTAGATCGAGACGCTACATTCACTAGGCACATGCAGCGCAACTGATCTGACCCGCCATCCATGAATGGCAACACCGAACATCATGCCGGAACACGGCTAGGCCGCTTGGCGACATGGCTTTGTTCAGTGGGTGGTGACTAGCCACGGCCGAAGCCTACCACCAGTAGAGTTGTCACCTAGTTGGCACCACCCAGGGTCACGTGTAGGGTATCTCGAGGGTACTTAATTCTCCTACGGACGAAGGTGACTCGACCCCAAATAATAATTACATAATAATTACAAATGTGCTAAAAAGGCTAGGTTCCATGCTTGTTATATCATTTCTGAATGAACCTGTATTTCTAAGCTAGACGAGCGTGATTTATTGGAAGAGGCGAGTTCAAGGATGAATTTAAAGCGCATATTAGTAATATCATTCATTTATTTATATGTAAAAAAAATGCTCTTCTGTGATCGGCCATTGAAACCAACCGTTAAGTCACGTGTATGATCACGCTCATAAACATTTTAACGACAAATATACCAAGAACCGGATCACATAAAAGCTGGAGGTTAGCTAAGGGGTCACGTTGTATTTGTTATGCATTTAGCTATTATGTAAGTACATTGAGCTATGATCTATTAACATGTGATGGTTGTGGGCTAGGTACCCATCGGGGATTACTGCCTGATACCATAAGGTTCGTTATTGCATAGCAATATTGAACTTTGTGGATTTCCCGTAATGCGCTGACAGACTGACAAACATTCCAGAAGTTGTGGATTAAAACAATGTATCTATGGTTGCTTTTCTTCCAAAAATATACAAGTTTGTATGGATTAGAAGATTTTTTGAAAAGTGCAAATGTCTTTGCACGGTTATCTTCTTTTTTTAGGTTGGCAATCGGCTACAAAATAGTGCCATTTTTGCCAGTGTCGAGTATTGCTTGATAATTACTCAAAAATTGTAAGTACCCCTGATGATAATAATGATGAAATGAATCCCCTACCCTTGTCTGCAAAGCTGTAGATACTTTACTAAAAATTTACCGGACATATTGGGAGAACTCGAAAAGTCAGGCTATATGTTTGAATGTCCTCCACTCGTGCACGTTTATGAACACACAATGGTTAATATCCCACTAATATTACACATCATATATATAAAAACACATTTTTTTGGAAAATAAAAATAAAATTGACAACTTCACGGTTCAACTTCCCGCCAAAAAGTCCCGTTCTCTTTGTAGTTAGAGAGCTTCGCTTTTGTTTTTCCCTTCTCTCTTCTTCCTGCTAGCTCCTTGCCTTTTTTCTTTATGTGTCGGAAAAACCTATATCCTTCATCTTTTCATCTCCCTTCTGTCGCAAGTAATCTAGAATCAGTTAAGCTCTCTGAGATTTTACAGTGTATAAAGGCATTTATATTTTTTTATTTAAAAAAATAAATTTCAATTTTTTGAATACTAGCATTTATCATAGTTTTTGTGGGGTTTATGTTCAGCCATTAGCCTAGTCACGTGTACAAGCATGCCCGATAACATTTTTATGACTATAGCAAAAACCGGATCATATTTTAGCATCATCATTTTAGCTAGACTGTATTTAAGGTATATCCGTTGTATATAATTAGCTATAAAAGTTTAATATTTTGGAGATATACACCTATTCGGACATTATCTTGGTCACGTGTGCAAGCATGCGTGCGTGAAAATTTTTATGACAAATTAAAGCAAAAACCGGACAACATTTTAGCTAGGCTGTATTTAAGGTACCTATAATATCCGTTATGTAATTGGCTAATTTAAGTCTACATCATCAGCTTTTAATTAATATTTACTTTTGCTAACAAAAAATACAATATTTTCAATAATTATGGGTAATAAATACTACATAATTAGTATTCATTTTTTTAGAGGTAGTGTTGGGCCATTTACTTGTCACGTGTAAATGCATGCGTACGATTGAACATTTTTATGACAAATTATAACAAAAAACCAGACAATATTTCAGCTAGGCTGTATCTAAGCTACCTATATCTATACATATAAATAAAATTGGAGTGTCTGTTTGTAATATTAAAATAACCGCTTTTTACTAAGTGCATTTGGATGTATACACGTTACCTATACCGAAACAACATTTTTTTAAATTTTTGTCTGTCTGTCTGTCTGTTTGTTCCGGGTAATCTCTGAAATGGCTGGACCGATTTTGACGGAACTTTCACTGGCAAATAGCTGATGTAACAAGGAGTAACTTAGGCTACTTTTATTTTAGAAAAAAACATAGGATCTCACGAAAAAAAATTAAAACCAATGTGGCAGCGTTGCGCCTGATTAAGTTTGATAGCAACAACCTGCAATGCGTCCCGCGGCCTCAGAATGGGCGAGCAGGCTGTTGTCAACGGTTGTCTTTGTTAAATACCACGCGAACGAAGTCGCGGGTAACAGCTAGTCCGTAATATAATTGGCTTATTATGTTATATAGTATTCGTTATTAATTAGTATGTATTTAGTGTTCCCAACAGATTGTGTACCAAGTATATTAATTTCAGTAATCATAAAAGTTTTTTAGAGGTATGTGTTCGGCCATTAACTTAGTCACGTGTAGAAACATGCGCGCGCGAGAATTTTTTTATGACTAATTATAGCAAAAACCGGATCATAATTTAGCTAGGCTGTATTCATTGTATGCCCGTTATGTGATTGGCCTATTAATCTCTGTATCCCACTAATATTATAAATGTGAAAGTTTGGATGGATGGATGGACGTTTGTTACTCAATCATGCCAGAACGCCTGAACGGATCTGGATGAAATTTGGCACAGAGATAGATTATAGTCTGGAATAGCACATAGGCTACTTTTTATCCCGGTACAATGTATAGTTCCCATGGGATAGATTTGTTTTAATGTTTCATAGAGCAACGGATCGACATATTTTTTTGCATAGGTAGTGGTAGTTTAGGGGTCAGAAAATGACATAGGCTAATTTTTATCCCGGTAAAATGCACGGTTCCTATGGGATAGCATACAGGAACCGTGCATTTGCAAAAGGACATAGAGGAAAAGGACATACTTTTTAATCGCGGGTAACACCGCGGGGCGCAGCTAGTTACTTATAAAGTAGGTATCTGCATACTTGTACTTCTATTTAACTTAGAGTATTACGTGTTAGCAGTTTCAAAGGCTTCAACTTGGCCTTAGTAGGATTATGGGTTCAACTTACGCAATACAATAAGGCTTATTCTCGTATACCGCTGAACATTTTAAATGGACTATAAACGATCTTGGCAGTGGGCTGTATTAGCCGTAAAGCAAGAGTTAGAACAACAATTTAATTCAATTAAGCAAGGTTTCCATTTTACTAGCGTTACCCCCGACTTCGTCCGCGTGGTAAAATAAAAGTAGCCTAAGTTATTCCTTGTTACATCAGCTATCTGCCAGTGAAACTCCCGTCAAAATCGGTCCAGCCATTTCTGAGATTAGCTGGAACAAACAGACAGACAGACAACAATTGTAAAATATGTTGTTTTGGTATATCTACCGTGTATACATCCAAATGCACTTAGTAAAAAGCGGTTATTTTAGTATTACAAACAGACACTCCAATTTTATTTATTTGTATGTATATAGATGTCTAAATCGCTGGTCCGAGTCCACATAGTTGATAGAAGGCATCGACTGATTGTCTCGGCGAACGACCGAGTAACGGCGGGGGCGCGGCCGCCGCGCCGGTGGAAAAATCAAGCGTGCCACCAAACTTTGTGAACCTTGTGTACGAGTGATAGGGCTGTGGTTACGCAGTTTTCGCGATTCGCCGCAAAATACTTAATAGTGCAGGCACTAAAGAATCATTCCGAATTTAAATAAATAGAGACGGCAGTTCTGTTCGCACAGCCCTGCGTGCCTTAACTATACTCACCTACAAGGCGCCTTTTATTCTATCGCGGTTCTCTGACGCGCGGTAACCCGCCTAATGTACCCGCCAAGGCGGATAGAAGGCAGTGCTCGTGTGAGTGCCCTAATCCTGGTACTGTGATAATTTTTGTATATAGTCTTGCTACTCGCTTTGGTAACGCTATGTTTCGTTTCAAGGTTGTCCAAAATATTTAATGTTTCTTGAATGTTTAGTCATTTAGATTGTTATACTTTTCAATAAAATATTAAAAATAACAAATTTATAGCTCTATGTTGATTTATAAACCTTTGCTATGGCTTTCAATATTATGGTAGAAATACAGCGCATGATTAAACGAAGGAAACTTCGAAGCTTCAACATCAGTGTTCAGACAATGAAACCACGAAACATGGCTTATAGTCGTTGTGTGTCAACCCTACTGGTAAATTAAAGATGAATAGGAAAGTTTTGAGGGTGTGTTCTTTTATGAATTACTAGCTGCGCCCGGCGGATTTACCCGCGATAAAAAGCATGAAAAATTAAAACATCTATCCCACTAGAACCATACATTTTACCGGGATTAAAAGTAGCCTATGTGCTATTCCAGACTATAATCTATCTCTGTGACAAATTTCATCCAGATCCGTTCAGCCGTTCGGGCGTGAAAGAGTAACAAACATCCATCCATCTATCCATCCATCCAAACTTTCACATTTATAATATTAAGTATAGATGGCTATATTGATTTTTCCATCGACGCGTCGATATGTTTTTGTTTGTTCTTCCTCATAAATGGAATGATCACTTTACTATATCTATAACTGTTTTACTATCTAAGCTAGATATTCCCAAAGAAATAAATCAAATGAGTAGACATTAAAAAATTACACCATGTACTGAGCGCACGGCCAAACGCTACTGGTTCGCCTTATCTATATCATCATCATCATCATCATCATATAAATAAAATTGGAGTGTCTGTTTGTAATATTAAAATAACCGCTTTTTACTAAGTGCATCTGGATGTATACACGTTACCTATACCAAAACAACAATTTTTACAATTTTTGTCTGTCTGTCTGTCTGTCTGTTTGTGCCGGCTAATCTCTGAAATGGCTGGACCGATTTTGACGGGACTTTCACTGGCAGATAGCTGATGTAACAAGGAGTAACTTTGGCTACTTTTATTTTAGAAAAAAAAAATAGGATCTCACGAAAAAAAATTAAAACCAATGTTGCAGCGCAGCGCCTGATTAAGTTTGATAGCAACAACCTGCAATGCGTCCCGCGGGCTCAGAATGGGCGAGCAGGCTGTTGTCAACGGTTGTCTATGTTAAATACCACGCGGACGAAGTCGCGGGCAACAGCTAGTTTAAAAATAAATGAAACATAATTTACACAATTACCCCCCTCGTACCGATGGGAGGCCCGTGCCCAATAGTGGGACGTTAAAAGGGCTGGTATTATTATTTTTGAATGTTTTAAACTTATTCAAGACGTGAACCTTGCACGGCCATGGAATTCATTTTCCGCTCCAATATAAATCAAATTCCAACACAGGCATGTTCAAACATCATCATTGTTTATTTATTGCTCACCATGTGGTACCATAAACAATATTCAATTTACAGACATTTATAACTTTTTTATCGCTTTAAGCATGTAGCGACCTCTTCCACCTCGCCGCAAGCTACATAGATGGCGTTGCAGACGACATTCAGAACAATTGACAATCCTCCATACAATCCTGAAACACGCTATAAGAGTTTTCGGAGCACGTAACATATATACAAGATCCCGACAATAACCGTCGGGGCATAGCGGCCGCCCGCCAGGCATAACACCCGCCTGTCTGGAAGATCTTCCCTTTTCCGCTAAAGACACATTAAATAAGGTGAAATAAGTAATACATTACGCAAGAAAAAACTTGAGAGGTGTCAAGGGACACCCGGATGGAACGAAGTTCCTTTATTATTTTTTTATTATTTATTATGTACAAAAAACCTGTATACACTCAACAAAAATATTCGTCGCGACACCACACTGTTCAATGCGAAATAGAAAGACGAAACGAAAAATCTGGCTTTCTATAAGAGAGAGAGAGATACAGACAGAGAAACATGCGCACGCCGCACGGCTTACAAATAATCATGTTTATAACCGGCCTAAAGGCCGGTTATATACCCGGTTATATACGTTGAGAAAAAAGGGTCGTACGAGAATTGTTTCATTATCATCCATGAGTCCATTTTATTCGTCGATTTTGAACCCACTGACTCGAAGTGCACCGGCTCTAGAAGTAATTTTGTAGTTACACAAATCTTCCCTGTTAAGACGTCAACATTATTATTATGTTTAGTTTGTAAGTCAGCGATAGATGTCGCTGACATGTTTTTGAACTAGGTATCGTTATGTTTTTGGTTTTTATATTGTAAACTATACTTTCATTTATAAAAAAAGCTTACAATAGCTCGTTACAACTTTTCGTCTTAATTTTTTCCGTCTAGCCCCCTTTCGCAACGCGCGATAAGGAACTTCGTTCCAATAAAGTTGTGGTAAATATGGAATAGTTTGTTGGACAATGATTTCTGCACTTGTTGAGAAAAGAAGGAAAGAAAGTGATGGAAGAAACGGAGGAGAACGAAGACTCACGAAAAGATGGGGTGGATTGTATTAAGCGTGATAATAATAATAATGTCTCCAGACGAACACCCCAACTGTACGGTCCCAAACTTGACAATGTTTGTATTATGGGTACCGTATAATGGAATGGGGACAATCCCGTCTGGGGTACAAACATTCGTGCTTATCACACATAGTTTTTCCCTTAACAGGATTCGAATCCGTGACCCTCGGTACATAACACAACTGTGCCAACCCAATGTGTCCATCGAATCGTCGCAAATAACTAGCTATCATGGACTCCAGTACGTCCTAATACCTAATTCAGTACGAGATTATTCGATAGCTAACTGTACAGCTTATAGTCTACCCTATTTAAGCACTTTGTACGGAGATTGAAAGTTTTAAATACCGTCCCCTAGAGGAGCTTTTCAAATCTCCATACAAAATGTCTAAATACGGTAGACTATAAACTATACAATTAGCTCACGAATCACATGACATCCGGACAATAAAAAAAAACTTTTCATAAACCGCATACCATTTGTTTCATTATAGTCCTATTCAGTGATCCCTAGCAGATGGCCAGTGGCAATTAACAGCGTGTATCAAGAAAGCAGTAGCCACGGGAAGTGACGTAGGCGCCCTCCGTGCGCAAAATGACGTCGCATGCGCAGGAATAGCAATTGTTTCGCATTATTGTCTACACAAAACAGTTGTAAAACGGTCGCGTTACTCCCCAAACGTTTGTTTCATTGTAACGTAGGTGCAGTACATTGCAACAATCTTTTGATGTATGGTTCGAGCTGTCACACAAAATTAGACTTAAACACACACGTGATAGAATGTACCTATAGTCGTCGTATTAAAATAGGACTTTCCGTTTTTTGAGTCGAGTGTAAATCGAATAATTACAGAATTTCGATTCCTAAACACCAAAATAATGACGAAGTCGCAAGATTTCGAATCCGTTTCCGAAATTGAGCCAGGGTTTACTTCACGTTCACGGGGGGGGGGGGGGGGGGGGTTCATTATCTTTTCATCTCACTAGCTCGGAAAGGGTTCGAAATCTGCTCGCCTGCTGCCACGAGTACACCCATGACTGGAAAAGGTTTTTGAATTTCGAACGTGAGGAACTAATGCATACGAACTATTAGTTAATCTGTGGAAATGGTGTAGAGTATATAGTTTTTCTCTTTCTATTATAAAAGAAACATAATAAAACGTTCAGAAACGTGGTTCGGCAGGAAGCTGAACAGTGAAGATGTCAATTTTGTTTTATTTTCCAAAAAAATGTTTTTCGGTTATAAATAATGTGTAATATTAGCCAGATATATAATATAGATTTTAGGGTAGGCTAAAAGCTATGAATGATTAAATGCCGAATAATTATAATATTTGAAATAAAACTAACTTTTCGAATTTTATCGCGTTTATTTTATGTTTTTACAGCAACCACGGTCACGGGAGGACTGAGGTGGTTGACGTCCTAGTGTCATAGTTTGAACCGGGGTACCCTCATATTTAGTTGTTGCTTGCGGTCCGATCTACGCAGAAAGTGCTCAGTGTCTTGAGTTCTTGCAATGGTGCGCTTGGTTTCGGATTTAATTATATTAATTACTGGATCCCAAGTCAGTGGTAGCACCCAGCCATCTTCCCTATTGAAATTTCAATGGCCCCACGTATCATCCTTGGTCGGAATCGGTGTTCTTTTGCGAGGATCTGTACATATAGTGCACATTTATATAGTACAAGATACCCACCAAAAGCTCGCATCATGACCAAAATTAAACTGGCACGGCAAAGGAATGTGAGATTCATAATCGATTGGGATCGAAAATGTAAACTAATCGATTGGACGTCAAACGAATGATTTACCGTCGGCTGCATAGCAGAGGGAGACGTTCACGTGAGTATGTGATGTGGACTCACGTGTGGAGGCGAATAGACGGTCAAATGTGGAATGTAATTAATTGTATCCATTATACGAAAGGGGTATTTCCTCTATCAAATCGTGTTTATTTTGCGGTAGGGAGCGACATCAAATGTGCAGCATTTTTAAACGCAGCATATAACCTCCGTGCAACCCATAACAAATAACTAAGAACATACAAGACTTTTTGGAGAAAATCAGCTAAATCGGCCCAGCCGTTCTCGAGTTTTAGCGAGACAAACGAACAGCAATTGATTTTTATTATATAGAAGAAGAAGATATATATTTGTTTTGTAAATATTTAAGTTCATTGTAATTATTGTATGTAATGAACTTACTGAGTAGGTAAAATATTAAAAAATAAAATAAAACACCATTTTATTATGAATTCATGCACTCGTGCACGTTCTCGAATGCATAATGTTTAATATTCCTACGAAAATTTGAAATTAACTTGAGGATATTATAAACCAAAGAGACGAATCTTTTTTTATATAACAAAAATACAACCTTTCTGTCCGAAATCTCCGAAAAAAAATCTTAATATTGTTTTTAATAAACCATTGTTTGTTACCTCATTTCTGAAAAGGAGGTTCTCAATTATATTTGTTTTAATCTTTGTAACCGCAGAACTCCGGCATTTAGGAACCGATTTGTTTTTTTTTTAAAGGATATCATTGACCAACTTCACATTCGTTAAATATTTGATTTAGTTAGATAAGGTAGATTTCAAGATTAGATTAATCTTTGCTTTTTGAAGACGGTTTTTTTAATGTTTTTTTTTATGGCTTCACCCACTCAACGTTACGGTTTTTGCTAATGTCAAGTAATTAATAGCGATAGGTACTAACAATATAAATTAATTAAAAAAATAAACACGTTCCATAAAAAAATGAATGAACTTGATGGACGGCAGCTGAAAAAAAATTTGAATGGTATTGTTGGCAGCTCTGTGACAGGAGACCAGACCCTTGATCTAGTGAGAGCCAGTTCTTTTCCACATACCACAACGAACGACTATAATGCATTGTCACTATACTGACGTAAAACATTTGGTGCTAACCCATTGATGCGTTTTCGCAAGCCACGTTGAAATAGAGCCGATGCCGCCGTGACACATCTGGCACGCGGTCAAGTATGCGCGTGCGCCGGTAGGGCCGCCATCCATCTTGGACAAATAACCCGGATAATGTGCAGTCGCACTGAATGGAGTGGGTTGGTGTTACATCTGCGGGTCAAGTGCGGGGTATCGTGACGTCATTTTTAAGAAACCATGTAGACATTCTGTTGAATTTGAGTTGCAGAACTAAAAGAGCTTTAGTACTTGTCCCTTAAGGTGTTCTTCCTCGTCTCTATTCTTGATTATTATGAATCTTTTACCCGCCAAATGTTACGGTCATAATCGCTTCGTTTACCTCCAAGTTGTGCAATTTTAAAATTTAATATTTCCAAGACTGATCACACGGATTTGTTCATACTGAGCTCTCTTTCTTTATTCGTAAGAGAGAGTGAGAAGAATAAATCGATAAATTGACAGATTTATCTGATTATGTCGGGCCACACCATCGTAACAGACTTGTATAGCCCTTTTTGAAGCAAACATTGTGTATATTAATTCTAGTTAACGATTCAATTAACTTGTGGTCTTAGAATGAATCTATATTTTAAGTGGAAGTAGCATTAGTCTCAATAATGAGCTAGTGATGGTCAACCCAGGCAGGATTCACATCATAGTGCTGTGTCTATTTATCGCTATGCCATAAATCAAGGTGAAATAGCACAGCTAGGCTTGGTACTTAGGGATAAAATGCAGCAGACACGACCTATAATATTAATTATTATCTAAATATCGCCAGACGAACACACCAACTATATGGTCCCGCACTAACCAACGCTTGTATTATGGTACCGTACAATGGACTGAGGCGAACCCAGTATATATTACTTGTATAGATATTAAACATCCATGACTTGGGTACAAACATTCATGCTTATCACACAAAGTTTGTTCCTACCAGGATTCGAACCCGGGACCCTCGGTACAGAAAGCAGGGTCACTACCAACTGCGCTAATTAGGCCGACAATCTGTTTGCAAAATAATAACGAAATCTATATTCCTATACTAAGCTGATATTATAAAGAGATAATTAATAAATAATATAATAAAATGTTTATTTACCAAAAACAAAACATTTACATACCGACATACCGTTACATGAGTTTTGTAGGAATTTACGCATTGGGTTTGTTTAACAAACTAGTAGGTATAAATAATAATTATATAATTATCACCAGACAAACCAATCAACCGAAGGATCGCAAAAAAATATATTTTAAACAGCCATTTGGGCAGTAATCTCTGGATCTAATGATCCGGTTTTGACAACCATTTCAACTAATAGGAAGCTACATTATCCTTGAGTACTATAGGCTATGTTTCTTTGAGATGCCGCAGGTGGAGTCACAGTCAGAGGCTAGTTGTAAATAATCAAAGCGGTACCCTTGTCTCAGAGTTGGTCCGCAACCTCGACGTATCTACATCGACAAAATGGAGACCGAATAGGGCCCGCACGACAAACTTCAATTATTAATCCTAATCCAAGCAACGCTTGTAACATAGACACTATACAATGGCCTGCCGAGCAATCATGGTAACGCCCAAACTGGGATATTGATTTCTTATATTTACGCGAATACAAGCGTATCATATATTATATACGCGTACAAGCGTACCATTGCAAGACCTCAAGATACTGTGAGCACTTTCTGCGTAGATCGGCCCACAAGCAACAATTAAATATGAGGGTACCCCGTTTCTAACTATGACACCAGGACGTCAACCACCTTAGTCCTCCCATGGCCATGGTTGCTGTAAAGCAGCCGAAACTTCGGGGACGTAAAAAAACATAAAATAAACAAAAATACCATTTCAGAAAAGTATCTGTACCATTACTCATATTACCATTTCCGCAATCAAGCCACTTCCTGATGTAGATAGCAGACTGGCATTCACAAATACTACCTATTAACAACGCTATTGTCATTCCACTGCAACTCCTAATCTATGGCATACAATACAATATCAGTCCCTGGATTATCTAAAGTGATACCTATTGGATTGTCCTGACACGGTCCTCCCGTGACCATGGTTGCTGTAAAGCAGCCGAAACGTCGGGCACGTAAAAACATAAAATAAACGCGATAAAATCCGAAAAAATAGTTTTATTTCAATGTGTAGTATTCGCGTGAATATAGGAAATCAATATGCCTTTTGTTATTTACAGAATAAGTGTTTCCTTATTTATGTGCACTCATGAACTACTTAACTATTATCTGGAGTATTTCTCTTCGTAAGATAGTTAACCGACAAAGTGTGTGGAGACAGACGCAAAGAATAGTGATGGGGACAAAGGAGGAAGCAGATGAATCAAGACGACAGAACTACTGTCAACATTCAGTTATATACTTACTCAAATAAAAAAAAGATAATTCCTAATTTTGTAATTTGGTGTCACGGAAATGACACAGTAAGACATCACAGCAACAAAAAACCTGAGTGAACCCAGTTAAAAACACAAACAAACCAATCATCTCGTTTTTCCGTGGTTTTTCACAATCAATAGATAATTATTAAACTGCTTCCAATTTACAATCGTCTTTAGTACAATTGTTGATTGTCTTCGGTGGAATTGAACATTGAATCTTTTCGATTGGAAATGTGTGTGCAAAACCAATTTTTTTTAGGGTTTTTATTGTCTATGGTGTTTAGGGGATCGCCCAAAGTTACGTAACTTAGATGGATGGATAACTTAGAGGACAAGGAAATAGTGACGGTCACTTATGTTAAAAAATAAGGTTATATGCGTAAAAAACTGGTTCGATTGGATTGAAAACAAAAGAATGTTTGGGGACTTTTTGGCGGGAAGTTGAACCGTGAAGTTGTCAATTTTGTTTTATCTTCAAAAAATAGTGTTTCTTTGATAAATAAAATGTAATATTATATATTTATTGATTTCTTATATTTACGCGAATACTACACATTAGAATAAAACTAATTTTACGGATTTTATCGCGTTTATTTTTTGTTTTTTACGTTCCCAACGTTTCGGCTGCTTTACAGAAACCATGGTCACGGGAGGACTGAGGTGGTTGACGTCCTGGTGTCATAGTTTGAAACGGGGTACCCTCATATTTAATTGTTGCTTGTGGTCCGATCTACGCAGAAAGTGCTCACAGTGTCTTGAGGCGTACCATTGCAAGACCTCAGGTTCGGTTCCGGGTTTGATTCCCACCTGGGCTTGGATATATTCATAGTTTGCCTTAGTCAGGATGCTACTAGGATCGCACCCAGGCCATTGTATGATGGCCATACAGACCACAGGGGCTATCTGATCTTTGGATGCCACTCTTACAAGCTTTGCTTAATTCGGGATCATGGAGCTGGTATGTTCGGCTTGTGATATTAATCTATTAATTTCAGTATGTTGTAAATAGGTGTAATTACTAAAAAGCTTCTCATTTAGGTCATGATCTATACATACAAATAAATAAATTTGGAGTGTCTGTTTGTAATATTAAAATAACCGCTTTTTACTAAGTGCATTTGGATGTATACACGGTACATATAACAAAACAACATTTTTTTTAATTTTTGTCCGTCTGTCTGTCTGTCTGTTTGTTTCGGCTAATCTCTGTAATGGCTGAACCGATTTTGACGGGACTTTTACTGGCAGATAGCTGATGTAACAAGGAGTAACTAGGCTACTTTTAATTTAGAAAATCTTTTTTGTTAAATACCACGCGGACGAAGTCGCAGGTAACAGCTAGTATACGATAAAAATGGTCACACGTATCATGGAGTTCACAGGTAGGTAGTAATCATCCTTGAAATAAATGACTGGACAACTGTCTTGGAGTCTCGGAGTCGAAATCTAAAATAACATCGGCTTACAAAAACATTTATAGCTTAAGGAAAATTTATCCGGAACACAATTAGAATGTTTGTCTGAGTATGCTGGATCATTCTATGTGGGTGCGGGGGAAAACCTTAATGCATCAGTGTCTCGTGATGTGAGCAGAACTCTCAAGGAGACGGTGCATGGCTTTGGCAGGCGTATTCTGATTGTAACCAGCTTCTGCTCGCTACGCCGCAAGAGCGTGATAGGGATGAGATGTACTTGCTAAATTCAATACTAGGGCTTCCAAGTACGAGTATGTAATATACTAGGGTCGAAAACCAGGTTTTAATACACTTGAAAGTATTTGACAGCTGACCGTCTTCCCAAGAAGTACGACACAGATTTTGGTTTATGCACTCGGGCTTGTTCGGAATACTTCGGGCACGGCTACCGAGTTCCGAACTTGCCACCTGCGCCTGCCCGTGTTGGGCCTTCCAGGTACCGGTGGTAAATACTTGCAAGAATTACAGTACTTGCTAGTCGCGCACGAGCTACCCTTCCAAGTACTTACCGCCCGTACCAGGGTGCCCTCTTCGAAGTGAAGCTTTAAAACCTGGTAGCGTAAATATGTATTAACCCTAGTGCGTGAGATTTCCACTCTCATTACTTTATAACTTAGTGCTGATTCTCACACTATATCTTCTCATGCTCTCGCATGGTGTTATTTATACCATAGGGTAAATAGGGCTAAGACTCAGGACGGCCAGACTAAATCCAAATTGCAATAACCACATGTTTCAATAATCAGAATAGGTTCATCGGTAGGCCGGTAACCGAAGCACTCGAGCACGGAGCCAATGCCGTCTTCAATAACGGCGGTTATATCAGGTTAGTGATGAGTCCATATCGATATTTATAGCGATAGTATCATGCTTTCCATTTTTTGCACTGGCAAACATTTCGTTAAATATTAGATTATGTTCGACAAGGCAGTTTTGTAGATTCAATTACTTTTTGCTTTTAAATTTTTTGGAAGTCGAAATTTTTTGTTAAAAAGTTTTTTAATTGTATTAATTTAATAAAATATTTTTTATAGTAAATCCATGTCATGTCTGCTTCATTTTGTACTATAAAGTAAAATCACTCATATCCTATTAAAACGATATTTTTTTATGAAAACAATCCACTGACCTAGGACTGTTATCTTCAATAAACCTTAAAATGTACCTATAAGCAATTAAGAAATAAAAAGTAAAAGCTTATTTTTTTAAGGATGTAGACACACACACGCACGCACTCACGCACGCACGCACGCATGCTCACAGAAAAATAGGAGTAGTTATAAAAAAATAAAGAATCTGCCAAGCCACCGGTTAATTGTTTGATCGATATCGACATTGTCGATATATCGTTACACAACCCTAGTCACAATCCGACAGCACTCAACTCCGAGGCTGCGCACAAGGCGAAATATGTAATAGTACACTGTTTGTCAGTGTGCTTGTTTGTTTGTTTGCTAGCGTAGACGTTTTGCTATCGAGGGGGATGGAATTTTGTTGACCAGCACTAAGTACACTGATGAAGTGACCTGCCACTCGATTTACAACCTTACTGCATGTTTATATCAACCGATTCTTGACTTGAGTCAGTTGATTATAATTCTTGTGTAAAACACAAATCGGCGTGGTTGTTTCAGCTTCCATCCGGATTATTTTTTCATCTAAGGTCTGAGCTTGCAGTATAGAAATAAATGCGCTCCGCCTCGGGTAGCGCTGCTCTCATTTAAACAATGATAACTAAATGAAAACCGTATCGGGATTCGTATAGCTGTTACAAACAAAGTCGTTGGGCGACTTTGTTTTATGAATGACGACCTGATTGTCTTAGTTGGTAGTGACCCAACATACTTTCGGTGCCGAGTGTCTCGGGTTCGATTCCCGGTAGGGCAGACTTTGGGTGATGAGCGCGAATGTTTGTCTCCGAATCTATTAAATTAATAATATTGGTACCGGAGCGCCCCAAATCCATTGTACAGTACCCATACTGCAAGCTTTGCTTAGTGTAGGACCGTGCAGTTGGTGTGTTCTGTCCATATTTATTATTTAATAGTCGCAATACAGCATTGACACATTTCAGTATAGATAGATTCTGTTGATCTCCTTGAAGGGTACAGGCGAGCCCGTAAATAGGTTAACATGAAAAACATCCATACAAATAAATAAAATTGGAGTGTCTGTTTGTAATATTAAAATAACCGCTTTTTACTAAGTGCATTTGGATGTATACACGGTACATATACCAAAACAACATTTTTTTTATATTTTGTCTGTCTGTCTGTTTGTTCCGGCTAATCTCTGAAATGGCTGGACCGATTTTGACGGGACTTTCACTGGCAGATAGCTGATGTAACAAGGAGTAACTTAGGCTACTTTTATTTTAGACTAGCTGTTACCCGCGACTTCGTCCGCTTTTAGTTAAATACCAAGCGGACGAAGTCGCGGGTAAAAGCTAGTTATTACATAAAATCATCCTAGATTATAAAAATGCCCAGTAAATCAAAAATACATTGATGAATTGGTTATGCCGAGAGATTTTTGTGGACGTGATCATTTTTGGGGCCGAATTGTAAACTATTGTTTGTGTTGTAAGTCTATTACGAACTCCTTAGAACGTTTATATTATTTAAAAAGGAAGAATGTCAAAGTAATATGAATTTGAGCTGTGAACATTCTTCCTCACTCCAAATATAAAACTTTCACGAACAACATCTATTTTATTCCTACACTTTGAGACACATATTTGACCCAAAATGTCATAAATACTCTTATAATGGCGCCAATAAGAAGTTATTATAAATATTACCAGGTACCGAATACAATTTTAAACGCTGCTTAGACAACTTATAATGTAATCGCGTATAGTAATATCGTTAGATACACAGTAAACAAACCCTGCCCCTGAAAGAATACAAAAACTTAATGAAATTGCGTTGAAAGGGTTTGGTAAAGATGTTTGACCCAATTTAAATATTTTACAATAATGTTTCATGGCCACGTTATTTCTTCATTAAAACCGAGTAAGTACTGAACGTCTCTTTAGGCACTTTTCATAAACAAAATATGTTAGTGTCTATGACTATTATAGTTCTCTTTCTTTTTCTTTTTTTTAGGATAGTAATCGACTACAAAATAGTGGCATTTTTGCCAGTATCGAGTATTTCTTGATAATTGTTATGAAATTATAAGTAACCCCATATAATAATGATGATAATGATAAAATCAATCCCCTATCCCTATCAGTAAAGCTGTGGATGCTTTACTGAAAATTGGCCGGACATCTTGGGAGAACTTGAAAAGTCAATTTATACTATTTTATTTCAATTTCCATCACTCGTGCACGTGTATGAACACACAATGGTCAATATCCCACTAATATTACACATTATTTATCAAAGAAACAACTTCAAAAAAACTGACAACTTCACGGTTCAACATTCCGCCAAAAAGTCCGACTATAATATTCACTTTTTAATATTTTAGTGAAAAAAAAAAACTTTAAAAGTGCATATACAAATTGTTTTTTATTGTTGTCGACTGTAGGTACATTGAAACATCTTATTGTTAATATTTCATGGCACCCTGAATGATGGGAAGGCCGCACGTCTCGTGTCGCAGCGAGGCTGTGCTCCAGAAAACAAACTTACACGTGAGACAAATGACCTATTTAGGACACATACATTATCTTAATGATATAAGGATAGGATTTGAATACATTACAAGCGTTGCATTGCAGACAGTACTACAATGAGATTGTAATGTATACCACACTGTTCAGGGTCTACCTAGTCGATATGGTTATCTAGACTGGTTGTCTGAAGGTGCAGGTTCGACTCCTGACAGCTGACATGATGACGTTAATCAACCCCATACATTTAACTCTGACAATCGCTAGTACGTCGGTCCCAGATCAGTCGGAACAAACCTTAATATTATAATAATAATGATATCGCCAGACGAACACACCAACTATACGTTCCCACATTAAGCAACGCTTGTATCACAGATCACGAGAGATATGCCGTGCGGTTCAAAATGTATGGGAACTCGCTGTCTCCGTTTTGTCCCCACCACTCGCCACAAAACACATGCAATTACATAAAACCAACCAATACGAAGTATCACACACACACGCGTGCCAATAATTCGGTGCGTGCTGCGTCGTACGCGACGCACGCGACGCACCAGTTTATTCAAAGTATCGTTAGACGATCTATCCATTGCCTCGTACATTCACTCAGTAGCGAACATAGGTGGTACTTAAAGAGCCATGTATTTTGTACAAAAATAAAAAATTCGTTGTGCTACATGAAAACTAAAATAACATAATAAAGGCATTAAATATTTTTTGATTTGTTGTTTTTAATGATTTTAAAGACGAATAAATAAAATACTTAATACTGGCTGGTGAAATGAGATTCCATCTTTCGCGTAGTTCACTTTGCTGCTAGTATTTTAGCACACAACCACGGAATAACACGGCATTTAAAAAAAAAGATAGAGCTCCGATACCGACGCGGCGACGTGCAGTTGCAGTCGACTGACGGCGAAAACTCTATGTTAGCGTAATTTTGGCTAAAGGTGAGCGCAATCCCACCGCTTTCATAACATATCTCCTCTAATATATCTGTGGCTTGTATTATGGGTAATGAACAATGGACTGGGAGGAACCCAGTATATCGTACTTATATAGATATCATAATAAAATTCAACAAATAAGTAAGCACTTATAATGTTTTTTTTATTCACTAAAGGGAATATATCCTGGATCAAAACGATGCCAACATTGTGTCTTCAGAACCCATGGCCATGCGGAGACGTGAAGCTGGCTTTGACACATTTACCACATAATCCCGGAGACAAGGTTCTTGTCAACTTGACCCTTTCCGTTTAGGTGTATTACACCTGTTAGACTCGCTAGGAAATTATATTCTCTGTTTACTACCCATAGCAGTGTCCTGGCCAAGTCAAGCCAACGGGCGCTACTTACTTTGCTCGAGGCGATCCGGCGTTTTTTTTTTAATGAACAGTAAAGTTTTCTACCAGTACTACAAAGGTTGAACGATACTTTATCGTACATCGTTTTAAGTTATACAGAACAGCATCTTCAGACATTACCTCTAAAATCATTTTTAATAAAAAGAAAAATCTTTAGTTAAGTTACGTTCCAACTTTTATCTCGTACAATTACAGTTGAATATAAGCACCAAAAACACGTTGCTGAACTTAAGTCTCAAAACTGATATTGTCTATGACATTTATTCCCAAACTTTTTTTTTCTTTCGGTAGTCGTGTCGTGTTCCCCAATCCGTACTGGGTCAGAGTAATAGACTAATGAACCACTATGGCCAGAAATTACCACACATTGACGAAAAGAATGCCAGATACCATTAGTGAAATGTGGATGATTTGTAGGTCAAGTATGTCACCCTTTTGGGAATTACTAGCGGTCTAGTGTTTTTGGTAAGTAGGAATGTTACTTATTTATTGATTTCTTATATTTACTAAATATGAGATAAGAAAATTACTAATATGATAACAACTAAATATGAGGGTACCCCAGTTCGAACTATGACACTGGACGTCAACCACTTCAGTTCTCCCGTGACTATGGTTGCTGAAAAGCAGCCGAAACGTCGGGAACGTAAACACATAAAATAAACGCGATAAAATCCGAATATATATACCGATATATCCGAAACTATTGTTTTATTTCAATGTTACTTATTATTTTTGTTGCATGTTTTTTATTCAGATTTTTTTGTTTTTTCACAAATGTTTTTTCTTACTTATCATTACGGTGTTACCCAACCTTTAACTTCCACAAACAAAACGGCCATCTATATTCAAATTCTAATAATATCTCACGCCTGGCGTTCCCGTTCTTTTCAAGTACTTATGCCCCTACTCGGCATTCAATTAGGTCGAAACCCGGCTGTTCATGTTGCGGCAATATTGTGTAATCAGACACAACGCAATACTGCCAGAAAGTATAAAAATATACTCACAAAAGGACTTGAGAAACAAGAGTTTTTTTGGAGTTTGTGATATTTTCAGAGTTATTTTTAGGGTTTCAAAGGGAAAAAGTATAGTATAACTTTGTTCTATGTTTGTTGATTATTACAACCTGATTACAAACCATTACGCAACATAAAGGGTATTATAAGTTTAAAGACACCTATGTGCCTCTGTCATAGAAGGAATTTGTAAATGTCATTCTACTAATAATCTTTCTACTAACGATATGCTAAAAAGCAGTGATAGCCAAGTTGGTAGAACGCTTGCCTCGGTAACGAGGAACGCAGGTTCAAAACCCCGGCTCGCACCTCTGGGATTTCTGGATTTCATGTGCGAATCTCATTTTCAACCACGATTATCACTTGCTAAACGGTGAAGCAGTGTCTCCAACCCTCTTTGTCAAAATTACGGTGTTGCCTGGTCTAAAAATACGGTAGATGGTGGAAAATTACGGCAGACCAGTGTTGCTTATTTTTCTCCAAAATGATACAATAAAAATACTCATGCAGTGGGGATGCGAAACGTAAATAAAAAAAAAGGTCATTCTGCTGCTTCTTCCAAACTGAAGCAGCAGAATGACCTTTTTAAACGGTTTTATTTAGCTCGACCCGTACGGAATTTATTTATTTGGGTCAAAATTAGAAATTGAAATTTAAGCACCTTCCCGTTGTCAGATTGATCTGAAATTTGGTACACACATTTAATTTAGATGACAATACAATATAATAAAATCAATAACATTATAAATCTAAGATGGCCGCCGATACAAAATGGCGGATTACATATTTTTCCTTAACCCCCTCAATATGGGTATCAAATGAAAGGGCTACACTAGTAAAACACGATGATTATGTAAAAAAATAAAATTCAAGATGGACGCCGTTCCAATATGGCGGACTAGGTACATATTTTTCCACAACCACCACAATATGGGTATCAAATAATAGGACTACACTAGCAGAATACTGTCATTATGTCAACATTTCAAACTCAAGATGGACGCTGTTACAAAATGGCGTCTCATCTTCATATGGTTATTTGGGTAGAAGACCACCCATCTGTGGAGTCACCTGAAGGAATTGCTCGTATTGATTCAGTATGTAGCACAGCCACACCACCTGAAAATTTAGAACTATACGAATTGGTTAAACAATGTCAAATACATCGTCACACTAATACCTGTACGAAAAATAACAATACAAATACACTATGTCGGTTCAACTTTCCTCGCTCGGAATGTACAGAAACTCATATTATTGATCCCTCATCGAACGAATTTATATATAATGGTGGTCGCATTTGCGTTCTCAAATGAAAAAGCGAAGATATGTTGGGTAAATAATTATAGTCCTGCTTTGCTGAAAATGTGGAAAGCCAATATGGACATCCAACCCTGTGGCACTAATGAGTCCATTGCGTATTACATCGCAAAATACGTGTCAAAATCGGAGCCTACGAATCTGGATGGTGAAGTCACTAGAGCTATCTAGCAAATTAGGAGAGAAGAATCCGATGTTTCGCGTAAGCTTTTTAAAATATGCATGCGCATACTGAAAGAACGACAGGTTTCATCTTGCGAATGCGTTTTCAGACTTTGTCATTTAAATATGCGTGACAGCTCGAGAAAAACAGTCTTCTTCAATACCCGCAAACAGGAGCAACGTTATAAAGTGTTGAAGTTTACTGAAGGCGGTCAAGCAGCTGGTTATTGTGCGAATATGTTAAGAACGATATGAAATGCGACCAACTGAGCATCCCGACTATAATTTCAACAACATATGTCTAATAGAGTTTGCGATGTTGTTTGAGCCGCACTACGCAAAATCACCAGCAATCAACGAAGAAAGCATCGATACAGATGCGTTAGCGCGTGAGCAAACATTAAGAAAGCGACTTATTACACTAACAAACAACACAAAAATGACCATCAGAAACAGGCCAGCTGTAATACGGGTTCCTAACTTTGTTGCAACCTCTGATCCCGAATGTTATTATTACAGTTTGTTGCTCCAGTATACGCCCTACCGTAATGAGAGAGAACTGATGGGAGAATACAACAGTTGATAAATGGAACTACTATACATAGTACCTTAAAGTTGCCAGTACAGAAGGATGGACGAATAACTGGTATGTCACCCTTGTCCGGAAACTATTTGCGAATAATGAGACAGCAGTGGAGGCAGACAGAGTTTCTCATTATCGACGATGTTCTTTGGAGGCATAAACGTTTTACTTTTTGGAGATCTGTTATAACTGCTTCCAATCAAACGCTCCGGAGCTCCTGTTTTCAAACAACCCGACCATCTCCAACCAGCCACGCATCTATGGCGTTTGTTTACGCTCTGTGAGCTGACGGAGAATATACGTCAGCAAGGGGACCATACTTTTATTGACATATTAAATGCTTTGAGAATAGGTGAGCTAACCGCTAACCATTTTAGTATTTTGATGCAAAGAGTTATTCAAAACCCAAGTGATGAGTTTGCAACAGACAAAGCGTTAAGGGTATACCCCACTAATCAGCGAGTAAACAATCACAACGCTGCGGTTTTAAATCTGTTCCGAAGCAAGGGATCTCGAATTTATACCATAAAAGCACAGGATCAAATAATTGACGCCACACGAAATACAGATAATCTAAATTTAGCAAATATAATACCAACAGATATAAATAAGACTGGAGGCTTACCATCAGTACTTGAAATATTTGTAGGTGCAAAAGTAATGTTGCGGTCCAACATTGACGTTACAAAAGGATTGGTAAATGGCGCTATAGGCCACATTACAGAAATTGTTTGGCCTCAGTTCCGTCGAACCCAAATGTACGAAACAGATATACCATCAGTTCAAATTGACTTTGGCAGAGACGGCATGCACGTTATTTACCCTAAAGCCATACAGTTTCCAGCAAAATTCAATTATGGTACGGCTGAAAGAAGGATGTTGCCCTTAGTTTTGTCATGGGCATCCACCGTCCATAAAATGCAGGGCAGCACCGTCGACCATGCAGTAGTATATTTGGGCTCAAAATTGTTTGAGGAAGGACAAGCATACGTGGCTCTAAGTCGAGTCAAGTCTCTGGAAGGGCTATGTATTGAGGAATTAGATTGTACTAAATTATCAGGTAAGAAACCATGTAATAATGATGCACTGAATGAATTAAATAGAATGAGGAATATTCGGTAGACAATTTCACTAAATACTAAAAATAAGAAAATAAAAATCGGTAAAAAAACTTTTAAGTTAAACGGTTTTATTTTATGTGCACTGAAAACTACAAAATAAATAAATAGTTACTTACCTATCAACCTACGTAGGTGATCTCGGTCATTAATATCTCTGATGGTAGTGGTTGTCATAACATGAACCATGTCAGCGGCCGAAAGGCAGTTCATGAAAGAACACTAACACCAGGGTTTGCTTGGTAGGTAAACTAAGCAGCCCACACTATAACAAGTAGGTATTTTGACCTTCTAGTTCAGAAATATTTTAGTACTAGGCAGAATAGCTTTTAGGCATATTAGACTAAAATAAAAACGTGGGGCCCCTCTGAAATCATACCTATGGCAGAGCATATCTTATACTTTGGTAGATCATGAGCTCGGCGTTCGCTGGTGAAGCCGTAACGGCTGGTTATTGATGGTCAAAACCTCCAGTTACGATTATAGTAAGTCGATTCAGCGGACCCTGGACTCCGGAGCTATGAGGTTTCGGATGCAACCGGGATAAACCGCTAGGATGATGATGATGACGATTATAATAAGTCGATGCAATTCACACTTAGTATAGTAGAAAGTAATACAGAAATAGTTAATGGGCCCCACGTTTTTATTTTAGTCTAATATGCCTAAAAGCTATTCTGCCTAGTACTAAAATATTTCTGAACTAGAAGGTCAAAATACCTACTTGTTATAGTGTGGGCTGCTTAGTTTACCTACCAAGCAAACCCTGGTGTTAGTGTTCTTTCATGAACTGCCTTTCGGCCGCTGACATGGTTCATGTTATGACAACCACTACCATCAGAGATATTAATGACCGAGATCACCTACGTAGGTTGATAGGTAAGTAACTATTTATTTATTTTGTAGTTTTCAGTGCACATAAAATAAAACCGTTTAACTTAAAAGTTTTTTTACCGATTTTTATTTTTACGTTACGCATCCCAATGCAATGTTGCCGTTATAAACTAGTAATATTTTGCTAAATCAAGTGTTGCCATTATAGAAATAAGGACACGGACGAAATTACGGTAGAATGTGACATGTCTACGGTAGGTGGTAGACCTAGAAAAATTACGGTAGATCTACCGTAATTACGGCATGGTTGGAGACACTGCGGTGAAGGAAAACATCGTGAGAACCCCTCGAAAGATGTGTGAAGTGTTTTTTTTTATACATTATAGGCAAGTATTTGATCTCGATCTCACCTGATGGTAAGTGACGATGAGATCTACGATGGAGCATACTTGCCTAGGTAGGAAGGCGGCAGTAGATCGAGACGCTACATTCACTAGGCACATGCAGCGCAGCTGATCTGACCCGCCATCCATGCCGCCTTCTGACGACAACGTACGCAAACTGCGCTGTGCCTTACACGTGTACAGTACATATTCCAGAATTGTACTCGTTCGGGAATAAAAATACGCATCGTCCGCCTGTATATTTATGATCGTGGTATGCGGATTGCTCATAACTGAATAATCTCAAAGAATAACATGAGATGTAGGCACAAGTACACACATAAACTGATTGGCCGAGTACAAACTGAGGTTATAACGCGCGAGCTGCCTCGCGACGCTACCCGCTCGGTCAGTGAGTACGCAGCTAATAATCTATACATCTAAATAAAATTGGAGTGTCTGTTTGTAATATTAAAATAACCGCTTATTACTAAGTGCATTTGGATGTATACACGTTACCTATACCGAAACAACATTTTTTACAATTTTTGTCTGTCTGTCTGTCTGTCCGTCCGTCTGTCTGTCTGTCTGTCTGTTTGTTCCGGCTAATCTCTGAAATGGCTGGACCGATTTTGACGGGACTTTCACTGGCAGATAGCTGATGGAACAAGGAGTAACTTAGGCTACTTTTATTTTAGAAAAAAAATAGAATCTCACGAAAAAAAATTTAAAACCAATGTTGCAGCGCAGCACCTGATTAAGTTTGATAGCAACAACCTGCAATGCGTCCCGCGGGCTCAGAATGGGCGAGCAGGCTATTGTCAACGGTTGTCTTTGTTAAATACCACGCGGACGAAGTCGCGGGCAACAGTTAGTAATAATAATAAATACGAACACACCAACTATACGGTCCCACTTTAAGCTTAACGCTTGTGTTATGGGTACCGTACAATGGATTGAGGGCGAACTCAGTATATATTACTTATACATATTAAACATCCGTGACTCGGGTACAAACTTTCGTGCTCATCACACAAAGCTTGTGTCCCTACCAGGATTCGAACCCGGGACCCTCGGCGCAGAAAGCAGAGTCACTACCACTGCGCTAATCAGGCCGTCAATCAAATTACAAACAGAGTTTTAAACATGCCCGTTATACCTAATGCCATGATCTCCGAGAAACTATTAACGGTGCGAAACTACAAGTACATCGGCGGGCCATTCAGAGTGTAGCCGCGAGTCAGAAGAGATAAGAGTTAGGCGATAGAAAGAGAGGTGTCTCGTTGGTGCGAGCTAAATCGCACTTTATTTCTTTGTGTAATAAAGTCGTTGTTTATTGAAATGTCTTTGCCGAGTGATCCTTCTGTACCTGTACCGTTGAGTATTATGTGCTATAACACAATAATGTTATCACTTTGGCTCGCTTGTCACTTCCTGCAACCGACTCATCATTTGTTTAATCGTTCAGATTATAATATGCATCGTTAATCTTCACGACTGCATACTGGCTCGAGCCCTCGAGCGCGCTTGTATTTATAACGCTGGGTAATATTGTACGTTGATATTGTCCAGAGAGTAAAATGTGGCAAATTATTTATGTACTAAATTGTTTCAAACAAATTGAAGCAGGATCTGTAGTAAATAAATGGAATTCTATATTACAATTGAGGAAGCGCCGAAGGTTGCTACGGTCAGTCTGTTGAAAGAAACCAAAAGAAATCCCATTATGTACAATTGAAGATAGGCTAACAAAAAGTACAATTGGACATAGATAAATATGCAGTCAAGTAGTACGGGTTGAATTTAAACTTTAATTACGAAGTTATACAGTACTATTTACAGGAGAACAGTGTCAAGTCATGCCTATTGACAAATTGATAGAACTTTTTGTAGAGCCCTTGAAGTTTTTACGGAGCATTCAATTGCGGTTTTAAAGAATGCCTGAAAATGATTCAATCAGTTAGATTAGATTATGAAAAAAATACACTTTCATTGAAGCTCCCGTCTAATAGTTTCGGTCGCTAACAATAAGTGAGTTACATAAGATTTGAGTTACCTGAAAAAGGGCTTCAGACAACAAAGGATGCTGAGAAAATGTATATAAGGCAAAAAAAAAACTGTAAGTACCCATAAACACTTGTACCAGGAAAAGGACATACTTGTTCACTTAAAATTATTATTACGTCACGTTAATGAATCTTCCTTATTTGTGAAGATGTGATGAGATAACACTGGACCACATAAACGTAAAATATTTACATCCAACTTATTTTTTTTAACTGACTTAAAGGACATGTTATTTCTTGATCCTGTATTATCATTTTTTATTGCTAGGTACAGATTTTAACGTAAGTATATGTATAACACAACTACCACGATTGCCAGGATACCTTAAAATAACACAATCACGCCTATAATCCCCGTAGGGGTAGGCAGAAGTGCACTGCAGTGCAGTCACATTTTGGTCGAAGGAATTGGGTCCCCATTGCCATTATTCCGGGCACATATCTCCTCAATGTGAGGATTTAGGACACAGTCCGAGTTAGAGATTTTCACATGAAAATCATTAACGATCATTATCATATAATGATTATCATAAAACAAGTGATAAGCGATCACTTGTTTTATGATAATGTGGGCTAATCTATGGGCTTCATAAGAAAGCTCAAGGTCGCTCAACGCGCAATGGAAGGAGCTATGCTTCGGGGTTTCACTACGCGATAGAATCAGAAATGAGGAGGTCCGTAGACGAACTAAAGTAACCGACATAGCTCAAAGAATTTGAAGTTGAAGTGGCAGTGGGCGGGCACATAGCTCCTAGAACCGATGTCCGTTGGGGCAGAAAGGTTCTAGAATGGCGACCACGAACCGGAAGACGTAGTGTAGGACGGCCCCACAAGGTGGACCGATGATATCACACGCGTAGCAAGAAGACGGTGGATGCGAGTGGCGGAGGACCGTGATGTGTGGAAATCATTGGGGCAGGCCTATGTCCAACTGTCGTCTTTTGCCTGATAGATAGATAGATAAAAAATATATATTAAATAATTCTTTCTTTACGAAATGAGATGCGATGAAATAAAATGGATATGAAAATGGCCTCACCCAGGTTGCCGTGAAACGCTATGTTGACAAATTGTCGAATTGTCACTTGTCACCTGTCATTTGTCAATGACAATTATGTAACCGGTGAAACGGGGCACTGGCCTAATAACCGTAAAATACTGTAACAGGATTTAAATCTTTCCCAGATACTTATTTTAATGATTTGAGAAAAAAATAATAAAATTAAATACTTGCTCAAGAAAAATAAAATACAAATAAATGGTCGAGATCTGTTTCCGACATTCACTGCATTCTCAGAACTTATATAAAGGGGTAGCTCGTCCATGGCCAAGTTTATTTTCTTTTTCTTATATAAATGCATTGTGACAACAATAAATGGATACCAACAATGTGTATATAACACAGATTATGTAATACAGTGATAGCCAAGTTGGTAGAACGCTTGCCTCGGTAACGAGGATTGCAGGTTCAAACCCCGGCTCGCACCGCTGGGATTTCTGGATTTCATGTGCGAATCTCATTTTCAATCACGATTATCACTTGCTAAACGGTGAAGGAAAACATCGTGAGGAAATCTGCATGTCTGAGAGAACCCCTCGAAAGACGTATGAAGTCCGCCAACGCGCACTGGGCCAGCGTGGTGGACTATGGCCTAATCCCCCTCGCATTGAGGAGAGGCCCGTGCCCAGCAGTGGGACATTAAAAAGTGGCTGGTATTATTATTATGTAATACAAATGAATTAGATAGCATCTATCTATACGTACCTATAAAGTCGAAGTACTGGCAACTAAATTAACACATAAATATTAATTAATCATTTTTATATCAAAACTTTTAGTACAAATTGAGTTTATTTATGAGTAGGCCACTGGGCATGCAGCCAAATGATATATTTTATACATAAAAGAGACAATGAATAACGTTATTCATAAATTTCCATTACACTTACATTATTTAGAGCAATACCCCTAAATTTATAGAACTTTTGATCAATTTATAATGACGGCAAAAGTGTTTTTATAGGTGAAATGTGATTTTTAAGGCCATTGTAGATGAGGGTTAGTATTTAATTTCAATGATGGCATAGAAAACGACAGCCAATGACAATTATTATTATGTAAATACCAATTCCATTTAAAAAATTATGGCCCCATCGTTTACCGATGATTCTGCCAACGACAAGTGTAGAGGAGATAAAAAAAAACTACAAAAAAAAGTTCGGTTACTGATCGACGATTATCCGGTAAGTGGAGCGCTAATTTCAACTGAGCATACTGAAAAATGACAAAATACATGTAAATTATATGACATAGAAAATTACAGTCAGTGACAATTATTATTTTGTAAATTATGATGTTCTCAAAATTGGATATGTAATCCGTTATTATGAATAACGAGAGTATTAACCTCAATAGAACTGAAATTGGTACATGGCCATACTCCTGACTTGACGATAATATATCATGAAGAAGATCAAAGTGGCTGTGACACTATCGCTCCTGAAAAACGCAATGTACAAAATTCGTACCTATGTGATCTATCGTCTATTCAGTAAATAGAGGAATACACATATGCACATTGATTTTGAAAACGGCTGATAATTAACAGAATCACGGAATATACACGCAATAGAAAGGGCATGAGAGTAAGCCACGCGGCCCCGACACGGTGTACAAGACTCATGGGCACGGCCAAATATCCACCAATAAAGAATGGCGTAAGGGCGTGAAAAAAAAATAAAAACATGACACGTTACATTATTATTTCGCGTAGAGGACTAAGAAAAAAAGTTAAATGCTTTACAATTCATAAAAACAGGAGACATCAATTGCGCAACTTTAGTTAATAATATCGCCAGACGAACACATCAACTATACGGTCCCACACAAAGCAACGCTTGTATTATGGGTACCGCACAATGGACTGAGAGCGAACTCAGTATATTATACTTATATAGATACTATACATCCGTGACTCGGGTACAAACATTCGTGCTAATCACACAAAGTCGGTCCCTACCAGAATTCGAACCCGAGACTCTCGGCGCTGAAAGCAGGGTCACTACCAACTGCGCTATTCAGGTCGTCAATTAATCAGAATCAAAATTAATGAATAAAATGTTTGTGGAGCACAATGTGATATGTTAATGTGTGTGCTGTGAATGTGTGGTGTGTATGACGATGTAATGAGATGTGTATGTGTGAGGGCTATCCATTTTTATTTTCTTTTCTGTGTACATCATGAGTATATAAGAAATCTGAGCTCTGTCTGGCGAACGCATAAAGGTGTCCCCTTAAAAACAAGAGGACGCTATTCTCATTTCGTTTTGCGCGGGCTTGCGTCACAGCCGACCTGTCAATCGCATCGTACGAGTATTACTACTGAAATGACACGCAATACCTTCTTTCTTTACGAAATGAGATGCGATGAAATAAAATGGATATGAATATGGCCTCAACTGTACAGATCGGAACTGACGGAACGGAATGTAACTGAGACAGGTTCTTATATTGATTTCTTATATTTACGCGAATACTACACATTGAAATAAAACTATGGAATTTTAAGGATTTTATCGCGTTTTTTATTTTGATTTTACATTCCCGACGTTTCGGCTGCTTTACAGCAACCATGGTCACGGGAGGACTGCGGCGGTTGACGTCCTGGTGTCATAGTTTGAGACGGGGTACCCTCATATTGAATTGTTGCTTGTGGTCCGATCTACGCAGAAAGTGCTCACAGTGTCTTGAGATCTTGCAATGGTACGCTTGGTCTTGGATTTAATAATATTAACGTAAAATCAAAATAAAAACGCGATAAAATCCTTAAAATTAGTTTTATTTCAACAGGTTCTCTTATCATACAGGTATATATGACTTATTTTATTATTCTGTTGAAAGCTCGTTTTCAACAAAACTAGTCGGTACTTTTCGTTGTATAGTCCCTGTCGCTTGATACTTAGTTATATTATTTATTTTCGTTAATTTTCGTATATCTAGGTAAGTTTAAATATATTACTGAAAAACTGTAAAATGTTTTTTTTTAAATTAGGCCTTATTCTAAAAGGCACGCACGCGCGCGGCTGCCATTTTCGTTCAAGAAGTTTGTCGGTCTTCTCAATTATATTATATTCTTCATCTATACAGGTAGGTTCAGAAATGGTTTACTAGATATTTTTAATCTGCGCTTTTTGAACGCATTTGTTATCTTATGTGAAGACAGAATTTCAATGTAATGATTTTTAGAAATACATTTTGTTACCAACAAAACGACAATAGTGTTTTTTTTAATTGACTCGAAATTATAACTTCACATAATGATGACAAATGTGCTAAAGAAGTGCAGGAACAAGTCTTAGTATACCTTTTCTGAATCATAATAATTCTGAATGTATATTGTGGCTCATTCGTAGCCCAGCCGTCCTGAGGATGCCTCGTTTAGACGCGAAACACGTGTCGAATACTTTTTTAGATTCCCTTCGTTCCGCGGAGAATTGCATTTTATTTGGGGTCCCAAGACTCGTGACAGATAGTTTCTCGACTAACATCTTAGAGGAGATCGGTGTTGCTGGCGTCTGTAATTATCGATCAACTTGTTTGGTTTATAATTAGATAAGTTGACAAGCCGACGGTCAGTGGTGGGTTCCTCTTTCACATTTGTTTTTTCTGAATGTATAAGGCAATTTTGCATGTACCGATCGCTGGTCGCTGTAACGTTTATAAAAAAAAAAACTAGGCAAGTTGTCAGGTTGTAGAGGTCTTAATAGTATAGTATACATACATAGTAGTAGTAAATATATTGTTCAGAATTGTTATCCCTGAAGCAATGTCAAAACAATTTCGCCTCGTATCAAACTAGATATTATTTGTATTAGCTACTTATTTCTAAGAACTAACTGTTCGATATTGCGCAAGTTTCAGTAAATTTCTTTGTTGTGTAACATTCAATCAGCACTTTGAGTGATTCATATCAATTGTGGTTATTAAATGGGCTATTGTTTAATAGCCGGGCGATGCTTTCATTAAATTTCTCTGCCAAACTTCGGTTTTGTTTGATGTTATGTTATAGGGAAACCGTATTGAATATTGACAATTCGAATGGCTTCCAAGGAAATACTACCCTCGAACTTACTGCCGGTTTTAATAATCTATCGCCTAAGCAGTAATGTATTTGGTACAGTCATGTCTCTAGAGCGTCACAAAGGAAGAAATATACATACATACATAGGCTGATAAACACTTTATCCTCTTTTGCGTCGCGCAGCCGAATAAAAAGTAAAATTCTTTTCAGTTCCAATGATTTGTATAGTTCTAAGAGCGGCTTTGAAAATAAAGGTACGTATGGAGGAATGCTTTCGTCTATTTATAATGGCATTACAAAGAACTTTCGTTTTGTTGTTCAAACCCCTGCCACAACAATAACTCATTACTGCCACTCTCGCTGTACATTACTATTAATTCGCATAACATCTTGAACCATAGATCACGTACTCAACCTAATTAAATCGATACCATTTGTTCACCCCACTGAACTGAATATACAAACCTACAAATGTCTAAATGCGAGCAAACAAATGGTCCCGAAACAAATCGTTAGTCTCTTCAGACAGTAATAAATTGTATATATACGTACCTACTGTAAATATTGGAAGAAAATTATACTCGTGCGTCGCTACAGACTATATAATTATTATGGTTTCAGCTCTGAGATAGTAGGTACTTACTCAAGGGTTTCACGCATCGAGCTAAATGTTTAGATATGCCACAACGGTTCAACGCTGTGCAATATTTTTGTTTAGATATGCCACAACGGCCCAAATCTGTGCTATATTCTTGTTTAGATATGCCACAACGGCTCAAATCTGTGCTATATTCTTCTTGAAGCATTATTCTTGAGCATGTGTGCTTAAAGCAATATTCTTGAACATGTGAGCTCAAAGCAATATTCTTGAACATGCGTGCTCCAGGCAAAATTCTTGAATATGTGTGTTCAAAGCAATATTCTTGAACGTATGAGCTCAATGCAATATACTTGAACGTGTATGCTCAAAGCAATATTCTTGAACATGCGTGCTCCAGGCAAAATTCTTGAACATGTGAGCTCAAAGCAATATTCTTGAACATGTGAGCTCAAAGCAATATTCTTGAACATGTGAGCTCAAAGCAATATTCTTGAACATGCGTGCTCCAGGCAAAATTCTTGAATATATGTTTGTTCAAAGCAATATTCTTGAACATGTGAGCTCAAAGCAAAATTCTTGAACATGTGAGCTCAAAGCAATATTCTTGAACATGTGAGCTCAAAGCAATATTCTTGAACATGTGAGCTCAAAGCAATATTCTTGAACATGTGAGCTCAAAGCAATATTCTTGAACATGTGAGCTCAAAGCAATATTCTTGAACATGTGAGCTCAAAGCAATATTCTTGAACATGTGAGCTCAAAGCAATATTCTTGAACATGTGAGCTCAAAGCAATATTCTTGAACATGTGAGCTCAAAGCAATATTCTTGAACATGTGTGCTCCAGGCAAAATTCTTGAATATGTGTGTTCAAAGCGATATTCTTGAACGTATGATGAGCTCAATGCAATATACTTGAACGTGTGTGCTCAAATGGCACCACAATCATTATTATCTATTCCACTTACGCAATAGGAGGCGTAATATAAAACCATGATAAAACCAAAAGGACTCGTATCTTATTGAATCTTCATGATAATAACTCATTTAAGTACCAGTATAAAAGAATAATAAAGGAGAAATATACCTCCCCACATGACATGTGTACAATATTTCTTTTCTGTGCGATTCAATCTTTGACAGATTTTATGAAGCAAACTTTATCACGTTTTTCTAGAAGCTATTACAATTTGTATCATTTAAAATAGGTATATATTAATAATACGAAATGCCCGAATTAGATATAACAAGACCTGACATCATAAAATTTCTCAACGAGTCTTACGACAAGACCGCAAGGCTTCGGATGAAATGGAACATAATACATGCGGAGAGTCTCAACCAGGCTGCGACGCTAACTCGCGAACTGAAGGGCTACTTCGAGCAGGATGTCATAGAATCATCCATGGTTGCCGGCATGAGAACCGTCACCAGAGACCACGCCGTCAGCGGCAGAAACAGAATGCACCTTGCAGCACCAACCCACATTCCAGGAATAGACGAATTGAGAAAAGGTCACTCCATAGCCGACGTCGGTTTAGGAGACCCAAAAATAGACCCAAGACTTATCAGACCTGACACTGACCTCAGTGTAGACCCTATTATGAGACCGGTAGACCCGGAAATGAAGAAGATTATCTATAAAGATATACCGGTTTACGGTAGAGAAGTGTATTTGAAGAAGCGATACAAAATGGCGCCGGAGCAGAAGTTTTACTTCCGAGAATGTGGCGGGTGGGAGTACGGGTGGAGACTGAAAGATAGTTACTTCAGCAGGAATATGACGATGTACGGCCGCGTTTGGAGATTGAACCGAGACCTCAAGGGCCGCAGCGGACCACAACCAGATCCGGACCATTACAAGAACTCCGACCCACCTGGTGTAAGCAAATGTACGGCGTAGTCACAATGTCTGGTATTTTATTGCTGTTACTGTTTTGATGTTTAGTTTATTATATGTTTTCGCTAAGTCTAGTTTAATAAATACGTTTATAAGTTTGTATGTTATTATGTCGTTATTATTGGAAATGTAAAGGGGAAGCCTTTTGCTAACAGGAGGATACAATAGGTTAAAAAAAACTCCACTTATTTATTACTCAGGGACTGGTGTAGACTATAAAAGAAGAAATAAACGTAGTTTATATGGCTTTGTCGAGTGTCTCCGTGGTATACTTTGGACAGTGGCGTAGCTATCGTGGGGCTAGGCGGGCAGTGCCCGGAGCCCCAAGCTCAAGGGCTGCCCCGGGGCCCCAAGGGGCTCCGTGACTGACATTCAAAAAAATTATATAATATCCTAGATGAAAAAGAATCTTCGACTTTTAACTTTTTGGCCCTGTATGTCAAGTGCGAGATTATTCGTAATCTAACCGTATACTATATAGTCTACGTATTTAGTCACAACTTTTAACTCTCCATACAAAATGTCTTAATGCGTAGATCCAGTGTCCTCTCTTAGACACTTGTACTAACAATAGTTTTATCATAAAATAATGGCGGCGTTTTCAAGAGTATATTTAACCGAGACCTTGCCCCACATACACTTCAATCAGGCACAATACTAATGCCATATGATCATTCGAATTCGGATTACCTACAGCTAATTTTAATGTGAGATGTGTTTTTTTAGGAATAAGGTCGGAAGTTTAATGGGACACAATCGTGTGTAACCTCAATAAGAATGTTTCCTTGAAACTAAATTGGAATTTTGGGGAGTCCCATTGGTTGGTAATTTTGTTGTCATGTTGGTTGCAGCTTGACAAAACACCTACAATTAAAGTTAAATAATATCTAAAGGCCTGTACGAACGGCACAACTTTCGCCTGGCCTAGGCCTGTTTGTAGGGTCCCTACCAATTACCATGTAAATGACTAGCTAACTTGTATCTTGACATGCCAATTTGTACCCTACAGATTTGGTGCCAAGTTGTGTTGTTCGCACAGTCTTTAACACTTACTATTGATTAATCTATCGAGGTTTTAATAACACTAAAGTCTTACTATAACATCTTGTAAAACAAACTATAGCTTGGTCGTGTCTGTACATTGAAAAAGTATCTTTGGAAAAACGGAATCGTAGGGATTAGGGAACGTTATTTACAAAGATCGTATCTTTTTTTTTTTCTATACGCGTATCACGGGATGTCTACTGGACCGATTTCGATAATACTTGTCATGGTGATAGCTTATAACATAGTGTATAATAGTTTCATGTTTATTTTGCGCAGCTTTCGTCCCTTACAAAGGCATTACTAAGTACTTTTATTCTAAAATATTACGATGTACGTCTCTGAATGGGGAGGTCTTTACCAAAGTATATGGATACACAGTAGGTTAGAATTCGCAAAACAAGCACACAGATTTCGCGGTAAACCTATTTTTACGCAACAAAAATAGACGATTGTCAATCATTTACTTTGACAAAAGTGAAAAAGTCGAACCCCGTCCTGTCTAAATCTAAGACAGGGATTCCCAAACTATTTTTGGCAGCAGACCCCTTTTCGAAAATGAACTGATACCTCGTTGCGAAATTACTTTAAAATTTCTCTCTCTAGTTTTTTTTCCTATTGATACAAAATAATAATTTTATCTTGTACGAACTTGTGCACGCTTATCGACGTGTTCAGTTTTTTAAAAGTACAACAGTGATACTTCCTACTGAAATATTAGTCATTATTATAACAAGTTGGTACACGTAACACAACTTAAACAGTGACTTGAAAGTTTCAAACAAGAAATTGGTCGATTTTTAGGGTCGACCCCTAAAATCAGTTTTCGTTTATGTCGACCGCTGGGAAACCGATAAAGACCCCAAAAAGGCGATATCGAGTTCTTTGGGAATCCCTGATCTAAGACCACAAAAGATTTCATTCTATTTTAAACATGACACTGGCAATATACACGAAGGTGTGATGCCAAAAAAGAAAGAAAGAAAAAAAAGCCATTCTTCAATGATTGCGAAAAGAAAGATCGTTGACTGAAGTTGGGCCAAACTAATAAGTTATTGGTTTGTAGAAGTAGAATAAGTTTTCGGTATCTACACTCAAAACTTTACCTAATGCCCCGTGTATTAGGTAACTTCTCGAGTGTATACGGTTAGTTCGTAAATGCCATGTACATACAAATGTTGAGCCAATAATTGAACAGTTAATTACTTTTAGTTTAGACCGCACCTCGTGTGTGTTGCTCCATACACGGGACGCCATAAAACCGGAGTTAACCCCATAAAATTGCACTTTAAATGTCAAGAGCAATGGGAAATAGAGGGGGGTGGAGGATTAACTAGGCAAGTAATGATACCTTTTGAAAATAGGTTCGATCCGACCAAACATTTAAACAATTCCAACAGAGAATCAGCAGATATTGATGGAAAAAATGTTTAACTAGCCCAGGGTAGTGGACTAAGGCCTAATCCCCTTCGTATTGAGGGGAGGCCCGCGCCCAGTAGTGGATCATTAAAATAAAATAGTAAAATTATTGTTATTTATAAGTCTCCGCATTCCACATCCATCAATTCTAAATTCAAATCGTACCACGATCGATTTAAGGTTAGTATGGATTTCTGACATCTGAATACATTGAAATTCCGAATTTGAACTATTATGTATAAATAAATGGACCTCTAGGTATAACTAGCGGTTCTTCCCGCGCGGCAACATGGCGGCGATCTTATATTGACAATTCAAATTTGAATTTCGAATCGCATACGCTGACCGGTTTTGTACTAAATATGCAATGGCCGACGGTACTTGCGGCTGCGCCTGGATCGAAATAAAATTCTGTTTGTTTTATGTAACAGATGATAATGTGATACGTGTTAGCTGTGTTACTTTTAAGTAGATACAGTCTGATAAAAAAAGACAAGGAGGTAGTTTAATGATACTAGACTGAGAAAGACAACGATACTTGGTTTATTATATTTATTTGGTTGGGTTGAAAAGCAGAAAATTATTAGTATACTTAGGTACCTAACCTTTTTTGTAACTATTGAATCAAGGAACAACAACAACGACACAATTGTATATAGTTTTTGTCCAAATAGGTGTAATTAATAAAAAAACATCAGTAACTTAAAAACTGATTTCCTATACCTAAACTAGAAAAAAACATGAAACCCTGACGGTTTCATATTTTTTTCTATTACCTAAGAATTGTCGTATTGAATAATAAAACATCATACTCTGTAAAAAATATTCAAAATGTATTCGGACTAACCGAACGCAAGAAACCGTTTCATGGACTTTTTGAATTTAGAATTGTAGAACGTCTCCATTATGTTTGCTTGAAATTTTCAAATTTGAATTTCTATATGACCGTTAGGCGAGCGAATACTCTGTTTAGATGCAATTTTCGATCGAGTTACATAATCGACGCAATCGAGCAATTTCTATGACCATTTTACTGTGGAGAAAAAAGGAAGTTTTTCAGATTAATAGATCATTGGCATACGTAGATGACATGAAAATGAGGTCGTATGAATCCCAAAATAAAAAAAATAGGTTCGAACACAAAGGATTTGGCCAGCGCAACGACGGAGTGGCGACGGAGCGACATGACATTCATTTGACCATAATAATCAACAGAGCTTTTGCCACAACTCTTAGAACCCTCTTAAGTTTTTGGGGAGCAGAGACGTTTGGGATATAACGTGTGGACATAATCATCTCCTTCATTTTTTTATTAGCCCTTTTTTACTCCTTAATTATTCTATTCTGTTTAAGACTCTTTTGTTTTCTTCATCTGTCATACCATCCGAGTCTATGAATTTGAGGAATAGTTTGTAAAACGAAAGAGCTTGATTATTAATCGCTTTTACGTGTGGTTAATAAATACTTTGATCATTGGCTAGGATTGGATTATACGCCTACTATACGAGCAGTGATTTGTTATCTCCTTCAGCCATTAAAGAAAATACCTCAATTTTATGAAGACACGTGTAAAAATCGAGACCGGGACAATTTTATATGGAAGCCGTTATTTCGGTACCTACAACAAGACTGCCAGCTGTGATGATTGCCAGTGACAAATCCTTGAGACGATACACGTGGATGGAGACGGGAGATGAGTCTCAAGCCACTCATGTTCCAATAACGTATCAGCCATTAAGAATTTATTCCATAAATTGGACCATATTCATTTACAATCAAAGTTAACATTAGAATAACTATCGAATACTCGTGTTTTCTACTGACCCAAAGCTACGCGTGTGTGCTATTATACTTAATTGGAGACTAATGCAATTTCAATTTTGGAGAAATGTGCTTGTTATGAAAGAAAATGTTGTTTGGTCTGGGAAATTCGAGGAAACCTTAATTTACCTGTTTTGGGGTCGAGTCACCTTCGTCCGTAGGAGAATTAAGTACCCTCGAGATACCCTACACGAGACCCTGGGTGGTGCCAACTAGGTGACAACTCTATTGGTGGTAGGCTTCGGCCGTGGTTAGTCACCACCCACTGAACAAAGCCATGTCGCCAAGCGGCCTAGCCGTGTTCCGGCATGATGTTCGGTGTTGCCATTCATGGATGGCGGGTCAGATCAGTTGCGCTGCATGTGCCTAGTGAATATAGCGTCTCGATCTACTGCCGCCTTCCTACCTAGGCAAGTATGCTCCATCGTAGATCTCATCGTCACTTACCATCAGGTGAAATCGAGATCAAATACTTGCCTATAATGTATAAAAAAAAAAAAAAAAAAAAGTACCTACCTGCAATGATTATCCAAATCTATATCGACTGCCAAAAAAAGTACCTAGTGAAATAATGTTCATTGTTGATTATTTGTTTAGGATGTCCTTATATAGTCTAGTAGTTAAGTTCCAATCCTGAATCCAATGTGTCTTCAGTAGAAACTGTTTGCCACAAAATAGACGGACCAAGGAGAGTGGAAGGGTCCCTTGAGGATCCGAAGAGGAGGTTCCCAATGAGTGGCAGTGAAATTATGATGCTACAAAACTTAATTTGGCGTTTCTGTTGTCCGCTAACTATTGTCGTGTAATAACTTCACAAAATGAGAAATTAATAATTTTGTAATTTAAGTATTCCATGTTTTCAGTCAATATTCGTATGACGTAAGCATAAAAACAGCCGAATCAAAATTGTATACTTAGGTGTAAAAGTTAGGTACCTATAGATTTGATGCCAAAACAAATTGTGATTTGAAATCAACCATTTTGTGAGATGTAAAAATAAAAACGCCACGCATTATAAAATCAACACGGAATAATAAAAATAATTCCTCATCTTTATTAACTAACTATAGGTACATAGACGATACCGACTGTAAAGTTCATGAAATAATTTTAATGACTTACAAAACACTAATGTTTACACAATCTGAGTAAACCTAATTTGACACCACTAAATATATCTACATCCTGCTCGCACATAACGGTCGCAAAAAGGATATATATATATACATTTAGCACTGTCTTTTTTTTAGTATCAACAAAATTGTCGGACACCTTTCCACTTCAATAGGCAACCGCCGACCCATCATCTGAGTCAACATAATCATTATTATTAGAGTCTTTATACTTTTCTGCGTCGTCGTGTACGTCGACGTCATTGAAGGCCTGTTCCAATTCTCCTGGATCTTCATAATCTAACGCATCTTGAGGGAATACTGGCCTGTTTTGCACATCATCCTGGGAGTACACTGCTCCACCATACAGATGAGGCTTAAGCGCCTCGTACTTAGAGTACAGGTTGCTATCAACTACACTTACAGGCTCATTATCGCCTGAGTAAACCGATGAATATTTCTCTGCTTTAGTATTTATTTCTTCATCATCAACATTATCACTGTCTGCATTACTTTCGTCATCGGATGCGTCTAAACTGGTACCAACGCTATCTGCCTCGTCATCAGAATTATTACCTTTGACTTCTATATCTTGATCATCGTTTAAATCTTCCTTGTATTGAATATGAATATCTTTCTGATCACTGTCATCCTCGGATACCTCATAAGAGTTGTAGCCTTGTGTATCAGCGCTATAATGTTCGTCATTGGCTATTTCATCACCTGGATTATCATTATCGTCGTTTTCTTCATTCGTATCACCCTGAGCGTATTTATACACATTCGAACTAGATTGCATTAGTTCAGCATTACGTTCTACGTAATTCTGACTTTGTGAACTATCTTCTGTGTCGCTCAGATCTTCTGCACTATTATTAGTATCTACTTCAGTTTGTGTATCACTATTAGTATTACTTACATCATTATTTATATCAAAAACTTTATCTTTCACAGTCTGCACTGTCAGTACAGCGTCGTAGGGGACTCCTGTGTTACCCATCAATACAACAACGACGTATTTGTATCCAGGTCCACCGTCGACAATGTTCGCTTTCAAATCCGTGCCAAAGTCAATGCCACTCACTCTGACATGACCAATGGTTTCTCCGTCACCAATAGCTGGGTATCGCAAAGCGACTGAACCTCCTGGTAAAGATAGGCGTACCTGCTCTGTGTTGGTCTTCTCCAGCTCTTCATTACCGACGTCCAGTAGGAACACAAACGGATATCTATGGAACGGATTTGCTGCGACGAGAACTGATAGATGGCAAGCGAGGAGTGCAAGTATCATCGCGGCTGTTTGGAATCCAAGTGTGGGTCATGGTACGATAATCAGGTACTTATATAGGTCTTATTCACGGTTGACACGCCGCTGTTTTTGCACGGCGGCCCTGGTAGGAGCGTGACGCTCTCAATGTCAAATGGATCTTCGGCGGAGATCAGGAACAATGTGAAATTTCCTTATTTTTGTGTGATCGTTCGGAAACTGTGTAATTGTCGAGATAAGCGCACTGTTATATCGGGAATTAACTGTGATGAATATTGAAATGAGTTTAATAATGTGGTCAATTGCTTTTTGGGAGTATTTTTTTTAAGATGAAAAAGTAACTATATCTTATATAAATAAGTGTCCTTTTTGTTGTTTTCTTAAAAAATAAGAACAATGAATGACACCACTTGCCCTCGGGTTGCAGACTACCCCAATTATATATCCTACACACCTTAATTGAGGGTAGATAAGGCCAACGAGACGAACTTTTAATCTGATCTTAGAGAGATCTTGAGAGGAATATAATACTATATACTGAAGGGACCGCTTTACGCTAAGCCAAAACGCAATTTGTTTTTTTTTCTCTTATAGGCTTTTCTGTCTTAGTCCCGTTAGCCCCTCCAACTAAGCTATAGCTTGTGCTAGAAGTAGGCAAATGTCAATATTTACACGACCAGGGTGCGGAACGGTCCTTTAACCACTAAGCTTTCGACGTTTTTGTTAGTGTTGGATTTGCGCAAAGAACGATAATTATAAAATACAGTTTACTTGTTAAATGGTGCTCGTATGTATATATGGAGATTTAAGAACGGTAGGTACCTGCGTTGAATACGGTAATAAACCCTGAAGATCAGTCTTCAGTTCATCGCATTGTAGGTACTATGGGTCAGTGAGACTGGCAATTCAGAGATGTAGGTACTTAAATTGAATTTGTTTTCAATACTTTACGGCATCACATTTGGCAAGGATAATTTATCAATGTTTTATTATGCATGCAGTAAGTACCTTTATATTTGCACGCAAACTCTGACGCAAAATACTGAACATTTGCGTTGATAATTTCGATCATGCGGCCGTATTTTTGAGTCGTTCATTAATCTACGACATACTGACATGACTGAGAAAGTACAGCCTATACCGGTAGACCCAGATATTTGAAATTAAGAGAATATATTCCATGAGTTCCTTAGAGGTCCACTAGGGAGTGATTATTGGAAATTCGACCCCTAAGGTAGTCAAAGTTTGTATGACTTTTTAAGTTACGATCGGGCAGCGAACTAGTAAAAAATGTTTTATAATCACAGCTTTATTTCGTTCTGTATCGCCGTAAAATATGTGTCTTACACAAACTAAGCTTTACACAATTCTATGCGTTATAACAACTTGATAACATGGAAGAACTATAGCCTAGGGATTAGATAACATGAGGATTAAGGCTGTGTCCCCAGTCGGCAAACTGTCAGCGGCCGACTGAGTGAGCCGCAAATTTGTGGCGAACTGAAATTCGAGTTAGCTGCAAACTCAGATCAATTTGCGTGCGTCGCAGCAAACTTGTTAGCTTAGTTATTTAGGTCGACCGACCGACTGAATTTTCACTGTCAACTGTCCACATGACAGTTTGCGGCAAACGGACTCACTACGCCCGGCGAACAAGCATAGCGCCGCCGCCGACTGGAACCGGTTTTGCTGTGAGTCGGCCGCTCACTGAATCAATCGGCGCGCGCAACACAGCAAACTGCGTAGAGTGAGCGCAAACTAGCAAACTGTGAAAACTCCATTTCAAATATATAGAAGGGCGTACTAAACCGTTACGCCGCTAACCCAGTCGACCGCTAACAGTTTGCCTACTGGGGACACAGCCTAAGAAGAATCACAATTTTCATAAAAGTACCTTAACTATTGAACATTGTGTATAAAACACTTAATTAAGCAAGCAATTGGACTATTTTTATACATAATTTAGGGTACACCACAGTTTCAACGTCCAAAACGGAGGTAATAAAATATACAGGTTTTAATTAGAATATACGGAGATCACATTTTCACATAGGGTGGTATATATATTGTCGAGTACATAGTGCGAAATTTAAATTTAATTTACATTATAATAAATAAGCACCAATTTTAGTAAAAATAGGACATACCCAGTATAAAATTATAATTTAAATAATGTTTATCTAATTAAGAATTGAAAGTTTTAAATACCGTCCGCTAGGGGCGCTTTGCAATTGTCCATACAAAATGTCTAAATACGTTAGACTATAATGTATACGGTTAGCTCGCACTTGACGTGCGTTCGGCCGCCGAGAGTATACGTTCCTGACAGGTCGTGTTTTAAAGTATTTCTTTCGTACGATGATGATATTGTAGTATTTTTTATTGATATGCACTACGGGCACAAAATTAAACTAAAAATTATATTAACAGGTCATACTTACAAGGAACGATTTGGGCGGGCTACATTTTATTCATATTTGGAACGCATTCTCTCGGCGGACGAACGATAAGTACACAAATCGGATAGGTTAAAATTTGTTAGCGAAATTCATTTTTTTTTTTTGCATAGCCCGAGTTAATAACTTAAAATAATACAAAAGTGATAAGCTATCGTAAGTAAGACCTCAATTGTTTATTCTGCCGGTTCAGAGAAGTCTGCGCCCGGTCCGCCTGACAGACCAGCTGGTCCAGCTTGCTAATCTGTGACGTCACTTGCTGTCCAATATCTCTGACTGTAGTTCTACTTACCAACGCCTGTTTATCTTGCTCCTCCATCTTTTTTAAATCGCTCAAAGCGGAATTTATGTCGCCACCATTTTGTTTCGATTTTCCCGCGCGCGGTGTCATTTCGATGTCGTTGGGGCCAAGACCTTCGTTTATTGAGCCAATGTCTGTTTGTGGTGGAACGTAGTCTTTGTCATAATTCGTTTGTCCAACGTAGCTGGGATCGCTGGAGTATGATAGGTTGTCCTTTGCGGATCCTTTGATGCGAAAAAAGTTTGTTATTGTGCCACAGACTCCCTGTAATGCGAATCAATATTGAGTGGATTAAAATTTAACATTCAGCGACAGTGAAACATAGAATAAAACTATTTATAATATAATATCTGAATAATATATCCAAAAATTAAAAAAAAAAATTAGAAGCTGGCTGCAAATAAACTTGGAGCCCAAACTTAAAAAAAAGTCAGAACATCGATCTTGTAAATCAAAAGCTGGAATTAAGAAGCAAAAAAACAGGTACATACTATATTATCTGTCAACGAGGTCATGTGATTAGGGCAAACAGTAGAAACTATAAAAAAAATGGAATATGAACAAAACAAGACTGTGTGCAACAAAAAGTAGGTAAGTATAATGTGTTTAGCATAAATGATTTTCATAATAATGTACCTACAGTAGTACATATATGCAAGTACATAGGAACCTACTACCGACCTACACAATTTTTTTAAGCATATTATACATACCTATTATACAAGCATATTACATACCTTTAATCTATTTATTTTAGTTTGAGTCGAATCCAGTATTGTATTCAATTCGGCGAGGCCACGACTGTCTTCTTTGAGATGATCACTCAGCATAGCGGTGTTCTTAAAAAAATACACTAAATATAATAGGTACTTATATAACAGGTCCATGTCCATTACCTACGTAATTATAAGAAAAACGGCCTATTTAACTTTTTATAATTTGATCTGATTATTTACTTTACCTACCTATATCTACTTATGTAATATACTTATGCAAGTAGCATAGAATAGGATTACAATAAGCATAGCACCTATTCCCAACCTTGATCTATTATTATGTATATATGAAGGTACTACCTACTATCTATTGAAACAAATAAAAAAAATAAAAGAAAAAATAAGTACCTACCTCGGAAGACTTTATGTCCACTTCCTCAAACTCCACAACGTCCAAGTGTTTATGTTTTGATAAAAAATCTTCTTTATCGGGCAAAGGCTGGCCGAACAACTCTGCTCTGGTACACGCATCTTCGTATGCCTTTAACGACATTGTTTTTATACAATTCTCTATCGGACACTCCCAAAATAACTATCTTAACTTGATTTAAAAACATATAAAAGACGCCGTAAGATTTTTTCGCAGTGCCGTTCTAAGCATAACTCGCTTTGACATACCTATTGATTTTTCAACTGTTTGAGATTCCTTTTCTGTCGTGTGTGTTAAATTGGTGAGATAATTAAAAAACAAAACCAGATAAATGTCAATCGTTTTTATTATGTTTGGATATTATAATGCATTATACATTAAAAAATATTGTTCGTCATGCTAGACCAGCTAGCGCAGGCAAGCAGAGCGAAAATAAAATTCAAAACTCGCGCCATTCCTCGCGTTATCTCGATGTTGTCAAAGTGAAAATATTATTTATAAAATATCCTATTTTTGTTTAAAACGAACTAACTGCTGGTTTGTAATTTTTAAGTTTGATCAGTAAAGTAAATTAAATATTTTACTAATTAACAAAATAATCATTACCTTATAGGTGATATACTCGTGGTAATAATTAACAGCTGAAAATCAGCTGCTCTCGGGGTCAACAACCGAAAGAATGAACTTTTGAACCGCTCCAAACAGGACAATGAATGAGCTAGAAAGAGATAACTAGATGTTTCTTCACATCTGTAAGAGAGCTATTTCGATTTGACTCCTATTTCAATAGAGATAAAGACCATGTTGTACAATGTTTTTGTCATCACACATTCGGCCGGCAATGGCAATCGGTACTAGAATTTTTCCTTGTCATCTCTTATTTCGTTTCAAATAAATGTTAAGAAATTCACTTTCTTGTGTGGTATTCAAGTTTCGGACGTACAAATTGTTGCAAATAACTTCGGCAGCCATGTCCTCAGGTAAATTGATACATTTTAATAATTCAAACATACAAATCAGCAACATAACCTCTAACTGTTCCATTATTCCGTATATTTTGAGATTTTTCTGCAAAATAAAGTAAACGAACAAAGAACATAGGTACTAAATGTCGACTTTAAATAAAATATAGTCTTAAACAAAGTGATTATCAAATATACTATGTTTCGTCACGATCTACCTGCCAAAAGATTTAAATTCTGTGTTTATTAATAAAAAAAATGATAATGATTAATTAGTCATTGGTGCATTGACTTGTAGTAATACAGTCATTGACCTCGAATAAAGTTAATTTCTTCTGTTACCTCACTCCTGACCGTTTCAAGAAGGTGAACTATGAAAAAAAAATCAAAATTAGCATTGTCACCAGTTTTATATTCTCTTTGCTGTCACAAAATTGACATATCCCAGGAAGCATGGAATTTCGAAATTAAAAGAATATTTAAAAATCTTACCACCATGAGATGATTTATAAATTAAAATTGACAGTATTCACAAGTGCTCTCACAAAATTTGTAAGATATAGCTCAATTGCACATGAAAGTGAGTGTAGTTCCTATGTCAGAATTAAAAAGTAAATTTGTAACATCCAGGTTTCCTAATGATGGGGACCAAACAAAGCTACATATGGCTGGTTGGTATTGAAATATTTTCCACGGACACAAGACATGTTATAAAATAAATAAAATAATTTTAAAACAGGCAGCTATGCTTACAAAAATAATATGGCATTTAAGACATTGAGAAAGAGCTTTTCGGTTTTTGCAAAGTTTGTAAAGAAAAGATGGAAGAGAAACCGAGTGACAACTATATATTACATATCAGAATATTTCCAAGAATGTCACACTGCATTTGTTATGCCACAATATTTTACCCGTAAGATACATTGTAAAAGTTTTTTATCTGACCAATATGAATGTTTCTTGAAGAGGGGGTAGCTTAAATGATCAGTGCATAGCTAGGCCAGACCTTGGATGGGTGACTGAAACTTTACAACTGGCCATAGAGGGTGTCAGAGGCCTGGAATTGTAGCATCATTGTCAGATATTCCAGGTAGTCAGAAGCCTGTGAAATTCTGAAAATTGGTCATACTCTTATGTTACTATTAGTCTGGCTAGTTGGGTCATAGATAGCAGACTGCTATCGCTCCATATAAATATTGGTAATCAGCCAAGATTGGCAGCTAACCCAATATAAAAAATAAATGGATTAAGGTTCAAATACGTAATATGAATATCTGATGCATTCCTTGGTGGTCACAGCGGTACTTTACCACCCACCAATGCCTAAAAAGTTGATGTAGACTACAGACAACGGCCAAACGTAGGATTGTACGAATGATTTCTTCTTTCTTCCAGTACCCCTAAGCCTTGAAACCCTGTCAAGATTCCGCAATGAATTCTACGCATGCCCAAAGAATGAGCTCGCACAGAATGTGTGTACACGCTTCGACCCCTTCGAAGTTGCCATTAGTAGGAAGAAAGCAGATAGTACACTTCACGTTTACAACATAAAAGTAAGTTCAATCCAAGGGCTGGGCATTTCTTCGCTCAGCGCGTAGCTTTGGCTATTCAGCAAGGAAATGCGGCCAGCATCTTGGGCACGCTACCGCATGGGCCAATTTTTTTAACACTCTTTGTAGCTTTTCTATACTCTTTTTAATTTATATTAGTTTGTAAATATTTAAGTTATTTTCTTTGTAATTATTGTACATATTAAAATATTATAGTTCAATCATACATCTTGTAATAAAACAGCCAAGTAGTTTCAGGCAGTCAACTGATTTAGAGGTATGTTTATTATTATGCAGTTGACTGACTTGACTGTCCGAATTATGCAGTTGACTGCCTGGAAATGAGAATGGCTGCACATTATAAGACATTGTCTCGTGTCATATGAGAAATGTTCCTTGAGCCACTATTGGTATATGAAATTCAACCTTATGGTACCCACTATACGTATAGACATACCTCGTGTCGTTCGTGCCTCGGAGAGCACGTAGAGCCGTCGGTCCTGCGCCTGATCTCTCTCCGGTCGTGTCGGATTACATTCCCATCGGACTATGAGAGTGAGAGAAGAGATCGCACCTGTGCTTGCGCGCACACTTGTGTACTATAATATCTCCTGCGCTGATGCCTAGTCTCTGTTGAAATTAACCGCCATGACCGAAATTCGATCGGGAGGACTATTATTATAGACAGACACTACAGGAATGGTTAGAATAGTCTTGTGATCAAATGGCTCATCTAGTCATGACGATGTCTTATAATGTGCACCTGCTCATAAAGAGATGGGTGTTCTTATCGAATAAAATTAAATTAGGCCACAACATAGCTTGTTTGAAATACCGTGAAAGAGAATATGTCTTTCTATGGAATCATGGAGATGGATTCCAAAGACAAGTATAATATTCTGAAGAAAATGTAACTTAATAGATTTTGTTTATAAACATACCGTTGCATCTACTGCAACTTCGCCTACACTTCTGGGGTTTCCAGGTGGGATAGTTTTTTTATAACCCCCCCCCCCCCCCCCTCCTCCAAAAAGGTGCAACTATGTCAAGAGCACGTCAGAAGAGGTTACTATGTATTTTTATTACCAGGTGGAGACAGAGGGAAAACCTGTGACGAATCAAGAGAATTCCGGGCGATGCTGGCTGTTTGCTGCCCTCAATGTGATGCGGCTGCCATTTATGAAGAAGTATGGCATTGAGGAGTTTGAGTTCTCACAAAGGTTAGACAGCTGTCCTTTTATTGACTGAATGATCTGCCTTATTCCTGGGCCCCAAGTCTGCTAACATAATCGATTCATAATCGAACACTCATTTTCAACCATGATTATCACTTGCTAAAGGAAACCATCGCGAGGACACCTGCATGTCTGAGAGAACACCACTGGGCCAGCGTGGAGGACTATGGCCTATTGCCCGCATTGAGGGGAAGGGTGTGCCCAAAAGTGGGACATTTAAAAGGGCTGGTATTATTATTATAGATATCAGATTGGACTGGAAATTGACTTACAAAGGAATAAGAAGACTAGTAATAAGTTAGGTTAGCAGACATGTAACCAATTGTTGACGTTCTATTTCCATTCCCCCCACAGTTACCTGTTCTTCTGGGACAAAATAGAGCGCTCTCACTACTGGCTTAACAATATAGTAGCGACAGCAAAACAAGGCGAACAACTCGACGGTAGACTCGTCAACTTTTTGCTCAAGGTACGTTAAACTTGTAGTATACATGGTGATTCAGAAAGGGTCAACTAAACTTTGAACCTGCACATCTTTAGCGCATTGGTAATTACTATGTGATATCAGAATTTAGATATGTCGAATTAAAAAAAAAACATACTTAATGACAATTATATTTTTTTTTTTAATTAACAAATCAAATTTGTGGCTTCAAATAATTATTAAAATTACGCAAAAAAAGTATATTTCAGTTTCTGATTCAACCTGTATATGATAATATCCGAGTAAGTGTAACTTGTTTAACCAATGTTTCCTTTTTTGTAAGCATTATCAACTATTTAATTTAGCTCTATCATTATAATGTATCACGTAAGTTCATCTTACTATTGATATATAAGTATAAATACTATGTTTTATACATTACGAGTTTTTCCAACAATGTGTGCACAACCTTATTGTGTTGTATCGTCACACAATACAATCGTTAAATAACGACACCGCCTGCGCTGATTAGGTATGTAGTTTATGTATTTACTTAACGGCCCATTGTTTGCAATGATAGGTTGCTAAGCAGACATGTTGATAAGATATTATTTCTAGATTCACATATAAATCTATACAACATTATGACTTCACGTGATGATTATACATGATTATACTCGAGACTTATTAAACTATAGATTTCTTATATTTACGCGAATACTACACATTGAAATGAAACTAATTTTAAGGATTTTATCGCGTTTATTTTATGTTTTTGCTATGGCAGTTCAAACTATGACACTAGGACGCCTAACACCTCAGTCCTCCCGTGACCATGGTTGCTGTAAAGCAACCGAAACGTCGGGAACGTGATAACATAAATAAACGCGATAAAATCCGTCCGGGGATCCGGGAATTCGGGATCGTCCCTAGTTAATTGGGGGATCAAAAATGTATACCATCCTTTTAAAAGGTCAACCATGGAGTTGCTTGCTCGTTCTTCTCCATAGGAACGGCATTCCAAACGGGCAGTAGAGTCGTAGTATAACATTTTGGTAGATTTTTCACTATTCATACTGTAATGGTTCCCATAAAAAATATTCTGATTAATTAACTGGGACAGTTCCAGTATGCCCAGACGAAGGTAAATTGCGGAAAAATAATTTCTCAAATTAGCCTAGGCAGCATCATGCACGAAGAGTTTTGACAAGGATTAAGTCGCACCGAGTCGCTCTCTCCCATGCGTAATTCATACGAGGGAAAGAGACAAAATCGATTTATCTCGCATTTTGTCTTGTCACAGCCGGCTGTGCTAATATTGCAATAAGTTCCGAAACTGGATGAATACTATATCCTAAGATAGTATAAATACAATAGAAAACCACAACGAGGCAGCTTAAAAAATGTATTTGATAATTCAATGCGTACAGGACCCAATAAACGACGGCGGACAATGGGACATGATCGTGAACCTGATCAACAAGTACGGCGTGATACCCAAGAAGTGCTTCCCGGAGTCGTTCAGCTCTCGCCGCAGCCTCCACATGAACGCGCTCATCAAAACCAAGGTAAATAAAATGGGGGGGGGGGGGCAGGGATCAACCGCTGACCCTCGGCTTGTCAATAAACTTGATGATTGAAGAAGCCAACCAAACCGAACTCCCTTAATAAGTCCAGATGTCGGGACCCTACTTAATTGGTGATTACTAGGCTGACAATACTCTATCCATCGGCTGAAAGACGTCCACTGCTGGACATAGGCCCCCACCAATAACTTCCATGAAACTCGCATCCTGAGATGCGTGTGATATCATAAATCCTTACCGGTCGGTACCTGGACGAGGGCCGTCTTACACCACGTCTTTCCTGCCCCAACGGCCATCGATTCTTCGAGCTTTGTGCTCCGCCCATTGCAACTTTAGCTTTGAAATTCTTTGAGCTATATCAGTTATTCTAGTTTGTCTACGGAACTCCTCATTTCTGATTACATCGCGTAGCTAAACCTCGAGCATAGCTCTCCATTGCGCGCTGATCGACCTCGAGCTTTCTTGTGAGGACCATAGTAAGGAACCATGTTTCAGTGCTATAATAAAAAAAAATGATATCTATCAGTGAAACCCCTTCATTCCATCAGCCTCAGTGGGTTAGACGTGCAGTCTGACTTCAGTTTAACCAGACCGACGCCAGACTGAGCGTGTCTCTCTCTCTCTCTATGGTCGCTCCCTCAAGTCTGAGGATTGCGATCATCGTTGGATAGTCCACACTTGGATCGGACGATTAACCTCCATCGGTTTCTGTTCAAAGTCAAAGTCAAATCATTTATTTCGTATAGGCCTACGGGGGCACTTACAAATTGTCATTACATTTTTTTCATACAGTTCATAGCTGACTGAGCGTTTAACACCCATCTTATCTGACCGCTGGGCCCCAAGTCTGCTAACACAATCGTTTCATAATCGAACAGCAACCGCATAGTAACTGTCACTTTTCACATACATTGTATGGGATATCTGTCAAAAGTGACAGTTACTATGCTGTTGCTGTTCGATTATGAAACGATTATGTTAGCAGACTTGGGGCCCTGACCGCTGACCGAATGGCCTGAATGTCCCCAGCTCCGCGAGTACGCCAAGGAGTTGCGCGACCTGGTGGCCGCCAACTGCTCGGACGAGGAGATTCAGAAAACCATCGACAAGCAGATCGCAGTCATATACCACATCGTCGCCACTTGCTTGGGTAACGTAATATACCAATTCGCCAGACGAAAACACCAACTGTACGGTCGCAAACTAAGCAACGCTTGTATTATGGGCACCGTACCAATGGACTGGGGGCGAACCCAGTAAATAATTAATTTTATACAGATATTTAACATCCAAGACTTGGACAAATATTCCTCCTCGTCACCCAAAGTTTGCCCCTCCCGGGCTTCGAACTAGGGAGCCTCTTGGTACAGAAAAGCAAGGTCATTAATTAATCAATGGTCAATATTAGTATTTTAGCGGACAAGGGAAGATCTTCCAGCCAGGCGGGTGGTATGCCTGGCGGGGCGGCCGCTATGCCCCGAAGGTTATTGTCGGGATCTTGTATATATGTTACGTGCTCCGAAAACTCTCCTAGCGCGTTGCAGGATTGTATGGAGAATTGTCAATTGTTCATCTGTGTAGCTTGCGGCGCGGCTGAAGAGGTTGCTACAGTATTAACAGATGATGAAACATGGTACGGGCTGTACCACGTATATGGTCAGCTCCATACCAACATACCGTACTGTGTGGTGCGCAGACTACTCTCTTACGAAGATATATATTGTTTGGTACTAACATATTTACTCCAGTGCCACTATCCAGGGATAAAACAGAGAAATAATTTTCTATGGACTAAACGCCGCCCGCATTTCCCGACTTGATATTCTTATTTTCTCGTTCAGGCACGCCCCCAGAGACGTTCACGTTCGAGTTCTACAACAAGGAGAAGGCGTACAACAACTTTGGCACGCTGACGCCCCAGGATTTCTACAACACACATGTCCGCCCGATATACGATGTCGACAACAAGGTCACATATTCATACACAATAGCCAGGAAAGCCATATAGCAGTGATAGCCTAGTTGGTAGAATGCTTGCCTCGATAACGAGGATTATAGGTTACAACCCCGGCTCGCACCTCTGGGATTTCATGTGCGAAGGTCATTTTCAACCATGATTATCACTTGCTAAACGGTGAAGGAAAAACATCGTGAGGAAACCTGCATGTCTGAGAGAACCCCTCGAAAGATGTGTGAAGTCCGCCAACCCGCACTGGGCCAGCGTGGTGGACTATGGCCTAATCCCCCTCGTATTGAGGGGAGGCCCGTGCCCAGCAGTGGGACATTGAAAACAGGGCTGGAATTATTATTATTATATTATTAGCCAGGCAATGCCATCGAAAGGCTCTCTGCCAAAATCAGCGGCCATAAGCTGTACATATAAAACTAGTTCACTTGATCGCTGACATTTTAAATTGCTGTCAGCGCAGTCGGGACCTATACGAAGTCTGGACCGGCTCAAATCTTTCCCAATATGAGTCCCGACTGTTAAAGTAGCTATGTTGTAATTGAATTTAAAAACATGTTTTATGTGCGTATCAATCATGAAACTAATTCCATGGTGTAGTTTTTCAACATTACTCAACACAAGTCTAGTCTACTGGCCTTGTTATTTTCTTTTAATTATTGAAAGTTAATTTTTGGGATAGCTTTAAATTTGCCAAACAACAGACATTTAATAGTTTCCGTCAAAATGTTATACTCTTACCGCAGGTGTGTCTAGTGAGCGATCCCCGGGAGTCGAACCCGTTCGGAGCTCTGTACACACTACAGTGCCTTGGCAACGTCGTTGGAGGCCGACAGACCGCTTACAACAACCAGCCTATCGAGACCCTCATGAAGTTAGTATATTGCCGTCTCATTCTTTGTTAAACACTGTTTATTGATCCTTATATTGACCCTACCTGTCAATTTAATGATGCGGGGTCAATTCAATAAGTTAAGGTCAATTGAATAATTCAAGGTCAATTCAATTTCTGGCCTACCGTGAGACAGTTCACACTAGTACGGAGGCCAGTATGATTCAAAGTTAATCAACCGTTACTGGCGAAAGTGTTAATAATTGCTTAAGTATCTTATAAGTACAATTGTATACGGTCTGTTTCCTTATTTAAATAAATAAATAAAAAACAAGTCAAGGTTAATTTAGCAAGTCGGGTAATTTAACAAACTAAGGTCAATTCAACAAGTCAAGGTTAATTTAGCAAGTCGGGTAATTTAACAAGTCAAGGTGAATTCAACAAGTCAAGGTCAATTCAACAAGTCAAGGTTAATTTAACGGAACAAGGTCAGTTTAAAATGTAAACGTAAAGTAAAATATAAGCTAGCGAGGTCACCTGAAATACTAGTCGAGTGTATTTTTCTTATTTTATTGACTAAAGTCAATTGATAAAAAGAAAACATGTTTTTTGCGGCTTTATGGCCGACAATAAAATGTCTAGTTCGTGTCAAGACCGATTGATTATCTATTACTTTACTAGGTTTGGGAGCGTTCAAGCATTACGTAACAAATTTGGGGGATGGGAGGGGTCTTCTGAAACGTTACGATGCGTTACAGGGGCGGGAGGGGAGTTTGAACTACGCGTTACGTAACATTGTTTTAACCCTTCAGAACGGTCGCGTAGATTTTACGTTTTACTAGGGACGAGGGGGGGGTAAAGAAAAACGTTACGGCGCGTTACATGGGGCGGGAGGGGGGGTCAAAAATCTTCAGAAATTGCGTTACGTAATACTTGGACGCTCCCTTTTACTCACAACTCTACGTGCGCACATGTCAAAGAATCGCAAACTCAAAGGGTAGTATACCCTTTCTGTACCATGCTGTTTAATTTTTATTATAAAGCGTGATAGAGAAAAGGTATACTAACATCACTCGCTCTTACGAGTGATGTTACACATGTTTTCTAATACAGATTTGTCTTGTTACAGGGTGGTGAAGGACAGTATACAAGGCGGCGAGGCGGTGTGGTTCGGCTGCGAGGTGTCCAAGAGGTTCGAGCGCAAGAACGGCCTCGAGGACTTGGATGCGTGAGTCGATTTCCTATTATTACTAGAATAATAATAATATCGCCAGACGAACACACCAACTATACAGTTCCACACTAAGCAACGCTTGTATTATGGGTGCCGTACAATGGACTGAGGGCGAACTCTGTATACAATACTTATATAGATAATAAACATCCATGACTCCGCTACAAACATTTGTGCTCACCAAACCAAGTTTGTCCCTACCAGTATTCGAACCCGGGACCCCCGACACAGAAAACAAGAGTCACTACCAACTGCACTAATCAGGCAGTCATTAGTCACTTTAATTAATAAATTAATTCAAGTGAAGAAATTTGAGAATAATTTTAATTTTAAAAGGGAAGCTGAGAATAATCGCTTTATATAGAACCTTAGTCCCCGGTACCCATCGGGTCATCAAATGTATTATAATAATGGTCGTTCGTAGTTTATTGTGTACTATACTAGCTTTCATTGATAGAACTAGGCGATTCTTGGCGGAAATCCATTGTCAATAATACCTCGGCTTGTCAACTTTTCCATAATATGTAATATAATATGTATGTAATAAACCAAACAAGATGATCGATAAATAAAGAAGCCAGCAACACCGATGGTCAGTGTTGGGTGGTTGGATCATTGGTGGCTTCCTGTTCCCCCATTTGTTTATAATATCTTTGTGAATACTATCAGGCATGACTACAAACTGGTGTTCAACACGGAGGTGCAGGTCGGGCTGTGCAAGGCCGACCGGCTCCTGTATGGAGACTCGTGCATGACGCACGCCATGGTGTTCACTGCCGTCGGCACTGACGTTAGTGATATAACAATATCGCCAGACCACACTTTGGGGTCCACACTTTTTTTGGGGTCGAGTCACCTTCGTCCGTAGGAGAATTAAGTACCCTCGAGATACCCTACACGTGACACTGGGTGGTGCCAACCAGGTGACAACTCTACTGGTGGTAGGCTTCGGCCGTGGTTAGTCACCACCCACTGAACAAAGCCATGTCGCCAAGCGGCCTAGCCGTGTTCCGGCATGATGTTCGGTGTTGCCATTCATGGATGGCGGGTCAGATCAGTTGCGCTGCATGTGCCTAGTGAATGTAGCGTCTCGATCTACTGCCGCCTTCCTACCTAGGCAAGTATGCTCCATCGTAGATCTCATCGTCACTTGCCATCAGGTGAGATCGAGATCAAATACTTGCCTATAATGTATAAAAAAAAACCACTGACCTGTACTACTACTACTGGACTGGCGACAGGCGACAGACATCGTCGTTTTGTGCCCATTTGATTTACGCCATTTTAGCGCTGATCGTAGCGAGTGTCCACGGAACTAAACGATAGAGATTTGACATGTTACAACTATGTCGACAAAAATCAATAAAATTGATATATAAGGTGTGAAAATAACAGTGTAAAATATTTTTTACAAGGGCCAACAGTAGGTTGCAAGGATAAGTTTCCCACGAAAATAAATGAAATTATTAGAAATTTCAAATAAAAATACACCCGTACTGAGCGCATGGCCAAACCCAACTGGTTCTGTTTTCCCTTCAACAGGAGCAAGGCAACCCGTTGAAGTTCCGCGTGGAGAACTCGTACAGCGACAAGGAGTATGATAAGGGATACCTGCTGCTCACAGAGCCTTGGTTCAGAGAGTTCGTCTTCGAGGTAACACCTTCAATATTTATTCTTTATTTTTATCATTTACTAGCTGTTACCCGCGACTTCGTTCGCGTGGTATTTAACAAAGACACAACCGTTGGCAACAGCCTGCTCGCGCGTTCTGAGCCCGCGGGACGCATTTCAGGTTCTTGCTATCAAACTTAATCAGGCGTAACGCTGCAACATTAGTTTTATTTTTTTTTCGTGAGATCCTATGTTTTTTTCTAAAATAAAAGTAGCCTAAGTTACTCCTTGTTACATCAGCTATCTGCCAGTGAAAGTCCCGTCAAAATCGGTCCAGCCATTTCAGAGATTACCCGGAACAAACAGACAGACAGACAACAATTGTAAAAAATGTTGTTTTGGTATAGGTACCGTGTATACATCCAAATGCACTTAGTAAAAAGCGGTTATTTTAATATTACAAACAGACACTCCAATTTTATTTATATGTATAGATTCTTTATTTATTAGATCAAATGCTTGTTGTGCTTACAGCCATGCTATGACGCACAACAAGCTAATAATTACATAGTACAATATAATATATTAAGAGACAACATACTGCTGTCGCGCTCCCTCGAACCTTCCCGAGTAGAGCGCGAGAGAGACAACTGCAGCTCGGAACGATTACACCTATGTAAATTAGATCGGTCGTCAAATAATTAAAAGATTCCTCTTATTTTATTCCACAGGTAGCAGTAGATAAGAAATACGTGCCAGATGAGGTGTTAGAAGTGTTCAAACAAGAAGCCAAAGTGTTGCCAGCGTGGGACCCCATGGGTACCCTCGCGTGTCCCCACTGCTCCAAAGAATAGCCCACTTCAAGTCAATGATATCTATGGTATTACCAGTTGAAAAAAAAAATACTTGTAATGTTCCGAGGTTCAATATCTATGCTGATTGTAACAATACAGGTTATTATTGCACATCTGAAAAAAAAAAACTTCGGTAATATTCGGATTTCCGAACGAGCAACCAATCGCAGTAGCTTATTTTTGCACTATGCCGCTGACGCAAAAATGTGGTTGCTATGCTATATTCGTTTATAAGCTATAAACTCCTGCACACAGCCTTTTAAGCCTTAAAGTTGCAGTTTAATCGTTTAAAAATGTAATATTTGTCTATGGGTAGGAGGAATGGGTTATATATCCAGTTTGTATATGAAAAAGTACCTTTCGTGCCCTGGAAACCCTATCCATAGATATTTACAAACATAGTAAACATGAATATGTAACTGGCGGCGTCACTATCAACAAACAGTGTTGTCATGACAACAAGAAAGTATTGTAAACCATCATAATGCAATTGCTTACTCGTTCTTTTCAAGGAATTATCTCTGGACGCAATTTTTTAAAGCTCTATACAGGTGTAAGGTCTAAATAGATTTGCCCCCGAATTTATAGACTTAACTTAATCGGACGTCATATAGTACTGAACACAAAAGTTGTTGTGCGCAGTACTATATGACGTTTGATAAAGTTATAGAGCGTCTATAAATCCGGGAGTTTGCTTTAATCAATCTCATAATTTTAAACGTTTTTTTTTTACCATCGACATACAGACAAGGGTGCAGCATTTACTGCTATCACTTATTATAATATGGCTAGTGTGTGTGTATCGCGCGGTACACGACCGTTCGTCATCAATCGGCTGCTAGGTTGATATCGTGCCGTCCTTTTTCCACGCGCAGTAACCCCCATATCGCTTGCCTGTACCATACAACAGACGAGTGTCGGCGAGCGTAATAGATTAGACACCTATCACGCCTATAAAATTATAAAATCTTGTATTTGAAGGAGTACGCATGAAATGTAACGATGCATTATTATATGGCGCTAAAATATAGCTTTCGCGCCAAACCGTTGGTGTTGGTCAGACTGAGCGGGCGAAGCAGGGAGTTCTAAATTTGAAAAATGAAATTAAAAAGAAATTATTTCATTGCATTTGAATTGAGCGGGGTTGTTGTGGGACGCCAGTCGGACCAACTTGCGAGATCCATTCGTCTGAATATCGGTTATCCTGACGGATCATTGTAGAATCCCAATTATTTTACAAATTCGACACCTATTTAGAGATGCCAAACCCGGTCTATATTTCTAATCCCGGTGCTTCAGTATTTATATAGACAATTTGGGGTCCCGGGTTCATTCTGGAACTAAAGTATGTTTAATCTGTTAAAGTATTGAAGTGGTAAGATAAAAAAAAATAAAAAAATATCTAAACTTAAAAAATAACTATCAAATATAACCTCTGTCTTATATTTGTGTTGCCAGTCTTAATCGAATAATGCAAAAAAAAAAAACAACCAGTAAAAAAAAAGGAATCTCATTGGAAATACCAAAAATAATAAACTGGCAGCACAAACAAAATTACATAACATACTTAGATAACGTGATGTAATTCATTACCATATTTTGTAACCATATTGTATTGTGTTCATTTCGTTACCAAAACCATGTCGTGCTATTTATTATAGGTGCAAATTAATGTTTTATTTTTATATTTATACACTCGCAACACTGATTGACACCATCCAGGCAGATGGCGCTTTGTCGGTCGAGCTCACGGGTGTAAATAGTTCATTTATTAATAAAATCAACAAAAATGCAACAAATTCTTATCATTTCTTGAGTTCATTTGGGTTATATATATATACCCCAAAATATATTTATGTATAATATTTATGTTTATCTACTTATAGCTATACAATATTGTGCATCAATATCTTGTGTTTTGTATAGGTAGTAAAATTAAGGACATAGGAATAAATAACCTTTATTTACAGCACACTAACAAATTATTGTGACAAAATAACATTTTTTATTATAAAGAAAATAATTGTTCATAGAGTAGGTAACCAAATGCATTATTCCACTCCGTAATTCGGTAAATATTTCCACTCGCTAATTACTTTGCTAAACAGCCCAATGTACCATGGCAGTGCTTAATTCAACATTATTTGAGCATGTTTTCTTATAAAGTGATTTCACGTGAAATGACAAAAATAGCATACCTATCAAAGGCAGAAATTTGATCACTTTTGTATTGTTCTAAGCTTAAAAATGAGAATACCTATTAATAACTTAAGTGATTTTTTACTGAATGTACTATCCCGCAGACAGAGAAATATTACTGACAGGTGTTTCACGAGCAACATATTAAAGCAAAAACAACCAAGCCAGGGGTTTTTGTGATTAAATATATGCTGTTCGCAATACTCTGTCTGTTTTACTTCTCTATCTGAGATTATTACCCTTGGAAATGTTATTTTTGTTGTTTCACTCTTCACACACATAGTTAGAATTAACCGGAAATGACAAAATCAATTAGGTATTTTTTGTATGGCCAGAATGGATTGCAACCCTGATTGTATCTATTTTTTTTTCTCTATGACTTTGATGAGGTATTTAATTTTCCACATAATATTACAAAAATCATTTCACTGTGCACTTTTAGCAAATTAATTTAGCAGGTCCTTTATCGCTGTCCTTATCCTTATGTCTTATGGACCTCAAATATTTCAGCTTCGCCCACACACCTTGGCACATGCGCAAAAGTCGTTTATCCTTGTTTTCTCTTGCGAATGCCGCAACATTCCTCACAATGTGTCTGGCTGTGCGCAGATTGCCTTTCTGGGCGTGTGCTAGGGCCGAATATAACCTGCTTCTTTCCGCCAGACCGTCGTCGCCGAGCATTCTGGAAAGCTTATACTGCCTCACTGATATTCTACCTGCTTCATCTGCCTGTGAAATAATTTATAAAAAGTTTGAGTTTGATGAGTATGCAAATGCTTGTCAAAATGAAGTAAGATGCCATACAACGCATTTTGTACTCATTTTATTGGTACCCAAACTAATCTGTATTTTGTACTCATTTTATTGGTACCCAAACTAATCTGTATTTTGTACTCATTTTATTGGTACCCAAACTAATCTGTATTTTGTACTCATTTTATTGGTACCCAAACTAATCTGTATTTTGTACTCATTTTATTGGTACCCAAACTAATCTGTATTGGAGACACTCCATTTTCATATCATCATGTCATACCCATTATTTTATTTATAATGTGTTATTGCTTTACTTGACATTGGCAAAATACCTGCTAAATTGTGGGTGAGGCCATATTCATATCCATTTTATTTCATCACATTTCATAAAGAAAGAAGAATGAAATATAGAAGCCATCCCATTGATGTTTATCATCATAATGCAAATTATGCAAGCCAACAAGATAGCTAGTAAATAATCTTAATTTTGAATGATACTCAATTATTTGTGAAATTTAAATATAGGTTGCACACTCGGAAGAAGAAACAACATTGACACAATGTTGCGAACAACTTATTGAAGCACATATAACCAAGCTAATGAGCATACTACATGCAAATTACGTCCTTATGTACATATGAACTCATATGATCTACACAAGTTGTATAGTTTTTTGCCAACATGCCATCTCTATTATTTCTTACCCTGAGGTTGCACATGGGAATATGAAAATCTGTACGGCACATTTATATTGAGTGCAACCTGGATTAAGTTAATACTGGCATAGAATCAACACCGGTATCATTTCAATCCTAAATTAAAGTCTGCAATACTTACACAATTCTCAAAATAATCTCCCAGAGCAGAATATGCTCCGCCGAGTGTGGATAGCCAAGAGAATGCATTTTCTATTTCAACCCTAGTCCATATTAATCTTTGTACCCTGTCATTCCTGGAAGTTACAAAGAAAATATCTAAATGTAGAAATTATAGTATATTTGGTTACTAGATGCAGTAAACCAAAAACTTCACATCTAATACTTGTTTTATATAAGTATCAAGATATCATACTTGTGAAAAAGGCAAGGCGCTACTTAACTCAACAAGGAAATTACTCAAAAGTAATACTCACCAGGCATAATCAATAATTTCCGTGTCGGGAGGCTCTAAAATCAATTTCAAAAACACAGTTCCACCTTCATAGTTGTCGCTCAGTTTGTTCAAATACGTCAGCACATTGGTTCTGTATACGTCTGAGTTTAAACATTCTTTTACAAAGGGCTGAAGGAAGAACGCGCTTGCAGTGAACTTTAAACTTCGCTTTACAGGTTTTTCCTCAACTACATAATCCTCAGAGCAATCCCCTGTCTTGACTCCTATAGAATCATAATGACCTTTGCTTGGCAGCGTACACTGTTCTTCAGATAAACAGCAAATTGTAAAAGGACTCCTAAAAAGTCTCACTTTTGTTATTACCTGCATTTGTTAGGTTATATTTTGCTTTTAGAAAAATGCAAGCAAATTGCCAAATAACTTGTTTTAGGTTGAAAACAAGTTAATTCTGATGTAAACGTGTTGTGTATTTGTATAGGAAATACGCACTTTTACTTGGTGTGAAAATTGAAATTTCTAAATAGAAATCCGCTGCGTCTGACAGATAATCAAAATAAAATAATTGTTTGATTGACATTTGACATACATGTATGCCACCCGTACCAGTGTCTCCAATTCTCTTTGTCAAAATTACGGTGTTGACTGGTCTCAAAATACGGTAGATGGTGGAAAATTACGGCAGACCAGTGTTTGCAGCTAAAATACCCATGCAGTGGGGATGCGTAACGTAAAAAAAAAAAAAAGGTCATTCTTCCAAACAGAAGTAGCAGAATGACCTTTTTTTTTTTTTTTTACGTTGCGCATCCCTGCTCTTCCAAACTGAAGCAACAGAATGGCCTTTTTTTTTTTTTTTACGTTGCGCATTCCAAACAGAAGCAGCAGAATGACCTTTTTTTTTTTTACGTTACGCATATCCCAATGCAATATTGCAGTAATATTTTGCTAAATCAAGTGTTCATTATAGAAATATGGACACGGACGAAATTACGGTAGAATGTGTCACCGTAATAACATGTCTACGGTAGGTGGTAGATCTACAAAAATTACGGTACATCTACCGTAATTACGGCATGGTTGGAGACACTGACCCGTACGCAAATAATAGTAGTTTTCTTCGTCCAGTAGGACAGGCGAAGGAATCAATCCATGCTGCCAATTCTGATGTTGTCAATAATGATAATGTTGATGGCGATGACGATGATGAAACGAAACCCTTACCCCCAATCAGTAAAGCTGTGGATACTTTACTGAAAATTTACAGGACACCTTAGGAAAACTTGAAAAGTCAAGTTAAACTATTTTATTTTAATTTCCTTCACTCGTGCACGTTTATAACACACAATTATTAATATCCCACCAATATTACACGTTATATCATATAGTAACACATTTTTTGGAAAATAAAACAAAATTGACAACTTTACGGTTCAACTTCCCGCCAAAAAGTCAACCATTGCTTGAACGAAGAATGAGCTTTATTTTGATCCAATGCCACCAGTAAAGTAAGCCTATGAACAGCAGCTTTTGAGGGTAGTCTGAGATAAACGTTATCAATTTTGTTTTGTTTTGGGAAAATGTGTTTCTTTTAATTATAATGTCTAATTTTGGAGGAATATATAATATCATTGTGTTGATAAACTCGAGCGAGTATAGGAAAAAGAAAGTTAAAGGATGAAATTTGACTTTTCAAGTCCTCCCAAGATGTTCGGTAAATGGTAATTTGTCGGTAATTAATTTTAAGACAACAACAAGAGCGGCGGCGGCTCGCGGTTACTCATGATCAATTATTTCCGTCCGCCTGGAAGTTTATGTATAACTGACCACTTGTGAAAACAAGTCATCTATTGTGATTTTTTTATAAACATTGCAATGTGTGGGAAATTAACAGAAAGATAAGCCCCACGGCTACACAATTCTTTTATAAATTCGTGTTCGAGAACTAGAGCACGTTTAGTTAGTCGTTGTTAGCAAGGTGACATGTTGCCATTTAAAATCACGTTTATTTTATTGTTGTTTATGATAAAAAGTGAGTTATATAAAAAAAATGTATATTTTTACCAGACTAGGTATAAGCTGGAATCAGGGGAAAATTGACACAAATTGTATTTACCTACTGTACATTTTAAACAGGCTGACGCTTAGAAATTGCTCTCGGGTGCATGCGGTTGTTCGGTCTTAGCGCTAAATTCAAACTATGAACAGTTTTTTATTGATTTTGATTTTTGCGATCTCATGGGCAGTTTAAATTCATAAAGAAATAAGAATTAACAACACCGCTCATTGGTCAATGACTATCTTGGGCTGATCACGTGACCTATCTGTCACGGACGAGAATACCTGGCGTAGCATATTATTATACTATGGCTGTCATCAAGGTCGCTACAATACTATGATAAATTATTCGGCAGTTGTCGTGTGTGTGCACCTAGCATGGGACACGATACAATGCTCTACGGACACCAAGGTGGAGATGCCGGAAGGACGAGTGGATGACATAGGACGATTCCCATGGCTGGGCATCGTACAACACAGTTTCTGTAAGTGTTTTATCAATAAAATCTGTACATCTAATCTATGAGGACTTTTATACATGCTACTATTATCAGGACGTGATGTGTGTTAGTATGGAGGTAGGGGGATAATCTCCGGAACTAGGAACAGCATTGTTCTCACATACCCATAGCAATGTACTGCTCAAAAATGTAACGGATCTTTTTTTAAAGAGTAACCATGAAGTTTCTGTGAATGGTGCAATAATGGAGGATGAGGATCGTCCATTCTTGCAGTAAATTCGTTTTTATGGGAACAGATATGGGCGGTGAAACGCACTTCGCAGTAACGGGCGCCGTGTTGGTGCACCCAGGGTATGCTATCGCTCCAGCCGAAGATATAGCCAAGATACTGCCTCATCAGCTAATGTAAGTCATATTACAACTAGGCTTGATTTACAGTACAAAATGATAATTAGTATTTGTGCCGATTTGAAGCGCCTCGAGCGTCTTCGGAATTAAATTTGACATTTGTTCTGTGCCGCGACGAGCTCCGACGCCGCGACCGGGGCCCCAAGTCTGCTAACACAATCGATTCATAATCGAACAGCAACCGCATAGTAACTGTCACTTTCGACAGATATTGTATGGGATATCTGTCAAAAGTGATTGTTACTATGCCGTTGCTGTTCGATGTATAGGAAGCTACATATCGGGCAAGTTGCTGGCACAACTAGTATTAAAATAATAACACGAGAATAATTTTCTCAGAAACAATACAAAACTAGTGTTATGGAGGAGCTCTGAAATCAAGTACGCGTTGGATGTGAGGGACTACATCTTACACCCGCAGTACCACAACAAGGAGACCTTCGCGACCATTGCACTGTTGGATCTACTCACCTGGGGGGAGACGGGCCTCAGCGACTTCAGAGGTAAGGCACTATATCCAGCAACGATTCTCCATACAATCCTGAAACGCGCTATGAGAGTTTTCGGAGCACGTAACATATATACTTACAAAAACCCTGACAATAACCGTCGGGGCATAGCGGCCAGCCCCGCCAGACAGCTCTCACATGCTGGAAAGTCTTCCCTTTCCACTAAAAACGTTAAACTTCGTAGAAAACATCAGATTGACAGATTGTGTGGAGTGTTAGCTAAGTTGGTAAAGAGTACGCTCGCCTTGGGTACGAGTCTCAGGTTCAAATCTTGGCTCGCACATAACCATACTCACACACAACCATAATTATCACTTTCGCGTGCATCGGCATCGGAGAGAACATAAAGTTGGTTCTACACTTGCGTATGTCCTGCGCAGTTGGCTAGTTCGACCCGGTCACTGCGCTTTTCTGTCAAGTGTCATCGGTATGAATTCGTCCCACGATACGGTGCATGCGTCCGCGCGTGCGTCTGGCATCTGAACGATCCGCGCGGTGCGCGCGCAGCCGGGGAGAGGTTAAATACATGTAGCGAACGTAAATAAGCTTAAAAGCATTCTGGAGTTCGCATTGGAGGCTAAGGTCGTAATGGCCTTGTGCCACACTAATGCGAATAACGTATGACACATTTGAAGATGTACCTTCCTAAAACCACATCCACGACAATGGCGTAACTCCGTTATTTCGAGTTGACTTCATTGTTTTTTAAAAAAAAATACTTTTTCCAGCTCCAGTACTCCCAGTCTGTTTGCCCATCTCTGGTTCAGGTGCATACAAAGAAATGTATGCTGTTAAAATGACTGAGGGTAGGTACCCACTTAATCTAGCTTCATAGTAGGTAAGGTTGTTAGTAGTATATTTATAAATGTGCTTTTATTTCCAGTGAGAGGCGAGATAGGTAAAGAAATAACAAAAATGCAAAACGTCGTTCCACAAACTTGCGATGAATTCTATTACAAGCATGAGGTATCTCATATACAATAATATGTATTACATACTCGAACCAAGAAACTGAATGACAGGGATGTGTGATTTTCTAGCTCATGTATTCAAAAACAACACCCATCTACCCAATTTGCGCGAAGTCTCAATTGAAGCAGAATCCTTGCATCTGGGACAGCGGTGTTGCCCTCATCACCAAACAAAACTGGGGATTTTGGAAACTGGTTAGTCTTTGCATTGCTATTCTGTCTCTGGTAGGTACACGAGAGTACTCTCGTGTATAATTTCAGATGCGTAGATAGATATATATTATTTAAAGGACCTTTTTCGCCCTCCGCCAGGCAGCAGATATAATTTTGATCTATTATTGGCCAAGATGGTCGCACGTTTCGGAAACCAGGTGTTCAAAGTTCAAAACCCATTTCGCACCTCAGGAAATTTCAGATTACATGAACGAATCTCATTTTTAATACATTTTCTGGAGGGGAAAGGCGAATATCCACAGGGAACCTTCACGTCTTTCGAAAGCCGTAGGAAGTTCGCCAACCTGCACTGAGCCAGCGTGGTGGACTATGGTCCGAATTGCCCTCACATTGCGGGTGTGTGCCCAGTATAATGTCGATAGCATCGCCTCCTTTTACATTAGGTCCTAATACCAATCGGCGAAATGAGAGTGCATTTCAGTGAACTCTGCCTACTTCATCGGGGGCTAAAGGCGTGATGCGCGTTTATATTTTTTATAATCTGACCGCGCCCAACGTAGCCGGCATCAGGCTGTGGGTATACCTATTTTATATTAATTTCGTTCTTTGTTCCCTAACATTTCAGGGATTCCGCTGATCGAATACGTACTAGAACTTTTAGACCCATGCCAAAAAAAACTTACTGTAGTTCCTAGCAGTGATAGCCAAGTTGGTAGAACGCTTGCCTCGGTAACGAGGATTGCAGGTTCAAACCCCGGCACGCACCTCTGGGATTTCATGTGCGAATCTCATTTTCAACCATGATTATCACTTGCTAAACGGTGAAGGAAAACTGCATGTCTGAGAGAACCCCTCGAAAGATGTGTACTTCACACAGCCGCCATCCCGCACTGGGTCAGCATGGTGGACTATGGCCTAATCCCCCTCGCATTGAGGGGAGGCCTGCGCCCAGCAGTGGGACATAAAAAAAGGCCTGAAATTATTATTATCAGTTGATTTTATGGCTACATAGAGACCAGAAAAAAATCACCGTGTTATCAATGTATCGTCTCAGCTGGGGTTCGGTCTCCGTGGGCCTGGCTGCGGCGCGCCGGCGCGGTTCCTCAACATCCACGACTACCTACCCTGGATCAATGACGTCATCGCCGATGTACCCTACGGCGAGGACGCGCAAGACATGCACAAACTCGTGCTGCGAAGACTATCGCCCATCAAATTTGTTATGTACAAAGGTGTTTAATGTTTAACTGCTGATGCAGACCTTACATATCGCACCCTCAGAACGATAGGGGCTCAATTCAAAATTTGCGAAAATGAGTTAAGATCATGGAGATACTTAAAAATGTATGTTCTATCCGATGAATATTAAGGTGGAAGCTCAGGGTCAGGGCGCGAAATTCAAAATGTCAATGGTTTTTATTTTTTTACGAAAAATTTGGACATCTTTACAATGTAATTTAGTGTTTTGTGATATTAACATTCTGCATTGGATGTTTGGATGTATTAAGTTTGCTTAAAGAAGTACCTAATCCGATACAATACCATATTTCGCGCCCTGACCCTGAGCTTCCACCTTGTTTTTATGATAGAAAAAGCATAATTATATTTCCGTCTCTTTTACACCGGTACTTTTCGTCCACCCCGTTCAGTTGGAAAGATCTTTGATTGCGATTTTGCAAAAGAATTGATTTTTGAGTTGAGCCCCTGTTGTTCTGAGGGTGCGATATATGATTCGATATAGGACAATTTTAAAATCGAAATTGCTCACATAAAATCACTTTGGTAAAATAATTTATTTTTAAAATCGACAAGATAAAGATAAAAGATAAATAAAGATCATTTATTTGTGAAAGCATGAGTAACATGCAGGGCATGTCAGATGTTACATTATGATGAGATCAGTCAAGGGCGTACAAATGTAAATTAAATGTAAATCACAGAATTCTTATCATCTAAATTATAATTTATATCATGCAAATTCAACGTTAATTAAAATAATATGACAAATAAAATATCAGTTATTTGGTCAAGGTTCAAAAATTAAAAAAATATATAATAAAATGTTGTCAAAAGCATAAGGAACTACTTAAGTGAAATTGTCATTAAGAAATTCTGTAATATTATAATAGGTAGGCTTTAATTTCTAATAACTTTTTCAGCTCAGTTTTCAGGTGTACAATATTTTGCTCTTTCCACGCTTTAGGAATTTTATTAAATACTAGCTGTTACCCGCGACTTCGTCCGCCTGGTATTTAACAAAAAGCGGACGAAGTCGCGGGTAAAAGCTAGTCTAAAATAAAAGTAGCCTAAGTTACTCCTTGTTACATCAGCTCTCTGCCAGTGAAAGTCCCGTCAAAATCTGTCCAGCCATTTCTGAGATTAGCCGGAACAAACAGACAGACAGACAGACAGACAAAAATTGTAAAAAATGTTGTTTTGGTATATGTACTGTGTATACATCCAAATGCACTTAGTAAAAAGCGGTTATTTTAATATTACAAACATACACTATTATGTTGATGTTACTATTAATTACTTGACATTTGCAAAAGACCCACAAACATCTCATTTCGTAAAGAAACAAAAAATGACGTTAATGAGCGGGTCGAATACTTTCGTTTGGTGCTACGTAACAATATCGTAGACTTGGGCCACCTTTCCAGTAAGAACGGCGTAGGTACTAAGGTCTCTCACTATTCCAAATATGTTCATATTATGGGGAGGAGTCATGCATTGTTTTAATTGCAGGTGATGATCCCCGAATACCAAAGTCCCTGGGCCAGTGTGACAGGAAGGCACGGGGCAGCGTGCTCTACAAGGACACCGCTGAAATACTCTGCAATAAGAACTTCGGACAAGGATTTTATTTTGTAAGTACCACTAATTACTTATTTACGAGTTTTAAATTTAACAGTTAACTACCTATTCAAATACTTACCGAATGCACAGGTATAGCTTAGGTGGTAATAGTGCTTATAGCTTGATTGAATATCTCCATACCGTTGATCTATTATACTAGCGTGAGCAATACTCCATCCCTCCATTTATGAAATGAAATAATATCATTTGACAAGATTCGATTCAATACGAAGATTCGAATGCAAGTATTCTCAGCCCTGGAAGCCGGGGCTCGCGCGCGACTAGCAAGTACTTTCACACCTGCAAATATTTACCGCCTGTTACCTGTACGCAATACTTACCAAATACTAACCAAGTATTTTCAAACTCGGTCGAGCTCTGGACCAGAGACATTAGTGCGTGTCTATGTATCTTGCATACGTCCTTGATCTCTACGTCCCATTTGGATTAGACACGTTAGTTAGTAGCTAAGAACCTAATTAAAATACAAAAAAAAACTATAATATGATTGATGAAAAAACCCCAGGAAATTAATAAAAACCACAGTGCGCGGCGAGTCGAATACCCACCCAGTGCCGTCTACGTACCGCCGAGTGCCTGTTTACACCTGCCAAGTTGGCTAGCGAGTCAGTAAGGGCAATCGCTGGGGTGGGCACTTGATCTAGTAAATAGAATTCGGTTTGAGCCACTGTCTCGGACTTTAACCCGGCCGAGCACTTGTTCATATATATTGTAGCGACCACTTCAACAACAACAAGCTACGCAGATGGCACTGCAGGCGCATTCAGAACAATAGACAATTGACGTCACAATCCTGAATCGCGCTATAAGAGTTTTCGGAACAAGTAACATATATACAAGATCCCGACAATAACCGTCGGGGCATAGCGGCCGCCCCGCCAGGCATACCACCCGTCTGGCTGGAAGATCTTCCCTTTCCGCCAAAATATCAACACATACCGAGCACTCGGACGAGAGGACGGTCCCGCCGTTTTACTAGTTACGCGTAATCAGGCCCCCAAGTCTGCTAACACAATAGATTCATAATCGAACAGCAACCGCATTAGTAACTGTCACTTTTGACAGATATTGTATGGGATAACTGTCAAAAGTAACAGTTACTATGCGGTTGCTCTTCGATTATAAATCGATTGTGTTAGCAGACTTGGGGCCCAGGATATTGGCCCCTGAATGCATCTGACCACTCCTTGAGCATTCCTGCAGGTGGTAGTATCAGATATTGCCCAGTTCCTGTGCGCTCAAGTGATATTGGAGTCGAGTTCAAGAACTAACGCGGCGGTCTGGCTCGAGCATCACTGCCACCGAGACGTTAGGGGCCTAGCTCACGGCATGGACAGACCGGACTATCGCAAGTAAATATAATACAATAAGTAGGTACCTATCTGGCCATTCGTACTTTCTTCTTCTTCTTCTTTCTTTATGAAATGAAATGCGATGAAATAAAATGGATATGAATATGGCCTCACCCGCAACTTAGCGGGTATTTTGCCAGTGTCAAGTAATTAATAGCAATATTAAATTCAATAAATACACATTATAAATAAAATAATGGATGTGACATGAAGAAATGAAAATGGCGTGTCCCCATTCGTACTTTACCGTTCAATCTCTTGCGTGTCTTAGCTTACGACGTTGACATTGGCAGAATCGTATTGGGCCTAGTCTCAATAGAAAAAGGCCAAAAATTAAAGAAAAAAAAGTTAATATAATGACGGTCTAACCAAGAGCCAACTAAGCATCAATAATCAGGCTCCGGACAAGTCGTTCATCGGGATTCCCCAAAAATGTACCTGTTATTACAGTTTTAGAACATAACATCGAACGACTGGCTCAAAGACGTAACTTTCCCTGAGGAGAATTTACCATGGGTTTCCTAGGTTTTGAATCGAAATTATAAAAAAATCACTTTATGAAATACATATTAGTGTTATATGGGAAACCCTTTCAAATTGGTTTTAAAGGGGTTTTCGTTTCACTTAGCCGAATCCTAATGTAAGCCACTTTGCTTACTTTTTATTGGGTAACAATAAGTAGGTAGTCATACAACATTTTTCAAAACGCTTGAGGAAAAAATAAAACACTGCTTAGACACATATTTATTGAAATGGCGCTGTTTTTTTTTTCGCGCGGATATTGAAAAAGATCAATAGATAATAAAGCCGTAAACAGCCGACTAATAAAAATATTATTTTTGTAATTATAACCTAAATTCATGATAATTTGATGATATAATAATATTCGAAAAATATGAACCACTGTGTGTTCATAAACGTGTACGATAGAAGGAAATGAAATAAAAACAGATTAGAATTTAGAATAATGCGATTCATTTCATCATCAACATCATTATTCTGGGGTACCTTCACTTGACACTTGGCAAAAAAGCACTACTTTGTAGCTGGTTGCCAACATTAAAAAAGAAGTGCGGTACGTTTACATTACATGTACGTACCGTCAACTGCCCTAACTTTTCACGGATTTCGATGTCATTGGGCTATATCTTTTAATAAAATTTTAAATTTGGACGATTTGCATATTGTGTACACATTTTATCATAGAAAAAACCCAGGAATTCTGTAAATTTCATTCATTTCACTCAACTTTCGTATGTGAATAATTTTTTAGAGGTATTTTAGAAAATAGGCAATGTTATGTCTCATATTCCTAAAATTGCCTGATGCATTTACTCAAAAATAAACATTAAGATTGTATCCTGGCACAACCTCAAATGTAGCTTAATCTTTAAAGAATACAAACCAATTTAGAATGACTAATTTTAGGAGTATTTTGGTAGTTACAATTAAGTAGGCAATGTTTGGATACAATTTTATACAATCTCCATACATTGACAAAGAATGGGTAGGGTTGTCTCATAGTACCGAATATGACAAAATGAAACCAAATATTAATCATATTTTTCTATTAGGTAATTATTTTAATTATAGTATAAACTCAATCAGTCATTGCGAGTAGGCGGTAGGTATTAAGAAACAATCGGTCTATGAAAAAACATATTTGGTAGGTAAGTACCTAACGATTAAATTAATAATTTACAAAAATCTGAATAAACATAATAAAAATACAATAGAGACTTTTAATTAATTCTACCTTATCTTCCATTTAGCTAAAAACAACTTGTGTTATGCAGTAACTAATCAATTATTATCGCTTATTAATAACGCATATTAAACTATGCAATAAATCACAGGATCACGTAATTATATTGCCGAATATCAAAGTTAAAGTTACTTTATTACAAAAACTGGCCCGCAGTACAAAACAACAAACATGTTTCACACATATGATCACAAAAAAATCTTCTAAAAATCTTCTAAAGTTATCATTCTTAAAAAATAAAAAAATAACATGTTTCAATATATTTTTGATAAATCAACACTTAAATTATCTAACTCAAACTTCAATATCCCTCGACGACCAACTTTTGGATTTGGTAAGGTTTTTTCTATATCTAGTAAGGTTATCTCTGAGACATCATCTACTACTGGCCAGTAAAATGTACCTTTAGAATTCTTTCTCAAGTATTTTATGGCATAAACGCGCTCCAAATCGTTGTACTTGGTTACTATACCAATATAATATTTAAGTAACTTTGATGTTGTAAATTTAACAAGAACATATCTACCTACACCAATTTCATAATCATTATTCTCTGTTTCAGTATCTTGTTCCATTTCTTCCAGGTAAGTTTCCGTGTCACTATTGGATGGAAGAAAATGTTCATCACAAGACGAATCATGAATAGTATACATCCCTGAGCTTTCTGAACTCGACCATCTATTGTTCCTACTTTTTGGAATGTCATTTATTTGCTTAACATGGCTCTGTAAAGAGCTATCGTCAAATGAAATTCTATCTGGAGACTTGATAGTAATATTAGAGAGGATCCGGTTTTTCGTCATAATATCTTCAGTTGGTATAGTTGCATCAACGTTAGTCTTATCCTTAAATAAACTCCGGTCATTTGATAGACGTAAATTTTTATCGACTTTTACAATAACGCCTGGTTGAATCTTCGAAATAGTGCTGTTGGTATGATTCCGGTAAGATGAATCCATCTCCTCATGTCGTTCATGTACTTCGGCATTAACTACTACATTTGTCATATGTTCGTTATCGTCTGTATCGGATGAATTTCGTCTGATATTTAATAAGATATTGTTAAAATTACAATCTGCAATAGCAGTAGAAGTGTCTTCTACGTCTTGATGTAATTGGATCTCTTCAGTGACAGTACTTTTCTTTCGGAGATTAGTTTTTTTTATTGACCTTACTAACAGAGGTGTCTGATACTTTTAGTTTTTTTGCGTTTTTATCCAGCAAATCATTAAGACTAACTGGCAATTTCTTTAGTACAGCCTCTGGATTAATGGGGTGTATCCCAGCAGCACGAAATCCACTTATTATATTTTTACTTTGCGTAATTTTTGAGGCTTCGAGTAGAATTTTTAATAATTCAGGGAATATCTGTTTATTTAATGTATTTGCGCTTGGATGTCGAACTTTGTAGTCCATTAAAATTCTTCTCCATTCTCTCTTTAATGGGCCGAAGAAAGCCACATCAAGAGGCTGAGTATGGTGGGTGGAATTGGGTGGCAAGAAAATGAACCTTATATTGTACTCTTGACACTTAGTTATTATACTTATATTCATATGAGACGATAAATTGTCTCCGATCAAGACCTTAGGATCCGTATTCTTCTCAGCCCATGGGATAATTGTGGTATTAAACCAATCTTCAAAAGTATCCGAATCAAACCAACCAGATTTGGTTTTATTATATCTGGTTCCTTCAGGACCATTGGCACACCAATTTGTCCATAAATTGTCAGCTTTGTAAACTACATATGGAGGGAAAATTTCTCCACTGGCCGTAGCTGAGAACATAACGGATATTGCCGTTTTAGTATTATTTAATGTTTTATTCGGATGTTTAGTGCCTACCTTAAAAATACATTTTTGAGATCCTGGGTTATCAGAAAAATTCGTTTCATCGTAGTTTATTATGTGCTCCGGTTTGACATTAAGCAGTGAAATCTTTAAATTTTCAAAATATGTATTATAGTCCTGTACGCTTTTACTTGCTCGAGATTCTTTTATATTAGTTGTAGAACGCACAGTCGGAACATTTTTGTGTCGTTTTAAAAAAATTCTTACCCACTTCTCTCCCGGCATTTTGTTATTAAAAATACCACTCATCCCATTTTTTACTAAGTAGTCATATATTATTGATCGCAGTTCTAATGATGAAATGGGATAGCCAAATTCTCCACATAGTATCAAACAACTAGCAATTTTCTGTTCATCAACTGGTGTCAGTTTGGTGGGACATCCAACCTTTTTTTGAATGTTTTTGTTTTACTTTATTTAAAATCGTGCGGCGAGGTATATTGAATTGTTTCTCGGCATCATATGACGTAATATTCTTATTTTCCACGAGACCTACGGCAATTTCTAGTAAGCTCTCATCGTAATCTTTATATCGTCTTCGTGGCTTGTTCATTTTAATCGTCCTTCAAAAAAAAAAGTATAAGTAGATGGTTATATATCTAATATGTATAAGTAGTTATATAGATAGTTGTCTACATAGTTATATATTTTTAAAGTCTTTACATACATATATTTTTCAACAAACAAAAACATAAAACAAGAAATTGTTAAGTTGATATATATTTATTAAAAATACAGTAAGTAACCAATACATTCCAGTCCACTATAAAATGCAAAATTTATGTTGTTCTCTCGGGTTTACGGTTGCGAGTTATCGCATAACATACACACAAAAATACATCTTCCTTTTTTGGTGTCGGTATATCTAAGGTATCAACCCTAGCCTAGGCAAAGTTATATCCACTTGTTAAAAAAAAATGTCTATCTTTGCCTATTCAAACATTTCTCGCTAATTATACGTGATTTTTATCAACAAACAATGAGAAACGATCAAGCCAACAACGTTTTATAGAATAAGTTGTAAAACAAGTTAGAAATATGCATATTTTACGACTTACTTGAAAAGTTTTTCCGTAACTTACAATAACCGCCTTGGCGCAATTTCGTTTGACGCACATCTGTCAAAAATTATGCATGCTACCAACATAACGTCTCCAATTTAGTGTTGCCAGATAATGATTCTATAAACTGACAAATGTTTTCAAAGACAAACGAATAAATTGATTAAGATATTAGCAATTCTTCATTTTAGGCAAACATAGGACGAAAATTTGGGCAGTCGACGGTACTTAATTACATTTCTTTTTTTTTTTTTTTCCTAATGGAATTACATTTCTAATAAGCGTTTCAATATAAACCTATTACTAAGTATTTATTAATAATCTCCATTTGACCCCCAGACAAGATTGCTTCCTCTACTTCAAGACGGCTGCATTTATCGAGTTCCGGTTCTTCTTCTCCTTCAAAGCGACTATTGAGGTTACGCTGTACGGCACCAAAGAGAGTCCCAGGAGAATCCCCAACCCCTTCAAAAGTACCCAACATACTACCAAATGGTGGCCAACTCCAAATCGTATCAGGTTTTGGTGGTTTGCACTTAGAAATCTTTGGTGGTATTACCATTGATTTTTAATCAATGGGTATGCAATATAAAACCCACACTATACTTTCATCGAGAATACGAGAAAGGCCACGATCGAGAAAGTTGATACGATTGTTTTAACTTTATTATAATTAAGTATCGAAACTAAATGAAATAAGTAATTAAATAAATTTAAAAATATATATATGTCTTTATTGAAGCTTCCATCATAGATAATCAATCCAATCAAATAAGATAACTCACTCATACCATACTGTAGAAATGCAAACACAGAGCACACTAGCGCGCCATGTATATCATGAGTGCTTTTACTAAATCTTCTTCACTTCACTTGTTTTTACAGCCATGGTGAAAATACAACACAAAAACGTCAGGCTCGCACAAATATAAGGCTAGACAATTAATAGTGTAGATTAATTTAAGGCCACATTCCCGAAAAACAATCATCAAAGACTATGTTGGTCAAGTGATGTCAAACCACGTTACAGTTGCCATTTTGTTATTATTTCGTAGAGCGTTATTCCTTTTTTGCATATTTTGCCATTGTCATAAGAGTTGGTATCCCCCTAAATTATAATACTCTTTGGATGTGACGTCGGCAACCCTGGAAAGCAGCCATTTTGTTTCTTCTTGTCTGCCGACAAGTTGGTGTGAAGGATTAAATCGATTTAATCTTCTGCACCGAGTTTTTCACACCAAATTTGTGTTAATGAAGTGAAAAGTGCGGTGTTAAATATGGCGCGATATGGTCAGAGACCGGAGAATGCCCTTAAGAGGGCCAATGGTAAGTACAAAACTTGACAACATACCACGTTGCGTTTGGTTAGATGACCTTACGGCTTAATTCATGGAATGGGTGAGAAATTACCTGTATATATATATATATATCACACTTTGTAGTAATATTACAGGGGCGCAGGATGACATAGCAATACTTTGAAATTATAACGACAAGATAGCAATACCTAAATTGCTGATACCTACATAACCAATAAATGAAAGACATGATCGGCACACGTAGCATGTCAACTTCCATCCACACCCCAATTGCGTAAAGCTAGGCTGGTGGTGTTCGAACGTGGTACGACACCTAGTAAATATCGCGATAAGGACAAACTATCTTAGAAACAAAATATACTTGTTATTATCATCGCATTTGAAACAAATTGTATGAAATCTAACCCCCGAATTTATAGACAATTTATAACTTCATCAAACGCTATTCAGTGCTGCGCAAAGCGAAGACTTATGCTCAGTATATGACAGGTAAGAGTAGTATTCCACTTAGCAAATATCTATACCATATTGGATTTTTTCATTACATGGTACCTATAACACTAGTTCAAATCCAAGATTAAAATATTTTAAATCAAAATTACATAATTTTCACAAAATTTTGCTTATAACCATGTTGATTGAAGTATCAAAATCTTTAATCAAATAACAGGGGCTTACTATGTTACTAGTTTTATTTCAATGTGTAGTATTCGCGTAAATATAAGAAATCAATTTATGTATGAACTGTTATTTGCAGGCCTTTTTACTTCCTCTCCTAAAGCTTAGCATCTGTACGACATAGGTTCCCAGTATATAGCACATTGTCTCAATGTTTATAAATAATATATGACTCTATTATCTCAGTTGGTAGTCACCCTGCCTTCTGTACTGAGGATCCGGGATTCGGATTCGAATCCTGTTTGGGACAAACTTTGTATGCTGAGCATTAATGTATTATCTGAGTTATTGATGTTTAGCACCTATATAAATATTGTATATTGGGTTCTTCCCTTATCTTCTGTTTTAAAGTAATACACACAACACACACAGACACATATACTATGTACACAGATAATTTAACCTGTCACTTAAATGTACCATCCCTCATACTAAAACATTATTCACAGAATTTATGGACTTAAGCAAGCCAGCACGGGCTTTAGACACATTACAAGAAGTGTTCCGTAACAAAAAATGGGCTTACAACTGGTCCGAGTCTGTGCTGGAGCCTATCATGTTCAAGTACTTGGAGCTGTGTGTGGACCTGCGCAAGTCCCACATCGCCAAGGAAGGGCTGTTCCAGTATAGAAACATGTTCCAATCTGTTAATGTCGGCTCTTTGGAACAAGTTATTAGGTAAGTCAGTTTGTGTTAATAAAGCCCCTAATTGCCTCATGTATCTCCAGTCTAGTCTCCAATACTTATAGCGCCATACAGCTGAGTTAAAAGGTTGTAAAACATAACTTATAGTATCAAGATTTGTAGTTAATTGTGTTGATTTTGATTTTATTCCATAAACATACAAATAATCAGGTGTGACAGACATATACGCTTCATGAGGGTTCCGTTTTTACCATTTTGGTACGGTACCCTAAATACACTTGGAATAGATTCACTATGTCCAAATAGCATATAGCAGCAAATTTTTATAATTAGCTTTTATGCACAGATACAGTTCTGTTACAACTCAATACAGCTACAGAGCCTACAGATTTGGTTGGTGTTAATTTGCTTTTATATCATATAGAGGCTACCTTCGCATGGCAGAAGAGCGCACGGAGGCGGCACGCGCGCAGTCGACCCAGGCCGTAATCGAGACTGATGACCTGGACAATATCGCAACCCCTGAGAGCATCCTGCTGAGCGCGGTGTCAGGGGAGGACGCCCAGGATCGGTCCGACAGAACCATTCTAACACCATGGGTCAGTATTCAACACGGTTCTTTTACAGAATCAAGTACTAGTCAAATGTCCATGTTTGTAACCCTTGCAAGTCACATCTAGAGTAGTATAATTACACAGACTGTGCTGACGTGAGGGCCAATTTCATACTTTTTGAAATACCTATTACTCGAATCATGTATAATAAATAATTAGGGATGTGCTGAATATGTGGAAATTATTTGTCATTGGGCAGTTTTATCTTTATTCGACCGAATATTAAGTGTGAAGCATTTAAGTGAGCGTCGCGACACCTTGTAGTGAGCGTCGCGACGTCTTATAGCGTCGCATTTATGTCGCTGGCAGCAGAATTGTCTGTGCAAATAAGGATGGATGTTGTTGGATTCAATTCTTATCACACCAAGTTAACCTATATGAACATATTAACACAGGTGAAATTCCTCTGGGAGTCGTACTGCCAGTGCCTCGAGCTGCTTCGTACGAATGCGCACGTGGAGACCTTGTACCACGACATCGCGCGCATGGCTTTCCAGTTCTGCCTGAAGTACTCCCGCAAGACAGAGTTCAGGAAACTGTGTGACAAACTACGCAAGCATCTTGAGGATATCTGCAAGCCGACGGTATGTACCTTTATTAGTATTTTTTCTTTTTAATGTATATATATAGTTCATCCGACCAGATGAAGCCCTTGCAAAATATGGTTCTCTTACTAATACTGTAATAAACATGTTAGTACTATTGTATTTCTATTAGAACCACCAACTAATGTGAAGTGGGTGCTAGGTGTGGGCTCACAACAATAGTTTAATGGCTTGGATGGGGATCAAGCCCCAATCCTTTAGGTGATAAGCCACACCCTGTACCAACTAACCTCTCTAACTGTTGCAACCTTTAATGTTTATAATGATGTAGAGCTTCCACAGAAAATGGACCCAATACTAACAGCCGTGTGCCAACAAAACAACAGAATACTTCAAAATGTTTAATAGTTTTAGTCAATTATCATCAGCGTTTCTTTATTATTTTATTTAAACTTTGCTGTGCGTCATGTGTGTGTCTTACAACTTATAGGACAAACTATATTGACCAACTGCATCTCAGAATGAAATCCAGCATCAAATTAATATTGTTGAATAATGAATTTTCCGCCTCGCATTGATGGGAGGCTCGTGCCCAACAGTGGGACATTAAAAAGTGCTGATATAATTATTATAAGGAATATTATTTAAATTGTCAGGTCCAAACCGGAAATGTGAGCATCTCGAAGCCGGAGACGCAGCAGCTGAACCTGGAGACCAGGCTGTTCCAGCTCGACAGTGCTATACAGATGGAATTATGGCAGGTGTGTACTAGATCTTTGTATCAATAATCCACTAATCTGGTTGATTCAATGTTATCTTCACTACACAAATAATGAAAAAAACATTTTTTTTTTAATTTTATCGCGTTTATATTTTGATTTTACGACCTCCCGTGACCATGGTTGCTGTAAAGCAGCCGAAACGTCGGGAACGTAAAATCAAAATATAAACGCGATAAAATCCTAAAAATTAGTTTTATTTCAATGTGTAGTATTCGCGTGAATATAAGAAATCAATGTACACAAATATTTTTGGAATCATTTCTATTTGTTTTTAGTATTATTTGAGTATATTGTTTATGACAAGTAATGCTCACCACTGCATACATGTGGACTTGTTATTTTACTACCCCAGAACCCTTTCTTTACCAAGGATTAAAAATGTATTGTATACTGGCACTGGCAGCTATTACCATGCCAAGTTACATTAAAATCAGGCTAGTTCACTTTGAGATAAGATACATTTTTTTTACTATACCATGGGGAGCCATCAATTTCTTGGGATAAAAGTGTCCTATTTCATGGTGCACGTCATCATCATCACCTTGTTTATCATCATACCAAGTTTTATCAAAACCGGTCACGTATTTTAGAATAGACGGACAAAAATTCCAATGAAGGGCGGCTCGCATTCTTTGTCGTCAAGTCAAAGTCGAATCATTTATTTCGTATAGGCCTACGGGGGCACTTACAAATCATCATTACATTTTTTTTTTCTTAAGTCGACATCCGGATCGGAACGCGTCCTCAACCAACCAACTAAAGAACCATTTTAAGGTTTTTTTTTTCAAAAATATTCAATGTACACACACCAATACAATAAAGTTTGTGCTGTTACACGTATAGATTATCTAAATAAGTATTTCTCAATACAAATTGTTTTTGCCATCACTCCAGGAAGCCTACAAGGCGATCGAGGACATCCACAACCTGATGAACATGTCCAAGAAGACCCCGGTCGCGAAGACCATGGCGAACTACTACGGCAAGCTGGCGCTCGTGTTTTGGAAGGCGGGCCATTGCCTGTTCCACGCCGCCGCGCTGCTGAAGCTCTTCCAACTGTCCAGGGAAATGAAGAAGAATATCACTCAGGAGGAGCTGCAAAAGTATGTGTTATTGTAGCTATAGTCGATCCCATGAGTTCGGTGACCCGTGACGCTTTGCTCGGTTAGCAAGTTATGCCATTATTCGAACTCCTCCGAAATAAATCCCATGTCCAGCTGTCTCGTGGCTGTGACGTGGTAGGCCTCGGAGGGACAGCATACCGGGGGCTTGACGCGACAGATTACATCACACATGTGTACTCTGTGTTAATTTATGCCTGCACAAGTGATAGCTCCCTTGTGGTCCGACTCTTTCGGCGTATGTCTTAAAAGTCGACCATCAACGATTGTAATACGATAAATTATAAAATTATGATTCATTTGTACAAGATATTACCGAAAGTGTATACTAAGCCCTGCATGCGCTTCTTTAGCACATTTGTAATGAATATGCGGAGTCAGAATTTCGATTTAAAAAAAAAATTGTCGCCTACAAAATGACAATTGTTATTTTATGATTATTTTGAAATTGACACATCGAAATTCTGATTTCACATAAAACAAATGAAATTCTGACTTAACATTTTGATTACAAATAGGGTAAAGAAGCACAGGTTCAAAGGTACTTTGTATAACCCCCTCTGAATCACCTTGTATACATCACATAAATAGCAACTTACTGTACCTTATGAGGGCGAGAGCCTGGTGATCTTTACCACTGGGATTCAGAGAATCAAGTCCAAATAAAAAAAAAATTTGGAAATTAAAAATTGTTATTGTAGAAAAAAACTACAAGCAGAGACTTGTAATTTACCTGAGCCATTTGACCTTGCATCTGCTAAAGCCAAATCCTAATAAACGCCTCAAGATTCATAATATCCTGAAACGCAATAAATAATAAGCTATGCCCTATGTGACGGGCAGACCGGACAACATAAACAAATATGCTAATAGCCCAATGGCTGATTATAAGTTCACAAATAAAATATATTAACGTATGTACCCAGGATGGCGTGTCGAGTCCTGGTGGCGGTGCTGTCGGTGCCGCTGCCGTCGCTCCACCCGGAGTTCGACCGGTTCGTCGAGACCGACAAGAGCCCCGTCGAGAAAGCGCAGCGGCTGGCCGTACTGCTCGGGCTGGCCCAGCCGCCCACTAGAACTTCCTTGTTGAAAGGTAATCATAAGATATAATTGATAGAACTAGGCGATACTTGGCGGAAATCCATTGTTAAACTAATGGGGGAAGAGGAACCCACTACTGACCTTCGGCTTGTCAACTTTCCCAATTATAAACCAAACAAGTTTGATCGATAATTAAAGAAGCCAGCAACACCGAACTCCTCTAAGATGTAAGTCGAGAAACTATCTATCACGAGTGACGGGACTCCAAATAAAATACAATTATGGGTCAGTGGTGGGTTCCTCTTCCCCCATTAGGTAAACATAAGATTTAACAAAAATACGCCTATGCGTTTGTAGCGACCTCTATGTCGTCGCTACACATATCATACTCACCACGACGAATACAGATGGCGCTGTATACAATTCATGAATATCCACACACGCCTGAATCGCGGTATCAGAGTTTTCCGTCAACGTAAGATATATACAAGACCCCCAACAACAGCCTTCGGGGCACAGCGGCCGGCCCTGTGAGGCATAACATGCTTTGAAGATCTTCGCTTTGTTGTGAACCGTTAATTGTAAATGGGACCACAATTATAGACGCAATATATACGCCTCCGAAATAAATCCCATGTCCAGCTGTCCCATGGCTGTGACATGGTAGGCCTCGGAGGCACAGCATATAGGAGGCTATGACGCGACAGATTACATCACACATGTGTACTCTGTGTTAATATATGCCTGCACAAACCACTAGGTGAATCCCACTAATTATATATGTGAAAGTTTGGATGGATGGATGGATGGATGTTTGTTACTCAATCACGCCAGAACGGCTGAACGCATCTGGATGAAATTTGGCACATAAATAGATTATAGTCTGGAATAGCACATAGGCTACTTTTTGTCCCGGTAAAATGTGTGGTTCCCGTGGGATAGACTGGCGTCGAACCTAGTATATAAATCTTATACAGATATTAAACATCCACGACTCGCGTACAAACATTTGTGCTCCACACACGTTTTCGTTCCTACCAAGATTGGAACCCGCGACCCTCGGTACAGAAAGCAGGATCACTGCCAACTGCGAGAATCAGGTGGGTTATTTTAAATCATTCGGATGGACGGATTTGAAACTTTCCAATGTTGGTGTCGCTCCCGACGAGATTTCTGACGGAAACTTTTTGACAAAATGATTTGGTATTACCAACGAGAAACATCGAAGATAATCCAATTCGGAAATTTTAATAGCGATTGCGGTAATCCAGTTAAGAAGTTTTCGATTTCATTTCCGATATCGATTTCGAATCGTTTAAAATAACCCTGCCGGTCCTCTTGGGGTTTGGAACCAGCATTTGGTGTATATGATGTGTACAATGTTGATTGATATCCCATAGACGTGGTCCGTCTGAACGTGGTGGCGCTGGCCACTCCTCAGCTGCAGCAGCTGTACGCGTGGCTGGAGGTGGAGTTCGACCCGCTCACGCTGTGTCGCAACGTGCAAACCGTCGTTAAGTCGCTTGAAGAGGAAACCAGTAAGTAACATAACATAACAAAAATACTCACAGAACATTCGTATATTAATTATGACACAGCCGTAGAGTAACACTACCAATTGTATATCAGAATATATAATTAAATACACTAGATAATAATTTATTATAGTTATATATTTACATTTTAACATAAACGGCACAGAATTAAAAGTTAGTATACCATATTGATTTCTTATATTTACGCGAATACTACACATTAAAATAAAACTAATCTAACGGATTTTTATCGCTTTTATTTTAAGTTTTCACGTTCCCGACGTTTCGGCTGCTTTATAATATCCGTGGTCACGGTAGGACTGATTCGACACCGAAACGTCGGGAACGTAAAAACATTAAATAAACGCGATAAAAATCAGTTAGATTAGTTTTATATCAATGTGTAGTAATCGTGTAAATATAAGAAATCAATATGGTATACTAACTTTCAATTCTGGACCTTTTGATCTCGGTCGTAATCATTATGTGAAGTTAGAACTTCGATATGTCATATTCCATGCAGAGTAGTCCTGTATATTTATATTTGTCATATGGTTTTCGAAAGACTTGCAGGTTCCCTCACGATGTTTATTATAGCAAGTGACAGAGTCATGGTTGATAATGAGATTCGCATATGAATCCTTTAAACTGCTAGGGTTTGAAGCAGTATAAACGCCTCCGAAATAAATCCCATGTCCAGCTGTCCCATGGCTGTGACGTGGTAGGCCTCGGAGGCACAGCATACCGGGGGCTTGACGCGACAGATTACATCACACATGTGTACTCTGTGTTAATTTATGCCTGCACAAATATGTATTTTTCAACGGTCTCAATTACTCTGCAACATTGTATGGGTAGACTTTAATTTTTGATTATACCAAAGGCACCTTTTTACGTATAGGCATAAATTTTTTCCTAAATGTTGACTCAGGTTGTGACCATGCCATGCTTCACCAAAATCCGTCCCGTAGTTTCAGACTGACAGACAGACAAAAATTTTGCGACATGGAAATGTGCTATCGAAGCGCAGGTTCAATGGCCAGTACCCATTCTGAATCACCTTTATAACTATTTATGTAGTGACATTAAACATCCATGAGTCCGGCACAAATATTGATACGAAGTTTGTCCTGACTGGGACCTATGGGGACTGAAAGCATGGTCACTACAAATAGGATCATCATCAACTCAATTCCAGGCTCGTCCCTCGCCCAGTACACGGTCGCGCTGACGGACGTGGCGCTCGTGCGCCTGATCCGGCAGGTGGCGCAGTGCTACGCGTGCATGCAGTTCGCGCGGCTGCTGGAGCTGGCCGCCACCGACGACCTGTTCCACCTCGAGCGACTGCTGGTGGACTGCGTCAGGCACAACGACATGCAGATACGCGTCGATCATGCCAACAAGTTTGTATACCAATGATCTGTATAAACTACTGCACTGGCGATACACTTCGTTGTTTTGTGCCTGTTTGATTTTCGCCATTCCTGATAGTAGTGATAGGGGAGTGTCTATGGTACTGTTGATAAAGATTTGACTTGTGACAACCATGTCGCCAAAATATCAATAAAATTAATCATTATCTTATAGCATAATTATAATAACTACATATCTTATACCCTGCCCTAAATTAACTTTTTTTTTTTACGTGGGGAAATGCAATTACGCATCCCCTCCCGGCCGGGGGGGGGGGGTATGTGGGACTCCCCGGCAGAGTGCCGGTATACCCACTAAAACCCCACGGTCCGCCTTCACCGCCTTTGAGTGGGGCGCCACAGGATCGCACATGGCATACTACTGTGGCGCCCCGGCAAATGCCCGACCTTACCTTACCTAACCTACCTTTTTAATAAAATGTGTTCTGTACGTGTTTATCGCACAGATAAGTACAGATACGTTCCAAGCAACGCGTCTTTTTGTATTTAATGTCAACTTTAGATAGTTGTAAATTACGTGTAACAAGGCCGTAGACGGCCTTGTTACACGTAATTTACAGGACAGGAATTCACCTGGCCCTCGAAGTGAATTCCTGGCCGCCTTATTCCACAGGGGGAGGGTCGAATTTCTAAACAAAGAAAATAAGTGACAATAATAAAAAAAATGTATAAGATGGTGGGTTGGATAAGACGTTTGGTTGAGATCAAACCCGTCCTACGACCTATACACGTAATGAAAAGGCAACAGTTCCCTATCATATACGAGCTATAAAGCTGAATAAATTACTTTGCATAGACCGCTATGCGACAAAATGTTCATGGTTGTGTTGGTTGTAATATATGATGTGTATGGTCCCAGGTGCGTGCACTTCGGCGTGGAGGCCGGCGGCGGCGAGTGGTGCTCCACGGCCGACGAGGCGTGCGGCGGCGCCATCCTGCAGGCCACGCCCGCTGAACAGGTGCGACTACTCTTCTTTTTTTTAAATTTGGCAATAGGCTACAAAGTAGTGCCATTTTTGCAAGTGTGTAAAACATCTTCAGCGTTGTTTTCACACACACAAGATCGTACAAGATGAAATTATTATTTTCTATCAATAGGAAAAAACTAGAGATATGATTTTTATAGTAATTTGTCTATAGGGTTCTGAGGTATCAGTTCATTTTGGAAATGGAGTCTCTTGCCGAAAATAGTTTGGTAATCCGTGTGATAGATGTAGAGGTTGGATATGCGGTGTGGTGTTTGCAATGGAGGGAAGTGGATTGTTTTCTTCCAACTCCTCGTATTTTTATCTTTCGATTAATTTCGTGCGGGTTCCAAGACAATTAACATTATCCCGGGACTCGCCGAGGGTCAAACCTCGGTGTTATCATGGGACACCACTGTAGATCCTGGCTTACAGGAGTAGCAGTGGCGGGAGTGTGGGGCGGGCCTAGTACCAAAAAATATCCCGGGGGTCGCCGAGGGTGAAACCTCGGTGTCTTCATTGGACACCACTGTAGATCCTGGCTTACGGGAGTAGCAGTGGCGGGCCTAGTCCCAAAAAATATCCCGGGAGTCGCCGAGGGTCAAACCTCGGTGTCTTCATTGGACACCACTGTAGATCCTGGCTTACGGGAGTAGCAGTGGCGGGCCTAGTCCCAAAAAATATCCCGGGAGTCGCCGAGGGTCAAACCTCGGTGTCTTCATTGGACACCACTGTAGATCCTGGCTTACGGGAGTAGCAGTGGCGGGCCTAGTCCCAAAAAATATCCCGGGAGTCACCGAGGGTCAAACCTCGGTGTGTTTATGGGACACTGGCGGTGTGGTGTGATGTGGTGTGCAGGTGCGCGAGCAGCTGGTGCGCGCGGCGGCGGTGCTGAGCCGCGCGGCGGCGGCGCTGTTCCCGGCGCGGCGGCGCGGCGAGCGCGAGCGCGCGCGCGCCGCCATGGTGCAGCACTACCACGAGCACAAGCACGCCGACCACCACCGCGTGCTGCAGCGCCACAAGATCATCGAGGAGCGCAAGGAGTACATCGAGCGCCTCAACACCGTGCGCGAGGAGGAGGAACTCAGGTCACACACTACCACATATTGATCCCCCAGCTATATTGATTTTTAATAGTGATGTGGTAAATGTCGATCGATGTTTCTGTATTGACTCCACTCTATTTTAATTCCGAGTTCAAAATGTTTCATAGACTGAGACGTTTTACATGAACTAAGAATAAAAAAATAAGCAGTATTTCAAGAGATAATTTTTGATTTAGAATTATATTCAACTAATTCGTTGTCATTGTGCTCATCTTTGGACACATTTATTATAATAATATCATATACAGATCTTTTTAACCGTTGAGTATAATAGGTGTGAAGTATTGTAAAATCAATCTAACCTAACCTAAACTTAGTATGGTTCTATTCGTCCTTCTATGGGTCGTTTGTCAAACACCTATTTTATTCATTCTTGGGAGTTCTCTACACAGAGAATAAAAATTACCATGCAAACTTGAAACATAGGGGTTGAATTCCCAGAAATCCCTTCATGATGAATGCTTACGTCACATGAGGATGCTACTGCCCAAATTTCACGTTTCCACGTCCAGTGGTCTACTCTGTGCTTAGTGGGTTATTAAGGGGCTAATTATGATGATTGCGTAATTGATATAGTCAAGAATGTACAAGTCCCAGCAGTAAATATTGCACATCGGGAATAGAAAAAGATTCGGCTTTGTAGAGCATCGTCTCTTTCATTCTTGCCTCTAGCCGATAGTCTCATTCTAAAGCTCGACGTGCAATATTCATGGCCGGGTGCTGTAATTGGTATTGTTGCTTGTCGTGTCGCAGGCGGCAGGAGGAGCAGTCGCGGCTGGCGGCGGCGGCGGAGGCGCGGCGCCAGGAGGCGGAGCGCGAGGAGCGCGAGAAGCGGCGCTACGAGTCGGAGCTGGCCGCCATGCGCGAGCGCCACGTGCGCGAGCGCGTCGCGCACATGGCGCAGACCGCGCACGGGCAGAAGATGCTGCAGAAGCTCGACGAGGAGGTACGCGACACACCGCTCCACACATGGACAATATACGAGTCACCTTCGTCCGTAGGAGAATTAAGTACCCTCGAGATACCCTACACGTGACCCTGGGTGGTGCCAACCACGTGACAACTCTACTGGTGGTAGGCTTCGGCCGTGGCTTGTCACCACCCACTGAACAAAGCCATGTCGCCAAGCGGCCTAGCCGTGTTCCGGCATGATGTTCGGTGTTGCCATTCATGGATGGCGGCTCAGATAAGTTGCGCTGCATGTGCCTCTATCTACTGCCGCCTTCCTACCTAGGCAAGTATGCTCCATCGTAGATCTCATCGTCACTTACCATCAGGTGAGATCGAGATCAAATACTTGCCTATAATGTAATAAAAAAAAAAAACCGTCATCATATATAATAACAACTAGCTGCGCCCGGCGGTGTTACCCGCGATAAAAAGTATGAAAAATTAAAATATCTATCCCACGGGAAACATACATCCTACCGGGATAAGAAGTAGCCTATGTGCTATTCCAGACTATAATCTATCTCTGTTCCAAATGTCGTCCAGACCCTTTCAGCCATACAGGCGTGATAGAGTAACAAACATCTATCCTTCCAAACTTTCACATTTATAATATTAGTATAGTATAGATATACACAAATAAATAAAATTGCAGTGTCTGTTTGTAATATTAAAATAACCGCTTTTTACTAAGTGCATTTGGATGTATACACGGTACATATACCCAAACAACATTTTTTACAATTTTTGTCTGTCTGTTTGTTGCGGATAATCTCTGAAGTGGCTGGACCGATTTTGACGGGACTTTCACTGGCAGACAGCTGATGTAACAAGGAGTAACTTAGGCTACTTTGAAAAACGTTTTTGTTAAATACCACGCGGACGATGTCGCGGGTAACGCCTAGTTAGTGCTATAATATGAATATCACCTCACAGGACCTCAAGAAGATGGACGCTGAAGCTATCGCCCAGCGCGAGGCTGAAGAACTCATGAAGGAGCGCCGCGAGCTGCAGGCGAGATTGAAGTCACAAGAGAAGAAGGTAACTATAATATTACTAGCACTTGTAATGTCCCACTGTTGGGCCCGAGCCTCCCTTCGATGCGAGGGGAATTAGGCCATAGCCCGCCACGCTGGCCCAGTGCGGGTTGCCGGACTTCGCACGTCTGTCGAGGGTATCTCTCAGTTTTGCCGGTTCCCTCACGACGGTTTTCCTTCACCGTTTTGCAAGTGTTTTTTTTTTTTTTTATTACATTATAGGCAAGTATTTGATCTCGATCTCACCTGATGGTAAGTGACGATGAGATCTACGATGGAGCATACTTGCCTAGGTAGGAAGGCGGCAGTAGATCGAGACGCTACATTCACTAGGCACATGCAGCGCAGCTGATCTGACCCGCCATCCATGAATGGCAACACCGAACATCATGCCGGAACACGGCTAGGCCGCTTGGCGACATGGCTTTGTTCAGTGGGTGGTGACTAGCCACGGCCGAAGCCTACCACCAGTAAACATGGTTGAAAATGTGATTCGCACATGAAATTTAGAAATCTCAGAGCTGCAAGCAGGGGTTTGAACCAGCGATCGTCGTTGCCGAGGCAAGCATCCTACCAACTTAGCTATCACTGCTCAAATATACCCACGTAATCATTTCTATAAGTGCATTTATAAATGAAATCATTCAATGACTTGACTAACTAGATATACAGATGTGGATACTTAAGTAAGTAAGTAATAAGTCTTGGGTTGTGGTAAGTACGATTGGTGATTAATTTACAAATATTTTGTGTTAAGGTCGACTACTTCGAGCGCGCCAAGCGTCTGGAGGAGATCCCGCTGCTGCAGAAGAGCTTGGAAGAGAAGCAGGTGCAGGACAAGGCCTTCTGGGAGCAACAGGAGAAGGAACGCATACAACAACTTATTGGTGAGATTAGTATTTTTTTAACCCACATGTTTTTCGATTTATTTTTCTTTAGTTACTCTATGGATTTAGTCATTTACAATGTAGAATATATATCCTCTAAATATCAAATCTCTAGGTTTACCGGTTTAGGCTGCGTGTTGTCTGCCAGTCAGTGTTAACCCTTAATAGCCTAGAGTTTCAATTTTGATACCAATCTTTTAAACCGAATGTTCACATTACTATTAGTTTTTTTTTATAGGTTGGCTGTACGTATTTTACTGTTGTATAATATTCTTTCCAACGAAATTAAAAAAAAATCAAATGTCATTATTATTAAACACAGTAATATTAAAAATAAATCACTTTCGTAAATCAGGCTACTAAGGGTTAAGAATTGTAATAGCCATGAACCATTAATTTGTAATGATGTACATAGAGTTAGTACTTTTTTTTACCAGCTGCTAATGTCTGCCTAGCCGGTCCTACATTGTTCTCACCTACCCATAACAATGTACTGCTCAAATCTCAAATCTCTAACGGATCATTTTAAAAAGAGCAACCATGGAGTTTTTTGCGCTTTCTTCTCCATAGGAACGGCATTCCGAACGGGTGGTAAAGTCTCATCTTAGCATTTTGTAACTATTTTCACGATTCATAAGTACTGTACTTAATGGTTTACATGAATAAAAAAAAATCTGATTCTGTTTCATTTGATGGTACCTTACCAACTATGAATGTAGCAAGTATGTCATGCCAATGAATGACTTGTTTGTACTGTAAATAACGTGGTGTAAGTCCGTGCTGATGTTGGTGTGTGTGCGGCGGGATGTAGAGGCGCGCGCGCGCGACGTGGAGACGGCGCGGCGCATGTCGCGCATGGCGGCGCAGCGCGACGCGTTCATGGACAAGCTGCGCAGCGAGCGCGGCGCCGCGCACCGGCAGCGCCTCGCCGCCTTCCGCGACAAGCTGGCGGCCGAGCGCGAGCGCCGCCGCGCCGAGCGCCGCCTGCAGCGCGTCGAGAAGCGCCGCCAGGAGGTACGCCACGCCACACACACACCTTTTTTTTTTGTTCCCGCTGGGAAATGTATTTACGCATACCGCCCGAGCCCCGGGGAGCTTGGACGGTTATGTGGGGCTCCTGGAAGAGTCCAGACTACCCACTAAAACCCAGCGCCGCCATCTCTGCCTTTTGTGGGGCGACACGGGATCGCTCTACGAGCACGCTACCGTGAAATCCACACCCACACCTACACGAACAAATCGCAGTACCAAATTGTCATCTTCTATACAAATAAATAAAATTGGAGAGTCTGTTTGTAATATTACAATAACCGCTTTTTACTAAATGCATTTGGATGTATACACGGTACATATACCAACACAATTTTTTTTACAATTATTGTCTGTCTGTCTGTTTATTATCGGCTAATCTCTGAAATGGCTGCACCGATTTTGACAGGAATTTCACTGGCAGATAGCTGATGTAACAAGAAGTAACTTAGGCTACTTTTATTTTAGAAAAACTTTTTTTTTGTTAAGTACCACGCGGATGAAGTCGCGGGTAACAGCTAGTGATAAATATGTCTTTTCATATTTACTCAGACTTGTTTCGAAGCTCAGATGTGGCGTTGCCGTTAGCAAAAGTGATGCCACTTTTTCCATGTATTTCTTGTGGTAAATGTTACCACAAACAAAACGTTTTGCCCGGTAAATGGTCTGGCGTAGACGTAATGAGTGCTAGAAATAGTGTATTTACAGGCTAGACCTTTTTTAGGCGTTAATGAATATTCTGTTCTAATAGGTCTGTGTTTATCGTGATAATTATTACATAATGATCAAAGCGGTTTCAACGTGCAATCGATACTTAACTGATGTTAGTTAACCTATCAATATTTACGTGAATATTGACGTTTAGTGAATGTAGCGTCTCGATCTACTGCCGCCTTCCTACCTAGGCAAGTATGCTCCATCGTAGATCTCATCGTCACTTACCATCAGGTGAGATTGAGATCAAATACTTGCCTATAATGTAATAAAAAAAAAAAAAAACGTTCGAACCGTCTAGATAAGTTATACACATAAATCAACTATTTTAATACATTTCATACATTGTTTTGATTGACCCTTACACATGCGTGTTGTGTGCATCAGTGGTTGGCGGAGAAGCACCGGCAGGAGGAGCGCGCGGCGGAGGAGGCCAAGCGGCTGCAGGAGGAGGAGGAGCGGAAAGAGCGCGAGGAGCGCGAGCGCAAGCACCAGGAGGAGCTCGCCCTGCTGCGCGAGCGGAAGGAGCGAGAGGACAAGTCAGTGCCCATCACTACCTCTCCAGAAATAACTCACTGAACACATATTTGCCCCTTTTTTATCTCTGTTGATTTATTTTAAGGAATGTACTATTAGGTTTCCTTGGGATGCAACCATGCGACCGAGCCGTGTAGCTTTTTTTAAGTCATCGCAAGATAATATAGATTTCGACTTTTATAGTCTGCCATATAAATTCTCGCTCCATCGGGCAATCGCCTTTTCCTTCCGCCATTATTTAATATGCTTATGGTTTATGTGGATGTTTGACTCGTACCGTTTATAATAGGTGTAACAAAAATAGTGTAAATTTATTGAAATGAAATGAATAAAAAAAACGAATTTTACGGATTTTTTCGCGATTATTTTATGTTTTTTACGTTCCCAACGTCTCGTACGTACGTAACGTAAAAAACATAAAATAAACCCAGAAAGAATCCGCAAAATTAGTTTTATTTCAATGTGGTATTCGAGTATAAAGAAATATAAGTAATCAATATGTGTAACCAGAGTTTAGTCTGTAGTCTGTAACATTTCCCGTACGTAAAACTAATAGTATTCCGTTTCTCAGGGAACACCAGGAGATGCTCGCCCGCGCAGAGGCCCGGGCTCGTGCTAAAGAAGCCGAGATCGCTCGTAAGCTCGACGATCAGAAGAGCACCGTCTCGTCCAGCTGGCGGCGCGGCGGCGCGCCCGAGCGGACCGAGCGGCCGGCCGAGCGCGCGGCCGAGCGGCCCGAGCGCCCAGCTGAGCGGCCCGAGCGGCCCGAGCGCGAGGACGCCTGGCGCGGGAAGCCCGCAGAGAAGGACGATAAGAAACCTGCGGACACGCCGTGGCGCGGAGGTATTTATTATTATTATTTTGACAGTCTGCTATAAAATTAAGCCACTGCCACCAGTGTAGGAAACTTTTTCTTATTGGTTTTTTGGAGTATTTTAATGTCTCTGATGATTGAATCTCACTAATATTATAAAAGTGAAAGTTTGAATGGATGGATGTTTGTTACTCAATCACGCCAGAACTGCTTAACGGATCTGGATGGAATTCGGCACAGAGATAGATTATAGTCTGGAATAGCACATAGGCTACTTTTTATCCCGGTAAAATTGATTCTGAGGCGGTACAAAGTTCGCCGGGACAGCTAGTTAAATTATATATTGCTGCGATCGTCAGACTTCAGGGAGCGACAAAAAAGTCATTCCATTCCGATGTGACTGTACCGATATTTACATTGTCATGTATATCGGTCACGTGATATCTACAACTGGCGGTGTGAGTGGATGTGGCACCGATTGAGCTCTATTAGTGAACGTCTCCATAGAATCTTTGATCATTCAAGAAGTCCGCGTTCTCTGGATCATGCGGCCAGCGGCCAGAATAGGCCGTCACCAATGAATGTCATCACAATTATTATAATTCCAGCCCTTTTTAATGTCCCTCTGCTGGGCGAAGGCCTCCCCTCAATGCGAGGGGGATTAGGCCATAGTCCACCACGCTAGCCCAGTGCGAGTTGGCGGACTTCACACATCTTCCGAGGGGTTCTCTCAGACATCATAATTGTTCGTTTGAAAATATTAGCCGTCTAACGCGGGAGTCCTCTTAATTCATTTTTTTTAAATCCCATTTTTTTATTTTTTTTTTATTACATTATAGGCAAGTATTTGATCTCAATCTCACCTGATGGTATGTGACGATGAGATCTACGATGGAGCATACTTGCCTAGGTAGGAAGGCGGCAGTAGATCGAGACGCTACATTCACTAGGCACATGCAGCGCAGCTGATCTGACCCGCCATCCATGAATGGCAACACCGAACATCATGCCGGAACACGGCTAGGCCGCTTGGCGACATGGCTTTGTTCAGTGGGTGGTGACTAGCCACGGCCGAAGCCTAGCACCAGTAAAACCACCATGTTTAGGTGCAAGCCGCCCCCGCGAGCCAGTGCAAGACGAGCGCCCCCGCTCGCCGGAGCGGCGCCCACCGGCGCGGGACGAGCGCCCACCAGCCCGCGATGAGCGCCCACCGCCCAGGGACAGAGACGACCGCCCACCCAGGGATGACAGGTACATCATATTTAGCTCCGCAAAGACATAATGTACACTACCGCTAGCTCGCTATTGCGACTGCGGCTGTGGCTTAACTATGCCCTTTTCTTTTTATCACGTAACTCTATCTCATGCAAGCACGTTGCGGCCCCTACCGCCGGGGTACAGTGCGATTCGCGTTAGGATCGACAGTGACTGATGCCTCCCAATATGGGAACTTGTCAATGGGCTGGAATAGTAGTTTTTTCTCGGAGCTCGACATACTTAGTGACGAAGACGCTGTGCCGCAGAGCCTAGCGATGGCGCAAGCTGCCCGCAACAATGTTTGAACAATTTTTTTTGTCATAGACTAAACTTTATGACATTTGATTTTTATGCATATAGATGTAAATTTATGTTTTACAATGGCGGCCGGCGGCGGCCGCGATTATATACTTGCGATATCAAACAGCCGAGACTAAGTTCGGACATACAAAACGCAAGGGAACGCTAAAGTGGTCTGTGCTTACACGCACATATTGCTTCAAGTTTAATTTTAATAATTTAACGTGTTCGCCGTATGCAGATGGTAATAAGGTGTATATTCGCAGGCGCGAGGAGCGTCCCCGCGACGAGGGCGGCTGGCGCGCCGCGCCGCGCGACTCCGACCGGGAGCGCGACCGAGCCCCGGCTGACAGGTCAGAGACAACACTATCTTGAAAGGTCGCCTATGCTAATTTCCGTGATGTTAAACGTCTAATGTAATTGTCGCAATATTTTACACGATCCTTTTAAAACCTTAGAAGATGATAATGCGATTTTATTTTAAACTAGCCGTTACCCGCGACTTCGCCCGCGTGGTGTTTAACAAAAGAGTTTTTCTAAAATAAAATTAACCTAAGTTACTCCTTGTTAAATTAGCTATCTGCCAGTGAAAGTCCCGTCAAAATCGGTCCTGCCATTTCAGAGATTAGCTGAAACAAACAACAACCAAAACATTTTATATTACAATTTTTGTCTGTCTGTTTTTGGTATATGTACCGTGTATTCAAATGCACTTAGTACAAAGCGGTTATTTTAATATTACAAACAGACACTCCAATTTTATTTATTTGTATAGATGATGTATTTTATTATAATATGTATAAATGTTTTGTGAACAGCGGACCACGTTATGGCGGTCGTTCAAGTGGTCCCGAGGGCGGCAGCTGGCGGCGCGGACCCGCCGACCCGCCACCGGCTTCATCAGTACGTATACCACCCAACCTTTACTTACCAGGAAATTAAACACAACATATAACCTTTATTGTATATCCCATTTCTGAACACGATATAGGCAAGTATTTGATCTCGATCTCATCTGATGGTAAATGACGATGAGATCTACGATGTAGCATACTTGTCTAGAAGGTACCTGTTCACTCTCGACTTGAAAACACCCAGATTATAGTCGACGGGGAATAAAGACGCCGGTAGCGTGTTCCATTCCTTGGCAGTTCGCACGATGAAAGTAGAAGCAAACCGCTTAGTACGTACCGAAGGAATGTCCACCGTTGTAACGGTTGCGTGTTATAGCGGTTGCGTGTTATAGCCTGATTACTACGACAAGACACCACTCTCGGCCAAACAAACAAGGTTTATAATTGCCGAGCAGTGGATAGACCTACCGAGCACTCGGCTGGATACACTGTCTCACCATTTTATTTGTTACGTGTAATTAGGCTTAGCAAGTACTGCTATTAAACACATGCAGTGAATACCTCATAATAATATCGTCAGAAGAACACCCCAACTGTACGGTCCTGGGCCTCAAGTCTGCTAACACAATCGATCCATAATCGAACAGCAACCGCATAGTAACTGTCACTTTTGACAGATATCCCATACAATATCGGTCAAAAGTGACAGTTAGTGTGCGGTTGCTGTTCGATTATGGATCGATTGTGTTAGCCGACTTGGGGCCCTGGTACTGTACAATGAACTGGGACAATTCTCGTATATTATTACTTGTATTGATATTAAATAACCATCAGTATCTTGAGTACAAACATTTGTGTTCATCACACATAGTATATTTGTTATTATTATAAATTATGTTGGAGTATGTAAACGGGAAAAGCAAAAAGGTTTTAATATTGAATAGAAGAAAGTTGCGCCTGTCAACTTTCTTGACACTGTTTTTTTACATCGTATTTTTACGCTCTTTATATTGTTAAATCCAAATATGTCTCATTTATCACCTTCAATCTTGCTTCTTCTTTGCCCGTAACCCATCAGATGTTATATTATGTTTGACTTGAATAGGAGCGTTCGTCCGCCTGGCGGTCCAAGGACGGTCCGCCGCGCGACGACCGCTACCGCGACGCGCCGCGCCGCGACGACCGCGGCGACCGCGACGGCTTCCGCGACCGAGACCGCTACCCGCCCAGGAGAGACGACCGGTAACTGTAGCCGTTATACTTTTAATTGTACAGTTTTAGCACATTATTCTATTGAAATGAAACAAATTTTAAGGATTTTATTGCGATTTTACGTTCCCGTTTAAATTAGTTTCATTTCAATGTGTAATATTCGCGTAAATATAAGAAATCAATACATTATTCTATGTTAAGACTACCGTGAAAATAGTTTATCAGTTTTGATAACAACTCCTAGTTAATTGAATTTCGTACTAAGGATGAAATGTTGTATGTTCTTAGTTCAAATTAATAACAAATGACCAAAAAAAATAGTCCTTGCAATCCTATTACATATTTGCAAACGATATTCGATCTTAAGGTGATAAAGGAATTTCTTGCCCGACTCTACATTACAAATCACTTTTCTTCTGATATATGATTTGTCGTGCTGTTGGTAATTGATTATAAAATGTTAGGAATAGATGCGGGCAATGACCGGTGCACACTTATGCTACTTATTATCGAATTACGGTTACATGCAATGGGTACAGTCATAAAATCTATTTGGCCGTAAACGAAGATGCGTTGCGCATATTCATTGTTATTTATGTTGTGGCGAATCGCTTTTATGAGGTGGCAACATTGATCTGTCAGCTGTCACACGCCAACGCCCAAGGAGCGGTCAGGGTTTTAAGAATAACGTTGTGATTATTATAACTACTACTTATAAGCATGTAAGAGTATAAGAATACAAATTATAACCACACTACGAGTATTATTTCAACGCACGGAGTACCCATTTGAGCGGCTCCTGCATGAGCCTCGCTCGACTCCATAATGTGTTTAATTTTATGAAATTATCAAGCACGCATACCTTAGTTAGTTGGTCGTTTCAGCTGATCGTCTGTGTTACAGTGATGGACCCCGCCGTGACGATCGTGACGGGCCGCGTCGCGACGACCGCGACCGCGACGGCCCTCGCCGCGATGACCGCGACGGGCCGCGACGCGACGACCGCGACGGGCCGCGACGCGACGACCGCGACCGCGAACCGCCGCGCCGCGACGACCGCGATCGCCGTCCGCCGCCCCCGCGTCGTGACGAGAAACGTGAGTATTTCAGTATAGGCCCCGCCACACGCTCCCCCCACTGCTACTCCTGTAAGCCAGTATCTACAGTGGTGGCCCATGATGACACCGAGGTTTGACCCTTGGTGAGTCCCGGGATTAAAGCTAATTGACTTGGACCCGCAAGAATTTAATCAAAAGATAAAAATTAAATTAAAAAAATAAAATTTCATTCGAAGTATAGTCAACTCAAAACCTGTGTCTTCGAATGCGCTTTGAGCTAGAACAGGCAGACTATGGCGTGATACTGTAGGCGTCCTCGTAATAGACCGGTACAAAATTACTAAGTAGTACCAGGGGGCGTATAGTGAACTCTTATTTCAAGGGAATTGATCACCAGGCACTTCCCGGCCTAAAACTTGTCACGTATATAGTACTACGCATCTATGAACTAAATCTAAGCTTGCGGATTTCATTGATTGACTGAACCGTCTTATTTTTTTCCTAATTTCGTCCTCACCGTCCCAGCATCAACAACGCCAACGGCTAATGCTGTCTCTTTGTCGCCAGCTCGCGACCCCGACGGCGACGACTGGCAGCCCGTCACCAGACGCTAAGCGGCCACCGACCAGCGCGGACGTCATTCATATGTCACCTTTATATATCAATGTATTCACCATTATCATAGTTTGTTTTGTTAAGGGCCCAGCAGGGGACTGTGCAAAATACACCGAATTGAATTACACGAGCTTTCGATTTTCAATTTCTAGGCGTTTTACTAGCGCTGTCTAGTGGGAAACAGTCGTTATGGAAACAACTAATACCCCACAGATAATATACACAGCAGTTGTCCTAACCAACTATGCACTTTGATTCTCAGTTAAGCCCTGACGTCACAGTGGGCGTGGCAAATCTTATTACATCCTCCATCTCTATATGTACCCCTATGCAGTGAAAAGTGTTTGAGAATCGGCACTTTCGGCCATGCTCTCGGACTACGAGATGAGAATCCCGATTTTCATCATATGCGTTCGAAATGGCGTGTGATTATTATTGCGTGATCAAATAAAGACCATCCAATACTTCAGGGGCTCTTCAACTCCCAGGTAATTCAGTTCCCGGTCTAAAACCTTCACATCATGTTAACGATATAAGTTACCGCTACATAGTACTTTGTCTCAATTTTGCCTGCCAACCTTTAGAGACAATATAGTTTGCGGATTTCGTTCTCGTGTGGGCATATTTAGGAATGCTGTATTTTTTAATTTTCTTTACTCTAGGTAACTGGGATCGTTTCCAGTCCATTGTATGGTATCCATAGTATAAGCGTTGCTTAGTTTGGAAATACGCAGTTGGTCTGTCGATAATAATCCACTCTGAAGAATAATTTAAAGTTTATTTCGTGAAATGGTGTTAAACTCAGTGCTGGTTCACTGTCCCCTGCTGAAGCCCACATCGACATGTCATACAATTTATAAGTATCAGTTTATGGTTGGACATACTGTTTTATCTATGCGCGATCGTTACGCGCCAATATAATCCTTATTGCATATGGTTCAGGGGTTTCTTTTATTTATCGCCTTCATTAAATGATGCTTACCCTAGATTTACAGCCTGAAGAAAGTGCTTACTAACAAACGCTTAAGTTCTTATAACGGAATAGCATAATAAATAACCGCCATACCGCGCGCATATACCATAGTACACTAATATTTAAAACAATGGAGTGTTTTATTGTATCATTAATAAATCATTGAATCGGGAATTTATCTTTGATTTAATGGAACTATTTTACCACTATGGCCAAAATACACATGCGAATCGAGGCGAGCAAATATGTTTTAGGGGTCGAGTCACCTTCGTCCGTAGGAGAATTAAGTACCCTCGAGATACCCTACACGTGACCCTGGGTGGTGCCAACCAGGTGACAACTCTACTGGTGGTAGGCTTCGGCCGTGGCTAGTCACCACCCACTGAACAAAGCCATGTCGCCAAGCCGCCTAGCCGTGTTCCGGCATGATGTTCGGTGTTGCCATTCATGGATGGCGGGTCAGATCAGTTGCGCTGCATGTGCCTAGTGAATGTAGCGTCTCTATCTACTGCCGCCTTCCTACCTAGGCAAGTATGCTCCATCGTAGATCTCATCGTCACTTACCATCAGGTGAGATCGAGATCAAATACTTGCCTATAATGTAATAAAAAAAAAAACACGATCGACTAGACTCCACCAATTTGTATAATGGTTGTGGTATACATATATCAGTTATTGTTATATAAGCTAGCAGTGATAGCCAAGTTGATAGAACGCTTGCCTGGGTAACGAGGATCGCAGGTTCAAACCCCGGCTCGCACCTCTGGGATTTCTGGATTTCATGTGCGAATCTCATTTTCAACCACGATTATCACTTGCTAAACGGTGAAGGAAAACATCGTGAGGAAACCTGCATGTCTGAGAGAACCTCTCGAAAGATGTGTGAAGTCCGCCAACCCGCACTGGGCCAGCGTGGTGGACTATGACCTAATCCCCCTCGCATTGAGGGAAGGCCCGTGCCCAGCAGTGGGACATTAAAAAGGGCTGGTATTATTATTATATACATATATATCGGATCGGCAACGCTCATGCTTCGCCGTTAACGATACATGCGTCACTGGAGCGACTCAGCGCCTTCGAGGTCGACTCGTCCGGTGAAGCCGTAAAGGTCATCCGCGACCAAAAGCATTTATCATTTCGAAGACAAAAAGCCAACGCGGTATCAGATATCCCATACAATATCTGTCAAAAGCGACAGTTACTATGCGGTTGCTGTTCGATTATGAATGGATTGTGTTAGCAGACTTGGGGCCCTGCGCGGCTGCAGCTGGGATACGGCGCGGTTACATCTCGATAACGACGCGGATCGTAGTAATCCCCGCGACTCGTAAGCGGGATTACAGTGCAGTACAGGACAGTCCGCGCGGCGCCAGTGAGTTGACAACCGCTCAGCTTCTCCCGAGATGAGACTTGGCCGTTACGATGCTGATCAGTGTGTGAGCAACGTATACTAATATTGTCGTACGGATTTTCACGTAAAGTATTTTGAACGTATGAAACAATGCTGTCTGATGCCGGAGTGATGTGTACGACAACCTTGACTTCACTATAGTTTGACCACTACCGCTGTGCCGCCTTACCCCGCCCCGCATTCCTGGGGCGCGGCCCAGGAATGCGGGGCGGGGTAAGAAAGAGACTTGGCGGCGGACTGACGGCCGATACTCCCCCCGCCTCGCCGCGCACATACCCAAGCCGCGGTACAGTGGTAGTGGTCAAACTATAATAAATAATTACAATGGAAGGAAATAAAACGATTAGTTTTTAGATCCACTTCATATTGAAGAGAGCTAAATAAATATCGCCAGTCGAACGCACTAACTGCACGGTCCCAAATACTAACCAGCACTTGTATTTCGGGGACCGTGCAATGGACTGGGGCGATCCTAGTATATATTTACTAATGTAGATATTAAAGGTACATGACTCGGGTAGGTTTGTGGTCATCACACAAAGTTTGCTCCTATCGGAATACGAACCTGGTACCCTCGGTACAGAAAGCAGGTCAAAGTCGAAATATTTATTTCGTATAGGCCTTCGGGAGCGCATAAAAAACATCAAAGTTTATTTTTCTTAGCTCTACAACCTAATCGGAACGCAACCTCAACTGAGAAAATAGGGGTCACTACCAACTAGCCGGGCGTCAAGTTAGGGTCCGTGATGGGTGACCCTTGTCTTATTAGCAAGTCAGACATGTCATTAGTCGACTCTGTATCGTTCTTCTGATTTGTTCCATAATAGAGATGCAGGGGTGAGTTCTGGGTCCCTCCGCCATCTTGTTTCACAAGGAATTGCCGCCAATTAGACAACGCTCGTTTCTACCAATTATTTCGAGGAAATTATTAGCTATGAATTAGTTTCCGTTTGTACTCCGTTGATTTCTATATCTCTATGTTATTATTTAACTGTGCAATTAATATTGTTAGCTAGCGAGTTCGTATTTTATAGTCTGAATATAAGGTGGTTCCTAAGAGTGCATCCATTTGAATCGCACCAAAACTGTTAATTTCTATTTCATTTAGCACACCTAAGAACTTTAGGAGATGGGCGTTATCGAATAGAAAACGTTGATAGTACAGTAAATATAATAACTTTAAAGCACCAGGATATCATACAACACATGAATATCATATGAAGTATGCATGTAGGTAGGTACCTTAATTTAATCATCTATAAATCAATAAATAACCCCAGAAAAACACACCAACTATACGATCCCACATGAAGCAACACTTGTATTATGGGTACCATATAATGGACTGGAAGATCCCAGTATATAATTAATTACTTGGGTATATCGATTTTAAATGTCCATAACAAACATTCGTGCTCATCATACAAAGTACCGGGCTTCGAACCCGTCGAAGCGCCGTTCCCAATTGGGGTGCGAACCCGGACCCGCGGTACCCCAGCTCAGAAAGCAGTTACTACTGCAGTAGGAAGTCTATACGCAATCTTACTGTAAAAACATGAGGTTTAAGCCTAACTAATCACCCAAATAATTATTAATACGAAAATAATCGCTGTACCTACGTAGGTATATAAATTATGTAAACTATCTGGGAACCAATGGGCGGTCTCAAATCGCGGTCGTTTGAGAAAGTTTGTTTTTTTACCGCCAGTCGTCGACCCGCCGCCATTCCGGGCGCATGCGCACTGCGTCAGACCATTTTCAAATCGGAACCAGTTCCGCAGTGTTGGTACAAACATTATTTTGCGGACATTCTAGTGTTGTGATTATTTTTAATGACACATTGAGGAGTATACGGAAGTAATAAAATGAATGTAAGTTTGTTGAATTCTTTTGTTTTTAAACTTTCTTTATTTTTTTTATCGTTGATCGGTTTTATTGTGCTAAACGTTCAGTGGTCGTGTGTAAATGCCGTTGCCTAGAAAATAGAAAACGTTGTTGTTATTTCAGTACCTATGGAAGAACTCTTTTCACGGTGGTTTTCGAAAATTCTTTTAGCTGGAATGGCGATGTAAAAATGGGATAGACATCGAAAACTCATAAATATAGGTATATTTTCTCGACAAATAATAATAAAAAAATCACACACAACCTTTCTATTTTCACCTCGGTTAAACTTGACAGTTTAAAAGATTTCATCGGTATCCTGCAGTATTTTGTATGACGCATAACATTTTAAGCAGCTTTCATATTTAACATTAGTATTAGCGGTCAGAATCTCATTGGGTCGAAGTTCAGACTCAATGGAAAACAGCGATTAGAAAACAAAACCACTGCGTAGCAGTAGGTAAGCTTAAACTTGACACTGGAAAAAGCGTATGATGCCAATACCAAATTATAGGCTAAATATACATAGGGGCACTATACTCGACATCTGCTGTCGACAGACGCTAAGCGACAAAGAAACGAGACCTGGAAGTCGGTGTCGCGACAGTGTACACACTTCGACACTCAGTCTATTAGACAGTTAAGTTTTAACTATAGTGTCAGGGGCGTCGTGTAACTGTACCTTTATTTAAGATACACCAAAGTACCTTGTATTTGTAGTAGCTAATTTACTTAAGATGGAAATCAAAACTAATTTTAGTCTTAAGAAACCTTAAATAACTAGTTCAGCGTAAATAGTTTAACGCAAGCGACTTCACGGACCTAGTTTTCACATTTACCCAAACTCTCATTTTCAAACGGACAAACAAAGGAACTCGTTCATGCCATGGATAGCTAGCTTCCTACCTAATTTGTATACAGTTGACTTTCCAAACGGAGGCCTACCAATCACAAATACCTACAATCGAACCGGTTTTGATAAAGTTATCAATTCTACATTGAATTAATTATAAAAAAAGAAGTTAACATTCCAGTGTGGAGATAAATAATAACACAAAAATTGGAAGACTACTGTTACAAAGATATGAGGTAAGTAGGATTTACCAATGCCACCTACGCAATATTGGGAGATAGAATGGAGACAATAAATCCGTAATGTCACCGATTTCCAGACAATTAGGTACCTATTGATGCACAGAATATTGATACTCTGTGATATACTTAAGTCTATCTTATGAATGGCTCAGACTTTTATTCAGTTCACCGTTGAGAAGAAGTACTTCCAACATAATATACTTAGTTGCAAAGCAAAAAAGTAAAATGTCGCCTTCAATCTATTGAAAATTGGAACTAATTTCAAACCTGTTGCGGTTAGATGACTTCTTTGATGGTTACGCTATTGGCGTTACTAAAAAACTATTTCTTGGTAACGTACTTACCCAACAGTAAGTAGGTAAATTATCTTCATAAATTTTGATAGGAGGACGGTTCTTAAAAACGAATATCTTTAATGCAGGTAACTTAGAAGAAGAAATAATTGAATTCGGGTGTACCTACTACACAAATCCCCATGTTTTTTTTTGTTCGCAACACTCTGTCTATATTATTGCTTCGTCTAAGGGACGTAATGACATTCTTTCCAAGTCCCACAAATATTTAAGTGCAAGAGACTTACATAGGTATTGTGCTTACAAGAACAATGGCTCGCATCCGTTTAATTTCCATAACTATCATTTCACGGAATGCACCTGTGGCTACGGTTCGCCGACCGATACGAATTCATTCATTTTATACATGTGGGCAAACAGGTTTTAACTACAACGGTGCTTTTAAATGTAACGTTTTACCAAAAAGTATTTGCGTCTCCCAGTACCTACAATTAAGGCCTTGTTTGTTTTTTTTTTATTTGTCTATGTATATTTAAAAAAAAACCAGTCGCAACTGGTGTCGCACTCCCACTGACCTCTTTGTATCATGGACGTCAGTGCGCACTCCTGATCCAGAAAAGCTTTCGTTTTTTACAGTACGCCGTGTGTTGTCTAATTATTCTGACAAGTTTGAAGCAGGAAGTCAGAGGAATATCTGTCAATGACTCATCGGTGATCGGAGAGCATAGTGCACTAAATTCAAAATGACTCAAGCATGGCGGAGGTCATGAGAGTCCATTGGAGGTTTATTCTTTTTTTGATTTGGTAATCGGCTATAAAATAGTACCATTTTTGCCAGTGTCGAGTATTTCTTGATAATTGTTATGAAAATTATAAGTACGTCTGATGATAATGATGATGAAATAAGACCCCTACCCCTATCAGTAAAGCTATGGATACTTTAAGTAAAAATTTACTGGACATCTTGGGAGAACTTGAATTATCAAGTTATACTATTTTATTACAATTTCCTTCAATCGTGCACGTTTATGATCACTCAATGGTTACTATCCCACTAATGTTACACATTATTTATTAAACAAACAAATTTTTAGGTAACAAAACAAAATTTACAACATCGCGGTCCAACTTCCCGCCAAAAACCGCTACTACTTGCCTTCGGAGTTTTATTCGTTCCATGTAGTTGCCTATAGTATTAATTTATATACTTACTTAGCTATTGAGCGATATAGGTTTCCGGCGATAAAACACGCCATAGAGAAAGTTGAATCTACTCGTAAATGTTAAATGAATGCGTAGATATTTTTTTAAGAGGCCAGTTTAGTAATTGTCAAAGGAGTTTATAAAAAAAATACTTGCCAACTTCTTTTTTAAATGCTATAAGTAAACTAGATGTGATTAGAATCCTTTTTTAAGTGTAGGTAAACATATATTGCATACATTATCTCATGAATAGTGCAAACATCACGTATTTATTGATGAGGCTGTCACGTCTGTCTCGGATACTACATCTGCTCAAAGATATAATATATATCGACAGATTATTTCAGTCATCGTCATTGCATCTAAGTTCTCTAACGTGAGACAAGGCCAACGATGATGTGGCTTGTGCTAAGACATCGTGACGTGATTTAGTCGTGAATAAAAAGCATTATGAGACATCTCTATCGTCTCGTAGATCATTGATATGAATTTTCAATATTGCATGGCACGTCAAGTCACTCATAAGATAAGCCCTAATTATCTCATTTCGTCGCATTTCATTTTGTAATGAAAGATGAAGGATATAAAATTCTTGTTTCAATGACAACGAGTATCTAACAACGGCATTTTAAAGCATTTTTCAGAATAAAATTGTTTTGAAATGAAATTGTATGTAAATGCAGCATTTTGTAGGTACTATATATTTTTTTTAAATTGGGTTTATTATAATTAGTACCTGCTTACCCGCGTACGTAGTACCCATCTTATATTAGGATTGTCTTTGGTAATTTGAGAAGTCAAACCGAGACAAAACCTAGCTAAAGTTGGATCGTTGGTCTATCGTGGCACCATTCAATCCCACTTGGGATTCGGAGAACTAGTAGCAGGCACTTTTTAAATATTGGTCGAGAACTGCCAACAACGTAATAAACCATCCAGCACATTAAGCCATATCGCTTCCATATATCGTATTAGTTGGGAAATTTGGCATCAACAATTAAAAAAAACATATAAGTATAGCGAGGTTTTTTACGCCTCTCACTTTTGTGCATTTAGCCAGTATCCAGTAAATGAAGGGAATCTCTGCCCTTCAGCCGCACCTCATTGAAAGGAAAACAATTAATGTTGGATAGTAAGGCCATCTTTGAATCCTTGATCACTTCGAACGAAACCAAGACTCGCGCGTACTACTCATATCCGATTTCTATTGTCAGTGGATAGAACCATTGTTGGATTCCTTTTTCAAATTATTATTGGCTATTCGTCAACAAGGTTATAAGTTCATAAGAATAATGAAAGGGTTAAAGGTCTATGGAAAGGGTGTTAATTGTGGTATGGCAAATTATTCATAGGTTCTCAGTACCTACCGACTATGTTAATTTGAAAAATAATGGATAACGGCTATCTCAAAGAAAAAAGAAAGTCGATTTAATAAATACGAATAAACGACATTCGGACGGAGAATCCGTCAACTGACTGACTGACGTAACAACACATCCGCTGGTATTGCCAACATTACTAAACAAAAAATAATTCGTGGGAAAAATAGCAGCACGAATGAACAAGCCTAGATATTAATCTTTCTGGTCTATAAAGTGGTGTGAATTTTTTTACGTTATGTAATTGTTCGCGGCTATTGTGAAACCTAAATAACTGAGCAGATAAATCTTAACCATTTAAGTCAAGAATCGTTTCTGAGGCCCTAACCGTACTAAACTTGCAGGCGACTAAATGCTTTAACAATATGTTTCCTACTACCTGTGTGCAAACTTGCCGACTTCCAACGAGGAAATAACCGCGGTACTAAACTAGTCAGTACCGTGACCGATCGTCGCGGGTTTGTGCAACCGATATAGGGTTACCAACCTTAAAATATAATTTAGTGTTCTACTATACTAGGGCCCTTACAACTGTAATAACAAAAATACAGAATAAATAGCTAAGTACTATCTATATTTTTCGTTTTTGATATCCCTAATTCAAATACTTGTGACCTTACTAGGTATATTTGCAGAAACAATAAGGCAACATTATTTATTTTGTAACAAATAACTTCAACAAAATGTTGGAATAAGTATAGTAGGTACTGTCTGGGCCATTTCTTTTTCTAACACGACTGTTAAAAAATGGTAGTAAGTTTGTCTATGTAAAAAAAACTTGGCAGCCCTAAGCCGATGCGACTCTAATAAACGGCCGTAAGTAGGCAAGTATAGGGCTTGGATTGTGTTGCACAACCGTTTGTCGGCGTTGCTTTCAACCGTGCAGTTGTTAATGTGTCGTTTCACTTTTGTATTGTGACTCTAACCAGAGCGAGCAAAGCCATGTTATACGCTTGCCTTGGATACGATGTCAATACACTACGGCACCCGGCACCGGAATTATTTTCATATATCCACCCTCAAAGGTTATCAAAACTATTATACAAAATGCTTAGTACAGAGACAGACCATTAACTTGCTTGGACTGACCAAATGCAAAAAGGGCCCGTAGTTCTAGCGATGTTTTCTGATTCCAAATTACCACTAGAATTTGACAATACTCAAAACATATTCGGTCTTCTTGGAGGTAGGTTATCAATTTTGTTTTATTTGGTGAAAAATGTTTATTTAAATTATAATGTTATAATTTGGGTGGAATATTAACCAGTATGTGTTTATAAATGCGCACGTGTGTAGAAAATAGTGAAACATGACGTTGGCAAAATACCTACCCAATGGTAGGTAAACCAATTCTCTAAAAAAAAATCAAAATACATAATCATAATTATACACGACAAGTATTGCGGTTCCCAGCAAACAATTGTATAACTATAGTTCCCATAGAGTTAAACATTTAAATGCTTAATAACTTTTAAAACAATAACTTAACTTAAAATTATTTTAACTATGTATTTTCCCAGAGCTAATAACTACGATTTACTTTCTACGATTGGAATTAGGTTGGTAACATTATACAATATAGTTATGGCCATAGAGATTTGCCCGTTTCTAGCATAGGCTATACATATATTTATAGTGGGACTTTTTGGCGGGAAGTTGAACCGTGAAGTTGTCAATTTTATTTTATTTTACAAAAAAAATGTGTTTCTTTGATAAATAATATGTAATGTTAATGGGATATTAAGTATTGTGTGTTCATAAGCGTGCGCGAGTGAAGGAAATAGTATAACTTGTCTTTTCAAGTTCTCCCCAGATGTCCGGTAATTTTTCAGCAAAGCTTCCACGGCTTTACTTATAGAGGTAGAAGAGTTATTTCATCATTATCATCGAAATCGAAAACATTATCATCACGGGTACTTATAATTTTATAATAATTTTGAAGACTCGACTCGATTCTGTATTCGCCCATATTCTATGACTAGGAGCCTGGAAAGTGACTGATGAATTTCGTCATAGTGGAGGGGGAGGACGAAATTAGTTAATTAATTATTAATTTACTGGTGGTAGGCTTCGGCCGTGGCTAGTCACCACCCACTGAACAAAGCCATGTCGCCAAGCGGCCTAGCCGTGTTCCGGCATGATGTTCGGTGCTGCCATTCATGGATGGCGGGTCAGATCAGTTGCGCTGCATGTGCCTAGTGAATGTAGCGTCTCTATCTACTTCCGCCTTCCTACCTAGGCAAGTATGCTCCATCGTAGATCTCATCGTCACTTACCATCAGGTGAGATCGAGATCAAATACTTGCCTATAATGTAATAAAAAAAAAAAAGGCGTACACAAATACAGCATCCGATCTTCGCTAGTTATAACTAGAATATAAGGCATCTCACGTCAATGTCTATAGCGTGATTCAGAATGAGTATACTAACCCCGAAACCCGTGCTTCTTTGGCGCATTTGTGTAATCTATACATCTATACATATAAATAAAATTGGAGTGTCTGTTTGTAATATTAAAATAACCGCTTTTTACTAAGTGCATTTGGATGTATACACGTTACCTATACCGAAACAACATTTTTTACAATTTTTGTCTGTCTGTCTGTCTGTCTGTCCGTCTGTCTGTCTGTCTGTCTGTCTGTCTGTCTGTTTGTTCCGGCTAATCTCTGAAATGGCTGGACCGATTTTGACGGGACTTTCACTGGCAGATAGCTGATGTAACAAGGAGTAACTTAGGCTAATTTTATTTTAGAAAAAAAAATAAGATCTCACGAAAAAAAATTAAAACCAATGTTGCAGCGCAGTGCCTGAATTAATTTTGATAGCAACAACCTGCAATGCGTGCCGCGGGCTCAGAATGGGCGAGCAGGCTGTTGTCAACGGTTGTCTTTGTTAAATACCACGCGGACGAAGTCGCGGGCAACAGCTAGTCATTAATAATAATAATTCCAGCCCTTTTTTTAATATCCCACTGCTGGGCACGGGCCTCCCCTCAATGCGAGGGGAGATTAGGCCATAGTCTCAATAGTAATCATTACGCGGAGTCAGAATTTCAATAAGTCGATTTAAAAAAAATGTTCTCATCAAAACGACACTAGTGATTTTATAACACAAACTTGCACAAAAATATATATCGAAATTCTTACTTAACATAATGATTATAATTGCACTAAAGAACCGCAGTTTCGAATGTAAGTAGGTATACCACTCCTGAATCGCGCTGTACAAAACGGCACAGTTTTATCCCACTAATATGGTAGTGGTAGTGGTAGTTTGGGGGTCAGAAAATGACATAGGCTAATTTTTATCCCGGAAAAATGCACGGTTCCTATGAGATAGACATACTTTTTAATCGCGGGTAACACCGTGGGGCGCAGCTAGTTTGTATGTACAGTTGGTTAATCAGTATTTCGCTTTCCTTTAGAACCACAAATCATCGGCTAATAACTATTATTCTCTAAATGCAGTTAGGTGAGCAAGACTATGTCGTAGCTCATGGTAGGTGAAATCATAAATACTAGTTTTCTAAGAGACAGCCGAAGTCGATAGCAAATTATTTGTGCAAGCAACCCAACATTTATTTATGTAAATTTTTAAATCGTTACTTTCTATCTACTTTTCTGTAGGTATATAGATATGGCATATCAATAACCATTTCAGTTTCACATAATATACTTCTAATACTAGCTATGGTGACATTACGTACGAATCGTTCTGTAGCGACCACTTCAACCACGGCACAAGCTACACAGAGGGCGCTGCAGACGCATTCAGAACAATTGACAATTCTTAACACAATCCTGAATCGCGCTATAAGATTTTTCGGAGCACGTTATATATATACAAGATCCCGACAATAACCGTCGGGGCATAGCGGCCGCCCCGCAAGGCATACCACCCGCCTGGCTGGAAGATCTTCCCTTTTCCGCTAAAGTACCTACCTATATATGTATTCCATACAAAAACGGTTGGAGGTCCGAAAAAAACTACATTATCCGTAACGGATATATCTACCCTCTAAGCTTTCACTCAAATGTTACTTTCCATTCCGTTGTAACGTTGATTATTAAAAAAAAACATCATCGGTCACGATCATTGAGTAGATCATCCAATCAGTTCAATTATATCAAGATGTCGGATTTATGGTGGAATAGATTTGAAATGCAATAAAAATATATAGATATCTCAATGAGTATAAATGTAGAAAGCGATAAGTTATTTATTTTACTTTACCTACTGCTTTTATTATAAAATAAAATTGTATTATTATTAAATAATCACAATACTTCTTAGTAGGTATGTTCGTATCATAGGTACTGAAAATATTAGTCATATTAAAATTCTCGTAAAACTATAATTATTTAAATTTATTTCTTATATTCCCGCGAATTCTAAACATTGAAATAAAACTAATTATATAGCGTTTATTTTATGTATTTACGTTCCCGACGTTTCAGCTGCTTTACAGCAACCATGGTCACGGGAGGACCTTTATTTCAATATTTAAATTGAATAAAAAATCTGAATCCACAAGTTCCGTCCGGTGAAGGAAAACATCGTGAGGAAACCTGCATGTCTGAGAGAACCCCTCGAAAGATGTGTGAAATCCGCCAACCCGCACTGGGCCAGCGTGGTGGACTATGGCCTAATCCCCCTCGCATTGAGGGGAAGCCCGTGCCCAGCAGTGGGACATTAAAAAGGGCTGGTATTATTAAGTTTCGTCCCTACTTCGTACTACACACTGGTACTGTGCCTAGCTGTATCCGAAACCTTCGCCTGATCATTCTAACAATAGTTAATAGCGATGCTGACCGAGCAATAGATGTTTGCGACAATCGATAAAAGAATCGATTTGTTCCGTTCTATTACATGATACTTACAATAATACTCAGAGGTGTGAAACTGAAAGGCACTAGTGAAGGTGAACGAGGCGTGAAGCAGCGTGGTCGTAACTTGTAACTTGCATGTGATCGAACTAGTTTTTATTAGTCTCCTCTTATATACCTACCTACTCTTATATATTAGGTTACGCTTTCGTACAGCATTACGTCATTCTTGTACCCCAAAGTACAAAAACTGAGTTGGTGCAATTATATTTTCTTAACTAAGCATACTACATATATATAAATAGGTAAATAGCAACAACATTAGGTACAAATCACAATTGTTTTCTATGACGTTCGGTTTCAAATGAACGCAATAAGTACGGTTTTCATTTACTCCAATATTTTGCTAGTACCATTTGGTGTATGTACTAACTTGTATAATGCTTTTGTTAGTCGTGTTCCCAATAGCCTATTTCATAAAGTCTGGCTCAAAGTGATTCTGAAAAATGTACTTACTACCAGCCTAACGGCAGCTTACACACCAAATATTGTGAATATTTGGCATCTGAAGTAAATTCCACAAATAAATATATTTTTTTATAATCGCCATACCAACACACCAACTATACGGTCCTACACTAAGCAAAGCTTGTATTATGGATACCGTAGAATGGACTGAGGGCGAACTCAGTATATAATACTTATATAGATACTAAACATCAATGACTTGGGTACAAACATTCGTGCTCATCACCTCAAATTTGTCGCCTACGAGGATTCGAGCTCGGGACCCTCGGCGCAGAAGGCAATCACTACTAACTGAGCTAATCAGGTCGTAGCCTTCATTTCAAACATAAATAGTATTAAAAAAATTCGCACAAGCGTTCAACAAGTTCTATCAAATGAATTTCCGGCAGAAACGTGTGATATTTGTAATAAATCGTTTAAATTCGTGTTTTGTCGTAATAAAACTTTCACCTGTCGGCTTGTCGTGCATTCTTGAGCTTCAATAATCTCGTAGGACCAGTTTCACTGCGGGAGTACCGCAGGGGTGCACTTTCGCTCCATTTCTTCAAATCGTGATACGGACGCAATTAAGATAATTACCATAGCGTGTGAGTAATTTACACCGGTAATTACGGATGTGCGATGTGATTTTCGTTACTTTTGTTTCGTTACCATTTTGTACAGCACTCCTATAGTGCTGTACAAAATGGCCTGTAGTGAATAAATAAGAATTAAAAAACCTGAGCGAAATAAGTTACCGTCAACTCCATCAATAAGATTGTCGCAAAATAGTTTTTTTTACCATTTAACCTACGTTGCGGCAGTCTTCCCAAATCTTAGAAGATGCCAGCCGGTCATCCTTAAAACATCAGTAGCATCATCGACTGCTCTTCAAACAAAGAAAATACCTGCCATTATGGTACATAGACCGAAAGTTCATTTACACTCTGAGTTTTCACTTTTATCCGCGATTCATTTCACGAAAGTGTTGTGTCGTTAGAATGCTAATCGATTCGGACACCGGCCACACAATCGATTGTTCGCCGCACCTACTTCCCTGTGGCCTTGGCATGTTATTAGAAATGGCAACACTGTGTCATTGTTGTACTGTATTAAGAATTTGGCCGTATGATCAGAATATTTGGAAGCGTTGACATTATCTTACTAAGGGGTGGATACAGCCAAACAAAATTGCCCCCCTCCAACCCCCTTATGCCTCGTAACGAAATTTTGGTACCGTCCCTGATCTGACTATGAATTATCATCCCCATTTTGGGACGACTTAGGTCGTAAGCTATTCCAAAATGGGGTAAGACCATTCTTTATCCCAAGCTTTAGGACTAAGAAGGGTCTTAGGATGACGTATCTGCTCATCAGAAGCCCGAATTACCATAACAAAAAGTCCAAATAATCTTTATGTCATGGATCTGTTCCGTGTACGTATTTTAATAACAACTAGCTGTTACCCGCGACTTCGTCCGCGTAGTATTTAACAAAGATAACCGTTAGCAATAGCCCGCTCGCGCGTTCAGAGCCTGTGATATTAAGTCGTTGGTGGGGGTTGGGGGGGATTTTTTCTAAAATAAAAGTAGACTAAGTTACTCCTAGTTACATCAGCTATCTGCCAATGAACTTCCCGTCAAAATCGGTTCAGCCATTTCAGAGATTAGCCGGAACAAACAGACAGACAGACAGACAAAAAATGTATATGTACCGTGTATACATCCAAATGCACTTAGTAAAAAGCGGTTATTTTAATATTACAAACAGACACTCCAATTTTATTTATTTGTATGTATGTATAGATATAGGTTTTTGGTTTTTAACTTCATAGGATATTCTCTCTTTTGTTTGCATTGCACACCAATTGGAAAATACATTACATATAATATACTTACTTTACATACATCCTAAGACGTAAGCAGAGGGGTCTTGAGGGTTAAAACAACCCGGCCCCCTTCCTAAAATCCTTAGGCCACTGTTTTATACACAGGTTTACTGACTTATGTCTCTCGTGCGCTATTTATTACCTGTGCTATAAGCCAATTCAGGCTTACCCATTAATACCGAACCCTGTATGTACAACTATCAATGTTCCTGCTACACAGACAAACGCTACGACCTCTAATATGAATCGTTGAAATAAATTATTGTGTGTCATAGACTGACTGCCTGCTTCCTAATATTTAATGTTGCCATCACGTTTTATCCTGTAATTAAATAGTGTCAGCGTCATTAATAAAACATACACTTGAATAGGACGTTAGAAACATGCTCCGGCTTCTTTGATACTTTGCGAAAAGTAAAGTGACTAACTTTTCTGAATTCTGCAGGACAGTCCCGGAAACTATCTAAGTAATTATCCAAATGTCACTGGTATTGTGTAAATCAGGGTCTACCAACCTTTTTTGCATGATGCCCCCCGGGATTATAAAAAAATAATTCATGGCGGGGGGGGGGGGGGGGGGGGGGGGGCGTGAATTATTTTTTTACATTGCTTCAATAAAAAGCACAAATTATTTTTACGATATTTATTTCACACGATTTATTATTTATTAATGGGATGTTTGCGCCTGCATTTTTTGAACCAGTTGGTCTGTTTTTGACAGAGCTATCATCAAATCATACACTTCATGCCCCCCCTAAGATCTCTCTACGCCCCACTGGTTGTGGGAAGTCCTGGTGTAAATCATTAAGGCACATCTCTAAAATACCCATATAGAATACCCTAGGTCGATGACAACCATAGAGTAACTTATAATGACAAGTCTCCAAGGTTTACGATAAAATATTGTAAGGTGGAAAATATCTCGTTAAATGTGTATGTCGCAGCCAAAAGTGTAGAATCGTCGTTCGTTTTGCAGGTAGGTAAGTACTACCTTATTTTGGAAACTATTATACATGGACAGTACGTTATTATTCTAAGTTCGATGATTCGTTTCAAAGGAAATTATTAATCATCGCCATTGTCTTGTCACTCTACTTGCAATAAAATGGCCTGAGTCAGTGGGACCATAAGTATGCGCCCCACGCCAGCACTGACCTGCGGTTGCCAAACACACCAATCGATTCGGAGTGTGGCATCACTAAACGTGCTTTTAAAAAAACAGTTTCCTATTGCTACTACAGTAAAATTGAAAAGCCACAGATAATAAAAATGCCAGCCAGGCAAGTCTGTCTTTTTGGCGGGAAGTTGAACCGGGAAGATGTCAATTCTGTTTTAATTTCCAAAAAAAAGTGCTCCCAAGGTGTTCGGTAAATTTTCGGTAATATATCCACAGCTTTACGGATAGGGGTAGGGGTTTAATTTCAGCATCAACATCGTCATTGACATCATCATTACCGGGGTAACATATATTAATTATTTTAAACGTATTGAGTATTGTTATACACAACTCTGGCAAAATGTGAACTATTTTGTAGTCAATGGTTAACCTAAAAAAAGAAATAGGCGGGGCCTGTAATAACTAATCTTCCCATTGGATGGTGAAATGATAGTATAGGTAGGTCCACAGATATATTAGAGGAGATATGTTATGAAAGCGGTGGGCTTGCGCTCACCTTATGCCAAAATTACGCTAACATAGAGTTTTCGCCGTCAGTCGACTGCAACTGCACGTCGGTATCGGAGCTCTAACTTTTTTTTTAAATGCCGTGTTATTCCGTGGTTGTGTGCTAAAATACTAGCAGCAAAGTGAACTACGCGAAAGATGGAATCTCATTTCACCAGCCAGTATTAAGTATTTTATTTATTCGTCTTTAAAATCATTAAAAACAACAAATCAAAAAATATTTAATGCCTTTATTATGTTATTTTAGTTTTCATGTAGCACAACGACTTTTTTATTTTTGTACAAAATACATGGCTCTTTAAGTACCACCTATGTTCGCTACTGAGTGAATGTACGAGGCAATGGATAGATCGTCTAACGATACTTTGAATAAACTGGTGCGTCGCGTGGTACGGCCGCTGTATACGGCGACGACGCAGCACGCACCGAAGAGACTTCGTATTGGTTGGTTTTAGCGAGTGGTGGGAAACAAAACGGAGACAGCGAGTTCCCATACATTTTGAATCGCACGGCATATCTCTCGTGATCTGTGGGTAGGTCCCACAACTATCGTACTTTCTAACTCTTGCTAGGTACGTGGCTATTCCCGCACTGAATAAAACAAGGAAAGTAGGTACCTAAATATTTAAAAGTCAAAATGGTTGATTGGATTTTCATCTAACTTCGCCTAGCTTAACTTAATGACGATTTCACCGATGAATGCATATTGCATCGATGCTAATTCCGAGCATCGATACAAGCCAAAGCCACTTGAGGGAAACTTATCAGTACACAACAATGAAGGAACGGCTAGGCAGACTTTAGCAGCTGGTCAAAAAAAGTACTAACTCTAAGTATCATTACAAGTTAATGGTACATGGTTCCCAAATTTACAAATTACTTTTGTAAATGAAAATAAGAAGGACGAGGAGAAAAACGAAATCTAAATAGTCTGCTCGAACAAGGTCATTTATATTCCTGAGGAGCCGGACCAGCATCTAACCAAGCATTTTTATTTTTTTACGAAAAATTTGGACATCTTTACGATGTAATTTAGTGTTTTGCGATATTAGCATTCTGCATTGGATGTCTCGATGTATTAAGTTTGCTTAAAAAATAACCTAATCCGATACAATACCATAAGGTTTGTAAAAACCGCTACTTTTACTAACTTAATAATAATAAATGCTAATATCGCAAAACACTAAATTACATCGTAAAGATGTCGAAATTTTTTGTAAAAAAATAAAACCATTGACATTTTGAATTTCGCGCCCTGACCCTGAGCTTCCACCTTATCTATACCTACCTATCTATGGGATATCGACATAGGTAACCAAAGCTATCAACATTATTTCAGAGTCCAACCTACATTAAGGTTACAACACTATACCTTCAACAGTGAACGTGGAATTGCCAAACAAGAGCTTTAGTTCGTTAAATAAACGCAATACAATTGGACCATAAAGGACGCGTCGTGCATAAAAATTATTTTATTATTCAGGACCATAGCCAATTTCATGAAGTAGGTTTATGTAACGCGTTGCTGGTCGCGTTTTGCAATAGGTATTACTCTTTGGTGAGTTGTACCTATTCTAATATTTGGTCAAATTTGCCGTTGGTAGTGAGCCTGCTTTCTGTGCTGACGGTCCCGGCTTCGAATCCTGGTTAGGACAAACTTTGTGTGATAAGCGTGAATGTTTGTACCCGAGTCATGGATATTTAATATCTTAATAACTACTATCCGTCCCGGCGAACATCGTACCGGATCCGGATGCACAGGTAGGGGTCTTAGGTGCGCTACCTCGGTCTAATCATTGAGTATCAAACAATGGAGTTGTTAAGAGCTAGTTTCTGTATTTATATTTTTCATGAGGGAAACTTGAATGTGCTGTAGATACGGCACACAACGTATCACAGCGTGAACACTCGTTCAAAATAAAATCATAAAATCTGTTTGGCTTCGGCAGAGAGTAGGCCTATGGAAGCTAAGTCCAGGCTTATTCATCTAAGGTTCTAATAGGAAATCTAGTGTGGGTAATTTAGTGTGGTTCTACACACTAAATTACCTTCCAACTTAATAATTATTCAGGTGTTAATTTGCAAAATGAAAGCCCCGAGTGTTCAATTAAAATCTAGGCTATAAATATACGACGATTATGACAGAAAGTTATCGTGCCTAGGTAGCTATATTCCCATAGAAACCCGCAGCAAAACACTCAACAGAAGACAATACCGATTCATAGCGGGTTCCCACGGTAATCTTCATAATTACGCATGCACGAGATCAGCGACAGTTAGGGGGGTATTACATTATCATTTCTGTCATATTTATGACGTCATAATTAGGTATATGATAATATTATTTATTCATCCAAATTTATAGACCTAGATCTATTTATACAGGCCGATTGAGACAGGGCTAAGGTTATACTGACTTTTGTACTTGCGCTTTTTAGCGCATTTATAGTCATTATTTGACGTCATGATTCCGATTTGTCGTTTTAAAAAAAAATGTCGTTCCCGTCATACCCGCCTGGCTGGAAGATCTTCCCTTTTCAGCTTAATGCTTTTGAAATTATTATTTTAAAGCATTGTATATCCCTTTTGAATCAGCCTGTGTAGTCATATAGCTGATATAGCTTTATATTCACCTCACTAGTAAGTACTTTTGCCTTGTAATTTATGTCAACAAAAATTAAAGTTGTTAACCTCGCGGTAACGATTTTGCATTCGGTACATTATTATAATAAAATACCTACACTGGTCACTGATCTGCAGGGCTATTATGTAACTCTGGTTTAATCATTTCGTATATTTCGATCGACTTATTAGTCGCTAGAAATACAAGCAATTATTCAAACAGATTTGCAACAGTAATGTAATGTAATTCTGTTTGCATTTTTTTTTTTTTTATTACATTATAGGCAAGTATTTGATCTCGATCTCACCTGATGGTAAGTGACGATGAGATCTACGATGGAGCATACTTGCCTAGGTAGGAAGGCGGCAGTAGATCGAGACGCTACATTCACTAGGCACATGCAGCGCAACTGATCTGACCCGCCATCCATGAATGGCAACACCGAACATCATGCCGGAACACGGCTAGGCCGCTTGGCGACATGGCTTTGTTCAGTGGGTGGTGACTAACCACGGCCGAAGCCTACCACCAGTAGAGTTGTCACCTAGTTGGCACCACCCAGGGTCACGTGTAGGGTATCTCGAGGGTATTTAATTCTCCTACGGACGAAGGTGACTCGACCCCACCTGCAAACCTGTTTCAATCATCTGTACTTATTTTTTTCCATATTCCTCCGACTAAATGGTACACCAACAAAGAGGTACCTACCTACCTATCGTTCGTTTAAAAAACCGTACATAACAAAAACTTTATCGACGGTGAACAATAACTAATTTCCGATAAGAATCCGATTAGCACGACTGGCGAAAGTGACGCATAATACAAAATCGATCCCTTGCAAGTGTTGGAATGATGTAATTTGTATAATAAATAACCCACCGCGTCGGTAACAAAATGCGATTGACCGAAACGAAAATATTTATTTTTATTTTGGGTCATGATTCTTGTTATTGGCGACAATAATTCACTGGTTTCAATAGTAGAGTAGAAACCTCGTAGTTCTAATAGAGCTGCTCTATATTCGAATAATATGGGCTTACATACACTGTACATCTAGCCAGTGTCATCCCAACTAACCACCCCCCAAATATTGTTTCAGATCATCTGGAGTCTCGCGGTGTTTGCAGTCACGTGGCGGACGGTAAGCGGGCACGGCCGACTGATAGAGCCGCCATCGCGCGCCTCCGCCTGGCGGTACGGCTTCGACACGCCGCACAACTACAATGACCACGAGCTGTACTGCGGCGGCTTCTCCAGGCAGTGGAACAAGAACGACGGGAAGTGTGGCGTGTGTGGCGACGCCTGGGACGCACAGGTCCCCAGAGCCCACGAGCTTGGCGGTAGATTCGGCAAAGGCGTCATCGTACGCAAATATGCCCCAAAAGAATCCATAGTCATCAAAGTAGAACTCACAGCCAATCACAACGGCTTTTTCGAGTTCCGAGTTTGCGATGAACCCAAAGGTACCACTCAGGAGTGTTTAGATAAAAACGTTTTAAAAGTAGACGGTAAGGACGCAACGAAGTTCTACCCGAAAGATGGCAATAAGGTCTACGAAATGAAGTACAAGCTGCCTGATGATCTCGAGTGTTCCCATTGTGTGATGCAATGGAGATATATAGCTGGGAACAATTGGGGCTCGTGCGGGAACGGAACAGAGGCGGTAGGCTGCGGGCCGCAGGAGGAGTTCAGAGCGTGTGCGGACATAGCCATCGGTGAACGCTTCATCACGACTACGAGACGTCCGCGACCGACGTACGTGCCTCCAGCGAGAAGGCCAACGGTTCCGACGCCAGAAGAAACTTCTGGAAGCACGTGGTACGGATTCGTGGTGGCTATCGTCGCGTTGCTCATCGCTGTTGCAGTATTGTCAGGCCTCTACTTGTACTACTACAGAGGAGGCATGAGAATTAAGAGCCTACTGAAGTCCAAGGTACCCCCACCGGCGCCGGTGCCGCCCCCGAGACACAAAAGGACGTCACTATCAAGGGAACAGCCCCCAAAATTGACACCACCAAAGATTGCAACTATTACCGATTCGGGATTCGAAACGGTGGATTTAAGAGTTAAGTGAATAATTGAGGTTGTTAATTTACCGAAACCCATGCTGCCTTGTAGTGTTAGATGTGAATGAATGAGTTTGAATCATCGCGATGATAGATAGTCGACTCGACTGTTAGTTAGTTGTTTAAACGAATGATTAGTTTTATTTTACATTTGTAATTGTAGATAGACTTATTTATGTTAAATTAAATTTAAATGTTATAAGGTTTTTGTTGTTATTATCCCCCATCCCAATCTCATATTCCACGAAGGGGTAGGTAGAGGTGCACTGCACTCACATTTACTTCGGTCCCAATGTAATAGGAGGCGAGCCTCTATTAGTAGCTAATTTGTGTAAGGCGAAGGCGAGCCTATGCCATTATACCCGACACACTCCCACTGAATGCCAGTGATTTTAAATAGTTTTTTTCTATTATTCTGAATAGTTATTAAAAAATAACATGGCAATAAGTAGCCTGGCACAAGAATAATAGGCATTTAATAATTGCCGGTACGATGTGAGGTCGCATTCCCGCTCACTTTCGTAGATACCGATAAGTTTATAGATCTATTTGGTGGAAAGGGTACGCAGGAGAAAAGTCGTTCATGTTGATTCGTCAGCTCGTACCCCATGTACAATATTGGTCTGTGCCATGTACTGACCGTGCGTGCTGATATCGGTAACGAAAGAGTTTTATTTCAATATAATGAACAGTACCTTAAGCGCAATCCTATTTACCGTACCGTTTCGGTAAATCTAGCGTCCCTCCTATAAGTGAGCGTCTGATAGCCTATATTTGTTCTACTAGGCTAACTCAAGCAACGTGTGTGGGCATATACTGTGCTTGAGGTGGATTATTTGTTTATGCTATTCTTTTGGGCTGGCAAGAATATTTCAAATGTCACTGTCATCTGACAAAAACCATAGACAAAAATCGCAAAACAAACGTGCCGTGAAAAAGTCAAAATCTTACCGAAAGCGAGTTAATAAGCTTTATAGAAGCCTTTATAAATGAAAAATGGCTATGCGGCCGCAGCACACGCACGACGGCGGTATCGTGGAGCGGCGCTTGCGACCAATTTACGGTAATAACATGAGATAATAAAGGTGTTATACTTTTTAGCCAATCTCCCCAGCGGAGTTTTGTTTTTCGTTGGAAATATGGACGATAACGGATGTTTCAGACTGGTTGGACAATGGGAATAATAAGAAGGCGCTGCAGGAGGCGGAGAAAGTGCTTAAAAAGAGTCCTACTTTGCAAGCGGCGCGAGCATTGAAGGCGCTGGCGCTTTTTAGGTTAGGTAAAGGTCCGGAGGCGCTCGCCGTGGTGGACGCGCTCGCCGAGGAGAAGCCGAGTGACGACGCCACACTGCAAGCCATGACGATCACGTACCGAGAATCTCAACAGCGTAAGTGAAACATTGTCAAGTTATTTTTGACTGAAGAAATTTGGAGGTATAAAAATAGCGCCTAATCACTGTATTAAAATTATTGAATTAATTACCTTCTGTGCTAAAATAAAATCATATATCACCATAGTGCAGTGATTGCCATGTTGGTGGATTGCTAATTGGAATATAGTTGTACGTTCAAACCCTGCCATCGCTTTGCCATCGCTTTTCCGAATTTCATGTGCAAAGGCAGCTCCGTTCTCATTAGATATCAGAGAAAGCCATGCTGGCCCAGTAGACGTAGGCGGACTACACATGTCTACCAAGAACTGGTTGGGCTCTGAGACATGCAGGTTTCCTCACCATGTTTGCCAAGTGATAATCAAGGTTGCAAATGCAATGTGGACATGAAATCTATACGACACAGTGGTGCGAGCCAAGGTTTGAACCTGCAAGCCTGGTTTCTAAGGCTCTACCCACTTGGTGATCATTGTTTATCTTTACTAATATTAAACAGAGGTAAAGTTTGTGGGTTAGGATGTAATCTCCAGAAAGTAATAGTAAGCTACACTATTCCTAGGTCCCATAGGCTATGTTTCATTGAGATACCGGGGGTGGAGTCGCGGGCACTAGCTATCTATCTATCAGCCGAAAGACATCCACCGCTGGACATAGGCCTCCCCCAATGATTTCCACACATCACAGTTGCATCCACCTATTTCCTGCTTTGCATTTTATATCATTGGTCCACCTTGTGGATAGCCGTCTTACTCTACGTCTTCCGGTTCATGGTCCCCATTCTGGGCAGAAGCTCGTTGGTAATAATTTAAATTATATATATACATAGTTCTAAATATGTGTTTGCCACAGTAAACAAAGTGTGCGCCCTGTACGAGGCCGCGGTGAAGGTGGAGCCGACCAGCGAGGAGTTGCACTCACACTTGTTCATGTCATATGTGCGGGTCGGCGACTACAAAGCTCAGCAGAGGGCCGCCATGGCGCTTTACAAGTTCGCACCCAAGAACCCCTACTATTTTTGGGCTGTGATGAGCATAGTCTTACAGGTAAACGTTTATGAGTGACACTTGGAAAGACTGGTTGAATTCATATAACAATTATTGATAGTACTTATACTTTTTCCCTATGTAAAGGCTCCTCCAATTGACATATTGTACCAATAGCGAATGAGCAATACAAAAATGGACAGCTGTCTCTACATTGGCAAATATAATAATTTCGGTAAATAAAATATAATACCAACGGTATTTTGACATTTGGGTTTTACGACAATATTAAAGATTATTTGAGTCCATAAAGTAAAGTGCCTAGACATGGTGCTAATTAATTTCAAGTATTGTATTGCTAATTAAATAATATAGATATTTAATTACTAATTGTATACATCTCTTCACAAAACGAATGTGAATTTAGGGAGTTCATTTAATAAATGTATCATGTAGCCTCATCCCTTTCTAGTGTTTGCAGTAGTAATCTTAAAAGTTATCTGTAATTCGCAGCATAATGTCGGAACTCAGACATTATTCGGAGTATTGGAAGTGTTTTTTATAACTTCGTATGCGGGATTTTATTTAAAAACTTCGAAATTCTTGATTTTGTTTGATGGAACATTATACAGGGTTCCAAAATGCATGTAGACAGTCGAGTCACTCACCCAGCACAAAATGTCAAAGACTACTACTACTACTAGAAAAACGAGGCAATAGCCATGTGTTAATGTTTTCTTATAGCTCCATATCTCTGTTGGAGTTATTGGTTACACTTAAAACAAATTCAATTCACACCTACAGGCTAAAACATCTGACGACAACACGAAGCGTGGCATACTCCTCGCCCTAGCGCAACGAATGATCGACAACTTTATATCCGAAAACAAAATGGAGGCGGAGCAGGAAGCCAGACTCTACATCATGGTCCTGGAACTGCAAGAGAAATGGGACGATATCCTGAAGTTTATTGAGAGCCCTCTCTACTCCCAAGTTGTACCAGGCTCAAGTGCTCAAGCCTGCATACCATACCTGAAGAAACTCGGTCAATGGAGACGACTCAACCTCATCTGTAAAGAACTCCTATGGGATAATCAAGACCGTTGGGATTACTACCAACCGTATTTCGACTCCGTATTCCACCTCATGCAAGACAACGAGGATGATGACTCCATTGATAATACTGCTGAAAAATGCCATGAGTTCATATGCCAGTTAGTGGAAAGTGTGACCTCGGGACGTACGTTGCGAGGGCCTTATTTGGCACGGCTGGAGTTGTGGAAACGGTTGGCTGTTGATGGTGATCCCACGTCTCTCCTTGGCAGCAGTCTGGCACTCTGTGTGCAGTATCTGAGGGTGTTTGGCAACAAGTCGTGTGCGGTGCCAGACCTGAGGCCGTATTTGGTTATGATACCTCAGAGGGAGAGGGAAGAGAATTGTAGAGATTTCTTGACATGTCTCGGTTTTGATGAAGACAGTGAGCCGGAGTCTGTAAGTATTTTTTTTCTTACACTGTGCAATAAAAAAATAAAACTGCATGTAACTATGACCTCTATTGCTATGCCAATATGAACCTCTTATTGAAGTGGAGTGTGCCTGCTATAATTGCCCTCTGTTACCTCGGGGCCATGTATATTGAGTGGGTAGTTGCAGTCAACTGGGGCCCAATTCTGCTAATTTAACACAAACAACATACAATTGCCATTCCAGCGACACACTATTGAGGTTCCATTACGACTGTGACAGATTGGCTAGTCTGCTAAAATTTTCATGTCGTCTTGATGGAGTCTCATTTCAGTGACAATGGTTGTATGTCGACTGCTAGCTTAGCTACATTATATTGATACGCGACTGAAGTGCACATTACGAAATAGTTCTATGGCAGTTGAATGGCTGGTCAGTGGGAAGCCGCTGGTCTTAAAAAACTAGTAGACTAACAAATGGCTAAAACCATTCTATCAACACGCTATCGAAAATCCACTGAAGCGTTTGTAAATTAGCAGAATTGAGCCCCTGGTTGGTTGGTTGTAATAAAACTGTTCCCTCCAGACAGATGATATCCAGCGACACATATCTTGCCTCTCCCTCTGGCGCCTGACGGCGGCGCCTCTCCCGGGAGCCGAGGCCATAGCCCTCGCCGACAAGCTGCGGGACCACTATGTGCGTTGTCTCAAGAAGGGTCTCGTCACCGCCACCTTAACGGAGTTCTGTCCCGCAGACGCGTACGGTATACTGGCCGCGCACCATTATTTTTATGCTGGTAAGTTCTATTTTCCCACGGCAAATTGTGTACAAAATTGAGCCATGGTGCCAATGACGCTTGATAATTTTTAGTTCTCAGTGTTTAGTCTGGCGTTATGTAGTTTTTGGGTGAATTCGAAGATAATGGTTGCCAAATTTGATTTAAAAAAAAAAAGAAATGGTTTTTTTTTATATCTGAATGTTGCTATTTCAGTGAAATATAAACGAATGTGTTCATAAACGTGCACGAGTGCGGGAAATTAAAATAAAATCGTAAAACTTGTCATTTTATGTTCTCCCATAAAGTCCGATATTTTTTCAGTGTCGAATTTTGTGTGATGATCACGAACGTTTGTACCCGTATCATGAACGCTTAAAATCTATACAAGTAATGATATACTGGGGTCGCACTCCTGTTAATTGCACTGTGCCTGTAATACAAGCGTTGCTTACTTTGGGGCCGTACAGGGTCCAAAGTCTGCTAACACAATCGATTCATAATCAAACAGCAACTGCATTAGTAACTGTCGCTTTTGACAGATATCCCATACAATATATGTCAAAAGTGTAAGTTACTATGCGGTTGCTGTTCGATTATGAATCGATTGTGTTAGCAGACGTGGGGCCCTGAGGGTGTCTTCGTCTGGCGTTTATAATGTAATTATTTTAGCGGTGGAGCGAGCGAGCTCGACGCCGGTGGTGGAGGCGCTGTGCCTGCTGGAGCTGGTGCTGCACCACTCGCCCGCCAACTTCCACGCCAAGCTGCTGCTCGTGAAGCTATACCATGTCCTGGGTGAGCTACCGATTTCATAGTTGCCTATTAATTAATTATTTTTATTCTCTCATTCTTTCCCGCATTTATCATCTTTTAATTGCCTTTTAAATTTACTTTTTTTATAATGAATTTTGTATGATTTCCTATTGAAAGAGTAATGTAACGGGTAAATAGAACAAGGTGGAAACACCATCATAATTGTACTTTCTTTAGGAATTGGTATACTGCAGTGTTTGATTGTCTGTGTGATTCAGTCTGAAGAACTCCAGCAGTATTTTAGCGGAAAAGGGAAGATCTTCCAGCCAGGTGGGTGGTATACCTGGCGGGCGGCCGCTATGCCCCGACAGTTATTGTCGGGATCTTGTATATATGTTACTTGCTCCGAAAAATCTTGTAGCGCGATTCAGGATTGTGACGTCAATTGTCTATTGCTCTGAATGCGTCTGCGGCGCCATCTGTGTAGCTTGTGGCGCGGTTGAAGTGGTCGCTACAGTGTCATAAAGAAAATCCAGCAATAAAAAAAGCATCGGAATAACTAGTCAATGTGATAATGTTATATTATTTGGTTTTTAATTTGCGTTATATTACATTTTAAGTTTTGATATTAGTCTATAGTTTTAGTTATAGTTATATATTTAGCGTTTCGGTGTTTTGGCGTATGCTGTTTAGCCAATTTTTATTTTTATTTTTTGCACCCTTTGGTTTTTCCAAAGGGTTTTGTTTGTTGGTTAAAATTATACACTTTGGTTTATGTTGGCGCAATTGATCATAATAATGGTGCTTTGATTTTTTGTCTCTCTGCTACCTAGTGGATACAGAGAACTCTGTTAGCCAATTGTGTTATGAATAAATAAATAAAATAAATATAGGTCACGCACTGGCGGCGGACACGATCTACCGCAAGATGGAGGTGAAGCACATTCAGCTGCTGTCGCTGGGCTGGTGGCACGCGGAGCGCCTGGGCGCGGCGCTGGCGCTGGCGCGCGCGGCGCAGCTGGCGGCCGACACCGCCGCCTTCCACCGGCACCACTCCAAGGACGTGAGTACCAGCCTCGAGTCTGCTAACACAATCGATTCATAGTCGAACAGCAACCGCATAGTAACTGGCACTTTTGACAGATAGTCCTCCCGTGACCATGGTTGCTGTAAAGTAGCCGAAACGTAGGGAACATAAAATAACCGCAATAAAATACGAAAAAAAAAGTTTTATTTCATTTGATCATAATGTCCATAAATACACATTCCCAATTAAATTAGCTAATTTACAGTGAACATGATAATGTATTGTCAGTGACATTGTACGTATGGCGTGCAGAGCTTGGAGCACATAACGTACGCGTACAAGTACGGCACGTTCGAGAAGCTGGCGGAGCTGCAGGAGTGGGGCGCGCGGCTGGAGGCGTGCGCGTGGGCGGCGCTGGCGCGGCGCGAGCAGCAGCTGCGCGCGCTGCTGGCCGGCCCGCCGCCCGAGCCGCGCCCGCCGCCGCCGCTGCCCGCCCGCCACACGTACGTGCCCACATCCACTCACCCGCTCACTCTTACACACATCCACTCACTCCAACACACGTACACGCACGCCAACAAACATCCACTCCCTCCAACACACGTCTACTCATTCAAACACACATCCAAACACTCCAACACACATCCACTCACCCCAATACACACGTCCACTCACCCAACACTCGTCCACTCACTCATACACACATCTAATCACACTGACACACATCCACACACAACATACCTTTCTTGTATCTAACACCCACTCCAACCCACATCTACTCACATAGACGCACGCCAACAAACATCCACTCCCTCCAACATACATCCACTCACCCCAATACTCGTCCAATCACCTCAACAGTCGTCCACTCACTCTTTCATACACATATCTATTCACACTGACACACATCCACACAAAAGTTATCTCTCACGTATCTAACACTCGACCACAGGCACACAAACTTATAACGTTCAACAAGATAGTCGAACTGTAATTTGGAACTCTGCAGCAAATACGAATTCGTTCTACCATTTTCAGTGACAACCGCGACCTGGCCGTGCTAGTGAACTTCGAGCCGCCGCAGACGCAGGACTTGGACATTAAATCCAGGAGTTTTGAGCAGAACCTCGCTTATTTGCGGCTGATGGACGGCCTGGTCACCGCCACGGCCTTGTGTATGGAGCTGGCGGACAACAGGCCGTTGGAAGAGAAGAAGGAGCGATACGACCAGCTGAACACGTGCGTGAGCGCGTTCGGCGAGGCCATGGACAAGTGCAAACTGATGTACAGCGAGAGAGAAAGAATCAGCATATCCGGCCCGTTCCCCTCCAAGATTATTGGTGAGTTTTTAACATAATCTATACAAATAAATAAAATTGGAGTGTCTGTTTGTAATATTAAAATAACCGATTTTTACTAAGTGCATTTGGATGTATACACGGTACATATACCAAAACAACATTTTTTACAATTTTTGTATGTCTGTCTGTTTGTTCCGGCTAATCTCTGAAATGGCTAGACCGATTTTGACGGGACTTTCACTGGCAGATAGCTGATGTAACAAGGAGTAGCTTAAGCTACTTTTATTCTAGACTAGCTGTTACCCGCGACTTCGTCCCTTTTTTTTAAATACCACGCGGACGAAAACGCGGGTAACAGCTAGTAATATAATAAAACTGGCTATTTAAGGTGGAAGCGATCAGTCGCATTCCCATACATATTTCAACATGGTAATACTCGATACACATACAGTTTTTTAGTTGTACAAGCATTGTTATCAATTCTCTATAAATTAAAGAGCTCGCAGATGAAATATCAGCCAAAATCTTATAGTAATAACATCATAAAACGATATTCAATTTTAGGCTTGTGTGCGTGAATAAAAGCGCCTCTGTCCAAATTAACCCGTAACTAATAAAGCATCCGATTCTTTGTCCTTCAGTATTTACGGCGACAGATGGCAGCAGGAGTTTTTACTTATAATACATAAAGGCATAACATGACAATATATAGAGAAATATAGAAAATTTTCTATAAATAAGTATAAAAATTCATAATAAAAATTTAAAATTAAAAAATATATATAAATTTCGTTCGTCCATCGAACCTACGAACAATCGCATTTCACCGATAAAGTGATCATGAATAACAGCCACAGAATAAATGTGGCCCCTTCAGTGTTGCCAGATGTGATTTTCTATTTATACCCAAATTTGATATTATTTTTCTCCAAAGTGGCAACCGACCCTGAGCATTCACCTTAAGGTGAATGCTCAGGGTCGGTTGCCACACATTTTCGATAGATGGCCCTGTTTTTCTGCAACTAGTTACACGAACATCGAGCATCTATGAGACTTGATGTTGCAAATTTCGAGCACTACTACGACATTGCATTGATATATCTAAAAGAAATCATTTATAATGGACGAGAAACCATAGCTTAGAAATTCATTGTATAAATAGGCACTCACACATAGACAAATACACGTCTTTTTGTGCCGCTAGAGCGCAGCACTTGTTAAAAGTCTCGCATACTAAAAGTTGTCTTTTTATGCCACAAGATAGAGCGATCATAAAAAAACTTATTTATCGGTTGTAAAATAATAGAAATACTTTTGCGAACTTTGCAATATTCGTTTCAGAAAGTTAGAGAGAGAGAAGAAAGTTGGGGCATCCGAGGGATGCCTCAACGCTGGTTTTCAGAGCAAGGCCTTGATGACGCATTGTTGCCGCGCAACATGATATAATACGTTGAGTAATGAAAAATCGTAACAAAAAAAAAACAAATGCGAAATGAGAATTAAATAAAAGCATAATAAAAACAAAATTGACGTGCACAAAATAAAATAAAAGATATAATAATAATCAAATAAAGTCGACATGTAGAAACAAAAAGCCGAACACCCATCCCGAGCTGCCATTTATTACGCACACCGCGAGCCGCGGCCGCCGGCGCCGATGCGACGTCGGCAGCGCGGGGCGCGGGGCGCGGGGCGCGGCGAGGAGAACAAAGCCGCGCGCAGGTGCGCACAGACATTCATTCAATGAATGTCCCTAAGGGCTGCTATTCGCAGTTTTGAGTTCGCAATCATATAAACTATTGCAGAAATAATATTTTCGTTATATTACTACCACCATGTTAGCACGGTCGAGCTGTGTGTTTTGGAAATCTAATATTCAGAATCAATCATACAAAAAGACACGATCACCGGCAAGATTCGAACTTGCTATGGTACACATTTGCATCAACCGTGTAGAACAATAGGCTACGTAGACCACTAGTCAAGAAGACGAATATTTCGATAGGTTTCAATGATATTTACAACCAATTGAAACAATGACGACATATTCATTCATTCATTGATTATTTTAAAAAATAAATACATGCCTTAGGTAGGTATGTATTTATTTTTTACTCAGGTTGTTTTATTATAATAACCCGAAAAAAATATGTTTTGGGTGCAGACAAATCCTAAAAATTTGGATTACAGGAAATAGGGATTCATGACGATCTGCACACACAGATAATAACACACCCCAAGTGGCTCAAGATTAAAAAAAACGTAGGTACATTACAAAATGATGTCTCCTACCTAGATAGGTATAGATATGCATAGATAGTAATTGTAGTATATAGAATTTTAAAATATATAGACTAACAAAAATTACGTATTTATTTATTTGTCAAGTTTACAATTAAAAATATAGATAGTGTACCTACTAGATGAATAAATAAACGATTTTGTTGTGTAGGTACCTACCTAAGCGCTTAGATGAAATAATAATGTCACGATGAACAAAAAACTATTAGAGCTATACTAATTTTATAGTTGTAGTGTTGTGACCAAATAAGTAATGATATCGATCCCATATATTTATTATGTTTTGAACAAAGACAAATACAACAAAAACATTCAAATGATAAACATAAAATAGAATCATAATAATATAGAAGTACAGGAACTTATAATAAATGTTGGGGAGAGCTCAATGAGTGACAGTGATGATTCATCAGATTTCGATTATAATAAATAAATAAAGAATCAACATAATATACTTACATCTTGTAATGAAATGTAATATAAGTTAATAAATTTGTACAAAAATATCCAGCAATAGTTTAGTTTCTTACACTTTGTAAAAAAATATCGTGTCTGTTATCGTGTTACGTTCATCGATAGCTCCATCCCTATCAGTTTCTCCGACTCTGCTATGACCTTGTACGTGCGTAAGCGGCATATTTTTATTAAAATAATGTATACAGAATTTAAAAAAGACGCTCGTTCAAGTTTCCACAGGAACTGTCATCTATAATAGTATAAGGGCCAGTGTTGCCAGATTGGGTATTTTTTTCGCAATTAAGGGTAAAAATTTTGGCTCTGGAGAAATTTTGGAGAAATGAAATTCTTAGATAAAAATTTGGAGAAAAAAATACCCATGCAGTGGGGATGCGTAACGTATAAAAAAAAAACGTCATTCTACTGCTTCAGTTTGGAAATTAGAACAGTATTTCAAAGAAAAAATAAGAAAAAGGCAAAAAGCTAAGCCGATATTATTAACTTTTTGCCTTTGGGTAAAACTCAAGCAAATTGTATCATTTTGGAGAAAAATAATATCAAATTTGGGTATAAATAGAAAATCACATCTGGCAACACTGAAGGGGCCACATTTATTCTGTGGCTGTTATGATCACTTTATCGGTGAAATGCGATTGTTCGTAGGTTCGATGGACGAACGAAATTTATATGTATTTTTTAATTTTAAATTTTTATTATGAATTTTCTATATTTCTCTATATATTGTCATGTTATGCCTTTATGTATTATAAGTAAAAACTCCTACTGCCATCTGTCGCCGTAAATACTGAAGGACAAAGAATCGGATGCTTTATTAGTTACGGGTTAATTTGGACAGAGGCGCTTTTATTCACGCACACAAGCCTAAAATTTAATATCGTTTTATGATGTTATTACTATAAGATTTTGGCTGATATTTCATCTGCGAGCTCTTTAATTTATAGAGAATTGATAACAATGCTTGTACAACTAAAAAACTGTATGTGTATCGAGTATTACCATGTTGAAATATGTATGGGAATGCGACTGATCGCTTCCACCTTAATAGACATGGCCATCCCTAATACACACAACTTGCAAACCACAATAGCTGAAAAACTATCCAAATACACCGAACTCAAAGACGAAATAACTCGACTTTGGCATCTCCAAAAGGTTACAATAGTTCCAATAGTGCTTTCTACAACAGGCGTCGTACCTAAACAACTACACCAGTCTATTAACACCCTAAGCCTTGCCCCCCAATATATATTTTCTGCTTCAAAAAGCGGCAATCCTGAACACATGCGGTACAGTCAGAAAATTCCTTGCCTAATCTTTGCACATCACGCTGTATAAGTAATTATATACTGTGTTCGCCCCAGTCCATTGCACGGTGCCGATAATTGATTAGTTTGGAACCGTACAGCTAGCCAACTTATTGTGATTGGTCGCGCTCAGCGTTGGTGAACTCGCCGGTGCCGTACCGGGAGCTGTACTCGTGGATGTTCCGCGCGGTGGGCGAGCTGGCGCTGGCGCACGCGGCGGCCGCGCACGTGGCGTGCGAGGAGGCCGGCTACACGCTGCTGCGCGCCGCCCCGCTGCTGCTGGCCGAGCTGCGCGCGCCCGCCGGCGACCCGCACTGGCACCGCCGCCACCGCCTCGAGATACTGTCCAACTATGCACAGGTCAGTGGCACTAGGGAGTTCGTGCAACAACACGATTTGGACACCTTAAAAACGTGGCCTCAAAAAGCCTGAGACAGGATCCAGTGGGAATCAGAATCAGAATCAGAATATTTTTTATTCACGTAGACCATTAGGTACAGTACTTATGAATCGTCAAAAGTTACAAAATACTATGCTGCTACTTTACCACCCGTTCGGAATGCCGTTCCTATGGAGAATAATGGGCAAGAAACTCCATGGTTGCTCTTTTTTTTTTAATCTTTTACATTTTTGAGCAAGGAGAAGGATTAATAAGGCCTTTGCCTAGAAGTGGGACTCGCAATAGCTTTAAAAAAATTGTGGAATTGTGTGGCAAACTTTTTGTGATGAGCACGAATGTTTGTACTCGAGTCATGGACATTTAATATACAAGTAATTATATAATATACTGGGATAGCCTGCAGTCCATTGTACGGTACGTATAATACTAGGATTAGATATAGTTATTTATTTTATTTTTTCAGTTCATGGGCACAGCAATGTACCTGCTCAGTGTATGCTACGAGCTAGTAACTCCAACTAATGTGAAAAAGTCCAAAAAGAAAACCATTCAATCGCCGGAGGAGCTGAAAACAGCCAAGTTATTGAACCGACTCAACGAGGCTGTGCAAACCTGCGTCACGGCCCTCGAGCCAGTGTTCGATGAGTGGCCCAAGTACCAATTCGATGACGAGCTCAAAGAGAAACTAGCAAAATTAAACATTGACGAATACCAAAGCAGAGTAGAGGATAAACTCAAAGAAGACGTCCTAGAGTACGCAAGAACAATGCTAGAAATGAAGGCGAGACACTTAAAAAACTTGCTATAGATGACCGCGAGCCGGCGCTTCATTGTTTTATTAACACATATACATATCTTGTAAATAGTTTTGTCCTTGCTGCCCGCGGCTGTTTCCTCGGCTTGTACAAAGTTTTACTCGACACTGGCAGCAGTTGCTCAAATTTGTGGCCGGTCGACGGTAAATAATCAGGTGTGACAGATGAATATAGTCTCACTATAAAGGTTCCGTTTTTACCATTTTGGTACGGAACCCTAAAAAGAAGACGAACTGCAAGCTATACGTATAGCTCTATTCCTTGCCGCTAGCCGACAAATATGTCTCATTTTAGCTAACTGATGACGTTATTTTTTTATTTACAAATAATACATTTTTAGACGTAATTAAACAACGATTAAAATTTAGGAAAAATAAACTTGCAAAATATAAATTTCTTGAAGTGTGTATATTAACAAAAAAAAATACCTCTTAAACCTAAAGATCGTAATAAGAATCTTAATAAATAATGCCTTATAGTTAAATAAATAAGAATTAGCATAATTTGGTTCAAATAAAGTTTTAGACTGATTTCTACTTTATTTTGTCTTCCATATTGAATACCTTGTTTTGTTTTGCTAATCGATTTTACTAATAGCTAGTTGGTATACGCGGAGGTCATAGTATGTACAAGATTCACAATAAAAATGAGGGTAGTTTTGCTACAAATTGTTTTTTGGAATGTTAAAACGAATTAATAATGTATAATTGTTGTGTTACCCAAGTGGATTTACAGAGATATCTCAAACGGTCACAATTATAGCGGGATACTGTATCGAAACGCTAATTTTTAATAAATACAAAGTACACGGCTTTCTAGTTGAACCAGGGATTCCCAAACTATTTTGGGCAAGAGATGCCTTTTCCAAAATGAACTGATACCTCAAGACCCCCATAGCCAAATCACTTTAAAAATCCTATCTCTAGTTTTTGTATATAGGAAAAAAATAAGATACAAAATAATAATTTTATCTTGTACGATCTTGTGCACGCTTATCGACTTGTTGAGATTGTTTTAAGTACATTAATGATACTTCCTACTAAAATATTAGTCATTCTTATAACAAGTTGGTACACGTAACACAACTTATACAGTATCTTGAAAGTTTCAAATAAGAACTTGTGTTAATTAATAGGGGTCTAATTTTAGACCTCATCAACCCCCCAAAATAAGTTTTCTTGTCTGGGAAATCTACATCCAATACTTTGGGAATCCCTTCTGTAAACCATAGATTTATTCAATTCATTTTAAAAGAATGCAGTACCCATACATTGAATTATGTCTTCAAATATTTTTAATCTGTTCATAAATTGTAAATGTAAAAATGATTTAGCATACAAATACAGAAATTTGGTGCTCAATTTTGCAAATAAAAATATAGTTGTTAGAAAGTTCTAGGGGATAGATTAAATGTCTTCTGCCTAACCTGATAGTGTAATTGCGCGTATTGTATGTATGTACCTAAAAGTGAATACGATTTTGTATTTAATTATAATTTATACATACATTTCTGGTTTTATTTCCACACAATAATAACAGAAGAAAGTAAATTATACTTTCTACGTCGAATCAGGAAAGTAATACTTAGTTTGGAATTAAATGATTCATTCGTCATTTGGTATGTAGGTTCTCCTACACAGCTTTTCAACATAATTTTGAAATTAAATTTTCCAGTGGATGGCGAGGTAAGGTGAACAAGGAATAATAACAAACGAACATCATTAAATATTTATTTAATTATTTACAACTTGAATATTGCAGCGATATGAAAACACTCAGAGGCGTTGTACAAAAATACTCGTGTAGTACCACATTCTTTACGTTCACATAATAACAGTCTGTGTATCGGAATGTGATGGAACTTGGATTGGAATATTTATACGGACATGATTAGGTAGGTACCATAGACATGATGATTGTGCAAAAAAAAAAAATTGTACGAGACTACCGTCTAAATTTGTCTCTACTAATTCATTCGTCTCGAATTTTTTTATTTATGATAAGGTTGTGTTAGAAGACCAGGGGGCGTTTTCGGATTTGGATTTTGGAATATTTAAGTGGTTTTTTTTTTAAATAATCTGACAAACGAAACAAAATATGACCATACAGGGTGTAAGGGGCACGATAACGAAAACTTTGGGTAAAGATTACCCTTATATTTATAATTAAATTATAGAAATGTCGAAAGTGATAAGTTAAAAATATAGTAATTTTTGAGCGCGCTATGTGTCATAAACAACGCGATCATAACACAACGCTCGGCGCGATACCCGAGGCGACGACGAGCACGCTCAAGCGTATCGGAGTTTTAATATACATTGCAGTTCTAGGTCTAAATTATTATCTTTTATAATCACGTTGAGATAGACTTCTATTATGACTTCATGCTATGAACCCGTGGTAACAATTTTCGTTATGAAACCATTTACACCCTGCATAAAAGTAGTAGTCTCGCACATTGAACTAAATTATAAAACAGTGTACAAATACTAATTATAAAACAATGTCGAAACTAGCAATAACAAGACATAAAATAATAACTTACAATCGCTTTGATATAAGAATCTTAATATCGCAAGTACGCAAATAACGTTGAATAAAGATTTCAAAGGAAAATAAACAAAAAAAAAACACACACACGACACCCAAATTATCATTCACTTAATCCACCGATGATTGTTGGAATTTAAATCACCATAATACTGACGATACAGTAAGCTACGAGCTGATCAAGCTAGCTCAGCACCTAGCTGGAGTGCGGTCCCCAGTGCGGTGTACCAGGGCCCCAAGTCTGCTAACACAATACACAATCGATTCATAGTCGAACAGCAACCGCATAGTAACCGTCACTTTTGACGGGTAACCCATACAATATCTGTCAAAAGTGACAGTTACTATGCGGTTGCTGTTCAAATACCCGCAATTTGCATATCCATTTTATTTCATAGCATTTCATTTCGTAAAAAAGTAAAAAATAATGTTATGAATAGATTGTGTTGGCAGACTTGGGCCCTGAGCTTACTTGATCGGGTATGTCCTATATAATACGTGATATAGTACAAAACATTGCATGGGGGGGGGGGGGGGGGGGGTATAGTACGGGGTTCTGAAATCAAGTTCCGATCGAGTGATCAAATCCTCTAACACATTTCCCAGTAGTTTTACTGGTTTATGTGACGTTTTAAATACGTTCATACTAAAGGATGACGCACACATCAACCTGGCCCCAGATACCCCAGTTCAAGCGGTTCAGAATTATTGCCATGAAACACGATACTGTAACGACTAATCTGCAAGCAATTTTATTTATTTGATTGTAATAATTACGTGAGGTCAACATTTCGATAGTAAAAAATATTTTTTGATCCCAACAAATGACAATTTTTTTTTGTGAGCATTGTTTTCTTTTTAAATTGACGTATCGAAATTCTGACGCCACATAATGATTACAAAATGTGCTACAGAGGCGCATTAACAAGGCTTAGTATACCTTTTCTGAATTATTCTGTATAACAGAATAACAGAAGGTCATTTACATCTGTCCGCGTATAGATAGAAGGTCCCTGGTGAAGGTGTTACGATGCTTATTAGTGGGCGGGATGTTGTGTACGTCAACCTTAAGGGTAAAAAAAGCTAGCCTTATTTTATGGAGGAACACATAGTAGAAATTAAAGTATTTGTGTCATTCAAATGGTAGTTTTAAATACCTACCTACAACCGTCCAGACTAATATTGAAATAAAACTAATCTTAAGGATTTTATCGCGTCCAGACTAAGTTAAAACTCTCAAAACTTTTAAAGTATTCTCACAATAATTCACTCGACTACTCGCACTCATATAAACGTGTAACACTTGAAAGATTCGAGCTCACGCGATTTAAAACTTGGGGGTCGAGTCACCTTCGTCCGTAGGAGAATTAAGTACCCTCGAGATACCCTACACGTGACCCTGGGTGGTGCCAACTAGGTGACAACTCTACTGGTGGTAGGCTTCGGCCGTGGTTAGTCACCACCCACTGAACAAAGCCATGTCGCCAAGCGGCCTAGCCGTGTTCCGGCATGATGTTCGGTGTTGCCATTCATGGATGGCGGGTCAGATCAGTTGCGCTGCATGTGCCTAGTGAATGTAGCGTCTCGATCTACTGCCGCCTTCCTACCTAGGCAAGTATGCTCCATCGTAGATCTCATCGTCACTTACCATCAGGTGAGATCGAGATCAAATACTTGCCTATAATGTATAAAAAAAAAAAAAAAAACTAAACAAACAGCTGACTAACTGACATATATTCGTCGGCACGCATGAACGGTACCCACCAGACTTGGATTCAGATTATTATTTATAAAATCTGTGGTGTGAGCAAGACAGAACACGGTTCCGTTAACGTAATGAGATTGCGGCACAGATACAGTGAAAGACGGCTTGCCAATAGGATCGCTTCATTTACCTATATATAAAGATATTACGCTATCCCATTGGTAAATTTTTTGCTCACTCGGAACAGCTATTATCAGCCTACTGCCTGCCAGCTCAGTGTCAGTTTTCCCTGAACATAACTAACCGTGAAATACAGCATAAGACTTCCCACAGAGAGGTTTGGAATGAGGCAACCTCTAAACATAACCAGTGCCCAAGCAGTCCAACCGTATCCAACTAAAAACTTGAACCAAATTCTCTTTACCCGTTCCACTAACGTCATGTCTCTTGTGATAAAAAGGGACAGCAATAGCTGCTCGCACATGTCTCGAAGCCTCGGGGCTAGGACCTGGTTCTTACCAGATGATTAAGTAGAGGAATGCCGAAACTTATGGATAACTTATAGGGAAGAGTAGGACAACAATAAAACGCTCTATAATAATAAAATAGGTATGTAGTGGGAACTTTTCAATAATACATCGCAACAGCGATGCTATGGTTGTCTCTTTTTAATCATAATTTTTTCGTAATTTGTGGAAAAGGAATGCAACCTGCAGTGTTAGTTCAACTTTTTACGCCCTTCTAATTAATTATTGCTCTTAGGTTAGGACCGCCACTATGGTGGACTGTTTGCCAAATAAATTACGAGAAATTATTCGTAAATAATAAAATATGGTATAAACCAAACATTATGCACCAGTTTGTCGTGTAGCGTCTTAAAAACTACATCATAGCCTACATTCGACATAAGTATACTTACAAAAGATTGGTAACAGGCAGTTTTTCAGTTAATTATCAAACTTAAAACCTTTTTCCGCAATTATTATTCATAGTTAAATAATATTTATATTACTCGACCTCAGTGTTTAGATAGGTTTTATTATGACTGTATTATATAGACATTATATTTATACACAGCGACTATTTATAAACCGAAACCAGGTTGTTTCAATATAATTGCAAAACATGAAGATCAGAAAATATAAATTTATATTCGGAAAATAATTATCGTTTGAACGTAGTTACTTATATATTCTATGGAAATTAAAAAAAAATACAGATCTCTATCATCAATCTTATGCACACGGGGGTTGAACAGGAAGACTAGTAGGAATGTTGAACAAATGCTGAAATTAATAAATAGAAATATGAAGAGTAAGACAGTTTCAAATGTCATTTATATTCAAAGACGACCGATCAATAGGGTACTCAGGGACTCCTAATGTTATCGCAACATCTCATGAAGAAAGCATGCTGTCACTTTCATTCTTTTTTATGAAGTCCGTTGTGCGAACGGGACGGAAGAAGCTTATGTTACCGAAACCGTGAACCGCTGTTCACGGTGTGTGCCGCTGATCTATAGATGACCAAAACCCATTCTACATATTTTAGATTCAGCATTGGAAAAAAATACGAGAAAACATTCTTATGTCACTGCTCGGCGGCGTGGTCGATTAGAACCCTTAGTATGAGTTTTAAACGAATTCAAATACCGATCGAGTGATCGAATGTGTCCACACATTTACAAGCAAAGCTGAATCTTTCCGTTAGGGGCGCTGCTTGGAGATGAATGAAGATTTGATACTCACACTGAGCTCAGACATAATTATATCGATCCGATCTAATGGCATCCGTCAGTTCTCATTCAGTAGGTACACATAGCATACAGGACGATTCAGAAAGAGTATACTAAGCCTGGACCCCAAGTCTGCTAACACTATCGATTCATAATCGAACAGCAACCGCATAGTAAGTGTCACTTTTGACATATATTGTATGGGATATCTGTCAAAAGTGACAGTTACTATGGCCCTGGATCCTGGGCTCTGCTAGCGAATCTGAATCACACTGTATTATAATTCGAGTAATTATTACAGGATATGATAAATATTAAAAAGCATTAGGCGTCGTCCTAATTGGCCAAAGATCGTTCGAGCAAGCGATGCGATTTCATCGCGGGACGAGATAAAATACACAAATCCCTTTAGAGCAGGGATTCCCAAACTATTTTGGAATAAGAGACCCCCTTTCCAAAATGAACTGATACCTCAGACAACCATAGCCAAATTACTTTAAAAATCCTAACTCTAGTTATTTTCCTATTGATACTGTTGTGTATGTACATGTAGGTAGGCATATACTTATACGTGTGGCTGCGCCCCACTACTTATCGAATAAACAGTGTGTTGCTAACCATCGCAGTTGTCACTTGTCCGTTCCCTACTCGTATATATAACAGTGGCGACGAGGATGGGATGGACAAGTGACAACTGCGATGGTTAAAATAATAATTTCATCTTGTACGAACTTGTGCACGCTTATCGACTTGTTGAGTTTTTTTTAAAGTACAACAATTATACTTCCTACTAAATTATTAGTCATTCTTATAACAAGTTGGTACACGTAACACAACTTATACAGTATCTTGAAAGTTGCAAATAAGAACTTGTGTTAATTAATAGGGGTCGAATTTTAGACGTCGTCGACCCCCAAAATCAGTTTTCGTTTATGTCGACCCCTGGGTAACCCTGCTTTAGAGTGTCCTAATTAACCGTAGTACTAATTTTCAACGCGCTACGAGATCGCATCGTATGCTCGTTCGATCATTTTCCAAGTAGTACGACGACCTTAAAACACACAAGCAATACACACACACTCATCGTTAAACCGTCGACGTGAGGCAGATGTAAAATACTGTATGAAAAAACTACTTATAACACAGGTTTGTACCACATTGAAATTTATTTACACACGAGAAATAATGATAAAACTATGACGACCTTATTAGCGCAGTTGGTAGTGACCCTGCTTTCTGGGCCCCAAGTCTGCTGACACAATCGATTCATAATCGAATAGCAACCGCATAGTAACTGTCACTTTTGACAGATATCCCATACAATATCTGTCGAAAGTGACAGTACTATGCGGTTGCTGTTCGATTATGAATCGATTGTGTTAACAGACTTGGGGCCTTGTGCTGATGGTCACGGGGTCGAATCCTGGTAGGGACAAGCTTTGTGTGATGAGCACGAATGTTTGTACCCTAGTCATGGAAGGTTAATAACAACATAAGTATTATATACTGAGTTCGCTCTGAGTCTACGGTACCCATAATACAAGCGTCGCTTAGTGTGGGACCGTATAGTTGGTGTGTACATCAGGCGATATTATTTATTGTAACTTCCCTTCAAATTCATAGATGTTACAAGCAATCTACAATGGCATTGACACCATATTGGCTCAGTTCGAATCCCGGTACGGGCAAACAGAGTATGATGAGCAGGAATTTTTGTACCAGAGTCATAGATGTTTAAGAATGTATGTAAAAAAATACAAAAAAGACAATTTGCTTTGTAATCACATTGTAACTTTTTATGAATTCGTAGGTGCAATTATCAAGATTCATAAACATTTTGCCACTAGTGTTGCCGTCAGATGAAACCGGCAAAGATTTGTATTTTGTATCATTGACACTTTGGTTGGGGATATTTATGAAACTTAACAGGCGTGTGCTAAAGCGACTAACACTCAGTGTCCCGATTATAAGGGTGCGTTTCCACTGAAGCGGGGAGGAATAGACAAATCCATGAACCGGAGATTCTATTCCTCTTTTCTATCCCTCGTCGCTAAAGTTGAAAATAGCATCCTTAAAGGCAGTGCGAAACCATTAAGAAATCAAACTTATTTTTATAAACGCGAAATTTAACTTAATTCTAATTTCATTTACAATGTACTATTATATGCATGATATATGACTACTTAAAAGTTTTAGTCATTATGCTACATTTAACGAGATGTATATCCATTTAATTGTTGTATTGTTTTAGTGTATTGGGATCAGTGACCCTTACACGTGTTGGACAAGTCGAGGCGAGGAACGACGAGCGGCCTCAACAGTCGCGCGATTCGAGACGACTCGCGTGCATTCGGGCCTAAACTCGGCCAACATGTGCAAACGACAAATGTTATAAGAATTTAAAATGGTCCAACATGGTTGAGAAGTCTTGTAAAACTAACAATATTTTTTTTAAGAAACACTATTATATAAACTCACGTCCGAAAATATATTAATCTTCAGAACTGTAATAATTAAAAATATGAAATTTGGCACTTATCTTACTTTTGGCTTTATTGTGCGCACAGGAAGGATTTATATTTTTAATCGACGGTATTGAAGAAATGCTAATTTCGGATAATTTCACAAAATTTATACTGATATAGCATTTAGTCCATAATGAAGTAGTCATAGGCATATAAAGAAACCATAGATAAATAAGAATATCATCGGAGGTAGAAACTGTCTAAGTACTTTAATGGAATGTTTTGTATTTATTTAATTAACATATTTTAGGACGTGTGTACATAACAAAATTAAGGATCGTTTATCGAATTAACGCGACTTACATTAAGAACTTTATCGATAAAATTTCACACTTTAATCACACCCTTATTGCGATTTCTCGTCCACGGTAGCTTAAGGCGTCGTCCTAACTGGCCAACGATCGTACGAGCAAACGAGTAAATACACAAATCTCTTTAGAATGTGCTTATTGAAGCTCGCAAGTCATCGCGAGACGAAATCTCATAGTTTACTCCCAATTAGGCCAATTAGGACGATACCTCAGGCTGAGCGCATTTGAAACTTGAACGATATATTCTTGGGTACCCTAGAGGTGCACTAGGGAGGGATTTTTTAACCCTAAGGGGTTCAAAGTTTGTATCTATATCTATACATATAAATAAAATTGGAGTGTCTGTTTGTAATATTAAAATAACCGCTTTTTACTAAGTGCATTTGGATGTACACACGGTACATATACCAAAACATTTTTTTTTACAATTTTGTCCGTCTGTCTGTCTGTCTGTTTGTTCCGGCTAATCTCTGAAATGGCTGGACTGATTTTGACGGGACTTTCACTGGCAGATAGCTGATGAAACAAGGAGTAACTTAGGCTACTTTTATTTTAGACTAGCTGTGACCCGCGACTTCGTCCGCTATTTGTTAAATACCACGCGGACGTAGTCCCGGGTAACAGCTAGTATTACAGACATTATAATTTAATCGGCTCTATGTACCGCGGACGAGGCTCCCCTCCCCACCAGTACTCCTTAACTACACATATAAGACATGGTCAGTCGTTTGATTGGTCGTGTGGTCGCGGAAGCGTCTCTTTCACAAGCACTATCACTTACAGGGTGTGGAATAGGTCCCGCGCGTTATTCTTGGAATAACGCTTGTACGAGCAGTCGCTGAATCAGCTGCCACTGGAATAGAAGTTTTAATAGTTTAGGTATAACGACTAATCTTCAACGTCATAAGTGAAGCGCGGATGCGATAGAGATAGATAGTGGCTTCACTCTTCTCTCTTGCTTTCACCAAACATGAATAGCAATTAACTTTATAATTATTTTCCTTTAACATTAGCAAGTGATAATCATGGTAGAAAATAAGATGCGCACGGGGATGCGAGCCGGAGTTTGAACGTGCGACTCTAGTTTCCAAGGAAAGCTTTGTACCAACTTGGCCATGGCCTTTCAACAGCTATACAATAACTTATTAACTCTCAATTAAAAGTTTCCTAGTTGACGACGTTAACATAGCCAGAACCGTATTGGGTCTAGTCCCAATAGAAAAAGGTCAAAAAGGAAAGAAAAAAAATACTGGTTGTTCTTTTTGACAGATAGTAACTGTCAAAAGTGACATATATGAGTAAATCGTTTTAAGACTTGGGCCGAGGACCAATTTAAGGTATTAATCTGAGGTTCTTGATTCATTCCTGACTTTGCCAGAAATACCTACCGTTGGTTGAGTGAGGCCAGTTGAAGAAAGAAAGAAGAGGTTCTTTCCGTCCTTGCAAAAGATGAAGAAGACTAGTATCTTGTGTGTGTTACCTCCTGGTGGGCATGGCCCGCCGGCGCGCCGTCTGCCGCTGGTGCTCGAACTCGAAGTCCTCCTCGGTGAGGCTGAGCCGCTGCATGTGGTACATGAGGTAGTCCTCGCCCAGCACGCCCTCGGGCGGGTGGCGCAGCACCTCCAGGGTCTCGCACAGCCCGCTCGCGCGCTTGCGCACCTTGGCGGGGCCCAGCGCTCCCGCCAGCACCACCAGCGACGCCTTGAACAGCACCTGGGGGGGGGGGGGGGGAGCAACTTTTGTAACATAAAGGAGAAACAACTAAATATGAGGGTACCCCCGTCAAACTATGACACTAGGACGTCCACCACCTCAGTCCTCCCGTGACCATGATTGCTGTAAAGCAGCCGAAACGTCGGGAACGTAAGAACAAAAAATAAACGCGATAGAATCCTTAAAAATAGTTTTATTTGTACAACGTTATCGGAACGCGACCTCAACTGAGAAGATCGGGCAAGAAACTCAAGTACAGTACCTTGACCCCCTCGCAGAGGAAGCAGTCCCAGACGCGCAGCAGGCTGTCCCAGGGCAGCGTGCGGGTGAGCGCGCACAGGAACCACTCGGTGGCGTACAGCACGGGCTCCACCTTGTGCTTGCCGAGGTGGCGGTGCACCGCCGGCGCCGTGCGGCGCAGCAGCGCGTGCAGGATGTCGCCGTCGCGCTGCAGCACCTGACACACAACCTTCCATGTATCCCTTGTAGGCGACGCGTAGCGATATGCATGTTAGTATTAAGTTTGTTTATATTTATAATGTTTATTGAAATAAATGCGGGTGAGCAAATTTGGAGTGGCGCGCGTTTTCCAATGGCGAGGCGCCGTTCATAGGGCACGCGCGGGGAACGGGCTCGTTACGATTTTGGATTTAGTCAGTCTTGCCAGCAACTTGTGCCCGAGCCTACGTACGTGCCACTTCGACTTTTCTCACCGTGTCCATACGCAAAACGGTTGTTCTTCTTTCTCTCCGCTACACCACTTACATCTCTTAATCTACACATACCATAGCACGATTGGGTCTGTTTACTACATACATACATACATATATACGAACATTTTTGAAAAACAAAAGTCTCCCTTCCCACTTTTTGGTTTTACCTAACATTATATAGCGAATATCTTTCAAATTCCCCGATCGTAACTATAAAAAAAAAATCTTCATACAATCGAATTTCTCACTCTCGTAGTCCGATGGGACGGCAATCCGATACGACCGGAGAAATATTAGACACAGTACCGACGGCTTTATCTGCTCTCCGAGTCCCGAGGCAATGATAATCAATGTTGAAAATGTGATCAGCCCATAAAACGCAGAAATCTTAGAGGTGCATGCCGCGGTTTGCACTTGCAAAGCTCGTTTTCAAGGCGATCGTTCTATCAACCAGGCTGTGACTGGCACAATCCCACTATTCCACTAATATATAATATTATAAATGTGAAAGTTTAGATGGATGGATGGATGTTTGTTACCCAATCACGCCAGAACGGCTGAACGGATCTGGATGAAATTTGGCACAGAGATAGATTATAGTCTGGAATAGCACATAGGCCGCCCCGTGGGATAGATTTGTTTTAATTTTTCATAGAGCAAAGGATCGACATGATTTTTTGCATAGGTAGTGGTAGTTTAGGGGAAAGGACATACTTTTTAATCGCGGGTAACACCGCGGGGCGCATCTACTTCTGTCATAAACACAGACTCAAAAATAATAGAGATTTTTTAACTCACAATACTGACCTCGAGTCCTGGGTTGTAATACCCGCTGAGGTACTTGTCGCTGATGCTGACGAGGCACCAGAACGCCTGCACCGCCGGCATATGCATCAGGAGGAACGCGGCCACCGGCGCTTGCGCTTGGAAGTAACCCACCTTCGGGTTCAGTATTGAGTACGCTTTGAGCACCGAGAACAGCTCTTGCTGACTGCAAAGAGGTATATAATCGAAGATTGGATAAAAAATATGTGTAAAGGTGTAAACAAAGCTTAGTCTACACATGCTTCTTAAGACCTATACGAAAGGTACTACTTATCTCCCAATTTGTCAGGTCAATTTGAAGGATCCCTACTGATCGATATGTCATTTAGCAAATCGGCGCTACAGATTGAGTACCAAGTTGTGCAGTTCATAGAGGCATTTTAGATCTTATTCTTATGGAATACCGTCACGATGATACCGATGGTGAAACTATATTCAAGTTACTTGCATAGACCATATCGATCCTTGCATGGAAAATCTCCGATCATCTTATTCCAAAAGCCAAACATAGTCTCAAGTCATATCCATTTGGGATGACAAAATAAATACTTAAATATGACCTGGTGGTAGATATGCCAGACCACTTTATAGCTGAATATTATCCTTATAAATAGAAGCAACTGCAATCAAATAAATTAACATAATAAAAACAAAATCCCGATTGCAAAGACTTCACTGAAACGAGAAAAACAATAGAATTGTTACGTGCGGGGGTAATTAAATGCCGATTACGTGAAAATTACTTTAATCGCTCTCCACACAGAAGGCAAAAATAGTACACACCAGAACACTAACTAGTAAACACTCAAATCACAATTCACCAAATCACTTAGAAACACAGTAGTCCACAGTATTCGCTAGAGTCGCCGGTATAGTCTTCTTAGTTCGCTTCCGAGAGATGTGTTCACAATCGCTTTCAAATAGAAACTGTCTCGTCGCTGGTCCTGCACACTATTTATAATCCGAAAATAGCGAGGGTGGATCTTTCCAGAAAGGTGTCGATAAAAACCTACTAAACACAAATGTTCCATAAGGAAAATGAACCTTATTTACACGGTAATAAGGAGGGTCCAGAATGTTCTAGTGTACGTAGCTGCATTCGTGAAATCGGTATTATTCCGAGAACTCCCAGTTCCAGGAATTACATTGTCCTCGCCTTTTGTTTACTAATAATTTTAATAATAATACGAGATATATTCGGGAAGCCGGTTGCAACATTGTTGACGATTCTAGATCTTTCTTCACAGATCGATAGGGGACCTTGGACCCAACAATGCGTTTTTGTTTCTAGAAGCTTCGATGACTATTTCTCGAGTTATCGATACCTCTTTTATACGCATCGTAACATTACCCCCCTCTTAGTCATGCTCGTCCCGAGCATTATTCGAGCCATGATATCGCGCTAACCTGTCCACATGGACTACCTTTGGTTTTCCTCTAAGTCCCTTCTTGATTCGGAAAGTTACATCATTGATCCTTGTAATGATGGTGTACGGTCCTTCCCAGCGAGCTTGAAGTTTCGGAGACTTTCCCTTTTTGCGAAGCGGATTATGAAGCCACACTAGTGTTCCTTCTTCAAACCCGTTGGTGTTCGCATTCCGATCGTACCGGGTCTTCATCCTTGTACTGGTCTTGAAATTATTCTCCCGTACTCTTCTGTGCACTTCATCCAGCTGGTTTTGAAGTTCACTTACATAGTCCGTAACAGGCTTAGGACTATCGGGTGGCGTGCCTGTTATTGCATCCACTGGAAGCCTTATTTCTCGACCGAAATTTACCTTGGCCGGAGTATGTCCCGTACTATCGTGTACCGCAGATCGATAGGACATTAGAAACAGCGGAATGTATTGGTCCCAATCTTTCTGATGATCGTCCACGACTTTAGCCAAGTGGTTCTCTAAGGTCTGGTTGAACCTCTCGACCATTCCATCTGACTGCGGATGCGCTGGAGTCGTACGAGTCTTATTGATTCCCAGCAGTTTGCACATTTCCTGAAATAAGGCAGACTCAAAATTCCGCCCTTGATCTGAGTGAAGCTCCATAGGTACGCCATATCGACAGACCACTTCTTGGACCAGTTTCTTCGCCACAGTTATAGCTTCTTGATTAGGTGTCGCAAAGACTTCGGGCCACTTAGTGAAGTAATCTTGCACTACTATGATGTATTTGTTCCCGTCATCCGTCATTGGAAACGGTCCAGCAACATCAATAGCGATGCGCTCCCATGGCGCTCCAACATTGTACGTCTTTAATTTTCCCCTGCTTCTAGTCTGCGGGCCTTTCACTGAAGCACAAGCGGTGCACTTACGGCACCAATCCTCGACATCTTCCCGACAACGGACCCAGTAGAACCGTTGTCTCACTTTAACCAGGGTCTTCTTGACTCCAAGATGCCCACCAGAAACACCATCGTGAATGTGCCGTAAAAGAGGGGCCACCTTACTCCGAGGTACTACGACTTGAATGGTTACTTCCTTTCCATCGTTGGATTCCCATTTTCTACATAGTACACTGTCTTCCAGAGTCAAGCTGTCCCACTGAGCCCAATAGCTTTTGGTGGTCGAACTATGAGCAGACACATCACTCCATTGGGGTTTGTTCCCAAGACGTTTCCAGTCCAGTATAGGTCGAAGGTCATCGTCCTCTTCTTGGGCCTTCTTCATGCTGGCTCCAGTCCATTCGTCATCAAGTCCGTGTGTCCTGATGACTTTAACCTCTTCCCGTACTTCATTCTTCTGACAATGCTTGCAGTCTTCGGCACACGGTCTTCGTGACAAAGCATCGGCGTTGTTATGTCCTTTTCCACTTCGGTGTTCTATTACAAAGTGAAATTCCTGTAGTTGTTCGAGCCATCTAGCTACTTGACCTTCTGGGTTCTTGAATTGTAACAACCATTTTAACGCAGCATGATCCGTTCTTATAGTAAACTCCCTTCCTATAAGATACTTCTGAAAATGTTGTAGAGTCTTCACCACAGCAAGTAGCTCACGGCGAGTAACACAGTAATTTCTTTCTGGTTTGGAAAGTGACTTACTGAAATATGCTATAACAACTTGACGATCTCCCTGTATCTGAGATAAAACACCACCTATTCCTGTGTTACTGGCGTCTGTGTCCACGATGAATCTTCCTTCTCTATTTGGGTAACCCAAAATAGGGGCTTCACATAACCGTTGCTTGAGCTCACTGAAGGCTTCCTCACAAGTTAGGTCCCAGACAAAATCGCGTTTTTCTTCTGTAAGTCGATGCAACGGTTTTGCAATGTCCGAGAAGCTCTTAATGAATCGTCTGTAATATGCGCATAATCCCAGAAAGGCGCGCACTTCTGTTTTATTTCTTGGGACAGGCCATTCTTGGACAGCTTTTATCTTCTCAGAGTCGGTTTGGACTCCTTCCGTTGAGATGACGTGTCCCAGGTAACTGACTTCCTTTTTGAATAGAGCGCACTTCTTTGGACTAAGTTTTAGATTAGCCTCACGGATCCGGGTGAACACTCGTTCTAGATTCTTCAGGTTCTCCTTGAAGCTACGACCCATAACGATTACGTCATCAAGGTAGACCAGACAAACGTCTCCGAGTAAACCCACCATCACTCTTTCCATAAGGCGCTCGAATGTGGCTGGAGCATTACATAACCCAAAAGGCATAACATTAAACTGCCACAATCCATTTCCAATTCCAGTGCTGAATGCTGTCTTCTCTTTGTCTTCTGGGCTTAGTTCAACCTGCCAATAGCCACTTTTTAGGTCGATTGTTGAAAACCATTTCATACCACTGAGCATGTCCAGTGTGTCGTCGATCCGAGGTAAGGGATAGCTGTCTTTCTTTGTGACGTTATTCAACATCCGGTAATCCACACAAAACCTTGTACTGCCATCCTTCTTCTTCACCAGCACCACGGGTGATGACCATGGACTCGTAGAAGGTTCAATTATTCCGATATCAGCCATATCCTTAATCATATCTGTCACCTCCTTTTCTCTTGCCCATGGTATGCGTCGTGGTCTTTGTTTTATAGGCCTGGCGTCGCCTGTGTCGATCCGATGTTTTACGAGCCCCGTCCTTCCACAGTCATTTCCTGTAGCAAATATGTCGCTGAATTTCAGCAAGAGTTCTTTGGCTTGCTGCAGTTCTGTTGCCGATAAATTCTCCTTAGAAGATTCCAGTAGTTGCTGGATGTGATCCTCCTTCAAATGGGTACCATTCTGTTTAACCGTATCACTATTTAATCGTCTCAGGTACTTTACTTCCTCACATCTTCCAACCACACTATTCTTCTTGAGGTGAACTTCTTCATTACCAAGGTTAAGGATTCTCACCTTAGTTATTCCGTTCGACATTAGTAAAGTCCTTGCTGTAATTAAATGTGGGTAATTTCCAGTGTCTTCAACAATGAGGCATCTTCTTTGTTTAATATTACGAGGAAATTTCACTATCACCAAGTTTTCTGATTTCGGCGCCAGTGTAGTGTCCTTCAGGCAATAAATATTGCACGGGCATGATCCTTGCAAACAAACTTCTTGGTCAGGAAACCTTAACACTCCTTTAGCAACATCCAAAACACACTGCTGATTCTTCAAGAAATCTAGTCCCAAAATACAATCGTCGGTAATATTAGCAATCAGCACTGCCTGGAGATATACTCGGTCACCAATTCTAAACTTTACGTCTGTTTCGCCGAGGACGGAAACTGGCTGGCCGGTGGCTGTCTGAAGATGACATTTTGGAGACCGTCTATTCCACATTATGGTGCGTCTTAGTAGCTCTGGTCTCACAATGGTACGCGATGCACCGGTGTCCACTGTTAAACTACAAGATTTATTATCAATGGTGCCCTCGAGGATCAGACTATTCCCATTGAAAACTTGTGTTATAGTTACTGTAGGGGCTTTATGTTGACCAGCCAGCGCCCGCCCCGCGGCCCTGGCGACCTTTAGTTTAACGGAATGTCTTGATCGTCTTGGGTCGCAGAGTCCTTGACCCTTCTCCTTTTCTTAGGGCATTCAAGCCGAATGTGCCCTTTTTCTCCACACTCATAGCACGTGGGGACAAACCGAGACTTCTTCTCTTCTGGAATCATCACTCTAACTTTATGTAGCCTCGTATCTTGTTGCACAGCTTCCACCTCAAGAGCATGTGCGAGTGCGTTTTTCAATGACTGGTGATGACCCAATTTCACAGCGCCTCGAACTTCTGAGTTTCTTATGCCATCGACAAATGCCTGCAGCAGGGTCACTTCAATAACTTCTGGTGCCGATGAGTAAGCACGACGAACCAGCCTCTCAATTTCCTGGGCCCACTGCTGAAGGCTTTCACCAGCCTTCTGTGATCGCTCACGGAGTTGCACTCGGTAGACATGTTCCAGGTGCTTATCACTGTAGCGCGTGTCTAATGCTTCCATTAGTGTCTCTAGCGTCCTTCTTTCAAGCGGCAGGTTTTCAAGGATTGATAAAGCATCCCCACGTAGAGCAAGCGTAAGAGCTATAAAAGATTGCTCTTTGCTCCAGCCATTACCACTTGCAAGTACCTCGAACTGGTACCTGAACGCTGACCACGACGAAGTCCCATCGAAGCGTGGCAGATCATGTTTAGAAGACGATGGTGAAGCCACTGTAATAGTCCCATGTGTTTTTAGCTTCATCACCTCCTTATTAAGTATTTCCCAGCGGTCCTCATTCTTGAGAGTTTCTTTTTGTAAGCGGTCTTCGAGGTTCCCTGTCTTCATGGTAACTTCTTTGTCAAGCACTTGTACGCGTTCCTTTAAAGTATTCACTTCTTCTCCGAGGGCTGTGATACCTACGCTGATTTTTCCTAGGACAGCTTCCTGGCTGGCCTGCACCATTTCCTTAATCTCCCGATGCGTAGCCTCTTGGTTAGCCTGCATCATCTCCTGCATGGAAGCCATTTTCTGATTGGCCTCTACAACATTCTTTATCTCCTGCCGTGTAGCCTCTTGATTGGCCTGCATCAGTTGTTTGAGCTCCTGCCGACTGGCTTCTTGGTTGGCCCTCATCATTTCTTGCAAAGAAGCCAGCAGGGCTGACATATTCATGTCAGGTGAGCTAACCCCTGGTGCTGCCATAGGTTCCGCTGGAATCTCAGCACCAGCCCGAGGCTCTTCCTCTTCACGGATACGTTGACGTGCAGCATCCATTTCCACTTGCCGTCTGGTTCGTGGAGTACGCCCTTCGTCTTCACGTGGTAATAACGGCATTCCGCTTCTGACACCAATTGTTACGTGCGGGGGTAATTAAATGCCGATTACGTGAAAATTACTTTAATCGCTCTCCACACAGAAGGCAAAAATAGTACACACCAGAACACTAACTAGTAAACACTCAAATCACAATTCACCAAATCACTTAGAAACACAGTAGTCCACAGTATTCGCTAGAGTCGCCGGTATAGTCTTCTTAGTTCGCTTCCGAGAGATGTGTTCACAATCGCTTTCAAATAGAAACTGTCTCGTCGCTGGTCCTGCACACTATTTATAATCCGAAAATAGCGAGGGTGGATCTTTCCAGAAAGGTGTCGATAAAAACCTACTAAACACAAATGTTCCATAAGGAAAATGAACCTTATTTACACGGTAATAAGGAGGGTCCAGAATGTTCTAGTGTACGTAGCTGCATTCGTGAAATCGGTATTATTCCGAGAACTCCCAGTTCCAGGAATTACATTGTCCTCGCCTTTTGTTTACTAATAATTTTAATAATAATACGAGATATATTCGGGAAGCCGGTTGCAACATTGTTGACGATTCTAGATCTTTCTTCACAGATCGATAGGGGACCTTGGACCCAACAATGCGTTTTTGTTTCTAGAAGCTTCGATGACTATTTCTCGAGTTATCGATACCTCTTTTATACGCATCGTAACAGAATGTTATTCCAGCACTGTAGGGGTCATGCAATGAATTTAGAGTCGACACCTACTTGAATGTTTCAAGGTCTTGCAGGCGAAGACTTGACCACGTCCAAACCGACCGCCCTCGCTTTCAATGTTACTCACCCCAGTCCCTCCTCCCTAATGAACATCTCGTGGTAGGGGAACTGCCTGTGTAAGTCTTTGCGGATGTCCTCCATGCACTTGGGGTCGCCGGGCGCCTGCAGCAGCTCCTCGTACTCGTTGGGATGCTTCTCTAGGAGCAGCTGGCCTCCGCAGAGGTACAACCAAGCTTTGGGCCGAACTGATGCTGGTATGCCTGTACGACAAATCGTTGCTGTTAGCAGAAGAAGAAGGAAAAGAGATACATTCCCCCTGGGCTCTATAGCGTTTTCGGTGTTTGACCCCAAACTAAAATTTAAACGTTACCGGAATCGGTTTTCTTACTTAATCAGTTAATTAAGCGGTATCAACTCGTAGTTGCGGGACTGAAATGAACTACCTCCTTTGGTCGCCAGTAGGATCAGAGCCGATTTACGATGAACTTTACATATCTTACGAAAACTGGTCAGTTCCTCTCAGACTTTTAACGACTGAAAATGAACGAACTTCCCCAATAAATTTCCATGGATGTCGAGCCTAGCTGCGGAGGACCCACGCTATATGGGTTGAGTCAGGGGCGGGGAGACAAACCAGGGGTCAGTGCAATGCTAGTACGTGGGCCAGAGACAATACGATCGGATCTAGAGGACCTACGCCCTAATTGCGCCTCTGGCCAGGGTTGCCAGGAGTTGAGGCTCACCTTTCCGACATCGCTCCCGCACCTTCTTGTAGTTTTTGCTCATAAACGCCTCCCAGTTGTCGAGCATGCGCAGCCATTTCTGCTCCCGCTTGAGTATCGTGCTCGGTGATACAGTCCGTTTGCTGTAACAGTTGAAAGAGTATTTTTATTGCTCACGAATACATGAATATCGATTTAAGCGGCCTGATTGGCGCAGTTGGTAGTGCTTTCTGCTGCACCGAGGGTCGTGGGTTGGGATCCCGGTAGGGGCAAGCTTTGTGTAATGAGCATGAATTCTTGCCCCTGTACGTTTATTATTTATTAGAGTAAATGTACCCATAACAGTACCCATTATACAACCTTTGCTTATGGAACTGGTGGCTTTAGGTAACCATAACATTATAATAACCAAGGAAAATTATTGTCCCGGAAAATACACGGGTTCCCGGGGAAAGCTGAAAAATAAAAGTCCACGCGTGCGAAGTACTGTGCATTGCTAGTCCAATATACCAGTTTATCACAGCATTATCAAAGTCCCGCAGGGTTTGATAACTGATAACGAAACTAGGTCTCTCTATATGTTGTTTAGTTAAAAAAATTGCAAATGAATGAAATGGCAGGTGTTATTGTAATTTTAAACAGCCCGTAAACATCAATACCGGCGAATTTTCGAGAAAATTGCCCCTCAGGAAATGAAGATTGGCAATTAGCTACAAAATAGTGCCATTTGCCAGTGTCGATATATACTCCTAATGAGAATGTCGATAACGATCATGATGATGAAATGAATCCCCTACCCCTATCAGTAAAGCTGTGGATACTTTACTGAAAATTTACCGGACATCTTGGCAGAACTTGAAAAGTCAAGTCATATTACTTTATTTCGATTTCCTTCACTCGTGCACGTTTATGAACACACAATGGTAAATATCCCACTAATATTCATCAAACACACATTTTGAAAACAAAACAAAATTGACAAGTTCACGGTTCAACTTCCCCCCAAAAAGTCCCGTTAATCCTTTTAACCCGTAACGTAATAAAGTTTTCTCAGTTACATATCCCTGATGTCTGGAATACTGTGTGGGTGGACACACCACGTAACCTTTGCGCAAGCTCCAATTAATAACAAGGAACCTTGACGGCAGAAGACACTACAACTGATGCAGGTTGACCTTTCAATTGCTTGTGAAATGCAATTGCACTCGCTTTGGGGGAATGGCGGGGCGTAATGAGCACATTCTTTTTAATTAATTATGGAATAATTAATAAAAAAAAAAGTAATTAAAATATAAGGTAATTTTAGTTTCATTGAGCTGCATTAAAGCTAGGAGAAGACCAAATGAATGTTTCTGCATTGTAATACGAGCCATTCGCTAGTTCATTCATTGAAATATTCATAACGTTTCAATTGCAGAAGTTCAAGTCCCACAAGGTCACGTCTCTTGACTTTGACTTGTTATTATTGGCTATTTGGCCAGCTGGAATGCGATTCGAAGTTTGAACTGGTAACCTTATATAGCAAAAAAAAAACCAGAGGATTTCCCAACCAGAATTTAAAGTATATCACAATCTATACATATAAATAATATTGGAGTGTCTGTTTGTTATATTAAAATAACCGCTTTTTACTAAGTGCATTTGGATGTATACACGGTACATATACCAAAACATCATTTTTTACAATTTTTGTCTGTCTGTCTGTTTGTTCCGGCTAATCTCTGAAATGGCTGGACCGATTTTGACGGGACTTTCACTGGCATATAGCTGATGTAACAAGGATTAACTTAGGCTACTTTTATTTTAGAAACCCCCCCCCAACCCCCGCCAACGACGACTTAATATCACAAAGGCTGCCGGGCTCAGAACGCGCGCGCGGGCTATTGCTAACGGTTGTGTCTTTGTTAAATACCACGCGGACGAAGTCGCGGGTAACTGCTAGTTTTGAATAAAACAACATTTTTAATATTAAGTACAGTCCCTCACCCTATATGACGCTAGATGAGTAATGTAGTTACGGAGGACGTGTAATCACACAGTAATTCATGGTTAAAACAATGCACATTCAAGCAAGTTAGCGGTTACTAACAAACATAATACCTATTGGTCAATGACGTTAAAGTTATGATAAAATACTAGTGCCTTGCATCTTACTTGTATTAATATGTATTGTTAAAAGACATAATAAAATAAAAATCCTTGGGTTTGACCGCTCCTTATCCACAATGTTTGCAACTAAACATTAGTTTAGGCATGTGGATTTAATTCCCATTAGTTTTCGTCTGGACCATCTCGCTCTAGGCAAGGTTTTAGGCAAATAAAGACCAAGCGTGCCTTCTTATATAACGAAGTCTTAATTATCGAATTTCATCGCGTTTTTTAATGGTTTTTTTTTTCCCGACGTAAAAAACATAAAATAAAAGCTATAAAATTTGTTTTATTTCAATGTGTAGTATTCGCGTAAATATAAGAAATCAATATAGTCGTAATTTCTACTTAAATAATAACACCGGTCGAGTGCGTGTAAGTTGTAGGGCTCCGTAGTTACTGCACAGAAAACTTCATAATGCAATGTTAGTTACAATATAGATAGGTACTTACCTCCATAAAATATATTTTATGGATAGTTTATATAACTTTAGTGTGGTATATTTCGCAAACAACACGCCTGATTTTTTATTTGTATTAGACGACTATTTCATTTTAAGGGACCTATATGAACACACCCCCAAGGAGATGCACAAAAACAGTCCTATTATACACGCAGGGACTACGGAATCCTAAAATCTTGTATACATTCAATCCTAATCGAATGATTAGCCTATCAGACGGTTGCTAACGAGAATTGGTGCGTACTAATTAATGAGTTCACATGTTCTTGTACAATGTTGGCTCACGGGCCGGGCGTGCCTGTAGAATCGAGATTCGACTGACAATCGCCATACAAAACTGCGTAGCTTAGTTTATTAGTGTTCAATGCCATCATAGAGGTCGCTGTGAGTCTCAAATTCATGATTTTATGCAAAAGAAACGACAAACTGAACCTTTACGTGAACTTGTAATTTTTATACAGGCAAAGTTTGTAATAGTACATTATACTGCCGTAAGAAGGCGCTTTAACACAATATGCTGCAGCTAGGATATTATAAAACTTTTGTTGCTTTAATTTTGCGTTTGAAATCTAAGTCTACGGGAGAAGAGCAGAACAACAATATACACCTATATCTTTCATTGACATGTATGTATTAGCTATAAACGAGGGCAATGACATCTCCGCTCAACCAGCACACAGGGCTGATATGGATATTAATTGTTGTTTTGTACAACGCCATCTATTGCGTGGTCTGATAGTCACTACCAGTGCCTCGCGGAATTTGTTTGCAACTTATAAAGAGCTTGCACTGTAGCGCCCACTGGAATTAAAGAGCTATTTGGAGAAATATCGAGCTACGCTGTAATGTATGGAGGGGTAGACAATCTCGTATCAAATTTAATCTATGATTCGAGGTGAATTGTCACATACAAATATTAGGCACTGAAACACGGATATTTTTGTAGTAAGTAACGGGCGAAATTTAGAACCTTTGTTAGAAATGAGAAGTACGAATGATGGGTAGTATTATAGGTTACAGTATTATGATAGAAGTGAAAGTAATAGCAGAATGAACAGTAACATAAAATTTTGGTATTTAAAATATTTTTTTTATTTAAAAAATGTCGATGTACAAAATAAACATACAGAACCCACAAGCAATATCCACAACCGTCGCCCTCCAATATTGCACATAACTCCACAAAAAGTAATACCCACTTAGGTAAGCCTAGTGGCGGGCCGGGGCGTAATCATGTAACTTGTCGAATTACTGCACATACAATATGTAAGGCACAGTGAAGAAAACGATCGACACACTCCGGCTCGCGTGATTGGGTGACTCAGTTGTGCAAGAGTGAGGTCATGGGGCAGGCCCGTCGGCGGTGACAGTTGCATTTTTTTAATATTCAGCAGAGTAGACTTTTTTTTAATGGGACTAGGCCCGCCACACACTCCCACCGCTGCTACTCCTGTAAGCCAGGATCTACAGTGGTGTCCAATGAAGACACCAAGGTTTGACCCTCGGCGAGTCCCGGGATAAAGTTAATTGTCTTGGAACCCGCACGAAATTAATCGAAAGATAAAAATAGGAGTTGGAAGAAAAATTTAGAGTAGAGAGACTAAGAACAAAATGGTCTACCATACCCTAAGCTCCAGACTGATTAAAAAGGATCTATACGTACTAAATGCTGGAAGTCAGTATACTTAGAGTATTTAACAACAATAGCCAAGTTGGTAGAACGCTAGCCACAGTAACGGGGTTGAAACCCCGGCTCGCATTGGATTGGGTTTCTGGATTTAATAATATGCGTGAGGAAAACTACATGTCTGAGAAAACCCCTTGAAAGACCTATGAAGACCGCCACCCGCTCTGGGCCAGCGTTGTAGAATAAGCCTAATCCCATCCGCAATGATAGGAGGCTCAAGCCCAAGCCCGTGCCCAAAAGTGGTACATTAAAAAGGGTTAGTATTATTATTATTGTCTAACAATGGAGTTGTTTAGATTTGGCTTTGGCAGAAGGGTACGCCAGGGAAGCCATGTCCGGCCACATTTGTCTGAAGTATTATAGAATAATTTATTGTTATCATAGAAGCGTTCTAATTTAGCAGTCACACAAGCAATCTCTCCATGCATGTCTCAAACAACTCACGCGCCGACTGTCATGTTTGTTTGCAGTACGCTTAGGCATAGAATGTCTACTTTGTCTGATCAACTTGTATCACTCAATTCGCAAGAACATCTCCTACAATTAAAATTCCCATTGGCATTGGGATCAGTCCACGCATCCACAGCTTATGGCGACCGCCATGTGTTTACACAGCTGTGCTGTTATGAATTATTTGAAGGTGAATATCACTGTGTGAATCATTTACACCGCAACCAATAATTTTATCGCGCCCTGTGGTAATCGACACTTGAAAAGATGATAAGAGTGTTTTTGTATTATACGCGTTCTACATTGGCACATGTGGCTATGGGCGGCTTATGAAGGCTGGCTGGGCTTTAAGATCAAATCAATCTATCTCTCCGTGTGATAGCCAGTTCGGGACCCTTCTTTATGGAATGGGGTCATCAAGGGCACAACAAGAATACTGTGCCATGGTAACTGCATGCATCAGAGAAACCCTTGAAAGACGTGTGAAGTCCGCCAACCCGCACTGGGCCACCGCGGTGGACTGTGGCCTAATCCCCCCTATAATAAAAGAGCTAATATTATTATTAAATCAGATTCTCAAATCCCCCACCCAGCGATACCGTCATGATCCACACCCAGCCCAATTTGTTTCGTAATTGGCTGGGCCTACTACTCCTACGAGGTGGTTTGCGAGTCAGGAACACGATCGGGCAATAAAACGTAATAGCCGAGTTCCGGGTGGTCGGAGGTCGCCTGAATCAGAACAATTTTATTTAAGCATATTACACTTCGTACAATCGCAACTCAACTTCTATTAAAATGATCTTCTTTTCTAGATTAAATTACGATAAAGGCGATTTTTTTTCATTTTTAGGGATCCCTAATAATCCTATAAACCCTTACAAAATCTCTTCATTCGTGTGACTGAGTGAGTCACAGCTATCACATGCATATATGCATGCATAAAACTTTTATTCTCAAATTTATAGAAAGTTATAATGGATTAAAAAGCTATTATAGCGCATTTTTTTCCTTTGAAAATATCGATATATCATTACCATTATAATCCATTATAACTGTCTATAAATTTGGGGGTTACATGGTTAACTCAAATCATCTCAACTAAAAAAAAAAATGTTACAATAGTCATTAGGATAAGCCTTTCAAAATGGAATAGTTTATATAAAATACATAGGTGTGAGCGATATCACTTTATTTTTTTTAAATGTGTAATTTATAAACTATTCGACCTTGTTATTGCTCTATGATACGGTTTGAACTATTACAAAAAAAAAAAATGTTAGGGTAATATGTATTGAAAACTTTTTAAAGTAATTATAAGCAAACTGCGGAACACTACAATACGCGTGGTCCGACACGCACAGAGCCGGCTTTTATTGCTTACGATTCCATAACATTTGCCCCTAAATAATGGACTTGATATTCATGTGTTACTTAATTAGTATATTTAGAGCAAAAATTAACTATTTCAATAATAATACGTCGATAACATATGACCTGTCATCTCACCCGTCCGACCAGCAACAATAACAGAACAACGAATCTGTAGATATGGGCATTGTTACTAAAAGAATTCGTGATGATAGCATGGGTCCCTACAATACATCACGATATGTTTGGTTAAGTATTTAAATAAAAATGTGTAAAGAAATTTCATCTATTTAAAAAAAAAATACCCAAATAAAAATAAGTGTTTCATAATATATATATATGTCTTTGTTGTTTCAATATAATGTTCAGGTTGTTAAAAAAATGCATGTACACAATATGTACAAAACAAATATAAATTAAAAAGCTTACCTTCTTAAAATTTACAAAAAGTGTAAAAGGTTGTAACTATAAATTTAATTTAATGTATTGAACATGTACAATTATATTAAATCATTATGAAATTATAATAATCTCGAATACCTTGGAAACATAAATCAAATTATTCTGTCAATTTAATCTATTGTAGTCTTTCCACACTATACAGCACTGAAGACCGATAATAATGCTAAATTGAAGAGTATGGCTGTAGCATCGGACTACAATTTAAGTGATCGATATAATGATAAAACGGTTAACCATTCACAAATTATCAATGGCCAGCAATCATCTGTTTGAAAACATAAATTTAAATTTATATACCTAACCGTCAAGTTAAGCTGAATACCAAACAAAACCAAACCTCTCTTGTGTATAAAGAGAGATTTGGATATTATTATCATAGGTTTTGTTTTCATTTCATAAATTATTTTAAAACAAATACAGTTTTATTGTATACTAGCTGTTGCCCGCGACTTCGTCCGCGTGGTATTTAACAAAAACAACCGTTGACAACAGCCTGCTCACCCATTCTGAGCCCGCGCGGGACGCATTGCAGGTTGCTATCAAACTTAATCAGGCGCTGCGCTGCAACATTGGTTTTAATTTTTTTTCGTGAGATCCTATTTTTTTTTCTAAAATAAAAGTAGCCTAAGTTACTCCTTGTTACATCAGCTATCTGACAGTGAAAGTCCCGTCAAAATCGGTCCAGCCATTTCAGAGATTACCCGGAACAAACAGACAGACAGACAGACAGACGGACAGACAGACAGACAGACAGACAGACGGACAGACAGACAGACAGACAAAAATTGCAAAAAATGTTGTTTCGGTATAGGTATCGTGTATACATCCAAATGCACTTAGTAAGAAGCGGTTATTTTAATATTACAAACAGACACTCCAATTTTATTTATATGTATAGATGTATAGATAATAAATGATTTAGAACCCATTAGTTGCAAACCGAAACCGACAGACCTTAGTTAAATCATATCAATAAATAATTCACAATACTTTTTCACACAACGCATCATCATCCTAACTTTTTTTTTATAGATCATGTCTACTCTACGGTTGTAACAAACCCGAGCTTTAACCATGATCATCTACAATTTGAATTATTTAATAAATACATTTATCACTTGGCAATTGCGAGAGGCGGTGAGTGGTAATTATTATACATCATCACATAAATAATATTCCAATTAACTGTATCACGCATTGCGACTAATTATTAACATTACTCGAAACCAAAACCCTTATTGCAAATAATTACTCATGACAATTTCAAGTCGTAGGTTTTTACATTTCACATAATTTATAAACATCATGAATGTTATCACTTTAATTCGATCTCAAGAAGAGTTGCAAACTCACATTTAAAAAACTTAATGTCGCACGTATCATTAGCAGATAATTAATTAATAATTATTATTTAGCCAGACGAACACATCTAGTATACGGTCTCACACTAAGCAACGCTTCTATTACGGATACCGTGCAATGGACTAAGGGCGAACCCAGTATATAATACTTACATATTAATAAACTCGGGTACAAACATTCGTGCTCATCACACAAAGTTTGTCCCGATCAGGATTCGAACCCGGTAGCGTCGGCACAGAAAGCAAGCCCCTACCAATTGAGCTAATCAGGTCGTCAATTACATAACAGAACAATGTTAGACCCGTTTCGCAATGTGTTGATAAAACCCTAACCACAGATTATCTGACTGATGGAACATTCTAATTCTGTCAAATAAGTCGTGGATAGGGTTTAGCAGTATATTATGGAACACGCCTTCATTATTCCTCATTATTATTGTTAAAAATTACAGGGCCAATATGAAGCTCTTCTTCATTTTATCCTGCCTCATCACAATCCATGCTGGTGTCATTAAAGAGGAAACAGAATGTGACGGCATAAAAATAAACGGAGTTTACTATGAAAGCGAAGTTCTCCGTAAAGATATAGACAGGCCATATCTATTAGCAGTGGACTACAGCACCAATAACCTATACTTCAGCTACAATGCTAAAGATGACGAGGATGAGTTCAATTCAGCAAGACTGAATCTCAACACTAAGGAATTTGACACTATAGAAGATATCAACAACGGTTTCGCGCAGACCGTGGACCAAACCACTCACACAATTTACATCGGAGGCAGCGATGGAATATACAAATACGATTACAGCACGAACAAAGCCCATTTTTTCGGCGAGAAAGACACTAACATATGGATGCTGTATTACAAAGATGTGTTATACTTTTCCGTGTACCCGTCACAATTTTTGTACACATTAATCGACGGTGAGACTAGACGGTTCAAGGATTTAGAGGACACGAAGGTCGATCATTTCGTTATCGATAACGAGGATGACATGTTCTACACTAATGAAACGGGATTGTTTAGCCAAAAGAGGGGCAGAAAGAATGCTGTAATGTATCAGGAGTTGCGGTCCGTGAGAAGTTTGACGGCTGACATAAATGGTAACGTGTATGTTTGTGCCCTAGACGGAATTTACGCGGTGAAAAAATCGACCAAGTCTTTGGAGGAGGTCGTCGACATAGACGAATGCTTCGGTATGGCGTTTGATAACGATAACAACATGGTGTACTCTGATGCCAATAAAATAGTCAGGCTTAGAGCGAACAAGCAGAAATCTTGTTAATCACAACGCCTTTAAAATAAAAAAATAAAAGGTGTATCGTAGAAACCTCTACGAAGGTCGCAACTTGGCACCCAATGTGTAGGCCCGATTTGTAGGGTCCCTACATATTATCGTGTGAAGAGGCAAGTTGGCTAGTCATTGAAGTGCCAATTGGTCAGGACCCTACAAATCGGCCCTAAAGCAGATTGAGTGCAAAATTGTGCCGTTCGTAGAGGCTTAAAATACTTTTGTTTTAATGTAGCAATCTGTTTTAAGTTTTGCTTAACTTCAACGAATCATTAATGCTGGAATGAAACATTCATTGCTTAATCCATATTAAAATAAAGTCAAGGTTAATCTGTGTAACGGTTTTCTATACTTTTCTTAATATTTAGCATTCAGAGCCCGTAGCGCACGGCGTCGCAGCGAAAGTAATGTGGATGTTTTATTGAATTCTGTCGATTAGATTACCATGAAGGATTTTTGTCTCGTACCGACGCTTTTTTTTTCAATTACGCGGAACCCGATGTTAAGTACATTCTCAAGGACGTAAAGAATCAGAATCAGAATATTTTCTATTCATGTAATCCATTAAGCACAGTACTTATGAATCGTCAAACAAGTTACAAAATGCTAATTTACAACTTTACCACCCGTTTGGAATGCCGATCCTATGGGGAAGAACGGGCAAAAAAACTCCAAAGATTACAGTGTATCAGTTAAATGATTGCTATTTTTAAGATAAATCTTTTCAATCATCATACAGTAGCGATAGAAGACTTGTGAATGATTTATTTAAGTTCTTGGCTTTCAAAATTAATGTCAGTATAATCTTGAGGGAAACCATTGTGGGGTAGGATAACCCATTCATATAAAGTCAGCCTAAAAGGTATGATCAACTAATCTTTCTTATAAGGTTTGTTATAAATCCCGATAATGTCAATACCGCTGGAAAAATCCAAGAATTAACGGATTCGTTTATTGGGAAACTTAATCTAACCACTTATAAAAACAATAAGTACCATTTGTATAAGAATAATTTGATATCTCGCTTCCTGATCGGAACTGAAGATAGAAGTGATACTAATAAGCGCCGCGATCGTACGGTCTGAATATTACGTAATAGTCCGCAAATAGTCACAGGTTGTTAACACAATGGAAAAGAGATTCCGTCTTTTAACTCGGGAAGATGAGATTCAAAAGGTTTGTGTGTTTTAACTGCAAAATAATGGCGCTATTTACCGGCCTATGTCCAAGCCTGGGCCCCAAGCCTGCTAACACAATCGATTCATAATCGAACAGCAACCGAATAGTTACTGTCACTTTTGACAGATATTGTATTGGATATCTGTCAAAAGTGACAGTTACTATACGGTTGTATAAAAAAATATATTCATACATGGTATTTGTTTTTTTTTACAATCATTGAATCATCTGAGAATTCAAATTATATACTTGCCAATGTTGATAACTCAAAAATATTTCACACAAATTTTGTCAGAACTTATTTATATAGATGACTTTATATCTAATGCCATCAACTCGAATAGTCTTCTAGTTTTGAAAGAAATCTGATAAATAAAGTAAAAGTAGTAATACAATAAAGTAAAATAGCCTTTCATTTTCCATTCCTCGGCGTCAGTACGTTAGTGCAAGTCATGAATGAAATTTCTATGCTAATGGCATTTCTGGGCTATTGTTGTCTTGATACCGCGAATAACTTATGAAGATTGATAATATTTACAATTTGTCTGCTAATGACGTTGTATTCGGCTGTTTTGTGGACTAGGTTACGCCTAGTGAAGTGTCTCTACCTTATCTTGTTTTTACTCTAAATTCTGAACCCACGGAAACTATCATTCTAATGGCCTGATTACACGTAACGAGTAAAAAGTGCGAGACAGTGCTCTGGGCCGAGTGTTGACGTGCCAGGTATCAGTCACTCGTCGATCCTACTGCGATAAATACCTACAGCACGCTGTACCCCCGGGGGTCGTGGCCACAACGTACTCGCAAGAACTACGAATTACGCGGTAAAAAGAGAAGCGCATCTATGTAATGATAATGTTTAAAATGCAACGGTGTGCGAGCTGAAGTGCACTTTAATGCTTTATATCCAGGATTGCGTTTGATTTGAAAGTATTTGCGGAATGAAATATCTGTTCGTAAAAAATATTACATAATCTGTGCCAGTGCTCGGTACGAATAAACTATGTTGACTGCTTACACTGTCTCGCCATTTCACTCGTTACGCGAATTAAGCTATAAGTCTAATGATATTATAATTATTTAGGTGAACCAATCATTTTATTCATTGATTGTGGCCTCGACTTCATATAGACCATCACGCCTGCGATCCGATATGAGGTAGGCAGAAGTACATTGCAGTGCACTCAACTTTCGCTAATGGTACCTATTTTGTCCTAAAGTTTTACGGGGCGAGTCTATTCCGACGGGCACACTCCCCCTTCCCCAGTGGGGTTTGCGAACTTCTCATGGTTTTTGAGATAAGTGCAGACTTTCTAACGATATTTGCTCATAATCATTATTGAAAATGAGATTCGCACATAAAATCCAAAAGTGCAGAGTTGCCAGCTGAGGATTGAAGCAGCACAGTCAATTTGATTCGCTACTTGTCAACATAAATCGTGTGAACGAGATTAAGTACAGTTTTTACTCTTATCCATTGTATTGAACAATATATGTCTGCAAAACAGCGCACGTGTTACGACAAACACCGACACAATATATGGGAAATTGCGAAACAGGTACTTTCCTTAACGTAGAAGCGATTGGTCCGGGCTCGAAATTCAAAATATCCGTTTGTTTCTTTTTTAATTTACGAAAAATGGAACATCTTTACGATCTAATTTAGTTGATTGCGACATTGGCATTGTGCATTAGATGTCTCGATCATTTGAAATTAATTTTGAAGCCAATTTAATAGATCAATAATTTAAATATGCTGCAGCCGCACACAAAAAAAATTAAGACCCACCCGACCCATATGTTTCAATTATTCGTAAAAAAATTAAAACTGTAGAAGTGTTGAATTTCGCGCCCTGACCTAGCGCTTTCACCGAACTCATTATGTGGATGTAATGGCGGGTACAGAAGTGTTAAGTGTGGGAATTCAGATATAAAATGTTGACTGCAATAGTTGACTATGTATAATTTTTATGTTTGATTTAATCTACTTTTTTTTATGTGCAGAGGCGTAGGAATGGCAGGTTATAAAAACATTATTTACATGTACACATAATTAAGATCAGACAGTAGCTATGACTGCATACTTTTTGGGGTCGAGTCACCTTCGTCCGTAGGAGAATTAAGTACCCTCGAGATACCCTACACGTGACCCTGGGTGGTGCCAACCAGGTGACAACTCTACTGGTGGTAGGCTTCGGCCGTGGTTAGTCACCACCCACTGAACAAAGCCATGTCGCCAAGCGGCCTAGCCGTGTTCCGGCATGATGTTCGGTGTTGCCATTCATGGATGGCGGGTCAGATCAGTTGCGCTGCATGAGCCTAGTGAATGTAGCGTCTCTTATCTACTGCCGCCTTCCTAGGTAGGAAGCATACTCTCCTAGGTAGGAGAGTATGCTCCATCGTAGATCTCATCATCACTTACCATCAGGTGAGATCGAGATCAAATACTTGCCTATAATGTTTAAAAAAAAAAAAAAAAAAACTTAAAACCATGATAAACATGGGTAATAAATAATAAACCTTGGAGCCAGATTTCTTTTCTCATGCCTGCACCAGTACTGACATTGATGTGTATGAACAAGTTCCTATAAAATGTACATCCTATATGATTGACCCCGACCGAACAGTCTTGCCACACTCCCAACCTGGGTCGTAGAAAGGAATTCACTCCGGGAGCCCTCCCGAAGTGCCGAAGAGCTCTGGCCGAGAGACAAAAAGCAAAAACAACAAACATTGGGAGTGTCAAGCTATGGACCAGTGACAATAAGCAACATCAACAAAAATCTATAAGGAGTCGAAGATAGTTAGATAAATTAAATGTAGTATTAGCTAGCATTTCGATTGATTTGAACCCCCAAAACCCCCCTACCTATGGTTTTGCTCCCAACACTTGAATTACCTATGTGAATGGAACGAATTCCTACCTAATTAACATTCTTTCTTACTAATTAATTTATAATGAGTGACTTTTACTACATTTTTTTTATATAAACCTGTAGTATAAGTAAGTATGAGTAATAAGTAATGGACAAGTGTGTTTGGAGGCCATTTGGTTTTTTTATAAGATTTTCTAAAATGTCTGCGAAAGCATTACTAGTATTTTTTGGCCTGATTAGTGCATTGAAACTTATTTTACAGATTTTATCGCGTTTATATTATGTTTTTACATTCTGTAATCTGTTAAATAAGTTTTATTTCCATGTGTAGTATTCGCGTAAATATAAGAAATCAATATCTGATTAGTGTATGTCGATAGGATATATCTTAATTCGAAATATCCCTGGGTAGGATTTCCATGAGAAATATAAGACATTTGATTATTAAAAAAAAACAGTAGGCAAAGGATTGCCTACTGTTTTTTTTTTGGAGGATACAATCACAGTTGACAGCCATTGAGTACATTTTGTTAATATTCATATTGTTTTTAAATGTACTTAGCAGTGTTATGTTACATTAATTACTTAGTCATCAAAATGATAGCTATGCATTCCAATTGGATATTTGTCATATTATTTAGAGTGTGTAACTAACTAGTAATTAGTAGATTAATAATTGAGGGTTAACAACTCTGAAACACCTTTGACTCATCTGTCTTGTCATTTATATAATAGTAGCTGTAATCGCTGTCTATACTGACAGAATATCATAATTGGTGACAGGACAGTGAGGAAGAAATAAGCAAAGAAAACAACACGGCTTGGTCACAAATGCCATAGACTACAATACAGAAATAGTTTAGTACACACAGATTCAGATCAAAACAATATAAAAGCATTAAAGGATCATAAACTGATAAACAAATCAGTTCATAATGTAATATCCTCAATGACTCATAATATATGTCACTGTTGTAATGAATTAGTGGCTGTTAAAAGCAATGATTGCTGAGCTATGAAATGAGATCTGGGCATGGAATAATAACAATGTAGTATTGGATTTGTTTTTAATAGTTGTGACATACTGGGCATATAGTTACCAATATTATTAACTTGGTACATACAAATCAAAATACTTTCTAAGAAGGTAGCTAAAGGCATAATTGAACATACATACATTCAAAATAAGGCATTGGCTATATAGTTAGTGGGTTTTAGATTTGCATAACTTATGATACATAATGTATGAGTGTAAAATAAAAATTTTGGATTCCATTTAATACTATACATATTTTGATAAGATTCTATTGTTTTGTAACTAGTAGTTTCAAAACTAAAAGTAGCTGTAAAATTACACAGTAAATAGGACATTGTTAGAATGTAGGATTTCATTTATGCTTCTAGGACCATCATGCAGAATTGGAACAATCAGCTGCCTCAGCTTGGTGGACAGTATCTAGTGTAGATGCAATATGTGATCTAAAAGCATAGTAAACACTGGTCTTGGCCTACATGTACATGTGAGGGAGTTATTTTGAATACATTTAAGGAGTGACATAGGTTTGTGTACTTACGGTTCTGGACTATACTGAGCACCTCCGAAGAAGCCGTGCCTGTCTGGCTGTGTCGTCACCGATGAGCATATCGATGTGGTGTCGGCCTGATCACTCCTATCGCCCCCCGCACTTTTCACACTCTTCTGCAGCGACATATTAACAGTTCTCACTTATTCTACCATCCACCTATTACCATCACTCACTACGCGACCACAGCCAACCATTAACAGTGGGCGTACGAATTAATTACAAAACATGTAAGTCTCGCTCGACTCACGCCAGTCGACCGTCACTCCGCGGCACCACAAAACAATAATTGGCACAGAGAATTAGCTATTGCGCATATGCTGCGGCTACCGCCACATAGCTGGAAATGGTGGATATGGTAACAATACGTGCCTAGAATGAATACAAACCAATACTTTTCTTATCAAAACTCAACGTGTGGGTGGGCGAGTGAAATACAATCAACGACGACAACGACGTACGTCAATCAACAGACAAAACATAAGTTACTACCATAGATTATACACGGTCACAACGTCACTACACACAGAGAAAAATATAATAACTACTTCCCATCAAGCAATGGTTGTCTCTTTTTAACAGACGAATTTATTTATATGTTTGAAATATTATGACAGTGATATGAGTGATATGCTTTCTCTATAACGTTACGTCACAGAGAAAGCATGTATCACTACAATCAGCGCCCAAGTATATCAAATTAATTAGGCACAAAACCACAGCAGAATTGCCAGTCCAGTAGTATTGAAATGAAACTAATTTTTAAGGAAAGCAGCCGAAACGTCGGGAACGTAAAATCGAAATAAAATCGCGATAAAATCCTTAAAAATTCGTTTCATTTCAATGTGTAATATTCGCGTAAATATAAGAAATCAATAGGAGTCCAGTAGTAGTTACAGGTCAGTGTCTCTGTCAATAAACCGAGGGCAGAGGATAGAATTACTATGAATTTGTTCTCTTATTAGTCTGTGATAGCCATAAATCGTAGCCAAAAACAAAACGCAGTATTTTTTTTATTTTAAGGTTATTTATGGCTGGTTATAATTGAGGATTTTTCTCTGTAAAATAAATTGAGTGATTCATTTCTTTGTATGATATATTGAATAGAATAGGCCATTATGAATTACTTGAAGAAGACCCTTGCACTTCCACAATTCGCAAGGTTAAGTTCAACAGCTCCAGGCGAGTTTGTCAACAGAAACCCGCGGAACTTAGAAAGAATAAGGATTGCTCGTAAACCTGATGGGTATCACCTGGAGAAACCCGGACGTAAATTCTGGCACAAGTTAGTATTCTCTGATATATAGTCCATTATACTGTTCCCATAATACAGCGTTGCTTAGTTTGGGACCAGTCAGTTGGTGTTTGTCTAGCGATATTACTATTATCATCCTTTTGGACTGTAATGGCTAAACCTGGTGCATTGAAAGGCTTGCGTGGGGACATGGGTCTAATGTGTAGATGCTTGTTGTATTGTTATACATTCAGTTTTTGTAACATAAATAAGCAATGTTATTTTTTTTCCAGATTGGTACTCACTCCAAGCAACCGCACAGTTACAGCTCAGGTTGTGCACTTCGTAAATGGGCCAGTTATTGAAGCAAAATCTTCAGAATGGGCGCTCCGCAAACAGCTATACAGCATCACAGATACATGTGCATACATAAACTTGGGCAGAGTTTTTGCACAAAGATGCTTAGAATCTGGTATCACAGAAATGTACTGTGATATTCAGCCAACTGAGGGGGGTAAGGTAGACAAATTCCTCAAAGAAGTAGTCAACAGTGGTATTACATTGCAAGAGCCAGAAGTCTACAAGAAACCCAATGCTTGGGACCAGTTCAGACCGGAAAAGCCATGGGAGGTTGCTGAAGAATAGTTATTTTATGTAGTCCTAGTATGAACAGTTAGTGTTTATTTGTTAAATATAATTATTTTATTGATGTAATGCTATGTAGAAATTAATCTATGCCCTGTATTCTTGTAATTTTACAGCACAGTAAATAATCACTGGCTAAATACTGCTGCTTACTGCCCTATTTACATGAGGATAGTGACTGTCAACAAAAGCATAGAAGAGTAACTTATGAAAAATTTTAAGTAGGGGAAACCAGGGAGTGATTGCTCACTTTATGGAAATAGCATATTTATCGTTTTTTACTTCAAACATATTCAGAACAATCGGACTAAGTCAATTTGGATTCAGACAATAGGTAGCAAACCATTAAAATTTTCTTTTTCATTTAATATCAACATATTATGCTATAGGCTATCCTTTTTAAAGAAAAACATAGTGCTTGGGGTAAAAATAATTCATTTAGTAGTTGGGATATTTTTAGGTAGTTTCAGATAAGTTTAGGTAAATCTTGACACTTTTAAAAATACCCTAAACTATCCAATACAAATACAAATACCCAAAACAAAAAAACTACCAATAACTGATAAAAATACTTGAAACTACCTGTAATAAAATTGTATATATTCCTGATATACGGTTTCCCTCACTTTCCTTCATTTCTGAACGTATAGAAATAGCATAGACTTAATTATCGAATTTTGAACGAAATAGCTTCCGTCACCAGACCTCTTTAAGTTTTAACTCAACTTTTATTTAGAAAATTTATGTTTTTATATTGTAACATGATAGATAAAATAATTTCACAAAAAAACGCTTAATATAATATATAGTTTAATTATATTATTTACGTTACATATAAAAAGAAGATCAACGATAACAAATATGAAAATGGCGGAAAGAATAATGGCGTCTATTTCTTTATGAGCTAAAGCAATAAAGCTATATTTATCTCGTTCTTACACATGGTTTTCCCCGCATGCATAGGGCACGCGTAGTGATCAATATGTCCACGTGATCTCTCGTCAGTCGCGACTCGCGTAATTGCAAATGCAAAATGATCAGCAAAGAAACGTTTGTGTTACAATGAAATCATAATTATTTTGTTTATTGTAAATTGTAGTGTTGTAGTTCTAAAATGCCCGCGTCTATTGGTGTTAATTTACGCGTAACTGGCCACTGCAGCCAAGGCGGGAGAAAGTACATGGAAGACTTGTTTTCCGTTGCTTATCAACAAACTGAAGACGAGAGGGATTTGGAGTATGCTTTCTTCGGTATATATGATGGACACGGCGGAAGCGAAGCAGCAGCATTCGCGAAAGAGCATTTGATGGACTCTATTGTGAAACAGAGGCAGTTCTGGTCGGACAACGATGAGGATGTACTGAAAGCGATCAGAAATGGTTACATGTTGACCCACTTGAACATGTGGAAAGAGTTGGGTAAACATCAAACATTGCTTATTTAACATAATCAATTAAAATGTGTATATAGCTATGAACCCAAGACGATACATTATTGGATTCAAAAGAGGTTTCCAAGTGATTGTTCATAGTGTTGTGGATGACCTTGTTGTAGTAACTCATTATTTTTTTCTTGAGTGGTTTGACATTGAGTCTACAGAATTTTTTCGAATGGTCATTGCCATTACAATCTGTGCTTTGTTAGATAATAGCTTGTGAAACAAATAAATTATGTATATTTGCACAAGTTTTTGGGAATCCCACTCACTTGGTCAAGTGAAAGCAGTTTTACCAGTTTTGATTTTTTATTGGCTTGAGTTTCCTCTTACTAAAATGTGCAGGCATAAGGTCATTATTGCAACTTGAATCTGCAGTATAATGATATGTTAAATCCACTATCAGAAATGACTCAAATATATTTAAGCTTATACATGATGAGTGATATAAACTATCACCATTCCAGGTTTCTGCAGGACAAAGATTACAACACAAAATTCCACAAAAAATGTTCAGGTTGCTTTATCAGATTGTATCATCTACTGTTTTTATGATGTACTGAATGTAGATACTACAAATTGAAAAAAAATACTAGAATACCTATCCAGATACATTCCCTTATTTTTTTATATGTATGCTATTAACTAGTCCTAATATTTCTTTTACAACTAAATAATTACACACTGCAGAAAATGTCATAGAGCATTTTTTATATAAACATTAGTATTAATACTTCATATTGACATTTCAGAGAAATGGCCGAAAACAGTGACAGGGCTACCCAGCACTGCTGGTACGACTGCAAGTGTAGCTTTCATACGCCGTGGCAAAATATATATTGGTCACGTCGGAGACTCTGCTATTGTCCTTGGTTACCAGAAGGATGGTGAGTTCATTGACACATGTAATCACAATCTATTAGTTACCAATTATATTCACAATAATTGTGGTTATGTAGAATATATACAAAGATATTTAGATAAAAAAAAACAAACAAAAGAAATACTTCATGATAGGAAAAAAAAGTTACCTATAGTAAAGGATCAGGATCCAATACTGTTACCGCAATCAACTTATAATCAAATGGCAGTGGTATCATAAATGTCAGTTGACCCATTCAAAGCTATCAACAATTACATTTACAAATAATAGTGATGGGTCTTATGTAATAGCCTTCAGATGTTGATCAGTATCATTAGGGTTTAAGAGTAAAAAGACTGGAAAATATAGTACTGGCGTCATTAGCTTTGATTGAAGGTTCAAATGAATCCATATTAAGTTAATGCCCCTCAAGCAGAGGGGCCATCCATAACTCCCTACTAACCATAATAATTAACATTGTAGATTGTGAAGAATGGGCAGCAAAGCCTTTAACATTAGATCATAAACCTGAATCTACCATAGAAATTGAGCGCATACAGCGATGTGGTGGCAAAGTTGTGTCAAAGGCTGGTGTGCCTCGTGTTGTATGGAACAGACCCCGGCTGGGGCACAAAGGCCCTATCAAGAAGAACACTCCTATGGATGAGATCCCATTCCTGGCGGTGGCGAGATCACTTGGTGATCTGTGGAGTTATAATCCTCAGAATGATGAGTTCATTGTCAGTCCTGATCCCGATGTTGGCGTTTTGACTATAGATCCATCTAAATTTCGGTGAGTTGTCCCAAAATTATGTTATGATAATAATTGGAATGTCATTTCCACAGAGAAAGGGCAAGAGACTCCTTGGTTGGTTTTAAAAGGATGATACACATTTTTTTCGTAGTACATTGTTATGGGTATTGGAGAACAATGTAAGAAAAGCTAACAGTCTTATTATTCCAACAGACTTTGTTTGTAATCTTTTTACTTTTACTCAACACATAAAAACATAAACGAATATGTTAGCCTGTTAGTTGAGAGAGAGGTCCTTGCTTTACCAATGTGACCTGATTTTGGATATTAAATTTGAATTAATTAATTTATTCATCAATCAATGTTCTTGTGTGATATATACAAAAACGTATAAATGTATGTAGTTTGAACTATAGGTGTAATATTTCAGGTGTCTGATATTCGGTACTGATGGCCTGTGGAACATGATATCACCAGAGAGTGCCGTCAGTCTGGTCCAAGCGACGGAACGCCACAACGAGGCCGCTCTGGTCGGCGGCAGCGGTAACCAACCGAGGGACTGGTTGAACCCTTCTAAGAGTTTAGTGGACCACGCTTTGGAGAGGTAATTATGTTTATTTTCTTCTAAGAAGAAGTATATAATTTAGGAGCTATTATTTCGAATATTTATAACGGAATTTAGGTGACGGCTGGACCAAAAGTTAAGATTAATCGCGATTGTTCAGCGGTTCGTCATCGAAAGTGTTATATATTTTATCATTATTAACTAACTTTTGGGTGTCGCGTCACACTAAAGCAAACTGTACGCGAGTCATACAAGTGAATATCGCTTAAAAAATTTTGCAACCATTCTTTTCTAGATGGTCGAACACTCGGATGAGAGCAGACAATACGTCAGTTGTGACGCTAATGCTGGACCCGCCGGGCCCCCCGCGCGCCACCGTGCTGCGCTCGCGCAGCTCCGCGCAGCGCGCCAGCAGCGCCGCCGCCGCGCCCGCGCCGCCCGACCGCCGCCAGCCGCCCGACGAGCCGCGCCCCGTGCCGCAGAACGGGCTCACCATCATGACGCGCTACTCGGACGCCGAGCGGCCGCCGCCCGACCCCGCTCCCGCTCCCGCCCCCGCCGCCGCCCCCGCCCCCGCGCCGCTGCCGCCCTGCGCCACGCTCGACGCGCGCCTGCCCGCGCCCGCCCCGCCCGCTTCACCCGGGGAGGACTCCGATGCTTTCGTCAACTACGGCGATCCAGGAGACTCCTACTTCATGGCTCGCCTGCTCAACCGGACGCGTGTCGTAAATACGCTGGCTGCCGTGCACGAGGAGATCTCCGGCGTGCCGCCGCGGGCCGCGTCCGAGCCGCGCGACCCCGCGCCCGCCCCCACCCTGCTGCCCGCCCCCGGCCCCGTCACCGAGCTGTCGGACGTCGAGCCGGAGACCGACGCGGCCCAGCCTCGCCAGCTCGCCGCCGGGGACGCGGCCCTGGCCGCCGCCGAGCACGACCCCGCGCCTGACGACGACGGCGGGATACAGATCAACGAAGTCTCCTCCAGCTCCCCGACGGAGGCTCCGCCGCGGCCGCGGGGCCGGCGCGCGCGCGACCCGCCGCCCGCCGCGCCCGACCGCGTGCTGCGCTCGCACCACGAGCCCGAGCCGCCGCAGCGCCCGCAGACGCGCCAGGCCGCCTCCAGGGGTCGCCCGCCGGTCGCAGCACCGGCCCCGGCACTCGACCGCGTCGTTATTCTGACGCGTCGCACGCCGCCGACCCCGGCGCCGCCGCCGCCGCCGCCTCGAGCCGACCGCTCGGTGGAGCCGAGACCGGGTGCCGGGCGGCGCGCCGCCCCCGCCCCCGCCCCCGCGCCCGCGCCCAGCGAGCCGGCCGCGGACGAGGACGCCAGGAGGGGGGCCGCGCGCGCGACGCGGTCCCAAGGTGCCGCGAGCACGCCGCTCGCGCAGAAGATAACGCGCAGCATCGGGCTGTACGCGCGCGAGCTGCGCGGCGCGTGTGCCGGAGCCGGCGCGGGCGGAGCGGCGGCGGGAAACTCTGCGCGCGCCCCGGGGCCGGCGCGGCGGGCCCCGGCGGCGCGGCGACAGGGCGCGCGCTCCAAGGAGAACCTCGGCGCCGCGAGGGGGGCCCGCGCCCGCGCCCGCGCCGCGCGCGCCGCGCCCCCGCCCGCCCCGTCTGACGTGCACTCTACCACGCCCGCGCCGGTGCAGCCCGCGCCCGCCCCGCCGCCGCCCTCCGAGTGCGCCGGCGCCGCGCCGCCGCCCGCCCGGCCGCGCGCGCTGCGCTCGCGCAACGACGCGGCCGAGCCGGCGCGCGCGGCCGCCGCGTGCAAGCGGCCGCGCTGCGACTCGGCCGGCGCGGCGGCGGCGGGCGGCAAGGCGGCGCGGCCGGCGCCCGAGCGCTGCGCCCGCGCACTGGGCAAGCGCGCGTCGGGCCCGTGGGCGCCGGCGCTGGCGCTGCGCAACCGCCTGCGGCGACGGCTCGCAAAGTAACGCACGCACCGCCGCGCCGCGCCCCGCAGTCGGATCCAAAGATGACCGCGTCGTATACGGTTAATTTTATATTGTTGATGTTTTTTATGTTTATCGCGGTCGCCGGCGGCCCCGCGGCTCCGGTCGTCGACGACGTCGACCGATAGTACAAAGGAATATATTCTATATCTAACGTGTAAGTTTACCGCGCGGACCAGGACGAGTAGCCCTAGTAGATATTTATTTTCTCAAGTAGCTTCTGTCGTATTGCATTTAACCGTAGGCGAGTTCTAATTTCAGTAGTTCGGAGGCTGTACGTTACTTTGTAATTTTCGTATAATTCCTATTATCGTTCGAGTCGGAGTGTCTCGAAGTGACGTTCTACGTCGTACACTTGTTTCTCGAACCCTCCGTCGACTCTATTTAGACCGGTGTACCAGACAGGAGTTAAAATAAATAGTTAGAAGTTTTAAGTATACGTTATTTAATTATGTCACGTTAACACACGTTACGTACGAGCTCTACGTTAACGAGACGGCAGTACTTTTATATGGCAATGTAACACGTTTAGGTATTTTCACAAAATTTTAACAACGTCGTTTTGATATCTTGTTACGTACAGAGTAGATATACATGTTATATATATATATTTTATCGGCTATCGAATTCAATATACATTATATATTTTAAACTATACCAAGAGTGCTTTCTCGAAATATAATGTTAATTAAGTATACTATTCCTTATTATATTAGAAAATATATATATGTATGTACAAAATATGCATGTACACGCGACACGAAAAATCTGTTTTAAATTGTGCAGAGATAGATATATATATATTTTCTATACAACTATAGTTTAGATATCGGAGAAGTTATTCTTTTGGGAAAAGAATTGTTTTATATACTTCCTAATTAGGCTTTATTCATTTTAGGACATCGTAATAGTGTTAAAAGATAACGTGACGAAACATAGTTTAATCAAAAGTTTCTTATGAGCACTGGTAACTTCGTTGACAACATATCTTGTAGCATAAAATAATTGTATGTACACACGACAGTGAACTGGATGCATTATTTGATAAGGACTTGGTGCACGGACCATTTTTTTAGTTAATTCATCCGTCGATCTCCTCATAGTTATCCATATTTTTAATAAATAACGTCTACACTATCCACCTGCACTTTAAATTGTATCTATTTGAAATGATGTGATTATGAGACCATTGATTTATTTTAAAACCAAAAAAGGTTGCGCATCGCTAATGCGACATTGTTGACTCTGTAAAATATTATACAAGTAACTTTTTTTTTTTTGCAACAAAAGATTTGAATAGATGTACCTAAGAATGGACTGAAGATGTAATGTTAAGTAAGAGTCCAAGTTATGTATATATTATATTATAAATAGGTGGAAAGAGTATGTAATAATAATGTGCCTCATTTGTTACCGATTTAGCGACAAATACATAGGTAAAAGTGTTCTTTGATATATTGAGATATGTATTTTTATTGGAAATAAAATTTATGCATTGTAATTTAGCTGTAAAAGAGGATTAATATAATTTGTTAAGGTAATTGTGTAGAGTTTTTAAAAACATTGGCGATCTGTCCTTTACATGCTGAAATACATTTATTATTACTTAAGTTGATACTCTTTTGAATACTTGTGAGTGTTCTCCTTTTATCTAGTTTTGGTGAGAATCTGATACTTATTTCAAATCAGTAAATTGTTTGTTTTTTTTTGCGGAGATATAGTTGATTTGTTTTATTTTCCAAAACTTGTGTTTCATTTAATTATAATGTGAATATTAGCCGTTGTTTTCATATACGTGCATGAGTCAAAACAATACTTGAGAATCGTGACAAGTTCTTTCTGAAATTTTTTTTTGTAAAATATGAATATAAATAGGAAGGGGATATATAAGGGATTATGTTTGAAACATATAAAAAATCGTGTTATTTTAATTACTTGACAATGGCAAAATACTAAGGGTAATGCCAAAAGATAAACACAGACTACAATTTATCTGGCCATCCCTTCAGAGGTAATGGTCGCGGTGATAATGTACATGTAAGGGTCAGAATGCCAATATAATGGATCAGTGGTAACAAATTGTAACTTGGAGGGTAAAGCTGCCTTGGATAGATGAACCACAGTGGTTATGGCAAACAAATCACTAATAATATACCTAGACCTATATTGAGACGCTAAAAACAAATTTATTACTTATACATAATTAAAAGTAAAAGGTTAATGTAAATTTTATTTTTTGATTTAAATAAAGTTTGTATGAAATATAATTTTGTGTTTTAGTAGTAAGTTCTACATGGAAGGAGCCCTTTGATTGATATAAGAATCGTGAACCAATATATAATTTATATATATTATGTACATAATCAAATTGTTTACGGCTAATACCTAAAAAGGGTAACAGCCCCAATTGATGATTACCAGTTACAAATAAATTGATAGGTTAAAGGACCCAATATTCGGTATACACATTTTTTTATAATGTAAAAGTTAAACTATATTGTATCATCACAATGTAACTGCGATCAAAATAACTAACGACTCGGGGCAGGTAGTTTTTATGCGTCGGCCGTTGAATGCGGAAGTTATCGGTCCAGATGCATCTTCCCCGAGCATGAATGGGCACCAACCCGCCCTATTTTTATTCACACCATTGCCAAACCGCGCGTTCACAATCGCCCTACTATTCCAACTCGGCTAGGTTATAGTTTGGGTGCGCGCTCTAGCGTCCCGCCGACTTCCCTACTCGCCGGCCGATGTCAGTTACGCGACGAACGTATTATGTGTCGCATCTGTTTATTTAACACGTTATTAAATATGTGACTGTATAATAGAAGTTGGTGAAAATAATATTATTAAAAATAAGTGAACGAAACGTTACGATTTGAATGTGTTTCCACAGTGTGCAAAAACGCAGTATGACGTAAAAAACCGCGGGAATTTGAGACCTATCGAGTGCAGTGCGTATTGATCGCGTCTACTTGCGTGGTGCATTCGGAATAAAGTTATATGTAGTTGTTTACGCTTTCTCGTATTTTCCTGCGTACATATGAGGACGAGCTGCTATTATTAGCTGTAGGGTTAATAGTTATCGATCGGCGATGGCATTGTGGAATTAGGGCTGCCTATACATCCTTTTAGAAATTTCGATCACGTTCGCAACCGGATCTGAATGAATAAACATAGTTAAATATATCTAGGAGGTAATATAAAAATAGCCAACACGAATTCCTTGTGTGATATAACATGCTTTACCAGTTTTTTTTGTTCACCGGGCAGGATAATTTTGGTAGTTAAGCAACGGTTTACGGCCGATGAAAAATATTTTATTTCCCAGTGACCGAATGTCTAAGGACTTATCATAGACTACTATGTACCTAAAGTTGTCTAGGAAAAGTCTAAGCATTCAAGTTATCTACAATATCATTCGTCACCATCGTTACCTAACATAAAGTAATTATATATAGTTTACTATTATCGATTTACCGGATACCAAGTATAGATAAACGCACGTAGCCGTTATAAAAAAAAATGGTATCCGGCTTGGAATAATAACTACAATGACATGGTCGCTTGTTCATCTAGAATTCGTTAATGATTATTTGAAGAACGCTTTGGCATTTCACAATAATATCACTTAGCCGTAGAGTTACATAAGGGGCTTTATTTTTATTCACAAATCTATGAAATCTCATAGAGAATTCGAATAAAATACAAACACAAACAAAACACAGCCCATCTGCCACCAACGAAATTCGCAAGAAATGAGAGTGACCTTGAACTTATAAAGCGAGAATACGAACTTTTCTATAGCCAATTAGAAATACTTCTCTTTAGGTGGTTTATAAATGGAGTTAGAAACGTTAAAAAATAACTTTTTTAAACCCACGACGCGAAAGAATGGAGTGTCCTTTGACTTTCTGACTGTGTAATTTTGAAGCACAAGAATGGGTAACTGATTATTTTAGCCGAGGTGGACTTTCCATAAGCGTGACTAAGCCTGGCTGCAGGGCTGCAAGAAATTAGGGGCGGCTCACAAGGGCGGTAGTTAGGTACCTACTAAACAGCTGACACCAAGTGCGTGCTCATTATCGCTGCGAGGGGGCACAGTTGGTTTGTCTTTTAAAAAAAGGTTATGACGAGTCAGCATTGCATTTTATGCGCTGACTACACCGGCGATGACATTTGATATTGTTATCGGCAGCCACCCAACATAATGGCAGACAATGCATTCATCGTGGACATGGTCCAGATACCGTGACGTGAATGAAACGTTACACCGCACACGAGAGAATTGTCGTGTAGCCACATAATATACTTATTAGGTCAGTACATAATTTAGGTACACGGGGTATATGCTTATAAAAGAGTTAACACTTTTGCAGTTACTGCGCCTTGTTACGCTGGAGTTTAGTTTTTGGCTATCACAGACAAACCTTTTTTTTCGACACACTGATCGTGGGTTTTGCTGTGGCCGTCATGGCGGCTAAAACATGCCGTGGCCAGTTTCTTGGCTATCCCGCAGAAATCTGTATACTTTCTCGAATTAATATCCTATATGTTGACCTGGCTATAAGTTATTACCATGTCAAACTTAATTAAAATCCACTAATTAGTACCTACGCTGAGAGACAGACTAAGACAGAAACTGAATATCGATTAAGTAGGTACTGTGGACTCTATAAACTATTGCAAATAAAACATCTTGTTGATTCAACCTTATTTCAAATTTAATCACCGCACACATAATGTCAAACTAATACTAGAAAAATAAACATAGATAACTTGTGACCATCGACAATGGAAGATGCACAGATATAAACCGTACAGTACAGTATTTTCTTAATTATTTTTTTTCGTATGTCCGCGGAATAGTACCAATAACTGTGCAATCCAGTTTCAGACCTCCGATTTCCTGCAAATAACCACAGATTTAGAAAAAGTAAAAATTGAACTGAACCCGTTAAAGGCGGTAACGGTGTAATGCTGTCACGCACGTTGCCGCTAAAGCACGGTTTGTTTATGATTACTATAAAAAGTCAAATCAGTGTTATCGTACAGTTAACTCCGCCGATTACAATATTCTATACAAAACTAACTTACTATCATCATGTCACATCCTTTACTTTATTTATAATGTGTATTTATTGAATGTTTTATTGCTATTAATTACTTGACATTGGCAAAATATCCGCTAAGTTGTGCGTGAGGCCATTTTCATATCCATTTTATTTCATCGCATCTCATTTCGTAAAGAAAGAAGAATATTGTATACAAAACAAACTTAAAGACCAGAAAGGTTCTACTAGACTCTCTAATCGGCTTTAGGTGCCTTAGTTTATTGAAATGAGTCATATTGAATATCTAACTACCTACATTACATGTTCCCGAACAATGTTTTCTCCTCCAATTATTCAGGGAGCGGTACAACACACAACTAATTATGTGTGATCGTTCATGCAAAATAGAACGATGACTATACACAGGTATTTACTCAGGAAAACTTACTAGACTTAGGTATACTAAGCTTTGAACCTACGCCTCTTTAGCGCATTTTTAATCATTGTGTAGATAGAATTTCAATAATGTCGATGTGAAAAAAAAAATTTTTCCCAACAATGACAATTGTGGTTATTTTGCTTGATTTAACCCTTAGTAGCCTGATTTACGAAAGTGATTTATTTTTAATATTACTGTGTTTAATGTTACTGTGTATAATAATGACATTTGATTTTTTTTTTAATTTCGTTGGAAAGAATATTATACAACAGTAAAATACGTACAGCCAACCTATAAAAAAAACTAATAGTAATGTGAACATTCGGTTTAAAAGATTGGTATCAAAATTGAAACTCTAGGCTAATAAGGGTTAAGATTTTTTTGTTTCTTAAATTGACGTCTACTTTTCGAAAATCGAAAAGTAACGACGTAAGCGCCAAACAACAATTCTTTATTTTTTAACAAAACTACTTAATGACTCAAAAAATGGTTTGAGTGCACCTAGAAATAATCATGAACTATGTTTTAAAAATAATTCCGTGATCTAATTCGTAAAAGTATCGCGGTGGCAAGGAAAATTGTAAATAATTAGAGCCTAGCACACATTTTTTTGAGAAAATTTCACGTAATCTTGCTTTCCTTTTGAGCGATTCCAGATCATGTACTTAAATTATATATCTCCAAAAATTAGATTTATAGTCCATAAACTTCATGAAATGCGTGGAATAGAAAATCAACCAAAATCTCGATACCTACCTCCTCTTAACGAAATTATTTCAAATGCTCTAAAGTAGTGCAGGGGTTCCAGGTTAAGTATATCCTTTCTGAAACTCCTACAACTACCTACCTACCTATACTTAGGTACTTATATAGCGCCTAGTTACGTGAACGGCGTACAACGATAACCCCTTATCATAGAACTTGCACTATGGAGCTCGAAAGGTTACATAAATCTGTGAAGCAAATAATAAACGTTTGTAAATAGGTTAAGTAGCTTCCACTATCTATACATCTATACCACAGATATATTAGAGGAGATATGTTATGAAAGCGGTGGGCTTGCGCTCACCTTTAGCCAAAATTACGCTAACATAGAGTTTTCGCCGTCAGTCGACTGCAACTGCACGTCGGTATCGGAGCTCTAACTTTTTTTTTAAATGCCGTGTTATTCCGTGGTTGTGTGCTAAAATACTAGGAGCAAAGTGAACCACGCGAAAGATGGAATCTCATTTCACCAGCCAGTATTAAGTATTTTATTTATTCGTCTTTAAAATAATTAAAAACAACAAATCAAGAAATGATCTGTGATCTATACAAATAAAATTGGAGTGTCTGTTTGTAATATTAAAATAACCGCTTTTTACTAAGTGCATTTGGATGTATACACGGTACATATACCAAAACAATTTTTGTTTTCAATTTTTGTCTGTCTGTCTGTTTGTAATTTGCGGAGATAAGTAGGTATCCTTGCTCATGATGTCGGTCACGAGGATGATCAGAAGGAAATATCATCTGGCAGTGTTTCAGTGTCGGCTGAAATGTATAACTAAAACGTTATTTCATTGGTGGATTGGGGAGGAGAGTACCATGCCTTAAGAATGTTCAGATAAAAACAACAAATTTACATAAGTTAGTAGTTGCCTGAGCAAGGCAATTATAATTGCTCGCATATATATGCATGTATATATACAACATGCAGTGTAATGTCCAATTTCTAACAATAATACTTAAATACGTGTAACGATGAATAAAAAGTGTTATAAACTCGCGAAAGTGTAACGTTCACGAGTAGGTATATTTTTTGTTTTTTTTTTTGTGAGACAAACAGCCCCGGTTGGTTGGTTTCTTTTGGCGACGACCATTACAGTGTACGGGGACCATCAATTCGCGGGATAGTGGACCTTTTCGAGACAACGCGAACGGGGGGAAAGCTCGCGGCACGGCAGCTAGCAAAGCGCAGATGTTAGAGAATGCGGTGACTATACATTAATGATTACAGAATAATCAATATGAAATATTATCGGTAAAATTACAGTGAGGAGATCGAAGCTTGGTTGGCAAAAACTTCCGAAAGATCGGAATATGGTTCAGACCAAATATCGAAGACGTACCACTTTGCCAAAACAGTGATCATAACACCATAAGCTGTACATATAAAACTAGTTCACACTCAATCACTCTCATTTTGAATCGCATTGAATTTTACCAAAACCGTCTCACAAAAACTGTAAAAAAAAACAGTACAGATGCTGGCTGTAGGCGCCTCCATAAGTTAAATATCTACTCAAAGGCTTTCTCCATAGGAACTTATCAACAACTCTTTTTTTTCTCTGTGCAATTAATGCCTTTTCACATGGTCAACATTGAACCGAATTTTCGAAAGACGCCCGCCGATCCGCACTGGGCCAAAACAAGGTGGACTATGGCCTGATTCCCTTCGTACTGAGGGGAGAGCTCTAATTATTTTAAATTAAGAACTTACCGATAAAGCGTATAAAGACGGACTTCCTTTATTTACCAAGCCGATCGTAGTCACCCTATAAATAGAAAACAGTAGTTTACCCGGCTCGGTGCTAAGCGCAGCCACTGAGACCCGCTCGTCGGTACTTGCAATACGCAAATCACAGACAGTGCGGCTAATAATAATTAAAACTTATAATATCTTTGGTGTCGATGGCACAAAACAACAAAATCGTTCCGTTTTCAAAAATCTTCAGCTTTTTTGTATTTGGAAGACCCTTTTTTTTAAACGCAACGGATAGTACCTATACCACGGGACTCTATTTCTTTTTATTTCCTATATTACCATAATGTAACGAATTTGTTTTGAAATCTTAATTTTACAGATTATAATAACAATTTAACAGTGAACTTTAGTGACGATTGACTATTCCAACGTTTGTTCAGTGATGTAAACAAAGTGATAAAGTAATTTTAAATGTGTTAATAAATTGATGCATGCAGTTGTCAATATTTGTTTTGTTCCGGCCAAAGGATACTGATAAAGATGGGTGAGTAGTCTTTATAATATACCTATATGTACCTTACCTTTGCTTTGCTCTAGGGACGAGGTAGGTATCTTAAATACTTTTATATAACGTGTAACAATAATAGTGTTAAATATTTTAACAGTCCCAAAAGTAGGTTATAAAGATAACATTCCCAAGTAAATAAATCAAATTATTAGACATTTAAAAGATGACACCCTGTACTGAGCGCACGGTCAAATGCTAACGTTTCTCCTTTTTTAAAAACTAGCTGTTACCCGCGACTTCATTCGCGTGGTATTTAACAAAGACACAACCGTTGGCAACAGCCTGCTCGCGCTTTCTGAGCCCGCGGGACGCATTTCAGGTTGTTGCTATCAAACTTAATCAGGCGCAACGCTGCAACATTGGTTTTAATTTTTTTTCGTGAGATCCTATGTTTTTTTCTAAAATAAAAGTAGCCTAAGTTACTCCTTGTTACATCAGCTATCTGCCAGTGAAAGTCCCGTCAAAATCGGTCCAGCCATTTCAGAGATTACCCGGAACAAACAGACAGACAGACAGACAGACAGACGGACAGACAAAAATTGTAAAAAAAATTTTTTTGGTATAGGTACCGTGCATACATCCAAATGCACTTAGTAAAAAGCGGTTATTTTAATATTACAAACAGACACTCCAATTTTATTTATATGTATAGATAAACAAACATAATTAATACAATTATTGTATACATCAAGTGTTCCATATAACATACTGATTTATTTGTTAAAATATTTTACACAATTTTGGTTACACCTTATATAATACCTCTACCAAATACCATCAGCGATATGTGGGTGCACTTCAGTGCACCTCTGCCTACCCCTTTGGGAATTATAGGTGTGATGGTGTCTATGTAGTTCATATAAGATGATATAAGCGCGAAGATTTTATTAAAGTTTCATGTTGACAACTGAATTGCAATAGATGGCGCTACTTGTAGGATAAGCAGACTACAATGCACTAAGTAGGTTGGAATAGGCCCTAAGTCTACGAATACCATCGATCGACTCATAATCCAATGTCAATTGATACTTTTTGTATGGGAATTCGATCGTAAGTGACAATCCGAGTAAAGAGTGATCGATTCTTGCGATATATTAATAGATTGAAACGAAGCGCCCCTAGCGGGATTGTCCGGATTGTCCGGCTTTATAAGTAAAAGTATGAAAACATTTGCCCGTTCGATCATGGTTCGATTGGTTGGTATTAAATACGTTCAATCTCACACTGAGGGCACTGTACGTTGTTGTGACACATCGTACTGAGTAATTCCTTCGGTGGCTTTGGGTATATTCCCTAGCAGCTTTAAAAAAATCTCGTCTGGAGGCCTTTGAGGATTTAAATATCCGGAGATACTCCGGTAGCCCAGAAAAAAGCCATCTGTACCCTCGCCACGTCTCAAGGACGTGGAGAGCTGAGTCACGTGCGTCAAAGGCAATCACAATTCACCGCCCGACTGCATGTAGTATACTCAAAATGTACGAACCACTATTCTGGCACTGGACGGGCGATACTGTTTCGATCTCTCGATGAATTTGCGTACTTGTTCAATACATTGAACATAAAAAAACACTCTGAATATTATACTTAAATAAATACAGTGTAGTAGTCCTCTCGTGACCATGGTTGCTGTACAACAGCCGAAACGTCGGGAACGTAAAAACATAATATAAACGCGATAAAATCCGTAAAATTAGTTTTATTTCAATGTGTAGTATTCGCGTAAATATAAGAAATCAATATAAATAGTAATGCTAAATACATATAAATAATTAAATAAAATACTTAAATACAAATAATATTTAAATACTTAACTATATTATAATAATACTTCAATAATTTAATATTAAAATCCATAGAGCCATATGACTAGTTTAAAAAGTGGCAACACTGTGTTGCCCTCTCTTCTCCTTTGACATGGAAGACTAGCGATTGTGGTCTCTGAATAAAAATATTATTTCATTAACATTATCCACAGCATTTTTATTTGAACAGTACATGGTATCTTTATTCGTTCAGATGTGCAGGCTGTTTAGTTCGTTTGTCTTCAGCGTACACAAAGGGTCCTAACATTTGGGAAATTGTTGTTGAAATGTTCATTAGTTCGTCCCCGGTATACATGTCCAGACAGCATCTCCTTTTTTTGTATTGTAGAGGTACCCACGCCGTGTTCGCTATGCTAGTTTAACATTGACAACTCTCTGCCAGTTGGAACTCAGAAAAACGGTATAAAAACGATAACAAATGCTGCCAGAATACGGCTGCCGGGCGCTGTTCAACCCACGTGGCTTGCTGACCCGAATGTGCCGCCGACGCACCGCCTCACACCTTCCGACATTCCCTGCGCTCGTAACTAACATTTGTTTACTGTCAATATAATATATAATAGCTGCTGCCCCCGGCTCCGCCCGCGGCACCTAGATGCATACATCACTCCGAGATGAATGTAGGTTCCTATTAGTAAAAACACTTTCAGAATCGGATCAGTAGATGGGGAGATAACGTATACATTCAAACTCACTGACTTTATGTCTTTATAATATTAGCACAGATACCGAGGACCGTAGACTATAAAACGGGAATTGAGCAAATTAATTTGAAAAAAAAAAAAACATTAATTTAGTACCGATAATTTCACAGCAATAATTCGATGTTTGTGTCCCTTTTTTATATCCTACTGTTGGACATGGGCCTGCCTTGAATCCGAGGGGTATAAGGCCATAGTCCACCACGCTGGCCTAGTGCGAGTTGGCGGACTTTACACGTTTTCGAGGGGTTCTCTCAGACATGCAGGTTCCTCACAATGTTTTCCTTTACCGTTTTGCAAGTGATAATCATGGTTGAAAATGAGGTTCGCACATGAAATCTAGACATCTCAAAGGTGCGAGCCGGGGCTTGAACCTACGATCCTCGTTACCCAGGCAAACGTTCTACCAACTTAGCTATCACTGCTCGATTATTCCTATAGGATTATTTTCTATGAGATCATTTACACATTGAAATCAACCTAACTATAACGATTTTCTCGCGTTTATTTTATGTTTTTACCGACATTTCGGCTGCTTTACAGCAACCATGATCAAGGGAGGACTGAGGTGTAAGACGTCCTAGGACATCTGCTCAGTCCTCCAGTGATACATAAACTAACCGCGATTATACGAGTATTTCAATGTGTGTATTCGCGTAAATATAAGAAATAAATTTAGGAAATTTACAAATGAAATCATTCAATGAATTCATTACCTAAATATGCAGATGGGGATACTTCTTTAGTCTGAAATATATATTATGACTCTCGTGTTGGCAAAGCTGTTAAGCAAATTTATGTTTTCTTTGCAAGAGCTGTAGGTTATTATGGCACTGACTTCTGGTCTGACGTCACTGCCAAGATAGGAGAGACGGTATCGTACGATGAATGGACATCACAATATGCACCTTTTTTTATTGTCTCCATTTATAATGTAACTCCATGTTGTCTCCCACGTTCCCGAGACACCTGTCCGATTTTATATTCCGACAATGTACAGCTTGCAGCAAAAATGTTTATTTTTTGTTATATAGCCAGAAAAACACACCAACTATACGGTCTCACACTAAGCAACGCTTGTATTATAGACAGCGTACAATGGACTGGGGGCGAACCCAGTATAAGTTACTTATATAGATATTAAACATCCATGACTTGGGTACAAACATTCGTGCTCAACACAAAGTTTGTCCCTGCCAGGATTCGAAAAAAATTATTACGCGCGACTATTCAAGATTTCTTTTTTATTTTTTATTACGTTATAGGCAACTACTTATTTGATCTCGATCTCACCTGATGGCAAGTGACGATGAGATCTACGATGTAGCATACTTGCCTAGAAGGTACCACTCTCGACTTGAAAACACCCAGATTATAGTCAACGGGGAACAAAGACGCCGACACAAAGACGACGGTAGCGTGTTCCATTCCTTGGCAGTTCGCACGATGAAAGTATAAGCCAAACGCTTAGTACGTACCGAAGGAATGTCCACAGTGTACGGATGACACTTGTCCGTGCGTCTTGTCGACCGACGATAGAAAATATTTTGAAAATTGATTTTTTGAGAACGCATTCGTAAAAATAATTGATACGTATTTGTTGTCAACTTCTTCTGCTGACCGTGCACTTAGTTTAATGGACCACACGTCACAAGTTATTAGCACTAGCATAAGGAAACATTGTGGGATGTGTTATTTTTTATTCTATTGTAGATTTATGAATGAATTAAATACGTATAGGACGAGCACACACGATATACCCATTAAATAATTCCAGCCCTTTTTTTAATGTTCCACTGCTGGGCACGGGCCTCCCCTCAATGCGAGGGGGGATTAGGCCATAGTCCACCACGCTGGCCCAGTGCGGATTGGCGGACTTCACACATCTTTCGAGGGGTTCTCTCAGACATGCAGGTTTCCTCACGATGTTTTCCTTCACCGTTTTAGCAAGTGATAATCATGGTTGAAAATGAGATTCGCACTTGAAAAATCCCAGAGGTGCGAGCCGGGGTTTGAACCTGCAATCCTCGTTACCGAGGCAAGCGTTCTACCAACTTGGCTATCACTGCCTGTGCCTGTGATATACCCTTTACTAATTAGTACTTTAGTACTTTACAAGTGCATGTCGGGCAGCACAGTGTACCTACTTAGTAGGGCTTTGTAGACATGACAAAAACAAAAAACGTACCATAGGTACCTGAGTAAACCAAAGTCATGAATTATAAAAAAAAGGCTTTTTATTTGCGGTTAATATCCACCTTTCTCCGTTGAGTTTGTTTAGAGCAGTAGGTAGCAATGAAACATTAAATTACTCTGGGATTTTAAGATATCATGTGTGAATCTAATTTTCAATTAGTAATTAATGATTCATCATTTACTGTATCACCAGAGAAGGCAAACATTTAACCCAGGGCTCAAAGTCGTGTGAAGTTCACCAACTCGCACTGGGCCAGCGGTGTATCAAAATGGCCCGAATCCCTATTGCATCAAGGTTGAGTGTACTCATCACAAAGTCAATAGGCTCATAGGCCGAACGGAACGGAGCAAAATTAGACAGAGACCTAAGATGTCGTCAAGATCTTCCAAGTTCCATGCTAGCACACACAACTGGTACCCATAATATATTAGGGGCAAGAAAGGAGCCGCCATAATCGCTCGTTCTCGCTCCATTTTAAAAATTGCCAGAGCCAAATAACAACGGCGTAATTTTCTATTATTTAGGTTTTATTTTATTTTTCATTGTCAATGGAGATGAACTTTGTAACACACACACATTGTGTTGATTTGGTAGAATACAAACCATTTAAAAAAAAACAAGAACCAATGACATCTCGTTGCTTTATTATTACGGGTATATAAACACATCATCATCTAATGGAGTGATCCATTATATTGTCGAGTTTTTGTCCGCTAATTATACCGCTGATTTCTTCTATTAGCGATCGGTAGTCCTTCAACTTGTTTTCAATATAATATTGTCACCAATGTGTAGGGTGACCATGATACGCCGCGTGTAAAAATAATAGATTATTTACTTAGTGAGTCACACAAGTCTGTGAAATATTTGCAGATGAATTATAATGTATAGTATGTACGTGATAGCCAAGTTGGTAGAACGCTTGCCTCGGTAACAAGGTTCGCAGGTTCAAACCCCGGTTCGCACCTCTAAGATTTCTGGATTTCATGTGCGCATCTCATTTTTAACCATGATTATTACTTGCTAAACCGTGAAGGAAAAACATCCCTCGAAAGACGTGTGACGTCCGGCATGCCGCTCTGGTAGACTATGGCCTAATCCCCCTCGCATTATGGGACACACGTGCCCAATATTGGGATATTAAAAGGGTTGGTATTATTATTATAATAAATTATAATAAAGTTCCAAGTAAGCTAAATTATGTTTTATGTGCAGGGATTTGTGTGGAGTATGGCGTGCAGTTGTGTGTGTGTAGGGCCGTGTGTTGAGTGTATGGTGTGTAGTGTGTGTGTTATGTGAATGAAATAGTTATGTTATGAAATTGGCCAAAGTTCTAGCGTGATTAGAGGATGATGTTTTAGCCTGGCTATTGAATTATTCACAAAATGTCCTGTTTCGTTTCGACACAATAAGAAGGAAAAATCTCTTACATAATCCTCGAAGTGGTAACCCTAAATCAACTCTTCCCACGCGAGAATACATCACACAAAACAAAGTTATTATTCTGTTAATATTATGATTAATGGTCTCAATAGCATATAACATGCACAAAACATGTCCAATGAACTATAAACCTTTTCCACCAAGATTTAGGGTTCGCAATAAATTTGCTACAGGCCTATGAAATGTTCAAGACACTTGTTAAATTAACAAATGTACCTTACCTCTATCAATTTTGAGTTCCTTTTGGAATGTTACAGCATTATCAGGTGGAACTGAGTGCCGGAATAGACGGGCCGTTATTTGCATGATTTATTTCAGACACTATGTTTTATGTGTGATGATAGTACGAATAATGACTTTATCTTCTAGTTCATCTTAAAGTAAACAGTGTCCATAGCACAAAATAGAAAGACGTTATCTTCTTCTTCTTTCTTTCTTCTTCTTTCTTTACGAAATGAAATGCGATGAAATAAAATGGATATGAATATGGCCTCACCCACAACTTAGCGGATATTTTGCCATTGTCAAGTAATTAATAGCAATAACACATTCAATAAATACACATTATACATAACATAATGGATGTTACATGATGATATGAAAATGCCGTCCGAGCAAAATCAATTAAAATATTACCTTCTTCTTTCTTTACGAAATGAAATAGTATTATAATCGAGAAACGCTGTCACTGTCATTTTTACTTGTGCGTTCTGTGAGCCAAACGGCACACGTCTACGAAAATAATTCGAGCCTGGGTCCTTAAAACTTAATTTTTAATAGTTGATATATTTATTAATCAGCTTATCCCAAAGCTGAGATTTGACTTCATCCTAAGATTGAGGCCAAAGTCCATCACGCCAGCCCAGTGCTAGTTCTTTAATACTTCTTACTCTTTTGCAAAGACCGAAATAACATCTTCCTTCCTTCAAATGGTCTCACCTAACCAACGAGTCAAGCATTAAGAGATTATGATCATCATCATCATATCAAGACCCTCAGCTGCTCTTTGGATACTTATATTCGTGACAGTCTATTCTGGCACTTATAGTCACAGCAATGACCGACTTTACTAAATCTAATGTCAGTATGTGGTTTTCGCGTCAACATATTTTTTATATACATATATATAAATAACAGCATATTCAATATTTGACTATACGATTAGCACCGTTGGTAGTGCTTTCTGTACCGAGGATCCCGGGTTCGATTACCGGTATGGATTTACTGTAACTGGAATGTTTGTACCCTAGTCTAGAATGTTGAAAATCTATAATACTCGAATCGTCTCCAGCCCATTGTATGGTACCTATAATACAAGTTCGGCTTAGTATGGGACCGTACAATTGTTTGAATCCTCGCCTTATATATGGAAGTGCTTTGCTTTTCTGGCGCATTAGTGCATGTACAATATGACAGCCTTGTTCTGACAGGACATGACCAACAGCACGTCAAGTGCGAGCTAACCCTATACTTTACTAGCTGCGCCCCGCGGTGTTACCCGCGATTAAAAAGTACACACTACCTATGCAAAAAATCATGTCGATCCTTTGCTCTATGAAAAATTAAAACAAATCTATCCCACGGTAACCATACATTTTACCGGGATAAAAAGCCTATGTGCTATTCCTGACTATAATATAATCTATCTCTGTACCAAATTTCATCCAGATCCGTTCAGCCGTTCTGGCGTGATTGAGTAACAAACATCCATCCGTCCAAACTTTCTACCGTATTTATACATTTTGTATGGAGAATTGAAAAGCGCCTCTAGCGGACGATATTTAAAACTTTCAACTCTCCATACAAAATGTCTAAATACGGTAGACTATAAAGTATGCGGTTAGCTTACGAATAATCTCGCACTTGACGTACTGATCTAACATAAACCCATAAGTCCTTCCAATTCAATTCCAATGGCAATTGTAATAGAGTAATACAAAAGGGGAGGGATCAACCGGATTTGTATTCCCACCTGACGGCGGCGGCGGAGCGCTGACAATGGATCACTGTACCGTGGGCGGTTGTTGCGACAGCGCATTGTATCCTGCAGATTTCGGCGCCTCGCCTCTTGCGCAAGCGCACTCATGTGGGTGGGTTTTTCATATGAATTCGCATTTGCGTATTATGAGGGTGAATTATGGAATATTTTCATTGTGTGTTGCGTTGTGGGCATTTTCTACTGTGACTGATAGGGCTTACCCGGACTACAGGGTAGGCACGGCAAGATGCACCTAGACTACCTATTAGGTATTATAAGTACCTTTATATTTAACAGAATTAATCAAGCTATTTATTATTCATCCTACAAGGAGGTAGATCTCTTTAATTATTGAGTTATATAAGATGTAACAACAATAGTGTTAAATATTTTAACACAGCCAACAGTAGGTTATAAAGATAACATTCCCAAACAAATAAATCTAATTATTAGACCTTAATTTGCACCCTGTACTGAACGCACGGCCAAACGCTTCTGGTTCGCCTTGTTTAAGAAAAAAAAACATTATTTATACAATTATGGTCCCTATAACTCACTGATTCATATTATTATTCATATTTTACACTTTTTTTTAAAAACCTTATTGTATAGCTATATCCATTCAAAAGTAGGTAAAAAACAGTCATATTACAACTTACTTCTACTTGCTAATAAATGATACGTAATACTGCACCAAACAGCAATACAAATAAAGAAAAAAAATACCTAGAATTTAAGTGTTATCTTGCACCCACCACCTTGAAGCGACTCGATTCAGCCTCTCCATTTAGTTACGACCACAACACTACGCGGAGCGCGCGAATCTAAGTCGATTAGAGGAAAAAACACGTGACTATTTTGTTTATTGTGGATTAAAAAAAAAACACGCACCTCGGCGTTATCAAATCCAGCAGTTTAGTGTGTGCGCAACGTTGATAATAGACGTTCGCGAATAAAATTTTGTTCTAACAGCTTTTTTTCTGAGCAACGGAACAATTAATTGAATTCCAGTTTAATTGGTTGATCGTTTGAATAGTGTTTTGTGTTGTGTTGTGCGTTGGATCAAAGTGCCAAAAAAGGCACTAAAGGGTAGGTACATATTACGTCACTCTTTTACTTTGAAGTAGGAACTTAGTGTTTATTTGTTTAATTATAAAGCCGGTCTAAATTTAGATTGTCGGTAGCTTGGTTACGTATTTAATTAAGTTGATCTTATCACAATGAAACATTATTTTTATCTGTGAATGTTGACACTGTGGGGCTACCCAGGGACACGGCAAATTATTGTAGATAACATAATGTTTTTTTTTAAATACCAAAGGTATCAGAGCTCTAGGTAGGTACTGTAAAATAAACGATATTTTATACATACCAAGGGCAAAGATAGTGCAAATAATCTTGAACAGTTAAAATCATGAACCGCATTTGTTTATATATTATATCGCCAGACGAACACTTCAACTTTACGGTCCCAAACTAGGCAACGCTTGTAGTATAGGTACCGTACCATGGACTGGGGGAGAACCAAGTATATAATACTTATAAAGATATTAAATAGCCATGACTCGGGTACAAACATTCGCGCTCATCACACAAAGTTTGTCCCTACCAAAGCAGGGTCACTACCGAACTAATCTAGTCGTCGTCGAATTATCAGAGCTTAATAAAAAGTGTGAATTTCCGACATAGGTAAACTCAAAAGAACTTACCAATCCATAAGTATTTAAAAACATTTCAACATTTATGGGATTGATAAATTAGTTTCGCACGCAAAATGGCGGGATAATTAATCAAACGATTATGTTAAAGGAAGTAGTGTTTAAAGATCCGGTTTTTATTAGTGCCGTTCGTTTTGACGCTCTAGATCTGCTCGGGCCCAATTCTGCTAATTTAAATAAAATTACATACAATTGCCATTCCAGCCACACACTATTGAGGTTCCATTACGACTGTGACATATTGCCCGTTCTGCTAAAATTCTAATGTTGTCTTGATGGAGTTTCATTTCAGTGTCAATGGTTGTGTGTCGACTGCTAGAAACGTCAGATAACGAGTAGAATAGCATTACTTTACATTATATTGATACACGACTGAAGTACAGAATACGATATAGTTCAATGGTAGTTGAATGGCTGGTCAGTGCACAGCCGCTGGTCTTAAAAAACTAGTATACCACCAAATGTCTAAAATCATTCAGTCGACATGGTATCGATACTCCACTGAAGCGTTTGTAAATTAGCAGAATTGGGCCACTGTTGTGAAGTCAATGGTACGATTTGGGAAAATCAAAACTGATGATTACGGAGTTGAGATAATTTTTGGTTCATTTAACTGACGCTCACTAAATACTATTTACAATAATCAATGGAATATAATGACCCAGTTCGAGTTACCTTATAATTATTACATTAAGTAAATAGGTTAATTGAACATAACCTAGAAACCTGTCAATGGGTGAACTATATCTTTATCAGCGACCTTCAAAATGACTAATTATACTAGCAGCCTCTACAGCTCTTTGTAAACCGATGCTTTGCATAAACTTGCAATTAAAAGAGCCCTGTAAAGACATATTTAAGCCTCATAAGTACGTTGTTAATAAAGGAAATGGAGTACGTTGTTAATAAAAGAAACGGAGAAGAAGAAATGCCGAGAACACCAATGGATCTATTGGTGTTCTCGGCATTTCTTCTTCTCCATTTCCTTTATTAACATTTCGATGGGATATGTTCACCAGCTTCATAAGCAGCCTTTGTGGATCTAAACCATTTAGACTAGCCGTTTTAAAATTTTAAAGTGCTTTGTAATTTTTTTGGGGATACATTTAATACTGCTGTCTTGCTTCTGTGACACCAGAAGAAGAACACCAGTATTGTACTCATGTTTAATAAGTGTAGGTAATGAGAATCGGACGTACTATTTAGTATAAAAAAATACTAGGGCTACGTGGTATCAATCGCATTTCTTTCTACTACAGTCTGTGGTAGAGTCGTTAGCAAGTCTCGTTTTAAATAAAGTTTACTGACATTTTATGTAAGCAAATAATGACATACATGAATGAGTGTGCACCACGATCGCGTGAAGCATTGATAACGACAGATAACACGGTTCACGTACTTAGTTAGTCAGTGTGTGAAGAGAGCGAATCGTAACGTTTTATATGACGGTAAAATAATTACTTAATGCTTAAGGAGATGGTTATTAGATAATCAACAAATATGTAACAATACAATCTTAATAACTTTTACTAAGTCCTAGCAGAGATTGGTAGCGAGCATTGTAGATTCAAACCCCGGATCGCAACTCTGAAATTTCTTCAACGAGTCATAATTATTTGCTAGACGGTAAAGGAAAACATTGAACGGAAACCTGCCTGTCTGAGAGACCCCACTGAGAGACGTGTGAAGTCCGCCAACCCTCACCGGGCCAGCGGGGTGGTCTATGTCCTAATTCCCCTCGCATAGTGGGGAGGCCCGTGCTCAACAGTGGGATATTAAAGGGCTAACATTATGACAGGTAAGTATACCTACTAAAACAAATTAATTATTTATCTACTAATTACCATTTTTAAAATGCTCGCTTATTAAACAGATAGAGATGTCTGATGTCTGCATCTATTTGTAAATAGATGCAGACAAGTAGCAAGGTGCAGGTCCATTGTCTTCAAACCATTTCCTCCAATTGATTCTTACGTCAATTAGACGTTAAGGCAATTGCGATTCTTGGTCATCGTCAATTAGATCTTATTTCGCAAGATAAAATTACCTACGTAGCGTAAAATTACAAACTCGTCTAGCAATAGACAACGCGCCGAATTTCTTAATTTGTTAACGACTAAAATACTAGCAAGGCATGCCCTACTAAATGTGGGTAATCCTACCCAAATACTCAATTAAGTTATTGAACTAGAAAGTAAGTTATTGAAGATTTCCAGCATCCTGTTTGGATACTAGAAAACCACACTAGTGCTTCTAAAGAAGGTTATCTCTATTTAACAATCATGTATCCAGCATCTTCTTGATTTTTAAATAATAAGCCACGATCTCCTGGCAGCTATAATATTAAACTTTTTTAAATAATCAGGTTATTATGTCCTTCACATTAGAGAGTTGAAATAACAATGTGCTTAAATGCACCATGCATCAGATCAATGTCGTATCATGATCGATGTTATCATTTAATGGAGTGTTTGTCAGCCGTGCGCCCGCGCACATATCGATGCCATAAACCAGTTCGACAAAGGATCACGATTGTTTAATTTGTATTTGAATATGTGCTTTTATCAGTTTGACAATAGGTCGAAATTGGGGTAGCTATTAGGTGGCTAGGGGTAGCTAGGGTGACTTTAATATATCTTCCAGAATTTGCACGTTATATCTGTCAAATAGGTTCTGGATAAGGTTGATTAGCAGATATCCCTTAGTTTGTATAAAACAGAGCAAATATGTAACTGGCAGCTTTGTATAGACACCGTGAAATAATCAATAGAATAGAAGAAAAATAAGGTCATGATGATAATTAATGACTGCTTACATCTCTACCAAGAACCTTGTCGTAGTGGCAACTCCCGCGCAAGAAGATTTCTGCGCGACTATTCAGGCCATAGGAATGAATTAAGTTAGAATGCCTCCAAGCTAATTAATTGAGTGTACATTATAATGACGTTTGCTTAGCAGGTGTTTAATTTATTAATTCCAAGGATCTAACCTACTTTCCTTTGCACGATTAGATACTTTTGACATTAAGATTTTATATTGACTTCGTTATCTATTCACTATCTGATTTTGCATCCTGCAGATTTTCTAAAATCTTTTAATGAAAGCATGGTGGAGCACAGCTTCCTGCGCTTGCGCTTATGATGTAAGAAGCTGGTTACTCCAGCCATTTTAGTTGCATTTTTAAAACATCAATTCTACCCGTCCAACGACATCGAAGCTCATTTCAAATAAATTCTTTTTAAAAAAGAATGCAACAGCACCGGCTTGCAACTCGTACGTTGCGTAGGCGCAGGTCTGTTGCAAGCGCCGCCGCTCTAGATATCGATCGTGACGTCTCGTGACATTCGCTACGACTTCATTTCGCACAGCCTCCAGATACTGATCAAAATGATTGACGTATCCTTCCGGTGGGCTGATGACGTAATGGTGTTAGATAGGCTTTTTGGAGATGACGCGGAAAGAAAAGAGTGTAGGACATTGTTTAATTTTTTTTTATGACGCTCCCAAGAGATTAAAAAACGATAATTGGGATTGAGGAAAGATGGAGGAATTATGGGTTTAGGAGTATATTACACACCTAACATTTATTTACAGAGGGCTTAGGAGTACAAGGTCAGGTATGTGAGAAGAAGTAAGAATGGCACATTAGCTGTCATACTAAAAGTCCGATAGGTACGTCGATGAACTTGAAATTGGACTGTTAGGCGGGAAATTTAACCGTGAAGTTGTCATTTTTGTTTTATTTTCCAAAAACTGTCGTGTCTTTGATAAATAATGTGTAATATTAGTGGGATATTAACCATTGTGTGTTCATAAACGTGCACGAGTGAAGGAAATTGACATAAAATAGAATAACTTGACTTTTTAAGTTCTCCCAAGATGTGCGGTTAATTTTCAGTAAAGTATCCACAGCTTTACTGATAAGGGTAGGGGATTCATTTCATCATCATCATTATCATTATCATCAGGGGTACATATAATTTAATAACAATTATCAAGAATTACTCGACACTGGTCAAAATGGCACTATTTTGTAGCTGATTGTCAACCTAAAAAAAAAAAAGAAGAATGAAAAAACATGAAATTTATAGCACAACCAATACTTGCACGGATGCTTCATAGGAAACTAGGCCCCCTTTGAATTCGCTCTCAGATTAATTCAGCACACTGAGTCGCCCCAGTCTGCCGACCAGCGGACATTATAGATATTAAACTGTGTCTCGACAGTTTACATAAACGAATGCACCGCAGTAGGTAAGCAATTGTGTAATTCTATATCCTGCGTGACGCAACCCATCGACTTTAGGATTGGCTCCGATGTCCTTGTGTTCGTTGCGGCTCTCATTATTCGACATCAGCCGGCATCAGTCGCAAATTCTCCATTTTTATTTACACTTATATGGGGGAACCGTGTTTGGACATGTTTACGTCATGTTCGGCTTGTTTTGAGATAGGTTGTTCAACCGTCTGTGTTGAGTACCTGTTGGTCCCGTGGTTAGATCATCAAAAGACTAGGGAATAAGCCTGATTTCACTGTGAAAAGTTATTAAAAGCTATTTGCCTCATTTTCCTTTATATCTACTTAATATAAGCTATTGTAAATTTAAAGTGAGTATCAGCAAGGTTTATTAATCAGTTACTTCAACTTAGCCGCTAATTCCGTTCTCGGGACTATAAAATTAACGTCTAGAGATTGTTACTTCATTAATCCCACTAATATTATAAATGTGAAAGTCTGGATGGATGGATGTTTGTTACTCAATCACGCCAGAACGGCTGAACGGATCTGGATGAAATTTGGCACGGAGATAGATTATAGTCTGGAATAGGCTACTTTTTATCCCGATAAAATGTATGGTTCCCGTGGGATAGCATACATACTTTTTAATCGCGGGTAACACCGCGGGGCGCAGCTAGTCAGAAATATTTTGTCTATAAGGACTCGACGGATAAATCAACTATGCATGAAATAAACATGTTGATTACCAAATGGATTTTATTATACCACAAAAATTTAATAACTTAAGGTGTAATGTATAATGTATTTAAAAAATATTATGCAATCTGTGGTTGCTTGTTTATTAGCTCAATGGAATCGTTTAACTGTGACGTATGTTACGTGGCATCGGTCTTCGTTATGTCAGAGCGTTTTAGTTCTAATGCTTCCTACTTTAGGTTTCAAGTCATCTACGTAGCTCATATTTGTTTTATTTACCAGCATTTATTAAATATTTTTCTTTCATTTTTCTCAAAGTCAAATTAAAATCGTTTATATCGTATAGGCCTACGGAGACACTTACAAATTTTCATTACATAATTTTTCTTAAATCTACAACTGGATCGGAACGCGACCTTAACTGAGAAGATCTGGCGAGAAACTCAGCGGGCTTGTCTTTTTTTTTAAAGCCATTATTTATCTCTACCGATTTTGTCAGAGCCATGTCGTAGTACTGGGTCACATTTTGTAGGTACCAGTAGGTACCTATATTGTGAGTATCCACTCAAATATCCAAATCATTTAATATTTAGGATCCAAGGACCTCAATAGGTTTCATAATTATTAAGCGACTGTTGCCAACGTGAAAAATATTCTATAAATAAAATCATCTTTGTATTCACATTTTTTATGGGCAATGACGTAATAATGTCGTTTTTTTGGAATATCAAACAACCAAAAAAGCTTGTGCGAAATGAATTACAAGGATACACTGTATTACGTATTTGTTCAATACAAAGATACGAATGTTACAAAGTCCGAAAATGTTTGGAAGACTTATTACTTACATTTCTAGATACGTCACTATTTCATCTCACAATCAAGTATAAGATACAAATGGATGAGACATTTCGCATTTTAAATTGCCGTTAAAATCATGTCACATCTATGATAGGTATTCTCAAATACTTTACTGGACGGAATTTATTATTTTTATCTCTTACTTCGTGAGTAAAAGTAGCACATAATCCGTACCTACCTATGATGACAATGATTAGAGGCAACTCCTTGGGAAGTTCACCGGAGTAGGACGCAAGGAACTATACACGACAACTCGCGTGCTTCTCAATTAAGAGCTAAAAGGCACTCAATTTAAGGGTAATTTTTCGTCAACCTTAAAGATCCCCCCAAATTGATCCCACTGATCTGGTATTGTTGTACAACTAGCCATCAGTATTTGAAGGTTCATAATGCGTCGAATTTTTTTTTAAATCTGGGTAAACTTTAAGAACACGCGATAAACACTGACGATAAGATAAAGTTTTAGAGCAAGGCCTAACCTTGATATTAGATATCTACGCGTAAGAGAGTTTATCTTTATAAGAGTACCTATGACATTTGTTTGTTTTTGACCTTCTCATAAGTTGAGGATATGTAAGTACAATGTATAGCTGAAGAGATTTTATAATCACGGACCTTATTATATAGGCAATACAATTCAGTATTCCTTATATTATTTATAACCTTCTTGGTGATAACAGTTTTCTTTTTGAAAATGGTCACCCACCAGTAGGTATTGTACCGACGTCTAGTTGAGTACGAACAATATTTATATACACGAGATTATAATATGCAGGCCTAACTTATATACTAACACCCAAATTTATAGACGTGTTATAACTTTATCAAACGCCATATAGTACTGCGCACAAGAGTTTTGCTTTGCGCAGTACTACCTACATGACGTTTGATAAAGTTATAAAACGTCTATAATATCGGCAATAAGCCTTATAAACCCCCCTCCAACCCTATCAGTAAAGTAATGGATACATTAATAACAAATAAATGGACTGGTGATAACGTTGTGAATTCCTAAAAAAAATATATTGACATTTCAAATGACAAAATCAATTCAAATTTTGACATTAAAAAGCCATCTTGTTCATGAATGTTATGGATCTTGCTGATGCATCGTATTCGTAAAATAATTTTTACTTTACCGTACCTATAGATAAGAAGATAAAATACAAAAATGTATTCAGGAATTCGCAGGACGCGAGAATACAAGTTCATAGTGGTAGGTGATCCGATCAATCAAGTATCTAATTAGATAATGGAGTATTTTGAGCGATAACATATATTTACGATACAGTTCGTCCAGTCCGTTTAGGTGGTGCACACGTACATTTTAAAACCGTGCCGTTCAATTATGAATAAATGGAGAAAACGCGTAAGTACCCACCATTTGTCGTTCCCTCTTCTGAAATTGTTGTCCCTTCTGGTGTCTTCCCAAGTGTGGTCAGCTACTGAAATGTACCCATGGAACTTGTATGCTATTCTATAAATGCACCCTTGGTAGTCTGCGTCGACCGTGACTACGCTCTTTGAAGTCTGGATCTAAAGGGATTATTTATAATCTATGTTTATCTATGGATACTCTTTCATTACCCGTCGTTCCCTTATTTTAATTTAATAGCTACTGATCATTTAAAATTTGTCCTTCGTCGTCTATGGAAATAATTTTGATGGTACCCTACGTCATAGAAAGATAACATCTAATAAGGCCAATGTAGGACAAATCCTAATTAGGAAGAATTAAGTTACCTATATAATACCTAATATTTTTTTGATACAACCAAGAATATTATAAGTACACTTATGTTGATAGGAAACTATTATTTAATACCTGGCGATATGTAGGTATTGTTAATTCAAGTTCAAAAATTATAAATACTTTGTAAAATTAATACCAATATTATTCTTGTACAGATCGAGGAGGTTATGCAGCAGAGGGCGCCGGTGGTGCCTGATAAATTGAAACTCGAGTAAGTTTATTGGTAGCAATAACTTTACAACTATAATATTATACATTTGCGAATATAACCTACGGTGAAATATCCGTAAGTTGTAGTGACTAGCGCCATCTATTCTTAAACTGTTGTACTACATATTATCGTAACAGTACTATATGTAGATGGCGCTTACTGTGACGATACTACAGAGCAATTTCGCCTCGGCTCTCATCGGGGATATAGCTCAGTGGTAGAGCATTCGACTGCAGATCGAGAGGTCCCCGGTTCAAACCCGGGTGTCCCCTGGAAGATCGTTTTTGATTTTTTTGTATTTTTACAGGCATCCCAGCAACTCCTCGTCTCAAGTTTTGCGGAGCAAGAATTTTTCGGGGAATTTCTTCAAGGCGACATTTAGCTCTCGCAGCAAGGCGGTGACTTCCGCCACTTCGCAGACAGTCGAGCACGTTACCAAAATAGGCAGCGCGGAGACTAAGCCTGTAACGAGAAATAGGCCGAGAACAGGTAACGAACAGGCTGTCAAGGCCGAAGTAATATTGTCTTCATAATCTAATAGTAATGACCTAGTAAATGCCACATATGACCATAGACAGATATAAAATATTTTGTAGCCTTTAAAGTATGTTGTATGAAAATCTGCCAATAGCAACAATTACGATGCCATCGTCATTCAATTGTGGTTTTATTCTAAGATCAAGAGACGCTTATCGTCTTGCAAGACGTGTGCAGTTTGCCAACCTATACTGGTGGACTAGGGCCCGACCGAATCCTCCTGCTCAGGTGCCCAGTACCTATAATGGCAATAGAATGGGTTCGTCCCCATTACCTTGGACTATATAGGTGCCATCGGCGACATGCACCGAGAAGAGGATAAATATATACGTGAAATTCTCTTTTAGCGCCCCCAACGGAGTCTTCGAATAAAACAAAAGTTAAGAAAAACCCGGATCGTATTAAGGCAACTCTCAGCTTAACCGACAAGTCCAATCTCGAACCCGAACGACCCCTCAGGAGCAAACCTTTAACTCCTGACCCAGGAGGACCGAAGAATTTCAAAGAAACCAAGAAAAGTGACGTCAAATCCTCCAATGTAATACTGCAAATTGTCAAGAAATCAGCCAAGTCGCCGGCTCCGAAGGCACCGGACAGTGTCCTTCCACCAACTTTGAGACCGAAATCCGATAGAAACTTGAAACTCACGAAAAATATCAATAATAATGACGTTTGGACAGACGCGAATGAAGCCAAAAAGAAAATACTAACATTGCCACGGAGGTGAGTGTAATTAATTATTTTTTATAAATAAAAACAATGGTGTAAGTCACCTCCATTTTGAATTTGAGCGCCAAACGATTCCGTACAACACTATCAATCCATATTCAATCTAATCTTAATGAACCAAAGTTTAAATTCGAATAAACCGAACTGGCGTCTCAAGTTGATTCACACACGTGACGAACGATTCTATTTGATACGTCTATTTCTCTTTAACATATTCCTCTCTCTTTCTTGCTGGTAACGTAGAGTTACCGTGTTGCGTTCTTCGCACTCGCATAATGTATTTCTCGATATATTACGCGACAAATGCGAGGTGGTATTAGAATGTACTCAAGTTGGAATGGCACCCTACGTTTCTAATTTATTTGGGTTATAGTTGAACAACGGTCGGTTTGTTTGAGCCCGCCGTGCAGCCAAGCTCAACAGGCAAGTTTGTTTGCGCGGTGGGCACCGGGCGGTCGCACCGTCGGCCGCGTGTCTCCAACTTTTATTTGTATTAGTGACAAACAAAACGAACAATTACACGAAATTGATGATGGTGGCTATTATTGTGTGCTTGTGACGTGTCATCTGTGTGGTCGGAATTAGTTATGGCTGTGGTGTTTGAGCGGCGTCCACATAGCGTAGACAGACCCAACAAAAATTGAACTTATTCAATGGAGTGTCTTATTGCTCCCGCTTTCTCGTGATGGACAATCGGCTAATGACTCGACACGAGTCATGTTAAAGAAATTGATGCTAACAATTTCTTCTGATTTACTTATATACGAAACTAATCTACTATACTCTGATTTTTATACATACCTACATCATAATTGAACACTGCACTAAGCTCAGTTACATGAACAGAAGCGTTAATGAGTTTGGTAAATTGAGGTGAGGTTAGGTCATTGTCTTATCGCTTCTGAGAATTCAGTTGAGATTTGAATTTCATCTCAAAAGATTCTAGGCTATCAAACATCTCAAGAAACGTAGAAAATTATAACTAAATACTTGAACTGGAAGTACGTTCATAATAAATTAAACAGCATTTGTAGGCCTTTTATAAAACTGAATTGGCGGTAAACTTTACTTTCAGAAAAGGTTTGAAAGAAACATCAGATAATCAAACACAGCTATAATGATGAAGTGTACATACAAAACTTTTGACTGGATGATTTAATAATTTGAAACTTGATCGACCTATTTCCAAGGCCATCAAGTGGTCAGCGTTTCCGATCCCTACCCAAATAATAATGTCTCAAACCAACTAGATTACATTTAACATATTACTTACCTTGGTAGGTATTTGAGTGTCTGGAAACTCCCAGTTCCAAACAGGAAAATATTGAATTTAAAGAACAATTATGTATTAAATGTTTTTAAACAAAGAATTCTGATAAGTAACCAACAACAATATTGGAAATGAGTCATTTACAGAACCCATATCGCCTATCCCGAATGGGTTAACATAGTTACATTTTAAAACGTAGGTAGAGAGCTGGAACTAACACGGCATAGGCGCAAGGCTGCAGTATGCTGACTTGTTTGATCAACTTGTTTCACAATAACAACTTCTTTTGTCGCACCAGAACGACGTTACCGAAGTTCTTGAGACAAAGGATGAACAATTTAACGGCATAGTTAAGTAGAGAAGTTCATATTGTTATAACATAATGGTAAGCAGAATACGTAAGTTATTTCTGTTACAAAAACGCCGAAAGCAAAGCATTCTTTGCCTGGCTTAGCTTTCTTGGGATGGATGACCGTGAAATGTTAACGGACTAGTTATAACGTTTTACTGACCACCATTATAACAGAAGAAGACTAAAGGATACCAAATACCAAACTGTTTCTGCATATATCGTTATTCAGAGAAAAACTAAACAACGTAATATGATACGTAATCCTCAATTGAGATAAATCATGGATCTATAATAATTACGGAAAAACAAACAAATCTAAAATCTTTCAAGGACCAATTTTCAAGTTTATCAAGCCGAGACCGTCAAATTACCATAGATAAGATAAACACGAAAGAAACTTTATCACAGGTTGCTACAATATTCATATTACGTGATGTAGCACAAGAAATCAGTGTAATTAGTGCCATATCTTATATTTTCTTGATAACAAAACGTCGTAACGGAAGATCATTGGCACTTGTTAAAAAGCAACCTCAGGCTTGTAATAAACTTTCTCAAAATCGAGAGTAAAACTTGACATTTGTATGCGCGCGCGCACGCCGAATGAGGTATTTACTTAAGACAATGTGGACTGTTTACATAACTGATGCTAAGAAGGACCTTGTGTCTGAAAAAGACACGTCTTAGTGGCTTGATAAATTAGCTACACGACGTTCCCAACTATTCATTATACGACGTCGTAGAAGTTTATTAAGATCTATTTGTTATATAGTGACCATGTATTATAGTTCTTACTGATGGTAAACACAAATTATTGCCATTTTCAGTCGAACAGCTTGCAATAGTTATCGAGCCGTCGAGGTGTGTTTAATCGACTTAATAATGACTCATTGGTTAATCAAGATTCTACGTGCCATATGGCATATGGGTCATCTAGCCCAAGAAGACTCTTAAAACATGTTCTTGTACCAGATAAGAGTTATTCTACAATAAATTGCACGTGTTTTCAATCTGTCTCCTAAAATTATGGACTCAGGCAACCGAGCCAAACACATGTGATTAAGTCGTCTGTAATAGTTGAAGGAAGGCCGTTTCACAATACAATGGTCCCGCTTCCGACTCAAAATTAAAAATTGTATACTTAGTTTTGTTAAAGATACCATCTCTGTTATGGTAATGCTTAGCCCTTGCGTCACGTCAACAAGCTGAATTGAATAGCTATTTGTTCAAGTGTGACCCAAGGATTCGACCTTATTTAAGTACACATGTAACTCGGCTTTGCAGTAATTGGTTTTATTAATTCGTACCGGTTTATAGTGGGTTGTACACTATGCAATTGTGCTTCTGTGCTTTGGGTCGTAAGTTAGGAGTGATTATTTAGCATAGGCTGAAGCTTCACTGAGAAATAAATTGGGCAAGCGATGGCGTGAAGCCTTATTGTATGAATTATATGGCGAAACACATGTTAAATAATATTATTTCGAGTTTAGAAATAACCGTTTCAGTCATTGATTAATATATAATTTACTGCGATAGCACTTCAATGGCTACAATTCGAAACTCATGGTTGCTTTGATGTTATTTGTTTTGTGTTATTGCAATGATTCCTTCACAATTACATCCTAATGAGTTTGCTATCAAACTAGGTATATTCGTTTTATTAAAATTAAGGATCTCTACGAACTTCAATTGATTTTAGAGTATCGTTAAAATATCTGTGGACTGATTTCAAATTGTTTACAGTTTCGAAGTAATATGAGGCCATACATACACAGCTATAAATCATGTTTATAATATCTAGTTTGTATCGCTTCTTGATCTTACCTATAGCTGTGTCATTGTGCATTTAAACAATTCGCATAATGAACGTCGGCGCCTCAATGCCGGAGGCATCGCGCCCACAATGGCTGCCGGTAAACGGACCCTTCCTTGAATTTCGTGTCCTATATCAGCAATTAGGCTCGTTTATAGATAAACACGTACACGTAGATAATGAGTCGCTTTATCTGCGGTTGATTCATAAATGAGGAAGGGAATACGATTATTGTGAGTTTGCTCCTTAAGATCTATATCCTTTAAGCGTCTATGCATTGACTTATCCTAGAACACCTAAGGAATTGCTCGTCGTAAAATCAACTTAAAATATAATGAAAGATAACGATAGTATGTGCGGAGAAATTACAAGATGAAACAGAGAAGACGATTGATGTATAAGGATGACAATGCTATGGTACGAACATGATAAAATTGTACTTTGCTATGCAGTTGTTACCCGTGAGCTGGCTTAAACTAAACAAGAGAAAGTATCTCACCACACAATCGAGATTTTCCGTCGATAACATTGAAACAGTAGACAAAATGACCCTTTGTAATGATTTAATTACTTATGCTATGTGAAAATTACTTAATCACGCCTTTGAATCAACTAACTCTTAATCATAATTATTTGCGAGTTTAAATATTTCTTAGCATGTTGCATTAACCCTATTCGGTTGGATACATTCAACGATTCCATACTGCGGTGCGGACTTTTTGGGGGTTGTGTATCTTTGTGTGTTCTTTACTTCTACTTTTTCATGTAAATGTACCCATTTGTGTATCTTCGTGTCTGTGTCGAATAAACTTTTTTCATTTCATTTCATTTTCATTTCATCAATTGTGTTTTGTATTGTGAAAAATGTGTTATTTTGGTGGAATATTAACCATTATGTGTTAATAAAAGTGCACGCGTGGAGGAAAATAAAACTAAATAGTAAAAACATGACTTTTCCAGTTCGCCCAAGAAGTCCGGTAATTTGTCAGTGAAGTATCCTCAACTTTACTGATAGGGTTAGGGGAGGTTTATTAAGCCTAGTCTACGGATTAAGTATGCATAGAATCTCCCATGTTTGATATGAAAAAAAACATCACACTTTATGTTGGCAAAATACCCAAAGGGGGGGAGGCCATTTTCTAAATAAAAGAAGAATATGTGGATGCACAACAGGGCCTACCCACTTCAGGCTTATAAACGCGATGGCAATTTTTTATAAAGAACACCTGAGACATGTTTTAATAGCCGTTTGCGCATCTAATCGACCTTAGTCTATTGTTTTATGACCTAAAATAGTGTGTCTTGCCAGCACATGCTAGGTGGCAACTTTTCTGGGTCGCGGTTCTGTTACCGTGGCGCCGCGCCGGTCGCGCCGCGCCGTGGCCGTTCATCTTCACCATATGCGCGGCGCATTTCTCTTCTGATTAGTATTTCATTATTATCACTCGTCTAGTTGATAGTTCACTCATAATATGCCACACAATTGGATTGTAATTTCGTTGGACAGGCCAGACAACATTACGGTTCATGTGCTAACAGACGATCACACTTGGTACGAGCCGGACCACGGATTTGTTCCGCGCCGTACCAACCGTCAGTACTGCATTGACCGCATACTCTCTGTAGACGAAGAGATTTGGTACGGAATAGACCTCGGCCGCGGTCCAGTCCGTGCTTTCCAAGTTCGAGCGTCTATTAATACTTTAATGTTTTGCGATAACGCAATAGAGTTTCCAGTGAATGCAATGTTAAATATAAAAGGTAATCAGTGACGTAGCTTGCAATAATTTGTAGGGACCTTCCCTGGCACTAAAACAAAGGTATTTTACTTAAATGGTCTTACAACTTTATGGCAAATTCAGAACATAATCGTCCATAGTAACAGATAGACATATCTGATAAAACCGGCATCAAAATCAAGAGCATAGACATATAAAAAAAAATCAAATGCTTTCCAATTCCGTGATTTCCAAGTCGGTAGTACCTGTTATGGTTGTTATTTGATCGCTCCTTTTATAATGATTATGGAGTAACGAACACATTATTTTTTATTGTTTTATTTATTACTTTCACATTATAGACACGATGGCTTCTTTTTTTCCGCACCATAGTTTAAAAATTACACAGACTAACTCACACTTTTTCTTAAACATTCGTTCCGAAATCTAACAGTACCCTCTCGCTCTTACTTATGACGATATTAGAAGAGTTATAAGAGATGAAACAAGATTTATAAGGCATTAGCAGCTTCCATATTGGCGCCGCGACCTCCCTAGGCCATAGCTGCCGTGGCTGGTCATTCACCCGCCCTCCTAGCCACAAGGAATGTTACCTTATGGAAACTTGTATCTTATGCTCATCGATGGCCTTGTTACTAGAATTTAAACCGTATACAGATACTGGTTTGGCATCAATTGGAGAGTTTTTAGGCTATTGAAATCGATGGCAGGTTTGATTGACTTGATGGTTTAACGATTAAGCGGTTTAATTTCTCGCGAAGCTCGCTTTTTGGATTGCTGTTTCTACATCTTAAATGATACCTATATTGAATACTGGCTGTTACCCGCGACTTCGCCCGCGTGGTATTTAACAAAAAATATTTTCTAAAATAAGCCTAAGTTACTCCTTGTTACATCAGCCATCTGCCAGTGAAAGTCCCGTCAAAATGGGTCCAGCCATTTCAGAGATTAGCCGAAACAAACAGACAGAGAGACAGACAAAAATGGTAAAAAATGTTTTTTTGGTATATGCACCGTGTATACATCCAAATGCACTTAGTAAAAAACGGTTATTTTAATATTACAAACAGACACTCCAATTTTATTTATTTGAATAGATTAGCTTATTAAATTCATGTTCATCATTAAATATTGTTTAATATTCTAGTACGCAAACGTCTTGCGTGTTAGCTGCTGACGTCGGCTGATGTTTTGTTACCATTTGTGATTGCATTCCGGAGCGAATACGTGAAAAGCAGATGACTATTTAATTTACCTTTTGACTAGACGATTGCAAGAATGCTGTTCATTCGGCTACTTCATTAAAACATCGTTTTCCTGTTAAGGACTTGTGTGTTTTAATACAGTTGTAATATACCTAATCACGTTTGCATTTACGTGTGTTGTTCACGTAAAACTGTTGATTTTCTTACTGAATTTAGATAGTTGTATAGTATGTTCAATGGTCATATTTATTATAATCTATACTATTCTATACTAATATTATAAATGTGAAAGTTTGGATGGATGGATGGATGTTTGTTACTCTTTCACGCCAGAACGGCTGAACGGATCTGGATGAAATTTGGCACAGAGATAGATTATAGTCTGGAATAGCACATAGGCTACTTTTTATCCCGGTAAAATGTATGCTTCCCGTGGGATAGATTTGTTAAAATTTTCATAGAATACCAGTAAATTCATTTTCTCATACATTTGATTCTGAAGCGGTACGAAGTTCGCCGGGACAGCTAGTATTAGATATTTGCAACTTCTACTTATTTTACTCACACCGTTAGTCTTAAGATTCAATGGAATCCCAATTATTTCCAGTTTCGTACTGCAGAGAACCGCGGCTAAATATAGAATGTTGGAAAACGAGCGACTCCAATTTTGGCTAACCTTGAGCCTTCTTAATTGGATACTGTCATTAAGATGCGAACTTATAGCTAAAATTTACGTAAATTGGCAGATTTTGACATGGGGAACAATGGCGAAAATCGTGGAGCACTATTTATAACGTTCTTTTGAACGCTTCAAAAACGTTTGTGTTCTACCTCCTCCTTTTTGAAGTCAGTTAAAGAGTATGCAATTGATACAAAATCATCATTCTAGTTTCATAATAAACACGGTGTCCTAATTACTGTGACCAGTAGATGTAAGTAGCTGCACTGTTGAAGCTGCTTGTAGCACGTACACAATATTTATTTATTGCTGTCACATCGACTACCTACCGTTGTAATATTATGTATTCTCTCTGCGACAGTTTTATTCAGTGTCGGAATTATTCGCGGCAACTTTATTATGTCAGGCGAACGACTTATATACATACTTTCATTTTTCATTTTCATTTACAAAAGTAATTTGTAAATGTGGGAACCGTGTAGCCACTTGTAATTATATACTTAAAGTTAGTACATTTTTTTGTGACCAGCTGCTAAAGTCTGCCTAGCCGTTCCTACATTGTTCTCACATACCTATAACAATGTACTGCTCAAAAATGTAAAATATCTTTTTAAAGAGAGCAACCATGGAGTTTCTTGCCCGTCCTTCTCCATAGGAACGGCATTCCGAACGGGTGGTAAAGTTGTAGCTTAGCATTTTGATAACTTTTTTGACGATTCATAAGTACTGTACTTAATGGTTAACATGAATAAAGAACATTCTGATTCTGATTCTTAATTGTCAAAGGTAATTTCTCGGTAACACTGTTCAATGCAACATGCAAATCGGCCTATTATTATTCCACGAACCAATGCTGGATTTAGGATCCAACGTTTCTTAAAGCAGATGTAACAACATTGATCGATGTTATCTTTGATCACACAGTGACTTTATTTCGATGTCACAGATCTATGATAAAATAATTTGCCCCTATGGAAGTAAATAAACTCTGAACGCGTCGGAGGATTAAATTTCGTGAACGCATTTTAGCGGTTTGTCTATGGTAGTCAAGTTTTGTCGTATTGCCGTACAAAACTGAGCTTACTTGATCATTCAATACCACTTTCTATGCAAAGTGGTTGTATAGCAAAGGTGTTATGCATTGATCAGTTTATAGGCGTTTGACTTTTTCAACACACGTCCGGTGAAAGCGGATTCCTTCATCCACCCTGCTTCGATCGCTATTTTGACGTAACTAGAAATGACTAATGTCGCAATTATGCATTTGATTGCTTGCTACCTACCTTAAAAATAATTGTTTAATTAATACTGAGCACCCTGTACCGATTGAGAGGGATCTGCCAGTGGAATGCCGCTCTTATCTCCTTTAGAAATCAAATCCCGAGGGAGCGACGAACTCAACCGTATGGTAGGGTATAAGGGAATAAGTAGATATCTTATTACGTAGCGTGGGATGTGATGAAGCGACATTATTGTGTATTGAGTTTGAGTAGCTAACACTTAAAAGTTATTAGAGGTAATTCAGTTCAAACTATGACACTAGGACGTCACACACCTCAGTCTTCCCGTGACCATGGTTGCTGTAAAGCAGCCGAAACGACGGGAACGTAAAACATAAAATAAAATGTGTTAAATAAGTTTTATTTTAATGTGTAGTATTCGCGTAAATATAAGAAAACAGTAATTAAATAATCTTACATGCTTTACAATGCAATGAAGACATTGCAACAAAGTCTTAACTAAACTAAGGTCTACGTCAACATAGCTAGGAATTTTAACAATACATACATAACACTAACTTACTCATGCGTTATTTATTCAATACCTTTAGTAAATGGGCCAGCCATCCGCCGCACACCGTTCACATACAAATATAAACCATACATTTACATAACCATACAGGACCCGTGCGCCATGTTCCAATTGCATTGAGCCATGTAAATTGACACCGCACTCGGCCGCAGTTCGGAATGATTCGGATAAGCTCGCAAGGGTCATCAAAAGAATGTTCTTCTTCTTTTCTTCTCTTATATACTCTTTTTCTTTTTCTTTTATATTCCAAAAATATGTTACTTTGATAAGTTATGCGTAATATTAGTGGGATATTAACCATTGTGTGCTCATAAACGTGGACGAGCGAAGGAAATTGAAATAATACAGTATAACTTGACTTTTCAAGTTCTACCAAGATGTCGGGTAAATTTTCAGTAAATCCATCCAACCATCTATCCATCCATTCAAACTTTCACATTTATAATATTAGTATAGATTACTCGAAACTGGCAAAAATTGCACTATTTTAAAGACGATTGCCAACCTAAAAAAATAACAAGAACAAGTAAGTTGTCATAATGTCGTTGAGACCCGCTATGAAGAATAAATATTAAGATTATTAAGAGAAGAAGATTATGTCAAAGGAATAACAAAGGGACAATAAAAGTGGCGACTCCCATTGAACTCTGTACTGCTATAGAATAAAACAATGGCTAGCCCTTCGCCTCAACGCAATGCCCCCTATCTATTTGCATATAAGGGGAAACACTAGGGCTGCCTCTCGTTATACCCAATTTAGTCTAGTTCATGTCAAACAAATGGGGGAAGAGGAACCCACCACTGACTCTCGGCTTGCCAACTTTTCCAATTATAAACCAAACAAGTTGATCGATAATTAACCATCAATTATGTCTAGTTCATATCGTCAGGGTTATATGATAACTATCCATTTGATTGGATCTAAGTTCAGACGAAACCATATCGAACCGTTCTGATGGTATATATCAGTGCTCACTCAGTAGGTACACATAGTATACAGTGTGTTTCAGAAAGGGTAAACTAAACCTGGAACCTTGTCTTCTTTAGCGCATTTGTAAACACTATGTGAAGTCAGAATTTCGATTTGTCGATTTAAAAAAATATATATTTGTTCGCAACCAACGCAACCGTGGAGAGTCTTGCCCGTTCTTCTCCATAGGAACGGCATTCCGAACGAGTGATAAAGTTGTAGCTTAGCATTTTGTAACTTTTTGCCCAAATAAGGTCTATATCGAAATCTAAAAGACTTTAGTGCCATACTACTATGACACCGTTAAAGTCTGTGCATTGTTTTAGAGATTCGTTTATTAATTATTAGGCACAATATTTTCTTACAATACAAGTGTCAACCCTACCGGCCACTTCGGTGCATGTCCTGCGCTGAATACAGGGGATTAATGGTATAAATTGAACTCGTGCGCCGGACTATATTATTGGTATATAAGGATATGCGTTTTTTATTTTTTAAGTATTTTGATACCAGTACCGCGCAACCTCATATAGCTCACTTTGCATACGGCCAATAGTCTAGGGCCCTTAGCATAAGTTTTCAATATGTTCAAATATCAATCGAGTGATCGAAAGTTTCATATATTTGACGACCTGATTAGCGCAGTTGGTGGTGACCCTGCTTTCTACGCTGAAGGTCCCGGGTTCGAATCCCGGTAGGGACGGTCTTTGTGTGATGAGCATGTACGTTTGTAGCCGGATCATTGATGTTTAATATGTATATAACTATTATATACTGAGTTCGCCCGCAGTCCATTGTGCGGTACCCATAATACAAGCGTTGCTTAGTGTAGGACCGTATAGTCAGTGTGTTCGTCTGGCGATATTATTATTATATTATTTACTAGAGAAGCTGCAAGTTCCAACTCAGGGAGCTACCATGAAATAATCATCAGTAAACGATGCGGTACCATCATTTTTAAAATTGAAATTGGATAACCTTATAAATCACTTACGTCGTAAGCTAGGTACCTAGAGGCTACCAAGAATAGTATTACATTATGTGAAACCTGTTTCCGTTAAACATAACACCTTACATTAACCATAACAATGAAATCTTTATTACATTTCAACTGTATTTATCAGATTGTTTATACGTGTTCAGATAACACGTTTAGTGCCTATGGTTGTATATTGTCAGGCGCAAGCGCAGAATCGTGAAGTTTGATTACTAATAACTTCCCATTAAGACAGGAGAGTCTTCTTTTATATCTAATTTATGTATATTATAGAAGATTAGTGATGCCCCGACTACCTTCGCGTTGGTTAATTCACTTAATCTTGGGAACTGTCATTTACTGATATAAAATAGTAATTAACTGAGAATTTAAAAACCGGAACCGGAAGGCGAGAGTTGAAAGACATTTTCTGTTCGCGCATATATTTCAAGGCCTGTCATCATATTAGAGCCTAACCCCCAATTTTATAGACGTGTCATAACTTCATTCAAACGTCATAAAGTTTTGCTTTGCGCAGTACTATATGACGTTTGATATAGTAATATAACATCTATAAATTCGGGGGTACGCGTTTATCTGTCAAACGCCATTGACTTATAAGGCACTTGAGCACAGAACTGCTGCCCCACATCACACTAATTCCGATCACAACACCAACAGTTATCAAACGAAATATGAAACCGAACTCACACGATCAGTGAAACGAAATATGATATAGCCGTCAATATGATGAAGTTCAAATCGTTGTTCCGTAGAGGACCCAGTCAGGGGAAACAGGAGTCCAGCTTGAAGGGTGCCCCGTCCGTCTCGAGCCTCGACTCGAAGCACCACAAGGTTGCCCCATCCCGCGACAAATCCCTAAAGATCTTTGGATCGAAAGAGAAACTCCATAAGGCTCACAAGAAGAAGGATTTAGGGAACAATAATGCTGTTTTGGAAGACCCCGAGTTGAGGGAGGTGGATTATGAGGAGGGGCCGGAGGGGCATGAATATGGGAGTGCAGAGGAGCTGGGCGGGTCGGTAGACGGACGAGGGTCGCAGGAGTTCGTCAGTCTGCCCGTCACGTTGAATGCCGACCACATGCCGGGCTTCCAGGAGGTGGAACTCAGGCCTAGAGTACCATCTGAGGTCAGTAACAACTCTTCCTTGTTAGCTGCGTTTGCTTTATGCATGTTTTTGCTTTTACGAGTGTGACGTAACAAAAGTATCTGCTTTGAACTTGCAACTCACACGCAGGTTTACATTTCCACTAAAACTGAAGATCGATATCGTGTGCCTTAGTAAATGTACGGATACTACATCATTCCTTTTTTTTTGCAGGCATCATTAATATCAGGGGTCCGGGAGATAGAGTCCCTGCGCAGAGAGTTGGAAGTCAGCGTGATGGAGCGAGCGCAGCTGCAGGCGAGGGTCGACGAGCTGCTCGATAAGTCCACGGAGGCGGAGCGTCTCCGGACCGAGCTGGAAAGACTGAAGGTACTAGACTAGTACCCTTAATAAGAACTTTTTTTAATGTGCCACCGTTGGGTATGGGCACCCCTCAAAGCGAGGGGGGGGATTAGGCCACAGTCCACCCCGCTGGCCCAGTGCTAGTTGGTGGGCTTCACACGCCTTTCGAGGGGCTCTCGCAGACATGCAGGTTTCGTCTCGATATTTTCCTTCGCCGTTTAGCAAGTGATAATCATGGTTAAAAATAAGATTCGCACAACCAGAAATCCAAGAGGTGAACGTTCTACTAACAAACTTGGCTATAACTGCTTTTATGAATAACCGCTGAACTGATTAGGCTACTTTTTTATGTTTGTATTAGTCCGAATTGAAAAAGTAATTCGGAAAATTTGGGAAATCTGGAAGTGCTTTTTCTAAGGCATTTACAGGACAACATCTGTCAGGTGAGGTAGTTATAATAATGTATTGTTAATGTTAGTGCATGGAGGCGGACCGCGAGGCGGCGCTGGAGCGGCTCGCGGACGAGAACGGTGCGCTGCGCGCGCGGCTGCGCGGCGTCGCGCACTCGCCGCTCTCCGACAGCGAGAAGCGGCAGCTGCTGCTCGCGCCCGCGCCGCGCCGCATGCACTCCTCCGCGCCCGCGTCCATTGCGCTCGCGCACAATGTCAGTACACACACATATAAACCCCTAATATATAATAATACCAGCCCTGTTTAATGTCCCACTGCTGGGCACGGGCCTTCCCTCAATGCGAGGGGGATTAGGCCATAGTCCACCACGCTGGCCCAGTGCAGGTTGGCTGACTTCACACGTCTTTCGAGGGGTTCTCTCAGACGTGCAGGTTTTCCTCACGATGTTTTCCTTCACCGTTTAGCAAGTGATAATCATGGTTGAAAATGAGATTCACATATGAAATCCAGAAATCCCAGAGGTGCGAGCCGGGGTTTGAACCTGCGATCCTCGTTACCGAGGCAAGCGTTCTACCAACTTGGCTATCACTGCTATACCCCTAATACTCCTACTCTATCTCCGACCTTCGTCTTGGGAGAACTTGAAATGTCAAGTTATATAATTTTTTCTGTCCAGGGCGAGGGCGACAGTGGTGACGCGAGCACGCCCGAGTGGGACAAGCACTCGTCTTCGTCGCTCAGCGAGGTGTCGGTCGCCTGCCTGCAGGACCGCATATTGCAGATGGAGGAGCACCATTATAGGTTAGTTTTCTTAATCGTCCCTTGGTCTTGTTACCTAAATGAAAAGTCTAACAGAGGTAGGGGGTAAAGACCCCGATGATCTTACCCGTCTCCTAGACACGTTAAGTGATCAGGCTGCACCTCACAACATTGACACCGACACCCACGTTCAAGAAACACATCTTCTGCCAATGGGTGCGCCTTTAGACTTAGGAGCCGTCTTAAACACCCACCCGCCCATATCAACCTCTCGGCCGAGTGACGTTTTGCTGGCTTCCAAATAGTTTAGTCCGCCTGAGCTAATAGCTTTTCTGTTTTGTTGCAGCACAAGCGAGGAGCTCCAAGCGACCCTGGCGGAGCTGGCGGATCTGCAGACGCAATTGGCTGACGCGCACGCTGACAACGAGAGACTGGCCGACGAGAAGCAGGTGCTGCTGGAGTCTCTGTGCCGACAGACGGAGAAGCTTGAGGACAGCCGCACTAAGGTAATGAACAGCAGATTTGGGTTGGTTTGGGACCCATTGGGGCGATAATGTTTAAACAAGTTTGTTAATTTCCAGGTGGATACTCTCCAAGAGCTGTTACTCCGCGAAGGCGTGGAGCCGGAGACCCTCGTGTCTGGTGACGCCGACCAGCAGTTGTTCGCTGTTCTAAAGGTAAGCCAACAGTTTTGTGAACCTTTGATTGTATTCTTGTGAACGATTTGAACGTAAGAACACCACGCGGTAGTTAGATGACTGGATCACGCTTTTGGCAGACCACCGGAGCATGCGATCTCCGGTCACTGTACCATGCGGCGTCAGGCTACAGACCTGACCACGACTACAGACCACGTGGTCAGACAACGCAGTGTTAGACCTGTGGTCCACGCGGTCGTCAGACCACTGGTCTACGCGGTAGTCAGACCTCCGGTACCACGTGGTTGTCAGACCACTAATCCACGTGGTCAGACCACTAGGTCACGCAGTTGCAGACCTCTGGACTGCGTAGTTGTCAGACAACTAGACCACGTAGTTGCAGACCACTGGACCACGTGGCTGTCAGTACTCTATTCCCTCTAACAGTCTACTCTGGACATGTTGGTACGTCTGTTAACTAAAGCTTGTGAGGCACTTCAATATTCCAAGTGTGGTCGTTTCCAGCTATCGCAGGAGGAGCGCAGACACCTGCTGACGAAGCAGGAGCAGCTGGAGGCCGAACTGAACGAGACAAAGACTGCTTTAGAGAAGAAAACCAAAGATAATGAATCCCTCGCGGAGAGAGTGCGGTAATATACACTTATAATAGTTTTCTGCGACACCCTTAGCAGTATATCGTTTACCTATTTCTTCATTGGGACACCTCGATTGAGTATATTTGTACTTTACATGATTAGAATATTATTATAACTAATTGCGAAGATTACTAATTATTATGCATAAAATGAATGTGTACAACATTCAAGTAACACCAAAATGCGCCATTCGTGATGTCACAATATTCATCATCGTCGAGCCCCTCGTCGAAAAACTCCCTCCATAGACTCCTGCGAGTAGCCTCCGCGAAAGAACCCTTCGAGAAACCCCCCGAAGACCCCTCTGAAAGACCCCCGCGAGAGACTCCCCCGAAAAGCCTCTAAAGAACCCTTCCAAAGACCCCCGAAGACCCCTCTGAAAGACCTAACAGACACGTGACATTACATTGGAATCATATGTCAATAAATGTGAATGCACTGCAGTATGAATACGGCTACCCCTTTGGGGCACACAACCACGCACACACACAGGCCCATTGACTTTAGTCACCATCAATTATTTAGGCAAGTAATTAAGTGCTAAGCCCATTAAAGTATTTCAAATCCCTTAATTAGCCAACTCAACCCTTTCTTGTAAATGCCCCATCAGTTATCGTTCGGTTTCGACAGTCCGAAAGTTTTCCTTAATGATTGGAAGTTACGGGAACTCTTTATAACATTGTGTTATTAACACAAATTAATGAGTTATTTTAACAGATAATAATAGTTGGCAATTAGTTTAGGGGAATCCATTTTGTCGATCTCCCAGTTCGATCGGTCATTTGGTGATATATTTTTGTGTGAATCGGTCGACGGTTGGTTTTCTTGTATTTTGTGACAGTTACTAAAGGATATTTCGACATGCCCGCCATTATTTACAAAATGTGAGTTATGATGTTTACCTTTTAATAAAATTCTGTTTATAATGTATAACATGTGATGTATGACAGTTTGTCTTTCAATATAAATATCGCCAGTCGATCACTCACTATACGGTCCCACACTAAGCAACGCTTGTATTATGGGTACCGTACAATGGACTGTGGGCGAACTCAGTATGTAATACTTTCATCCATGACTCTGGTGCAAACATTATGCCCTATCTTTTTTATTAATAATATAATAATACCAGCCCTTTTATTTAACCGACTTCAAAAAGGAGGAGGTTATCTATTCGCCCCGATTTTTTTTCTATGTCTCTTACCGTACCGTATATCTCCGGCGTAAACCGATTTCGAGAGTTATTTTTTGGTTTGATAGTGGCTACATTCAGTGTGATCCCATTTGAAAAATATGTTACGAAATCACCACCTAGGGAGGTAAAATCTGAGGATAATGGTGTTCGAAAAATTTTGTACGTGTATACTGACTTCAAAAAGATCAAGAATTTACTAAAATTGTAATCATTCGTAATATGTTCCTTACTAGTGTTTTTTTTTTAAATCGGTTTAGTTTTTAGCCTCGACAATAATTGTATTGGCATAGAGTATAGCCAGTATGTTTGTTGTGAGGCAGCGTGGTGGAGGAGGCCACGGCGCGCGCCGAGAACGAGGCGGAGGCGGCGCGCGAGCAGGCCGCCGCGCGCCAGCACCAGCTGGCCACGCTCTCCGACCTGCTGGACGCCGCGCGGGCCAAGGTAACTATATACAATGGTGACTATATATACAGTCAACTATTAACACAACTTTTTTAGTTTTAGAATATGACGGCCGAGGATTCCGGCCTCGAATCTTAGGCCCCAAATCTGCTAACACAATCGTTTCATAATCGAACAGCAACTGCATAGTAACTGTCACTTTTGACAGATAGCCCATACAATATCTCGGCAATGACAATGGCAAATACAATAACTTGGGGCCCTAGGAGGGACAAACTTTGTGTGATGAGCACGAATGTTTGTACCCGAGTCGTGGATGTTTAATAATTTCTATATAAGTATTGTATAGTATATACTGGGCTCGCCCTAAGTCCATTGTACGGTACCCATAAAGCAAGCGTTGCTTAATTTGGGACCGTACACGGCCCCAAGTCTGCTAACACAATCGAATCATAATCGAACAGCAACTGTATAGTATCTGTCACTTTTGACAGATATCCCATATAATATCTGTCAGAAGTGACAGTGACTATTTTCGATTATGAATCGATTGTGTTAGCAGACTTGAGACCGTACAGTTGGTGTGTTCTGGTGACATTTGTTTATGGAACCGAGCGACGTAGCTAGTATGTATATGTGTTGTGTCAGCTGGAGGAGCGCGCGGGCGCGGTGGAGGGCGCGGCGGAGGCGGAGGCGGCGGCGGCGGCGGCGCGGCGCGAGGCGGAGGCGGCGGGCGCGCGCGCGCTGGCGCTGGCCGAGCGCCTCGCGCACGCGCAGCGCCAGCTCGACCGCGCGCACGCCGACGCCAGGAAGCTGCACGACGACGCGCTCGTGAGTCACGCGCCACTGCGCCACTGCACCCACTGACCTGTACTACTGCTACACTTGATCCACTGACCTGTACTACTACTACTACACTTGATCCACTGAGCTGTACTACTACTAGACTTGATCCACTGACCTTGTACTACTACTAGACTTGATCCACTGACCTGTACTACTACTAGACTTGATCCACTGACCTGTACTACTGCTAGACTTGATCCACTGACCTTGTACTACTACTAGACTTGATCCACTGACCTTGTACTACTACTAGACTTGATCCACTGACCTGTACTACTGCTAGACTTGATCCACTGACCTTGTACTACTACTAGACTTGATCCACTGACCTTGTACTACTACTAGACTTGATCCACTGACCTGTACTACTGCTAGACTTGATCCACTGACCTTGTACTACTACTAGACTTGATCCACTGACCTGTACTACTGCTAGACTTGATCCACTGACCTTTACTACTGCTAGACTTGATCCACTGACCTGTACTACTGCTAGACTTGATCCACTGACCTTGTACTACTACTAGACTTGATCCACTGACCTGTACTACTGCTAGACTTGATCCACTGACCTTGTACTACTACTAGACTTGATCCACTGACCTTGTACTACTACTAGACTTGATCCACTGACCTGTACTACTGCTAGACTTGATCCACTGACCTTGTACTACTACTAGACTTGATCCACTGACCTTGTACTACTACTAGACTTGATCCACTGACCTGTACTACTACTAGACTTGATTGACAGTATAACTTTTTTTAATCTGATCAAGGAGACCTTTAACTCCTCGAGCGATTCGAAAACTATATTTCACATTTATCCGTGTATTTCAGTGAAGAAACTCAGAATATATTTTTATAATTAAAAATTAAACAGCGACTCAAAAACATAATTCGTGCTTGTCTCAGTGTACCCATGTTTTGATTTGAAGGTGTCGCGAAATAATGCCAAATCGACGATATCAGAGCTGGAGTTCCAGGTGGAGCAGCTGCGCCAGGAGAAGAGCGCCATGCAGGCGGAGGTGAAGACCCTGCAGGACACCGTCGAGGAGCTGCAGATACAGGTACTTACCGCAAGCCTTGTCAAGAAACAAGCACCCTTATTGCCAATAGGAAGTCTTAGCAGCAGGTGGATTTTAAGCCAAGCGGGTTGGCAGCTGTGGTCCAATACTCCTAAGAAGACCTCTTATTGATTTTGCGTGTTATTTTCGTTGGTGCGCCTATTTTGTTTGCGTAAGAGGCCGGTTTTGGGAGATTTGAGATTGATCAGGTAAAGCAAAAAAGATAGCATTTCATAAGTATTACTTAGATTTGAATGTTGTTCTTTTCGTCAGTCTTCAATTTAAAGTATTGAATTTGTGTGATTTGTGAAACAATGCTTCGGTCGTCCACATCCCCCCCCCCCCCCCCCCCCCCGTAATTCTTGGTGAGCAGTGCCGTTCGCTATTGAGGATGCGCCCTTAGAAGCCCAAACGCACGTTCATCGACCCCCATACATTCCAATGAACGAAACGAACCGCGAACTAAACGCCGTCTGTTATGCTATTGACACGTGTGCAGGTGCAGATGGCGTCGGAGGAGAAGCTGTCGCTGATGAGCCGCGCGGGCGAGGCGCTGGCGCGCGGCGCGGAGCTGGAGCGCCAGCTGCACGACGCGCGCGCGCGCCACGCGCAGCTCGCGCGCGACCGCGACCGCGACGTGAGCACGCGCACGCGCGCACGCGCACGCACACACGCACACAACTACCGTTTCACAAATGGTAGTTGTGTATGTACACTCACCTATTCCTCGTATTTCCTGTCTGTATAACACATTAGTGGATCGAATTAGTGATCTCGATATATTTCACGAATCATTCTATAAATTTAAGCACAAAATTTCTAATGTTTCTAACATAACATAAACTCTTGAACCCTATATTCATTGATTTATTTACACATGTTTTACCTATATTACCACTTACGTCTATTGTTGTTGAACCTCTGTTTAAGTGCTACCTCTAGTGTACTCTACATTTAATCTCATTTTTTTTTATTATTATTATTACTTACAATGTATCTGTGGCACATGATGTGGTTGCCTGTCATTAGAGCTACAATTACCTAATATCATTCATATTTTTATTTTTACTATATCACATGTAACATTGATATTTCTGTTGGCAATCCTAAATAAATAAATAAATTACAAAACTAGCTGATATAGATCTTCCAGTCCATTATGTGGTACCCATAATACAAGCGTTGCTTCGTTTGGGACCAACTATACGTTGGTGTGTTCGTCTGGGGATATTTATTTGTTTATCTACTAGCTGTTACCCGCCACTTTGTCCGCGTGGTATTCAACAAGAAAGTTTTTCTAAAATAAAAGTTGCCTAAGTTACTCCTTGTTACAACAGCTATCTGCCAGTGAATGTCCCGCCAAAATCGGTCCAGCCATTTCAGAGATTAGCCGAAATAGACAGACAGACAAAAATGTTAAAAAATGTTGTTTTGTTATATGTACAGTGTATACATCCAAATGCACTTAGTAAAAAGCGGTTATTTAATATTACAAACAGACACTCCATTTTTTTTTTATTTGTATAGAAAATATAAGCTCCAGTGTGTTGCCATGCGAGGCGCACACACACTAACTACACTTTGACATCATACATCTTAATTGATCTAGATATTAGAGCGATCATTCAGAATCAGAATATTTTTTATTCATGTACACCATTAAGTACAGTACTTATGAATCGTCAAAATAGACAAAATGCTAAGCTACAACATTACCACCCGTTCGCAATTCCGTTCCTATGGAGAAGAACGGGCAAGTAACTCCACGGTTGCTCTTTTTAAAAAGATATTTTACATTTTTGAGCAGTACATTTTTATAGGTATGTGAGAGCATTATATGCCACCTTCAGTTATACACTTTTCCGTTTCCAGGAAACGGAATGGAAACAGTTCCAGAGCGATCTGCTGATGACGGTTCGCGTCGCGAACGACTTCAAGACGGAAGCGCAGCGGGAGCTCGAGAGGCTGGTCACCGAGAACAAGGCGGCGCGGGACCGCATCCGGCTGCTGGAGGACCAGATGCATTCCCTCAAGGGTGAGTCAGCTTCACACACGTGCAAGTCGGTGTCAGTCATCAGAGATGGACTTTACATAACACCGACTTGGTACCGCACTATAAACTCTTTCCCATCCTTATTGACTTCACGTATTGAAGTGGAACCTTCCCACACGTACAAGTCGGTGTCAGTCATCAGAGATGGACTTTACATAACGCCAACTTGGTACCGCACTATAAACTCTTTTTCCCATCCTTATTGACTTCAAGTATTGAAGTGGAACCGCCTACAGCCAACATCGTAAAAAAAACTACATAGATTATAAACAGATTATTTGCATGTGTACGGTATTTTTTTTTTACTAATTTATAGAAGTGGTAAACAAAAATGGCAAATTTGTAAGCAGAGACAATATGATAGGGTTGGAAAAAAAACAAATCAATATCTCAAAAATAATAATATGACAAATCTTCACAATTTTGCGTTTGGTGCTAACGTTAAATAAAACGCCAGCAATATAGTCCGCAATATTTCCCGCTATAAACTGTTTAAATTTGCTTGTTCGCAACAATTTTTCATTGACGTAATATTATTCAAAGCATTTTTTTCATTCAGTTCTCGCTAACTCTATATGAGCATTTCCTCGCATAATCTGTGGTCAGGACGTCTACATTTATTTTAGAATTTTACGAAAATATCGTTTAAAAACGGTTGTATTAAGGGGGAAGCTCAGGGTCAGGGCGCGAAATTCAAAATGTCAATGGTTTTTATTTTTTTACGAAAAATTAGGACATCTTTACGATGTAATTTAGTTTTTTGCAATATTAGCATTCTGCATTGGATGTCTCGATGTATTAAGTTTGCTTAAAAAAATACCTAATCCGATACAATACCATAAGGTTTGCAAAAACCACTCTTTATGGTGTTGTATCGCTTTAGGTATTAAACGTACTAAGACATTTATACAGCTTTATAAAGTGTGTGAATAAAGCAAGTCGTGATATTGTGAGAAGGCTGGTTTGTTTACCACTTCCGTAAAGATATGAAAAATATACCTAACGTAGTAGTTCTTATTTATTTTGCATATTACGTATGTGTTTCGACTCTTGCGCATGTAGCCGTTTTTGCATGTGTATTATACGTAGACGCAGTAGTTAGAACTTTATTTTGCTACCATTATGTTGCATATTCGCTAGTTGATGCTTTAAAGTATTATATTCTAGAAGGGACTGCGATTGTATGTAATGTCAAGTCCACCAAGTAACTCCTTTATCCCCTTAAGGTTGAATATCGTTTGCATATCGTAGAATCGCAAGGCCTATTTTTTCGTTTGTTATTTATTTGAACTTAGAACTCAACGTAAAACCACTTTTAATGGCCAACCTTGCATAAATGTAAATTATAATTAAACTATCCTACACGCTATTTTCAGTGACATAATAATTCAGATAGGTCATTCTGGTGCACAGAACTACGAAAAGGAAATTGTGTTCTTCTCGGCTACATATTCTATCAATACGAAAATTATGCTTAGTTTTGAACAGAACTGCATCTTCGCATGAATTTCAACGCAAAGAGAAACTATTAAATTTCAGTCTATCAAATGTAAATTTCAGCAGAATTAACAGGCATTATCATGCACTAATTCTGTGTATACGGCTTACTATGATTAAGTGTATATCATCACTAACATTATCGAAGGCTTGTTCAGAATAGAGTGGAGTTTTTTTGCCAAGCGTATTTAGTTGCACAACCAATGCATTTTGGAAAATAATCCCTATTAACTGAACAGGCCTTTATAAGTACCATCTGTTGTAAACAATGTCTAATCACAATTTGATGTACCAAAACAGGTGTTGACAGAACGGAATCAATGGATAGTGTTAATTATTCGGATGACGATAAGGGATCGAAGGAATCTGACAATGGCGACACGCAAAGCGATAGCTCGTCGAAGGAGGTGTTCAAGAACATTAGAACTAGGTACTTGTCTAGAGTGCACAGTGTTTCCGATCCACCATTAGTAGAAAATTTAGTAAATCAAGCTTTCTACAAAGCAAACAGCTCCGATGATATCGTACCTAAAGAGTTTGTGTTTGACATCGATTACGTTACCACTGACGAAACGAATGACGATAGCAGTCGAAAGTCATCAGATAAGAGCGATGAGTATGCTAAAAAAGTGCTAGCAGAAGCTACTTTACTTGATTTTAATAGCAAAGAGCTGAAAAGACAAGATGCTATTGATATGAGTAACGAAAGCGAAGATGCAACTGACGCTCCGATTGTATTTGATGATAACTTAATTGATCTAAACTCTAGCATCAGGTTAGTTAAATCAGAGTCTGGTTATGCACCAAAACCAAGGGAAAGAACTATATTTAGTAGAAACCTTTCTGATATGTACAAAGGTAAACCAAAGGCTATAAGCATGGATAATTTAAATAACAACGATGAGTACAAAGACGCATTAAACGAAGCTACTAGTATAGAATTTTTAAACGTTATTAATGAAAGCGAAATGTCCCTATTTACAGAAGGTTCTGACAGTGTTTTCATGTCACCTATTGAGAAAAATAATAATCATGTCGACAAAATATTTGATGCTACTAATATTGATATAAATAAAGATATACCTGTGGTTAAAGCGGCGACCATACTTCCATATCCTTATCCTGGAGACATTAAAAAAGATTCTCACGATGAGTTTACTCCACAACCATCTGAAATACCCAAGCTAGATGAAACAGTTGAGAAAGAATTTAAAAAAGTTAATGAGGAATTGAAGCTGACATTCAAAGCGGCTATAGAAAGGATAATTGGGGATAATAGATTAAAAAGAACGTTTTCCATACTAAAAGCTAAGAAGGAAACTAATGTGCCAAGCAAATCGGAGGCTAAATCTAACTCGGCGCCTGATAACGTCAATATTAGCGACGTTGCTATAACTGCAACTGCTGTAACATCAATAGATAATACAATCAATGAAAATTCACAGCATCCAGTTACAGATGCAAAAGAATTAGATGCTAAATTCATATCACCTAACATTGTCATTTCCAGCCCTATAGATAAAAATAATAAAAATCCTTTTATGGAAACAAAAGAGTCTACTCCTACTGATGTTAAAACAGATATCTCTATTGATGATAATGTAAGTTATCACTTAAAAATAAATACGAAAGATCCGTGTGATTTTGTCCCAAAAATTACAAAGAAAACCAATGAAGATGCACCAAAAGTAACTAGTACACAAAAACCTAACAATCAAGACAAATCAGTAAAAACACTACCAACGTTTATAGCTCCCATAAAAGTAAGTAATGGCAACATTGGACATACCACACCTATTATAATAAGTCCTGTCTTAATACAGCCATTCATTTTGAAGCCTATTCCAAAGGTGGAATCGGGAGAACAGAATCAGGAAATCAAAAGAGCTACTGTTTATTATAATGATATGGATCAAGTTACTGCTGAGAATAAGAATGATAATAATGAACACGTTAAGGTAATATCCACTGAAGATAGTTGCAAAAAGCAAGGAATCTATCAAAAGAACATTAAAGCGAAGTCATTACCTTTTCTATCATGGAAGGCGTTAGGTTCCAATGAGAATTTGTCAGATCCCAAACCATCTCCAAACAAAAATGTAAGTAAACCATTCGATCCTCCGAAACCTGTCGGCAAACTGTCTAGACCTCCTAATTGGTGGGTCGATAACCAGTACTATCAGCCTGTGGTAAATGATCCATTAGTTATTAAAACAAACCATAAATCTAAGCCAGCTGAAAATTTACAACAAGACGTGCGGCTATCCAGTTCAAATCCATTCCTACCTGTGACGCAAACTAGAAGGCAATCAGAACAGGAGAACTACTATGAAGAAATTGGACCCGTGGTTTCCGATATACTACCTAAGGATAAAAATATTGCTGATGATGAAAAAATTTCAAACAAAAATCAAGCGACCGACGAATTCGCAGCAGTGACCAGAGGGGAACTGCTTAAAGTGCCACGACGTCCTAAAAAGCCAAAAAAATACAGATCAAAGAAATCTCAAGAGATACGTGAAACGAACGCAGCCAATAGAGTGCCTAGTATTACTAAATCAATCATTTCGTTATCGAGAGCGCCGAGTGCGAAGGATCTGTCCAAAAAACCTGCGGGAACTATTGGGGAGATTGTACAAAACATTGAGAAGCAAACACATCAGATTGAATTACGGAAAGAGGTGCCTACTAGAAAACTGTCTCTCCAGACCCAAGCCAGCCCAAGTATAGAATCGAATACTGGTTCATTACCGAGAGACAAGCCATATTGGAAGACTCTGGAGCACAAGAGACTATCACACCCTCTAAGGTCTTTGAACACGTCGCCGAGAAACCTTCTACGTAAGTCCGCGCTTTTGTGGGGAAACCTAAACGTCCAAGTGTGAATTTTAATGTAAATAACTATGTACAATTTTATGTATGGAAACATGATTATTGTCGTGTGTGTTTTGTGTCTCATACGGTGGAGGTGGCACTGTGGTGGATCGCTCATTATTTGTTGACTCTTCAATATTTACGGGCGCTGAGTCTAACTATTGATTGTCTTCTTACCATGATTTGTGTATGAGCATTGCATTTTTAATAATAATTCCATCAATCAAAACATTACCATTACCATTCAAATATTCACAAGTGTTCATATCCTAGGGCTTCCAGATTTTAATTTGGAATGGTTTAGCACGTGGATGTCTTCGGAGTTTTTGCATGCGCTATATTCTCAGCAAGTTGGTGAACATGGCTTTGATTTTGGTAGCAATTTGTTGGTTATTCTTATGGTGTTGGAAACATGGTTGACGTCTTGATCTAGGTTTAAAGTTAGTATATCTATATCCAGTAAATGGGATATACGCTTAGCTACTTGCAGCGTGCTAAGAAGTCTAGTGAAAGCTTACAATGGCTAGGAATTTGAAAATCCTTAAGGAAAATGTTGAAAGAAGTACCAGATTCGTGCTATGCGGTTCATGACAGACATTACACATGTGTGTCGATTATACATGTCAGGGATGGCGAAACTATTTACAGCTATGCGCCGTTTTTTCCAAAGACATTAATATCAAAATAGCGAAGTCGATCTCCCTAGCGTATCCTGTTGCATTGACAAGGTATAATAATTATTACGATGAGGCACTCAAATTGCTCAATCAATGCTGTGCCTAAACTGTTCTCTTCTCGCGTAAATTCGTTTCGCCATTCCTGATCTATGTCAAGGTTTGTGCAATAATGATGGGTTTCTTCAGCTATACCGCCGCGCACCGAGGAGACGCCTCCACCCCCTCCATTGCTCACCAGCGCATCGCTGCAAGATATTATGGCGAGCGCAGCTTCGCACAGGAGAAATAAAGGTATTACAATCGTTACTATAGCAACAAAAAAAACAACCCTTGATGTACTTAATTGTAAACTGGCAATAACTATTACCACAGATAAACACAACATTGAAATATATACCACAGATTAAAACATCCTAAGTACTACTCTTTGATACATGCTAAAGTTTGCAAGTTAAAATAACGCTAAAAGGCGAAGAAGTCTGTAATTAAATGATTCATAATGATGCCATGATCAATAGGTCTGATAATCAGTCAGATATAAAAGTTACGAATGGCATATAAATGTTTTGTGCAGGCGTTAGTCGTCAAGATTCACGGCTGTCGGTGAAGTCGCTAATAGAGAGCATAGAGAACGCGGCGAAGGCGGCGAAGCACCAGTCGCCTGTGACCACGCCCGTGTCAGAATGGCCCCAGGTACGGATAGCAGCGGTCGAACATTTTGCAGCTTTTGGAACCCGCGAAGACGGAATAGCGTTGAGCATCTTGCGTTCCGCCATCAAAGCCAGTGGCAAGTTGGTAGAACACTCGCCTTGGAAACATGCGTCACAGGGTAAAAACCACGGCTCGCACCTCTCGGATTTCGGGATATAACGTGCGAATCTCATATTTAACTATGATTGTCACTTGCGCGTGCTTCGGAAGCAGGTAAAGCCGTCGGTCCGCGCCTGATCTCTCTCCGGTCGTGTGGGGTGCCGTCCCATTGGACAATGAGAGTGGGGGAAGAGAGTGCACTTGTGCTTGCGCTTACACTTATGGACTATAATATGTCCTGCGTAGTTGCCTAGTCTCCGTTGAAATTGGCTGCCGTTACCGAAATTCAATCAGGAGTATAGAGAGTTCAATATACATTAGGGAGTGTTTTCCTTTCCGCGATCTTTATAATGTGTAAAAGATCGACCACCCAGATATAAATAAAATACCCCTTGGACCAGGGCGCCACTAATGGTCGACGATACTATACACCACTAAGCAACACTGGATGCTGAAAAAGATGTGAGCACTATTACGTTTTGCTACATGGTGAAGAGATTTATTCTCCCAGTCGAGCTTCATATGCCTTTCGAATGTCTGATTTATTTATTATCCCAGGGACAAACACCAGTAGGGGTAACGATGACCGCGACCACGATAAAGAACGGCATCTCAGAGCCCACCACTGCGCCCACCAACGGCATAGGGGGCAACACTTTTCCTGGCAAACCGCCGGCCGCCAGGAGCACGAGGGCGTCGTCTATTACTGCTGGTGGGTGGACTTGACTGTGACCTTTAACGCCGATCGTGACCTTCATCCTTGACCCTCAATAATGTTGGGTGTAACTTTTGCCCTTAACCTTCAATATCGGAGTGACCTTTGATCGTCAACCGAGTGTGACCTTTGTCCTTGACACAGTGATTGTAAGGAGCATGTACTCACTGGTGTAAAATTATATGCGTTTTAGGTAACTGCAGAATTGGTGTTTGTTTGTATAGACAGTGGAGGATACGACCTTAGAGTATATGGGAGATTTAACCTTATGGTTTGCTAATTAAATTTCCATTTCTTTTAATCGTTTTGAGCATTTGAAATATCAAGTCTCATCTACCTATACAGTCTACCGTATATATTAATGATTTACAATAAGGTCTATATTCGCTTGAAACTTGCAAAATGATAATTGCATGTAAGTTTTGCTTATGATTTCTCTTACAGCATGGCGGCATGACAGAGGCGCTTAGCTCACCCCTTGCCTTGATCTAACCTGTGTTGGGTGTCTCCCACTAATTTATTGCCTAACCTATCTTTTTTCTATTACATGCATGCATGTATACTTTTTGGTTTTATTTGTGGTTACCTTTGCATGAAAAAAAAAGATTTATTTATGATTTTTATTATGGCATATGCTTATTTGTGTAGATCCATTTTCACTTTAAGTTTTGTTTATAATTTATTTTTTATAAGGATTCGTTAATTATTTACCCGTTAATTATTTGCCTTTAAAAATGTGTTTTAGTTATATAGTAAAAGGACCCTAATTTCTTTGAGACCTATTTACATTGCCTAACCTCAATTTACTAGTCCATTTCATACCTACTATCTACAATAATAAGGTATAAAATGCTATAATACCGATTGGCTTTAGAAATCAGACTAAAGTTTGCCATCTCTTGCATCATGGAAGCGGTTCTCGAACTTAAACATTCTCACATCAAACGGGGAATCGTTACACATTGCATTGTTTTGTGTTCAGAGATGTTTTCATTTGTTGTTTACTGGAAAATGAAAACATTTCACTCATGTTTCAGTCGACGGTTTTGTGATAAGATGGATGTTATAACGAAAAAAAAACAATATATTATTTATAAACAGTCATGCCAGGTACGAGTTTTGAACACAGGGGTTCCCAAACTTATTTTGTCTACTGCCCACTTTAAGAATGAATATTTTTTTAGCGCCCCATTTTTTCACCTACTTTAAAACCACTACAACTTCAAATACAATTAATTATTTTAAGCTTCTTTCACACAACGCCCCCATTGTTTTTCTGGGTCTCTTACCACCTCTCTTTAGGCCTGCAGTGCCCACAAGGGGGCGTTATCGCCCACTTTGGGAAAGGCTGCGAATAAGTAATCCAAGCGATCGAACGTTTAACGTTTACCAGTAAAGCTGCACCTTTCCGCTAGGGGCGCTGCTGTTAAATGTGTGAAAGATTCGATGGGTCGATCCTATTAAATTCTGTCAAAACTTATACTAACACTACTCAGGCATTTATACCTTAACCGTAATGCGTGATAATTGAATATAGATGACATATTTAATACATTACATTGATTTAAATACAAAATGTCGTATCACAAACTCGTCGACGATTGATCAACGATCGTTGTTGCGCTTGCGTTGACGTGTGTCTAACACGGGGGCAGAGGCTGCGCCGGCGGCGGGCGCCAACATACCCGACGAGCAGCGAGCGCTCGCGACGCTGCAGCAGAAGGCGATGGAGTCTTTTGTGCGCAGGAACAGCTATGGGGACATTTGTGAGTACACATTACACTGTATGACTGTTGAACGTGGATCTCTTTGATAATACGAATACTTTCTGCATAATGTGCAACAAATAACACATACTATAATACAATATTACCAAGGCAATAACATTGTGTGACATTTAAAAAAAGTGTAAGATAAACTCGGTAAAGATTTAGGTTTAAATATACCTTCTTTAAAAAAACAAACCACCGTCATTTATCTATGTTTATTACACATGCCAACCCGCACTGGGCCAGCGTGGTGGACGATGGCCTAATCCCCCTCGCATTGAGGGGAGGCCCGTGCCCAGCAGTGGGACATTAAAAAGGGCTGGTATTATTATTATTACATTTACATTTATTAAGTGTGAACGGTATGACCTACTTCATGAGCCTCTTAAAATTTTTAAAAAATATTTTTCATGAACGTCAGGGAAGACCTTCCGTGACCATGGTTGCTATTAAGTAGCCGAAACGTTGTAAATACATAAAATAAAAGCTATGAATTCCGTTAAATTATCGTCAGTCTTATTTCAATGTGTAGTATTCGCGTAAATATATGAAATCAACTATTTTTCTTACACATTTTATGCTTACTTGGGATTAACTTTTTAAAGTATTGGAACATTTGAGAGATTCAATGTCATCAGTCAGCTTATAAAAAATATATTGGTGTAAATTCTGTGCAGCATTTTCTTAATCTAAGTTGCTCTAAATTAGATAAACTTAAATGTGTCTAAGTTATTTTCGTATGCCAACGCAAAACTTATCTCTATAATTCATTAGTTTTAGAGCATTTAAATTTAAAATTATATTAAGAGCTTGCTGCACAGAATCAACACTAAAATCTAGCTTAGCTTATACATGTTGCATGTCAAATGAAATCACAATTCCATGTTGCTTCAATGTGAATATTAAAAAAATATAGACATATGAGGTGTTTGACTATTATTAATGTGTTTTATTCAATCATAAACAAATTAAGTAAAGTAATTTTTTTTTACATAAGTACCTATTCCCTATACAAGTTTGTTCGAAACGAGTGAGGAGATAGATATAGGATCGTGCTCTTGCTGTCTCGCACGCGTGTTCACTTTAACAGTGACGTCACATGCTTGTATCACTGTATTTTTTTTTTATCGGCAACTTTAATCGTCTTAACTTTTGTTATTGTTCTTTGTTTACTTTAAAAAAATTGTCAAATATGCTATTTTCAAACGGTATATGTAGGGATATGTATATATGTCCGATCCTATCGGATTTGGATGTAGAGTTAAGTAAATAGAGTTAAAATAAAATGTAATGACAATTTGTAAGTGCCCCCGTAGGCCTATACGAAATAAATGATTTGACTTTGACTATAATAAATTCGTGTTAGTTACATCACTTATAAACTCAAGAATTGGTGGGCCGATTTTTATGATCTTTGTTTTTTTTTATTTGTCTCCGCCCGTAATAGCAAAGTAACTATTACAACATGGGATACATTCACAATAAAAAAAACCATTTTGTCATACATTCTGAGGCGGTGCGGAGTCCGCCGGGAGTCGGGACGCAGCTTGTATTAGATTATAAAAAGGTTTCTTCCGAAGAATAAGAAGATAAGTGTTACTTATATTTGCTAGTACCTACTTTTAATATATATATCTATGTTCGTGCAGGTGAAAGAAAGGACCCATTGAACGCGCTGCAGGTGAAGAATGGCGGGTCCAAGCGCAACGCGCTGCTGAAATGGTGCCAACAGAAAACATTGGGTTATAACAATATCGATATTACGAATTTTAGGTGAGTCTACACTATATAACAGCACTTATAACATAACATACAAAAGTTGTGTTGTTACCGTGAATCCAATAATAATAACTTGTTAATCATACTTTATTCACTTCTAATAAGTAATTACAATTCAGAACTCTGTTCACTTTCCCTACAAGCGGGAGTCGGGACTCCCTTGTTGCCGTCTGTCATGCCTGTCACCCTGCCACAGATACATAATATATTATACAAAAATAGTATGGCATAATAACATTAAAATAAATGTTTATAGACACTAAATATTTGGTACGATAATATTATGAAGGTTTTGACTCCCCGACATAGAATTTTAATAAGACTACCTCCTAAGTATAATAGGAATTTTAAGTGTGCAGGTGGGTGGGTGTATATATATGTATGTTCCAATATTTAAACAGCGTGTTTCAGAAAGGGTATACTACCATTTGATTTACTACACTCTCTAGCAATTGTATGATGTAATGTTTTTTTTTAATATATAGTTTTCAGTTCCACTCAATTCACAATCCACTAAAGGATTAGTTCCAAAAAATATAGTTACAAAGAGTTCACGATCCACGGCTAAATTTAACTACCTTGAAATCTATGGAGAATCTGACAAAGTTGACAGAAATTTGACGTTAGATAATTTAACCGTATACGGTGCACTCCAGCCTAAATATTCATCTAATGTGCTCTACTTATGATCCCCATCGTCTGCAACCAGTGGCGTAGCATAAGGTCATTAGCACCCGGTGCGAATTTAAAATTTGCCGCCCTCTTATTTTTGCTATTCATTATAAAAAATTTGGGGCATCGTAACGACAAAAAAAAAATACGAAAAAACCCTGAAAGTAATTATTATTTTTTTTACTTTTATTTTTCTCTAACCGCCACCTGTGAAATGCCGCCCCCGGCCAAGTCCCCCCCATGCTACGCCACTGTCTGCAACTATAACTCAGCCGCCACGCTCCCCTGTGTAGTTCCTCTTGGAACGACGGCATGGCGCTGTGCGCACTGCTGCACTCGTACCTGGGCGACGCGCGCATCAGCTACTCGACGCTGTCACCGCACGACAAACGCACCAACTTCTCGGTCGCCTTCGCCGCTGCGGAGTCCGTGGGTATACCCACCACGCTGGTGAGTACCATATGACTATCCCGAAATTAAATAATAATATATTAAAAACACTAACTAAGCTTTGGAAAAAAGCTACTTAAACTAAGCTACTGAAGAAAAAAACTACTAAAACTAAGTGTTTTGAAAAACTACTTAAATTAAGCTACTCAAAAAAACTACTGAAACTAAGCTTTTGATAAAAATACTAAAATTAAGCTGAAAGAATCTACGGTAACGAAGCTAATGTAAAAAACCTAATAAAACTAAGCTGCTGGAAAAATAATTACAACTAAACTTTTGAAAAAACTACTAAACTAAGCTCCTGAAAAAAAAACGAATGCGCTAATGAAAACGAATTGCATGAATGATTGCAGACTGCGTTATGCAAATATCATTGCAACTAAAATCTTTACGAAAACTCTTTTGTTATTTCATTAACTAATTTCGTTTTCTTTACAGAACATTCAAGACATGATTCAACAGGAGCGTCCCGACTGGCAGCAGGTCATGGGATACGTCACCAGCATCTACAAACACTTCGAAACGTAACTACATCACTGTATAGTACGTACGTAGATTTACACAAACGAAACGCTGTTAACTCGAACTAAAGACATCAAATTTTTGAGTATTAAAAAGTAATGTAAAATTTTATCTTCTATCTGCTTCTTCCATATATACCTATATACACACCATTTTATAAGTCAAGAGCGGGTGGACCTATTTTTATGATCTATGATTTTTTGAATTTGTGTCCGCCCCGAATAGCGGAATAACTATTAAAACATGGGAAGAAATAAATAAAAATAAAGATAATTAATTTTCTGCTTCTGATTCTGAGGCTGTGCGAATTTCGCCCGGAAGCTGGTTCACAATGGCTTGGTGACATATTTAGTAACCAAAATTTGCAATCTCATATTAAAAAGTATGTACTTATATCGTTACTAAAAACAATAATTAGAAAAAACGCCTAGTTATCTTCATGAAATCTTTTAATTAATTAATATTAAAAAAAAATATATTTTACATTCCTTGAATAAATTTAGCAGTAAGCAGTAGTGCTATATTTGAACTGGCAACTCAAATTGGGAGCATAGACAATTAATGTATTGCGGTGATAAAAAAAATGCCTTCGTTTGGTGATATATTGAACCGTCTTTCCATAATTGAAGACTGATATGTTAGGTATTAGAGTGGTAGCACCGTGGGCGTAGCCAGGGTTCGATTCAGGGTAGGGATAGGCGAGGAAACTGGAATAGGATCTTTTCGTCGTCGAAATATCTGACACTAATAGAAAGTCGGTCTTTACTTTAAGTCACTGCTCTGACTTTCCAAGATGCCATATAGGCACATCATTTTTGAGATTAGTAGTAAGGGCTTATATAAGATGTAACAGTAATAGTGTAAATATATTAACACAGCCATCAGTAGGTTATAAAGATAACATTCCCATTGAAATTAATCAAATTATTAGATGTTTAAAAAAACATTAATGGTTCGCGTTGTTTAAAAAAATACAAAAAATCATTTACACTGTTAATTTATAAATGAACGTGATCCATATAACGCGATGATCCACCTGTAAATATATTTTACACTATTTTTGTTATACCTTATATAATTCGTTTCCTGTGAGATAAATAACATTGATCTATACATAAAAATTATATTCTCATTGCTTCTAAACACTTTTGCCTGTAGTGTTGTTTGATAGTAATGCGGCCTTTGTAATATGCATTCAATTTGCCTAGTTGAAAGGTATAATGTAGCAAGTGTTTATACGAAGTCATAACATCCAGACCCTCGAATTGGTGGGGACTATCTAAGACCAGTTGGTAGTCAGTGACCCTGCTTTCTGTGCTGAAGGTCCCGGGTTGGGATCCTGGTAGGGCCAAACATTGTGTGATGAGCACGAATGTTTATAGGTGCCGGATCCATGAATGTTTAACATCTAACATCATATATGAATAGAATGATTTACTGGGATATGCCCCCAGTCCATTGTACGGTACCCATAATACAAACGATGCTTGGTTGGGGCCGTACAGTTGGTGTGTTCGTCTGGCGATTATTATTGTCAGCGTTGTTTATTAAACATTAGGTCAAACACAATACCTACTGAGAATGTGAATAACGAATTGAAGTCGAAGTAATTACACTTAGTACTATGTATGTAGGTAAATGCATTACCCATAGTATATATCTTTTGTATGTACACATATTTATATTCTAACTGTATCGTCGAAGTTTAAATATTGCGAAAATTCGCGGATAGTTAAATATGGCAGCTGATAACATATTTAACCAATACTGTTAAGGCGTTTTGCGAATCGGTTACCTATTATCGTAACCGTTTTTTTGATTTTTTAACTCATTCAAAAACGATAATTATACAAGACAGTAACTATTTAGTATGTATGATTTTGGATTATTATATATTTAGCCAAGTTGGTAGAACGCTTCACCTCTGGGATTTCTTGATTGTCATCTGCGGATCTCATTTTCAACCATATATATCATTTGCTACACGGTGAAGGAAAACATCGTGAGGTAACCTGCATGTCTGAGAGCACCTCTCAAAAGACGTGTAAAGTCCATCAACCCGCACTGGCCAGCGTTGTGTACTATGGTATGGCCCTTTTCCCCCCACATTGATGGTAAGCCCGTGCCCAACAGTGGGACATTAACTGGGCGGGAATTTTATATATACATATTTATTATTTTCTAGTCCAAATTATTAAATTCCCAAAATCACGAGTGTAACTTTTTGGAAACATTTATTATTCATCAATAAAATCTAAAAGCAGAACGTTTTTTGTACTAACACTTTGGTTTGCCTAAAATATGCTGTATTTTTGTCTGTGGTATTATACCCAATATTTAACTGAAGAATCTAAAATTCGTTTAGTAGGTAGTTGATAAATGTTATGTTTCGAGTACTTGATTGGTATGACTGCGTGGTAGGTAATGTATTTTACATCAAATATATTTTTTTGATGATTTTTCTTGTGTTAACAATAAGACCATTCCTTAACTCAAATACACATACTAATGAACTTGTACTTACCGCATTTAATTAAACACATGAGGCTTTTCACACCTAGTTGGGTGTATTTGATTTATATGAATGTGAAGCGAAATGATGTAGATTATAAAAGTATATGTTGAGACCTTCCCGTGTTATATTGCCGCAAATATGGAGCAAGGAAAAATTGCGTAATAGCTTTGTCAAGTTCAAACAAATCACCATGCTTAATGTTTAGACATTACAACTAACAAAGTAGGTACCTACATCTGAATAATTCTTAATGATACCAGCTTCTATAAATTTGGGAGAAATCACCTACTTATATAAGGTGTAACAAAAATAGTGTAAAATATTTTAGCATATGAATAAATAAGTTATATGTAATACGTTGTTTTATGAAATAATTGTCTAAATGATTTCTTTTTATTAACGCGAACCAGTAGTTTTTGACCTCGCGCTCAGTACAGGGTTTATTTTTTTAAATGTCTAATTATTTGATTTATTTCTATGGGAATGTTATGTACTATTTTTGTTAGACCTTATATAAGTTGTTATAAAGAACTCCCTCTGTTATATCTAAGTAGGTATTTATTTTCCTTTTGACAAACAAGAGCGATTCTACTGTTCGACCTAGAGACACTTAATGTTACATTAAGTCTGTTTGTGTATTATTTAATGGGAAGGATACTTATACTTGTGTATTTTTAAGTAACCCCTGTGAGCTGTGTTACATTTTGCAATTTTGTTTGTTGACGCGATTAATTAATTACAATTAATTATTATACATTTTGAGAGGTTTGTATTTTTGTAAATATAGCTTTTAAATAAAGTTCCTGATTTATTATAATGAGATTGTTTATTATTTTTGAAAACAAGTCCCATTTTATTACCTATAACAAATTAAGATAACAAATACTTCGGTGTTAAATTAAACCACAATTAATAGAAAATTATAAACATTTTATTTACATTAAAATACAAAGTACAAACTTAATAGGTATCTTAATCTGACGTATATATAAATTGGCCAATATATAATATGTACTCATTACTATTACTAAGTAGGTAAGTATATTATACATTCATAACATTATCCATTCAATCACTATCTATCACGATGATGAAACGCGGGTGCAAAAGAAAAAGGCGACAGAGAGAATAAAAACATATATTCTTCTTCTTTTAGGTTGGCAATCGGCTACAAAATAGTGCCATTTTTGGCAGTGTCGAGTAAATCTTGATATGTTATTGAATTATAAGTACCCCTGATGATAATGATGATAAAATGAATCCCCCTACCCCTATCAGCAAACCTGTGGATACTTTACTGAAAATTTACCCGACATCTTGGGAGAACTTGAAAAGTCTATTTTGTTTTGATTTTCTTCACTCGTGCACGTTTATGAAAACACAATGGTTAATATCCCACTAACATTACACATTATTTATCAAATAAACACATTTTTTGGAAATTAAAACAATATTGACAACTTCGCGGTTCAACTTCCCGCCAAAGAGTCAAATATTTACTCATAATTCCTCAGAAATTTATATTGAAATGCCGCCATTTTGTTTTGTCTATGTTAAATTTTTTTTAAATGTCTACCACTCCAACTCGCCGGGAATGTATTTCTTGATCAGCTGCTCATAGTAGGGCCACAAAGCCTCGATGTCGGGGACGGCAGCGCTCTTCGTATAAAGGTCGTATTTACTATAACAAAAAAAAAGAAAATGCTGTAACAACCAAACTTTAAAAAAAATACAACAAAGGCTATATACTTATACTGATGGTAAGCGTTTGTTGCAATACCAACTTTATTTTGATGGAGATAAGGGTCTCGTTTTGTTTGATAGCTATTAAATCTTACTTGAACTCAAGTACAGCTTCCATGATCTTGTCGTCTCCCTCACGCTCAAAGTGTTTGTAGTCGCCACCAGCGTGCCAGGGGTAGAATGAGTGGTACCTTGAAATAAGAAGACAGATATTGAAAGACCAATCATACAACGATCGACAACCTCAATAAAAATCAACTCGTCAACTGAGAAGTCTTGTCTTAATTAGCTTTGATGCACCTTGTCAAGTGAGATACAATAAAGTAAGTAGGCATCCGACTTTAGGGCACCTACAACATAAATATTACTAACTACGGTAACTAGAATAGCCTTCTTTTACAATTTGTTTGGTAACGTTTCAAGAATAGCAACTAGGAATCGCAATTATAGGCAAGCCCACTGCAAGGTGAACTGTAGGGTAAGCAGGAACTACAAATGTAATCGTACCGTCATCTAAAAGCATGCTGCCACTTTCATACTTATTTATGAAATCTGTAGTATGAGAGGGATGGATGACGTTATGTTAGCGAAACGGTAAGTAAAAAAAATCGAATTGTGAACCTCCTCCTTTTTTAAGTCGGTTCAAAATGATTGTGCTTGTACACTGATGAGTTACACGAATGGCATTGGGGAGGCCTCGTTTACAGCTGCTGGTTTCTGGCCGTATTGTTGTGTTTTTGTGCATATTTAGCCATTCCTCTTTGGCGGGTGAAGCGTGACATTTGATTTACGTATGCCCATTCCTTATTTTTTTATTATCTATGCGAGTCCCCAGACACTGCAAATCAGTGTCATAACTCTCCCTTTGTATTGATTATTCTACGACGTGAATAGCGGTTCTTTTCGTCATACTTAAAGACCTCTAGCATATAAGATGCCTTACCCCCGAATTTATAGACGCTTTACAACTTTATCAAACGTCATATAGTACTGCGCCCAAGAGTTTTGCTTTGCGCAGTACTATATGACATTTGATAAAGTTATAAAACGTCTATAATTTCGGGGGTTAGTTTATGGGCCTATTACTATATGCTAATTAGCATTAGCAAATCTGTCACATGAGTAATTACTCATGTGACAGATTTTTTATGGGGCATCTGTCAATTCTGTGACACAGGCCGTAAGACTGAGCTGGTTCAAATTAAGTGAATTACCTGATCATGTAAAGCCCCTCCTTAGGGAACTTGGCCTGGTTGTGGACCAGCACCCTGTACAAGTACTCGTCGTGGCCCCACGACATTGTCAGGTTCTCAATGCCACATCTCGGCTTGTACATACCAACCGCAGTGCTGCCAAAGAAAAATAACGTCATTATAGAAAGGGCCCTTTCCACCCAGGGGTACAAGGGACCCGGGCGCTGGGGCATCAGGGGCGCTATCCTTCTGAGGGCGGATGCTGACTAGGCTGATCGAGGGCGCTGAACCCTGAGAAATTATTTAATTTAGTTCTAACTCAAAGGAAAATTCTTAACACGCTGTCTGACAGATAACGCACAGCCTAAACCTGTGGACCTTGGAAACTTGGAGAATTATATATTCCTTGTGTAGGGGTACCCAAAGGGGGTCAAATGGCTGGTCAAAGATTGTATGAATCGTCAGATCATTTTTTTTAAGTTACGATCGGTCGCTATCGCCGGATCGCTAATACTTAATTAATAATTCAACAAATGGAAATCTATTATTGGCGGGGGGGGGGGGGGGGGGTGTGAGCGGGGTTAAAAAATACATAGTACGCTAATGTCAGGTAAAAAGAAAGGGCGAAGGAGAAAATGATAAACTTTATAGGATAGTGACTTACTTGTATTTGGAGTTGTATGTGTCAGGGTTGGTCTTGAAGCTGTCGTCGCCGTACACGATGCTCGGGCCCCACTTGCAGCCCACAGGGAAGGTGTCTCCCACCACGCACCACTGAGGCTCACCGTAGAAAGCCATTACCTGATAAGTCGAGGTTATTAAGCACAGAATACACTAGAAATAATAGTTAAGGATTCGTTCCAGCTTAAACTGACGGAGGTCGAATTAGGTTTATAGCCGCCTCTGTAGAAAAATAACAGGCAACATTGGGCAAGGCCGTAGGAAGGGGGGCGTGAATGGGTTTAACCCCCTGAAATGTCTGAGCTAATTCAACGTTTCATACATAGCTACTTTCTAACTTATTTTCGACTCTTTTCGGGTTGTTGTTGTTGCTTATTGTCTCTGGTTCAGAGCTCAACCCGCCCCAAAGTGTGTTGTTGTTGCTTATTGTATCTGGTCCAGAGCTGAACTCGCCCCAAAGAGTGTTGTTGTTGCTTATTGTCTCTGGTTCAGAGCTCCACCCGCCCCAAAGTGTGTTGTTGTTGCTTATTGTATCTGGTCCAGAGCTGAACCCGCCCCAAAGTGTGTTGTTGTTGCTTATTGTCTCTGGTTCAGAGCTCAACCCGCCCCAAAGTGTGTTGTTGTTGCTTATTGTATCTGGTCCAGAGCTGAACTCGCCCCAAAGAGTGTTGTTGTTGCTTATTGTCTCTGGTCCTGAGTTCGACACCAGAAGTGTAGTCCCCACCTTTCCAAGATCGTGGATGAGTCCAATAAGGTGGAACCAGTCGTCATCGGGGTGGTCCTGGCGGATCCTCTCCGCCGTCTGGAAGGCGTGCACGATGTTCGGCAGGTCGGTGTCGGGGTCCGACTCGTCGACCAAGTCGTTCAGCTTGATGAGCGCATCCTTCACGGTGGACTTGAAGTGGTTGAACTTCAGCCAGGTGTCCATCTTGCCTTGGGAGTGACATATGGAAGCAATTAATTGAATAGTCTAAGAAAATATGGCCGGAACTACGTTTGTACGTAACTGAAAGGATCTATCGATACAATTGCATGTTGCTTTAAAAAAAAACGTTGGGACACAGACCGAATATAAAATACTTACAACTAAATGTCGTTAACATATTTTTAAGCCGAAATACCATGCGGAAACTGGTCAGTTAAAAAAGCGACACCCAATTGTGATGGAAGTTATACACATTTCTTTCTAAGTGCACGAAGATTGTCGTATTGCAAATTCGATGGTAGGAATTCGAGAGCTCTCTTAACCTCAGACTATTCGCTGTTTTCATATTGGGCGATAGCGATAACGACACGAAATCATGGGAGAGATAGTTTCATACATTCGCTTACGAACATCCGCACTGTATCGTTGTTGTCACGAATATCGTCAACGACAGCGATGACGTGCCGATATCAGTTCGAAACAGTGCGGGGTGAAGCACATAGCGCGGCAGTGTAAGCTGTTGTTGGCGCAACGAATACCGTTATCGTCGGACGATATAGTTGTCGTCCGAACTGACGATATACCAGTGTCGTGTCGTTATCGTCCAATGTACAGCCATTTATTTATTTATTTATTCATAAAACAATTGGCTAACAGCATACGCCAAAACACCAATATGCTAAATATATAACTACGCAAACGCAAATTAAAAACCAAATAAATATTTTCTGTACTAAATATTTGTTTATCCACCTTTAACGAAGTCGACTGTCGTGTTGCTGTGCATCTCGTAGTAAGTCCTGCGCACGCGTTCCTTGATCGGGTCGTTGTCGTCGACGGAGTAGTCCCGGAACGCATCCACCGGCTTGTCATCGTACACCTTCTCTGGTCGCAGCAGCAACGAGGGGTCGATCATACCGACTGGGGAGTTCTGTGGTACAAATTATACTTTACAAAAGCCATAGTCAACCTGGGCCCCAAGTCTGCTAACACAATCGATTCATAATCGAACAGCAATCGCATAGTAACTGTCACTTTGTGTAGCCTGCCTAGTTATGGCCAAGTAAAGGCAGGTAATATAAAATAATAGCTTTGTCGAAAACATAAAACCAGGATCATGATGGAGCAAGTGCTTGGGTCGGCTGGTTCAGAGGTGGGAGCGAAAAAGGATTTGGGATATTGAGGTGGGAAGAATGGGCGCTTAAATGTTTGCGTTACCTAGTTTTCGCGCAGTGTCAGTAAAATTTGTGTAGTTTGCTGCAAATTAGAAGATTATTCAATAATTTAGGTTCCATCAACGGAAATTACTTAATAAATTCAATAAAACAAATACCATAAACATAGCTAGAGATACGGAAAATGCTTTTTTTACAAATATTTTTTTAATTGACCACGGCGCAGTTAAGTATTTCCACGTGCGAAAGAAACAGGTGCATTCAAATAGGATGAGTGAGTCGTTAGACGCGCCTACGTGCAGCACGGCTTAGCTAACTATCTGCTGCCCTGGACATTAAAGGCTGTTGTCCATTGCTGCGCATGCACATAGCACAGCCCACTTTGTTTTACTTCACATTGTTTTGCGTCAGGTTTAAAAAAAAATGTATTAACACTCCACTACATATTGCGTCATCTGATAGATTAAAAAAAATAAGTTATAACTTATATCCGGGTTTAATAAGATACTTTTCATCCCAGTAAATTGAATCCCCGCGAACGAAGTGGCTTAAAATAAGTGATAAATACAACTCACTGGTGTTGGCTTCATATTGGTTATACCGTGGCTACTCCGGTCCGAACAGTAATGAATTACTGGCCTGTGCAGACCTTAAATGCTATTGATAACACAGTTAGCGTCAGACGTCAAAAGGTTATCGATCATGTTAGCGTAAAATTAGCGAAAACATTACTAAAATACCATGAGGATTATAGTTTTTTTGTGAACTTGCCAAATATCCTATCTATTGTTTTATAGACAGCTGAAAAAATAATGGAACTTTTTTATAAGAATAAATGGAATTTCTTTGATGATAACCAGGGTATATTGGTATAGTTACCTACCTGGTATAGATACCTACTTGGTATAGTTTAACAAAACATTGCTGTTGACATTAAATTCGAAATTGCTCTCATTTGTCTCGAAAACTATGGATGGCAACTTGATAAAATGTGCAGGTGTTAAAAATATGTTAGGAATTAACGTTTTGATGTGTTTATCTACTTGTACCTACACTAGGTTGGTGTAAATTGTTTGGTAGGTATTTTGGTGAACAGGCACAATACTACAGAATTCATTATCTTAAAAACGCAAGCTTGCCTCACACCTCTCTAAGAACGCTCGTCAATATTGATGTACTATACTAGCTCGTATCATTCTGTCAGATCGATCTGAAAACATTACAACCGGAAAAAAACTAAATGTGTTTGATGTAGAATATAATAATAATAATTCCAGCCCTTTTTTAATGTCCCACTGCTGGGCACGGGCCTCCCCTCAATGCGAGGGGGGATTAGGCCATAGTTCACCACGCTGGCCCAGTGCGGATTGGCGGACTTCACACATCTTTCGAGGGGTTCTCTCAGACATGCAGGTTTCCTCGCGATGTTTTCCTTCACCGTTTTAGCAAGTGATAATCATGGTTGAAAATGAGATTCGCACTTGAAAAATCCCAGAGGTGCGAGCCGGGGTTTGAACCGGCAATCCTCGTTACCGAGGCAAGCGTTCTACCAACTTGGCTATCACTGCTTACATGATGTAGAATATAATTGAATGTAATTCAGGCCGTTTTGGGTTCATAATCCGAATTCTCCGGATGTAAAAGGCCAGCGATATTTAAGAATTTCGAATATAATTACCCTATACTTCAACTATTTGTACTTAGTAAGACGAATATCTTACTTAAATGAATCACTATTTAATTAAGTTAATGTTAATTTAAGTATTATGGAATTTTGAGTGTGGACTAATTGCTATGACGTGTTTGAAATATACCTCATGTGAGCGTATAATGACGTAAGCAGGTACTTACGAATATTTCTGTGAACAATATATCTTATGAGTTTCTTTAATTGATGGCTGACTGCTATGCTGGTGAGTCATATAATAAAAAACTTTTTAACAAAAAAAACCGTCTTCAAAAAACTAATCTTGAAATCTACCTTGGTGGTTACAAAATGGTCCGCGCATCTCGTTACTGAGTATACCTTTATTATTCTTCGTCGGTTGTTTGTCACCGACTTCACATTCCTCCCTCCTTCCCTCCTTTTTGAAGTCGGTTAATAATAAGTAAGTAGCTGGTAGCTACAATACGCTGGGTAAGTAATATATGTATGTGCTATATAATTTGAAGACAAAGGGAGAAATAACACGATAATATGCAAGATAATCTTATAAATGTCAGCAAAAACAAAATGGAATTTCGGGACCTACTATCGTAGATGGGATATAATAGGACGTGCTAGATCTATGACGTATCTAGGTACACTGTATTTTATACTGAAAAGCCGTAGGTAATAGTGGAATGGTCTGAATAGAATCATCGGATATTAGGTATTAGCAGCAATTAAAACAAATGATTTTTTAGTTAAATAAGTTATATCTAAAAATAAAATATATTGTAAGTAATATAACTCTTATTGATATCTTATATTTACGCGAATACTACACATTTAAATAACAACTAATCTTTCGAATTTTATTGCGTTTATTTTATGTTTTTATTTTACGTTTCGGCTGAAACGTCGGTAACGTAAAAACATAAAATAAACGCGATAAAATTCGAAAAAATAGTTGTTATTTCAATAATATAACTCTGAATACTTATACTTAATTATAAATGCATTTCAGAAGTTACTCAGCTATACTAAGAATATCTGAACCATATGTATTATTAAATCTATGATCTGAACACGCTACTGCGACACAAGGATCAGCACGTCAAGTGCGAGCTAATTGTATACTTTATAGTCTACCGTATTTAGACATTTTGTATGGAGAATTGAAAAGCGCCTCTGGCGGACGGTATTTAAAACTTTCAATTCTCCATACAAAATGTCTGAATACGGTAGACTATAAAGTATACGGTTAGCTTACAAATAATCTCGCAATTATACAATACAACGTGCGATTAAAAAAAAGTTAAACTACTTTCGTATGGTTTATAATATATGGCGTTATACATGGCTTTGGCACAATAGTTATCTATTTTCGTTATGGTACAGTGTGTGTTCACATCACCACTCGCAGACGCCGGGGATGTACTTCTCTATCAGCTGCTCGTAGTAGGGCCACAAGGCTTCGATGTCGGGGACCTTCTCACTTTTCGTGTACAGGTCGTACTTACTGTAAAAAAAATACAATCAAATTGAGAATAAGACGAACACACCAACTATACGGTCCCACACTAAGCAACGCTTGTATTATGGGTACCGTACAATGGACTGGGGCGAACTCAGTATATAATACTTATATAGATATTAAACATCTATGACTCGGGTACAAACATTCATGCTCATCACACAAAGCTTGACCCTAAAAGGTTTCGAACCCGGGACCCTCGGCGCAGAAAGTAAGGTTACTACGAACTGCGCTTTGCTACAAGCTTTGCTTAGTGTGGGACCGTATAGTTGGTGTCTTCGTCTGCCGTTATTTGCCAGACTTCATATGCCGTTTGATAACTGGTTACGTTTTCTCGGACTTCACATCTTCAGGGCCCCAAGTCTACTAACACAATCGATTCATAGTCGAACAGCAACCGTATAGTAACGGTCACTTTGACAGATATTGTATGGGACATCGGTCAAAAGTTACAGTTACAATGCGGTTGCTGTTCGGTTATGAATCGATTGTGTTAGCAGACTTGGGGCCCTGGATATCACCAACTCATTCTCAAAGGCATAACTTCCGTAGTAGATGACGCTTCTTCAAAAACCCGACAACATAACAACATTATCATGAAAAACTTATCTTTTTTTTTACATTATCCGCTTCCTTTGATCTACACTAATCCTCGTGTCAGATTATCTGTAGGTATTATCTGTCATTACTCACTTGAACTCAAGCACCCACTTGAGGATCTCCTCATCTTTCTCGGTGCAAAGATGCCGGTAGTCGCCTCCGGCGTGCCATGGGTAGAACGAGTGGTACCTGATCATCACACTTATATTATAAATGTGAAAGTTGTTGGATGGATGTTTGTTACTCAATCACGCCAGAACGGCTAAACGGATCTGGATGAAATTTAGCACAGAGATAGATTATAGTCTGGAATAGCACATAGGCTACTTTTTATTCCGGTAAAAAGGACATACTTTTTAATCGCGGGTAACACCGCGGGGCGCAGCTAGTGTACCATAAGATGGAGATCATGACAAATAATCTACAGTTTTCAAAATTGACAGTTCGGAAATCGATCCCGAAATCTTCCGCTCAATAGCTGTACAAATAATTTTTTAACAAATTCGTATGAAAGTATGGTATTGTCCAAAACTATGGTACATTATTTCAAGAGGGCAATAACAATTCTGTATCATGCTGATCACGATAATAAAATAAATATTATCCAACATTTTTCATATTATGTATCGTAAGCAGGTACTACTTATGGCGATAAAGCATGCCATTACTGTCAAACGAAATTCTTATACTATATTATAAAACCTTAATTAGTGTTATTGTACCGAGCTCCAAGATACAGACATTGTCTAATTCTGAGCTCACCAATACTTTGTTGTTGTCAATGTTACTTGATAATAAACTATTCTTATTCTTATTTATTGATGAAATCTAAGGAGTGAGTGAGATGGAATACACTAACGTTGTTAAAAAGATTGCCACTGACCAATAAACTATGCGGTCTTTGGTGATTTGTTAGACCATTTGGTCTAGCGACGAGTTCGCGGTGGTCATTTTATTTTTGAAGTAAAAGTTCTTTGGTTACCTGATCATGTACATTCCCTTGTCGGGAATCTTGGCCTTGTTGTGCTTGAGGAACTGGTACAGGTACTCGTCGTGGCTCCACGAGATCTGAACCTTGTCCAGCCCGCAGTGTGGCTCGTACATGCCGTACTTTGTGCTACAAGGCGAGAAGCAGCAAGTGAATCATGCGCAAGTTCGAGGGAATCTTTCAACACTCACAGTGTGAATCCAACGAAAAACAATTCATATAAAGTAAAGTAAAGTATATTTCAGTTTAATCATTACACATGGCAGTTAAGTAGCGGATCCAAACTAGGCGGAAGCCTGTATCTTGGATACCTTATTAGATTGCTTAATCTACGTTAGCTTATATATGTATTATTAGTTACATGATTGTATAAAACATAAAGCGTATAAGCGAGTAATATCGCTGGACCTTGTTTAGTTCCAAACAAAGCCAAGCTTGTATTTTGGACATGTGCACTGCAATGTAGTAGTAACACCCATACAAGAAAACTTACTCATCATTTTCGTGTTGGTTCGCTCATCACGATTAAGTTTAATCTCGAATAAATGGTAGGACTCTCCCGGAATAGTAACAGAAGTAAGGTCCCTGCGTACAGAATCGCGGACTGCACAGCTAGTAGTATTCAATACCTTGAATACTTATTTATATAAAATTAATGGCTTCACGTTGGTAAGTGCATCAGTTGAGAACGGCTGGACCGATTTCCCTATTTTTTAAATGTTCTTAATAGTCCGAATGAGGTTTAAGAGAAAGGAAAATGTCAAAACTGAAAATGCTTTTTTCCATTAATGTTTTTTTTTTACTCAAGACAATATTAAGTTTCGAATGCCAACGTGTGTTGGGTCAGCTGTAGGAGTTAAATAAGTAAGTTTGTACCAACTTATATTTAGGGTTGTATGTGTCGGGGTTGTCCTTGAAGCTCTCAGGGCCGTACACGATGGAGTCCGCCCACTTGCAGCCCACCGCGAATGTGTCGCCCACCACGCACCATTGAGGCTCGCCGTAGAATGCCATCACCTGAACAATAATGCTACTTATACCATCATGTCTTCAATATCGGGAGATATTAAATTTATTGAACACACAATCAATCGCGACAACATAATTAGTATGGCTTATCCTGTTTTTTTTTTTGGAACAACCAATTTTTTTTTCATTCTTCTAGGTAGTAAGTATTACGTAAGGTCTTCCTGTAAGTGTTAGTGAAATGAGGTTCGTTGATAAGCGCATCACTTGAGAACGGCTGAACCAATTTGGCTAATGTATTTTTAAAATGTTTGTAATAGTCTGAATCAGATTAGTTAAGTAGGAGTAGTAGTTAAAGTTGTTATGTGCTTATATGTATGTACCAGCTTCATATAGAATATTGGTTAAAATTCAAAGTTATTGGCATTGACATTAAACACATCGAATTACGGTTCAAAGTCGTAAACAAAGGGGTTATCGTGCGCGCCAATAATCACTTACAAATTTATCTTTTATTAATTTGAAAACAACAATAAGTGATAACGACTTATGAGACGTTATATTATTTTGCGCGGCCTTTTTTTTTCTATACGTAAATATATACAGGGTGTATGATGGAAAAAAAACTTTGGGTAAATGTTGCACTTAATGCCTTTAATAAAATTATACACGTCATTGACGTCAAAAATCATGGGTTACAAATGTTGTATTTTTGAGCGCGCAATGTGTCGTGTGTGTAATCGATGCGATCATAACACAACCCTCGGCGCGATACCCGACGCGTGCGAGTGACGAGCGCGCTCGAACGTATCGAGTTTTAATTTACATTGCAGTTTTAGGTCTAAACTAGTAAATATGGTTTTTTATTAAAATTACGTCGAGATAGACTTTTATTATTTCCTGCTAAAATTAATTTAATAATACTTAAAAAAATACTGAAAATAATGCGTATAATTCATTAAAAAAGATCGACGAAAAATTGTCTGTCTGGGTCTAGGTCTAGAATCATGAGAACTGTCTAGGTCTAGAATCATGAGTTGAATCCATGGCATCAGTTTTCGTTATGAAGCCACTTACACCTTGTACTTAATTTAGTTATTAAATATGAGAGATATTGACCTAAATATTACCCGTCGAACAAATTTTCTATAGGTACCTTGCCCAAATCATGGATGAGTCCAGTCAGGTGGAACCAGTCGTCATCGGGGTGGTCCTGGCGGATCCTCTCCGCCGTCTGGAAGGCGTGCACGATGTTCGGCAGGTCGGTGTCGGGGTCCGACTCGTCCACCAGCTCGTTCAGCTTGATGAGAGCATCCTTGATCGTCGCTTTGAATGTGTTGAACTTCAGCCATCTTTCCTTTTTCTCTGTGAAGATGTATCTCTGGTTATTGAAAGCAAGGACAGGTGACTGTAATTCTGGTAGTGTAGTATGAGTTACTGGTCGCGGCGGCGATCACGACTGCCCGTGGCCTGCACACGATGTCGCGCGAATGGTCGCCTAGCTACTCGCATCGCCGTTCGCATCGCCGATCCCCGTGGCCAGGCCGTTAAAGTACCTACAGATCATAGTACTCCAGCCTGTGGCAGGAGTCTTACAGGACGAGGTGGAGGGGGAGGAGGGGGAGGAGGTTGAAGAGTAGGACAAAAAAATCATGTTTTCAGTGATCTTTGACTGACTCTAATATATGAATATATTTTTGATTTTCTATTATATTATGATAATGTAAGATCATAGTTTCCGATACTTTCATATATTTTGTTTATAAGGTACATATGATCCCAGACCTATGTCATAGATACATACCTATATGATTTTACCATTACATGCGATCGCTATCTACACCTACTGGCACTGTGGTGATAAGTTTATGACACAAATTCACCCTAATAAAGACGGCCTTAGGCTCATAATTGAATAGCACTCAAACTGTCCGTTTTTCCGTATATCAATTGTTTTTGCAATCCTTGGACTACGGCCGTATGGTGTAGAACACTTATCACCTGGGCTCCAAGTCTGCTAACACAATCGAATCATAATCGAATAGCAACCGCTTAGTAACTGTCACTTTTGACAGATGTCCCATACAATATCCGTCAAAAGTGACAGTTACTATGCGGTTGCTGTTCGATTGTGTTAGCAGACTTGGGGCCCTGTGGTAGTGCATAAGGCCTCAGCCTCGAATTTAGTGGGCAGCGGGGCGGCGGCGGCGGCGGCGCGGCGGCGGCGCGGGAGCGGAACTCGTTGGCCGGCCCGCGCCGCTGCCACGCCGCTGTTTTCGAGAACCGGTCCATTTGATTTTACGCATAAGATCCTGCCGCTCCCGCGCTGCCGCCGCCGCCGCGCCGCCGCCCCGCTGCCCGCTAAATTCGAGGCTGAGGCCTAATAGGCACTTACGTTTAACCAAATCCACGGTGACGTTGGTGTGCATGTCGTAGTATGTCCTGCGCACGCGCTCCTTGATCGGATCGTTGTCGTCGACGGAGTAGTCGCGGAACGCTTCTATTGGCTTGTCGTTGAACGTCGCCTCCGGACGAAGCAGCTGGGACGGGTCTATCATGGAGACTGGACCGTTCTAAGAGATGTGAAATATTCTTAGATTTTAATTTGACACCTATATACCTATAGTATTTTTTTATTATATTTATGTGTTGCGTTGTTGGGACTTTTTAATCGCAGGAGTAAACATTTTTACTCAAGTGGTTTTTTAAAAGATGATTATTTTGAGGCCTGGCTTGGCGTAGCCCGCGATTATATACCTATAGTTAGATAAGTAAAAACCGCTACTTTTACTAACTTTATGGTGTTGTTTCACTTTAGGTATTGTTTTAAGCAAACTTAATACATCGAGACATCCAATGCAGAATGCTAATATCGCAAAACACTAAATTAAATCGTAAAGATGTCCAAATTTTTCGTAAAAAAAATAAAAACCATTGACATTTTGAATTTCGCGCCCTGACCTTGCGCTTCCACCTTAAAAAAGTATTGGCGCAAGTATTCGGTTATCGGCTCCGAATAAATATTCGTTCCGTTCGGAATCGAGACCCTGGGGCCATGGGGTCCAAGCACCATTAATTTTATAGAAAACATTTCTAGAAGATTGGTCGACGCAACCGGCGACCCAAGGGCTGGGTATTTCCTCGCTCAGCGAGTAGCTTTGGCTATTGAGCAAAGAAATGCGGCCAGCACCTTGGGCACGCTACCGCATGGGCCAAATTTTTTACACTTTTTGTAACATTTCTATACTCTATTGATTTCTTATATTTACGCGAATACTACACATTGAAATAAAACTATTTTTTTAAGGATTGGATTGGAGAAGTCGGGAACGTAAAAACGAAAAATAAACGCGATAAAATCCTTAAAAAATAGTTTTATTTCCATTTCTACACTCTTTTTAATTTATATTAGTTTGTAATTAGGTACTAAGTATCTTAAAAAATAGTAACGGTAAACATAGTGTAGGATGTTACCTGGCTTGCCATGTTGCTTGCTGTATGAGACTCTCCCAATCCACAAGAGCAGGTACCGGCGACTGTCGGCGGATTCGTTTCAAGTCCGTAACGGGAGGTCTTCCTTGCCATTATATAGCATCTAACGCATCTCAACCGCGCGGTATCTGACAAGCTAGGCTTAACCTTAGATAACAATAATGCCTAGTCAATAATACTCTACATCTGAATACGCTTGCTGTTTGCGTTATATTTTACTAGCTGTTCCCCGCGACTTCGTCCGCGTGGTGAAATAAAAGTAGCCTAAATTATTCCTTGTTACATCAGCTATCTGCCAGTGAAAGTCCCGTCAAAATCGGTCCAGCTACTTCAGAGATTAGCCGGAACAAACAGACAGACAGACAGACAAAAATTGAAAAAATGTTGTTTTGGTATATGTACCGTGTATACCTACATCCAAATGCACTTAGTAAAGAGCGGTTATTTTGATATTACAAACAGACACTCCAATTTTATTTATTTGTATAGATGTATAGATTACTTGTATCATAAAGAGGAGCATGTAGATAATGTGAAAATGATTGTTGCGGGGGGCTCAGTATGAGTTTCCACAGTATCAAACAATCAAGCAATATCACTAGACGAACACACCAATTACACGAACTAAAACTAGGCAACATGTATTATGGGTACCGTGTATTATGGGTACCGTACAATGGAGTAGGGGGGCGATGCCATACTAGATATATGTAATTACTAATATGAGATGTAACACTAATAACGTAAATTATTTTAACAATGCCAACAGTAAATATAACATTTCCAAAGAAATAAATCAAATTATTAGAAAAATGTCACCGTGCACTGAACGATACTGGTTCGCCTTGTTTTAAAAAAAAAAACATCATTCACACAATAATTTGATACATCAACACGAACCATATAACTTACTGATGCATCTGTTAAAATATTTTACATTATTTTTGTTACACCTTATATACCTACTTATTAAATATCACACACAACACAAAGTTTGCCCTTACCGGGATTCGAACCCAGCAACCTCGGTCACCGCTACCAATTGTGCTAATCGAATCAATGACAAACACAACACAAAGGTTATATACATCATAGTACGTAATTTAAGGGACGATAAAAGTACAACACAGCAAAGTTAAATATTTACAATCTACTATCATAACGAGAAATACATTTACAAATGGAGTATCAACATGAGAAGATTATGGAAATGAATAGAACGGAACGGGGGATTTTAGGAGGGAGGATGTCATACAAGGATATTTAGGACAGGAAAAGAGAATATGATCGGTGGTTGATCTTGTTATAAGCTATCCTCAAATTGCATGTCAGTGATGCACAAATAGATAAACAGCTGCCATGCATCTATTTGTGTCCAGCAGGATACGCGGTGTGAAGGTCATTGTTTGTTAAACTATTCAATCAACTATAAAGTGGTTAAGTTGAACAGTTGAACACAATTGTTTCTATTACTACCGTTGTTTTTATTTTAGCTCGTGTAGGTGGTTCTTTAGTCTATGAAGATAGTAATTCATAATAATAAATAAATAATGCCAGCCCTTTTAATGTCCCACTGTTAGGCACGGGCCTCCCCTCAATGCGAGGAGCATTGCGCCATAGTCCACCACGCTGACCCAGCGCGGATTGACGAACTTCACACATCTTTCAAGGGGTCCTCTCAGACATGCAGGTTTCCTCGCGATGTTTTCCTTCACCGTTTAGCAAGTGATAAGCATGGTTGAAAATGAGATTCGCACATGAAATCCAGAAATCCCAGAGGTACTACGAGCCGGGGTTGGAACCTGCGATCCTCGTTACCGAGGCAAGCGTTCTACCAACTTGGTTATCACTGCTAACAGTAATTCAATGGAGCAATAATTATATTGGAAGGTACATTATTTAGATGTGTGTAGGCAGGATTTCCTTCAGCTTTCAGCATTGTTAAAGAAACATCGAAAATCAGCCTTATAGCAAAGGCTTTAGGAGATATACCTCTGTCATATTTAAAACAGTAGATACCTCACCATTGGAGGGCGTTCCATGACGTCATATCGGAAATTCGGCACATCAATACCTTATCAATCAACATAAACAAACTGAACTTGAATTCAATTCAAATGATAACGTATCTTAACGACAGTTTATTGGCGAATTTAGAAGATTACAAAATGATAGGTTAGTGGCATGGAAGAATACACCATTTACACATATTTACCACGAATATTGTGAATACCAAATATAATCCCTTTTATCGCATTTATAAAGTTCAATTTCGATAAACAAACTAACATAAAAACAAATATTGATTGTGATTGATAGATTTGGTTTTAGATCATACAGACCCTCAGTTATCTAAATACGACTCTTTACTCATAGTAATAAAGTACATAATTTGTTTTACGATGGAAATTTTACAGTATGAGGTATGATAACTAGTGATAAGGGGGCATTAACGATATACATTTTAGTGGAAAAGGGAAGATATTCCAGCCAGGCGGGTGGTATGCCTGGCGGGGCGGCCGCTATATGCCCCAACGGTTATTATTGGGACCACAGATATATTAGAGGAGATATGTTATGAAAGCGGTGGGCTTGCGCTCACCTTATGCCAAAATTACGCTAACATAGAGTTTTCGCCGTCAGTCGACTGCAACTGCACGTCGGTATCGGAGCTCTAACTTTTTTTTTAAATGCCGTGTTATTCCGTGGTTGTGTGCTAAAATACTAGCAGCAAAGTGAACTACGCGAAAGATGGAATCTCATTTCACCAGCCAGTATTAAGTATTTTATTTATTCGTCTTTAAAATCATTAAAAACAACAAATCAAAAAATATTTAATGCCTTTATTATGTTATTTTAGTTTTCATGTAGCACAACGACTTTTTTATTTTTGTACAAAATACATGGCTCTTTAAGTACCACCTATGTTCGCTACTGAGTGAATGTACGAGGCAATGGATAGATCGTCTAACGATACTTTGAATAAACTGGTGCGTCGCGTGGTACGGCCGCTGTATACGGCGACGACGCAGCACGCACCGAAGAGACTTCGTATTGGTTGGTTTTAGCGAGTGGTGGGAAACAAAACGGAGACAGCGAGTTCCCATACATTTTGAATCGCACGGCATATCTCTCGTGATCTGTGATTGGGACCTTGTATATGTGTTACGTGATCCGAAAACTCTTATAGCGCGTTTCAAGATTGTATGGAGAATCGTCATTTGCTCTGAATGTCCGTCTGTAGCGCGTCTGTGTATCTTGCGGCGAGATTGAAGAGGTCGCTACAACTCATTAGATTTCATATGAGAGACATATAAGCATTGATAGACAAGTTGGTATAACTAGACCGTTCGCATTGGAAACGAGGGTCGCATGATTATCACTGGCTCGTGTCTCTGAGAGCACTCAAAAGCCGTCGGTCCTGCGCCTGATCACTCTCCGGTTGTGTCGGTGGGATTAGGAGAGCGACAATGCACCTGTACCTATAATATCTCCTGTGTAGTTTTTTTATGATGCCAATTATAAGTTGCCACACTAAGTAACGCTCGTATTATGCGTACCATAATTATAATGGACTGGCGAACCCAGTATATAGTACTTATATAGATATTAAACATCCATGACATGGGTACAAACATTCGTGCTCATCACACAAAGTGTGTCCCTACCAGGATTCGCAGACACACGGCACAGAAAGCAGGGTCACCACCAACTGCGCTAATCAGGCCGTCAGATAAATGAAAACACCACGAATTATGAAACTTACTGTATTTAATTACCACATCTATTGTACATAATTATTACATAAGGCGTACTTACAAAACGTCGACATATCTATGAAACAATTTCGAGGTTATCAGTTAATTGGGTTCAAACTAAAATGATTTTATTGGGTGCTGTGACGTCACACGCTTATTTGTGTGTAGTGTGTAAATTGACCCTAACAATCCATTTAATCCCTTTTTTAATGTCCTACTGCTGGGCACGGGCCTCCCCTCAATGCGAGGGGGATTAGGCCATAGTCCACCACGCTGGCCCAGTGCGGGTTGACGGACTTCAACACCTTTCGAGGGGTGCTCTCAGACATGCAGGTTTCCTCACCATGTTTTCCTTCACCGTTTAGCAAGTGATAATCATGGTTGAAAATGAGATTCGCAAAATAAAAAAATGTCTTTTACAATGTATCTGTAACACCATGGTAAATATACCCATACAACATATAGGTGTCGGTGGACAATTTACATAACAAATACAGGGTAGTACAGAAAGGGTATACTAAGCCTTGATGTAATCATAAAGAATGTCAGGGCATCAACATCTCGAAGTTGTTATTGCACATGATGATTTAAAATATGCTGAAGAAGCTCAGGTTCAAGCCTTACCATACCTCATCCTTTCTGAAGCAACCTGTATATGTGAATCCAGAACCTCCTACTTTTTTAATCGCCGGCAAAAAACATAATTCGGTCGGTTGTAAAGTTCTAGATATTAGCCATCTTATAAAAAAAAATTGGAAATATAATATCTATTCAAAATATTACTATTGTACATAATTATCTATGATAAATTCAGAAAAAAAACAAATTAATGACTCTAAAAAAAATATAGATAAACAAATTAGGTTATTTCACATACATACATTACTCTATGGCTGTAATCCCGAAAATTTTATTAAGGGGACAATTGTTTTATCATATTCCATTAATCATACTATGATCCTAGATTTTGTCTATGATGTATGTTTCTATAATAACTCCCTTACAGAAGTCAGTAACTGGACTTTTTGGCGGGAAACTGAAAAGTCATGGCGTCAGTTATGTTTTAATTTCTAAAACTAGTGTTCCTGCGAGTTATAGTGAGTGATATAAGTGGAATATTAACCATTATAGGTTCGGTAAAGTGCACAAGTGTAGGTAATTGAAACAGAGTGACGAAACATGGCTTTTCAGTTTCTCACAAAAAATCCATGAAAAATCTTTCGGTAAAGTATCCATCACTTTACTGATTGAGGGATGGGGGGTATTTTACTTGGGCCTAGGCTTTGGGCCTGTGCATATGCTCAAAAACAGAAATAATTTATATTACTTGACACTGGCAAAATACCTATGGTGATGCCAAATTAAAAAAAAAAAAAAAAAAAAGTAAGTAACTTCTTTAAGGGGGAAGCTCAGGGTCAGGGCGCGAAATTCAAAATGTCAATGGTTTTTATTTTTTTACGAAAAATTTGGACTTCTTTACGATGTAATTTAGTTTTTTGCGATATTAGCATTCTGCATTGGATGTCTCGATGTATTAAGTTTGCTTAAAAAAAATACCTAAAGCGATACAACACCATAAAGTTAGTAAAAGTAGCGGTTTTTACAAACCTTATGGTATTGTATCGGATTAGGTACTTTTTTAAGCTAACTTAATACATCGAGACATCCAATGTAGAATAGTAATATCGCAAAACACTAAATTACATCGTAAAGTTGTCCAAATTTTTCGTAAAAAAATAAAAACCATTGACATTTTGAATTTCGCGCCCTGACCCTGAGCTTCCACCTTAATGTGGCAAAGTTATTTTATTTCACATAGATAAGTGCTGATTATTTATAAAAAAATGAGCAATAAAGAACAATGCCCACATAACTATGAACTCCTTACAAAATTATATCAAAACCAATATTGTTTTTTTTATATGTACTGTTTTACTACTCATATAGGTATCATAGATTTGCACCATATTGCTGCGAACGACGGTTGTTGAAATAAAATCACATTAAAATCAAATGCAATGCTTTGTGGAATACGAGTTAAAACGGAAATTAACTCATTGATCAATTTTTTTATAGCCATCCTATGTCTGAAAAAAGTATGTAATTCTGCAAATGGTATAATAATATTAAGAATAAAAAGTAATTACGTATATTATTTTGACCTAGAAACACGAGACCAATTGGCACCACGTATGGGCGTTGCCTTGTAAGTGTATGTGACACAAATGGACAAAACTCAGAAACATTTGCGCGCAGATCAATTCCTTATCATTCTCTTAGAATATCTATAATTTATCATGCTTCAAACTGGCCGATGATCTCGTATCAGCTTCACTATCACTGGACCACTCCCCCTCGCTGTACACCCTCTTGTCCCGAGCCCTCAACTCACTGTCACAAGAGCCCTGTCTTCTGAAGCCAACTTCTACATCTTTGAGTACTAAGTCTTTAGTGGGAGAGGACGTTCGCAGCTCCTTAAGTGTGTTGGTCAGGTCGATGTTGACCGGCATCAGGTCGTCTTCTTCGTCATCAGTCTCCTGTCTCCTCTTCTTCTTGTTCTTGGAGGGTTGCTTCTTGTCCTTCTTGCGTTTTTTCTTTTTTAAACTGAAATTGTTTGCATAGTATTGGTATACCACTTTCATAGTGTGTAGGCACACGGATTGGAGACCGGACTAGTGGGACTGCCGGTATACTAAGGGTACGACTGTTTGTCAAAATTATGGTAATTATTTTTTATGTATTACTAGCTGTTGCCCGCAACTTCGTCCGCGTCTTTAAATTGATTTAACTTTTTTATTTATAAACTGATTTAAAAATATTAACCCTGAATTTTGAGTGAACCTTACCACAGTGTATTAGTGAAAACCGCACCCAAGGCCAAATCAGTTAAGCCGTTTTTGAGATTATCGCTCACAAACGCACAGATAAACAGACAAACAAAAATTCTAACAATCATTGTTTTGGGTTCTATTTCGTTGATAAAGGCCGTCAATAACAGTTTTTCTCATATATCTTCCATGTATAGATTAGATAGAATCATACCGTTCGTAATCGGACTCGTCGTTGTCATCAGATGATCTGTGGAACATAGAAAATATTACATTATGCCGCATGCATTGGTAAACTCATCGCTGGCACATTGTACTAAGCTTTTCATATTTGATTGTAGTATACAGAGAACGTCTAAGAAAATTTGCCTTTGCTTTTGTGTTGTCATACCGTATATAAATAAATAATAATAATAGCAGCCATTTTTAATGTCCCACTACTGGGCACAGGCCTCCTCTCAATACGAGGGGGATTCATACCGTAATATGCTGTAATTTTTTTTTTCGTTGTACATCTATCCAAGTATATTTAATTGCTTACTCTCGCTGAAACAACGTATTTTATTTGGACTCTACAGTATGTGGTGGTGTCACACTGAGTGACTGCTATGAAGGGTCAGTTTTTTTATTTATTTAAATCTGCCAATATGGTAACTTTACATACCTGTACTTTCTCAGTCTCTTTCTGTGCGATTCGTCGTCGTACTCTGGAAATAGAGATGATACTTTCAAACTGCTATTATTTTAATGTTGCGTGTGCTTGCTGTGACTGCGGCTTCGTTAGCTTGGACTTTAGTTCTTTGACTTTCGTCCCTAGGCTTTGACTTTCCCCGGACAGAAAGTGCCCCCTGTTCATAAGTTATCACAGTATGAAACCGCTATTTATAATTAAAATCCATCCAGCAATTAACCCTTTATGCGGCGAGAGGACAAAAATTCCAAAAATGACTACGTCTTACGTGTGGCTATTATGTGGAATATTATATGATTACCCCCGAATTTATAGACGTTCTATAACTTTATCAAACGATATATAGTACTGTGCAAAGCGAAACTCTTATGCGCATACGTATGTGACGTTTGATAAAGTTATAGAACGTCTATAAATTCGAGGGCTGTCCCCAAATTTATAGACGTTCTATAACTTTATCAAACGTTATACAGTACCGTGCAAAGAAAAACGATACGCAGCTATATGACGTTTGATAAATTTGGCTTGGTTGGAATAGTCGAAACATTTTGGGAAACATAATATGTATACTCGCTATAGAGGGTGTTTCCTAAAATGTACAATGTACAGACGTCCAAATTACAGTTGTATTATATGTATAGCGCGAGCTCACCGCGCCTGTCGCGATGCCGTCGTTTCTCGCGTCGGCGACGTTTTTCCTCGTCAGCTTTTTTCTTTCTTATAGATTCCAATGTGTCCACCTGTAAGCAGCAGTGATAGACATATTGGTCGAACTCTCGCCTTGGAAACAAGAGTTGCAGGTTCAAACCCCAGCTTGCAATGTATGGATTTTATATATATATCTCGGTTTCAACCACAACGATCACTTGCTAAACGGTGAAGGAAAACATCGTGAGGAAACGTGCATGTCTGAGAGAACCTAAACTCTAAAGGTCAGACTTCAGACGGACAGAAGTCAAAAACTTCCGAGTCAAAATATTTATTTTGGACAAGCATGCAGCATCTATCCCGGCTAGCTAGGCGGGTAGCTTTATCCCGGGACTCGGCGAGGGTCAAACCTCGGTGTGATCATGGGACACCACTGTAGATCCTGGCTTACAGGAGTAGCAGTGGTGGGAGTGGGTGGCGGGCCTAGTGCCATAGATAAAAAAAGTACAAAGAACGCGGAACGCAGAAGTTTGTTCTGTCAGGGTGTGAAGTTGGTGCATACCATGGCGCTGGCGAGCGAGGTGGCGGGCAGGTCGGGCGCGGCGGCGGGGTCCACGCCGACCTTCTTGAGGAACTCGGCGGCGCGCCGGCGCCGCTCCTGCTGCTTCGCTCGCTCCGCCTCTGTCTCGCACTCACCTACACACGGAATACAACTTTAGCTAAGCCAACTGTGCTAACACAATGACTCATACACATATATAACTAAACGGCAATGAAAATCTAATTGTCAATGATGACAGTTTTAGTGAGAAAAGTGACTATGATGATGCCATTACGACTTACGACTCGATCAAAAGCATATTGTTTGCTGATAGGTAATGTATACATATTATTGTAAATAGAACTTTATATTTTAGCAACTATGATATATTTTTAGTTGTCTTGTGGCAATATATTTTACTCCACGAGTGGCTCTGGAACATGGACAGCGGAATGAAATATAACGCCGCCGTAATAGTATTTTTTTATATTCTATTGATTTTAACAACACACACACTATTAATAGAAAAAATATTAAAATGTATGAGCTTCATTTACAGAGAAATGAATCTTCCTCAGAGGAGCTAGAGGCGTCTGTTGGCTACGTACAGAGTACATCGCAAATTCTTACCTTTAGTATCAGACTGATCTCCGGTCAAATCAATCAAATCATCAGAATTATCGACCAATGATATTATCTCATTCTCCAACTCTTCTTTATTGTATTTCTTTCTCTTGTTATGTCTATTGTTCTCCTTCTCCCTCCTCTTTTCCCTCTCCACACTTCTCCTCTCACTTCTTCTATCTTTGTGTTCAGATTTCGTAACCGCTTTCTTACGATCCCTATGTTTTCTTTTATCTCTCCTAGGACTTTCTCTGTTGTAAGGACTCTCTCTTCTGTGCGGACTCACTTTCTTACTGGGACTCTCTCTTCTGTTAGGGCTTATTCGCTTATCTGGAGTCTCTCTTCGATGTGGACTCACCCTCTTACTAGGACTCTCCCTCTTCTGTGGGCTCACTCTATTATTAGGACTCTCTTCTCTCTCCACTTTCTGCAATATAATCTCACTAGCTTCAACAACTGGTTTGACTGGGTTTTCCAGTACTGTGACCACAGCCTCCTCTGGTTTCGGTGTTTCTTTGACTTCGGGTACTATAACTATAGGTTGTTTAACTGTGTGTATGACAGGTTCAACAGCTTTAACGGCTGGTAGATCTTTTGTTAACTGTCCATCTAATTTGTAAACCACAGCAGGTGGTATATGGTTGATCGTGTACACTTGTGGTTGGATTTTGGGTGACTCTTTGACGTCTTCTTGTTTGTCTGTCTGTTTGTCTGTCTGTTTCTCTGATTCGTCGTCGGTGCTGGACTCGTAGGGTAGCGCTGGCTTCGGCAGTATAGGGTCCGGTTCTTTTAGTTTCTTTATTGAGAATGAAACTGGAACTGTAAGTAATAATTAAATTAAATATATATCGCCAGACGAACACACCAACTGTACGGTCCCAATCTAAGCCACGCTTGTAATGTGGGTACCGCACAACAGACTGGGGGTGATCCCAGTATATTATTACTTGTATAGATATTAAACATTCATGACTACTACTACTACTATCAGCCGAAAGACGTCCACTGCTGGACATAGGCCTCCCCCAATGATTTCCACACATCACGGTCCTCCGCCACTCGCGTCTACCGGCTTCCTGCTACGCGTGTGATATCATCGGTGGGGCCGTCCTACACTACGTCTTTTGGTTCGTGGTCGCCATTCTAAAACCTTTCTGCCCAAACGGCCATCGGTTCTGCGAGCTATGTGCCACTTTCAACTTTGAAATTCTTTGAGCTATGTCGGTTACTTTAGTTGGTCTACGGATCTCCTCATTTGTGATTCTATCGCGTAGCGAAACCCCGAGCATGGCTCTCTCCATTGCGCGTTGAGCGACCGTGAGCTTTCTTATGAGGCCCATAGTAAGCGACCATGTCTCAGTATCATATGTCATTTCACTGGTCCATGACTAGAGTACAAACATTCGTGCTCGTCACACAGTTTGCCCCTACCACGACAAGTCGGATCGTCATATACAATACTAGCTGCGCCCCCCGGTGTTACCCGTCATTAAAAAGTATGTCCTTTTTACCGGGATAAAAAGAACCCTATGTGCTATTCCAGACTATAATCTACCTCTGTGCCAAATTTAATCCAAATCCGTTCAGCCGTTCTGGCGTGATTGAGTAACAAACATCCATCCATCTATCCATCCATCCAAACTTTCACATTTATTTGTTAGCTCCCGTTAAAATAATCTCACCTGAAGATTTTCTCTTCCTCTCAGTTCCATTGACATTAATCCCTCTCTTCTGCTGCATCAGCCGGATATAGTACGCGTGATACACATTCTCGGGATCCAGGAACGTGAACCGCGGATCGTTTTTGGCGCGAACGATCTCCGCGAACTCGTCGCCATTCCGTGCGACGTACGCCGCCATCTTGTCGATAACTATTTGAACGTCCTCCGGCGGTGTTGTGATCGTTGGCTTGCCTTTGCTGTCTGTGGACGAGCTGTCGTCGAAATCTGGCAACAATTATTACACTTATAATAACAAACGTGAACTTTGAAAACCACCGATAAGCTCCTTTTTTTTTATTACATTTTAGGCAAGTATTTGATCTCAATCTCACCTGATGGTAAGTGATGATGACATCTACGATGGAGCATACTTGCCTAGGTAGGAAGGCGGCAGTAGATAGAGACGCTACATTCACTAGGCACATGCAGCGCAACTGATCTGACCCGCCATCCATGAATGGCAACACCGAACATCATGCCGGAACACGGCTAGGCCGCTTGGCGACATGGCTTTGTTCAGTGGGTGGTGACTAACCACGGCCGAAGCCTACCACCAGTAGAGTTGTCACCTGGTTGGCACCACCCAGGGTCACGTGTAGGGTATCTCGAGGGTATTTAATTCTCCTACGGACGAAGGTGACTCGACCCCAAAATCTCCCCAAAATCTTAATAGTATAGTAATAGGCTAGTACCCTGCGCCGTAAAACATAATAAAAAAAAATACTCAACTTAAATCACACATACTTTATATATTGAAATAAAATAATTTTACAAATTTTATCACTTCCGGCCAAAAAAATTTCGATGCCAAAATGGTTTTCAGAAAAAAAAACCTAATGGATCCTAAGAAGGTTTCCATGTAGCTCTTATGGATTTGAATTTTCTCATACAATCATAGTTAAAAAAAAACAACATTCTATACAAGATACGGACAAACTGTCTGAGGAACCATTAGGTCCTTTTTTGCTTGCTTAAACGCACACTCACCAGACGCATCGCTGTCCGAATCGGTGTTATAGTTCTTCATGAGACTAAGTCCGGTTGAGTTGAGTGTCGAGACGGGTAGTTTGGTGGCGGGTGTCTGCTGGGCGGCGTGCGCGGGCGCCGGCGGCGTTGCGTACTGCTGGTAGTACGCCGCGTACTGCTGGTGATGGGGCTGAACCGTTGGGTTTGTCGTGTCTAGAGGGAAATAAGCATGTTTGGTATCATTATGTTGAATGAAATGTTGTGTAGCGCAGGGCCGGTAGCAAATATGCAGGGCCTGGAGCATTTGCTAACTTTTGCTATATCACACCCTCGGAACGATAGGGGCTCAACTCAAAATTATTAATTCAAAATTATGGTTTTAATTTATTGTTACGATGCGTAAAAGAGGAGAGAGCGATAACTCGTGAAATAGTCATCGAAGCTTGTCGAAACAAAAACGCATTGTCAGGTCCATGGTCCCCTATCGATCTGTGAAGAAAGATCTAGAATCGCCAACAATGTTGCAACCGGCTTCTGGAATATACCTCGTATTATTTTTTTCGTACGAATAATTACCCCCGCACGTAACAGTATGTTCTATCCAATGAATATAAAAACAAAGGCGTTTTTATGATAGAAAAAGCTTATTATATTTCCGTCTCTTTTACCGGTACTTTTCGTCCTCCCCGTTCAGTTGGAAAGATCTTTGATTGCGATTTCGCAAAAAACTTGATTTTTGAGTTGAGCCCCTATCTTTCTGAGGGTGCGATATGTCTAATCCCATACAGTACATTAATGTACATTAATGTCATAATGTAAATCGTTACTTGCTCAGCCCGTACTGCTACATGCGAGTTTGTATGTGTGATAAAGCATCACGACCGGCAGAACGGATTTAAATAAAATTTCGTATAAAGGTTTGTAATTTGTACAGGATATACTAACATTTGAATCTGCGCTTTTTTTTAGCATATTTGTAATAATTATGTGGAGTCAAAACTTTGTCAATTTTGAATTTAAAAAAATCACAATTATGATCTTGTAGGTAGCAAGATATTTGTTACCTATGCTAGCTGTTAAGGCTAGCATGTTATCCGAATATGCATCCAGAATGGGTGAAAGTTAATTAATTTGCTAAATTACAAAGGAAAATACGATATAGATGGCACCGCCATAGAAAAACATTATGTTAAAACTGCAAATAATTAACAATTACAATCCCATTGCGAGTCAATTCATTAAAAAAATGAATTTATTTATATTTAAAAGACATAATTATCATATATAACTACAAGACTTGATTTACAGTACAAATGAAACTAAGAGTTAAGAAAAAAAATGTAAATGACAATTTGTAAGTGCCCCCTTTAGGACTATACGAAATAAATGATTTGACTTTGACTTGACTATTTTTTGTGCCAATTTGATGCGCCTCCTCGAGGGTCTCCGGAACTAAATTTGACATTTAATGCAATTGTAGAATAAATTGAATCCTATAAAAAAGTATTAAATATGTTATTGTTATGTTACAAAGTCCATTTAATTGAATTCATCGACATAATTGTAATATGTCAAATCTATCTAATAGATAGCTGTTAGTTCTGTGGACACTCACCGCCTGCTATCACTACTATCAGTGTCAATATGGCGAAAATTAAATAGGCACGAAACGACGATGTGTATAGTAAGTCCAGGTGGGTTATTTTAGATCATTCGGAATCGACATCGGAAACGGACTTGAAATATTCCGATGTTGGTGTCATCCCCGACGAGCTTTCCGACGGAAAGTTTAAAAAAAAACGATTTGGTGTTGTCGTCAAGAGACATCGAAGATAATCAAATTCGGAAATTTTATTAGCGATTAGCGGTAATGCAGTTCGGAAGTGTTTGATTGCGTTTCCGATATCGATTTCGAATGGTTTCAAATAACCCCGCAGTAAGTTTACCTTCTACTTATCTCGTGAATTGTACCATTTTGAAAACACAAGTTCTTGGGTTATAATTATATTTAAGCAACTATATTCCATGTCACCATTAATGCATACTTGATTGTAACCTGTTTTGTGTTCAATAAATAATTAAAATAAATAAAATAAAATAAAATAAAATAAAATAAAATAAAATAAAATAAAATAAAATAAAATAAAATAAAATAAAATAAAATAAATAAAATAAAATAAAGTAGTAGGTGATAGTAGGTGCAGGTCAGCGTGTTACCGTGCGCGGCGTATATGACGGGCGCGCGGTAGATGACGGCGTGCGGCGGCGCGGCGGGTTCGGTGCCGGGCGGCGGCACGTCCCCCGCCGCCGCCTCGCCCCCGCCCTCGCCCTCGCCGCGCATCTTATTGATGAGCAGCGCGTAGTCGCAGTCCGCTGACGGCTTGTAGTGGATGCTGGGTATCGCGGGAGCCTAAGATATTTTTTTTTTATTTGTAAAAAAAACGACAAGCCCGCTGAGTTTCTTGCCGGATCTTCTTAGTCGAGGGCACGTTCCGAAACCGTTAATAATATAATAAACTAGCTGTCCCGGCGAACTTCGTACCGCCTCAGAATCAAATGTATGGGAAAATAAATTTATTGGTACTCTATGAAAAATTTAAACAAATCTATCATACGGGAACCATACATTTTACCGGGATAAAAAGTAGCCTATGTGCTATTCCAGACTATAATCTATGTCTGTGCTAAATTTCATCCAAATCCGTTCAGCCGTTCTGGCGTGATTGAGTAACAAACATCCATCCATCCAAACTTTCACATTTATAACATTAGTGGGATAATAATACCAGCCCTTTTTTAATGTCCCACTGCTGGGCGCGGGCCTCCCCTCATCGAGGGGGATCAGGCCATAGTCCACCACGCTGGCCCAGTGTGGGTTGGCGGATTTCACACATCTTTCGAGGGGTTCTCTCAGACATGCAGGTTTCCTCGCGATGTTTTCCTTCACTGTTTAGCAAGTGATAAACGCGGTTGAAAATTAGATGAGAAATCATATACATTTCGACCAAAATGAATTGTCCATTTGTTCTAGTTCTATGTACCACACAAATAAAGGCGTCCAAGTGCAAATACTTACAGATTCTATAATGGTGGATGCTAAGCTTGGATGCAGATAGTCTTCATTCTCATGTGGTTTTTCTGTGAAATAAAATAGACACATAATTCAATTGAAATTATACGGATTTTATTTTATGTTGGTTCTTTAATTTTCTCGTTTCGGCTGCTTTACAGCAACCATGGTCTCGGGAGGACTGAGATATCCTAGCCTACCCTCATATTTAGTTGTTGCTTGCGGTCCGACCTAAGCAGAAAGTGCTCACGGTGTCTTGAGGTCCTGCAATGGTGCGCTTGGTTTTGGATTTAATTATATTAATAACTGGATCCCAGCCATCTAAGGAATAAGGATGTTTTTTTTTTCAATGGCCTCACGCATCATCCTTGGTCGGAATCGGCGTTCTTTTGTTTTATAACATTATACCATGTTAAATTGCAGACTGGAATTTACATAGCATTGCACAATCAAATCATTATGCCATGAATATAAGTTGGTTATTTAAAGCAAGGAGCATAGTATGACTTTTAACAGATTTATCTCAGAGCTAGTGGAAATGCGCAACTATACTAGAACATTTATGAAAATATTCAATCAATTGAAGAGTATTTGAATGCAATCGAAACTCATACTATGGGCCCAGAGTGTGTCTAAGTAAATACCTTCAACCACTTCCACCTTCTTCTCCGGCCACTTCCCAGTCTTCACGAGGCTGATGAGTGTTGTATAGTACGGGTGCAGGTTCGAGTCCTTGTTGAGGAATTGGAACTGCGGGTTGTCGCCCTGCTTCGCCTTGATCAGGATCTCCATCTGAACCCCCTGGGCAGCTATGAACTTTGCAGTTTTCTCTATTATCGCGTTTTGCTTTAAAGATTCAGGCTGTTGGGGAAAAGAAATGTTTGTTTTTGAAACTATACAGGATGTAAAAGGCTTCGTAACGAAAACTGATACCATGGATTCAACTCGTGATTCTGAACGCAATGTTTACGATACATTGCGCGCTCAAAAATGACAACATTTGTAACGTATGCCTTTTGATGTAAATGAATTCTATAATTTTAATATAAGCATTAATTGTAACCTTTCCCCAAAGTTTTCGTTATCATGCCGCGTACAGCCTGTATTACTGTAGGTACCATCGTAGGTAAGGGAGCGTTCAAGTATTACGTAACGCAATTTTTGGAGAGATGTAGTATTTAAAACTCAAGTACTCACAAGAACAGTATCAATAGGCAGTAAAGCCTCGAAGGCGGGTGTCGGTACAAACGGCTCGTCCACTTCAGTCGGCTCCGTCACCTGCGCGGGCGCCGCCGGCGTATCGTAGTTGAATCCCACCTGACCGTACCCCGCTGCGTGGAGGCGCTTCAGTTCCTCCTCTGTTCAAAGCATATCATATTACCAGGGGCACATAATATCTTAAGAGGCCGCCACCGCCAAAGCTAGGTAGCACGAAAGGGATAGCAATCCTAGATAGTATCCTAGATTCCATCCGTATGCTTCGCGAATTGAATAGGGAAGTGATAATCCAATGGATACCTTCTCATATTGGCGTTATGGGAAACGAGAAGGCTGATCGAGCGGCGAGGCAAGCGACTAGCGACGGCATCCCATACATTTGTTTACCATTGCATACTGAGGTACTGAAGGAGGTGATAATTAATTGCCGACAAATATGGAAGGAATATTTTGATGAGCGTTCCAAATCAAAAGGGATCTGGTATAAAACAATTCAGTGTCAGCCTCCTCGTTTTCCATGGTTTGATCGGCAAGTAATGACGAGGAAAAATGTGGTAAGTCTACTGAGGCTTCGTTCTGGACACATTCCGACGAACAAGTTCAAATGGTTAATGGGTATTGCGGATTCACCTAACTGCACGGAGTGTGACATAGTAGAAGATGTTTACCATGTGTTGATGGAGTGCGTCCGGAATGAGGCCCAACGACAAGACATGAGTTTTATGTTTAGTTATAATTTAGGTATATCTAATAGCATCTTGGCTTCTCCGTTATCCGAGGAAGCCAAGATGTTAGTTAAGCTTTATTTATATGTTACTAAGTAGGAACTGTATTATGTTTTCTTTTGTTAATTAATAACACAAATTGATTCACCTTACGGGGGTAACATAGTCACATGGTGACAAAACCCCTTTAAAAATAAAGATTAAAAAAAAAAAAAAAAACTTTTACTACCGCGCGTGATAAACAGTGATAGAGGAGGCACTCTTAAAGTGTTTACAATTTCCGAGATCTGAATTCAAACTTGTGATTAATAAGTTGATTTGTGTTGGTTTTTTTATCAAGATTTGTTTAAATTGAATTATCTTAGCCATGTTGCAGTCAGTAAGGGTCTACATATCAAACTAAGCTTGCATAGACAAAAAATACTAAAATTAGCATAGACAGCCACATAAGTTAAGTGATGATGTTAATGTGCCATACCTAATGTGTGTCAGTGCACTGAGAAAACTGTGCTGCATTACATAATATTTTTTTTTAACAAAATGATGATGTAGATGATGGTATGAATAAAATCAGAGTTCTAAATTCAATTATCACTTCATTTTTTTTAATAACTTACAATGTTTTCAGCTGGTAGTACACGAGTATCCAAATCAATATTGTAATAAAAATAAAATAAAAAAAACAATTCAAATAAATATTTTCTCATTTCAAAGACAACCTTTCAGAGTATTTCTTCATATGGTTTGATTCAACCACTTGCTGTGTTTACATAGTTCATTTCATAATGCAAGTTTCAATTAATAAATTGGGGGGCTAATCGCACTAATAGCACTCTCATTAGCTTAGTGAAGCTAAATCTATGTGCAAGAAGTGGACTCATATCAACCATCATTAGTGTAATGGACCAATCAGTCTCCCTATAATGCTCCAAGTAATTTACCGAATACCGACCTTTATACATCTCCTCTTCATCTTCATCAGTGTGTAGAGCCCGGTATCTCTCTTCATCGCACAGCTGCTCTACGTCCAGCTCGCCCCTGGTGAGTTCCATGCGCCAATCGAAGCCGCCAGGGGGCGCCTCCAGCGCCGTCAGGTCGTGCAGTGCCCCTCGTGCGTCATACCTGTGCAAAGATGACATAGTAAATGGTTTGAAGTCTAAACAGCAATACGCTGTAAACCCTGGGAGCATTATATCAGATTCAAGAAGATCTTTTGGGATTATGTTGTCCTAGTACAATAAACTATCTGTCTTAGACTAAAACTAAGAATTTCAGCTTCAGTTTGCCCTAAGCAGGGCTAATCAATAACAATATTGTTCCTGAAATGACCATTGTGGTGCTTCCATGTATTTTTTAATTCACCTTTCACTGGTATCAGCTTTAATATAGGACATTGGATCTCTTCAATGAAGGAAAATAGGTAAGTAATTATTTGATAAATACAAAAGTAACTGATTAAATATATTTCAAACTTTTGTATTATGTATGTAACACCCTATTCTTCCTCAGCAAGTCATAGGTTAAGGGGGAAGCTCAGGGTCAGGGCGCGAAATTAAAAATGTCAATGGTTTTCATTTTTTTACGAAAAATTTGGACATCTTAACGATGTAATTTAGTGTTTTGCGATATTAGCATTCTGCATTTTTTAAGCAAACTTAATACATCGAGACATCCAATGCAGAATGCTAATATCGCAAAACACTAAATTACATCGTAAAGATGTCCAAATTTTTCGTAAAAAAATGAAAACCATTAACATTTTGAATTTCGCGCCCTGACCCTGAGCTTCCCCCTTAAAGACTTGCCTTGATAAGAACGATGGAAATATATAAACTAAAATTACCGCATCAAACGACACTGAATCATGTACAGGCTAAAATGTATATTACTATTCATGTTACACCTGGTTTATAGGAACATTTCATGAAGTATACATACTCAAGTGCACCATTGCAGGTTATACATACCACCGGAGGCTGTCACCATAACATTAAGCGGCGCCCGCGGGACCGGAGCGCCCGCAGCCGTCTTCCCGTGCCGCTTATATTGCACACACATCCTCTGCGAAATACTTAAAAATCTTCCGAAAATTTATTTTTTTCTCATACAACTATCTTTTGTAGGGTTTTAGCGCCACAGTTAGCTGCCTTATAGTAAAAAACTGATCGAACCTGTCGATTTTCAACGTTTCATCCCCCATCCACGGAATGAGGTGTTTGCCTTGATCAATGTGTAGGGCTCTTTCGTTGTCCCTGAACAATTTGCACGAGTAGCCGAACACGAATAGTTCTTCTTTCTTCTCCTTGAATTCACTCTTTCTTAATATACCGGATTCACTTTGACTTCCAGTCCACTTTAGAGACATTTTAAAATAAAGAAATAGAAAATATGGAACAACTGGAACAAGCCGAAATCACACACACAGAATACATATATACCACCACGGGACAGTGTTGCCAGATGTGATTTTCTATTTATACCCAAATTTGAAATTATTTTTCTCCAAAATGATACAATTTGCTTGAGTTTTACCCAAAGGCAAAAAGTTAATAATATCGGCTTAGCTTTTTGCCTTTTTCTTATTTTTTCCTTGAAATACTGTTCTAATTTCCAAACTGAAGCAGCGGAATGACCTTTTTTTTTTTTTTTTACGTTACGTATCCCCACTGAGCGAGATGGTTTAACGCGTGCGTTCGTAACATGCGTTGTGGTCATCCTACTGGTAAACCCACTGAAACTAAAAAATACCCAAAATTCTCCATGGTATTTTTTTTTTCTCCAAATTTTTCTCCAAGAATTTCATGTCTCCAAAATTTCTCCAGAGCCAAAATTTTTACCCAGAATTGCGAAAAAAATACCCAATCTGGCAACACTGCCACGGGATCACACGATGACAAGGAACGTTTAAAAACTGTTGTAATTTAATTAATGTCAGTAAATAGATACTCAAGCAGGTAATCAATTAATTTACGTGGTTTCGTTTGAAAGTTGACCACTTTATTCCTATCAATAGCTTAATTTTACTCGTGAATGCAATGTTTTATCACAAAACATAATTTCACCTTTTAGGTTATAAATATAAAGCAACCTGTGTTCTGAACGAACTAATGCGTTCAGAAATATGCTCACGTTCGAAATTTAAGAACGCATGATAGATGTTTCGTTTCGGGTAGCCAGGCGGCTAGGGCTGCCCCAACTTGCCCTACATAGTGTAGGACCAGACAAAAGAGCTAGCAAAATATGCACTACACCATCACAGCTGCGTCTGATACGATGCAGCATCAGACATCTATTTATTTATGTACTTTTTCATAGATCTTGCCGCATGATTATGCGTCGAGCCTTACTCATACATTCAAGGCAGACATCTGTCACTCGTCTTTAACTACTGTATTGAACCCATTCTAATAAGATAACATACACAAATTGGTTGGTGGAATTGAACCGTGGTTAGACTTAAGTTTGTTTCATCAAACGTTGGACCGGCACCAAACCAATCCGGAGCATATACCTGACCAGACATAAAAAGCGCATGGAATATGGAATACACCCAGTTATAAGAATTCTTCCTTTTTAGTTGTTTTTGGGTTTTGTTTTTGACGATACAGTTTATATTGTAATGACTACTTCCTACTTCCACAAAGAACGCCGTTTTATAAAAAAAAACTAAAGAGTGGCAACTGGATATAACCCGAACAAATGTGAAATACCACAATCTTTGTTGAAAACACCTCGGGCTGATGTTGATATAATTTATTCATGTTATATACGTTTCAAAAGGCATATGGCGGACGTTTTATATATTTTTGCATCGAAAACTGATAAAATCTTTTAGTTATGAGTATCTTGTGACCGCTAGAGCGTATTTGTTAAAAAATTAGATGATAAACGTTAGTTTTTAATGTGTAAATAAGTCTATTATACCTAGAGTCTTATAAATATTGATAGTATTTTCGTGCGTGGACGTTTTGATCCGTATTGTTGAAAAACGAAAAGTCTGTGATATAAACAATACATAGGTGATAGAATAATTTCGTGACGATTTTGTATATATTGTATAGTTGTTATAGAATTTTAGCAAAAGTAATATATTACGAGAAGACTGAGTAACTGAGTGGAGTAATTGCGAGCTATGTCAGCTGTGAACCTATTGTCTTCGTTGAGAGAGAAACCGAACGATGAAAACCCGAAGGATGCTTCGAACCACGAAGGTAAGGCATTCAGACGCTCTAAATACTTATTTATACACAAAAACCCTTGGCTGGATCCAATTTGATAGACAAAAATGAATGGTATTCACTGGTGAAATCTAATTGACATTTTACAACATCAGCTTTTACTTATTTTGCCATAACTGGTAATTTTTTAATAACAGGATACAAATGACATTTTATCATGACATGCATCACATCATTTTATGCATTTTTTATGACCACTCATTCACATTGCTCTTGGATGTATAAAAAATAAACAATTTTTTGGTCCATTAGTATGTAGGTCACAAGCAAAGTAAATTAAACTGGGCAGTTTTTGTGGTGCATTCATTGTGTTTAAGGCTTTCAACTTAAATATTAAAGATATATATTTACAATTGACCAAAATGCTTTTGATTACTTTTTTTAAGGGCATAGCCTATCAGGAATAGATGAGAAGGTAACAAAGAACTCGGTCCCATACTTTAACAAGACTACATTTTAAAAACTACAATCTCACTCTTCTACCTTTTAAAAAACTACCACTGGGCTGTCTGAACATTAAGAAATTTAATTAAAAAAAACAAAACAATACTGCACAATAACACAAGCTATACTAGTTACACATTTTATGGTTTGTTTGTAAACATCTAATGAGATTTTAGATTTGTCATTCAATGTGGTTATAATGATATTCTATTTTTTTATTATTTAACAATAAATGTGTTTTAAATGTTAAAGTTATATAAAAAAAAATGTAAAACATCATTGTAACCACCTTGAATGACAAATCCAAAATGTCATTCGTTGTTTACGAACGAACCATAAAAATGTGTGACTAGTATGTTTTGTGTTACAGTGCACTAAAGTTTGAGTATTGCCTTTTTTTTCTGTGTAGTACCTTTCTGCAGTTTTCTACATGGATTGTGATGTGTATCGGGGATTTTATTTTTTATTTTATAGAAGTATCTACAGTCGTTTACTTACATACATAGAATGTGATATGTATCAGGGATTTTAACAGTATTTGGTTTCTCATTTATATGAGAATAAGACAAAACATAAGCAAAAAGGTAATATATAATATTAATAGCTAAGTTTGCCAGTGGGCTACAGTTTTGAGTCTTCTCTAGCAAGCAACTTAGCCATTTTTAAGAAACATGTTATCATAGATCCAATATTCCATCATCCAGAATCCCAGTTGTCATTCTAATGTAGGCTCTTTATGGCAATATTTCATGTCTAGATTCTGGTGCACATGAATTATGATCTGTGTTCTAAAACTGACAACACAGCATTCTCCCGTGGTCATGATGGCTGACACTAAAATACATACCAAGCAGACCATAAGCCTCACCTTCTAGATGGCCATAAGTATTGGCCCAAACTCATTGGCATTGACATTGCCCATCGTTAAGTGAAGCCTTAAACATGTAGATGTTTAAGGCTGTCATAGAACAGCAATCACGAGCCTCAGAAAAGATAAAAATGAATTCATCATCACATACAAAAAAGAGATAACACTGGTCCTGGGTCATGAGGAGACCAGATTGTTATTATTGACAACAATCTCAGGATTGATAAAAATCATGATTTCTAGAAAAAAAAAAAACATAATTTTTGTGATCTTTCATTCCTAAAAATGAAAGACTAATATGAATCTGATAACTAATATTGTTGCCATTTTACCAAACTACCTTAATTATAAACAAGTTGCACCTAAATACAGTGCTTACATGTTATGTATACCTACCCACTTCTTAATAAAAAAAACTATAAAACATCTGTTGTGTATCAGTAGTTCACCCTTCACATAGTCTGTAAAATGTAATATTTTATGCAACACGAAAGCTGACTGCGTAATACAGAGCCCTCCGCTAACCATTTAGCATGCAGGGGTGAAATTCCGCAGAGATTATCAAGGTTAATAGGGTGTACACAATAATATGAAACAAGGGATCACGTTTCTAGGTGCGAAATACCTAAATTTGGTACGCGATGCTCCCGTCGTCGTAAGGAAATGGGCGACAGTACGATAAGTAAGGTTGCTTAGCTAATTTAGACAATTTCGGACGGTGAATCGGCTGCTTACTTTCACCGATCGTCGAGGAACAGTCCCATTTGATTTTTATTGGACGCGCTATCAGGCGTTAGTAAATTTTGAACAGGCATACAAAAATGGTCTCACTTCTTATTTTACATCATTATGACACGGCTAACGATGCAGAAAAGTCATTGATTCTTTGTACTCTTTAGACCATGTTAGAAGGCTACGTTATTCATTGCGCTTTGGAAGGAATGCGATTTCACGCTACATTGCGCAACACGAATGCGGGTTCCATTCCCAGTTTTGCCGACGAGACTATGGGCCTGCATTCTTCCGTATAACAAGAACCTGTGATGTAATTTTGAAGAGGTCATGTTTGTACGATGCGTTAAGTAAAAAAAAATATGAGTCTATTGTCTTGTCATTACAAAGTCTTGCGTTTCGGTTCAATGTTCTAGAATTTTTTTTCTCAATATCATGTAGGGTAGTCCAGCTAATGAAGTCAACCTATGAGCGGTGCTTTTGAATTGTATCTCAATTTTATGTGGGTAGTTTGAACGCGAATTCCAACGTGCTTCGTGCAGTCGCGGTTCCAGTCAGTCTTTGAGTCGAGTCTGTGGGATTCGTATCGGCATCGTTAGTTTCGGTTGGAAATTATTTCCACGTATTTCCGTATCCCGGTAATATCTTTTATCGCGACAAATCACACCCCGCTAAATACCCGATTACGTTATATTTAAAACGATCTTCTCGTATCGCGGCCGTCTCTCTGACAATCCCTTAGTTTTAGTACTTTATTTTTATCTTCTATCCTAAATTTATATATATATATACCTACATATTTATTTTTACAATTGTTATAAGTTTATTTAATCGTTAGGCTAAGTTTGGTAGGTTAAGTTATTTTTTACAATCGACGCCATTTTGTCGTGCCGCGTCACTCGTTTCCCGTTCCCGATGGCCACCAAGGAGAGCAAGCCTACGGTGGATGAGATTGCCAAGAAGGGGCGCAGGAGGCGTAGGGTCGGCCGTGGTGGCAAGCGACGCTCGCGAAGGTCTTCGGTGCCCGCAGCGTTGGTGACAGCCTTGACCAGTGACAATGGTGACTCGCCTGTCAAATGCGCTGTACACGCGTTCCTGCTTAAGTACCAGAGTGCGATTCGGAAGATCCCCACTCAGCTGCCTCCGAAAGTGCGTGCTGGACCGCCTTCGAAGAGAGTCAAGCGTGTGTCGTGGTGTGAGTATTGTTTTTGTTGGTTACAGTTACAGGTAGGTAACCCAGTTCGGTCGGTAATTGTTTTGCGTTAATTACGTATTAGCGCACATTGTCATTTGCCCGTGTTGACATAGCCGGGCGATGTGTGTGTACCTTACTGGCTGAACACCCCGGCTAGTTTTGACTGCATTTTTTATAATAATGTCCCGATCGGGTAGGCTTTTGTTGTTATATCCTTATGTTGTATAGCTATAATTGAAATCAGTATTTTGTTTTCCGGTTCAGGGGTGAATGGATGACAAAGGCACAAAAACTTGCTATAGAATACAATTCTTTATCATATATAAAGGGGTGAATAGGGACAGTTCAAAGACGCGACTGGTATTTCGCCTCACAAAACGCCAATTGTCTGCAATGCGTCGCCTCGCTGCGTCGCATTGCCATTTCTACAAATATAAGGTATTTCGTCTAGTTTATATGTTTATAGCGGCTAATCTCCAAAAGTAATGATTCGGTTCTGAAAATTATTTAGATGATCGAAAGCTACATTATCGCTGAGTGTCATAGGCCATGTTTCATCGCGCTATGATCATTGTGGGTCGTGCTGTAGAGGAAAATCTGTGTAAGAACGAGCGGAGGTGTGGGTCACAGCATCCATTACTCCCCTGTATCCGCGTCTGTCTACATTCGTCGCGTAGGCGTAGCAATGCACTGTGTCTTGATGCCGTATTCGGGCGAACCATTGCGCATGTCAACATAGTTTGTTTACATCGACTCTGTAACATTGGTGTATGTATCGACCAACATGTCCCACTGTTGGCTACGTTGGGTCAAATGCGAGAGGTCGCTGGCCGCGGATTTGCGGTCTTCACGTGTCTATCGAGAGTTTGTTAGATTCTCTTAGATATGTAGGTTTTATGATGTTTTGAATGCCTTTACGGGAAATTACACAGGTGAGACTGAGCCGGGGGTTTGAACCTGCAATCTTTGTTGCCAAAGCAAGTGTTGAACCAACTTGGCTATCACTGCTACTCAGCCGCTCATGACGCAGACAGCTGATGTTATAATTATCTCAACAGCGCAGTGACAGGAATTGCTATCGCACGCTTGCTTAGAAACGAGGTATGACGGTTCAATCCCTTACTTGCGCCATTACGAACCTTCGGGATTCGTATAAGCGAAGGCAAACTTTTTGATGAAATGTTCGTGTCTTTCGATAGACGTGTGAAGTTCGCTATCCCGCACTGGATGGGAGATAGCTCATTATAATGGCAATTACATTCGGACAAAATATAATCGATGAAAAAAGGTACCTCTAGGAATTACGGGCGTGATCGTGCTTATTTATTTGATTTTTATTTAATATCAGCTGATTAGATGTCTTTCCACGTTTTTAGCAAAGTAAAAAGAGCTGCGGTACGTAGATATAGGCCCTATAAAATGAATGGAGCGAAAATGGCGGGTCTGCATGCCGAATTCATAAAAATAAACGTGCGCAGAGCCCCAATCTTTGCTCATTTTATTTGTGGCGACCTATACGCGGCATGCTACTGCCGCCGCCGCGCGCCGGTCTTCGTTGCAATATTTATTTACAATTGTGTTATTAAACGTTGTTCGAGGTCATAGACTCGTAGTTTAGTTACGGCTTTGATACGGCTCGAAGTTAGGGTTGCCATTTATTTTTATACCAACCACATATAGTATTTTCGATATTTGTTACATCTAAAAATATCGTAGATGGCGAAATATGATAGAAAAACTTACTGCCATTTGTTTGGTCTAAGTACTTAGGTAGGTACTATGTTCAGAATTTAGTTTTTGTATAAAAAATATTGTTCCTTATTTTTTTATGCAAAAGTAGTGCGGTCATATGAATTCATATGATTATGTAGATTGTACCAATTTTGTACTGTAGTAGTCGGCCCACTAATATATGTAGTAGGGTTGGCAACCCTATTTGAAAATAAGACAGTGGGTACTTTTAAGTCTTGTCTGCATGTTATATTTACACCACCCCCTGGATTGGACGGGTCAGCTAGGAGTTAAGTGATTTAAAAAGTACTATCTCTGTCTGCGCCATAATAAGCGTGGACACTCCATTCCCCGGGATAAAAAGGAACTTATACATTGACCCGGTATATAAGCTATCATCATGGCAAGTTTCGTCAAAACCCGTATAGTAGTTTCGTGTGATAGGTATGTGATCAGACATAAGTACATAAAGTTTCAAATATTTTCCTTAAAATAAATCTTATTTTTCAGATTTTATCGCGTTTATTTTATGTTTTTCCGTTCCCGACGTTTCGGCTGCTTTACAGCAACCATGGTCACTGGAGGACTGACGTGTTTGACGTCCTACTGTCATAGTTTGAACTGGAGTACCCTAATATTTGGTTGTTGCTTGCGGTCCGATCTATGCAGAATGTGCTCAGTGTCTTGGTTTTTATTTAATTACTGGATCCCAAGTCGGTGGTAGCACTCAGCCATCATCCCTATTGAAATTAGGATGATTTTTTAAATTTCAATGACCTCACGTATCATCCTTGGTCGGAATCGTTATTCTTTTGCGAGGATATGTGGTCTATCAAATGTGATATAATGGCGGGTGCGATCCTGTACATGTTCACAGATTTCAGACTTCGTGAAGCGCCGGTGTTTCACATCAGCGATGTGTTCTTTTGCTCGGGTTTTTATTGATCTATTTTCCTTACGACTAACTAACACAACACATTATATAAGCATGCGTGTAGTCCCCCAAGTGGTAGGCAGAGATTCATAGTTGTACACTCTCATTTTGCTGATGGTATTAAGTCCCAATGGGTAAGTCATTTACCGATAGGATTTCCAGACATGGCTTTGGGCTGTTTTGTTACCGACTTGTGTTGTTTGGCTGTGTCGTGTCGGCAATCGGACGTCCATAATGTTCCGATAGCGACGTGATAAGCGAGCTCTCGTCGTGATACCAGCCGTTAGATTTATATTATGTATAGCTCACGTAATAATCTTAAAACATTTAAAAAAATGTCTAATCATTTCGCGTTGTAGGTATATCTAATTGAATGCCTTAGTATTTTTTAAGATAAAGTGTTATTTAAAATGAAAGGGGCTCTGTATTTATTATATAATAGGCTGTGGGGGGATAGAGATTTATAGTATATATTACGCAAGATTTTTGGGTGAGATGGTTCAAATAGTTGTAAAAACATCTTACATTATAAATGGCCAACGTCAAATTAGATGAGTATTTTTTTGTTCTGTATAAAGCCTTATATCCTAGAACTTGAGTAAACAAATAAACAAAATCTGGCTGACCCCACCCTGTTCTCCCCCAGTTAGGTTATTCTCCGGCTATAGGCATCGCTGATAGCGTACAAGTACCGACGCATCCCGCCATTCTATGCGACAATTTATTTATAGACTCGCTGCTATTCTTACTATGTTTTGTGATGCATTCTTACACCGAATATATTCTCACGTGTAAAATAAAGTAAATTGTAATAGTTTTTGTACATAAGCTACATAAAGTATAGTTTTGTTACACAGGTAGATTGTATTTACTGCAAATTTTACCAACATTATCAACACGTTACTAGTTTTTTTTTGCTTGCTTTGCGCATTATGACACCGCTGTTTGGGTCCGCAGTCTACTGACTGTGGTGGGATGCGCGGAGGCAATTTACGCGCTTAAGGTGGAGATAATGCAAACGGAGAAATTGCAATAACTGCTCATTGAAATAAAAACGAATTTTAAGGATTTTATCACGTTTATTTTATGATTTACATTCCCGACGTTTCGGCTGCTTTACATCAACCGTGGTCACGGGAGGACTGTCGGGAACGTAAAATGAATGCGATAAATTCCTTAAAATTAGTTTTATTTCAATGTGTAGTATTCGTGTAAATATAAGAAGTCTATATTGCAATAATTGCGTTGTGTTTCTATGAGTTTATTGACGAGTCCTTTTGTCCACCAAGGTTCATCATGTCCTTCTTATTTTGTTTAATGTTTTTTTAACTGACTGACTGACAGACAACGCTCAGCCTAAACTGGTGGACCTAGAGATGCACTAAGGGGGGATATTTCGAAAATTCGACCCCAGGTCGAAAGTTTGTTTCAAAAATCATTTTCTTAAAATTTCCATAATATTAATAGGTATATTACATTGCGCATGATAATATTATCGAATAATAATTATGTATGTGTCATTGACCTTACAAAAATCCGGTACAGAGTAAATGTATGCAGCTACTATGCATACAATATTTGGGTATTATTAATATCTATTTCACAAATGATAGAATTCGTACAACTTCTATCGACTTATACCATATCATTTACATTGTTGCCCAACTTACCGCCTACATTAGGCCTACCTGTACCAAGTCGAGTGGTGTGTCGTTATATTTTTCTAAGTATGTAAGGTATTATTTCTATGGACCCATGTCGGTCAAAGCAGCCTTTAAGAATCGGACCCCTCTCGCGGCAACAGGCCAAGCCAAGGTCGTGCCTCCTGTGGCGCCCTTGACCTTGAGCTAGTTGCCTCCTGCCCCCTGGGTTCGAGCGCACTCTGCGTTCGCCTAACTCGGGTAACATCATACTAAAAAAAGCGTCCGGCGGTATGCGTTCCACGTTCTTTGTAATTTGTGAGCTTAATATCAACTCAGCAAACAGCAGAGAACTGCGGTGAGCAACCCATGCATTTCAAAGAACGCGGAACGTAGAATGCTGAACGCTCTTATGACCGCGCGGGGTTTTTGGATATCCACAGGGCGGGTGGTGCTATACCAACCGGTAGGCTGATAACGTATCTTGCAATAGACTAGCGATAGCAAAGACCGTGAAATATTTGCTTTCAAATCGCAAAATTGTATTTCGTGTGTTCGACGCAGCACTACGTAATACGAATTTGGGATTCGAAAGCAATTGTTGCGAGATTATTAATATCGGTTCGCTATTGTATGATACGTAGTCAGGGGGCCCTGGCTGGTACCCATTTTACCCCCGACGTAAGAAGAGAGTGTAATAAGTTTCAGGTATTTGAATTTCTGCGTGTCTGTCCGAGGCATCTTAGCTGGAAAAGGTGTGGACCGATTTGAATGCGGTTTTTGTATCATTTTTGCTTGTCACCAGGCGAGGACAATGGCTTGTCAGGTGGCGGGGGCGGGGACCCGGCGGTGCTGGCGGTGGGGCCGGCGCGGCGCCCGCTCACGTACACACGCGACGAGCTGCTGCGCCTGCGCAATTCGCCGCTCGTCAAGCGCAACCTGGAGAACGCATTCGCCGGATGCGAGGCACTTGCACTGTGAGTATGGGAATAAGTTGTATTTTCTCCCGCCATGCTACTTCCCTGCAGTTTTTGTCAGTATACCTATATTTCCGATGGTATTAGGTTCCAGTATAGGAGCCTACGGCCAGGAATAAATTATAGGCTACGCGATCTTCCTTAGAAATTCTTAACACAAAACTTGCGAAGAACTGATTTCTTCATTTGGATTTCTAAGTGTAGTATCGTCCATTTCATTCCTCTTGTTTTAACACATTCTGGGACAGCAAACACAACACAATCGACTCATAGTTGTATGGTGATGGCGCTTGTGGGAAATTTCCTATAATGAAACTGCCTCAGTGACAATTGCAGTGCTATTGTTATCCCATTTCATGACCATTGTGTTAGTAGATTCCGGGCCCTGGTAAAGATGTATAAAATCGTATTTCCTAATGACCATCTGTTGACAATCATTTTTTAAGTTGAGGGTAGCCGTAACATTTGGGGATCCTGTTTAACGACATTGGCTAAGTGTAGTACTTATTGTTTTTTTGTTATTCGTAACAGTGTACTGAAGAGGCGTTCCGATTCACCCAACGAAGACGACCGAGGTGCCAAGGGGGATGCACCCAACGAAAACCATAAGGTGGTTGGGCCGTTCACACTATCAGTATTATTTACGAATATATTAACAAATATATTTAATATTTATAATTTTATCATGCTCATAAACATTGCTACAGTCCATACATAAACATTGGTATCTGAGAGCCAATCACAGGTCTCCACGTATAGATATAGAATAACTTGCTAAGGTGTAAACATACATTAAAAATTGCAAAATAAACCTTAAAGCATAACTAGTATCTATCTGAAAAAAAAAATGTGGTCATAATGGAATAGTTACCATTACATTTACCAGTATGTGTGTGTATGGTAGGGTGTGTACGGGCGCGACCGCGAGCGTCGGTCGGCGGACCCGCGCGAGCGCGTGCGCAAGGAGAGCGAGCCGAGCGGCGGCGGCATCGTGCTGTCGCCGCAGCGCCGCTCCTTCACGTCGGGCTGCGGCGCGCCCGCCGCCAGCGCGCTGCCCGCGCCGCAGCTCGCGCGCACCCGCCCCGAGTCGCCGCTGCCGCTGCCCGCGCAGCACCCGCCGCACCAGCCGCACCAGCCCCACCAGCCGCACCAGACCCACCAGCCGCACGCCGCCAAGACCGAACAACAGGGTGAGACTATTTATCGTCCATTAGGTAACATAACCAAACATGATTATGAAAAGAAATGACTAAACAAACGGTGGGCAAATATAAATAAATAATAACTTCCGATTTTATAGACGTTTTATATGTTTATCAAACGTCATATAGTACTGCGCACAAGAGTTTTGCTTTGCTTAAATTCTGGGGTAAATATAGAAGGTTTAACAATAATAGTGTAAAATATTTAAACAGGGCCATTAGCAGGTTGTAAAAATAAAATTCCCGATAAAATAAATCAAATTATTAGACGATTAAAAAAATACATTCTGCACTGAGCGCGTGCCCAAACACTACTGGGTAGCCTTGTTTGAAAAAAAAAATCAAACAATTTACACAATAATTTGATACGTCAACGTGATATAAATCATGTTGATGTATCAAATTATTGTGTAGTTAGTTAAGCTCCATATAAAATAATAAAGATAATTCAATCTCTCGTACATTTGATTCTGAGGCGGTACTAAGTTCGCACAGCGGGACAGCTTGTATTCAATATTGAGAGACATCCAACTTAGTTTTATTATTAATTACTAGCTGTTGCCCGCGACTTCGTCCGCGTGGTATTTAACAAAGACAACCGTTGACAACAGCCTGCTCGCCAATTCTGAGCCCGCGGGACGCATTGCAGGTTATTGCTATCAAACTTAATCAGGCGCTGCGCTGCAACATTGGTTTTAATTTTTTTCGTGAGATCCTATTTTTTTTTCTAAATAAAAGTAGCCTAAGTTACTCCTTGTTACATCAGCTATCTGCCAGTGAAAGTCCCGTCAAAATCGGTCCGGCCATTTCAGAGATTAGCCGGAACAAACAGGCAGACAGACAGACAGACAAAATTTAAAAAAATGTTGTTTCGGTATAGGTAACGTGTATACATCCAAATGCACTTAGTAAAAAGCGGTTATTTTAATATTACAAACAGACACTCCAATTTTATTTATATGTATAGATATGTATAGGTATATTAATGGCCCGCACATAGTCAATGTAGTTTTCTGCACCGACGATATTTAATTTAGCAGTTCATTGCTCATTAAATATGATAGCGAAGGCCTAGAGCAACGTTGGCAGACACAGGTGATGCTTGTCTCAAGATTTGACACGCGTTGTATAATGCTGCCTACATTATATCGATGACGTTACGATCTGTATTAATAGAGAACGCTATTATTTTATAGCGTTTCTCTCCGACATTTGATTTTATACAAATGGGTACGTGTAACATCGACGATGCAACTCTTGTGTTATGGGTACCGTACAACGGACTGGGGGTCAACCCAGTATATAATACTTATAAATATTTTAGACGTCTACGGCTCGGGTACAAGCGTTCGTGCCACAGATATATGAGAGGAGATATGTTATGAAAGCGGTGGGCTTGCGCTCACATTTAGCCAAAATTACGCTAACATAGAGTTTTCGCCGTCAGTCGACTGCAACTGCACGTCGGTATCGGAGCTCTAACTTTTTTTTTTAATGCCGTGTTATTCCGTGGTTGTGTGCAAAAATACTAGCAGCAAAGTGAACTACGCGAAAGATGGAATCTCATTTCACCAGCCAATATTAAGTATTTTATTTATTCGTCTTTAAAATCATTAAAAACAACAAATCAAAAAATATTTAATGCCTTTATTATGTTATTTTAGTTTTCATGTAGCACAACGACTTTTTATTTTTATACAATATACATGGCTCTTTAAGTACCACCTATGTTAGCTACTGAGTGAATGTACGAGGCAATGGATAGATCATCTAACGATACTTTGAATAAACTGGTGCGTCGCGTGGTACGGCCGCTGTATGCGGCGACGACGCAGCACGCACCGAATTATTGGCACGCGTGTGTGTGTGAGACTTCGTATTGGTTGGTTTTATGTAATTGCATGTGTTTTGTGGCGAGTGGTGGGGAACAAAACGGAGACAGCGAGTTCCCATACATTTTGAACCGCACGGCATATCTCTCGTGATCTGTGGTTCGTGCTGTTAATATCAAATGTATGTATATTGAGTCAGGCGGTCGGCGCATCGGGTCTGGTCGCATCATGGTGCGCGACGTGCCGGCGGGCGCGTGGGAGGAGGGCGAGTACCGCGCGCCGGAGCCCTACCGGCCGCCGGCGCGCGACCACCCGCGCGACCGCGACCACCCGCGCGACCGCGACCACCCCAAACCCAACAACGACAGGTAACAACAGCCGTACATGTACACAATAATGTTGTCTCTACTCTATCAGCTGAAAGCCGTCCATTGCTGGACATAGGCCTCCCCCAATGACTTCCACACATCACGGTCCTCCGCCACTCGCATCCAACGGCTTCCTGCGACGCGTGTGATATCATCGGTCCATCTTGTGGGGGGCCGTCCTACACTACGTATTCAGGTAATGTTGTACTTGCTCCAAAAAACTAGGTCTTATTCAGATAAAAAAAAACATGTTTTTACCCTCGATAACATTATGATAGTGACAGCTGCATAAGCAAGATGTGTGCATAGAAATTTGCATTGGAGTGAGTGAGATTTGAGTTTTCAGTTATCTTACTTACCATATCTGTCTTGTGACTGTGGAGGAAAAAATAGTGTTTAACAGAGTTGCACACCAGCTTAGCTTCATGGCCTTAGTGTGATGATAGGGGAAGTTCTGTAGCGCTACAGTCGCGAGTCATTACGACCACAACTTTTACTGAAATGCATACGCCTGAAAAACAACTTGACACAAATTTCGAAAGGCGTTCAGATTTCGACGATGAACGATGTTTGTCTTCAATGAACAGCAAGGGGCATTGAGAATAAAATTTGAAATAGATTTCTACTAAAAAAATTGATATAATAGTACAAACATTCGTGCTCATCACACAAAGCTTGTGTCCCTACCAGGATCCGAACCCGGAACCCTCGGCACAGAAATCAGGGTACCTACCACCTGCGCTAATCAGGCCATCTATAATAATGAATCAGAATCAGAATATTTTTTATTCACGTAGACCATTATTGTACAGTACTTATGAATCGTCAAGTTACAAAAATATTATGCTACTGCTTTACCACCCGTTCGGAATGCCGTTCCTATGGAGAAGAACGGGCAAGAAACTCCATGGTTGCTCTTTTTTTTAAATAGATCTTTTACAATGAGAAATATAACCCAACTCACTTAGCTCAAGATGCGTGTACGATGTTATCTTTTACTTTGGACCGACGATTGTCGGGCTGTTTATAAGCGAGTTAGGTCGAGAGTTATTCTAACCCACAGGAGGCTACTATAGGATTCAAATAAATATCGTCTCAGAAATATGTATGTTATTTTCCTGTGTGCAGGTTCGAGCGGCGCTCGTTCGGCCGCGACTCCTACTCCTCTGACATCAAGAGGGAACGGGACGATCGATTCGTCAACGAGAAGCTTCATAGGTAACTTTTTTTATACACATACCCTCAAATTTATAGATAGTTATAAAACCATTATAACGCACTTTTCCCGCTGAAAAGTTCGTTATAATGACACTATAATCCATTATATATTTCTATATATTTGGGGTATACACTTTACAGAACACCGGAGTACCAACCTAATTATTAATACAGCTTAATAAAAACCTATTTATTTATACTCGGAGCGTTCAGGACGAGAGTTTAAAACACTCATTATCCCCTATCGATCTATCTTTTAAATGACTTGAATGCGTTCTGTAAAACAATTAATTACTAATTGTAAATCGATTTGACTACCGATACTACATTGTACAAAATATTCAGTACCTTACCTTTGATATCTCTCGTTCTGCCTCGTAGTGTGTATATTTTGGTAATAACATATGAGTCATAACTTTTTGTTAATTGTAGGGAAGACAACCGCAGATCCGGTGGTCGCTACGGTCATAGGCGACACGAGAAGGAGGATGAACCGGAATGGTAAGAAAATATTTTTATTTTGACATTTACAATCTTAATAATTTATCGTCCGGTACCTATCTATAATATAATAATATCGCCAGACGAACACACCAACTATACGGTCTCACACTAAGCAACGCTTGTATTATGGGTACCGGACTGAGGGCGAACTCAGTATATAACACTTATATAGATATTAAACATCCATGACTGGTACAAACATCCATGCTCATTACACAAAGCTTGTCCCTACCAGGATTCGAACCCGGAACCCTCGGCGCAGAATGTAGGGTCACGCGCAGGGCGCCAATCGGGTCGTCAATCTCTATACCAAATTTCATTAAAATTTGTTCAGCTGTTTATTTTGTACTTTTTTCAAAATCTGGATTCAAATCTGAGACCATTGGTACTGAAAGCAGGGTCAATGCTATCTGTGCCTATCAGGTCCCTAACAATGTATAAATTTTGTGACTAGAGAAAAAGGCAATGGACATTGAGTAATTATACCTAACTGATACAGTTGTTGGTATACTGTAATTACACTTATACTGTCATTAAAGTTATGTGGTATTTGAACCCGCAGGTTCAGCGGAGGGCCCACATCTAAGCTGGAGACGATCGAGCTGCGCGGCTTCGACGAGCCGAAGAGCGAGCCGACCAAGAAGAACGGCGCCGCCAACAACAAAGACACTGATGTGAGGACTCTCTCTGATCTAAACACACGAATGTATCCCACCGGGGTAGGCTGAGACCACATATAGGTTTTTTTTGCGTAAAATAATTAAATCACACAACCGTATATTTTTTTTTTAGAAAATTCTCTCTTTTTTAGGTATTTTGCCAATGTCAAGTCGAATGTTTTTTTTTAAATATCAAACATGGGAGATTCTATGCACGCCTAGTCCATAGACTAGGCCTAATAAACCCCCCCTAACCGTATCAGTAAAGTTGAGGATACTTTACTGACAAATTACCGGACTTCTTGGGAGAACTGGAAAAGTCATGTTTTACTACACATAATGGTTAATATTCCACCAAAATTACACATTATATTACATTTAGATTAAACATAAAACAAAATTGATAATCTTCCTCTTCGACTACCCCTAAAAAGTCCAAATAGTAATATTGTAGTGGGTTACAACAAATATTTGTAACAAATAATTATTATTACATTGCAATAACTTACGATAACCGCATTTAAAACCGATTTTTTCTGCACACTGGCAAGTCAAATAATAGACTCGTCCGACTACCGTAAACAAGTGACTATCTCGTTCTTCCGCCGCGCGTCCCGCACGCGACGCACACCGCAAGCGGAACATGACCGTTGTGCTGATTTGCTATTCTAGTGTAACTTATATCAATGGCTGGGTATTATACAGGATGTGTTTGTACAGAAGTGGAGCAACAGCGGCGGGTCGCGGTCGCCGGCCGGCGAGCGCTGGCGGGAGACTTCCTCGCCCCTCGCGCAGCCAGCAGACGACTCCGCCACTACTAACAATGTAAGCTATACACTATGTACACTGCCTGTATTATAACCCATTTTGTTCCCGCGATTGCGCCCGCGCAACTATTGATTTTCTTTACTACTCGACTCCCAATGGTCGCTAATGATTCTAAATAAGAAAATTAATCGTCTTTATTATTATTCTTTTGTGATTTCTTCCCATGTTCTAATAGTTATTCTGGTCTGTTCTGGGCGCAGAAAAATCATGAGAATTGGCCCACCAGTTCTTGAGTTTTAATGGTGTAACTAACACGACTTTGTTTTATATATATATAGACTAGCTTTGTGCCCAACATGATTTAAAAAAAAACTGTAAATTCGGCTTCCACCTTTATGGGGTAAAGTTGGTGTATATAAACATTAACCCCCCATTAAGGTTGAATTTACTAAAATCCCTCCTAAGTGCACCTCTAGGGTACTCCAAGAACATATGCTTTAAATTTCAAATCTCTAGGTCTAGCGTTGTAGGCTGCGCCTTATCAGTCACTCAGTTTTAAGAATGTTATTTTATAGATATGTATAGATGATTGAATTTTGGTTCAGGACAAGGACTCCGGCGTGGAGTCGAAGAGTTCGGAGCCGCAGCAGAACAACGAGCAGGCTGAGTTCAACCTGGACGAGTTCCTCAAGTTCGACACCATCCCGGACGTGCTCACCGTACGTAAACAGCACCCGGGATATTATCCTTGAACATATATATTCAATAGCTGTATATATATAATACCAGCCCTTTTAATGTCCCACTTTTGGGCACGGGCCTCCCCTCAATGCGAGGGGGATTAGGCCATAGTCCACCACGCTGGCCCAGTGCGGGTTGGTGGACTTCACACGTCTTTCGAGGTGTTATCTTAGACATGTTTTCCTCATGATGTTTTCCTCCTCTGTTTAGCAAGTGGCAATCATGGCTGAAAATGAGATTCGTACATGAAATCCAGAAATCCCAGAGGAGCGAGCCGGGGTGTTTTCCTGCGATGTTTTTCGGTGTTTTTGATAGAATGTAATAATAATAATATCGCCAGACGACCATACTAACCATACGGTCCCACACTAAGCAACGCATGTATTATGGGTACCGTACAATAGACTGAGGGCGAACTCAGTATATAATACTTAGATAGATATTTGTTTATATTGAACATCCATGGCTCGGGTACAATGCTCATCACGCAAAGTTTGTCCCTACGAGAATTCGAGCCCAGGACCCTCAGCGTAGAATGCAGGGTCACCACCAACTGCGCTAATCAGGTCGTCAATATAGTTTCACGGTTGTTTTGTTCTCCAGAACGGCGGCGGTGAGTCGGAGGGCGGCAGCCGGTTCAGCCGGTGGTTCCGTCGCGAGAGCCCCACCAACGACAAGCATTATGAGCGGCTGCTGCACAATATGGTCGACGGTGAGTCGAAAATATAATTTCATTTACTTTATAAAGAAAGTGTATAATAATTATACACGTCGGGATAAAAAATGGGATTATGTAGCGCCTGTGTTATGCTGACTATACATAGAGTCGAGTATCGAGACTTTACTGTCAGCAGACTACAGTATACAGGATCGTTCAGAGTAGATTTACTATTCCTGGAACCTGCGCTTATTTAGTTCATTTTCAAATGCTGTTTTTTTTCGTGAGCATACAGCATCGGTTGAGTTAAGAATACTAATGGGATGAAATAAGAATGTAAAATCAAATATTTAGTGCGTAAAGCAATTGAAATCCGTTTAATTAAGATAAAAATAATGGTAGATTATGGGATGGAAACGAAACGAGATAAAAAGTATAGTTTGTAAGGTCGGAATTTTCTACTAGAATTATATCTTTTCGGTTCGCTCAGAGTTGCAATCAATTGATGACTTCTATCTGTTTTTTATTACTCAGAATTGGACAACAGTCGCGCCTCAGAGCCGAGCCCCGGCCCGGGCCCGGGTCCAGGCATGGGCGTAGGCGTGGGCGGCGTAGGGTCGGGCCACGTGTTCGCGCCCATCTCGCCCGCCGCGCGACCCTTCGCGCCGCAGGCGCCGCCCGCCTCCTCGCTGTTCGACCTGCTGCTCCGCGCTAACAACAACCATGACCACAGACCCGGTGAGAACACACACAAATGAATTATTTCATATCTGACACTTAATTTGAGTTTGGAAACATTTACAGTGCCCAAAATTATGCTTTTATATAAGATTCAAGACCAAATTATATTAATCAAATAAAATATTATTAACACACATTATACAGCTTGGTGTAATTCCGCAACTAGGCATATAAAACAATTTTGATCGTTATAAATAAATTAGATTCGCTCCAAACGACTCGACTGTCGTTCATGTGAAATGTAAAATTTAGTTACGCAGACGCTCGAGGAGGCGCTTCGAATCGGCACAAAAAATAGTTGTCATTATGTACATGGAGTGTATTGGTTATACGATGTCGATGCTAATGAGCGTGCGCGGCGCAGAGCTGGGCGGCGCGGCCGGCGCCAAGATGCAGAGCCTGGAGGAGCTGGAGGCGCGGCTGCGGCCGCCGCACTCCGCGCAGCCCCCCGCGCAGCACCCCGCGCACCACACCGTACCTGACCACGATCTCACCGCCTTCAAGCGACTCGTGAGCATACACCACCATTATACGAACCAAGAGAAACCAGCCCGCCTGTTCAAACTTGTGTGAAGTTTATCAAACCTCACGGGTCCAGCGGGCTATACTATGATCTAAAATCTAAATCGTCCTCATATTGAGGAAAAATGTGCCCAGTATAACGGAAATAGGCTCGCCCCCTATTATGTTTGATCCAATATAATACCGTCGACAAAATGTGGGTACACTGTAGTGCACCTCTGCCTGGGTAGGCATTCAGGGATTAAAGGCGTGATGGTGTATTTATTTTATTTTATTTAGCACAATTGGTAGTATGGTGACTCATTTTGCACATTGGTTTCTGTAGCGAGGGTCCCGGGTTCAAATCCCGATAGAACCAAACTGAGATGAGCACGAATATTTGTACCTAAGTCATGGACGTTTAATATCTATAAAAGTAATTATATACTAGGACCGCCCCCGTTCCCATTGTACGGTACCCATAATAGTAGCGTTGCTTGGCGAGTTCGTCTGATGACATTATTATTATGACGGCCTGATTAGCGCAGTGGTAGTGACTCTGCTTTCTGCGCCGAGGGTCCCGGGTTCGAATCCTGGTAGCGACACAAGCTTTGTGTGATGAGCACGAATGTTTGTACCGAGTCATGGATGTTTAATATGTATATAAGTACTAGCTGCGCCCCGCGGTATTACCCGCAATTAAAAAGTATGTCTATCCCACGGGAAGCCATTTTACCGGGATAAAAAGTATGCCTATGTGCTATTCCAGACTATAATCTATCTCTGTGCCAAATTTCATCCAGATCCGTTCAGCCGTTCTGGCGTGAAAGAGTAACAAACATCCATCCATCCATCCAAACTTTCACATTTATAATATTAGTGTAGAGTATAGATTAGTATAGATTATATACTGAGTTCGCCCTCAGTCCATTGTACGGTACCCATAACACAAGCGTTAAGCTTAATGTGGGACCGTATAGTTGGTGTGCTCGTATGGCGATATTTATTTATTTATTTTAATAATCACAAAAGTTGTTTATATAGGTAAAATTATAATAATTTGCCCCTAACGTGTGTGTTGTGTGTGGTAGCTGGCGCAGGTGTCGGGCGGGCACGCCGTCACCGCGGCCGCGGAGCCGCCGCGACACGCGCCGCCGCAGAACATGAGCCTGCTGCAGGTAAGTTTTTTTATATATGTATAGTTTTTAATTGGTGGTAGGCTTCGGCCGTGGCTAGTCACCACCCACTGAACAAAGCCATGTCGCCAAGCGGCCTAGCCGTGTTCCGGCATGATGTTCGGTGTTGCCATACATGGAAGGCGGGTCAGATCAGTTGCGCTGCATGTGCCTAGTGAATGTAGCGTCTCTATCTACTGCCGCCTTCCTACCTAGGCAAGTATGCTCCATCGTAGATCTCATCGTCACTTACCATCAGGTGAGATCGAGATCAAATACTTGCCTATAATGTAATAAAAAAAAAAAATATAAGAATGGCTCCTCCTAATAAGCTGCAACATGTGCTAGGAGTGGGCTCACGTCAACAGCTTAATGGCCAGTGGTGCAGTATATTACACTGACTTGGGGCCCAATTCTGCTAATATAAATAAAATGTCCCAATTCTGCTAATTAAAAAAGAACTCAAAAAAAGAAAACTATTTTATATTGACGTCGGCTTCCAGTGGTGAGATTATCCTGTGACGTTTTTTAGATCAGTATCAATAACAGTTCTATATGTAATACACTCCTGTCCTCAAAAAAGTAAAATACTAGGGCTGTCCAAATGTTTGCTTTTACTGTATAATTAGTATCTATAGCAGTGATAGCCAAGTTGGTAGAACGCTTGCCTCGGTAACGAGGATTGCAGGTTCAAACCCCGGCTCGCACCTCTGGGATTTTTCATGTGTGAATCTCATTTTCAACCATGATTATCACTTGCTTAACGGTGAAGGAAAACATCGTGAGGAAACCTGCTTGTCTGAGGGAACCCCTCGAAAGACGTGTGAAGTCCGCCAACCCGCACTGGGCCAGCGTGGTGGACCATGGCCTAATCCCCCCCTCGCATTGAGGGGAGGCCCGTGCCCAGCAGTGGGACATTAAAAAGGGCTGGAATTATTATTATTATATATTAGTATCTGAACTTATACTGTATACTTCAATGTATTATATTCCGTTCATTACATTCCGTTGATAAAAGATATTATTATACTCGTACCACAAGTTTGGCGGGAAACTAATCTTGCCCTCGATATTCAGATGCTGAATAAGAGCATGGAGCAGCAACAGAAGGCGCAGCAACAGCAACAACAGCAGCAACAACAGCAGCAGCAGCAGCAACAACAACAGCAACAGCAGCAGCAACAGCCGCACATACCACAGGAGCTCCTATACAAGCTCTTGCAAGTGCAGGTCAGTAGAAATATACAGGTTTTATAGAGACCAGTCCAAACCCATCCAAAGCTAGTAGAGGCGATTGTTATTGTTATGGCTCATTCGTAGCCCAGCCGTGCTGAGGATGCATCGTTTAGAGGCGAAACACGTGTCGAATACTTTTTAACCGACTTCAAAAATGAGGAGGTTCTCAATTCGGTTGTATTTTTTTTTTAGATTCTAAATCTAATCTAAATTCTAATTCTAACTAACATCTTAGAGGAGTTGGGTGTTGTTGGCTTCTTTAATTCTCGATCAAACTTGTTTGGTTTATTATTGGAAAAGTTGACAAACCGAGGGTCAGTGTTGGGTCCCTTTTCCCCCATTTGTTTAACAATGGATTTCCGCCAAGTATCATCTAGTTCTATCAATTATATTGTTATACTATTGTTGTAGCGTCAGCAACAAGCGGCGGCTGCGGCGGCCGGCGGCGGCGAGATGGCCGGCATGACGGCCACCGACCGCGAACTGCTGCAGCGGCCCGAGGCGCAGGCCATCGTGCACGGTGAGCGCTCACACATTTATATAATACTTACAAAACCATTACAAAGCATTTGCAAAGTACTTTTTTATACCAATGTGAATAAATATCGCCATACACACCCACTGTATGGCCCCCCGTTACCTAACAAAATGAATCCCCCAAAGCTGCAGACAGTTTTCTTTCATTAGCAATGGCGTTACAAAACTAATTTCTTCTCGGAAATAAACCAATAAATTAGAGGGTAATGATCTGACTATGATCTTCCGTAATTTCGATGCAATTGATAGAATATTTCAGGGTATGATTGTCATTTAAATGTCCAGGTCTCAAGTGTGGCGAGATCACAGCCCAGCACCTGATGCAGCAGCTCAGCAACCCGGGGCTGCAGAGCCGGCACCGCGAAGTGCTGCTCACCATACTGCGTCTGCACCAGAGACAGGTCAGTTGGCCCATCATAGCATTTTTTTGGGTTCTCTTTATTGACATATCATGACTTCGTTTGGATGGACTTTAGTTTTTCCAGTGGGAATAGAGTCGGAATCAGAATATTTTTTACTCTTATAAGGGAGGGTTATTGTTATTAGTTCAAACTTGTTGTTTTTAAAGTCATTTTATTTATTTTAACCATAAATCAGTCTCACATGTTTCCTTATAGTCTTTGTTATGGGGTACTGCGAATAAAATAAAGGACTGATAAATCAACATTTACATAAGCTCGAACAATTGTAATACATTAATTAAAAATAACTACGAGCTTACATTGGTGACAGGTTCCATAACTGTTGCAAAGTAATTAGCAAGTAGGTACTATATAAGTGGCCAGTCAGTCAGCTGTTGCGTAGACTTGTGTGCGCGGGCGCAGCCCCGGTGACACCGTCATGCGCACACGTCACAAATGCATATGTTTGTGTCGCAGATGGAGTCCCCGCTGGCGGGCGGCGCGGCGCCGCACCTGGCGGTACCGCCGCACCAGCCGCTGCGTCTCTCGCCGCTGCCGCATCAGGGTGAGCGACAATACAAAACACTATACACTGTTACCAGTTCTTAATTCTGTCCCGCTTTGTAATGGAGGGAAGTGGATAATTTTCTTCCAACTCCTCCTATTTTTATCTTTCGATTAAATTCGTGCGGGTTCCAAGACAATTAACTTTATCCCGGGACTCGCCGAGGGTCAAATCTCGGTGTCATTATGGGACACCATTGTAGATCCTGGCTTACAGGAGTAGCAGTGGTGGGAGTGTGTGGCGGGGCCTAGTCCCAAAAAAAACCACTACACTAAACTAAACTACACACTACACATATAACCGATGCTAGTTCTACCATACATTCCAGACACTGAAAATCTGCTCAAAGTGAAAAACAAACTTTGGACATAACATTCAACTTATAGTCGCTATGGCGTAAAAATCTACACTTGCCAGTTTTCAGTCAAAAGTGATGATTGCGATGTCATTGCCATTTGATTTTGTGCCGATTATACAGGGTAATTCAGAAAGGGTATACGAAGCTTTGAACTTGCGCTTCTTCAGAGAGTAGTCATGATACCGACACTGTTGATTGATGATTATGATTTGACACTGGCAGCAGTGTCTCGAATGTCCAAAAAAAAATGTAGCTTAGCTCCATTCAATCAGATTTTAAGAGTATGTCCGTGCTTATTCGTCGATATTAGAAAATAATTCGCACAATGCCCCTATACGCTCGCGCTGCGATGCACAGTTGGGGTCTTAAGCCGATGTTTATGATGTATGGATGTTCAACGAATCATAATGTAATTGTATATCGTGACGCTTTGCCCCTTCGGACGCAGCTTTCTGTGTGTCGCCAATAATGGCCACCAGTCCCAACACGCTGGCCGTGAACAATCCAGGTACCGTCAAAATTAACATATACACCAGGGATTCCCAAACTATTTTGGACAAGAGACCCCTTTTCCAAAATGAAGTGATAGCCAAATTACTTTAAAAATCCTATTTCTAGTTTTTTTTTCCTATTGATACGAAATAATAATTTCATCTTGTACGAACTTGTGCACGCTTATCGACTTGTTGAGTTTTTCAAAAGGACAACAATGATACTTCCTACTAAAATATTAGTCATTCTTATAACAAGTTGGTATATTGGTGACACAACTTATACAGTATCTTGAAAGTGTCAAACGAGAACTTGTGTTTAATTAATAGGGGTCGATTTTTAGAAGTCGTCGACCCCTAAAATCAGTTTTCGTTTATGTCAACCCCTGGGAAACCAATATCGACCACTTTGGGAATCCCTGATTTACACCATTACGGCTGCATTTCCCAAAGGGGAAGGCAGCGGTGCACGGCAGTGCGCCCGTATTTCGCCCATAGTATTTTGGTTCGACCACTTTGGTGGAGGACGATTTGGCGAACTTAACATGGTATTAGATTGTGATTGGAAATGGAATATGCATATACAATTCTACAAGTACTGTTAGACCCACAAGTCCCTTATATCGAATGCGAGAGACTTTTGAACGTTTTCAAAAACCGATCAAATGTTTCCATACATTTCACTGCCGTGGCTAGGGCTAGGTCTAACTACTAACTAGGGATTGGTAATTGTGTGGAGTGGTTCGATCACTCGAACTCGCTCTAAGGGGTCTTCATTGTAAACCATAATACTTATCATGCCTGGAATTGTTTATGTGTGTGAGTCCGGCAAGGCTATCAATATTCTTCTCAGAGGATAGTGCATATCACAGCTATACTAAATGGCTAACCTGTACAACTCGTGGTTAACGTTGTCTCCCTCCGCCAGGTGTGCCGGCGCGCATCCCGTCGCCGCGCGAGCTGGCTGCGCACACGCAGTCCATAATGCAGAACGCGCTTATCAAGAAGAAGCTGGAGGAGCAGCGCGAGAACTACCGCCGCCGCCAGGAGCTGCACCAGCCCAAGCAGGCCACGCCCATATCATTCACGCCTACCTCGGTGAGTGGCTATCCCACAGAGTACACACAGAGAAGGAATGATACTGACCTCTATTACCACTGGACTGGCGTTAGAAGTAGTAGTTTTGTGCCTATTTGATTTTCGCTATTTTAGCATTAATAGTAGTTATAGCGTGTAGTGAGTGTCCACGGAATTAATAATAAATATTGTCGACGACAACAATGTCGAAAAAAACCATCTATCGCATCCATCGCGAACTTGCGACGCGTTTGATATCATCAGCCCTCCTTTTATGAAGGCTGTTGATACACAAGCTAACCATTATAACTTATGGTTCGAAATATTTATATTGTAACAATAATAGTGTAAAATATATAAACAGGTCCAGCGGTAGGTTATAAAGGTCACATTCACGAAAAAAATATGATATTTTAAAAATAACGTTATGTACTAAGTGCGCGGTGAAACAGTACTGGTTCGGTTTCTTATAAATAACTCAAACACAGTCTACACACATATTTTATACTTAAACGTGATCGTTAGACCTACGTGTTAGCCCATTAAAATATTTTACACATTGTTTGTTACAATTATCTGTTACCTTGCGAGGCGCACACACCCTAAACTTTGTCTGATGATGCTATTTATTTAAGAGATCACTCCCAAGCTGCTTTATTATCCCAATAATCCAAGATTCTGTAACAACCTTCTGTAAATATTCTGTAATAATAGAATTGACATGCTTTGTCCAGTTTACGCAACCAATAAATGTTCGTGCTCGCTACACTGACTTGTAACTTGGCATTACTGCCCCCCCCCCCCCCCGAGGAGGTCGAGTTCCGATCCGGTTGTAGAGTTAAGAAAAAAAATGTAATGACAATTTGTAAGTGCCCCCGTAGGCCTATACGAAATAAACGATTTGACTTTGACCCCCCAGGTATTACGTAAGATGACAGCTGAGAAGGAGTCCGACGCGCCCAGTCCGAAGCAGCAGCAGTGGACCCAGCCACCCAAAATGCCACAAGGAAGGCCCATTGTCAAGGTATACTATAGTCTGGTTTTCCTTAGGAATAACAAGTAAAAAACAAACTATATTTGTTTTTCCTTGTTATTCCTAGATGTTTCGGGCCCAGTTTTGATAAATTTGCGGAAGTAAATAGTTGCATTTGTGGGCGAAATTAATTTAGTTGGGGTTTGTCCGGAGATATTTTTGTTTTTTTTTTTGGTGCGCTTTTGAAAAATATTTCGTTTCGCCTTCGCCAGTTTTTGTATTCAGGTCAACTAGTCAAGCATTTTTTTTTTGTATTTCAACCATGGCCCGAGTTGTGAAGTATTTTTTGTCTGCAGGGTAACCAGAGTGGCGCAACGCCCTCTATGGGCTACGCGACATCGCCGGACTATCAACAACATTACCTCAACCAACAACAGGTAAGCTCATCTATACATCTATACATATAAATAAAATTGGAGTGTCTATTTGTAATATTAAAATAACCGCTTTTTACTAAGTGCATTTGTATGTATACACGGTACATGTACCAAAACAACATTTTTTACAATTTTTGTCTGTATGTCTGTCTGTTTGTTCCGGCTAATCTCTAAAATGGCTGGACTGATTTTGACGGGACTTTCACTGGCAAATAGCTGATGTAACAAGGAGTAACTTGGGCTACTTTTATTTTAGAATGCTGCATGATGCAGCAGGGTTATACTAATCTTTGAACCTTCTTTAGCGAATTTATAATGATTATGTGAAGTAAGAAAAAACTGGTAGATTATTAGTGTGTAGCGAAGCGGACCCCTAATATGATATTTTGTATTTCAGCAAATGCTCGGGGGTGTCCGTTCGTTCCCGCACCCCCAACAGAGGCAGCAAGTACCTAATTCGGTGAGGAATTTGTGCAAGCTTTAAATTGGGCCTATATTGGTCGTAAAACAATAACCACAGAGCTAAGGCGTTGACACTTATAGTTCTATAGCTCTGAAGGAATCTTGAAACGTCTGCAGTTTAGTTCTTGTCAGATTTGTTATACAATATTTCACTATACATACTTTTTAAACTTGAATTACAGTGTTGGTCTAAAATTTGAAACGGCTATTATCGCTAAAATGGCAGTTTTCAAAACAGGATGTCACTAAATTTAAATGTCTTGTTCTAGTTGTTGTGGTTGCGAATTTAGATGTTCCTTGCCCGCCAGTGTATTTAAGCAATGATAAATGGCGTACAGCAGCAATGCAGCAATACAGGGCCCCAAGTCTGCTAACACAATCGATTCATAATCGAACAGCAACCGCATAGTAACTGTCACTTTTGACAGATGTCCCATACAATATCTGTCAAAAGTGACAGTTACTATGCGGTTTCTGTTCGCTTATGAATCGACTGTTAGCAGACTTGGGGCCCAGGTTAGCACGTACAGTCGGCAATGAAAGTGGTTTATCAGATTTGACAAGAACTTAAAGGCACTGTCGCACGCTGTCATTTGGAATGTTCTAAGTTCAAATTAATAACAAAAGACTACAAGAGACCGTGTCCTTGTATGATGTGCAAATGATATTCGATCTCATGGTGATAATGGAACTTGTTGGCCGACTTGACAAGCAGTGACGTCGTCTCGTATCCCCAGTATAACACAAACATGAGCAACATGACCCGCGGCATCGCCGGCGGCACCACGCTGCACAAGCTGCTGATGCAGAGCCACCAGAGGAGTCTCAATGGTAACGTGTCACCGACCGTCAATTAAATATATCAGTGAGCTTACTAACTTTACTACCTAGCTTTCTACTTCATTTTACTTAGGCCTCACACGATTCATTACTAGTTGTCTCATACAGGGTGTATCAGAAATGCGCAATAATCTTTTAGTTACACATTCGGTCACGACTAGCCCGAACCATGGCTCAGTGACAAAAGAAAAGGGAGGCCTTTGTCCAGCAGTGGGGCACACAAAACGCTATATTTTTTTTTACTAATATTTAAGTACTAAGTAAAGACAAGATTTTACGTAACTATCTTAGTTTTCGAGCTACAGGACTTTGAATATGTAACAGATTCAAATGACCAAAAATGAGTTGGATCTATGTTTACGAGTAGCGGCCACTAATATTCCGTAAAAAGAATACAATATCGCGCTCAGAACTGATATTACTAATTCATTTGCCCGCATAGCATATATGTAAAGATTATTTCGCACTTTTGAAACACCCTGTGTTCGGAGGTTTAAAACCATGGCAGCCCTATCACACCTTATCACTAATTCACGCTAAACATCTGATGGTTTAAATTTATGGATTCTGCAGCCTAGAGCGCACACACACATCATAGCTTTATAGTGAAATAATAATAATAATTCCAGCCCTTTTTTTAATGTCCCACTGCTGGGCACGGGCCTCCCCTCAATGCGAGGGGGGGATTAAGCCATAGTCCACCACGCTGGCCCAGTGCGGATTGGCGGACTTCACACATCTTTCGAGGGGTTCTCTCAGACATGCAGGTTTCCTCACGATGTTTTCCTTCACCGTTTTTAGCAAGTGATAATCATGGTTGAAAATGAGATTCGCACTTGAAAAATCCCAGAGGTGCGAGCCGGGGTTTGAACCTGCAATCCTCGTTACCGAGGCAAGCGTTCTACCAACTTGGCTATCACTGCTTTATAGTGAAATATAGACCATTTATTTGACAGAGGCCTCCAGTAGGCCGCCAGCTTAAATTTGATATCCACAGTCTTAAGGATGTCACCAGCTAATAGGTGTCTAATGCCAAATAAACTAGGAAAACATACATTCACCGCGCCTACCCAACCAGAGGCATGTACCTTATTTAAACTGCGAATCAACAAAGCTGATTCGTCTATTCATCTCTCCGCTTCAGTGGCCATGCGGTGTGATCATATTGAGCGCACTTTGGATGAGGTATATGCTTCGGCTTGGGCAGGCGCGGTGTATGTATGTTTTCCTAGTTGATTTGGCATTAGCCAGTTATTGACTGGAGGGTGTCACTTTCTGTTTGCTCATTGGTCAATAAACCATGTCCCATTCGTGCGTACCGTCCATGTTACCTCATGGTGCTTACGGAGTCGAGGCGAATATATGCCAGCAGGTGGCCCCATAGACTGTGGCGTAATATTCTTGATTGTTTGTGGATGATTTCGAAATATTATCTGGAGCGAGCGGGGCACTTAAGAATGCAGGCTTAGCACGCTTCGTGGCGTGATAGTTTGAGGATTCTTATTGTTTTTTTATGATTAATTGGTAAAGTTGGAGAATTAATTGAGTTTTTTGTGACGGCGGCATATTGCATTGAATTTATTTTATGAAATTCTAATCCAATTTCTCATTAAAACGATACAATATTCCAAAGTTTGAATCGTTCTTGCTTTCGCCTTAGATAACTTTGTAATACTTGTGTGCATTATTAAAATAATTATAATTTGTCAGAAATGGGCGGCGGCGGCGGCACGGGCGGCGGCGACAACCAGCTGGCGCGGTGGTTCTCGCCCGAGCTGCTGGCGCGTGCGTCGGCCGGCAAGCTGCCCTCCGTGCACGTGCCCAACGCGCTCTCGCTCGAGGACCTGGAGCGCCACCACCAGCCCTCCGCGCCCGTGCACAACTGAGCGCGACTCCCGCCCCGCCCGCCCCGCCCCACATCACACCCTGCCCCACACCACGAGGACTGTGCCCGCTGTGCACGAACACTCACCTAGTGTTTGTGTGTGTGAGACACGAGTCGTTGTCAATTTAGAATATGTGCGAGATTGCTAGCAATAATTGATACCATTAACGATTTCAATATATATAAATGTCATCTGCGACTCGGTACAGCGGCGCCACAGGCCTCGCTCGTCACGCACTCTATGGGCGTTGTCCGACCGCGCCTTGGTAATTTATGCTTGGACTAACTCGGTTTACACTACTAAATTGTCTGTAACGCAATCTCGCCTCACAGCATCGAGAAATATGTAACATTTTCGGATGAACCACCCTGATCCTGTATCGCAGCAATAACTCCGGTTGACTCCAGTCTATAAGAAATAATGTTTAACTCTTGAAATTACCCGATAAGCAGAAGATTATGTCAAACGTTCGCCAAATATGACGTAATAGGCCATGATATTAACATGCTGTTCTTTTATCGAATTATTCTTCGTTTTCCATACGCATCATCGGCCTATAAATTTAATTTGAATTCCAACTAGTACATACAAACATTTTATAATTTAGTCCAAAAATTTAAAAGACATTATATATATACGAAAAGGTAGTAAATGACTCAACATGTTAGAATAAAGTTGATATTCAATTTAAAAATCAATTGTGCACGACCAAAATCGATTGTTAAATCAATAATTACTACCGATTTGCTTAGTTTTAATGATTTATTTATTTTAAATTAAGAACTGCCGAAATGTCTGTGACTTTTGAAACTTATAACGATTTTTTTATCGTATAAAATGTACTGAGAGTAACGCGGCCGTGTTCACATATTGTACCATCATAATTTATGAGTGGGGCATGCCTACTTAATATGACAAAACTTGAGGAAGCAGCTGATGGGGGGATTCTCCATTTTGATGTATTACTTTGTCTCGATTTTGTCGGCTCCAAAATATAATTTTAACCCCACTGTCGGCTCCCTCCTGACTTGCAACGTTTTGACTTTGATCGCATCGTACGCGCAGTGATTCCATCCACTCCACGTGCATGAACGCTGTCGAGGCAGAAACTCTGAATGCAAGAAACAATACAATGTCGGTAGTCTCACAATTTTCGTATTTTTCTTGCTTTCCGCGTTCCTGATTGGTCGGTTGAGACTCGTGAGTGAGTGTGTGTGACTGAGTGAGTGTATGTATATGTATGTCTATGTCTATGGTTGTGTTTGTAAGCATTTTTGTTACTATGTCATTTACGTGAGGAAAAGGATTTTCGTTGAAGTAATAGAGGTGTTGTTTCCTCTTTCTGGGTGTCGAGATAAGGGGGAATGTACATGTAAGGCGACCGTTTTAGTTCCGAATCGCTATTTCATTTTGTAACGATGTTGGAATTTGGCACAAGTGCAATAAGCTCGCAAGCATTTGTGTTCGAAATTCCCCGGAATATATTTTTTTATGAACTTTACGATTCGCGCGTTGTGTAGCGACTTGCGTTTTATTCATCATCGAGACCTGAGCTGATGCGTTGCATGCGTGTCAATTATAATTTCGGATTTGGAATTAGGTAGCGTTATTTATTATTCCGTGTTAGCTCGCGTGACCCTCGGACGTTTCAAATTGTCGATGTACCCTATGCACTTACGAAAGACCGTCCAGAATACGTCTGCCAGTCTTTGTTCGAAACTCAAGCAATAAATGTATACTATGTTCATATTCATAACACATATGCCAATTTGGCACACATTAGAACCTTATTGTTTTGACCATATGCGCGTGAGTTCAGATTGGACACAATTTGTATGAAAATATGTTTTTAATTTTCTCCAGTGTGTGTGTAACGTTGAGAAAATGTTTAATGTAGGCCATGTCAGCTCGTCTGAACTCAGTGGTCGTTCCTGGCGCATGTTTCAAAACGTATTGCGATGACACTTTAAGGGCGGATTTGAAAAGGGAAATACTCGTAATCATGAATGAATTTTATTTGTGTGCGGGCCGCGGCGGCCGGCGCATGAGATGCGGCGGCCGGTCCAGCTGTACCATTTGTGGCGAAATTTCAGTTTTTTCGGGATTGTGAGCCGGCGCGACAGCCCGGCGGCACGGCACGGTGCCGACGCTTACTTATAACAACAAGAGAATGTCTCTGTAAGCTTTAAATTATTGATTAAAGAAAAAAAATTGAAAGTTACGCATTGTTTTATTTTAGTTTAGCGGTCTCATTTGGGTTACATGCCCCTAAATTTATAGACGTGTTATAACTTTATCAAACGTCATATAGTACTGCATACAAGAGTTTTATTAAGTTATAAAACGTTTATAAATTCGGGGGTTATTATATATATGCACGTAGTTATTACCATCCATGTCATTATTTGTCACTAGCAAGTTTCCAACACGACAACATTCAAGTTAGGAAGCTTCATTTTGCACGCTCTTAAATCTTTACATAGGCTTTTATAAAACTCTAGCGAAATGTGTCTAGTAATCCTGCTACCTCTGGATACCCCGTAAAATACAGATACAAATATCGCAAATGACTGGTGGGTGGGTTAACACTCAACGTTAAAGTATGTATCGAGGTATGTAGATGTAGGAAACAAGTTTCCGTACAAATTGCTAGGTTACTCATACTCATGTTCGCGAAATGAAATAGTTAAATTATTCATATAACATTTTTATTAGCAGATAATTCACAACAAAGTTCTTTCGAAACACTGCACTGTATGTTTAACACCAGACACAATCGCGGAAAGACCACTATGATACGGAAGTCTACTCTAAAATGTAAATAGGTACATCGAAAATATTAAACATGAGACGCACACCCATCCTATACCGAGAATACGACGGCACTAACTTGGTGTATGTATGTCACTTGCTGCTGTAAATAGCTTTCGTAATCGCGCATGCGCAGTGAGCGTGCACACTATCCGGTCGATAATAGCCTCGACTGGTTCGCTCCCACGACGAACAAAATGCAATGAAGGCCATCGTTAGTTGTTCATAATTGGCTAGTATAATTATTCCATGATTGTGGCGGTCAATGCATACAGCCCAAAACAATCTTAGGACTATATACGTCGAATCGTCGTATCACATGAGTGAGAAAATAACTGGAATAACCTTAAAATGCTTATTTTATCTCGAACCTCCCAGTCTTGTAATCTCAATAATCATCAATGATAAGGTACCTATGTGTATTAGTTACGCATTCCGCGCATAACAGTAGGTTGTCGTCGCATAATGTCGTATGTGCAATTTGATTCGTGGAACTTCCTGGATGATTTGTTATTGAACCATTTTGCAAGTTGAGCGTTGTGGGACAATATACAGGACAGGAGAGGGGAGGTGTAAGAGCTACCCTTTTAGGACAATTCAAACTGACGTCGGGAACGTGGAGACAGGATCTCGAAGGTGCATTTAGAGGCGGGCGGCCTATTTGACCCGTATCCAAGTCCCCTCTGCAGTGATACACTTTTCTTCCTATCGCCCGCCAGTACTCCACATTTTTTTAGGTGCGTTCTCATCGACTACCATCTGACATCCTGTTGATCCCCAGAGTGCAGCTCTGCCTAACCCGTCGTGGAAGAAGAGGGTTTTTTTTATAAAATTCAATGGAACTGAAATCGACACACTCGAGGTGATGGGGTTTTTTTTGTAGATACTATGTACTAAGTATTTATCTCGAATCACGAGATATACAGATATGGGGTATGTCTATGAGATGTTACTTACCATCTGGTTTCAATTGCATACCTTGAGTACCTGTCTGTGAATTATTGGGGATGGTAGGTTAGAGCTAACAAATTTAATTTTTTTGCCCAATAAAGCAAACGGTTTGCAGATGACTGAAATAAATTTCCGTTTGTGTCTCGGTTAACCTGAGTCGCCAATCAAACAGCTCTGTAAGTGCATTCATAAGACAAGCTGAAATCCGTTTTGTCTAATGGTAACTATGAATGATCTAACCTCGAGAACCACTGAATTAATTTCGATACATTTTTAAGGAAAGTTAGCGTGTTATAGAAAACCAAAGCGTACGATGCCTCGGGCACACTTAGTCCAGTGACAATTTTGTACACTGGGGTTGGTGAGTACCTAACAAAGATTTTATCATTAAAACGGCTAAGCAAAACCTGCCACAAAACTTGTGAAGTTCAGGAGATCGGTACCTAACAATAGGATAGATGTATGCTTTACAAAGGGTGGCAGGTACCGTCGAGTGACCTACGGCTAAAGGCGCAGGTAGCTACACTACATTGTATGGATCGTATCTAAAGGGTTAAATGCCCATTTCCTCTCTAATTACGCCTATAACTTTATCTAGGGTCCTGAGTATGTATTAGTTTTGAAGGGAAACAAACCGCTACCTATAATAAATGGCTAAGAAGTTAACATAAAGTCAAATGTATATTTTCAAGATTACCTAAAAATAAAGCAGAATTAAGAAGATACATTCTTTGCAATCAAAAACTTAAGATTTTATCAAAATGCTTGCGACATTAATTTATGGGATAGTGCTAAGGTTCAGCTGATTTAGACCGTATTACTAAAGGGTAAAGAGAGGTAATTAAAATTATTAAGTACCTACTTGCTTACAGTTACAAAAAAATCGTATGTGTGTCGTTAGAAGGAAATTAAGCCTAATCAACCTTTATCTAATCATACCTACACAGCAGTGTTAGCTAAATAAGGCTAAGGGCCACGAGTAATTTAGATTGTATGAGTATGCAATTTTTTGCCACTCTAGACGGGAACGTACCTACATGGTTGATCACTTAGCACCATATTTATTGCGTAGGCAAGTACCTACGTTACCGCTATTACGCTTCATATCACAGATATAAATAACTATCTACGTATCACTACGTGAATGCAAGCCTAATTATATTTCTAGTGACTCATGAAATTTGAGCTCAATCGCGTCTGCCACGATCTGACATAATGTCATTATCGATTCCTAAGATTTCTAGTAGGTAGGTATAGACACGAAACTGCGCAGTTTTGTTTTGTTAATAATGCTCCCGATGAGCAAACCTCAAACCTGCACTGCTGACACTGGCTGGCTAAAACAAACGACGTCACGAAAAATCCACGCGAAACTAGAATAATCGATGTACGTACTTATTTCGAATTACTAATACACGATCGCGAGAAATGTTCAGTCGACGTAGCGGGATATGAATAGGAGTAAATAATAATAAAAGTGAAAAGATTTATGAAACTGAGCGAGCGACACCGCACCCGTGCGCTACGGTTGCCGTCGTCGGACGAATGACTTTTGTTAGGGCGCCGTTGGTGGAGCCCCAGTTGGCGCGGTGGGGCGTGGGTCGCCGTCCTTGCGTACCTCACTCTACACGCCCGACAGCAGTCGCCATCCGCGCCCGAGCTCGACACGAACGGACAAAGAAGTTAGAAGACAGGAGAACTAAACACCGTTCATGCATTACCATCAAAATGCATATTAAATTCTCGAGTGTAAGATAAAGAAGTCTAGACAGTTGTTGATTTCATAATACGATATTCATAAAAGGTTAGTGCAACTTAAAATACGTCGGACGAAGACGCGCTGTGTTAAATAACACATGCATCATGGCGTCCCGCATCGTCATCGTAAAATTTTCATCGGATTAGTTGTAATTTAGGCCAGTGAATGACGATGTTTGAGTGTGCGATTCGAAGATAATAAATAATAAATATTTAATAAGAATAGTGTAGGCATCCTTATTCAGTCGAAAATCCAATTATTTGTCCCGTATTGATTTATTCGTAGGTCAATGATGGGTACCTATTTCAGGAAAGGTAGGTAAATACGTACCTACATGTGTAAATAAAATAAGTAGGTAATGGGATACCTACTTGGGTGTTAGCTAATTCTTATTTTTTTGCTATTTGTTAGCTGCTCAAACGGATCAAGATTGGCCTACGGCCGTAGATTAAAATGTATTGGATAAGAAGGTATGTTGCTCGTAAAATATTTTACTAATCACTGTTTTTTTTATGAAGTAGATTTATTAAAACGTAGCCAGGTACCTACTTACTTTTTTTATTTACCATACACATTCTAAACCTGGATATAGGAAAATGTATGCCACGTAGGTATTTACTTACATAGCGTAGACGAGGAGCACGTCAACTTTGAGACAATATCATTTTTTATTTAAAATGAAAGCAAGTAATTTTATTTAAACACCTATCCAATATATTCTAAAATAATATTTTAAATATTAGTAATTATTATTCATAGAACCTATACTGGAATTATTTCATATTATAATAATAAGTGCGTTATCTTGGGAATAATATATTATGCACAAAGTAGGGACGTCGCCATTTTGTTTTGCTCGTGATCGCTCGCTAGCTGTTCTGTTCGTTCATTTCCGTCTGTTCAATGGCGCGAGGTGACTGTGCGACTGTGAAATATTTCCAATGTTCGAGCGTGATTCGCCGTCGTCCATTTTGTTTGAAGATATTGATCATCGGTGTCTCGGTGTAATTTTGTGAATATTATAAGTAGTTAGTAAGTTTGTGATAAAAACATTCGTGCGTTTGTAAGTTAAAAGGTAGGTAGGATAACCTACATAATTATTTAACGTATTTCCTGATGATTATGATTAGGTATTGAAATGGACGACTTTGCCCGAAATGCTGCTTCATTCGTGAATAAAGCTTCGCGGTCAAAAGGATTTTTTTTATTTATTTTGAATAAGTAGGTAGGTACCTAGGTAATGATTACTACTAATCGTGTTTCATTTAGTAGAAGCCTAGGTGTAAAAGTGAATGTAGACAAGTTCTGGCTTGTTCAAGTGCAAAAAACCTACTTAGTAATTTCAATAAAGATTTGCAAATAACCCCGAAATGGGTTGGTTAGATGGATATCTTATTACATTTTGATCGTAACGTAGGTACCTATTTGAGAAAAATGCACAAATCTAACATAACAGTTGCCGTAAAAATCACCATAGTGTTGCCATTACAAAAAATCATGTGGTCTGGCGCTTGGATTGCCATATTCTGGTTTTGCTTGTGATAATTTAATAAAAGTACTTAATCAATTAATAAAATCGTCAAGCGTGAGTTGGTCTGGTCATATACCTAGCTTATTTACTAACGCTGTACAAAATATTTGTAAAAGACCGCTTAATTGAATTGCCTTGTAATAATAATTCCAAAAGAAATACAAAGAAATAAGCATGATTTGCCATAGACACGGGAAAATCTACATTTTTATGCTGCGTCCAAACGATGGCCTAAGCTGGCTGATACAATCCAAATGACAGATATAAGGAAGCAAATCCTTATATCGTCCGGTATTCTGCTCAGGTTGAGCCAGCGTGTGCGCGGCCAGTATTCCATGACCATAGAACAGTCTAGTGATGTCCATGAAAATCGATTAGATATCGATCCCTAATATATTTTTGTTATTTATGGGGTACAATATGTAAATGTGTATAGTGTAATAGGTGTAATAGGTACTAGTTAGTTTTAATTTTAGCTAAATCTCGTAGTGCCGTGTTCTTAGACATACCTAGAAGTATGTTATTTCTTAGTTGGTACTTATTCATTAACATCATTTATTATGTCTAGGGTATTTTAGCATACCGTGTGATTTCGTACATACCACACGCCTGACAAGCTTTTGAGTCTCTGATCTCCACATGGTGTCCCCACGCAACCGATTTGTTGCCATAATCGGTAACACCAATTGACACTGAAAAGGGCATTTTAACAATATCAGCCAAAATTATAGTCTGTATACTTGGTTGATAATAAGGGTATTGAATATTATACCTACCCAGCAGCTGGTAGATATTGGAAATCAATATTCATCGCATAGGCATTTATTTATCTTGCAACTTGAGTATAAAATAAAAACAATAGACGCCGTTTAGATTGGGGTATGGGACCATAAAAGCGGCTAAGTGTAGGTATGTTTGGACTACACTCAGCCACTTGGGCTTACACTCAAAGTTGGTAATGGATCCCTTCATACCATTCCTCTCTACGTACTATGTACAGTGCTAGAGGAGAGCTATCTGAAATGAAGCGTTTGACAATCGAGGCAATTTTACTTGTATTGATTACTATTGCACGTAACAACAGGCCATTGCGCACGCGGCGAGTCCAAGTCTGCTGGCTACCATTCAAAATGGCGACAATGTCTTCTTTGAGTTAAGACACGGACAAAGTGTATTTGTGTAGCCTTACGCACTCATACGGAATAATAATAATGTGTACAGGCTTAACAGCTGGATTCGCGATACTTTTATTAACTAGGTCGTTTTTTATTTTTTTTACATAAACATGGACAATTGATAGTGGGTGTACAAGTAATAATTCTAGCAATTGTGTATTGCTTGATGAGTCCGCGACGACAAATAACCCGAGTATTGCCTAAAGTAATAGCATGTCCTTAAATAAAATGATGACACTGTTTAATGGTCATCAATATTTACAAAATATCTATGATTGTTACGTTCTAGAGTTAAATTGACACTGGAATCGTAATAGTTTATCTATTTGATAATGAACTTATAATTTAATGGTAATGCCGGGTATGTTAACGTATTTATTTACGATATTTTGTTGACAAAATGCCGTGGGCTCGAGAGGATATGTAAGGGGCTCGTTTTTTGTCACATTTTTTAACCAAATACAAAAGCAACAGCCGCAGATCGCTTGGCAATAATAAGTGAGCTCACGTTGTTAGTATCCGCCGCAGTGTTACAACGAAGACAGATCCTCGCGGTTATTTGCCAAAATCCCAAAACGGAACATTTTATCTTAATTCCTGCTTTATAAGAGAGGTCGTTTCGCTTACTTAGTTGTGTCCCGGTTCGGTACTTACATTGCTACGGGTTCTTTTTGAGCAGCGCGTGACGCGCGCCGCTGGGCAGAGTTCATTCAACAAACAATTAACTCCAAATGCAATTTAACAGCAACCCAACAATAGCCATGTCTACGTTTACTGTACCCACAGTCTACACCAAAACCGATCCTTAGCTAGTGAAATTACCTACTCACGATTTAGTATAAAATACGATAAAAAAGTGTTGGTTGCACAGATCACGAGAGATATGCCGTGCGGTTCAAAATGTATGGGAACTCGCTGTCTCCGTTTTGTTCCCCACCACTCGCCACAAAACACATGCAATTACATAAAACCAACCAATACGAAGTCTCACACACACGCGTGCCAGTAATACGGTGCGTGCTGCGTCGTCGCCGCATACAGCGGCCGTACCACGCGACGCACCAGTTTATTCAAAGTATCGTTAGACGATCTATCCATTGCCTCGTACATTCACTCAGTAGCGAACATAGGTGCTACTTAAAGAGCTATGTATTTTGTACAAAAATAAAAAAGTCGTTGTGCTACATGAAAACTAAAATAACATAATAAAGGCATTAAATATTTTTTGATTTGTTGTTTTTAATGATTTTAAAGACGAATAACTAAAATACTTAATACTGGCTGGTGAAATGAGATTCCATCTTTCGCGTAGTTCACTTTGCTGCTAGTATTTTTGCACACAACCACGGAATAACACGGCATTTAAAAAAAAAGTTAAGAGCTCCGATACCGACGTGCAGTTGCAGTCGACTGACGGCGAAAACTCTATGTTAGCCTAATTTTGGCTAAAGGTGAGCGCAAGCCCACCGCTTTCATAACATATCTCCTCTAATATATCTGTGGTTGGTTGCCTTTTTGTGATGTTCTAACGTAATGAATATCTATTGTATTGTCTACCTAAGTTGATGTACGCCACTAAACTGCAATAATTCGGTATTCGTTTTAATTAGTTCTATTTAGCCAAACGATATTGATTCAAGCATTTCTAGAACTCATAATACATATATCACGTGGTGTATGCTTTGCACTCACGCCACATTCTGCTTAAATAGTGTACATATGATCCCATAAAAAGGTCATACCAAGTCACATTTAGAGATGCACAATATAGGATCCATTAGTTGATTTATTTATATCTTTGATTGAAGCAAAAATGTACGCTGGCTGACTTTAAAAAGTTCTAAATGTGTCAACATCTAATGTGAAATGTTTTTGCAGCCGCCAAAATGAATTTGGAGTACGACCGCAAGTTCGAGGAGATGAAGAAGTACATTCCATTCCTGGAGAGCATGATCACGAGACTGGAGTCCACCAGCTTAACCTCAAACCCTCGGCAGGCGCAGCTCGATAAAATCCGGTCTTTGAGAGATCTGCTTTTGGACAAAAAGAAAAGGTAAGTGTAAAGTGAATTCATAGTATTTGTTGCTACTTACTATATCAAATAATTCATCTTATTAAAGTGGCCCAAGTAAAAATATATACATAGCGTTCGTTAAATTAATATAAGCGTGTTCAGTTCCGACCATACCAGAGATCTCAGAAATAAGACAGTGATTACATGATTTCTAAATGACGATACGGTTGCTGTAATTTTGTGTCAAGCAATGTTTAGAGAGTATCTTAAAAAAACAGTATTCAATTTATATGCTTTCTTGTTTCAGAATGAAAATGGAGAACTTACTTAAGTGTGAACAAGTTCTGGTCAATTTGTACGCCAAAGTAGAACAGGTTGGTATTATACATATAATTCGATTGATATTGAAGACTATTCTGAATATATTGATTGTCAAATATCTCCTTTTTTACAGAGAGATTCATTATCCAGTGTGAATGTAAAGGAAGATTCAGTATTTTCTATCGACTCACCTACACCGAAAGAAAAATCCGAGTTAGAAGCTGTCCGTAATAAGCTTAAAACAGTCGCAAAAATACAAGAAGGAGAGCAGGAAACGTTGCCCGAGATTGCCAGGGCAAATGAAGTCGAGGAGGTATGCACATCGGGTAAAGAACCAGCTCTTTTTCAAAGAAGACCAAACAAATCCTCAATATCTCCGATGCACTATTCACCAAATGAAAATATAGAAGATACAACGAAATCCCAAGGGCAGGGACCCAAAAAAAACTATACACGGGTTTTAGTATCCCCAGAGCCTAGTTCACAGCGCTGGTCTCCGTCAGCGAAGCCTGAAGAGAAGCCTCTTTTCAGTAGACGTTCTCCACATAGATCCCCTAGAAGATATTCCCCCTCCTACCATAAAAAAGAAAGAAAAAAGTCATCGAAAGAATCAAATTCGCGAAAATCTAAAGGTATTAACATTACGCTTAATGTGCCACAAGAAAGCTTGAATTCTTTGAACACCAAGGATATATTGCCTAGAATTATTAACTGCTGTGATGGTGATGTAGATATTGATACGTTAAGAGAGTTGCGTAAACAAATCCTGGGGGAATTAAAGAAAACTGGAGCCAATGATGATATATCTGATTTAATATTAAAATCGTATAATAAGAAAGGAAGGAGTAAGAAGAAGGAAGAAGTTGAGGAGGGCGAGTTGTCTGACAGCGAGAGTGAAGCTATTGAAAATATATACGGCAGCCTAGTCGTTAAAGAACAAAATACTCAAGGTCAGTCTAAAAATTTATTAGACAAGGACAATCGCAAAATTCAAATATGTCTCGTTATTAACTCTGATAAAGAACAGTCTGCTAATGAATCTTTGAACCCAAACAAAAATATAGACGCTTCAGATTTTGAAATGTATAATAAAAATGAGGCAACTGAAAATAGTCAAAGAAGTGATGTGATTACTATTGGTGATGACAATGAAAGAACTATAAGCATTAAATCTACTAATATTGATAAAAATCATACCAAAGAAGAGTTTAATCTAACTGTTAACGATAAACTTAATAGTACTGGTAAATTAAAAGTAACAGATACAAACATTGAATCAGAACCAGAAGTTCTGAATAAAACTAATTTAGTTTTGCCCAATGTCGTAGAAACACGAGTTGATACGTCACCAATTTCTGTCCAATTACAAAAAAAGCAGGATACAATTATCGAATCACAACCAAAAGTCAGTGCCCAGGTTGTTAGCGATACGGATTTAAGAAAAATATTGGATAAAAGTGATGAAATAGCGTCGAATGAAACAGTACCGTTTAAAGCGAACTTCTATAAGCCGCTCGTTGACTCAGATAATACAGAATCTGTTGAAACAAACCCAACAGAAACATTGGACGCAAAATCACAAGCTGAAACGACTCCCAGCAATTTGATGGCACCAACTAATACTACTATATCCAGTATTGAGAATAAGGTGGAAAACATGGAAAGTTCTGTAGAAATACCATTATTAAATGAACCGACGATCGCTCACCAACCTGCTAAAAACATTGTTTCGGAAATAGATATATTACAAGCACTTAAAAATGACATACTTAGCGAATCTATATCTATACCAGGCTCAGAAACTGTAACACCACTTTTACATCAGCCTAAAGTCATTAAAGTGGCAAGTGCAAAGGAAATATTGCCGAAGAAAAGAATATCTATTGACAAATACAAAGAGAAATCCGTTAAACCTGCAAAGACGTATTCATTGCCAAACGAGTCCAATATCTCTTTCAAAGATGAACAAATGAGAAAATCTAAAATTAAACTAACCTTGAAAGAATGTGAAAGATTCAATATTCCGAAAATCGCTTTTGATGAAGAGGACAGTTCGGAAGACATCGATATAATCAAAGATGATTTTTCTGTTGATGACGTATACGGCGATCTGGCACCCAAATCACCGGATCATGATGAGTCTAGCAACATTGAATTGACTCCCCCAGTTATAATACCTGCAGAACCAGTCAAAACTGTGTCAGTTAATAATAACGCTGATGTAGATATGAGAAGTCTACCAATTTCAACTCCTACTAATATTCCCTCAATTTTTCCGAAACAAATAATTTTACCTCCCAGTTCCGATGCATTTGAAGTTGTGAAAAATGATAACAAGTTTGATCAAACATATAGACCTCCTTTAAAAGATCCTCGTGTAAGAAGAGATCAAAAAATGAGCAATGAAAGCCCATCTCCTCATGCGATGAATTCCGAAGGAACGCCGAGACCATCATTTGCTAGCAGCACGCCGAATATTTTACCTAATAGGACTCCAGTGATGACGCCGAATGCTAGATCATACGAAATGACACCTAGTCATCAATCATTCGAAGTTGAGCAAGGCAATCACAAACATGTCTATGCACCTTCATATTCTGCCATGGAATCGCCTGACATAGAAAAATCGTTGCCAACAGAATCGCGACCTTGGGAGAATACAAACCTCATAGGTGACCGCAGATCACGATTTGATGACCCTGGAGATTCTAATCGAAAATGGGGTGATCGTGATCCGAGAAGCAACTCCGTTCAAAGAGAGGTTCCTCATCAAACCCGGTATAGCGATCCATATAGCGGCTATAACAAAGCTGCTAGAAACGACAGATACGATAAACGAGATGAGCGGCCTTACAGCAGAGTTGACTGTCCTCTGACTCCTCTTCCATCCTTCGGAAGATCAGACGCACCGATTCCATCAAATCAAATATTTGCTCCGATGAACCATCATCCTTTTGTACGTGGTGATTGTCCCACGACGCCGATTCATCCTTTCGGTAGAACTGACTGCCCCAATACTCCCAGTCATCCTTTTGGTAGAGGTGATTGCCCGACTACACCCGGTCATCTTTTTGGTAGAAATGACTGCCCGACTACTCCCAGTCATCCTTTTGGTAGAACTGATTGCCCGACTACTCCTAGTCATCCTTTTGGTAGAAACGATCGTCCTTCTACACCAGTTCACCCATTCGGAAGATCGGATGGCCTACAGACTAACCCATTTGCTCAAGATGTTCAATTTACCAATAATGATGTCTTCAATAGATTGGAAGGTGCTACTACTCCTAGCCATTCATTTAGTCCTGATTGCTCTCAGACCCCCAGTCACTCGTTTGGCAGATCTGAACGTCCAATGACGCCAAGCCATTCCTTTGCCATGTCTGAATGTCCTAAACAACCTAGTCATTCATTTGGACGATCAGATAAGATTGTGACTCAGCCCTTCGGAAGATCGGAGTTTAACTCCAAGTTCACTAAAGATCCCAGACTAAACAGAAAAGTTGAATATGAGTCTCATTCACAGTATGGTGAAAAGGAGCGGGACTATTACAAGGACCGCGGATCTAATCGTGGCAGTTCTTATAAACCTCATTCTAAACAATACGGCGGGTCAGATTCGTATCGAAACTACGAGAGAGAGCAAAGCATAAGTAGAGGTGACAAATATCACTACGGTGCGGATAAGAGTGGTCGTCAGTTTAATAGAGACCAAACACGCTTTGAAAGAGGTCGTTCAATATCTAGAGATTACGAAAATGATCAACACAGTAGGGAAAAAGACTCCCGATATGTGAATGAAACGAGTTACGAAGAAGTTGGCTCGAGGAGACATCAACATGAAAGAAATGTCAGTAGAACTGGGCAACCCGACGGCAATCATCATTCTAGATCAAGAGCTCCCAGTATTGGACGAATTGAAACCAAAGCTCCAGACAACACATTTTCAGTGAAGCCCGATGCCGGACGTTCATTTACAATAGACACGAGCGTAAACACAACATTCCAAAAGCTCATTGAAAGCGGTAAAGGAATTCAAGTGTTCGACTATAGCTTTGATGCTAGAAGGCAACGAGCTTCGAGTGTCGGGCGATCTTTAGTACGAGAATCCAGTGTAGGACGAACTTTACCGCAAGGTCCCAAGCCAAGTAAAATCCATGATAATAAAAGAGAAACTTTCAGGCGCGCTTCTAGCGTGGGCAGGGATCTAGTTGTTTCACAGAATGAGAAAAGTTTCCAGGAAATTAAAGCTGATTTTGAAACCTATAAGTCTAGCGATAGTCAATTAAATTTAAGTAAAAGCAATAAATTCGATGTTAAAACTAAAATTACCACGGAACCGATAGATTGCAACAGCAAAAATATTTCCCGAAAAGAAGAGCGACGTTTTCAAAGTTCTTCGGGTACAGTGTACTCTCCTAGAAAGAACACTAGAGATCCAAGAATTATAAAAAAAGTGAACTACAAAGATCCGCGAACACGTCGAGTAGAGAAGGCAGCTAACGAGGCCCGAAGAAAAACTAGTGGAATCGATTATTCTAGTGATAATATTGCAAAGGGTACAATATTGGGATCTGGCTGTGGTGTCAAAAATTACAAAATTCCGAAGATAAAACGTATTGTTGAAGAAAAAACGGAGGAAATTGAAAAAGAACAGGAAAAGCTTGATAAAAAACTTGAATCGGATCGTAAAAAAGAAATAGTTAAGGTACAAAATCTAGATAAAATAGACGAGACAAGTAACGATAAAGTGAAAGAGAAAGTAAAAGAAAAGGAAAAAGTAAAAGTTAAGGAGCAAATCAAAGCGAAAGAAATAGAAAAAGTTGTTGAAAAAACAAGAGAGATGGAAAAAGCTAGATCAGCTGCGAATGAAATCCAAAGAGATCAAGAAAAACGTATTGAAAATGTAAAAGTTGATGATTTTTATATTGGTACAGAAAGTAACGATAGTTTTAATAGCAAATCTGATGATCATGTTGAGAGGAGGATAACGCGTTCTAGTGTGAAAGGTCTGAGTGGATTAAAATCACCTGAATCGTCACCAGTAAAAGTACGATCGAAAAAAGTCAAGAGAAATGTAATTTGCGATTCTGATTCCGATTCGGAAAATGTGTCTACATCAAACAATGATAATTTAAAAAGTAAGATGTCCGAAACAGAATGCACTCTTAGTCCTAGTAAAAATAAAAAATCTGTCAGTGACATTGAGCTAAATTCCAGTTTCGGCATAGACGAATTAGAGATGTTTCAGGACAATGCTGTGTCTGACCCTGTGATTGATAATATAAATGCATTGATTGCGGATCTTGATAATGACATAGACACAACTAGAAATGACTCTGGTAATAATTTCAAAAAAGAGATCACGTTTGAAAATATATTTGAGAGCATTAACAGTCCTGATAATAACGATTCCAATTCAGCCGATAAAAATATATCAAATGCACCTGAAACTACGAAGCATACTACTAATGTGCAAAATGATAAAGATCATGAAGAATTCTTGGCCCAAGAAAACAAAGAAAAACAAATTGATAACGTTCCATTGATTAATACTGCTGTTACTAAAGATGTAATATCTACGGATAGGTCCTATGATAAAGACGTCAATGAAAAACAAACTGACAGTTCGGCGACTCAGTGTGATGTTAATTATAAAATGAAAGAAAAAGCTCCAGTAGTGGCAGATTTGCCACCTGTTCTGGGTGAATCCATTAATGAAGATATTGTTTCTACTACCCACATGGATTCAAAAGCAGCTGAAGATATATCAATATTTAACGAAAATAATACGGATAGTTGTTCAACACCGGACAGTACTATTAACACAGATGAAACTATTCCGGAGAAAAACACCAAAGAAGACGGTTTAGCCGATAGTACTAATGAAGTGCACAACGAAACTAATGTTACCTCGACAGATTCTCTAGAGTCCAAACCTACGGAGGAGCCTAGTACTAGTAACAAGCCAACAACCCCGGCTTTAGATTCCATCGGTAGTTTGTTATCCCTTCTACAAGACAAGTCTAAAATAAAAGAAGTACTTAGTATGTTAGGTGGTCAGTCTATTGATAACGAAAAAATTAAGAAAAAACTTGAAAAATTAAGTGAAATTATGTCTGACGAAGAAGGAGATAAAAAAGATGAAGGAAAAAAGGAACAACCAGAAGTTACGGAACAATCGTCCATTTCGAACATAGATAAATCATCGGTTTCAATCATGGTTGAAGAATCGGCGCTTTTAGAAGATTCAATGGACGCCGATAAAATAAAAGCAGTCGGTGAAAATGTAGACCAGACTTTAATAAAAGAACAATTAATAAATAAAGACAAAGAATTGCCTACTGAAGAAAATTCTGAAGAATTACATAACACTATAGCACAAAAAGATGATTGTGTTAACGTCAGTCATGAAAATATTGAAGCCGAAGATGCAGACACAGAACAAGAACCAGAACAAGAACCAGAACAAGAACCAGAACCAGAACCAGAACCAGAACCTGATAATGAACTTGTGGAAGAAACTCCTAAACCTAAAAGGAAAATGACAAAAAAATCAAAATTTGCAAAAAAGGGTAAAGCAAGTAAGCAATCTATAAAAAAAGTATTGACCAACGTACAAAAACGCGTTACCAGAGCCGGTGCTAATCCAACTATGCCTAAGGTAAAGAAACCATCACGAGAGCTATTGAAGTTACAAGAAGACATTAAAGAAATGTTTATACGAGATGACGTACTGAGCTCAACGGGCCTAAGAATGTGTCGCCTGGCGAAATTGGTTGATGATAAAAATACAACTACCTCTGAAAATGAACCAATTGTTGTTTTAGAAAAATTTAAGAATATTACCGACAAGAAGGAGGATACGCCTAATATAGATAAAGTCAAACGGAAGAAGCCAGGACCAAAACCGAAAGTCAATCTGAAAGATAGTATAGTAGTAGAAACAAATAAGGTCGAAGAAAAGTCATCAACAGATAGGCCAGCTACTAGCTTAGATAAAGCAGCTATTAACTTACCTTCCTTAAAATACAAACCTGGACCAAAATCAAAAACGAAACAAAAGAAAGAACATGATCCCTATGCATTTGAAACTGACTCAGTCGAAACGAATACTGAGAAAGCAAGCGATGACGACGTCGATTCCGATTCTGAAAGCAGTTCTGTGACGTCGTCTAGGAGTTTCGGTAGTACCGAATGTTTGGCTGACATAAAAAAAAAGACAAAACGTAAAAGAGGTGGCTGGAAAACAGGAGTGATAAAATCGAAGCATAAGAAGAAAAAAGTGGAACCCAAAGCGTCCGATTCAATACAAAATATTGAGGAGGAAATATCGAGAGAATTGGTACAAATACCTGATAAGAACTGTTTCACAGATAGAACATATTGCTTCCGTAAAAATCTATTCACCTATAGCTGTAGACTATGTTCGTACGCTGGTATTGACATCGTGCATCATTATAAGAAGCAGCATCCGCATGTTGAAATTCCACTATCTCGAATGGCGCCAATGACAGCCAAATTAGCCATAGACCAGTGCACAGAAATTAATTTCCAAGCTATATGTAAAATACCTTCGGAGAAGTATGTGTGCATATTTTGCTATAAAGAATTTGCGAAGAAAGCTAAGTCTATTCTGGAAACTTTCTTTTGGCACATTGTGAGTACGCACACTGGGGAATATAAACAGTTATGTACTGAATGCGTACAAGATAGTCAGTGTCCGTTTACCTTAGACATACCTTCGCCTCCTAAAGATGCAGAAGGGCAACTCATCGGATATATTTGTAAGAAATGTAATTTCACACAGATATCTCTTGAAAACATCAAAACACACGTGATAGTGCGGCACAATGACGAACAAACTGCAGTATATACGATCAATTTATCTGTCATGTCTAAGAAAGCTCTCAGTAAAATGTTACGCAGTTGCAGTGCGCCTGGACCGGCACGGGTACTAAGAAGCGGTCGGTCAAATCAGAGTCTAACAGAGGCTAGTGACGATTGTAGTGACATTACTGAAACTAGCAGCCGCTTAAGTGATGCGGAGTCTGTAGAACGGAAAGCGGGAGAAGAAGAAAGTTTACCTGAAACTAAACCAATAAATATTCAGTCGAAAATTACTTTTGAAACTGATGATAACGCTAGTGAACCATTAGATTCGAATAATGAGGATGCGCCTATAAAACGTGAACAACACGAACCAGAGAACGTTGATGAAATAAATCAGAATGAAGAACCCCAAGTTCCTGAGAATAGTGAAGTTGACAATGAGCCAGCAGTTGAACAGCCTGCCCAGGCTTCTGATGATATTGAAGACTACCCACATTTCAAAGTTAGCTTTACTGACTCCGGTGCCAAAGAATACATTTGCTGTATCAACAGGCAAGACAAACACTTTAAGACAACACTATTGATCTCTATGAAAAAGCACGTGCAATTGAAACACTCTGAGAATTGGGACGGTTATTGTTACTTATGTAAAGTTATAGTGACTCCACAAGGCGCGCATCTCTTTAAAGATTGCTTACAGCACTATCTCGATAAGCACATGGATTGTTTCCCAGTGTTGGAGAATGAAGTTGTGGCACCTGACTCTATTGATCCTGTCGAAGAGGAGCCTGTTCCTGAGCTGCCCGATGAGGCTATAGAAGGTGTGGCTACGACTAAACCTTACATAAACGTTCGACCTATGTCTGACTTGATATCAACAGCAGATGAAGCTAACTTCCCCAAAATAGAGAGGGTCATTAGTCTTGGAACTCCGACGGTGGAGCCACCGCGCCCTAGTCCCACGTACCCGCCCATCAGAATGGATAAGCTGCCGATAGAGAAGCAGTTTAAGTATGAGGAGGCCCAAGCACTAGTCATGTCTAATAAACACCGCGTGGTTCTCGACATTATGATGTCCCGCTCGAAATTGATACAAGTGTTCAAGTGTGCGGGCAGATTTTGTTCGTTCACCACGGACTCTGCTGAGGAGGCGTTGCTCCATGCGTCTACGCATCAGCGTATAGGAGGAATAGACGCTCTGAACTGCTCATATTGCGACTTCGATTCGACTGGAAATGCGATTGACTTAGTAATGCACGTGTTCAAGAGTCACGGTAGTTGTCAGTATTCCTGTGGGCAGTGCTTCTACAGAGCTGCGGCAAGCCAGTTAGTTGGGGCTCATATGGCTAGGATGCATACATCTATGCCCCATGAAGCTGTTTTGAGGACGACTACAGCTACGGCTCCTGTCACTGAAGCTAATATGCTGACAAGAGAACAAGCTGTACAGTATTACGTGTGTGGACACAGTAAGTATTATACCTATAAGGGTTATACGAAAAATACTAATAATCTTATAGGACTAAAATTACAAAGAATGTAATTTTAGTCCTATAAGATTATTAGTATTAGTTATTAGTAAGAACAAAAATGTTTTAGTGCATTATCTGACATTTTAATCGCTGCGCGGCTTGCTGTACGTACGTTTGGGAAACGTGCTGAATACTAGCGGCAGGCGTCCGTTACGCCGTAATCAGTAATTTTTTTGTAAAAGTAATTTATACAGAAAAAAAATGGAAAGTTGTACAAGAAAACTTCTTAAGTGTGATGTAAAGAATTTATACGTTCGACTTAGAAGTTATTGGTATTTTTCAATTTTAACTACTATGATACCGTATATCATATATAAATATATAAGGCTTAACAAACAATGTGTATAATATTTTAAGGGGTTAACAAGTACGCGATAACGATCACTTTTATGTATAAAATATATGTGTATACAGTGTTTGTTTTTTTTTGTGTGAAAGCTAGCCAGCACAGTTTCACCGCGCACTTAGTACGTAGTTATATGTTAAATTTCAAATAACTTGAAAATGGCCTTTATAGCCTGCCAATGGGCCCTTCAAAATATGTTAAACTGTTATTGTTAAGCCTTATATTTACCATAATTGTCTACAGTAGTGTAATTTGTGATGTAACTTTCAGTTGACCAGAACGAAAAATGCAAGTTTCGAACGTACACACCCGATAAGTTCTCTGAGCATTTGCAACAACGGCATCCTAACGCGACGTCACATCCATGTAATGTAAGCTATAACACAATATACATACAACTGAACCATAGCACCGACTTAAGTCCGTTATACTGCGACATGTTAATAAGGCTGTATCTTTCAACTATATCATCTTACTTTGGGCACGGGCCTCCCCTCAATGCGAGGAGGAATAGGCCATAGTTCACCACGCTGGCGAGTTGGCGGACTTCACACGTCTTTCTAAACGTTCTCTCAGACGTGCAGGTTTCCTCGCGATGTTTTCCTTCTCCGTTTAGCAAGTGATAATCATGGTTGACAATTTGATTCGCACATGAAAACCAGAAATCCCAGAAACCTGCGACCCTCGTTACCGAGGCAAGCGTTCTACCAACTTGGCTATCACTGCTTCTCCATGGTTAAATTTAGAAATTTAGCTACAGTCATAATCTCTATAGAGAATTGACCGAATTTGAAGAGATTTGACAGTAGTTAGATTAAACCATAGATGATGTGTACTCCAAACGTAAACGTTCCACGTGAAAATTTCATTTCTATTATATTACAGTTTTGTTCCGAAGAAATGCCAACACCCAAGGACCTGGTGATGCATATGATGTCCCATGGTCTGAAGATGTACCAGTGCACGTGGTGCGTCCACGGGGCCGACAAGGAGAACGAGCTGTTAGCGCACATCTCCGCCTTGCATCCCTCCAAACAACCACAGGCTTACCTGAGGATAATTACTTATAAAGTATGTTGTAAATATGGAAAACAGCTTGTATCTCATGACTTCAACGTAATTTTGAATTATAAAATATGTTTACACAAAGCTTTAAAAATAGTATACAATAGTTAAAGCTAGTTAATTCAACGCTTACTACGAATTTAACAAGAATGTATACAGCTTGGGTTTGAATGTGTTGCATAATAATGAGCTAATTCTCTTTACTGTTAATTGGCTGGCGGTTGATTCTAGTTTTAAACACGTAAAGAATTATTATTTATGTCTAAATTCGCGTTACTTCTTTCCAGGACGGTTCCAACGAGCTGAGGGTTCTCCCTTTGGCGTTTATGAACAAATCCAAAATTCTCACCGAGGATGTGACAACGGGTAGGACGAGCGAAAACCCTGTACGTGAAGCTGAGCGCTCCATTGAACTGGAGAAGCTTATCGGGCACGCCAATCTGATCGCTGAAGCGGCCAGCCAATCTGTTGAAACAAACTCTCCCAATGATGAACCACTTCCAACTGAAGTATTAGATCCGCCTATCGGAGACACTCACTCGGATGACGTCAGCATTCCAGAAATGCCACCTATAACCACAGCTCCACCAGCCCATGTGACCCCGCCTCGAACAGCCAGCCCTCACGATATCACTCTTGAGAAAACGCCTGTCCTCAAAACAGAACCTCCGGACACACCCAAAGAACTCCCCGATGACATTGTCGTGTTAGACAGTGACGAAGAAGACTCGAGGCCGGGCGTCATAGACCTCTCTGAAGAAGATGCCACAACTAGTGTTATTGAGGCACCGAGCGATCAGCACAAAAAGATTCCCCCGAATATGTTAAACCGGTGCCCTAAATGTAAGGTCATGTGCAAGAGCATGCAGGGCTTAAAGAAACATATGACATCCTGCATACCTCAGGCCAAGTGCAACCTGCCGTGCCCTCACTGTGCGCTCGTGTTCAGCGACAAGTTACTATTGTTAGGTCACTACACGGATGACCACCGGGACGGGTCCCGCGACCCTCGCATCGAATGCGGGGAATGCCGCACCAAGTTTTCGAACATTCAAAACGCAAAAAAGCACGCCAAACTCACACATCACGCTGTCGATGTCGAGATCACACCAACGATGAAGAACGGTGTCACTTATAACATCGTTAGTGTATCCAAACTACAGAGGGTGCAGCCTAAAAGGAAATTATCCGCCAACGCCACAGAAGCGCCGGCAACAAAACGTCGTTACTTGCCGCAAGAAATCGACCAGTTGCCGATCAATCCGATCTTAGATCAGCTGGTTTACTGCTCCGTGTGCGAGTTCAGTACGAAAGTCCGCTTGAATATGGTGAGACATCTTCAGTTGCACGCGGACCAACAACCGGTGCCGCAGACTGCACCCGTGAACCCAGTACCGCACTTGGAGACCAACGAGAAACACTTCGACAAGATGGTCAATCTCGCGTCGAGCTCGATAGCTACGAGGGCCCCGGACAGGACGTCTCGGTCTGACAATGAGCCAACAGTGACTGTTTTGATACCTCCGGAGGCAGCCTCACGGTACCCTAAATACGTGCCCGAGAGACAGAGGCTGACTTGCGGAGCCAAGGGTTGTTCGTATATATCAGTTGACGAGCAGATGCTAAGAATTCACTGGGAGACACTGCACTCCGGAACTTACGATTATCACTGCGTTCATTGCCCGCCCTACCAACACCTGGACACATCGAAGCCTCTGACCGCTTCCCGAATTCTAGCACACTTGAAAATGCACGATGTTACTTTGTACGCTTGTTCGTCGTGCTCTTACTATCATTACAAGCGGGAAGCGCTAGAGAAACATCTAACTGAGGTTGACAAAAATGGGAAATTGATGATCGTAAGGGAAGAGGCTAGTTCTGCGTCATCGGCCACGGCCAGCCAGCCGAACGCCGCGCCCACGATGGACCTGAAGCCTTGGCAATGCGGTTTGTGCAAATTCAAGAGCATGTTGCGCGCCGCAGTCATAGAGCACTGTTCGAAGCTCCACCAGTCCAAGATGCAGTTTAAATGCGGATACTGTCCATTCCGCACCTCCGCTATGGAGAACATCAGTAAACATCAGATAAATTCGCACCCAGGAAAGGCTGAGGACGTCTTCTATTATTATTACCGTGAGGACAGCGTGGCCGACGAGGCAGATGGCACACCGTGCTGGCAGAAACAGAGGCAGAAGTGTGGGATAACGGAGTCTGAGATCAAAACTGAGGCGTCTCCGCCGCCGTCGCCGCCCCCGGCGCCTTCAGTAAGCGCTGCTGCGACCTTGAACACCCCAAACGTTGTACCAGTAGACCTTAACCTCGTGAAGAAAGAAGTAGAAGAACCGACGGCTGGAACGGAATTGGATGTAGAAGAACTGTGTAAAAGGTTCGGCCAGTTCTGTGACCCGAACGGTCTTCATTTCACGTGTTCATTGTGCAAAGTCGTCGCTGAAGACAGTCGGGAAGCTATGCAGTGCCACTTGTACGAGGAGCTCAAGTATCGAAGGTAAGTGAGATTTTATGTTTTGATACTTATTTTTACAATGACAATTAACACTGTACTTTTTCTACGACTTAAATACAGATTGATTATGTTTGACTTCTGCCACCCAAACTAGAAAGAACGGTTATTTAAGATCCCAGCATTATCTCTAATGGTGCCTTTCCACTGAAGTAAAGTTTTGAAATAATCTAATTGGTCTGTTCCGGTTGCCTCCGTTTAAGTGGAGACACACCCTTAAGCTGGGTCCCACGACACCTACATAAATAAGATGAGTAGGCGTGTGTACAGAATTCGGTGCAGACTTCATATTAGATGTCCTGGCGTCTCGGTTAACACTGCGTTGTGTGGACAGTCTATTACGAAAACAGCTATTTAGAAGTGTATATTAACTGATACGTGAACGTTTGATACTGACGTCATTAATAGAAAAGTTTAATTGCCATAATAAGCTCGGTTATCACATCAATCAATTAATGGCAAACATTGACATGGAAATTTTATGCAATTTCTAGATGGGGCTGCGGGCTGTGCTCCTACAAGGCGTTCCACAAGAACGGTCTGAACGACCACATCTCCTCGGAACACCGGCGCCAGTACACCGATCCCATAAGACTGCCAGTAGACATTAACATGGAGAAATGGGTCACCGCCCAATTGGACCACCAGAAGACCATCATAGACAAAAATATGGGGAATTTAGCCAAACTTAAAGAGACAATTGCCAAAAACAGCCCTGGACCGTCCAATATTAGGGCTCCTCAGCTGGAAACTGTTACTAACAGTGATAAGTACGGTGTGAAGGACCTAGAGGGAGCGTTCGGGCCTTTCGGAACTCCAAACGAGATGGTGTTCTGTTGCCCGAAATGCAAGTTCAGTACTAAAGACGAAGGCACCATGAAAGATCATTTAGAAAGTGAATTAACCAAAATAAGGTATTGTGTTTGTTGACGCTATAACGCTTATTTTTGAGCTTACTTCTCTAATAGCTTAGTTGCTTTATATTTTGTACATATTAACATTTGTGCTTGCGATTTAGTTCGCGTGGATTTTTTACTAGCAGACTTTTTTATTCCGGGATAAAAGTATTCTGTAACGTCTACCCCGGATACAAGCTACCATCATCCCAAGTTTTCTTTTTAATTCATATATTATTTTCGATTTATCCAAACAATCTGATATTGCATACCTCCAATTTTCAATGTAAGACCACTATTTTTTATTGTATATAGATAACAATAAATCAATTACAGATGGTGTTGCAGTATATGCACAAGTAATTTCCAAACTTACCATGAAGCTCAGTTCCATGTCAAGAGCCATGCAGGCGAGCAGGCGAGACCCAAGGAGGCTGTGAGGGACCCGGCGATGCGGTCCGCATGGGTCACCACCGCGATACAGACACAAAAAGAAGCCATCAAAACCGTACCTTTATCACCAGCTATCGCTCCCTCTACACCAGAAAAAAACCAACCAGAGAATGACAATTCCCTCCTAGTTGTGCGTTACGAAGAAAACGTTACCACTCCCGAAGATGCAATGCCCGTGAGACGGAAAAGATCCGCCCCCAACAGTGAAGCAGACGGGCCGTCTCAGAAGAAAGGAGAGAAGTCCTGTCCATACTGCGACTATAAAACCAAGTATTACAGCTCCCTTATGGACCACGTGCCCAGGCATTTCAACTTGAAACCTTACACGTGCGGCTATTGCGACTTCAGCAGTTATAGGCAAGGAGTTGTCAACCACATTGAAAAGTCCCATCGCGGATACTACCCTCGCGTCAATTATACGATAATACCGCCGGAGTTGATCGCGAACTTTAAAAAGTCCTCGGAAGAGGAGCCCAAGTTAATATGTCTGTTTTGTGAGAAATCCGTACCCGAGAATGAAACGGAGACGCATTTGCACGATAATATCAAACCGGATTTCGCTAAGAAGGGCGACGTTGTAGTTAAGTGCTGCATATGCTTAGTGCTGCGTATCGACGTCAAATCTTTACAGGAACACCATAACTCGTCCCATCCAGACATACCCATCAACTACGCACTTTTCAAACTACACCATGATACACGGGAGACGAATTACTGCGGCTACTGCAACAAAGGTTTCAAGTACATCAGAGATTTGAAAACCCATCATAATGCGGTACATAGTTCATTCCAATTGATGTATACTTCCACGCCATATACCCGACAGGGAAGCGAGGAAGCCGGTGCCACCCAAAAGAGATGCGCCCGAAAATCCACAACTAAACTACCCAACATAAAGTCGGTAGCCAGAAAATCCACAACAAAATTGCCGGATAGCGACGTGGGTTACTCGTATTATAATACTCGACCGTCCCTGGACAAGTACGCCGATGTGACAACCATGCTTCCCGTGTGTAACACTATGATGCCATTCACATTCAAAAAGCTCAAAGAATTCATAAAGATTGAACCACAAGTTCTCGTGAAAGACATACAAAGTGTAATTAACAATTCCAGTGATAAGTAGATACTTTATTTTAATGTATATAGCGCGCTTATAAGTACAATTCTCCTATGAACAATGTTTAGTTTGTATTAAATTTGTATGTGTGGCCGGTTGTGGCCGTGGATGATAGTATTGCGCATACTTCGCGACACGTGGTATGCTCTAGAAATATGGGCACGAAGGTCGGTCATTGAAATTCTGCCTGTATAATATTGTCGTCAGATTTGTGTAATTATTCATATTTGCTTGATAATAATGCTTACCAAAGTTGTTAAAGATGGGAGTGGTAGATTGAAAAAACAAGCAACCAATACAATTGGCCGATTTTCTGATAACGTAGGCACTTAGGGACCTAATTAATAGATTTCTTTGCTGACTTATCTGCTGCGTCGTTCAACTTTGGTAAGCGAAAACAAGCGAAGTGGGAACTTATGAAACGATAAATAAGTATATAAACATTTCGTTGCGACACTTCGTACATAAAATGTTATAAGTAGATATGCAAATTGTCTATGCAGCCACATTTTGCAGTCTATAATATCTGTGATTTTATATGTTAAATATAACTTGTTAGTTACGAGTACTATTAAGTGTCTATATTATGTCGATATTTGAGCATTTACAATGTAGCGTGGATTGTATCTACATTGGGTTATTTTTTTTTCTGTTTATTTGCTTTTCTGTCCTACACAAGATGACATTTCTACAAATTGTTATGCCAAAATGTATGGGCAATGACTACAGATTTTTAGTCCCAAAAAAAAACTACTCATATACAAGGTACCAATCAAAATTCTGTCTACAAATACTTTACAAATGCGTTAAAGAAGCCCAGATTCCAGGCTTAGTCTACCATATCTGCATCAACCTGTATAATAAGTTTTTTTTAACTTGACACTGGCATAATCATTCAAGATCGGTGAAGCCATTTGAACTAAAAATGTAATAGATGGAAAATGACGTAAAGGCGCGTATACCAAGTAATATTGAAAGCTTAACAAATAAATATACATTTTAGGACAACAATTTGTGGAAGCGTTTATCTTACCTACAAGAGCTGGTAGCAAATGGATGATTCGATGTTGAGGAATTGACTCAATCCAGACTTGTTAATACTGCAGGCATATCATATGCCCTGAATATTGTTAAACTAAGCGAAAAAACTGGAACAAAATGTCATTGTTGAAACAGTTATAAAGCATTGCATCAAATTGCTACGATATTGCTCGGAGGCGAGTAATATTATGAGATTAATCTTAAGTCTGGTAAAACGTATCCTCATCGGGTCCATTCATATCATAGAGGAGGATTTTTTTTTAATTTTTTTATGTCCCAATTCGCTACATTATAGATATCCACTTATTCACCGATAAACATTTGGTGCGCATGCGCAACCGTTTTGTTTTGCAGTGATGGTCATAACATGTGTATCTTTTTTGTCAAATTAAACGCTTATGGCACATAATTCTAGTGATTCATCGCCGTTTGATGAATTCACGAGACGTTAAAAATAATATCTTCGCATTTAATTGGAGACCAAAATTCTCTCCTCCCCAACTCGGGTTTTTGGATATTCCATCTGGATGAACAATGTTTGTTCACCTCTGATTTGCAGTTAATTTGCATCTAAAACGTTGTTTATTTGTGAATATGTGGATTGATTATGTCTGAAGAAATCAGAAAATTAGCAAAGTTGTGACATCAGTACGTCAAGTGCGAGATTTTTCGTAAGCTCACTGTATAGTTTATAGTCCACCGTATTTAGACATTTTGTATGGAGATTTCAACGGCCCCTCTAGCGGACGGTATTTAAAACATTCAATTCTCCATACGAAATGTCTAAATACCAACCCCCAAATTTATAGATGTTTTATAACTTTATGAGACGCCATATGGTACTGCGCACAAGAGTTTTGCTTTGCGCAGTGCTATATGACGTTTGATAAAGTTGTAAAACGTCTCTAAATTCGGGGGGTAGACTATAAAGTATACGATTAGCTTAAGAATAATCTTGCACTTAACGTACAGAAGCCACCCTAGTTACATAAAATAGGTTTTCTATGTTTTTCTATGGAAATTATATTTCCGCACCTAAATCCATATTTATCATTGACATTTGGCAAAATATTAAAAAAAATGATTATTTTGTGTTTAGGTACAGCGATTGTATCAGATTGTGATGTTTTACTGATCAGACTTATAAGTAGATAATAAGGTTAATTTGCCAAATATTTTCCTATTCAGAAGAAATAATAAAGGGTTCTTTTAAATATTTTTGATTTTTCCAGTGAACTACGAAGTAACTGAACGAAATAATAAAACGTTCGAATGATAAAGTTGTTTTAAAAATCGATTAGTGGTTACGCGGTGTAACTGCTAGGAACAACCTATATCTTCGTACCTATCATAGCGATGGGTAGAGATTGACAAGAATAATTCTCACTATACTCTAACCAAAACAAAAACAAGGCCCACATTGAGCCCTTAGGGGTAACCTGGAACAGAATTAGTTTTTACCCAACACTCGTTTTCTAAACACTATTCCGTCACTCTAGAAAATATAAATCGATTATGGTTTCCCAATTTTTGTAGCCCGTTTACGGACCCAGCGACATTTTCCCCATGACCAGACCTTTTATGGAATAATGCACACCCATTCAATATATCGACAAACTATATTATATAGTCGCATGTCTTATTATAGTTTTTTTAAATGAATGGCACTATAGAAAATAATTCAATTGCTTATTCTAGAAGAAATACATTCAGCGCCTTAACAAAAGTCAAGAGCAACTTTTCTCTCAACGTTGTATTGTAGTCTTTGGTTCGTCCTTACACAAAGCCTTCATAGTAATATGTAAATATGTAGGTATGTATACAGGTAGATAGGTAGGTATATAGGACCCGTGGTGAACCGATGAAGCGAAAGCGAAGCCGGTGGAAGCGAGGTACGGAGGACCGTGGTGTGTGGATGTCATTGGGGGAGGATTATGTCCAGTAATGGACGTCTGTCGGCAATCAGCAGCAATGACGAATAAAGAGTGCTCAATGATTTACACACAGGTGATCTGAATCATGCCTGCAGGTGTCAACAGGTAGACATTTATCTAGAGATAGGTAAGTAGTAATTTAAAGATAACAAATTTAATATATTTGATCAATTCTTTATCTTTATTAAGTCACACCTGCGCGATAATGGCCTAATTATTTTGGAATATAAAGGCGATTTAGAAATCAATGTAGATCTTAATTTGAAAGGAAAATGTGGACGTCTGTGGTTGTGTTCTGTGTTGTTGTCGCTCTTGCCAAAGGGCAGGGTTCCACTGAAGTGAGTCAGTGTAAGTACATACTTATAATAATTATAAAAATATTAATCATTAATATTCTATTAGTAACACGTAGATCACAGCCATATATCAACCGAGCGTGCGTCCTCGCTGCTACCTCTGATCAAGTGACCATGGACTCAGTATACAGTAGGTACCTACGATGCCTCGCCCAACCGCTGTCTGCTGCCATTCGCCTCGCAGTCGGACTAACTGTATCTATATAATGTCAAAGAAATAAAGAAGAAGTTCTTTCTTTCCTTGGAAGGAGAAGTAGAAGAACATAGCTATAGGGTTAGCATTCAGGGTAAGAATACGCGAGCTTCTAATACATTCGTAGCTTCATCGTTAAACATGCTGTCACTGTCTTTTAAATCAATCAAAGCTGTAGTGTGACCGCGAAGAGAGTCGCTTACATTACCGTGACTCTACGTAAAAGAAGCTCCTTAAAGGAATGATTTCTCGGATAAAATGACCCCATGAGCCTGCGTCACGCCATGACGGTACAATGCATTGATGTATATGTCTAATAAGTTCTTAGGTAAGTAGGGAGAGGAAATCTCAATTCTACATAGATTTACCATCATAGAATGTGTTCTATTTCTAGGTCTGAACTTCCCCGGCGATCTGCCCCTCAACACGGACATCGAGGGATGCGTCACGCCGCCCTGCCAGCTCCCCCAGCTGCAAGATGTCGTGTTACACCTCACATTTAGAGCACGTCAGTACCACACTTATATGATCATAATATCGCCAGACGAACACACCAATTGTGCGGGCGCAAACTAAGAAATCCTTGTATAATAGGTACTGCACAATGGACTAGGTGCGAAATCTGTATGTATTACTTATATAGATATTAAACATCCATGACTCGGGTACTAACATTCGTGCTCATCACACAAAGTTTCCACCTACCAGGATTCTAACCAGGGACCCTTAATAAAGAAAGCAGGGTCACTACCAACTGTGATATTCAGTTTGATCGTCATGTGGTAGGAGCTCCTGAACTTTGCCTCACCGTAGTAGCAAAAAACAGAGGGTATTTTCCGCATTTTTGTGCCGCACCGTTTTCCCCCAGAACACATCTGTTTTCCGGGATAAAAAGTTTCTTATAAAATGATGCGATGAATAAGCTACCACCATACCAAGTTCTATCAAAATCCGTCCAGTAGATTTCCCATGATACGCGAACAGACAGACCTTGCGACAAAAATTCAAAATATGGCGGAACGAAAATTATGTACCCTAATACGATATTTTTTTTCAATATTACCGTACAAGCACGCTCATATGTTATAGATCCCCTGTAGAAGTGTAAAGGGTATCAACAAAGGCTTATGAAATATTTTCAGCGTACACGATCCACAAGATGACCACCTTAGCCAGGGCGTATCTCTCGATCGGCATCATCTCCATACCCGTGGACTACGCCCTGGAAGAGAACGCAGTCACTTGCAACTTCCTCACCAACACCTACTGCCCGGTACTGCGGGGGGAAATCGTGCAATATACGCTTAGAATGTATATTGAGTCGTTCTTCCCTGTGGTGAGTTCTTTTAACAGCAGCATACCTCTTCATCAGCAGCCCACAAGATGGGACCAACTAGTTTATTATCAACGGTAGTGCCCTACTACTAGGCTTCGTCCAGTTGTAAGAGATTTTATTACTGGGGGGCAGTAAGCCTAATACGTCACGTCGGGGTCACCAATTTAGCGGAAAAGGGAAGATTTTCCAGCCAGGCGAGTGGAATGCCTGACGGGGTGGCCGCTATGCCCCGACGGTTATTGTCGGGATCTTGTATATATGTTATGTGCTCCGAAAACTCTCATAGCGCGTTTCAGGATTGTGTGGAGCTTCATTTGTTCTGAATGTCGTCTGCAGCGCCATCTGTGTAGCTTGTGGCGAGGTTGAAGAGGTCGCTACAGAGTTAGTTATATCTCCTGCTTTGCAAGGAAGGGAATTAGGTCATTACCTTTCCAAATCCCCTAGTTGTTCTTTCCATTAATTTAACGGGCTGGAGCGTCGAACCTCGAAATCTTTGTTAGTCCTCGGGTGGATCCTGATGATAGCCTTGACTGGAAGTGATACCATAGGATCCTGGTCCACCACGGTACCATATAATGTGCTGTCTATACACTGCTTAAAATGGTGATTAAGATTGTTTTTAATATGTTCCAGGGTACCGCAGTGACGATTGAGTTCAGAGTGGTGGATGACAATGAAGTGTCTATACTGTGCCTCAGGGTGCCCGTGAGGATCGTGGACCCCGTGGCCGGCAGGATCTCCGCGCAGAACACCACACTCACCGTTGACCAACAGTAGACAGCTCTCATATTCCGTAAACCTGTAGGCTGATTACGTATCTTGATATAGTCTGGCGATAGCGATCGAGAACGAAGACCGCGGAGTATTCGCATTGTATAAACTGAATTTTGGATTACCAAGATTAATTTGTAGGTTAATAAATATTTATAAAAAATCTTAATATTTTATTTAACTTGCCGTGCGTGTGATAATACCAGCCCTTTTTACATTCCCACTGTTAGGCACGATAGAATCTGGAAAACAAGTTTTATTCCAATGTGTAGTATTCGCGTCAATATAAGAAATCAATATTTTTAATACTTAATCAAATTAAGCATATAAATTTAAAGAGTTAATCACAGAAGCGACAAAGATTGAATTTGTGAGTGGAACGAATGACGAATTTGTGACTCGTTCATTCGCGTCACGTACAAACAAAATGGCTTCCGTGTCCTCGCTTTCCTTATCTGAGCATTGTCTAACGACAACCATTTGAATCTTGGAATTGTTTTAATCTTGGAAGGTAAAAAATTAAACGTACCAACCAACTCTGGGACCGAGCCTTCATTACGTTACCGCCTGCCTACCCTCAGATATAAGGTCGAATCACATAAAATGAGCAAACATGGCGGCATGGCTAATTATATGAATTCGGCATGTGCAGATAGCCACCATCTTTGAACACTTTATGTGATGTGACTGGTACTGTGGTTTGAAACCATTAAAAGTAAGTACCCTACCCTTAAACGAGTTAAAGCAGGTCGTATTTAAAAAATATTTTGTAAGTTATACCTACCCTGGACTTTTTGGCGGGAAGTTGAACCGTGAAGTTGTCAGTTTTTTTTTTCTAAAAAATGTATTTCTTTGATAAATAATGTGTAATATTAGTGGGATAGTAACCATTGTGTGATCATAAAAGTGCGCGAGTGAAGGAAATTGAAATTAAATAGTATTGTCTTGACTTGTAAAGTTCTCCCAAGATGACCGGGAAATTTTCAGTAAAGCATCCACATTTCACCATCATCAACGTTATCAATATTATCATTAACATCAGGGGTACATATAATTCAATAACAATTATCAAGAATTACTCGACACTGGCAATAATGGCACGATTTTGTATCTGATTGCCAATCTCAAAAAAAAAGAAGAATACCTACCCTATAGGTATAATAAAGCAGTAGGTAGGTCTCTAAACCATATCTTTTATAGTCTCATAAAATATCAACCACTACTATGTAGGTACCATAACTTGTCAGGGTAGCTCAGATAAATGAAATTACAGAGTTTTCAGGCCGCGCGCCCGTTTCAGGGGGAGAGTGTTAATCACATTTTACATGTCCACGTGAAAGCGTGTCTGCTGAAATTACAGCGCAACTACGTACTAATTAGAAATGTGGATACTTATGTATGTAATATATATAATTATATACTATCTACATTTGCGAGACCTCAAGACACCGTGAGCACTCTGCGTAGATCGGACCGCAAGCAACAACTAAATAATTATGAGAGTACCCCAGTTCAAACTATGACACTAGGAAGTCAACCACCTCAGTACTCCCGTGACTTTTGTTACTGTAAAGCAGCCGAAACGTCGGGAACGTAAAAACATAAAATAAACGCGATAAAATCGGAAAAGAAGAAAATAAAATTATCCCACTAATATTATAAATGTGAAAGTTTGGATGGATGGATGTGTGTTTGTTACTCAATCACGCCAGCACGGCTGAACGGATCTGGTTGAAATTTGGCACAGAGATAGATTATAGTCTGGAATAGCACATAGGCTACTTTTTATCCCGGGAAAATGTATGGTTCCCGTGGGATGGATTTGTTTCAATTTTTCATAGTTTTTAATCGCGGGTATCACCGCGGGGCGCAGCTAGTGTAATAAAGTGGTTCGATTATTATAAGTCAAAGTCAAAGTCAAATCATTTATTTCGTATAGGCCTACGGGGGCACTTTTCTTAAGTATACAATAATAATAATATACTCAATAGATATTATAAAACGCTCGAGTCCTCTTTAAATTCCTACTCTACGCAGTATCGGCGTCTTCGTGTAATCTTTATGATCTATACCCGGGTCGAGTGGGTGTCCCCGCCTGCCAAGCATGTCATAACGACCCTTGTAGGGCTACCATAGACATCTTTTTTTTTAAAAAGTCTTCACCTTCAGTAGCTATGTTACTAAGTTCAAGTAGGAATAACTTTTGAATATAAGAGATTCGAGTCATGGCTTCATAAGCTCTCCGTAAACCTATCAGTAAAGTAGGAAAACATTACTGAAAAATAACTAGACTTCTTGAGAGGACTATTCTAATTATTGATCTTTTGGATGCTAAACATCCAAGATTTTATTTTTTAAATTGGGCTCGTTCGACTCTCGTTTCAGGTCAGATCTGTGTGACAATCGATGAATTATTTTTCAAAAATTCTATTTTCATGTTGGTAGGACGCCTGCCTGAAATGTGTCCTAAGTATATGGCAGCCCTGCATGTAGCTGATAAAGGGCGATGGATATTCTCACACATCAATCATAATTCACACTTACGCCGCTATACAACGGCTGTGGCATATTGATACGTGATATCGGTTTTTAACTTTGCACCAACGACGTTATTCACGTATGGTGCTTAGGTATGTGCTAGTTCGTAATAAACTAAATAATAGCTAAGTTGAAGGGGCAAATGAGATCACTCTCAGTAGTAGGTACAGTCAAGGACTTTTATTTGGGACCCATTTAAGGTTGAGTACAGCAAAAGTATAAAGGTACTATTTCGCCTGACGTTGCTAGGAGCAAGTGCTCTCATATATGACGATATTCAACCTTATTGCATTGACTTAAAATATTACGGAAAAATTACTTGTGTACATCAGAAAAAAAGAAAATGAAAAATAAAACACTTGCAAAATCTAGAAAAAAAAGTAAGCAAACAAAAAAGTATTTAGTGTAGCGTGCTATCCCGCTCGAGTCATTGCACTAAATAAAATCCAGAATAAATCAACACTTTTTTAAAAAAATACGAAAATACATTTATTAAAAACATAAACACCTATTTTCTTTAGGTTTATTAGACATACAGCTCTAAGTATCCCCGTTGACTATAATCTGGGTGTTTTCAAGTCGAGAGTGAACAGGTACCTTCTAGGCAAGTATGCTCCATCGTAGATCTCATCGTCACTTACCATCAGGTGAGATCGAGATCAGATACTTGCCAATAATGAAAAAAAAAAGAAACGACCCTATTATCTGTTAAAATAACCGAAGCGAACATTACCTTTTAACTGATATCTGTCGTTAACTGTATCCATCGCGGTTCAATCTGCGTCAATCTTTAAGAGCACATCTTTCTTACTAAACGTAAGTACTTATTAGGTGTTTCCAGCCAAAGTACGGCTTCGTTCATCCGAATTTATTGCAGTATTTTAAAGGAAAGTCTAATTTTATTGGTCTACGCGAGCATTCTCGATAGAAGTGATTTTTTTTAGCCGCGTGACGACTGACAGCGCAACTTCGCAAGTCCACATGGGACTGGGGACTGTCTCCGTTTTGATCCGAGCAATCAGAGCCTTAACATCTTTGCCTCCTCGCCTCGCAAAGTTTGAATTAGCCTTGAGTCGTTCGCGATTGACCGAATCAAATGATCCGGTTCGCGAGAACCACGCGAATGATCGGGTCGCCGCGGCGAATACGATTCGTTCATTCGAATTTTGAACTGAGCCGCGGCTGCAATCAGTCCCGCTGTCACGGATCCTACAGATCGCGATCTTATCGTGCGACTGAGATAGCATGGGTCAGATTAATTTGAACGAGCGAGAGCGAGCCACAGCCGATCGCGGTGTGACCGCCCCAAAGAAAAATGCATTATTGGCTGTAAATTACAACGAAATAATCTACCTTATATTAACTAACCTAAGGTTTATTTTTGGAATTGGCGAATGTAGTATCCTAGAATCATGAATTTTATTTTCTTGGAAATAAAGCTTAAAATAAAAATATAGGTAAATAGTTAAAACGATCTGCAATTTCATTGTTTTCAAATCAATTGCACTACTCGTCAATTTAGTAACCCGGCGACCTGCGGTCATTGATGTCGTGTCGTGTTTTTGAAACCGGTAAAAAGTTATATATTTACCTATAATACCTAAAATATATACTATACTAAACTTATACTAACATATTATTTATGGAGAAAGGATCTAACGAATGTTATTTTGGTGAAGGTAAATTTAGTGCCAGCATGCACTAAGTTTATCTTCTACTACTAAGTTTATTTTCTATAATTGAAACTGACAAATATTTACACGAACCACTACTAAAAAGAACAGAAAACCCAATTACGTGGTGGCAAGAAAGAAAACTGATATATCCTCGCCTCTTCAAGTTAATGGAACGACGGCTCTGTAATATGGCTACATATTACAGAGAGTTGTAATTTGTGTGACCGCCCCTAAGAAAAATGCATTACTGCAAATTACTACGAATTCGTATGTCTACCTTAAATTAACGTCGTTAAGGTTTATTTTTGGAATTGGCAAATTACGTAGTATCGTAATATCATGAATTTTATAACCTTAAAAATATAGTGACCCGGCGACCTGCGGTTATTGATCAGTCGGATCGGATCTGATCTGACACTATAATCTGGTTTCCGGAACGAAATCAATCAATCGATTACATTCCTATCCGGAACTGAACCAATCGATCAATTGATCGGGTCGTACGAACCGGTTCGTTTTGACAACGGATCAGTATTGATCCAGATCGCTTAAATTGAACGATCGACACATGCATAGTTTGAATCAGTCAGTGCCCAGTTATTTATGACTGATTCCTTTATTTCTATTGTGACCTACAATTGGGCAAACGCCTCCCCCATTTTATTCTCCATTGACAGATTCCTTACACGGTCCATATAAACATTATTCATTTATACCGGGAAGGTAAAGATCTCCTAATCAGGCAGGTGGTATGCCTGGTAAGGCTGGCCGCTGGCCAGGCCGCTATATCCCAATGGCTCTCGTCGGGGTCTTGTATATATGGTACGTTCTCCGAAAACTGTTATAGCGCGTTTCAGAAGTGTATGGCGAATCGTCAGCGCCATCTGTGTATGTATTCGTGAGGTTGCTAATGAAGAAGTAATAAATCACACAGCGCTTGCAACGAACGCATTCAGATAGGCTCCACACCTACCTATCCGATCTTAAATCGGATGAAATACGATAATTAGGATCGGAAGGTGTGGAGCCGGTCTTACCGTAATCATTCGCGCATTACACGGTTATACCCTTTTTATCCGGTTCCGTCGGCCTGGCCGTTACACCTGGCTCCAAATAATGCCACCAATTTCCCGGTACTCCGCACCCAGATTCCGGATAAGAATAACACCGTTTAGAGTGAAATATAACCGGCTCAGGAGGTCATAGGAGATCCGCACGCGGGATTTACTAGTTTAAATTTCATAACTTTTCACGTAGGGCCTATCAAATGTAATATCACGGCTGTTTTCGGCGGAAAGATAGACAGAGCTGTCACATTTCAACAATATCCTATATATAATATAATATAACAATATTAAACTTAAACAATTTCTAACAAAAAAATGTTATTACTCAACCACAAAATACCTAGAAGATAAAATTAATGACATATAAGAATAATAATAAGAGCCGAACGTAACAGTGCGACGATCTACCTACAATAATATACGAATAATAATATAATGAAAATAACTAATAATAATAAAATATATACAAATAATAATTTCTAAATAATGTTATATAATGTTAAGCATTGCATAAGCATTGAAAAACAACTCTATTGAATGTTCCTGTACCTAGTATTTAAGAATCGTGTTTAGTAGATAGAACTAGCCCCTCAACATTGCAATGCTGAAGAAGGCCGCTATGTCATAAGTACTAAAACTAATGTAAGACCAATGAACACATAGTTTGCAATAAATGTTTGAGTTTGAGTTTGAGTTTGAGTAGGGTAATAGATGCGACCAATTTTTATCGCCTAACTAACACACTAACTATAAGTTCCCACACTAAGCTACGCTTGTATTATGGGTAAACGTACAATGGACTGAGGGCTGAACTCAGTATATAATACTTATATAGATATTAAACATCCATGACTCAGGTACAAACATTAGGTGCTTATCACACAAAGATTGTGCCTACCAGGATTCGAACCCGGGACCCTCGGCGCAGAAAGCAGGGTCATTACCAACTGCGCTATTCAGGTCGTCAAATTAAATTAGTATTTTCTTAGAATTCCTTAACGTAAGACATTCGTGTACTATCATTTTGCAAGTAAGGCAAATTGAGCGGCGCCTCTAGCGGATGGAATCTGTAACTTCAATTCTAACTTTGCATGGGCAGAGTAGAACTTTGTAACTTACGAATAAACCTGCACTCGACCTACAGGATGAAGTTTTCGGCATTATTGTCCGTTCTATTCACGGCTTAGGCAAGATAGATTTGGCCTCAATGTCCTAACTACGAATTCACAAAACGTATGAATATTTTTAATATAATTAATATTGTAATAATTTTAAACTTAATTTATTACCTATTGTACATAATTTATGGTATATAATACGTATATAGATCTTAAACATTCATGACTCAGTTACAAACATTCGTGCTCATCAAACAAATATTTTTATGACTTCGATTGTCTGATGCGATTATTCGACATTGATTCAGTGATTCGTTTATTTCTAGCATCGCATGTGGACCACCTTATTTCGAGATCACCTGAAAAATGTAACCAAAAGAGCCCTGTAATAATAAATTGAACAAGAAAATAGTACTTGAGGTACTGTCCTCCCTCCCGTGACCATGGTTGCTGTAAAGTAGCCGAAACGTCGGGAATGTAAAAACATAAAAATAAACTCGATAAAATCTGTTAAATTAATTTAATTTCAATGTGTCGTATACGCGTAAATATAAGAAATCAGTAAGCATAATTATGTTGACTTTCATACTGACATCAGAATATTAATTAAGTATCTTAATTAAAAAGTCCGAAGCTCTCGTGCAATCTTTGTGACAGACTGTGGTGATCCTTGAAAATTCGATTTACTGTTTTGAACAAAAAAAACCATAGAGAAGCCGACGCGATGCGCGGCCGACACGTATTTCCCATTTGGCGCCTTTAAAACTGTTGCCGGTATTTCGGGAGTCTGTCCATTCATCAAAGTTGTATGGGAGACCACAGTGGCGGCAGCCATTTTGAATTCGTTAAGATGGTGTTGCAATGTAATTTTTTTTTCTCATCGCTCATAACGAAGGTCATTTTTGTAAGTGTATTATTTAAGGTAGTAATTAGTCATTTGATTTTCCTTCTATTGATATTTTCAAGTTATAATTACAATCCAAAGGTAGTCTTTTTGAGCCTCGAACAACAATGCAGGTACTTAACTCTCTTATTTAGTTATAAGAAAACTTGGTTCTTAAGAATAATTAAAACTGCATAGTGACCTAAAATATCTGACTATTCATCCTAACAGAGTATTTAAAAAAAGTTAATAATTTACTTTTTAAAATGATGATTCTTCACGCTGGCAATACCGACCGGCTGCTATTTTGGCGCGCGTGGCGAGTGACAGCGGGTTTCGAACAGATGGATGCGTTCGCAGATTTCCACGCGGATGACAAATTTTCCGCGGCACCGGCCAGCGAGCAGTGGCCCGTGATGCAATAAAATAATGACAAGCACCCAGACGGAGATGGATGAGTAGTTAGTAGGAATAATCTCTTGTGTTTTTTCACTGAAATACAGATCTTTTGCTTTTGCTTTCTTTACCAAATGAAATGCGATGAAATAAAATCATAATGAATATGGCCTCACCCACAACTCGAAGGGTATTTTGCCAAGGTCAAGTAATTAATAGCAATAACACATTCAATAAATACACATTTTAAATAAAATACTGGATGTGGAATGTAGATATGAAAATGGCGTCCAAAATACAGATAGTACGTTCCGAAATAGGCGACGGCCATGTGCATTAAATGTCAAATTAAAATTTTGTTCCGGAGACGCTCGAGAAGGCGTTTCAAATTATCTATAATTTTTATCCGACGAAAAAACGGAGTAAATTATCAATGCGAAGCGAATTTTTTGGGTGATTCTTTTTTAACTAAATAGGGTGTACTGCAAAGTTGACCCATTTTAATTTCATCAAGATTGGTTCAATAGTTTTTGTTTCATGTAGATTTCTTTGATTTTTTTTATCATCTCGATTTAAAAATAACATCGTTGATCGTGTGATGAAACATCCAACAAAGAATAATAAAAGTATACTTAATGGTTTGATGCGCGGACCAATTTGTAGGTAGTCTTTGGCGCGGACCGACAATACTAGACTGAGTTCTTTGTTTGGCACCTAATCAACATTCGTTACATATTAGATTTAGGCAGAATTTTAGATTAGATTATTTTTGGCATTTTAGATTTTTGAAGTCGGTTTTCTTTGTTATGTACTGGTAAATCTAGTCTAGCAGTAATATGATGTACATGACTAATACCCCTACGACATACGTACCTACCTACTTATCTAGAATGTAGTGGCTATAACAACATTAGCCCATATTAGCCTTCGATATTATTTATCATGCGCCTTGGATAAAAGCCTGATAGCGTTACCCATTGCTGATAGCAGGTAAGAAATGTTGGTGTACCCTAATAACTTCCTGATCAATTTTGTTCATAAATGAAGGAACATGATACCCTTCGTGTTACATCAAATGTAGTTACGAACAAGTGCCCGCCAAACTTAGATTTGTGCTTCCCAATTTCCGTAGTTTTAAAAGAAATGTTCAGGAATACGCTCGCTTCCCATACTTTTTGCTTCAGACTTTTGTGCAAAATAAAAACTCAGGGAAAGTTTTTTCATTCGCATTTCACCGTCAGGGACAGTACGAGTTTAGTTCTATATGTACATAGGATATGTAAATTGCAATGCATGCGCAATTGGAAAGTTGTACGTTTGTGGTACGAACCAAGGCATATAGCCAAGATTATTTAGGCAAGCATAGGAGATACAGCCTCGTTAGTCATGCTGGCTGATAATTCGGCGTCAAAGCATGTTAAGTGATTCTATTCAGCAACCATGGTTACTTTGGTTTTATTTCAAATGTGTAGTGTACGCGTAAATTATAATTATTTATTTGAAATTAATATAATTAAATTTAATTAATTACAGTTAAAGTAAATAGGAAAAAAACCAATTAGTATGAAAACAAACTATGTATAATGAAATGTGTATTTTAAAGAATGCAACATGTACAATGTGGAACGTGAACACAGTGCTCTCTGCTTTAAATTAATCCCAAAAAACGGTCTCTTGGCAGCCGAAGTCAGAACACGGGTCGGTTTGCCTGACATTATGGTACCCTAGGGTTCTAGTCACGCTTGAGTTATTTATGGCAATGCTGATCAATCTCTTCAAGGCTTTTAGCGATATCTTTTGGGATTGCCTTATAGTATTATCTGATTTGGCATTATCAAGGAGGCAGCTGTTGTAAAATTTTAGTTGGAATCTGTAGATAACGGTATGAAGGAACTTTCGTCTGCTCTCCGAGGTCCAAGTAGTGGGACCATGATTATAATTTTAAATATAGGATCAAAAGATATTAAAGACAAGCCCGCTGAGTGTCATGCCGGTTTGTAGAGTCGACACAAAAATAAATTGTAAGTGCCCCCGTAGGCCTATTAAAATGAATAATCTGACATTGATGTTGTACGAATTTTTCGCACCCATTACTTTGATGATCAGTTTGCCATGTATAAGTAATTCTGTGCTACATAACTTTTCGAGATAATAATATTTATTTGGTGATCCGAATTCATTGCTCCTGCGTGTATTATTTATTAGCTTTGTCCGAAATTAATTACTACAAAAGTGACATAAAATTCGCTAGTGTCCTAATACTGCAGCTAGGTGTAAATCATTCATAACAAACAGCTCTGGTCACACGCGACAGAGTTGCTTGTATGCTTGTATTCAACGCTATTCCTAACAGTATTGTGTTCGGGATGACGTATTTCAGCAACAATGCATTGTCAGGGAAGACATATTCATTTTAGGGTGACCGGCACACCGTAACGTAACAGAATAATTCTGTTTTACTTTTTTTTTACGTTCACTGACGATATTAAGTTTTTTAGAGACAATTATTTCTTTACGAAATCAAATGCGAGGAAGCAACATTTATATGTATATGGCCTCAACACATTAGTGGGTATTTCACAAATGTCAAGTATCAAGTAACGCGACAGTAATAGCGATAACAAATTCAATAAATATATGTTATATATAAAATAATGGATGTGACAGACATGTGATATGGAGATATCTAAGACACTCTTCTTCTTTCTTTACGAAATGAAATTCAATTAAATAGAATAGATCGGAATACGGCCTCACCCACAAATTAGTGGGTAATTTTCCAATGTAACATGAAGATATGAAAATGGCAAAAACAGTGATTCTAAGCCACTCTTGTCATAGTGAACAGACGAACGAACGTCAGAACTTTTATAACGTATATTTTTTTCATAAAATGATACTTTTTAAATTTTGTTGGGTATTTTTTTTATGATCGACGTATCGAAATTCTTCCTGCACATGCTAATAACAAATGCGCTAGAGTAGCGCTGGTTCAAAGGTTTGTATATCCTTTTTGAACCACGCTGTGCTGCCGTGTGTATATTAAACATCCATGACTCGGGTACAAACCTCATTAGACAATGATTGCCCGCCCTGGAACCACTACCGACTGGAACTACCAATTGGAACGTCGTTGGAATAGAAGAATGAGTAATGCTTATTATTTTATCTTTATTAAATAATAAGGATTCATTATAATTCGCTAACGGTGTGACAGACACCCACGCCGTGTCTCCGGTAAATATCATGCATTTCCATAAAGGAAGACATTTTTCGGCGTCGCGTTGTCGGCACCTGTGTGGTGAAGCGTAATGATACTGTCTAACGACTACAATACAGACAAATTAACTGTTGACAGAGACAATGTTATCGCAAACGTGTCGGTAGGGATGCGAACTTTTTAGATTTAATTTTAAAAAAAAGGTAATAATAAAGAATAGTGTAGTATTATTTCTTTTTATCTAAATACGCCAGAAGGAAGATAATGTTTTAAACAAAAACTAAGAAAAAACATCAATTGCGTTTTAATGCGTCACCTATCATCAAGGCAAATTGGGAAAGGTACATGATAAAATTTTAAATGTAGTTTTTTGGTCTATATTAAAAAAAATACCGACATCACAAGCACTAACTAAAAAAAAACTGCAAATAATTGTCTATTATTTTGAGTAGGTGCAGTGAGTGTAGGCACGATGGGGTATAATAACAATTTATTTTGTCCGAAATAAGTCTTGGTCTGTCAACACGCACTGGGCCAGCCTATTCCCCTCGCATTGAGGGGAGGCCCGTGCCCAACAGTGAGACATTAAAAGGGATGGTATTATTATTATTTAAGTCTTGGTCTTGGCCGTGTATTCTTGCAACACCGAGACGCAAAGTCTAGCAAAATTTGGGCAACCCTAATTAGTACTATAATTTGAACCTATTTCTGTATTGTAAAATAGTGTTACCCCTTTTTTATTTCAAGCCTATTTCAAGCCCCCCTACCTCCTAATGACAGGAAAGGGTAGCATCAGTAGCAACTTAAGGGTAACCCATGTCACTACCATTTCCCGATGTCCGACCTAGCTGACAGCAGATGTCAAAAGAATACCCATAGTACTTGCCCGTTCAAAAATGCCAATTTTAATTTTACCTGTACACGATATTTTTCAAGGGCTGTAAGTGATAAGGGTTGATCCCACACAATAAGGGCTTGTGTTATAATTAATGACAATAACTAATTAAGGTTTTAAATACTTGTTTGCTATCTATTTAGGGTACAATTTTCTGGTTAAATGTGTGTTTTCTGATCATTAATCAGAAAATATACGTAATTAATTTTGGTTAATTATTCAGTTGAGTTGTTTTTTGTAGGAGGGTCAGCTTTATTTTAATTAATGTGAATGTTGAATCACATCCTACTAATCCCACTATCCCACTAAACCACTAATATTATAAATGTGATATTGGATGGATGGAGTGATGAATGGATGTTTGTTACTCAATCACGCCAGAACGGCTGAACGGATCTAGATAAAATTTGGCACAGAGATAGATTATAGTCTGGAATAGCACATAGGCTATTTAATCCCTGTAAAATGTTTGGTTAGGTGGGATAAATTTGTTTAAATTTTTCATACTTTTTAATCGCGGGTAACAAACACCTCGGGGCGCCACTAGTGTTATTATAAATATAAATTATGAATTAAGCCAAGAGCCGACAGTGGGGACTTCCTCGCTCTGCAAGTAACATCGGCTATTCAGCGAGGAAATGCGGCCAGCATCACAAGATAGCAATAACAAGCTCTATTTACGTAATTTGTTGTTAGCATTTAGAAAACAATAAATCTCAGTACTAGGCCCAATTTCACACTTAACTGATAAACCTTATTCATAAAGATGGACCTCGTCTACATTCTGTTAAGTTGAGTTTTCATCAACTAGGAGCTGTGGTCAAACTGATAGGCAAATGTTATGGCCGACTTTACATATAGGTCAAGCGCCGGTGAAGTACGTAGCGCAGGTTTTGCGCTAACATCGCATAACATAAACATTTTTTCGACATGACATAAAAATAACAGTATCAGAATCAGAATATTTATTCATGTAAAATAGTTACAAAATGCTAAGCTACTACTTTACTACACGTTCAGAATGCCGTTCCTATGGAGAAGAACGGGCGAGAAACTCCATGGTTGCTTTTTCTAAAAAGATCTTTTACATTTATGATCAGGACATTGTTATGGGTATGTGGGAGCAATGTAGGAACGGCTACGCAGACTTTAGCAGCTGGTCAAAAAAGTACTAACAACACATTTACAAATTATTTTCGAGAAAACTCTAAAACTGCACATAATTATAGCGGTCCCGAAAGGCTTGTACTGACTCAACATTATCATGGCTAGCGCTGATGTTCAGCCGGCACCGAGACCACCTACCTTATCTACCTAACTACCTATCTACAGTGGCTTTAAGTTCTAGTGGCTACTGTTGACCTCCCAAAGCTTTGGAATCTACATCCACCATTACTCTAACGTAATGTGCGGATTCGTGTTCTAGGTGGCAAGGATAGGTAGCCATTGCATTAAGGGTAGTCCACACAATACGGCATATCTTTTGTTGGCAATGTTTGCAGCCTTAACTGACTGTTTTTATCCATTTTTCCATTTTCCAAGGGAAAAATTATACTGTATCCCGATTAGTCCCGTAAGAGTCCCGTTCGTGAATCCGTATCATTCCTATATCATCATTTTAGACTGTTGGTTATCCCAAATAAATAAAAAGAACACCAGTGCTTCACGAAGTCTGCAATCTGTAAATATGTACAGGATCGCACCCGCCATTATATGAGATTGGATAGACTACAGATCTTCGCAAAAGAACAACGATTCCGACCAAGGATGATATGTGAGGCCGTTGAAATTAAATAACATCCTAATTTCAATAGGGAAGATGGCTTGGTGCTACTAATATAATTAAATCCAAAACCAAGTGCACCATTGCAAGACCTCAAGACACTGTGAGCACTTTCTGCGTAGATCGGACCACAACCAACAAGTAGGTAAATATGAGGGAACTAACTATTACACTAGGGCGTCTAATACCTCAGTCCTCCCGTTACCATGGTTGCATAAAATAAACGCGATAAAATTCGTAAAATTAGTATTCTTTAAATTAAAAATTAAAGTTCTGTACGGATCCGTTAACTCCTGTCCGGACATACGTGAGGAAATCGTTCACTACGGTATTCGGTATGGATAAGTAATATCATCATTGTCTGGGCGGACCTTTATCTAAGCTTGGGCCACCTAACACCTTAAGCTTTAGCCTCGGCTATCTCAAGCTCTCGGCTTTAACGAATCACGTGAGAGCTTGAAATTCAGACATGTTTTAAGGAGCTCTGAAGAATTTGACTAGAGTGCATGTGTAAAGGGAATTCCGTAACGTAATAGGGATGAATCTTGACTCGAGCTTGTCTATAAAATTATCATAGAGATCTTGAATTTTACTTGCGAGTATAAAAGTTGTTTGTTAGCATGTAAGTATACCTTTTTCATGGAAAAGATCACGATTTTCGTGAGCAATATCAGAATTGATTTCTTTGGTATGATCTCGCTTTAAAACTTAGTGGACCTTATAAAAATGTTTATCGTTTGGTTAATACGTAAAAAAATAGGTAAGTACATATTATAAACAAAACAAACCCGCTAATATTCTTGCCGGATCTTCGTAGTTGAGGTCGCGTTCCCTTCCAGTTGTAGAGTTAAGAACAACATAAGTCAATTTTCTAACAAACGAAGTACTTATTTCAATAACATAAATTTGAAATAAAAGCTTCAAAAAAGTTTCTGGAAATTAAGTTAAAACATAATCAATTATGTCACAATTCGAAATACAGTTAACGATAAAACTACTTACTTTGATATAAATAGATTCTGAAGTCCCACATTGGGCGCCACATTGAAAACAGTAAAAACTACACAGAAGCATTCAGAGCGCATCATTGACTTCTAGCTGTTACGCAACATTCGATAATGCACTCTATAACTAGTAAAATAAGAGTTACAGTTGAATCCCAAAGGAGAATAGTACCTACCGATCTAGGTTATACTGGAAGTACCCAATAAACATTAACTTGTAGAGACTATTCCTTAAATTTGACTGGTCTTTTTGGTACTGTGATAGTTATGATGAGGTAACTCTACCTTTTATTATAAAAACTATGTATCAGTGGATATATATATCTCTCATTATCACATAAATAAATTGTAAGAAAGAGCGAGACTCATGTCCTAGGGGTTGAGTCATTTTAAATGGCAGCACAATTTTCTTCACATTATATTTGGACGTTTCCAGTAAGTTCTATATTCTCGTTTGCAGTTGCAAGTCTGTAAGGTTCTCTCATTCGATTTTTGCTCTCAAATTGGCTTCTATTTCTGTGTCCATTCGAATCTGCCGGCTGCTTCACGGTAAATAAAAGTACGCCCTCGCTTTGATTAACATGCCGTTATAGACTCTATCGTCTATTGTTCTGGTTGACAAATGAGTAGAGTAAGGATATGCTTAGTTTTCATTGCATATGATTTCTGTACTATGATTATCAAGGGTCAAAGGGCTGCATTTCCTCGCTCAGCGAGTAGTTTTGGCTATTCAGCGAGGAAATACAGCCAGGGTCTTGGATACGCTACCGTATGGGCCAAATTTTTTACACTTTTTGTAAATAATATGTAGATAAGCTTTTCTATTCTCTTTTTAATTTATATATAGTTATACTAGCTGCGCCCCGCAGTGTTACCCGCGATTAAAAAGTATGTCCTTTTAACCGGGATAATAAGTAGCCTATATGCTATTCCAGACTATAATCTATCTCTGTGCCAAATTTCATCTAGATCCGTTCAGCCGTTCTGGCGTCATTGAGTAACAAACATCCATCCGTCCAAACTTTCACATTTATAATATTAGTGTGATATAGTCATAATAAATAACTTTCAGCAGAAACACGGATTGAAGTCAACCAAAAGTATATTTCACAAAAAAGTAATCTGAATTCTTATTTAATTTAAACTAAAAGATTAATGTCAGTATTCAACGAAGAGAATATGATTCTGCTCGGGATTCTAGATCGGAAGCTGTCGTAGATGATAGTGTAGCCGAAGGGCAGATCGGGATTGAAATCTTCAGAGCTCAAGTTACCCTCTCCTCTGGTTAGTGCAGGAGAAGTTTGTGTGCCTTGGTTCTTGGTTTTGGGAATAGTGTATTCTGTATTCTGGAAAGGAAGATAGACAATGACAATGTTACTTCTTTTGCGCCAAATGTATTTTTGTCTGAGTGCCAAGTTGTCATGCTCTTCTGGACAATATGTTTTAGTATTAAAAAAAAAAGAAAAAAAGAAGCTACCTAAGAAGAAGTAAAGATAGAGACGATAAAAATCTTAAAGTATTCAGGAGCATGAGTTCTTGGACCTACGCATACCCTCCTGCCAGAGCACATGGTCAATTATCTTTCTGCGCGTTTTATAAATAATAATAATGATAGTTCTCCTGACCGAATTTCGGTCACGGCGGCTAATCTCAACGGAGACTAGCCATATGCGCAGGAGATATTACAAGTGCACAAATGTGTGCGCAAGCACAGGTGCACTCTCTCTCCCCTCACTCTCATACTCCGATGAGACTGCAATCCGACACGACCAGAGAGAGATCAAGCGCAGGACCGACAGCTTGACGTATTCTCCGAGATACGAGCGAGTGATAATCATCGTTGAAAATGGGATTCGAACATGAAATCCAGAAATCCCAGACGTGCGAGCCGGGGTTTCAACCTGCGACCCTCGTTAACGAGGCGAGCGTCTTAGCTACCATTGCTTTTTTTTAAATTTATTTTAGTTTATTAATAATAATATAATAATAATAATATTGCCATACGAACACACCAACTATTCGGTCCCACATTAAGCACCGCTTGTGTTATGGGTACCGTACAATGGACTGAGGACGAACTCAGTATATAATACTTATATACATATTAAACATCCATGACTCGGGTACAAACATTCGTGCTCTTCACACAAAGCTTTTGTATCCCTACCAGGATTCGAACCCGGGACCCTCAAATACATAGATAGTGTAATATACCTATTAACCTCGCTCGATATATATAAACTAGAGCATGTGATTTAGGCCACTAGAGAATGTTAAGTAAATAATTGAACTCACCTCCAGTTTTTCTAAACTCGTATTTATATTGAAGCCAGAAAATCCAGAACTACAATTTGTTTCAGATAAACCCACTGTAGAAGAAGCTTCGCTTGATGATCTGTCCATGGTATGTGCCACAGGAGCCATTTTAGGAGATACAACATTAGTTCTGCGTTTCTTTTGGGGAGTTATCGAAGTTGCTGAAATATGGAAGTCGCTGGTTGAGCCTATAGCCGTACCTATTCAGACAGATACTAAGCCTTGAATCTGAGTTGTTTTAGAGCATTTGTAATCAAAAATAACAATATTATAATTATATATTTTGAAAATAAAAATAATATAATTGCAGTGTGAAGCAATAATAATTGGCGTATCGTAATTATGACTTCACATAATGATTAAAAATTCACTGAAGAAGCGCAGGGATAAGGCTTACTCCCAAATGTATAATGCCATTATAACGAACTCAGAGGAATGCATTATAATGGCTTTATAATCCATTATAACCTTCTATAAATTTGAGGGTTAGAGACCTCTTACTGAATTACCCTGCAGAAACTTATAGAAGACGACTTAAACGATGTAGTAGTTATGGGACGTTCCCCACAAAGTGGATTGTCTCACGTGTGTCGTAGGAAACTGGTAGATGATCAGTGGAAAAAGACCGTGACGTGTGGAAGACCTTATGGCCCGCAGTGGACGTATCATCATAGACAAACTATAGCAGCTCGGCACGTCAAGTGCGAGCTAACTGTACACTTTATAGTCTACCTTATTTATACATTTATGAAGAATTGAAAAGCACCTCTAGCGGGCGGTATTTAAAACTTTCAATTCGCCATACAAAATGTCTAAATACGGTAGACTATAAAGTATACGGTTAGCTTACGAATAATCTCGCACTTGACGTACTGGTTGATCGCTGTCACGGTGTAGGACGCGATCCTGGTACCGGGTTGGTTTTGAAAACAACACGACAGATTGCAAATAAGAAGTTTGAAGACATAGCACGTAATTAGATAGATAATTACCCATTTGTAAATCACCTAGCCGCCTCATCTCATCTGGGGTATCAACGGTGTTTGAAGTAGCAGTGCTTTTCGGAGAACCTAAAACAAAATCATAATTCTAAGAGTGTCTGATTGCTGCATCGTCATTCCATTGGAATATTTAAGGAAAAAACATGCAAAGGAATCGATTCACTTACCAATCATTAACTGCTATCCGTACATAAATATATTGTGAATACGAAACATTAGTAATAATGGACCTATGTACGCAAAAAAATATTGATTACTTCATCATAATAATATTGACGGATAATTTTGCATTATTTAGTCGCAATAGTGCAAATGACTATCGAAAACAAATGCACTGGGCCCTAAGTCTGCTAACACAATCGATTCATAATCGAACAGCAACCGTATAGTAACTGTCACTTTTGACAGATATTGTATGGGATATCAATTTGGGCGTGTATCGTAAAAAAAGCCTTACCCGTGGAAGGGGAACATCGCTTTTTAGCTCGCGACATGTCTTCATTCAGCTTGTTTGCATCTGCAATCAATGAATATTCATTTATGTTGATCATTCAATGCTTATATATCAATGGATCTCTAATTATGTCTATCAATCAATGAATATTTAATTATGTCTATAAATGTTTAATTATGTTGATCATCAACGAATGTTTATTTATGTTAATCAATCGATAGATATTTAATCCTGCGATCCTTGTTACCGACGCAAGCGTTCTACCAAATGGCCTAACACTATTTTTCCTCACTAATTGCCATTGTTAATGAATGCTTTTGATATCCACCAGATTTAAGTAACTTACCATCAAATAGCTGTTCCACTCCAGTCTTATACAATTTGGCGACGCCACCGATCAGTGTTGACGAGGTCCTGAGCGACAGTCTGCCCTGGACCTCATCTGCGTCGTTACCCACCCATCTGTCTATTTTGATACTGAAAATGAACAGTACGGTAAGCAGGAACTTCTCATATAATCTTAACGTCTTCGAGAAAACATGCTATCACTGTCATACTTATTTATGAAACCTGTGGTGTGAGCGGCATGGATGACACGGTGCGTAAAAAGGGTTGTGGTATAGGTAATGTCCGGCTCACTCTAATTGTTAAGCTCTTACACGAAGGAATAATATAGACGGATTGTCGCGATTGAAGACACATAAAATTAAAATAGGGATGATTTCAAAATGCACTCAACAAATCCCCACCACCATCAGCCGGGAGGGTGCCCAAAACGCTGGCAGCATTGCCACATTGAATGGTAATGCTGATGTGTTGGCCAAAATATGTGCCAGCGTTCAGGTCACCAGATGTCTCCACCAGACGTTTTGAGAGCTTTTATGGTTAAAGCAATTTAGCGCGTACACCTACTTACCTTCGATTTTACATATTTTTTTCAAATATGTAGGTACTAAGGTATATATGGTAGGTATGGCTCGTGACGGAGGCGACTGAGTTGTCCCGCGGCTGATCATCGAATAATTCCAGCTGTTGATTGTAAGGTAATAAAATAACTCACCAAATTTTCGACAAATCATTTTCGTTTTCAACGTCGGAATTAGTTGTAACGTTATTCGCTGTACGCCACACGGTCCCTAAAGTTTTACTATTCATCAGTTTTTCGTCAAAGAACATAATTTAATTAAATACGTTATTATTTAAGAAAAAAAATGTGTTACTGTTATACTTATAAATTCAGCTACCCTCCCTTTAAATCGATATCATAGTTTTTTAATCTTGGCGTTTAGGTGTTTAGCCAGTGTCATAGAGCTTTCTTGTACATAGAGCCCATTTGTTGGGTGGACTATCAATATTATGTTTATGATTATATCCTTAGAGGGATATAACATTATCATATATCTATGACAAAGATCTAGCATAATTAATGTGACCATAGATAAAATGTATGAAACTATCGGAAACTTACATAAATAGAAATAAGAATTATATGTCAAAAACTAAATTACAATACCTACGATGTAAGTATGACGTCTTTTATCATAAATATTGCAAAAAATAACGTAACCATTTACCATAATGTTAATTTTGTTGAAGACTTACGTACTTTTTTTTTAGGTTGGCAATTGGCTACAAAACTGTACCGTTTTGCCAGAATCGAGTAATTTGTTTCATCGCTCTTAAACTACCCTTAATGATAATGATAATGTCGATGACGATGATGATGATGATGAAATGAATCCCCTAGCTTACGCAGTAAAGTGGATACTATACTGAAAGTTTGACAGACATCTTGGGACAACTTGAAAAGTCAAGTTATACTATTTTATTTCAATTTCCTTCACTCGTTTACGTTTATGAACACACAATGGCTAATAGATATTCCACTAATATTTCGCTTTATCTATCAACGAAACACATTTTTGGAAATAAAACAAAATAGTCAACGTCACTGTTCAATTTCCCGCCAAAAAAAACTGCACGTCAAGAGCGAGATTATTTGTGAGCTAAGCGTATACTTTATACACTCCGTATTCAGAGTATTTTGTATATATTTAAAACGTTCAACTCTCCATACAAAATGTCTAAATACGTAGACTATAAAGTATACGGTTAGCTCACGTATAATCTCGCGCTTGACGTACTCAAAGTCAAAGTCAAATCATTTATTTCGTATAGGCCTACGGGGGCACTTACAAATTGTCATTACATTTTTTTTTCTTAAGTCTACAACCGGATCGGAACGCGACCTCAACTGAGAAGATCCGGCAAGAAACTCAGCGGGCTTGTCTTTTTTTTTAAAATTCATTATTTTTACAAAATATAAAAGTAAGCTCCAGTGTGTTGCCATGCGGGGCGCACACACGCTACACTTTAACATTATATATATTGATATTTGAGTGATCAGTCCCAGGCTGCTTTATCATCCAAATAATCCAAGATCCTGTAATAACCCTTACGACAAAGATTACTTTTTACAGTTGTTTTAAACTTATTAATGGGCAAATCTCGGATTCCTTACTGTAGGTACTACTCGTATATGCATGGAGTTTAACTTTACTCTCGGTGGGGGATAATCCACACGTGCGCTGCTTATTTTCATTGCAAGCATTAAAATAAAACGACAACGTTATCCGGTGTGCTTTTATTATGGCCAAAGAGTGGGCGGGTGTGTTTAAAAAAATATACATACTTATAATATGTTTATGCTTCCACTCTCAAATAAGAATATTCTATTTTTTTATCATAGTTGCGGTAGCTTCATAAATTTTGTCTATGATCTATGCTATGTCACAGACAATGATAATGTAATATGGGCGTTAATGGAGGATAAAAACTAATTTAAAAATCTCAATCATTTTATATTTTTTTAATCATCTTAATGTTACTGGCCAGTGAAGTAAGATATATATTTCTTTAATTTTGAGTTTCGAATACAATTTTTTTCGATGCATTATTGACGCGGTGTCATTCTCAGTTTAAAAGTAGTACGTACCTACTTGTTACACTTATTTTTATACATAAAAAACAAAAGCCGTACTCTGAATCGAATTAAATCATTACCGAGATAAAAAAGAAAAATTCAGACTAAAACATTCCACACCGCTGGTTAGCTCGTCCATTACCTAGAACACAATAAGTACAGGGCACATAAAAGCCCCATTGTCTTACAGTTCGGTTGATTAAGCTCCTCCAAAATGACACGCGAATTTTATGGTCGATAGATATCTATGTTTATGAGTAAACGGGAGGTTGAGTTATTCTAGTATAGCCCTTCTGACATTCAATTATTAGAATTTCAACCAACAGGGTGAAAAAATGAAGCCGATTTTTTTTACCTTGGACGAAAAATCGACCTTACAACACGCAGCTAAGAATGCGTAATAACTCTTAAGATCGAACGCATTATCTATCAACATATGAAAAAAACAATCATAACGCTACGGCCACATCTGGGGCTGATGAGTGCCTTAATAATGTCACTAAGCAGGCCAACAGTTTAACACAATAATTAACTATCGTCATTACTGATGACGTTAGACATTAAGCTTTAAGAGCCGAACTACGAGCGTTCTCAAGCCCAGCGTATATTGTAAAGGTCATTATTACTTAATTATAAAAAAGGAACATTAGTTTTGATAACTATACGGAGTCAGATCCACCGTTTTTGGATATTTGCCTGTCTGTCCGCGCATAACAGGAGAATTACTGAACTGATTCGTATGGAACTCGGCATACTGATAGCTTATATCTCGGGTCAAATTTGTAAAATATTTTTTTTATGCCGGGAAATGAACGGGTTCTTTTGGGATAGTTAAACAAAACTGCATATTTATCTCAAAATTCAGTGTTAACAATATCTTGAATAATTTGGGTACCAGAATATGGAAGGGTACCCCTGGGGTAGTCACGGGTGTAACTAATTATCGCCATCTCCGTCACTCGCTCCAAATTCCAAGCACGGCGTCATAAATCTTGGGGATCCTCAAAGGTCTGTCGGAGGTACCGGTGCTCAAACAAATTTGGTAACATGTTTAACGGGAAGTAATTGCGGTGATCAATCCGGTTGTCAGCGCACCCGGCGGCTCAGCCCGGCCTTATCAGGGCCGTTCACCTCGTACCACTGCGACACAATATTATAAGAAGAGCTAGTTATCTTCATACATCGAATCAGAATGTTGCTCTAACTAGAACAGCCAATCAGAGCAAAGATCGTGCTAAACAGGCCTCCAACTATCCTATTTCAATTATCGAATGATATCGGATACTCAGGATAGGATCGGAAGGTGTGGAGCCTGCTTTTCGTTAGAAGCGTGCGGGTTGTTGCAATTAATGTGATTGTGATTCTGAACGAGGTGCGGTTCCGGAACCACAGTTCAGTGGAACACAGTGATTGTTTCGAGCGCCCATTCTAGTACTACGTAGTACGTACTACTACTATATATATTACCCTACTAGCTGTCCCGGCGAACTTCGTACCGCCTCAGAATCAAATGTATGAGAAAATGAATTTATTGGTACTCTATGAAAAATTTAAACAAATCTATCCCATGGGAACCATACATTTTAGCGGGATAAAAAGTAGCCTATGTGCTATTCCAGACTATAATCTAGCTCTGTGCCAAAATTCATCCAGATCCGTTCAGCCGTTCTGGCGTGAAAGAGTAACAAACATCCATCCATCCATCCATCCAAACTATCACATTTATAATATTAGTAAAGAAGTATAGATTACCATTGCAGGTTGAGCTGCAGAGCAAAATAAAGACGGGTATAAATGGCCACATGTAATTATTGTGATCGCGTATAAATCGCACGCATTTTATGTGAAGAATGTTAAAATAAAATGGCTGGTATCCTCATCCTGTGACAGCTAGGTCAGCAATGAGCGGTGTTAATTGTATTGAAGATACCAATTATATTTTAACTGGCAACACTGACCGTGACGTAGTCTTGGGCCAGCCTCGGAAGAGAATGACTGGCGTAGCGTTTTATTATACCATCTATGATCTGAAGTATTCCTGTACGGAAATTCGGGAGTACTGGCCAGTGGCGGCTGCTACATCTCGCTCACTCATACCTCCCCAGTGTGTCGTGGCGGGAGGACGCGTCAGGAGTACCGGGTCGGTCGTCGAGGTCCGCGTAGCGTGTTTTATCGAGACGAATATTCTGTGTCAGTGACTTGTGGTGGCGCGGGAGAAATGTAAGTTCCTTTTTTAAAAAATAACTGGTCATTTCTTTTCTTTTTTTTGTAAGGGTAGCTAAGTGATCTTTTGAAATTGGAACCTGTGTTTATTTTATTTTTTTTACGCTAAAAATAATTACACAAAGGTTTTTAAAAGAATGCCATATTAATGGGAACCGCTTTTATGTGAACAAATGTATACTTAAATATTTTTTTAATAATTATACGTACTAATACCATGCTTATGTCTAAAGAGGTAATTACTACAACATAATAATTTAAATGCATATAAAACATATTAATAATAGTATAATTAAAATAGAAATGATTAATATAGGTAATATATTTTATTTTCTTTTACTAATTCAATACCATGACCTAGGAGGTGGTCGTTAAAGAATGGTCCCCAAATCGACCAACATTTTAAAACAGCTATTTAACTAGGAGAGTATATTAACTAAGAGAGTGTTCAGCTGATTATTTCCGGTCCAAATAACGAGGTAACGATCAAGTTTTTTTTTAATTCTAACAACACAGATATTATAATTATAAAAAGTAAACAAAGATAATAACGAAGCGATGAAATAAAATATTCAGCAGCAATTTATGACGCGAACCGTTTATTTTGCGAATAAAATGATAGTCTTACATTTTTAAATAAAACAATATTATACAGAACTATCTCAATGGTAATAAATATTACTTTTTTTTCTTTTATTTCATTTGGAAATCCAACTATAAGTGTGATTGATTAAATTTAAATATTATTATAAGTAACCACTGACTGAACAAAAAGTACTTATACAGGCCAAATATTTTTCTGTAATATTATTTTTCGGTATATTTTTTTTTCTAGAAAAAATATCAAAAATATTTTTCTCAAAAAAAAAAAACAAATACTTAGACTAATCGAATTATCAGGTTTTTTCTAAGATAGATTTGCGTATCTTGAATTTATGTGTGGCCAATCGTTTTTTTACTGATGCCAAACTACCTATAAAATAAAAACTAAATGAGATTGTAAAAATTGTTTCGAGTACTACAGCTACAAAATAAAATTTATTTAGCCAGTCCGCCATTGAAATCATTATTTACTTGTTCATTCAAGTGAACCGAGTAGCCGTCAGCGTAGGTACCCACTCAGCCAGTTTTATGTCAAAGGCTAAACGCTTGCTAGCTCGACTGAAAGCTCGACGCTTTACTCACAAAATATGTATATTTCAGCGCTTTCAGAAATTGATTTTGCCTACGAGTTAATATTTCAAGTTTAAAGGGGTTTCTTTGAAGGGGTAAGCAGAGTTCTGTAATGCACCCACATGTTACCGATGGTATTTAGGTCGGATTGTAATAAGGGGTGTGCCCCATTATACTGGGTATGGTCCCCCTTAATGCGCGGAGGATTGGGACTCGGGTGGTGAATGGTGGACTCTGGTCCTGTACGGAATGGCAAACTTTACTCGTCTGTTAGAAAACGTGTAGGTTTTCTCACTGTAATGTTTTGCCTTCAGTGTACAGGCAGTGACAATCACACACAAATATAAATGAAAAAAAAACTACTTAGTATTCGTTAAAAAAATATGTACCGAAGTAGTCAAAATAATGCACTTACATTTTAATTTTAATATTTTGATTAAGTACTTCATTTCGGGGACTTTTTGGCGGGAAGTTAAATCACAATCAGAATATTTTTTAATCATGAGTAAACCAATAAGTACAGTGCTTTTGAATTGTCGTACATTTTCAGTAAAGTATCCACAGCTTTACTGATAGGGGTAGGGGTTTCATTTCATCATCATCATCGGTATCAACATCATTATTAACATTAAGGGTGCTTATATTGTTTAAAATAAGAAAGATATATTTTACTTGCCACCGGTGAAAATGGCACTATTTTGTAACCGATTGCCAACTTAAAAAAAAGAAGAAAAATTATGCCAATATATGCAATGTATTACCAATGGACCTCTTAACAATAATAATAAGTTTTTTATAAGGTGTAACACATTATACAAATATTGTTAGTGTACTTATATCTTCGAAACGTCATTGTTAAAGCCACAATAATCTTTGCAACACTACAAATGAATACCTCGTCTCGAACAATGGACAAACATAAGCACAAACAAAAGACGACACTGTACCTTTTACAGCCCTTTCTTCTGCCTTTCTTTAGCAATGACTAGACATTTCATAGGACACCGTAGGCGTCTTGCTAGACAATCCTAAACTCTATTCATATAACTCGAAGGTCCCTTTAATATTTGTAGGCTAGCTGAAACTTTCTTTTGAATAATAAAGAATTCTATTGCTGTTGTGATAAGGTTAGTTTTATAGGTTTAGTACGTTTGTATCCGCTTTCAGTGTAATTGTTTGGTTACCACCTTTAATGTTTACGTTACTCAATGGGAATGAAATGTAAATGTACTTGCGTTTTTGCCGACAGAGCAAAAGATGATGTAAAAGGATAAATTGGTTTCTATAGGGGTGCGTTTACGAAACCGGGTAGCTTTTCCACAGAATAGTATCAGTTTTCGTTACGAAGCCACGTACACCCGGTATATACTGAGATTACCCCCAGTCCATTGTACGGTACCCGTAATACAAGCAATGCTTTGTTTGGGACCGTACAGTTGGTGATTTCGTGTAGCGTTAGTATTATTATTATTTACGAACTAGCTGTTGCCCGCGACTTCGTCCGCGCGGTATTTAACAAAAACAACCGTTGACAACAGCAGGCTCGCGCGTTCCGAGCCCGCGGGACGCATTGCAGGTTGTTGCTATCAAACTTAATCGGGCGCTGGGCTGCAACATTGGTTTTAATTTTTTTTCGTGAGATCCTATTTTTTTTCTAAAATAAAAGTAGCCTAAGTTACTCCTTGTTACATCAGCTATCTGCCAGTGAAAGTACCGTCAAAATCGGTCCAGCCATTTCAGAGATTAGCGGGAACAAACAGACAGACAGACAGACAGACAGACAGACGGACAGACAGACAGACAAAAATTGTAAAAAATGTTGTTTCGGTATAGGTAACGTGTATACATCCAAATGCACTTAGTAAAAAGCGGTTATTTTAATATTACAAACAGACACTCCAATTTTATTTATATGTATAGATTTAAGCCCCAAAGGCTAACACTCGAATTTATAGACGTTTTATAACTTTATCAAACGTCATATACTCGTAGTACTGCGCAAAGCAAAACTCTTGTGCGCAGTACTACATGGCGTTTGATAAAGTTATGAAATGTCTATAAATTTAGGGGTCTCACCAATGGTGGCAAACTACGGCATGGCGGGCAAAAAGCAAGATTTTGATGTAGTCTCTTTTTTGTATTTTATTTGGCATCACCATAGCTATTTTGCCAGTGTCAAGTAATATAAATTATTTCAGTTTTCGACCAAATGCACAGGCCAAAAGGCTAGGCCCACGTAAAATACCCCCCATCTCTCAATCAGTAAAGTGATGGATACTTTACTGAAAGATTTTTCATGGATTTTTTGTGAGAAACTGAAAAGCCAAGTTTCGTCCTTCTGTTTCAATTACCTACACTAGTGCACTTTACCGAACCCATAATGGTTAATATGCCACTTATATCGCTCACTATAACTCGCAGGAACACTAGTTATAGAAATTAAATCATAACTGACGCCATGTCTTTTCAGTTTCCCGCCAAAAAGTCCCCGACGTTGTCTCTTCAGCACCTATTACCTCAAATTAACTTATACCTTTGTCATAGTGGAGTATTCTAAATACTCCAGCGTTTATGCTCGGTCACGTAGATTATATTACCTTCAGACAACCCACGCGTAATTTGTTTTAATGTACGTACCACTTTGTGGTAGGTAGGTGTTTGGGCATAAGAGCTGGTTAGCTGCAGAAGTCGTAGACAAACATAACGGGCGGGGTACAGAGGAAATATAAAAAGAAAAAATGTGACACACAGATACAGAAAAAATATGACACAATACACATTAATAAATGTCACGTACACAAGTAGAAAAAAATCAAGTAGTGCGGGCTCCACAATGTAATTACAGATTTATTGGGCGTTTTCGCCATTTTCATATCATAATGTCACATCCATTATTTTATTTATAATGTGTATTTATTGAATGTGTTATTGCTATTAATTACTTGACATTGGCAAAATACCCGCTAAGTTGTGGGTGAAGCGATATTCATATCCATTTTATTTCATCGCAACTAATTTCGTAAAGAAATAAATAATGCCTTTTGGACACGGTATTTTTTTTCTGTTGCTCTCTATTTTACAACGTGTAATTCAAACAACGCAAAACCTCTGTTGTCTCAACTGGTTGATTTACATAAGCTATTGTTTATTCTTATGCAGTTTGGCAGTCCCAAACTAAGCACCGTAGCCCCAATTTGGTACCATAATGTCGGTGTTGGCGAGAGGTTATTAAAAAAAAAATAACGAATTTACTCTGTGGTTTTTCCAAGAAATGTGCTGAAATAGGTACTTAGTTTTTATTGAGCTCTACGATTGGCTTCACTTAGTTGAAGTAGTGTCATTTTTCTCTGAAACCATCTCCCAGTATCGTTGAGTGGCCCTTTTGGTCTTTAAGAAGCTTAAGAGCCTTCAAATAAGTAGAGATATTCATTTCAGAGCGACATTATTTAGTTTCAGTGAGTTTACATTTGGCGTAACTAATAAAGTCAAGTTTTTTTAGTACTTTTATTTGAGTAGTTAGGTAGGTAGGCCTACTGGCTTTGCGTTTACCTACCTAGTACCTACGATGTGTCAGTCTGTTCTGCTCGGGCTCATCTCAGGAACAACTGAGTTGTTTACGCTCACCGGTACGAACTTCGAATGTAATCATAACATCATCAAGCAAACATGCTGTCACTGTCACACTTACTACTAAATCTGTGGTATGTGAGGGATGTAGGACGGCTAACGAAACGGTAGGTACGTAAAAAGGATTAAGTTACAGTACATCAAGTGCGAGTTTATTTGTAAGCTAACCGTATACATTATAGTCTACCGTATTTAGACATTTTGTATGGAGAATTGAATGTTTTAAATATCGTCCACAAGAGGCGCTCTACATTTCTCCATACAAAATGACTATATACGGTAGACTATAAAGTATACAGTGAGTTGACGTGCTGAATGTGTTGCTCTACCGTTTACTTTAAGTAAGTGCGTGTTGCAACTCTTCCGTTTCGTCACATCAGAACCCGGCCTATTTCTTGTTGATCCGGCCACCTCTGCCCTTAGATACCTACGCATTCACGCACTTCTATCTAATAATAATGAGTGATTCTTTATTTATTATTTAGGTTTGTTGAACCGTTTCAGAACTTGCTGTCTCGGCAGACGCTGTCCTGTCAAAAAAGCATTCAAAGCAAATTTCCGGGCAACTTTTTTAAAATGTTCTTACCCTACAAACCTAATTAGGACTATGACGGACATTTAAAAAAAGAAATTAGCTAAATCGGTACAGCCGTTCTCAAGTAATACCTGTCGCTTTTACCAACAAGCAGCTTTTATTTTTGACGACCTGATTAGCGCAGTTGGTAGTGACCCTGTTTTTTGTGCTGAGAGTCCTGGGTTCGAATCCTGGTAGGGAACAATCTTTGTGTGATGAGCACAAACCTCCGTACCCGAGTCATGGATGTTTAACATCTATATAAGTATTATATACTGAGTTCGTCCTCAATCCATTGTACGGTACCCATAATACAAGCGTTGCTTAGTGTGGGACCGTATAGTTGGTGTGTTCGTCGGGCGATATTTATTTTAATTGACTTAAAAAAAATCGAGGTTTTTGAGTTCGCTTGTATTTATTTAATTTAAACATATATAGGGGGTTTTACTAACGTGTTCTTTACGTTTATTTCCAAGTAATATTATTATGTAAGTATATATAAACATAGCAAAGGTGAGGGTAGGTAAACATGGAAGTACTCGCGAAGTATTTGTTCAATGGAACTGCTTCGTTGCTTTTACTTGTGTTTAAACACGGATGACGAGAACCTAATTGGATTTCTTTCTATGTGAATGTGTTATATGGGTATTTCATATTAATCGATCCATGAAGGAATAGTACCGTAAATATGTATTTACTTTAGTAAATTGTACATAGTACATACATATATACATAAACATATAATATTATAAATGTGAAAGTTTGGATGGATGGATGTTTGTTACTCAATCACGCCAGAACGGCTGAACGGATCTGGATAAAATTTGGCACAGAGATAGATTATAGTCTGGAATAGCACATAGGCTACTTTTTATCCCGGTAAAAAAGGACATACTTTTTAATCGCGGGTAACACCGCGGGGCGCAGCTATTGTAATAAAAACCAACAATATATAAAAACGTAGGTACAGCACACATACAAATATGCGAGTACCTATACTATACATACATACTCAGGAAAAACCTACACATAATCACTGGTAGTTTTTGACAGAAGTTTGACAGTTAAAAAGAAACAAACTTGGGGAGCCCAACGCCATTAAGGATCAATAATCATTTAAAAACATATATTATTTTTTTACTTTTTACAGTGCCCGAAGCTTTGGCAAAGAGGCTATGCTTTGAGAAGCCAAGTCTTGGCTTCTGAAAGCTTGGCGTGTACCTAAGTTAAAATCTGTAATTCAGTACATAGTTCATTGAACCACCCAACGATATTGTCTCGACACAATGCACAGATTGCGTGTCAATGTCTCACCTCTCGTATCGACAAGTCAACGTTGGTCAGCCGACTTATCGATGAAATAGTGCGCTCGCGGAAATAGAACACGTATTTATAGACAACTGTTTTTTTTTTTACTTCTTCTTTCTTTACGAAATGAAATGCGACGAAATAAAATGGATATGAATATGGCCTCACCCGCTTACCGGGTATTTTGCCAGTGTCAAGTAATTAATAGCAATATTAAATTCAATAAATACACATTGTAAATAAAATAATGGATGTGACATGATGAAATGAAAATTATACAAAAAAAAACGATAAGAGCTTAACTTTTTTTATTCAATCTGTCAACACCATCGTGCCGTATTTTGTTTTTACGAGTGACAGTTTCATATTGCAAGCGTACCTATATGATATGGCAAAGAGTATGTAATAATTAATACATGGTAACAGACCGTCCGCACCGCCGGGCGATATATATTTCTTTTAAATAAAATACTAAGTTGTTTTACGTTAACCTACTAGTAATTAATATAATAGTTAAGATACCGAGTCAATCACCTTTCACACAGATACATTGTCAACAGATAATAGAATAAAAAAAAAATCGCTCAGAGACATTTCTAAACGATCGTGTAAGAATATAATTTTCCAAATATTCGAATATTTTTATCTCCTCTCAGTTCACACACACTTTGCAACAATTTACAGATGATACATTTCATTGTAATGTTGAGACACAAAATAGTTATTACATTGTAAAGATTCTAAACATAAATTTGAATTCAAAGTTGAATAATTTCGTTCTACCATTTTGCAAGGCCTATTTACGTAAATTACTTAACAAATATTACATAATATAAAAAAACTTGCTTATTGTCTCTGGCCCAGAGCTCGACCCCCCACCTCCCCACCCCGAAGTGGATTCCTGGCTACGGCCCTGAGTAGCATGTATTTTAAAAACAAACGGTTCACCCATTTGTAATGAACGTCCTTTTCCGATGCTTGTTTTATTAGGGTTACTGACCATTGGCAGGGATGTTCGCCTCGGATTTTAATGGCGACTAGACGATACTTTTTGTAGTCACTCGTTATCTATACATACATATAAACAAAATTGGAGTCTGTTTGTAATATTAAAATAACCGCTTTTTACTAAGTGCATTTGGATGTATACACGTCACCTATACCGAAACAACATTTTTTACAATTTTTGTCTGTATGTCTGTCTGTCTGTCTGTCCGTCTGTCTGTCTGTCTGTCTGTCTGTCTGTCTGTCTGTCCGTCTGTCTGTCCGTCTGTCTGTCTGTCTGTTTGTTCCGGGTAATCTCTGAAATGGCTGGACCGATTTTGACGGGACTTTCACTGGCAGATAGCTGATGTAACAAGGAGTAACTTAGGCTACTTTTATTTAAAAAAAAAAAAACATAGGATCTCACGAAAAAAAATTAAAACCAATGTTGCAGCGTTGCGCCTGATTAAGTTTGATAGCAACAACCTGAAATGCGTCCCGCGGGCTCAGAACACGCGAGCAGGCTGTTGCCAACGGTTGTGTCTTTGTTAAATACCACGCGAACGAAGTCGCGGGTAACAGCTAGTCTACTTATAAATTAGAGTAAGCACTATTGAGAACATCACTTACTTGACAGAATAAAGGAAACAGTTTTTTTTATTATTTATGCATGTAAGTATATCAAAAAGGTTTTTTTGAATGGTCAAAATCTACCACCGTTTCGGAACGATGGTTGGTTTCACTGAGAATAGCTGGCAAGAAAATTTGGTTACTCTTTGGAGGCGAAAAAAAAATTCAGCTCTAGGTAAGCACAGCTATAGTATTATATAACATAATATGTGGACCTTTTGGCGGGAAGTTGATCAGTGAAGTTGACAATTTTGTTTTATTTTCTGAGAATTGTGTTTCTTTGATATACAATGTGTAATCTTAGGCAGGGTCACTACCGACTGGGCTAAGCAAGTCGTTAGATTCACTTCAATTCACGTCAATTTAATTGACATGTTCAAAATAATAAACTCTTTACATGAATTATTCTCTACATGAATTAATTCCTTCGAAGCTAAAACGAACCCTGAAGGCACCTTTGATTTACATACAAATCACATGCACATGTGTTCAGTAATTACTTTCAAAAGTTTATAATTAATAAATTAATCGCGGACGGTTGGATTTAGTGTAATGGTAAATGGGACTGGGGTTACAGAAGGGATGTTTTTATTGTCAAGCTCAAAGGTTGTTTCATAAATTGTTGTTAGTTTAATACTGTAACATAATTTCATCCTTCCAGAGTGTTGCCATCAGCAAAATAACTTAGTCGACGTATGGATCTCATTGACAAATGTCTAAATACGGTAGACTATGAAGTATACAGTTAGCTTACGAATAATCTCGCACTTGACGTACTGTAGTTTTAAAACCAGCAATGCCACCGTGGCGAGTATTTTTTTAATAAAGCAGTGATATCCAAGTTGGTAGAACACTTGCCTCACTAACGAGGGTCGCAAGTTCAAACCCTGGCTCCCACCTCTGGAATTTCAGAATCATTTTCAACCATGTTTATCACTTGATTAACGGTGAAGGATGACATCGTGTGGAAACCTGCTTGCCTGGGAGAACCTCTCGAAAGACGTGTGAAGTCCGCCAACCCGCTCTGGGCCAGCGAAGTGCCCTACAGTGGGACATTTAAAAAGGGCTAATATTAACAAAAAATAAGCTCTGAATTGTAATAAAAAACGCGTAAAACATAATTTTCCAACCCGAATATTTTTATAACCATAGTGTACAAACAAATAGAAGGTAGGTGGGTACGGAAGACGTAGTGTAGTACATCTTTATTCGTAAGTAGGACGGCCTCCCACAAGGTGGACCGATGATATCACACGCGTACCAGGAAGCCGGTGGAAGCGAGTGGCGGAGGACCGTGATGTGTGGAAATTATTGGAGGAGGCCTATGTCCAGCAGTGGACGTCTTTTGTCTGATAGTACTATTAGTAGGTACTTTTATTAGTACATACCGAATTCGTTAAAATATTGTTAAGGTAAAAATCTACCGGCCCTTGAAACGCCATTTCTATGAAGAACAATAACACCATGGTTACCCTTTAGCTTATGATCGCAACCCGATAGAATATCGATTATTTAATCAATTTAACCGACTCGATACGAATCGAACGTTGCGCTGGGACCCAGTTCAATCATCGGGAAGTTACGAAGGAGATTGATTGACTAACGACATTTTGTTTACGTTTACTTTCCACTGAAGATTAATGAGGCCCTATAATATAAAATAAACTGAATGTATGAGTATATGAAGGTACACATCTGATTTCATTTTTAATCGACTTCAAAAAGGACGAGGTTTTGAATTCGATTGTATTTTTTTATGTTTGTTACGTCAGAATTCGATTTATGAACCGATTTGGATTTTTTTTTCATTTGAAAGAATATACTTCCAGATTGGCACTAACTTCACATTCGTTAAATATGTGATTTAGTTTGTCGGATCAACCGCCTAACAGAGAAAGATAGAGCTATAGAAACAATGAACCAGCTTTCGTGTGTCTGCAATTTTGTACCGTGCGTCGACCCTATTTCGGGTTCGAGTACTAATAGGGGCATTTTGTACCCGAGTCATTGACGAATAATATCTATGTAAGTATTTATATTAATATAGGATTGCCCCAAGTCCGTTGTATTTTGTAAGGTAATAATAGTACAAGCGTTGCTTAGATTGGAACCATAGAATTGATTGTTGTATCGTCTTGGCCTACTCTTGTTACTCGCAAGATACATAACAAAACAATCCTTAAGTATTACACACCATTTGTAAATTTAACAAGAACTCCTTCCTTCAACCCAAGAAAATGTAAAACAAAAGTTAAGTTAAACTTTATATTATTGCTTAATGAAGTGTGATATACTTCACGTATCGCGGTATAACCCATGTCTTAACTTAAGTTATATGTTGTAACTTTGCGATTTAATCGCGATTCAGCGGTTTACAGATGGTGGTTCAAATCATAAGCGTAGCGATTTAATTTGCAAACGAGAATGTATAGTTAGGTAGACAAATGGGGGAAGAGGAACCGACCACTGACTCTCGGCTTGTCAACTTGTCCAATAAACTAAACAAGTTGATCTATAATTAAAGAAGCTAGAAACACCGAACTCTTCTCAGATGTGTCGAATACTTTTTTAAATTCGCATCTCTTCGCGGAGAATTGCATATTAATTGGGGTCCCGATACTCGTGACAGACAGTTTCGCGACTAACATCTATGTTTAATTGGAACGTATGAGCGCCGCGCATGGAAACACACTGGTGCTAAATAAACGACGCCATAAAAAAGTAAAAAAAAAATATTGTAAAAAGACAAGTTCGCTGAGTGTCTTGCTGGATCCTCCAAGTTAAATTCGCGTTGCGACCCGGTTGTAGTTAAAAAAAGGTAAAATGTGCATTTGTATTTGCCCTCGTAAGCCTAAATAAAAAAAAAAAAAGAAATGATTTGTCTTTGACTATTATAAATCTGTAACATGGACACCTCTGATGTTTGTTTTAATTTTTTTTTATTTGTCCTTCACGCACGCGTCTCAGAAAGCCGGTAAAAGCTTGTAAGCGCGAAACGTCACGATTTTCTTCGTGACCGGTAACTGTGACCATAATGTACCCACGTGGTCCTCTAGTCTATGCCCTCAGTTTGAGTTTTAAAGGAACTCAAATACGATCGCTCAGAAGTTCCCATATATTAACGATAAAGCACGTATCCGCTAGGAGCGCTACAGTGACATGTATACAACTATTCGATCACTCGATTGGTATTTGATTGTCAAAACTGATACTAAGCCCTCAGTACTCTATCCTTTGTAACTCATGCCGCGTGTCAGTCAACACAGGAATCTGTATAGAATGTAATTCACCAGGGGCGTCGGGGCCATGTCTTACATAATTAAATAATCTCCGCCCGGATGGCTTTTCAACTTATTTGTTATCTTTGAGATTTGTTATGTAACGTGTAAGGGTTTAAGATTATGGATATGGATAGGTGCTTTAAGCTTCAATGGTTTTTATTCCATTTTTATAAGTATTTATTTCATAGATGTCGCAGTAAAAGCTATATTTATAACTCTCTCTCAGGTGTTTTAGAAATCTCATCTATTTCCCGGGATCAGCCCAGGGTAAAACCTGGGCATCTTCGTTGGTCGCCACTGGTCATCCTGGCTACAGGCACAGGAGGCATCCGTGTAACAGTGGTGGGAGCTACTGGCGTGCTAAGACCGATTAAAAATATATCTTATTTTCTCTTAATTTATGGTTCAGTTTCTCTTCACCCCTCCCGGCCGGTTCGGCAGTATTTGAATAACAAATTCCTACATTGTTCACTGAACGAGTTTATTTGACCCGATGGTTAACAAGACACCAATGATTTTAGCCTATTATTGTGGAATGACTTGTAAGTTTTTTTTTATAGGTTTGGTTAGGGTTTAGAAGAATCGTTGCTGGTTCTCGGTGATTTGAATAGTGTTACGTAACACACTAGGTGTCCGTACGTCACGTGCGAGTTTCTTCGTAAGCTAGCTAGCTGTATAGATTGAAATAAAACTAATTTTGCGGATTTTATCGCGTTTATTTTATGTTTTATAGCATACGTATTTAGACACATTGTATGGAGAATTGGAAGTTTTAAATACTGTCCGCTAGAGGCACTGTTCACGTTGTACGAATAATCTCGCACTGTATGAGCTGATCTGAAACTTCAGTCCCGAATAGAAGACTACACTGTCCCTGAGTGGCAATTCAATGACGTACGGTAGAAGCATAGAATAATAAATACATTCTTTGGGTAGAAGCTAGTGCATAATGAACCTAATTTAAATATTCATATTTTCTTCAAAAGTATAATAATTTCCGGTTGGAGTGATAGTGTAGTATTAGGTGTGTTCGTCTGGTGATATCATTATTAACCTTTTAAAAATCCAGCAAAGGTAAAACCACACAGATAAACTATAAAATGTTTCAGTAATTACTTTTTTAAACATTTATTTTTAAATAAGCATAAATCAGTTTAACCACACCATCCGTATCTGTCCATTAACTGACGTTATCAGTTCACTTAACCCGATGTTGAAACTAGTTAACGCGGTAAGGTTGCCGCCCTGAGGTCAACCACCCCGCACACATGGGTATTATGGGGTCTTTAGGGTGTACACTGTACATATTGGAAGTAAGGCTATGAACATGTGAGGTAGATGAATAGAAAGATAGAGAAAAAAAATGGTTTACATGAATAAAAAATATTCTGATTCTGATTCTGATGAAGGGAATGTTATAGTTGTTTTTTTAACTTGACTATGTAATTAGTTTTGTTTTTAATACGTAGAAATTGTCTGTGGCTTAACATTTTTTTAATGTTTTTTTTTAGTATTTATGTTCGATAATAATTGTTGGCAGGAAATTGATGAGAGAAGTTATTAGTTTTATTAACCTATTTTATCGTTTTTATGGATAATGTTGCCTAAGATACTATACCGTTATTTCGAGATCCTCGACACAGGCCTCTTTAGCTCAGTGGTAGAGCACTGGTCTCGTAAACCAGGGGTCGTGAGTTCAAACCTCACAGGAGGCAAGGATCACATCATCCAAAATTATTCTTTTTGTTAAACTTACGAGTGTTGATTATAAGAAAGATGGATTTAAATGTAAATAAGTGCTAGAGAAGTTAATAATTTATTCTTCTTCCCGGCTTGCTTGGCTTTTTTTATGTATTTAGAAAAAGAATAGACGATAATATATTAAATATAATATAATTATACCGACTAATAAATTTAATAAATTATTAAAAAAAAACTTCAGTCCTTTGTTGAGGTATCGAAATGTTTTTTTTTTAATTTGATACGTAATCTGTATTCGGTTCAAGCTTTCGATGCCTATTTTTTATTTGTAACTTTAATTTTTTTATTTGTTACTTTTTTCACCTTCTATTTTCAACAATAAAATCACCTGAATAAGTAATGGTTAATCAAGCCGAGAAAGATAAAACACAATTAGCAACATAGAAAAGTTGAATGATAAAAGCACAAGAACACAAACGTTACAACCGGTAATTTTATTTCTCTTTTGTTCCAGAAGCTGTTCACGGAATTTCAAATTCGGAATAACATACCTGCAGAAAAGTTTTTAATTTAAATTTTTAACAATTTTGAAAATATTATTCGATTTTTAAATTTGTAAGTTTTTGGCCACCTACTATCAGTACTTGCATACTTTTTATTTAAAAAAAGAGGAATTATTATTGTTGTGAAAATGCTTCGCTATTGGTTATGTTTCGCGAGTGCTGTGTGCTTGGCGGGACATTGCGGCGCGAACTACTGTCGAGACGCCAACCTCTGCTGTCCCGGGCGAGACAGTGCGTGTGTAGTACAGAAAGCCCATCAAAACGCCATTATTGAAGACCTGACGGACAAACCCTGTTACTGTGACCACGCTTGCATGAAACTCGGGGACTGCTGCCCTGACTTCCGAGAAACTTGCGGAGGTGAGTACTTTGTAAAGAACCCAGTTTATTAACATTGAGGTTACGCGGTTTCTTTGTAGAGACTTGTTTCTAGTTTTAATTGAAGACGTGGGCGGTTAAAATTTGTGTTATATTTTCTTGGTGAAATAAGCATATTCCTATAAACATGAAAATAAGCCTAGACTTTATGTAGATAAAACTCTCTTTGCTTAGCATTAGAAAATACATTACTTAATACTTATGTAATAAGTAAGTATACCTTGTCGAAAAGATGTTCTGTTTTCAAAATAAATAACAACATTTTTTTTGTAAATCGAATTTCAAAACATTCAAGCAGACGGGTACAGTCAAATACAATATAAATTTGAAATAAAAAATCAAGCAAGAATCTCCCGGATTCTATATCCCGTTAATCCTTCTTTCATCCCCTGATTCGAATCCAATTACGCAAAATAGCCCCAAGTGATTAATTTTTAATCTTTGTCCAATATAGCGGCGGTTAAAATAATAAATCCATTTGGCGATTGCGAAATGAATTGTTAAACTCTCCAATGTTTATCAATGAAATGAAATGCCTACTTAATTTTAATATAAGTAGTAATCTAGCAACTTATCTACGTAGGCTACTCACTTAAATAGTAAAATTTGTTTGTTCAAATTATACAAAGTATGAGTTGGTAGGTACTATTAATGAAAAAATCGCAAAAGGCTAAAAAAGTAGCCTAAGTTAGCTTTGGGTTTGTAAATACTCAGACGAAGAAAAATTACTGGCGGAGGGTAACGAATAAAATGTTGTAAGAAAATAACCAAGCCGATTTGTGTAGCACACGCGAATTACGTACTTATGTTAATGCTAATACTGCACATATCTGTATCTATCTATTATTGGTTCGTCTGATTTAGAATAGAACAAAACATAGTTGAAATCAAAGAGCTACTGTAGGTACATAAGACTACTGTACTGTACTGTAGGTATATAAGATGTAACAATAATAGTGTAAATTATTTTAACAAGGCAAACAGTCGGTTATAAAGATAACATTCCCAAAAAAATTAAGCAAAATATTTGACATTTAAAAAAATTACACCTATTGCAAGGTCGAACGCTAGGTTCAACTTGTTTAAAAAAATCAAGCATCATATACACAATTCATTTCATACATCAACGCGATCCATATAAGGTAGCGTTCAAGTATTACGTAACGCAATTTTTGGAGAATTTTGACCCCCCCTCCCCCCTATGTAACGCGCCGTAACATTTAAACTTTCAATTCTCCATACAATATGTCTACATACGGTAGACTATAAAGTATACGGTTAGCTTACGAAAAGTCTCGCACTTGACATACTGTTCATTTACCTACAGCCAAAAATTCAGTATGATAATCGTAAAACATAATACACCACACATTTTAATAAACAAAGCTCTTCCCAGTTCTCCTGTTACAGGAATTAATTCGAATATTTAATGTTGAGGCGCCCTCGAACATCTGCCCTACGAAAAAATGTACGTTTAATATTTCGCCGCGGTAATAACACTGACTAATCCTTGTTTAATACAGTCTGATCCCTACCCTGCTTCCTCCCTCCACCGTCAGAGGGCGCCACTCCCTTGTATAAATCCTGGTCGTTAGCATACACGGATATTATGACGCTTGGATGAGAAGTTTATTTAAAAAAAAATCTTTTAAAATTACGGTAAGTTAAAATAGAAATACATTTTATAATTTTAATGTCAGGTTATGAATATCAAAGTCTTTGGAGTGTCTTATTTTCCTTTTTTGTTCAAACTACTTACCACAAATTAAAAAAGAAATAGTTACAAGAAATGTTGTATCCATAGTACTTTTATCCATACTAATAAATAGTCAACATTTATTCTTCAATAAAATGCAAACATTTCTCTATACCTATCCATTTTTTTTAAATTCCATCTCGTGACAAAAACCGCTATTCGCGAATGTACATTAACAAATGGGACGCGAGTGAACGCAAGATTACATTTTAATAACGCTTCGAGTGTACTCGGTGATATTCCAATGTAGGCATTGTATGCGGTAAAGATGTCATCAAATATCTCAGACTTATCAGCCAACATATCGGTGGATTTTGGTGTACGCTTAAAAGCTTAGGTGGGCGGGATTTTCGAGGCTTATCTGAATTTTCGACGTCTTAAATACTTTACGTACCTACGTACATTTTTTTTAATACAAGTATAGAGAAAAGAATGATATTTTTTTTGTGTCACCCCTTTTAACTTGCAATAGGGTTGTTAATTAACTAGGTATATATGTTACATTTCCATAAATATATATATTTAGTTAGGGGTGCGCCGAATATTCGGTAATTATTTGTAATTCGGCATAGTTTTATATGTTCGGTATTTTGCCGAATATTCGGTTAAATGTTCGGTTCGGTAAGTGCTGAACCGAATAATGATATATATTCGGTTTGGTTTCAAAATCCATGTTTGGCGCATCCTTAATTTTCAGTATCATTGACAAAGATGTCGACTTTTGTAATTTAGGAACATAAAATACGAAAACAAACAAAGTTATGAAAAAAAAAAATGATCACTATTGACAGTTCAAAGGTGACAACCATAAAACCATTGCCATTTCATTATGAGTTAACTGTTTTAACTCAGGGCCCTGTAGACGAGTCATTTGAATGGAACAAAACCAGTAAATTGATGGTGTAGATATACCTCGTGGGCGACCACCTTTATTATTGTGTAAAATGAAAAATTATCGTTTGTCTAGCGCACGGCCGTGATATATTACCGCCATTATGTACACGGCCTTATTATTTATACCTTTTTCACAGTGGAATGAAGTCGATTCAACATAATACCCGTAATTTTTAAATGCTACGCGGCCAGGCTTGTGTAATTAATTATGGTCCCTATGAAGAGTGATATAAGTATGTAATTTTAGTTACGTTCGGTTACATCTATACACGTAAATAAAATTAAAGTGTCTGTTTGTATTTGTAATATTAAAATAACCGCTTTTTACTAAGTGCGTTTGGATGTATACACGGTACATATACCAAAACAACATTTATTTCAATTTTTGTCCGCCTGTTTGTCTGTCTGTTTGTCTCGGCTAATCCCTGAAATGGCTGGACCGATTTAGACGGGACTTTCACTGGCAGATTTCTCCAAGTATTTCATTTCTCCAAGAGCAAATTTTTTACCCAAAATTGCGAAAAAATACCTAATCTGGTAACCCTGGTTAGATCCGATATTCTAATGCGCGCATTTCCCGAAGCTTATTGTAGGTATGGTTTCGGCAAGCCATTCTTACGCCATAGTGGCGATTGTCAGCGAATTCCATAAGACCCTTGTCCTCAATTTTATTTTTGCGAGCCACGCAATACCTTTTGCGGATTTTCGAGCGGAGATGGAACCTTTGCCTATGTAGGTACTACAGCTTCTACCCTTTATTTCATATGCGGTATCTTGAAGAAACATAGCCTATGGGATAAATACCACTCTGGGATAATGTATACAGCTTCCTATTAGTGAAAGAATTTTCAGAATAATTAAAAAAAAATTCAACTACGTAGTGGTAAATATACCATTTGGGCCCTGGGGTTGAAATTATAGACTTCTTGATAGTTAAATAATCATTATTTTATTTAAATACACAGAACACTTTTAGAACCAAACGATGCCAAGGAGGTGCTATAGAGAAGAGAGAGAAACCCATAGAGAACATTATATGGAACATTTTTCATAGATTATTGTCCACGTAGATTACGCCCTATTATGGGATAAGTATTATGTAGTATCAACGAGCTATTAAGATATGTAGAACAGATAGATTAAGTGTGTAGGCAAGCTAAGGGACTATGATGATTTCCCACGTGAGTGGAAATCAACAGTTTGAAAAGCTGATAATTTTAACTGATAATTGGATTAGGTTCATGTATTGTTTAGTCACCGTTAATTTAAGATTGAACCCACAAAGAGCGCTGCGTACACCTGCAAGCGTAAGCCGCAAATTTGCCAGTCTTCAATGTACGCTTTCAATCAATATTAAAGTAGGTAGGTATTTCATAGATTATGAATGAGTGAAGTTCACCAACCCTTAACAATGTACTGCTCAAAAATGTATAATAAATTTTTAGTAAGAGCAAACATGCAGTTTCTCGCTCGTTCTTCTGCATAGGAAATGGCATTTTGAACGGCTGGTAAAGTTGTAGCTAAGCATTTTGTTACCATTTTGACGATTCATAAGTACTGTACTTAATGGATTACATGAATAAAACTATTCTGGTTCTGATTCCGTTTTGGGCCAGCATGGAGGATTATGGCCTGAAACCCCCAAGTCAAGCGTCAATCAGCCCCCAGTGAAATGACTGATTAAGTAGGGATTTAAAAGCTTATTTTTTTAAAAATAGAAATTGGTAACTTCATGGGCAGGTTAAAGAATAGATTCAGTAGCTGACGGATTTACGTTTCTGTTATATTATTTTGTAATAATACCAGCCCATTTTAATGTCCCACTGCTGGGCACCGGCCTCCCCTCAATGCGAGGGGAAGTAGGCCATAAGTTTGTAGGTACCCGCCCTATTAACAAGGTATGTACACATAGCTCGCGCATGTCCGCATCCCTTATTCATCGCTATTACTATGATCATGGATGGACACAGAAGGTTAACTCGGGTACGATACTTGATTACTTGTGTACCTTGTTAAGTACCCATGTCCATACATGATAAGCATTTCTGCTGAAATAGTCAACTCGGAAGTAGGCAGAAGTATCTACCAGAAGTACTCACGGACACATTTTTTTTCTGCCTTTTTCCAGTTTCCGGTTTTATATTGACTCGTTGGCAGCGAGGCTGATTTTTGTGTACTTTCATAGTGCGTCACTAGGTTGATTTGACCTGGAGGCGGACAGTTCCATGGTGATAACCAGGCACTTAAGACCTGGTAAAACATCATGTGCCAAACCGACAACTTCACGTTTCAACTTCCCACCAAAAAGCCTTTAAGTATTCTAGTATTCAATGTGACTCTGTTTTATATATATATATAGATTACTTATTTTTTATTTTTTTTCCGCGTCACCATAATAATAATATAATAATACCAGCCCTTTTTTTAATGTCCCACTGCTGGGCACGGACCTCCCCTCAATTCGAGGGGGGATTAGGCCATAGTCCACCACGCTGGCCCAGTGCGGGTTGGCGGACTTCACACATCTTTCGAGGGGTTCTCTCAGAAATGCAGGTTTCCTCACGATGTTTTCCTTCATCGCGTCACCATGCTTATACCTATTAATGAAAATGAATTACAACGTCCCAAACAGCAATTCAGTCAGGCCTAAATATTTGAGTAGCGTTTAAGTACCTCTACAAATACACACAAATATTAAAGTTCTCTCATTTCCATGGTCTAAATAATGTAAAAGCAATTTAATTCCATTGCCTTATACCTGCCGGCATTTATAACACATTCAACCCGGTTGCTGTAATTACCGTGCACTATTTAACGCGGGTTTTATTTACAGGTCGGGCCCGCGGGATACCCTCCGGTTACAAACCGGGCCCGCTTGTACACTTGAAATATTAATATCGGCCACAATTCCCCACTAATTTAATTTAATTTCCGTTGTCGACTGTTTTTGATGGTGTATGTAAAGTTTTCTATTGATTCAGCACGTCAAGTGCGAGCTAATTGTATACTTTATAGTCTACCGTATTTAGGCATTTTGTATGGAGAATTGAAAAGCGCCTCTAGCGGACGGTATTTAAAACTTTCAATGCTCCATAAAAAATGTCTAAATACGGTAGACTATAAAGTATAAGGTGAGCTTACGAATAATCTCGCACTTGAGGTTCTGTAACGCCGAATCAAGAGCTCCAGTTATTTATGATAGTATGACCCATGTTTACTTATAATTTCTATAGGAGGTAACGTACCCAATCGAAGTAAACGTCTATGCATAGATAGTATTTACCATAGAGAATTGGTCTGAATGTTTAAAATTAAAGTATCTATTTAAAAAGAATCCTGGAACGTAAACGACATCGCGCAGTTTTACTAGAAGAATCTCCATCCTGAAACCCTGAAATATATTCAAGCAATAGAACGCAAGAGGCGACCGGCGGGCACGTATAGTAGAGGGTTGAAATACAAAATGTATTAGCTTAAAAGAGAAAAAAAAAGTGTTGAATAAGCTTGCATTCCTTACAACCTACACGATTATTAATATTCGCCCCGTCTGCGCATTAAGGCTGGGTACACAAAACAATTTCCTGAACCGTTTTTCCACAACGCCCCTTGGTTCGTTGACGTAGCCCCTTCAACGGTACCTTAGGGTGAGGCCACGATAATGAACTGTACTATGCTGTGTCTTAGTTATTTATATAGGAGCCGTATGGAAAGTAAAGGGGGAAGGTGTGGGGGCGGAGGGGGAGAAAGGTGAAGGGGAAGACCAAAAAGCCTCAACATGGCATTGACAGTCATACCGCACTCTGCCAAAAGCAGTGACGATATAAAACCATAACCTGTAGATATGAAACGCTATCCCCCTGTGAATTTGTATCCCCTGCCCCCCCCACCCCAGTCCCTCCGCATTGGCAGAAAAGTACAGTAAGTTCAAATGAACGTTCAACCACCTCAGTCCTCCCGTGACCGTGGTTGCTGTAAAGCAGCCAAAACGTCGGGAACGTAAAAAAACATAAAATAAACGCGATAAATTGCGTAAAATTAATTTAATTTCAATGTATCTACAGGCTGGCTAAGTTTCTTATGCAAAACATCCGCATTTTTGTTAAAATCATTCTTTGAAAAGCACTGCTAGTTCGCGCGGTTGTTTAGGAAGCCATTCGTTACAAACATTTTTCGGTGGTTTAAGACCGCCTGCTATTTATCCCTGCGTGCGTGCTAAGCCGCGGAATTTATTTCAAAGCGGAATGTGTAAAATACTTTTGCGAGACAAATATTACGACAAAGGATTTTCGTGAAAAAACATTTTAAGATGCGAAGGAACGTTCTAAAAATACCCGCCATAATATTTTGAAAGAAATACGATTACCTTAAAGGGAACAGTCAGTAAATATGCTTTTACACGAGTTGTTGCTATAACAACATCTGTAGGCGTTTATAAAAATACGCACGGAGGTATATCAACTTATATTTTTACGTGCGCAAGTAAGGAAGGTGTATTTTGCGAGTAAGTATATGTATGTGGGATTCTGCTTTTTCAAAACTGGCCCTACTGTCTACGGAACAAGGTTTTAAAGGTCCGACGTTGCTTATACCATGTAACCTGTTAAAAACCAATCAATAAGTAAGTACTTACCTAGCTACTTTTTCAGTCCAGAGCATTCATCTATGATAAAAGGGTCTAGCTATACTAAATGGTCCATTCTAGGTACTTACTTAGCCTCGAGAGTTTAATACTGCATTCATTTCTTAGCATTCGATACAACTCGAAGAACTTTCCCCCCGGTATTGAACTTTATTGAATTTTGTTTACGCTTATTCTGATATTACTCGATACCGGCGAAATTGTAACAAAGTGATTTATTAGAGAATTTTATGTATGCTGATGCCCGCGACAACGTAAACTTAAATTGATGTTAATTTAAAAAAAAACCAAGATTTTCAGTGAACAATTATGAACCTTAGTAGATTTGTTTAACTAGGCGTTTTTTTGATCGACTTTACTTACTAATGTCTTGGGTACTTGTTATCAAAATTGTTCCTTGTTCCCTATCTGTGTTCGGGCCCACAAAAGTTGTTCCCGTATTGTGCCAAGGGCCGGCCGGTTTCGACAATAGGGGAATTGAATTTTTGAAGCCCATTGTCTGATTTACAATTCGAATGTCTTTTGTCCTCTCACTTATGAGATAAGGGCTCTTTATTTACATTTTTTTTTTCGTCATGATCCTTTTGATATTATTCTCTTATGACGATCTTGGTAATGTTATCGGAATAAGGAATATACGTTCAAGTATTATTCTTTGTTATTTGCTAGTACCTACCCACCTAATTTATTGATGGGTACTTTGGTGTCACATATATTAGTTACTAGCTGTCCGCGGCGACCTTCATACTGACTCTGAAAAAAAATGTACGTATGAGAAAAATAATAAGCTTTATTATTATTTCTTGGGATTTTTTCTCGTGTTATTATTCTGCTATTTGGGCGGAGGTAAATTCAAAAATTCAAACATAAAACTCGGGCCACCCGTTCTTGAGTTATAAATGGTGTAACTAACACAAATTAGTTTTACATATAAATAAAATTGGAGTGTCTGTTTGTAATATTAAAATAACTGCTTTTTACTAAGTGCATTTTGATGTATACACGGCACCTATACCAAAACAACATTTTTTTCAATTTTTGTCTGTCTGTCTGTCTGTCCGTCTGTCTGCCTGTCTGTCTGTCTGTTTGTTCCGGGTAATCTCTGAAATGGCTGGACCGATTTTGACGTTATATTTATATAGTATACTAGCTGTTACCCGCGACTTCGTCCGCGTGGTATTTAACAAAGACACAACCGTTGGCAACAGCCTGCTCGCACTGAGCCCGCGGGACGCATTTCAGATTGTTGCTATCAAACTTAATCAGGCGCAGCGCTGCAACATTGGTTTTAATTTTTTTTCGTGAGATCCTATTTTTTTTTCTAAAATAAAAGTAGCCTAAGTTACTCCTTGTTACATCAGCTATCTGCCAGTGAAAGTACCGTCAAAATCGGTCCAGCCATTTCAGAGATTATCCGGAACAAACAGACAGACAAAAATTGTAGGACAATTGTTTTGGTATATGTACCGTGTATACATCCAAATGCACTTAGTAAAAAGCGGTTATTTTATTATTACGAACAGACATTCCAATTTTATTTATTTGTATAGATTACACGTGTTTCAGGGATTGGAGTACTGTGAGTATCACGCATATATTCGTATTTTTTTTAACCTATGATGCGACGTGAAGAGGTTTAATGCCTTTGATTGTCTATGGCATCATAACTCTAGAACAGCTAGCCCAACTTTCAACAAACAAGAACCAACCCAAAACGTTTTATTTGAATGGAATCCAATTTGCATTCAAAAAAGTATCCTTTGTTTGAGTGACTAAGGGTTTAATCACCTCTTCCGAAGTCCGGTACTAATTATTCAAGTTAATTGAAGTTTTGTTGTGAATTTCGGTTCCACCCGGCCGAGGGTACGTGCTGATAGGAACGTACCCGCCGTTTCATCTTAAAATGTAAAATACATTTGAAATTAAATCAGCCGGAGACAAAATTAAATCGGTTTGAGAGTTTTGTGGTTGACTAAATAATATCTTACACGTGTTGAGCCATTTAAGACTGAGCCTTAAATTCTACCTATTACACTACTATTCTACCTATTATAGGGTCTACTATTCTACCTAATGATCATTTATATATATCGCCAGACGAACACACCAACTATACGGTCCCACACTAAGCAACGCTTGTATTATGGGTACCGTACAATGGACTGAGGGCGAACCCAGTATATAATACTTATATAGATTTTAAGCATCCATGACTCGGGTACATACATTCGTGCTCATCACATAATGTATGTCCCTACCAGGATTCGAACCCAGGACCCTCGGCACAGAAAGCAGGGTCACTGCCAACTGCGCTAATCGGGCCGTCAAATATTTACATTGCTAATTGGGAGTGTCGTAATACGATTCTATTCAGCCCGGATTGTGTTTTCAGTTGGTTCAACGACAGCTTTGATGCTTTTAGGAGATAATTCTCTGTAATCTTAAGTACTTAGTACCTTCTGATTTATAAGTCGTAAGTGTGGGATGCAGCGGGTAATCTCCGGAACTACTGATCCGATTGTGAAAGTTGATTCACTATAATAGAAAGGAATTATCATTGAGTGCTATATGTACCAAAGGCGGAGCCGCGGGCGGACGCTAGTATAACAAATAGAACATATATAAGCGATATTGATTTCTTATATTTACGCGAATACTACACATGTTGAAATAAAACAAATTTTAAGGCTTTGCTGAGTGCATATTGAAACCTGCCTAATTTTAATTTGGATGGCGGATGGATGGCGGGTCAGATCAGTTGCGCTGCATGTGCCTAGTGAATGTAGCGTCTCTATCTACTGCCGCCTTCCTACCTAGGCAAGTATGCTCCATCGTAGATCTCATCGTCACTTACCATCAGGTGAGATCGAGATCAAATACTTGCCTATAATGTAATTAAAAAAAAAAAATTTGGTAGTTATGAATTTGGTAAAAACTTTCACAATTTAGTGAATTTTAAATCGTCTGCTATACATACGAAGAGATTTCACTGGTGTAACTAATACGAATTTGATTTATATATATATTAAGTAATAATAAAGTTTCGAATAAGCCCATTTTTTTTGCAATAATAAATAGAGTAGGCTTTTATTGCGTTTATTTTATGTTTTTTACGATCCCGACGTTTCGGCTGCTTTACAGCAACCAGGGTCACGGTTAATGTAAAAAAAACATAAAATAAACGCGATTTTTTTAAAATAAGTTTTATTTCCATAGATAGACGATGTTAATCGGTAAGTTTATATTATATAAGCAATCAAATCCCAAATCAAGGGATCCTTGGATACTGTATTAACGGTATTTGTTGACCTTAATGTATCGGGTGTATGCGAATATTGCACGATATGTTAGCGGAAACAGATGATGGGTAAACACGGGCTTACTCGTTAGCTAGGGTTGTCAACGATAACCGTACCTAATAAATAAAAATCAATAATTATAATACACTCGCCAATTCTCAATAGTATAATGTGATAAATTATTATTATTACAACCTCATTTTCACAGTTGGTGACCCTGATTTCTGTACCAAGGGTCCCGGAGTCGAATGAAAACTTTGTATGATAAGCATTAATATTTGCAACTGAGTGATGGAAAATCATGGAGGTTTAATATAAAGAATTTTATTCAAATTTTTGGCATATAATCGAATATACTAACCTAGTGTGGGCAGACTTTATACATCTTTTAAGAATTCATGACCAAGAATACCGGTAAAAAAATCGATTATTTATGTCACAACCCTTGGCTATTGGAACAGCCTCGCACGTCACACGTGCGGGTACGTCGCTTTGTGTTCTTGTTTGATTGGTGCGCGCTCTCCAGTCTCCAGGGTCCACCATCATGGATTGAAGACTAACGGACACTGCTATATAGTACTTACCTAAGTATACTATGGAGAAAATACTGTAAATAAAACTACTAGCATACTAAAATTCATACTTAATAATGCCCAAGTTCCAAATCTGCTACCACAAAAGTCGAATGGCAATGGCATTAAGAAAAAAAGAAATAATTGTAAGTGCCTCCGTAGGCTTATCATCAATATAATATAATAGAATTCTTAAGAGTGACTGACTGACTGACTCACTGACTGGCAGACAACCCACGGCCCTAAGCCAGTGGATCTATAAATTATAAATTTTGAGGATATATATTCCTTGAGTACCTTAGAGCTGCGTTAAGAAAACATTTCTGAAAATTCGACCCTAAAGAGGTTCAGGTGGGTCAATGCTTCTATGACGAAACTTTTTTTAGGTAACGATCGGGAACATAGCTAGTATGAAAAAATAATATAATTTATATGACTAATATAAATTATTTGATTTATATAAATTATTTGACACCGAAGTCATCAACCTGGACCCATCTATCAATAACTCTCGAGAGTCGCTCCCGTTGTCAATATCCTAGCAATAGACTTCGACCGCCCCTCGTTCATGATAAATGGCCTCTTAAGGCCATTTTATAAGCCATTAACTCCGCTGAGCACCCTTGTTCGAGCATTCCTCCACCTAATAACGGCATTTTTGAATATATTGCTTGTTTAATAACGCAAAATTGTTTTCTGGTGGTAAATCCTTTTTGGTGATTTATTTGTTTACCGCCCAGGCTGTGGCCTGGCAGAAATTTTGGGGGAGGTCGGTGGTCATTTTTTTTTTTTTTTTTTTTTTTTTATTACATTATAGGCAAGTATTTGATCTCGATCTCACCTGATGGTAAGTGACGATGAGATCTACGATGGAGCATACTTGCCTAGGTAGGAAGGCGGCAGTAGATCGAGACGCTACATTCACTAGGCACATGCAGCGCAGCTGATCTGACCCGCAATCCATGAATGGCAACACCGAACATCATGCCGGAACACGGCTAGGCCGCTTGGCGACATGGCTTTGTTCAGTGGGTGGTGACTAGCCACGGCCGAAGCCTACCACCAGTAGAGTTGTCACCTGGTTGGCACCACCCAGGGTCACGTGTAGGGTATCTCGAGGGTACTTAATTCTCCTACGGACGAAGGTGACTCGACCCCAAAAATCATTTTCTAAATAAATGTGCACCGGAGTGCTAGACACGCCATTTTCATATCTTCATGTCACATCCATTATTATATTTATAACGTGTATTTATTGAACTTGTACTACTATTATTTACTTGACATTGGCAAAATACCCACAAAGTTTTGGATGAGGCCATATTCATATTAATTTTATTTCATCGCATTCCATTTCGTCATGAATAAAGAAGAAATATACACCGTATCTAAATAAATAGGGAAGGTATAGATATTTTTTATTGAAGATATTTTTTTTATGAAATTTAATACTTGATGATATGATAATATATGTAGTGATCAAATGTATAATCACATAAGTACTAGTATGATATTGAATTAATAACCCAAACCTTGTCCTACAAATATTTACCATCTCCCTCCAAGATTTTTTCGACTGGCTAGTCCACGGCCTGGCCTGGATAATAAACAGCGGAACATACCGTCATATTTAGCCATGCGTACAAAACCAGCCGTGTACGAACGAATACACCTCTGTGTTTTATTTACTGATTCGTTTTCACTACGCTGGCTTTCTAAAGGTTTTTTACTTTTAATATTTTATGAGGGAAATACAAACTTGAGTCTACCTTAGTGCCTACCTAAGGCGGTATTGACAAGACGCTTATTTACTTACGGGCTAGTGATGCGCCACCAACGATTGAAAGTATATACTCGGTCCATTACAATTTTTTTGAGGATGGAAATAAGTTCTAAATCTAAAGCAGTCTGTTTACTCTGTGTACTCAAATAGATTATTGGAATTATGACTCTGATGCAATGTTCGTAGTATGGCTATGATATGTCGTACCTATACTACGAGCATTGTATTGGATGCTAATTATTTATTTTTGCGTTTTCTATTGGCAATAATACTTATTTAACATATGAAATATTCACGAATACGGATACTTGCTCCTATTCTACGAAATAAGTATATAATATAATAATATCAGCCTTTTTAGTGTCCCACTGTTGGATATGAGCCTCCCACCAATGCGGGTATATATATGCGGGTACATATATATGAGGGTGATAAGGCTAGTTCACCACGCTGGCCCAGTGCGTGTTGGTGGACTTCATACGTCTTTCGAGAGGTTCTCTCAGACATGCAGGTTTCCTCACGATGTTTTCCTTCCCCGTAGTATCTTTTGAGCATCAAGTAACTTTGTCCAACAATATACAAAGAAATAATGCCCCGTACTCGGTTTCAATTGGGCAGGAATATCTGGAAGTTTTCAACAATTTCACCGTACCTTTTTTACAAGCTCCGCTCCGGAGGGTCGGATTCTTTTAAAAGAGCACAAAACATCAGCAAAGTAGGTTGAAATGAAATGCTGAGTGCTGACTGTAAATATTTTATTACTTTCTTCATACCTGAGGCATTTCTTTTTTTTTGTTTTTGGCATCACAAAGTATATATTATATTTCAGATTACTTTAAGTCTAACAATAGGGGGTCATATACTAGGTTCTGGTAAGACATCCCACTCTATCCTTAAATCAGCAGAAATACTTAACTCACAGACAGTTGTACTTCATGGGAGATGTTGAAAGGCCGTGATTGGCGACACCGGTTTAATAATCTACACACAAATGACTCGTGTTATGGTTAATATTCCAACAACATCAGATCTTCTAGAAATTTAAATAAAGCAAAACAACTTTGATATATTATCAATTTCTCGCTAAGAAAAGGGGTAATTTTGCTAATAAGAACATTAGAGAATCAGGTTCGTATAATTCTTGTGACCTAAATCCGTCCCACACCACGTATTCCACCACGATGACGTCATTCCAGAACCATTCTGCCCCAATAGCCATCAGCTATGCGCGGTTATTGCCCCTTTTAATAAATCTAACTTGAAAATCTTTATCGTCCCCAGTGATAGACTGTGTGGTCTCCAGCTGGGGTCCATGGTCGGACTGTGACACGAACTGCGGCTCCGGCAGCATGGTGAGGAGCCGGCGGGTGGTGCAGGCACCCGCGCACGGCGGCAGGCACTGCCCCTCTCTGGTGCAGCGCAGAGCGTGCCAGGAGCATCGAGGATGCTCGGAGGACAGCGACATACCTATGCGAGGTAGGATATAGAGCACGGAGTCGAGCAGGTGAGCAGGCGCCAGACACTGCCCCGCTCTGCTGCAGCTCAGAGGGTAGCAGTTGCACAGAGGATGTTTGGAGGATAGTGCCGTGCCTATACGAGGCAAGATATAGAGTTCTGAGTCTATAAAAGTTATACATAAAATATATATTTCTTTAAACAGATGAGACTGCAATGATCCTTCCCGGTGGTCTCTCGTCGAGCCGTCATTCTAATGAGACTGTGGACATTCGCAAGAACCTGCGTCTGCGCAACCCCGACGACCCGGAGTCTCACTCGCACAGAGAGTAAGCAGTAATTTTTATATAAGGCCTTTAGAAGTGTAGGTTTATTTATTACATTCACTTCTAAAAAGCCATACACCACCTTATATTATTTTTCAAATTCTCAACAAGTCGATAAGCGTGCACAAGTTCGTACAAGATGAAATTATTATTTCGTTCATTAGGAAAAAAAACTAGAGATAGGATTTTTAAAGTAATTTGGGTATGGGAGTCTGAGGTATCAGTTCATTTTGCAAAAGGGTCTCTTGCCCAAAATAGTTTTGGAAATCCCTGATACCGATGATTACATTCAGGGGACATAGTTCGACTTTTGACAGCATCGAATACTGATCGAGTGGTCGAATCTTTCCATTTCACAGCACTTCATTTGAATACATTCAAAAATCGAACTACGGGCCTCGATTACATATAGAAACGCGTGGCGCCTATTATTTAAAAAAAAATCTACTCGTGATCCAGTTTTTTTTTATAATGGTAGATATAGAGACCATAAACAAAATGTTTATTTTATGCCATAAACATCGACCACACCAGTGCGCAATAAAACAGACGGGAGATGAATTATTTATGATATCTTTATGGTCACGTCCTATTATTTAGAATGTTTCCATTATATCTCACCGTACACATATGGCTCGACAAATATTGTGAATATTTCATGAAATATGTGGTTGCCTGTTTTAGTATAGAAGCTGCCACAGACCCAGTTCAACGGTGTTTTCGGCTCAAAGCAAAAATTATATTTCCGTTTCCCCCGTACATCCGGCGACCATCCTTTGGAAACACGCGGGAAATAATTACGTCTTCTTTGAGCCGATGAAAAACCTCATTTCCTTGATCGTACACAATCAAATGTCTTTGACACAAGAAATATCCAATTTAACTCTTACTGTGTTTCATTTCCACATTCCGTTCGCAGGTATTGCGCACAATTCGAGGTGACCAAGGTGTCTAAAGCCTGCCACACGGATTCAGACTATAAGCCGTTGAGAGAAGGTATGTTTCTCAGTTAAAAAACACCAAATTGAAACCTGGAAAATCGATTTCGAATTTTGAACGTAAACTTGGTGCACGGAATAATGTTGTTTTGTTCTGATTGTGAGGATATTTGTGGGAAAACCGGCACTTTCAAAGTTGGCATGTAATTACAAGGCTACAGAGAAGCTGAAGAGTAACCAGCTTCTGGCCGCGGGTCCGCCCGCCATTCCTTTATGAAATACAGCTTACTCAGGGATAATGTAGCTTTGTGTCAGTATAACAATGTTCAGATTTGGATCAGTAGATCCTCTACATACATACCTACAAACTGTAACTCGTCATAATATTGGTATAGATTATAGAGATAATTGCACCTAGGATGGAAAAAATAACACCCTAAAGAAATCGCTAAAATAAATCAAGAAATAAACAGCACTGTTATTGAAATAAAACTAATTTTACCAATTTCATCGCGTTTATTTTATGTCGGGAACGTAAAAAACTTTAACGCGATAAAATTCGTAAAATTTATTTTATTTTAATGTGTAGTATTCTGTTATTATATATTATTTTCACGATCGTAAAATCCATACATTCATCCATTTTCTTGGCGCCCCCTTCCCCACCGTATACTCGTATGACCATGGCCGCTACCGTGACCAGGTATAGCGGGGCCACCGTGGACTGGGGGCAGTTCTTGCCATTTTGGGGGTTTGCCATAGTCACCGCGTCTTGCAACGACGTCTTAGTGACTGCAGTATGTTGTTTGATGCTGCTGCCCGTCCTCTCATTCAATCTCTTAATCGCCTTTAACGACATCCACGGAATGAGATGTAGTGGTACTATTCTAAACCAGCACCACACGGCATCTTAAATAAAGTTTCGCCAACGTGCAACCAGTGATAGGCAAGTTGGTAGAACGCTTGCCTCCGTAACGGGAATCGCAGGTTCAAACACCGGCTCGCACCTCTGGGATTTCTGGATTTCATGTGCGTCATCTCATTTTCTACCATGATTATCACTTGCTAAGGTGAAGGTGAAGGAAACCATCGCGAGGAAACCTGCGTGTCTGAGAGAACCCCTCGAAATACCTGTGAAGTCCGCCAACCCGCACTAGGCCAGCGCGGTGGACTATGGCCTAATCCCCCTCGCATTAAGGGGAGGCCCATGCCCAACAGTGGTACATTAAAAGGGCTGGTATATTATTATTACACTGTGCACGTTTCCATTACCTCAGGCAACACGGTGTGCGTTCTTTGCGAGACTGCGGCGTTGCGTCGCGATCTGAAGTGGCGGTGCAGCGGGCATGGCGTGTCTGGGCACGCGACGCGGTTCTACGCGCTGGTGGCGCCCCACTGCCACGGCAAGTGGGTGAAGGCGCCCCAAAACCCTGACAAGAGGAGCGACTGCTGCGCCAACCCTGATTTTATATTCGTTTAGGTATCCATCAATGGAATTGTCATTTATTTTTAAGTCCACGGCCCCAAGTCTGCTAACACAATCGATTCATAATCGAACAGCAACCGCATAGTAACTGTCACTTTTCACAAATATTATATGGGATATCTGTCAAAAGTGACAGTTACTATGCGGTTGCTGTTCGATTAAGAATCGACTGTGTTAGCAGACTTGGGAGCGTCCACGTACGATCGGTCGTCGGTCAATGATGCCGTGAAAATGTTGACGCTAAACGAACGGCGATAAGCGATAGTTACTTTGTGACTACAGAAGTTATATTTTGTCGCCTGACGCTTGGAGAGCGATGTGTTGAATTTAAACCGTAAATATTAAACACAGTAGTGCCAACCCTGATTTTATTTTCATTTAGGTATCCATCAATCGATTTGTCATTTATTTTAAAGTCCTGCGTCCACGTACGATCGGACGTCGGTCAATGGATGATGATGTGAAAATGTTGACGCTAAACGGTCCGCGCTAGGTACTTTGTGACTTCAGATGTTGAGTTATTCTTTGGAGAGCGATGTGTTGAATCTAAACAATAAAGATTAAACAAAGTAGTGGATGCGACGATGATGCTACTTGATCATTTAGACCTATGACGTTTCTATTGATTTTTATTGATTAATTGACATAATTATTGGTAGATAGATTTATTACTTAATTGATTGATATATTAATTGATGTGTGTATGAGGCGTCTGTTTGGTACAATCGCGCAGTTTGGTACAAGTGCGAGTGTTGACATCTAAAAGTTTATTAATTAAATTAAGAATGAAACACGATAGAATGTAAATGCATCATTTCTTTTAGTTTATTTTAGTTTAGCGGTCGATGAGAAGTGGTATGACGTACATTTAAGTACCTAAACTAAATTTTATTGGTAATCACGAGAATGTCTCGTAACGTTATGTTATGTTAACAAGTTGATGACACACATTGAAATAAACTTCAAAATTCATTGCATTTATTTTAATTTAAACTTACTAATAATATCTTGTAAATAAATAATTATAATATTACTGGCATTTCTTTCAAATAATAATTAGTGTAGCTACGTACTGTCTTGAAAATCTACATACCTAGGTACTTATTATGATATAAATATAATAGTTTGTGAATACATATCCTAAACGACTTATGTAAATAATTTTAAAAATAAAATCTTTATGAAGTCAATTTGATTATTATTTATGTATCTATTGTAGCGGAAAAGGTAAGATCTTCCAGCCAGGCGGGTGGTATGCCTGGCGGGGCCGCCGCTATGCTCCAACAGTTATTGTCGTATATATGTTACGTGCTCCGAAAACTCTCATAGCGCGTTTCAGGATTGTGTGTAGCCTCGTCATTTGTTTTAAATATCGTCTGCAGCGCCATCTGTGTAGCTTGTGGCGAGGTTCAAGAGGTCGCTACATCTATAATAACCTGCAAGCCTAGCACAGGAGGCTGTAACAAGATGTTCTCATTATTAAAATTATCTTATTCACTTCTATGAATTTATCTCTAAAGTAAATTGATGGATGACTGTGGCATTTGATGCAACATAATCTGTGTTATGTATGAATCTTGTCTTAGATGCTGCGCTAGTGAGGTGATCTCAAACTGTAATGTCTACTTGACTGACACTTAAGTTATATATGTATACTTGCGTAAGTAGGAATGTCCTTCATATAGAAAGCACATAGCAACGGTAAATTTTAAATAGTTATACTTAGCAGTTGTTACTTTGAACTTACTACAAATATTTCAACCGGTATCGCTCGGCAAAATCTTTTTGGAACGGTATCAAAACTTGCCAAATTTCTTCGTGGCTGCTTATCAGTTGAACAAATGGAAGGTGGGCCAATATACATGCAAATTGGATGGAGACTCGAACAAATTGTGTTTGAGACCGCCTACGGCCTGACGAGAATGGCCCGAGACAATCTACCTACCTACCTATCTACCTACCTAGTTTGTAATCTCTGTCTATGTTTTTTTTTTATAATACCAGCAGACGAACACAACAAGCAACACAATGGACTGGACGGTACTAGTATATAAAACTTATATAGATATTAAACATCCATGACTCGGGTACAAACATTCGTGCTTATCACACAAAGTTTGTCGCTACTGCTATTCGAATCCGGGACCCTCGGTACAGAAAGCAGGGTCACCGCCAACTGTGCTATTCTGATTGACGTATAACAAAATTGGTACTTCAGGTGTTAAACACATAATTAATTTTAGACCTGCTACAAAAGGTTCGAGTTTTGAAAGTCGTCTCAGAAATTATTCTGACATTAGCCACTTCGTCCACTATGATTAATGGCCGATAGACAAGCGACTCCTAGGTAATTTATCAACTAGACGCTAGGTGAACATGAAATATCTCATTACTTATCTTATGTACGTGTAAAGATATTACGTCTAATTATTTATTAGGCGTATGTGCGTCAGGATTTAATTACAAGTAATCTCCCGCAGTACGTTGTAGGTATATAGTATTGTGGGAGGCTGTGGCTCCCAAGTCTTGAAGTGTGACGAAAGTAAAACGTGTCCAGAGAGAAATACCAATCTATACATATAAATAAAATTGGAGTGTCTGTTTGTAATATTAAAATAACCGCTTTTTACTAAGTGCATTTGGATGTATACACGTTACCTATACCGAAACAACATTTTTTACAATTTTTGTCTGTCTGTCTGTCTGTCTGTCTGTCTGTCCGTCTGTCTGTCTGTCTGTCTGTCTGTCTGTCTGTCTGTTTGTTCCGGCTAATCTCTGAAATGGCTGGACCGATTTTGACGGGACTTTCACTGGCAGATAGCTGATGTAACAAGGAGTAACTTAGGCTACTTTTATTTTAGAAAAAAAAAATAGGATCTCACAAAAAAAAGTTAAAACCAATGTTGCAGCGCAGCGCCTGAATTAATTATGATAGCAACAACCTGCAATGCGTGCCGCGGGCTCAGAATGAGCGAGCAGGCTGTTGTCAACGGTTGTCTTTGTTAAATACCACGCGGACGAAGTCGCGGGCAACAGCTAGTAATTTAATAAACTAAAAAACATATATACATTTAAAACGGGTTTATGGGTCACAACTAAACATGCAGAAACGCAGTGATAAAAAATAGTGTAGCGAGGTAGGTACGCCACAGTATTAATAATAGCGTTGCTTATTTTGGGGAATGTACCATTGGTGTAGGTAATGTCTGGCAATATTATAATTTCAGCGTACCGTCGAGGGAATTATGTTTATTCGATAACGCGTCACTTTTAAACTGAATGTAATCAGCAAGGTTTAGATTGACATTCTTGAAACAAAGGAATACTTGCTATCCCAAGTCGTAGTCTATTACCACTCTATTACCAAATAACGACTATAATAAGCGTAATGGCGCTGAAAGCAGAATTGCAGAATTTGTAACGGTGTTTCCGCTGAACAAGCAGGAATTGGTCGGAGTTGTGTCGCGAACAATTGTGGGAAGCAAGTGGCTGTTAATAATTACTTAAATGCTTTCAAGGGAAGTACCTACGGTGTTTATCAGGATTTAGGTGAAATTTACCGGGAATCTTGCAAGCTAGTAAGAAAATGCTTGGTAAAATATAATGAGAAGATCCTTTGTAGAAGGTCTATAGTAGAGGATACCTCTTAGATCCTCGGTATAAGATTCATAATAAAGGATCCGTCTTAGAAGGTATTTCGTAGATCCTCGGTAGAAGGTCCATAGTAGAAGATCCGTCGTAGAAGCTACTTTGTAGATCTTTCCTAGAAGGTCCATAGTAGAGGTTCCTTCGTAAAAGATACTTAGTAGAGAGACCGCAAGTGTGAGCTTATCAATGGAGTAGTAAAGTAGAGTGCTATTGAGAAAAATATCAGTATGACGTTATCATCAATTATATCTAACTCCCTCGGGTCATTTGATTTGATCCGGTCACCCCCGCCCCGCCCCGCCCCGCTAAGCAATACCCCGCTCGGCAACATAATTACAATTTGGAAATTTTACATTGTGCCCCTCTATGGCCCCTATATGCTTTTTTTTTAATAAATCCATTCACTCTTAATTTCCCTTAAAACTTCCACAAAAAAAGTATTTCACACAGACTTTATATTTTCGAATTCAGAGCGAGAAAAATACGTATATCAACTCTATTTACTTTCAACGACATTTGTTTGTTTTGTTTGCATCTAGAACCATAAATAAAGAAGTTAAAGTCGCTATGAGTAATGTTTAAAGATTAACCTACAATCTGTGTAATGCTTGTAATTTTTCCAACGTTCAAGTTGACCATGTGGGTAGTAATTTCCCGGGAGCGGATAAAGTTACCTAATTTTAGGGAAACCAACCGCTTTGATCCGCAAACTGTCGGAAATTAATATTTTGGTACTTACATTCCTTTATGCTCTTAGGGTAGGTACTTATTTTACTTTTAATTAATTTAAAAAGGAAGGAAATAAAGAACTATGGTACTTTTTGGCTGGAATTTGAGCAGTGCATTTGTAAATTTTGTTTTATTTTCTAAAATATAGGGTTTCTTTAATATAAATATGTCTAAAATTAGTAGGATATTAATGTGTGTTCATAAACGTGCACGAGTGAAGGAAATTTAAATTAAAATAGCAAGCTTGACTTTTCAAGTACTACCAAGATGTCCGGTAAATTTTCAGTATAGTATCCACAGCTTTACTGTTAGGGGGTAGGGGATTCATTTCGTAATCATTATCATTATCATCAGGGGTACCACCGCATGCTTCCCTAACTCTATGAGCAGTACAATCACTAAGATTCACGTATTTATCGCACGTACGACTTGTCAAACTGTTTTGATTTATGGCAAGCCGACACGTTTCACGCGCTGTTTGTTGTGTTTACTCTACCAAGGGCTGGTAGAGTTCATTTGACGTTGGTAGTGACCCTGCTTTCTGTGTCGAGCGTTCCCGGTTCGAATTCTGGTAGGGGAAAAGTTTGTACAACACAGGCAACAAAAAACTCTACTTTTTTTCGGGACGGTTAAAAATGTAGGTACTAGATACTCTTCTTATTAATGTCGATATCATCTTTCAAAGAGTCATGGTCTTCAACGATGACATCAGTTTAAAATTATCTTAGAAGCCTCCCCAAGTGTACAGTTTGGTTTTAAGATTAGCAAGTTTAACGTAATCCGTCAACTGTTGGTTAATTTTAATAGTTATCTCGTCCGTGTTATAAAGGTACTACCGGGGTCTGCCCGCCCAAGAATTTTTTTCATTTGAGTGGTTTAGACATGAGGCCGTACTTAGTGAGTAAAGATGAGATATTGGTAAAAATATTTGTCCAAAATATTAACTATGCTATAAGATTTGCTCCATCATCATTATCTAAATCTATAAATTAGATTATATATATAAATATCGCCAGACGAACACACCAACTATACGGTCCCACACTAAGCAACGCTTGTAGTATGGGTACCGTACAATAGACTGAGGGCGAACCCAGTATATATTACTTATATAGATATTAAACATCCATGACTTGGGTACAAACATTCGTGCTATTCACACAAAGCTTGTCACTACCAGGATTCGAACCCGGGACCGCAGCGCAGAAGGCAGAGTCACTACCAACTGTGCTAATCAACCGTCGTCCTATCTATCTATCAATAAATTGAAATTGAAGCCAATACTGATGAAATACGCTTGGATAAATGAAAATGTAAAAACTGAGAAGTCCATACGATTTAATGATAAATGATTGCGATTCAGCCCACGTTGATGTGACAGATTAAAATCGGTATATTTCAGGCCACGAAATCCGAGTTGATTAGGCGTTAGCTAAAAGCGGTTAGCGATTAAAATTTCTATCGCGCAATGGCGGCGTTCACACTGCCAATCTGGATCGCGATACCACTATCAGGATCCGAATCAAGAATCATGATCTAGTGTGTGGAAAGCTCGTGATGTGATAATACTGTCAATACTTCCGTGATGTGATTGTGACTGAAGATTATCTATACATATAAATAAAATTGGAGTGTCTGTTTGTAATATTAAAATAACCGCTTTTTACTAAGTGCATTTGGATGTATACACGTTACCTATACCGAAACAACATTTTTTACAATTTTTGTCTGTCTGTCTGTCCGTCTGTCTGTCTGTCTGTCTGTCTGTCTGTCTGTCTGTCTGTCTGTCTGTCTGTCTGTCTGTCTGTCTGTCTGTCTGTCTGTCTGTCTGTCTGTCTGTCTGTCTGTCTGTCTGTTTGTTCCGGCTAATCTCTGAAATGGCTGGACCGATTTTGACGGGATTTTCACTGGCAGATAGCTGATGTAACAAGGAGTAACTTAGGCTACTTTTATTTTAGAAAAAAAAATAGGATCTCACGAAAAAAAATTAAAACCAATGTTGCAGCGCAGCGCCTGATTAAGTTTGATAGCAACAACCTGCAATGCGTCCCGCGGGCTCAGAATGGGCGAGCAGGCTGTTGTCAACGGTTGTCTTTGTTAAATACCACGCGGACGAAGTCGCGGGCAACAGCTAGTCATACATAATACTGATAATTTTCAACCACGATTATCACTTGCTAAACGGTGAAGGAAATCATCGCGAGGAAACCTGCATGTCTGAGAGAACCTCTCGATACATGTGTGAAGTCCGCCAACCCGCACTGGGTCAGCGTGGTGGACTATGGCCTAATCCCCCTCGCATTGAGGGGAGCCCCGTGCCCAGCAGTGGGACATTAAAAAGGGCTGGTATTATTATTATATTTGTAGAAATAGCATGGTTCTACTTCTGCAGTATATATAGGAATGCGAAGATAGTGCTAACAAATAATAATAACTTTGTCTTGCTGGAAAAATATATAATCCTCTTTAACATTCAGCATTTTCATGAACAGAAAATAAAACAAAAGCAACTTCAACAACAAACGTCATGCTGACATAAATCGAAACCGGCCGTGAAGCGGCCAGCTACATTTCGCGGACATAGAACCTCCGCTACACCACCCCCCTGCTGAGACCGGCACTACGGTCGGTAGAAGTCCGGAAACCTGACCCGGCGTCCACTTCTCGTCGTTACCGGTGGCGAAACAGGCGTGACAGCAGTCCGCGTTGCAGGTGGTGAAACAGGCAATAGTTGCTTCGCAGATGGATTTTTCACTCGCGCAGCTGGCCAACATAGCAGACCGGGTACATGAAGTTATGCCGTGCGCGTTTCCGCAACACGTCGCTGAGGCTGGCCCGTCATCGCTGCTGCACGCTACGCCATTGGAGAGGCAGGTAGCCGAGCAGACGCAGCAGGTAGCCGATTTAAATAAGAATTTTAATGATACGCGATCACGAGGTCGCAGTAACCGAGGTACGGTTGAACGCGGTCGATCTCGCACACGCTCTCGGGTACGGAGTGAAAGATATTGTTGGTATCATGATCGTTTTGGATTTAAAGCACGCAAATGCTTCGCCCCCTGTGCTTTTGAGTCGGAAAACCCCAGCGGCGGTCATTAATGGCGGTGAATGACTGTCCACCATCGTCAGGCCGCCTATTTGTGACTGACTTGCGTTCAAAAACGCAATTTTTGGTTGACACTGGATCAGATTTGTGTGTTTTCCCCAGATTGGCTATCAAGCGGCGCTGTAATAAAAGCAAGTATGAGCTGTTTGCTGCGAATGCATCCGTTATAGCCACGTACGGAGATGTCCAGCTGGAGTTAAACCTGGGACTCCGACGCGCCTTCACCTGGAATTTTGTCATTGCGGATGTTACTAAGCCGATCACGTCGGGGTCACCAGTGTAGAAATAGCATGGTTCTACTTCTGCAGTATATATAGGAATGCGAAGATAGTGCTAACAAATAATAATAACTTTGTCTTGCTGGAAAAATATATAATCCTCTTTAACATTCAGCATTTTCATGAACAGAAAATAAAACAAAAGCAACTTCAACAACAAACGTCATGCTGACATAAATCGAAACCGGCCGTGAAGCGGCCAGCTACATTTCGCGGACATAGAACCTCCGCTACATATTTAATACTGATAGTGTGAACCACGTCATTGTAACGAACGTTTAACACCATTGAAGTATCGCCAATTTTTCAGTTAAATATTTCTGAATAGCGACACGCTACGCTTGTTTCGCGGCTCTGTTTTCAGTTGAAACGTCAAATCCCGATTTCTATCGGATTATCCGCTTTGATCGCGGCTCAATATTTTATGCCGTTTCGTTCGTTAAATATCGTTCCGTGATTGAAAATTAGCATTCGATGTAAGCCGAATATATTTCGGTGACAGTTCAACAGGATTAGTATAATAGATGAGATACCTAGCTGGTTTAACGCGTTTATTATATAGTTAGTTTGTCAAAATTGTAGCATATATATATGCTACCATTTTGAAATAAACTAGATATATATTTTTGGAAATCCAACAAGCAGTTTAAGCTGTAGCTGTAGTTGGGGTCGAGTCACCTTCGTCCGTAGGAGAATTGAGTGCCCTCGAGATACCCTACACGTGACCCTGGGTGGTGCCAACCAGGTGACAACTCTACTGGTGGTAGGCTTCGGCCGTGGCTAGTCACCACCCACTGAACAAAGCCATGTCGCCAAGCGGCCTAGCCGTGTTCCGGCATGATGTTCGGTGTTGCCATTCATGGATGGCGGGTCAGATCAGTTGCGCTGCATGTGCTTAGTGAATGTAACGTCTCTATCTACTGCCGCCTTCCTACCTAGGCAAGTATGCTCCATCGTAGATCTCATCGTCACTAACCATCAGGTGAGATCGAGATACTTGCCTACAATGTAATAAAAAAAAAAGAGCGAGCCAAAGAAATACATACATACACTCGAAAAACATTACCCTCCTTCTTGGGCAGTCGGGTAAAAAAACATGTTAGCGTAGTTCACGGACCACTGAGACCCATTTAGTAAGAATATAGAAGGTAGAACACAAACTACATTTTCGTAAACAATATTATATATTTTAGTATTCCCAACTACAATGATATTACAAAAATATATTAATCCAAACCGCTCTACTAGGTTAATGGTAAAAGATTTCCCTCGGTAATATAATTATCCCTTTCCACTTGACTACCTTTTACAAGAACATCAATTTTCCCACTATAAGTATACTTAATACTTACTTAATGAATATTTTGTTTGGTACTGGTGCCTTTTAGACAATAACTTATCAGTTAAATAGAACAACTTAGGTACTTAAACTAACTAACACAAGTTACAAGTAAGTAGACATCTAAAATACGGCCATTTATTTTAAATAAAAAATATTCTAAACTTAATAAACTAGGCCCTAAAACGCATCCCTGTGAAACCCCCAAATAAATAACGCAATACAATCGCTAGCTATAAAATTAAAAACAAAAAAATAACATAAAGCGTATTCTTTAGACTAAACTTGGACTTCTCTCTGGTTTTCGACGATACTTGTAACAATATTCTGTGTAGTTTTGCCCGAGTCTACTTCGCCGTTGGTCAGAACTCTATTGATAATATTGGCACAATCCTTATTCTCAATTATACTGACGTGATTGCCTTCTAAATAGTGTACAAGAACAGGACTCTCGCAAATTTTATCTAAGCCATAGTTTTCTTCAACTGCACCGTATGTGGGGTTTTCTTTAGGCCGTAGAAGAATGACAGGCGACTGTAACTTCTTGAAAGCTTTAGAATTGAAGTTCAGTACGGCTTTCAGACGATCGTAGCAGGTCATAGCCATATCGGCTAGGAATTTACTGGAATATTTAGTTTGAACTGGTGAAAGCTTGATAGTTAGATCGATTCTTTCTTGATAAGACTCAATTTCATTCAATTTCTCCATGAGGTCCTTGGTGACGTCATTGCCCGGGGATACAATATCGATAGTGTGGCAGAGAAGGCTGTTCTGTAGTTGGATGTCGTTCTTGAAGCTGATAGTCATTGTCAGAATGGCGTATAAGAAGTCAGGAGCACCGTCCAAGCAGAACACTGTACCTTTGAAACCTGTAAAGAAAATAATTAGGTCAACACCGTATCTAATGTAACAGTGGGAATCAATGAAAATAATTAGGTCAACACCGTATCTAATGTACAAGTGGGAATCAAAGAAAATAATTAGGTCAACCACGTATCTAATGTAACAGTGGGAATCAAAGAAAATAATTAGGTCAACACCGTATCTAATGTACAAGTGGGAATCAAAGAAAATAATAAGGTCAACCACGTATCTAATGTAACAGTCGGAATCAAAGAAAATAATAAGGTCAACCACGTATCTAATGTAACAGTGGGAATCAAAGAAAATAATAAGGTCAACACCGTATCTAATGTAACAGTGGGAATCAAAGAAAATAATAAGGTCAACCACGTATCTAATGTAACAGTGGGAATCAAAGAAAATAATAAGGTCAACCACGTATCTAATGTAACAGTGGGAATCAAAGAAAATAATAAGGTCAACCACGTATCTAATGTAACAGTCGGAATCAAAGAAAATAATAAGGTCAACCACGTATCTAATGTAACAGTGGGAATCAAAGAAAATAATAAGGTCAACACCGTATCTAATGTAACAGTCGGAATCAAAGAAAATAATAAGGTCAACCACGTATCTAATGTAACAGTGGGAATCAAAGAAAATAATAAGGTCAACCACGTATCTAATGTAACAGTGGGAATCAAAGAAAATAATAAGGTCAACACCGTATCTAATGTAACAGTGGGAATCAAAGAAAATAATAAGGTCAACACCGTATCTAATGTAACAGTGGGAATCAAAGAAAATAATAAGGTCAACCACGTATCTAATGTAAAAGTGGGAATCAAAGAAAATAATTAGGTCAACACCGTATCTAATGTAACAGTGGGGATCACAGAAGGAAAATGTGTAATTATTAGCTTACCTTCTTTTTCTAATCTAGATGCTAGTTCCACGGTAAGAAGCGATCCGAAACTGTATCCGAGGAGCCAGAAAGGCGCGCCAGGAGACAACCTCGATATCACGGTCTGAAAATACATAGATGTAATTAATAAAACAAAATGGTCGTTGGTAACTCCTCGCTGACAGCTGGTGTATGAAGATGGCGAACCACTAAGCTGTGTTAAAGTCCTGGCGTGTGGACGAAGCGGCTCAAATGCATAAGTAAAATAAAAAATGTTCCTTACCTGATGTAACCTGTCAACCATCTGCTCTAAGGTCTCTTGCTTATGATCAACCCCTAGCTGAAGCACGCCGACCTTCATCTTGAGTCTACGGCACAAAGGTTCCAGTACAGCTGCCGAACCTTCCAATCCTGGCATCATGAACAGAACTCTCTCCGTCGCGTCGGCTGCTTCGATACTCTGGGAAAAAATATAACAAACACCTTTTAACTCGTTGTCCCTTGTCTCTTTCTATTTCGACGTTGTTTTATCTACCATATTTTTAATTTTATTAAATTTTTATTATCTGTAAACACATTTCAAAGAGATGGCGGTCAGACTACACGGTGTGTGTGAGTGTGTGTGTTCAAAAAAATCCAAGTTTAATATAATTCAATCAAAAAGCACAACAAGGCCACCCTTAATGTAAATTCAACTTGATGGATTTTTGGGGTGCACAGGATTTCAAGTGCGAGATTATTCGTAAGCTAACCGTATACTTCATAGTCTACGTATTTAGGGAATTGAATGTTTCAAATACCGTCACATAGAGGCGCTGTTGAATTTGCCATACAATGTTCCTAAATACGTAAACTATAAATTATACAGTCAGCTTACGAATAATCATGCACTGGACGTGCAGCTTTATGATTTGTTTTCCTATGGTCTAAAACAGGAATTTTATTTTTATGTATTCATAGTTTCATTATTTTTGCACTTATACCAGATGAAATGATGGCACTGTGGCTCTTATCTAGTGTAGTCCCAAAACCCCTATTATAACATTTGGTATAATTTAATCTTCTGACAATAATGATAATATTTTTAGATGAACACACCCACTTTTCGGTCCCACACTAAGCAAACCGTACAATGTACTTAAGGTAAACTCAGTATAAACTACTGTTATAGATTTTTAACATCCATGACTAGGGTACGAGCAGTCGCGATCATCACACAAAGATCGTCCTTAACTTCGAACCCGGGACCCTCGGTACAGAAAGAAGGGTAACTCACTACCCACTGCGCTAATCAGGTCGTCAAGTGATTATGTTATCCCGGAGTGTCATCTAGTAGAATTATCAATCAGTATATTGAAGGTATACTTTACTTACCTCAACTCTATCGCTGACCATAGTAGGCATGTAGATTAACGGCTCCGAGGCCAGCTTCTCGTCGCCAAGGTTCCTCATCAGAACTCTTAGACCGATGGCGCCATCAGCGTTGGCGGGGCGAGTGGCTGATGTGGAAGCGGCCGCTTCACGCTGCGCAGTTAGCTCTAGTAACCTGATAGATAAAAAAGTTTGAGTAAAAAAGAAAACAATAATTCGTTTTTAATTTGGCCCATTGCTTACGGAAAACTGTCATGTCATTGTTAAATAAAGATAACCCTAAAAGAATAAAAGTTATGGTTACAGAAATAAAGTTATAATAATATGTTGGTGTAACAAAGGTTCTGCAATTAGGAGATTCTTATATTAAAGAAAAACTAGACGACTAATTAATTGAGAATTAAGTATCCAACTTTCCAATTTACTGCAAATTGCTTAAATTTCTCAAACTTTTATATCTAAACTTATTATCTAAGGGCGCCCTTTAACATCTTACGAAGGTAGGTATGCACATTTATTTCAGTGTTATTCCTTAGGGCGGATTTATTCTACCTTTTGATAAAAAACACCGAATCTCTACCTTTTCGAAGGCGCTTGTAAAACAGCCACAAACATAAATTTTTGTCTCTACACGTAAATGGATATTTACTTGGCAAATGTCAACGTCCTGATGTCCTGTGCCGTCAGGAAGACTTCAAACTCTCTCTCAAGTGTCTGCTTGATCTCCACAGCCATCATACTGTCCATGCCCAACTCGGCGAGGGATACTTGCTGTGATACAGTCTTCAAGTCCTTAATACCTGGCGAGAAGAATGATACATGATGTAGTTTGGTACTTTATTACTGGGATCTGCCCACCATATACTCCCAATGAATCTCTGTCACTTCTGTGTCCAACGAACGCCAAGTTACCCACAGTACATGTCGAAAGAGAGCCAAACAGTCTTGCAACCCGCAATGAATTATGGACAGAAGACAAATTTCGGTTGGGGGATGATTAAAATGTCTGACTGGAGGACCTTTAAACGGTAACGGTAAACGAAGCCTGAATAACATACCCATAATCTGGGCAACAGCATCAACGATATTGCCACAGCCGGAACCACCGGCCTTCTTCTCAGCCACAACAATCGACGACACGATGGCTGCGTCCTGCTTCATGAACTTGTCCAAAGCAGAGATGCAAGATGAGATCCTCTGCTGCAGGGTACCACCGATCTCAAGTTGGACGTCTTCATCTTGCATGTCGGCTACTAGACCAACCTGGATAAATGTGAAGCAAAATCAGAAAATTCAGCATTACTTAGATCAGGATCTATAACCAGCATAAGTAAATCACGGTGACTTAAAGAATTTTACCAGACCCAATCAGAATCAGAATATTTTTTATTCATGTAAACCATTAAGTACAGTACTTATGAATCGTCAAAAGTTACAAAATGCTAAGCTACTAATTTACCGCCCGTGCGGAATGCCGTTCCTATGGAGAAGAACGAGCAAGAAACTCCATGGTTGCTCTTTTTTTAAAAGATCTTTTACATTATTGAGCAGTACATTGCTATAGGTATGTGAGAACAATGTAGGAACGGCTAAGCAGACTTAAACTGGTCAAAAAAAAAGAACTAAGTATAAAATTACAAGTTAATGGCTACTTGGTTCCCACATTCGATCCTATATTGTATATACGATTTTCATATGTAGATATATTTATTTTGTGTGGTAGAAGATATGCAACAAGAAGAGCAAATATTTCCAACTCACATCAGCAATGGCTCCCCATTGCACAGCCAGAGCCGGGAGGCCTGTCTTCTTCCTCAGCTCGCAGATCCTCTCCATCACGGAGTTGGAAAGGCCGTAGTTGGTCTGACCGGCGTTACCACGACCACAGGACACCGAAGAGAATATCACAAAGTCCCTAAGAAATATTTATTTCAATTATTACAAGTTAATAAAGATCAGCTTTCTTTGACTTTATTATATTAGTTAGAATTGTAGTGGATCAGTACGTTAAGAGCGAGATTATTCGTGAGATAACCGCTAATTATGTAGATTATAAAGTATACGGTTACCATACGAAAAATCTCGCTTTTGACATGGCAGTATAATTAATATGAAACAGAAGAACTTGTACCTCATACAAACCGATTCCTCTTTCTTTTACTCATTAGTCATTCATTGTGATATATTTATTTTGATAAAAGATTTCAAATTTCATTCGTCAACAGCTAATCCGATATTGAAATTCTTAGATAAATGTTACACAATCACTTTCACTATTCAATACTAGTTTTTCCATACGAAATATTTCGTTACCGCGTCAACTAAGGTTTCTACTCACTTCAGCCCGGGGCACAATTTCCTCGACAGTTTATCCAAATGCATAGTAGCTAACGCCTTCGGTCCGTACGAAGTCTTGAAGGTCTCTGGTGTTTGGTTCTGGAAGATGGAATCCTTCAGGATCACGGCAAGATTGAATAAAGCATTTACTGGTCCCATGGTGAGAGCCTTCTTCAACATCTCCTCGCAACCAGATTCAGTGGTGACATCATGGGTGGAGATTTGGACATCAGCGCCATAACCAGCCCAAGCCCTAAGGATGAAGATGATATATTGTTTTGTGACAGTAATTGATCTGGCATTTGTTATAAAACATCCAGACCACAGGGAGTTTGTTGTTGATAAAACGGAATAATATCAAAGTTGTAGTCCTATATTTTTATATCAAGCTAGAAATGTTTAAATTAATTATCATAATCATACTAGATTGATTTAGCTTTAGTTTGATACCGAACTAGACGCTTAGTACATCTACTCCTTCTTTGTTATCTAATTATGATAACTTACCTAAGTCTAGACGACTGGTAGCCATTAGTGATTCCTCTGCGAGAAGTGAGCAGTAGTTTCCTGGCGCCCCTCATAATCAGCCAATCAGCGAGCTCGAGACCGAAGCCACCGAGACCACCGACCACGATGTACACTTTGGCTTCATGGCAAATGTATCTGATAGAATCAAGACGGTTTATTATAGTATTATATAATATATAGTATTATATACATTATAATATGCAGCAAATGAAAATCTTTAAAAAGATGCGTCATCAAAAATTGCTTATTGTTAATCACCACCTCAGTTACTATAGAAATTCAGTGAATGCTTTGCTCTAGAATATTATGTTTTTTTCACTCACCTTGGTACAGCATATACGGGCACGTTGACTGGTCGCACATTCTTCTGACTGCGATCTTCATCACGAATCTTGACAATAACCTGTTGTAAAAAGGAAATATAAAACAAATTAAGAATCTACTTAACTTTTTTTATTGTACACCGTTATGACATTGACATTGTAAAAGGGACAAAAGCAAGACGAAACCAATAGCAGTGCAATATTTAGTTATACCATATTCATATTAATATGATTGCTAATATAATGATTGCTCAATACCAAGGTAATGGCAACAGTCCAGACACGTCTCTACAGTTCGGAATAATTCGTACATACCTTGCCAATATGTTTGCCAGCAGCCATGTAACGGAAGGCGGCCTCCACATCTTTCACCTCGAAGGTACAGTAAGTCAGTGGACGCACAGCTCCGTTTTCAATACCACTCAACAGAAGGTCTTGCAGCCTCTGTGACAGAGATTAAATATTTCAAGATCATATTTTTTTTGGCCGCACCTAAATATGGGAAACATGATATGACAACCAGTCAATCAAACAAAGCATCCAATTTCAAAACTGAAGGACCGGACAGACAGTTGTTAGTATCCCTGGACGTCCCGAGCCTCACTTCTCGAACTGTCTTACGCATCTATAGATGAATGACTTTGCCCTACAAAAAAAATGGGTTGCAAAAATTAAATAAATATTAAAATAAAGCAAACCTTTCTAAAGCTGAAGCTCTGATCGAAGACGTAGTCCAACATGATGCCGTGGAAGGAGGTCTCCTTGAGGAAGAAATACATGCCTATCGGCGTGTTGTTGCTGATGTCGAACTTGCCGATCTCAAGGAAACGGCCGCGGTACGCAAGGCATCTTACTGAGGCCTGTTTGAGGGAGACATTTAGCTCATTATTTAACTAGCTCATTATGTTATTGGCTACAGATGGAATTTCAAGGGTTCACTACAGAAAAGCAAACGTTAGAAGCTTGAAAGTGCTCTAAACTTGAATTAATACACTTTCATGTAATCTGAATCCAGATCCATATTGATTAAAGCGCATCATAAGCTTCTCAAAAGTTTTAGATATTGGTATTGGTTGTAAGAAGGTCTGATCTAAATGTTACCTGTAGCTTCTCATCAGACAAGGAGTTAAGGACCATGTCAACACCCCTGCCGTTGGTCTCCTTACGGATCATGTCTTCGAACGACGTGTCACGAGAGTTGCCAATGTGGCTGTCTGTAATGAGATCATCAATGTATACAAAATTGTTACGCAATAAATATCAATAGAATTTATTCATAATATGCAATCTCACATATTTTCGATGGTACATTTGAAGTTTATATCGTATTATTTTATGATGTGACACTTATTATAATTTATCCTACTACTATTGGTTTATTTAAAAAACTAGGATCAATGTTATATATTTCTTTTTTTTTCTTTTATCTCCCCCTCCTTAATACCTTACCTTTAAGTTGTGGGAACAGTTTCTTGATGAAAGCCCTCTTCTCAGCAGTGCCGACAGTGGTGAACACTTCACATCCGTAATGCAGGGCCACGTTGATGGCGGCTTGGCCGACACCACCAGAACCGGCGTGGATTAGGATCGACTCACCACGCTTAACTTGACCCACCATAATCTATGGGAAGTGATAGTTTGTTGAGGTTTACCAGCTGATTGGGTTCATGGAGCTATAGACTAGCTGAACTCCATAAATCGTTCAGATAAGGTGGTCCTATAGACTAGAGTTTTACTTTACACTGGTCTAAGTTAGAATAACACATAGTCAGTCATAGTTATTATGCAGGGTTCATAACACAAGCAGTAGCTTAATCTGACACTGTACGTATAGGATATAATTGTCTTCTTGGAATATTATTATTAATTTTGTGTATTTCATATAACAAATAAACATACTAACCATAGCATAGTATACAGTTCCGTAAGCGACAGGTATAGTCGCAGCTTCCTCGAAGCTCCATTCATCAGGAACGGCCCACAGCAGCGCCTTGTCCCCCTCGACTATATTGGCCATGCCACGGTTACGAATCATACCCATCACGCGGGAACCACTGCAGAGTTATAAATGATTAAGTAGCTAATAAAATAATTCTATGGTAGGAGAGAATTCCTTGTCACGGATATGTGCGAAAGCGTTCCCGTGCCCCCCCCCCCCCCCCGTGGGGATTTAGTCGGTAAAAGTCCGGTATAACCCGCTTGCCTCCCTCGGGGCTGGCGGGTATCCATGAGGATTTCCACACGCAAAAAAAAAAGGAGAGAATTCCTTCTATTTAACGGGATAAATCATCTGCATTTGGCCGGGCGATGCGCGTTCTATAAGTACACAAAAATTACGTAAATGGCAAGTTCAACAGCAACTTTCACTTCGGCACTAAACCGTTCATTTGTTCGTTAGGTCTTAGGATTGATGTTTGTGATTGGAACTTACTTAGGCGTTTTGCCAACTATCTCGAACCCTTGCACGCACTCCTGCGCAAGACGACCACGGGCAACGGCGTCAACGGTGACACGTCCTGTTGCTGTCATGACGTCACGGAAATTGAGAGCCGCACAATATACCTGATTGAAAAGGAACGTTACAACAATATTCAATTTTGATAAACGTGTGCTCTTATTAAGATTTGCTTCAAATATACTACCTAAGTACTTTACATATACCTAGTTATCAGAATCAGAATATTTTTAATTCACGTAGACCATTAAGTACAGTACTTATGAAACGTCAAAAGTTACAAAATATTATGCTACTACTTTACCACCCGTTCGGAATGCCGTTCCTATGGGGAAGAACGGGCAAGAAACTCCATGGTTGCTCTTTTTTTTTGTAAAAAGATCGTTTACATATCAAGCGTGGGTCTATATTAAAATTATTCATTGATAATTATTCATTATGTAATGGCAGCTTGATCAGCCATCAAACTGTTATATTTTACAGATTGGCAGAAGTTAAAATTATATAATTGTTTTTTCAAGTTTCAAGTACTTACGTTAACAAGTACTTTATCGGGATCCTCGAAGACGTGCTCGTCTCTGAGTGGACCTTCCACCCATCTCATTGAGGACAAGTCTCCGATGGTCAGAGTGTTGACGTAGGCATGGTTCGCGTAAACCGTGTCCAGATCTCCGAGTAGCAAGTGGCGGTAGGTACCCCATTGACCCTACAAAGAAAATATGATTTTAGATCGTCCTTGGTTGAATTGTGTTTATTATTATACTTATTATAAATTATTTATATCACCAAATTATTTTCAGTTTTTGAATATTAAATTAGAAATACTTACGTCTTGATAAACATTGAGAGCCAAATCCTTATCCAGCTGCTCTTCATAGAATTCCAAATCAGGGTTAAACGCAGGCGCAGAGGGGTCAGAAATCAACAGACCGCATACAATCTCACCACCTGGCTCTTTTCTCAAACAGTTAACAAGACCCAGAAGACCGTTTATTTCTTCATTTTGAGTGTAGAGAACCACTTTCTGGCCATCCTTCATTTCCTCTTTCACCATATCGATCCAAGAAAACGACATATCTGATGCTGGGATTCTGACGAACTTAGCTGGCCTAGCTCCGATGCGTTTTCTGAAGAGGACGATATAATCGACACCGGTGTCGTAGGTCGTGATGATATCATATTTTCCAGCATATGCCTTGGGGTCAGGACGATCCTTTTCGCGGCTGATGATGAAGCATTTGTCGCGGAGTGTTGCAACTGCTGTTTCGAGGATCTAAGAGAAGTATGGCATAAAGATAAGTTGGACAGTGAATATGGATAGAACGCATGATAAGTGGTGGTGGTGACCAGTTAACAGAATGGTGACCAAGAAAAGAGATTAATACAGACAGCAAGAATGGCGATACACGTTGAACTAAACTAGCACTGGATCGGGAAGAATGCTAGATATCGTTTTGAGAAAATGGTTAGGTGCTGCGGTTTTTATAAATGTTACGCTATACTGACATCAATAAACAAACTTTAAACACACCGCCTTATTGCTTACCTCAGGTCTATTTAAAATGTTAGCTCCCAGGAACAGCACAGTGTTGCTCTCCCCTGAAAGTTTCTTGTTTTCCACAGTGATGTGTTGTGGCATCTCAACCGGTCCTTCTGATATCAAAAGAAGTTCCGCTTGCACCAGCGGCAAGTCCCCGAGCATATCACCGACCTTCTCTATGATCGGTTCCAAGTCGTTCTTTTTGTATTCCTCATCGAATAACTCTATGCACTTCACTTTGTATGTCTGGATGTTTTCCAGAACCAGTTGGATGTTGGAACGGAGGATGTCTTCGATCTGATAAAGATTAAAGTATGTGAGATTGATTTATTCTTTGATGATGTTATTGTGTGTGGTTGTGTGATGTTGTAGGACAGTTGTCAGTTGGAAGTGAAGTTGCTTAAGTATCGTAAGTAGGTATCCAAGAATGACGTTCTATGACCTGATCTCTTTCGGAAGGATCAAGTCCGTAGCACCCTAAATTGACGAAAATGTGTGAATTAAGAACGAATTAAGAACGTTCTAAGTTTCTCAGGATCGTTGCATGCAAAATATTGTTTCTGACATGAGTATACAAGGTGTTATAAATATAGCGCAAAATATTATAAGGGGTCAACAAGTAGGTGATAACGATCACGTTAATTTATAAAATATACGTGTATACAGTGATTGATTTTTCTGTGAGAAAGCGAGACAGTACCGTTTCATCCCGGTCTTAATAGGTGTGTTATTTTTAATATTTCATATAATTTTTATTTCGGGAATGTAGCCTTTTTAACCTATCGATGGACCCCTTAAAATATTTTACATTATTAATGTTAAACCATATATTCTGTGTAATATATTTTTATTACCTTCATCTTGTCTTTTCCAAAGTTGGCAATGAATTCATTCTTCTCAAGAACGGGTTCTCCCAGAGGCAGCCTCTTTGTAATCGGCGTGGCATGAAGACCACGGACTTCGACACCGCCAGCCCTAGAAACAGCTTGTGTTTTTAACATACGTTGGCATACGTTTAGTTTGGGAATATGTAAACGAATACATAATACCAAACTCCAAATGAAATGTATATGTTTGTGTGTAGTGACCCCATCAACCTCATTGCATGATACACAGATGGCGTGGACGATTCTCCATACGATTCTGAAACGTGCTATGAGAGTTGTCGGAGTACGTTACATATATCCAAAACCCCGACAATAACCGACGGAGTATAGCTGTCAGCCCAGACAGGCATACCACCCACCTGAGCCCCAAGTCTGCTAACACAATCGATTCATAATCGAACAGCAACCGCATGATGAGCTTTTAACAGATATACCATACAATATCTGTCAAAAGTGACAGATACTATGCGGTTGCTGTTCGATTATGAATTGATTGTGTTAGCAGACTTGGGGCCCTGGTTGGAAGCTCATCCCTTTTCCGCGAAATGTGCATATGTGACTATGCATATATATGTCAGTGCGTGGATGTAAATTAATATTATGATGATTTCAGTTTTTAATCAGAAATTTTATGCTTTTCAATAATGTCTCCGTTTGGTCATAATTCTTTATTATTAACTAGCCAACAAATACCAGGTAAGAATCAATTAATTACAATCCGTAACGAGAACAACAGCATACTATTAGGTTAATAACTGCGTTGATTACCTACGATAGGGAATTTATAAAGCTCTTCACTACATTTAACCTGAAAGGGTTGATTTAATGGGCAATTTATTTTGAGGTTCCGCAGCCGAAGGGGTAATTACAGATCGTGGGCTTTCCCAGTAACTTAATCCCACTATTCATTAATTTGCTTAACTATAGATTAATGTGGTGGTTTATCAGATAAATCCAGGTGTGGTTTGTGCATTGCCTTTGGGAAATAATCTTGACAGTGTTTTGTAGTTACCGTTTTGAAAGGAGACGTTTAAACGTGTATGTTATCCTAGTAATATAAAAAAAAAAGACATACGAATTCAGAACCTCCTCCTTTTTGAAGTCGGTTAATTAGGCAATACTGGGGTGGCTAGGCTGTCTTCGAATTTAAACTATTTCGTTTTAAGAGAGCTAAACTTATGTGGCTAACCATGAGACTATGATAAACTACAAAATTCCACTGCACCATGTCAATTTCCTTACCTGATCACATCAACATCAGGCCACACGCGAATTTCAAACGAATTCTTGGTAGAGTCAGGGTTCATTTTCGAAATAGCTGCATAGTGCATGTTGGCATCGATGGATAGCTTCTCGATTCTGGTGGGGACGAAGAGACCGCGAGTGTCTTGGCCTATGATCTTCATCTGAAGCATGCAGTCCATGAAGGTGACCCAGTTGTTGACCCAGGAGAGGCGACCGCGGGTACCTTCGACGTTGCAGCCGAGGACGCCACGGAAAAGACCACTGCAGGAAATAAAGAAATTATTGGAAGAACATATAATAATATCGCCAGACGGACACACCAACTGTACGGTCCCACACTAAGCAACACATGTATTATGGGTACCGTACAATGGACTGAGGACGAACTCAGTATATAATACTTATATAGTTGTTAATCATCCATGCCTCAGATACAAATATTCATGCTCATCACACAAAGCTTTCGCCCTACCAGGATTCGAACCCGGGACCCTCGGCGCAGAAAGCAGGGTCACTACCAACTGCACTAGCAGGTCATCGATATAGCTTAATTAATCTTGTATTCAGCTAAATGATAGAGCCCTCCAGAATCTGCTGATGAAAGATCGTCTAGACTCAGCATGCAGACTCGTAGATACGAGTCAGATAATGCTATAATTATAAGATAGTCAAATTAAAAGCAGACGCGTCAGAAGGTGGGCACAAACAAGATGGTACGACACCACAAATAATGCTGTAGGTGACAACTTTAACAATGCAGTATGGACGCGAAGACCTGAACATTTAGAGAGAGAACCTTAATGGTTGTGGTTCTCAGAAGACCAAGAAAAAATCATGATTTCATTATTATGAAGACAATACTTAAATCTATAATCAACAGACCAAATTGTATAATAGGTTGTTTTAGCCTTAGTTTTACCCAAGTTACCTGTATTGGTATCCTCTAAGCCTCAACTCCTTATAGAAGTCTTTAGTAAGCAGGTGCTTCACAGTGGGGCCGCTGGCTTCGGGCAGGTTCGGAAGAACTCTGTAGTCTTTTCCGACGTTCTTCTTGGCGTAGATGCGACCAGTGACGATGGATGCACCGCTTTCTACGATCTATTTGAAAAATATAAATCCCACAATTTATGAATCATGCATTAATTGTAAAGTCGAGACACCTCACGAATGATGCGTTTAATTTCGAGTAAAATATGTAGAGTTAATAGTATCTTACCTCAAAGTTACCGCTTCCCTTCTGGATCATAATTATGAACTCCAAGTTGCCTTCTTTAGGGATGTTTGTGGCTCTCTGGAACCTGACATTCTCGAAGACTACGGACACTTCAGTGTAGAGTTCTCCCATCATCATGCCGAGGGTCTCCCAGACCAGGACGAGGTAGCCAGTAGCAGGGTAGAGGTTACGGCCTAAGAACATTATATTATAATCATAAAAGGAATGCATAAAAGTCATAACTTATTTTTTATCTCTAGGAGCTGATACTCTTGTAGAGTATCTTAGCTATAGCTCCTTGTAGAGGATTATGTTAGCAAAGGCGGTTTGGGGACACAGTTTCATAGTTTTTAAGTGCCAAAATTAGCTTATAAAGTTAGTAATAATGGCTCTAGACATTTTCTTAATAAAAAACATACCTAACATGTGTTTCAAATTTGAAAATATTGAAACCAAATTTGAAATTCGATTGATATTACGAGACCAACGAAGCTTTCGAACTATATTTGGAAAGACTACTACAAGCTCCTCAATCTTATAAAGTAATTTTATAATTAATTTTATGTTTTTTACGTTCCCGACGTTTCGGCTGCTTTACAGCAACTATGGTCACGGGAGGACTGAGGTGGTTGACTTCCGCGATAAACGCGATAAAATCCGAAAAAAATGTTTTATTTCAATGTGTAGTATTCGCGTAAATATAAGAAACTTATAAGGTAAGGTAACAATGTAAATAATGATGTACAAATAACACACGAACTTACTGTCAACGACGTGACCAGCCATGTACTCGCAGTCTTCGTCAATGATGGACATTCGGACAGTTCTCTCGCCGGACTTCATCTTCTCCTGAGCCTTGTATGAAGTCACATACCTGTCACAAAGGAGCGAGTATTTATCAAGAGAATGGATTGCTTACCATTATCTTCTTTAAGTGACACAGTAAAAACGTTAGAAGGACAGAGGCATTTTGCCATTCAAGTTTAGTTTAAGTGGCTTTAAGTATTTGGGGCTTTCAAGCTTCGTGATGAGAAGATAAGTGAGTGGTCAAAGTCAAGAAGGAGATGGTTAAAAAGACAAATTTTGCGAAAAGGTCAAAGTACTGAGTCCGTATACTTAGTACTTAGTCGTATTCTCAAAGTCAATATAACAAAACGGCACTTAAACGCCACAAATCTGAGACGAAATTGTCATCTCCTAACTGCGATGCTTCTTATTCCTTACTTAAGGCGAAGACGAACTAAAAAATATAAATTATCGGATTCTTTTTAGGATTTTTTACTTAATTATTTTTAGGAAAGTAGGTGTTATAAAAAAAAATAGTCAAAAATAAATTCAGCTTTATACCTCATCACTAACACACCCAGATAATAGAATAGGGAAATATTAAGAAAAAAATAATACCTATAATTACCTACTCGGATACATTTTGAAAAAAATAAAATAAAACCGTTTGCCTGGTCTCGAGGTGGAAACAAACAAAATATAAAATCTCTATAATACATTCAATACAATACATTCACTCCTTAACTGCACTGCGCCAATCCAACGGTCATTCGTCACGTGAAAAATGAATCAAGCTGGAGTTCCCATTTGAAAAAGGGCAACTCTCCCATCGGGGGGTGTGTACAAAGTAGCCGCGATAGATCACAACCAGACGATTTGTTTGCGGCCGCCTGAGCGATGGCAGCCCATTAATATACGACGCGCTTTATTGCATTCGAAGTTTTAGAGACAGACTGGATTTATGGGTTATGGTTGTGTCCTTTTGGGTGACGATTAGGTGAGGACTGTTTAATAAATTGTCTTAACACTCTTTAAGCTTCATGAAATCCATTAAGTATATTGATACTTAATTAATTACAAAAAAATATTTTTCTAAAATTATTGTAAACCTTGAAATAAAACGAATACTAGGGATTTTATCGAGTTTATTATACGTTTTTTTACGTTCCCGGTTCAAACTATGACACTAGGACGTCAACCGCCTCAGTCCTCCCGTGACCATGGTTGCTGTAAAGCAGCCGAAACGTCGGGAACGTAAAAACATAAAATAAACGCGATAAAATCCTTAAAAACAGTTTTATTTCAATGCAACAGGTCAGTTTAAAAACTTTATACGTCTAGATAGGTACTTACCAGTCTTCACTATGCTCCCACTCGACCAGATGAGACAGCATCGGCGTCCCCTGAGACACGGGGAACGGAACGTGCGGGTAGATGTTGGCGAGGTGCGGGTTCAATCCGGAATCGTATAGTCTGTGGAAAACAGTGACGTCATTATTGTGGTCGTTCAAGATGTCAGTATTACCTGCTTGCTTCGGGACGTCAAACATCACCATGAAGTACATACACATTGACAAGGGAAAGGATTTTAAATTGCATGTGTAGATTTTGTTGTTATGTATCTCAAACAAATATTCTAAACAGTTTAATTACGTTTTCAAATTGGATAACGTCAGAAAACCCATTTTCATATCATCATGTCACATCCATTATTGTATTTATAATGTGTATTTATTGAATGTTTTATTGCTATTAACTACTTACATTGGCAAAATACCCGCTAAGTTGTGGGTGAGGCCGTTTGCATATCCATTTTATTTCATCGCATTTCATTTCGTAAAAAAAGAAGAAGAAGAACAATACAGAATGTTTTAGAAGAACCAAAGATATTTATGCATACCATAGACCTTAATTATCAGCTTTCATAAAACATGAAGAGTCCATAAACAAAATTGTCTTAATTTATCTGTGCATAACTTCTTAGTAGAGGACTTTTTGGCGGGATGTGGAACCATGAAGTAGTCAATTTTGTTTTATTTTCAAAAAAATGTGTTGCTTTGATAAATAATGTGTAATGTTCGCGGGATATTAACTATTGTGTGTTCATAAACATGCACGAGTGAAGGAAATTCAAATAAAATAGTACCTATAACTTGACTTTTCAAGTTCTCCGAAATGTCGGGTAATTTTTCAGTAAAGTATCCACAGCTTTACAGGTGATAGAGGTACGGGATTAATTTCATTATCATAATCAATATTATCATTATCACCAGGGCTACATATAATTCAATAACAATTATCAAAAATTACTCGACACTGGCAAAAATGGCACTATTTTGTAGCTGACTGCGAACCTAAAAAAAAGAAGAAGAAGAACTTATAAATACCTGTATAGTTTAATATTTGAAGGTCAAGTACACTTACTTTCCCAATGCGTTTAAGACAACTTGCACATTGTCAATATGTCCCTTTTGTGTGAGCGGGATGTTGATGACGTCCTTCTTCAGAGAGCGACGGAGGATGGCCTGCAGCAGTCCATGGGGAGCGATCTCAATGGTTACCGCGTTGTTGTGGATCAGGCGAGAGGTCTCTTCAAAGAGAACAGGACTCTGGTAAAGAAAATTGATCTTAGTTTGTCTCGCTAGATAGAGCTGAAAATTCTTTAACTCTTAACGCAAATGATATAGCACTGACATCAATCAGAAATTTAATCATGGCATAAGAGGTAGGTAGCTGGAAAGCAGAAGTGGAACCACGAAGTTAAAATGGGTGAGCTCAAGTCAAATTATGTATATGTGGACACGCAAATAAATCCGGGCTCATCTCACGATTTCGGTCAACTAGTCGTGGTAAGGTGACCTGGAGTCCTTAGAGTTCGTGGGAAGGTCGTGAAAGAGAAAGCAGGAGGTCTCTGAGCTTACCAGCAGGTTGTTGGTGTGGTACTCAGCTGAACACAGTTCAGCGTGTTCGGTCTTCCACTGAGCTTGGGGCACGGATGTAGACAACCAGCGCTCTGAGCGAGGCTTAGGCGACTTGATCACCTCCTTCAGGTATTTAAGTAGTGTAGGACCTATGAAGCAATAGTAAATTCCATTTGATTTGGAAAAGAGATATCTTCTAACATTTCCAAGACTGTATTGCTCCACAAGTGAGCCAACTGACCATGTAAAGTGTCATATTTAAGAATCTTAAAAGTAAAGAGTTGATATCTTACCAGCTTCGGAGATGTATCTAGAGTGATACGCGATATTAGAGCACGGGACCTCTTTAGCAAAGATACCCTGCTCCGTCAACTTAGCGACAAAGTTCTTCATAATGTCAGCAGGCCCGGATATAGTACTGGAGTCGGGACCGTTGTGGCAGGCCACTTCGATTTCAGGTGGGCACATGGTTTTGATCTGAAAGAAATATTCAAGCCTTCTTATAGTCCATTGTTGAATTATGTACTCATAATATCCAAATATGCAGGATAAGAAACCAGACTGGAATTGGAAAAGATAGGGATGCAGGATAGGACAGGATAGAAGCGAAAATGGGATCAAGATTAAAGTGAATTCAAAGTTGGATTCGGATGTGAGGGGATAAGTAATATCTGGTTTGGGATAGACAGAGATAGATATAAGTGCTATATAACTTTGGGATATAAAATTACGCGAGCAAGACCTTAAGTTGTTATGTATTTACCTGATTATAACCAAGACCAATAGCAGCCATTGATCCTTTGATGAACCGAGTCTCAATGGAAGCCAGACCTCTGCTGTAAGCTGCCAACATCATCTCCTCAGCTGTAAAGCCCCCGTCAGCGTATGCGCAGCCCAGTTCACCTACGCTGTGACCTAAAGGAAGAAAATCAATTTAAGACAATGTAGTCACATTTGTTGGAGAATGTAGCGCAGAAGAACTTGCTTTGTGTTAATAATAGTCAGTCAAATCTGGGTTAACTGAAAGCTTTGAAAAGGATAAGTAAATACAGAATATAAGTCTTGTACAAATGGCAGTATTTAAGTGTAGTTCCTTACCAATAATGTAATCCGGTTCGATACCGACAGCCTTCAAGACGTCAGTGAGACCAATCTGCACAGCAGCAATGCCAACAAATGAATTGAGGATGTTGTCGTAGATCTTGGGATCAGGGTCCGTGATGATCTTGGTCAGGTTGATTCCTTTGGGCTGTAGGGTCTTGTGACACCTAGGAAGGAAAATGGTTTTAACGTTTGTAACCTTCAGACGCTGATTGGTTCACGGAAAAATAATACATTATAAGTGACATGGTAAAATCAGAATGGTTTAAATATTCTTGCTTAGGCAAGGCTTAATGAGCAATTCATATACATGTGCCAATGATGTTGTAAAAGCTGAAACGAGAGCCTCATTTTAATCTAAAAGAAGATTTAAAAGTGATGACCAAGAGAATGTTAGACCACATGTTTGAAACAGAACTTGATAATAATTTCATAAGTCAAATTATATGTTCTCTTACTTCTCAATAGCAGCAGCGAAGACCGGTATCCTCATGAGCTCCTTACCCATGCCCGCCCATTGAGAGCCCATGCCGGAGTAGACGAACCACACCGGCCTCCTGATGCCGGAGAAGTACTGGATGTCGCGGGCAAGGGATACAGCCTTAGTTGGAGTGGACTCTGTAAGAAGAGTTTTATTTATTTTTGAGCGATTGAAGAATTTTCGGTAATTTCTTGTTGACCTCACAATTATTTGTACATAGGAAACTAAATCGCTAAGTATTTAGTCAAGGGTGCAGAGGACTGCAAAATATTGTATATATGATGTTTTCATTGAATTGTCTGTAGAGTACAATAACTAGGTATACATGAAAAATTGTGTTTTGTTGTCACGTGGTGAAACCTGCAGATCAACAGACGAGATTCTGAAGATGTTTGCTAGCCATCGCACTTTTGATAAGCGTAGTGGGTTAAATGATTAGAACGTCACATACGACGATACATTAAAGAATAACCTTCTGTATTCTGCAAGCGTGAATAAGATCTCTAAGGGAAAGGGGAGATTCTTATCCAGGCTTAGTTTCTACTTCATACATCATGTAGCCTCTTACCTAAAAGCGAGTATCCCCTAACAACATGCCCAGCAATATCATCATCGTGGATAGCGTGAAGCAGGCGCACAACCTCAATGTCCACCGTCCTGGACTCCAAGTCATCCAGGATTTTGGCAACAGCGGACTCCGTGCGGCCAGATACACAGACCAAGCGGGGGAGGTCATCAGATGGCATGCCATTGTTCACCTAGAATTTTTTGAAAGGATAATGAAATGATCTACGAGTATTTGTAGTATCTACTGTATTTACTTGTGCATGAAGGGGGCATGAAAGGAGTATCCCCAAGCGACGATAATGCAATAACTTTGACGTCCAGAGCACGATGGGCAGTCGACAACCTGACGTTTGGCTTATTATTACAACACGATGGCAAAAATAAATTTGGCATCGCAGAAGAAGAAGTAGATGTTGTAATCACTCCTACAAACCAACTCACCTTATCCGGGGCTACATTCTTCAACAACACGTGAGCGTTAGCGCCGCCAAATCCAAAACTGTTGATGCCGGACATGCCTCTGTTCCAGGGTTGTTTTTCAGTGACCACCTGAAGCCTATTTTCAGCGAAAGCAGCAACACCCACACGGGGAACGTTGTAGTGCAGGTTCGGGGGAATGTAGCCACTGCTGTAGGCTATGCAGAGCTGGGGAAAAGTGTTGATGTTAGAAAAAAATTATAATATGAGGTTTGGTATTGGTTGGTTGACACTCATTCATGTTGCCTAATTTTCATGTTTATTTGGGTCCTGATTTTAACAGGTGTGGCGCAATGGTTTTTCCATAAGTTTGGCATATGATTTGACGAAGAGATATTAACAGATGTTATTAAGATATTAAGAGATATTAAGATATAGATATTAAGAAATATTAAGATATAGATATTAAGAGATATTATTCTATAACGCATGTACCCAGTTATTATATTTATGTAGCGTGTGTTTAATGGCTGCGGCCGTTGTTATTTTTACATAATCCAATGTTAAGTTTAGTTACCTTAGCAACAGAACAGAGGCCAGAGGCGGGCTCACTGTGCCCCAAGTTGGACTTGATGGAGCCGATCATGAGGGGGTCCTTACGGCCCGCGCAGAAGATCTCGTCAATAGCTAGCAACTCTTCCGGGTCTCCTACTTTGGTTCCTGTAGGTGGATAGAAGGTTAGAATATGAAGAAACAGTTTAGAATGTATATAGAGGTCACGAAATGCTTGCAAGTAATGTGCAAGGTCTTGGAAAAGGTTTTGATGAAGTCTCTTAAGGTTATCAAGGGTCTGTATAAACCATGTTTAATCGTATCATCTACAAGTATACCCGCAGTACATAATACTCAAGTACGGTACTTCATACTCCCAGAACGTTAGGAAACTCCAAATAAAATGAGATAATTATTTTGGGCTGGGAGCTGCTATAATATTAAAAAATAAAATATAATGGCATTGTTTTTGGTTCTTCATATATATCAGTCTATTAATGAAAGGAGGAACTTTATAATGCGAAATATTTAAATCATGAGCCGTAACAAAATAATTGAAACAAAACTGTAACTTCTAGCTCCTTGAAATATTATATAACGCTATTGTCCGATTGTTGTTTTTTCACCGACATTTCAGTCTATTACTGAAAGGGACTTTATTGTGCACTAGCTGCGCCCGGCGGTGTTACCCGCGATAAAAAGTATGAAAAATTAAAACATCTATCCCACGGGAACCATACATTTTACCGGGATAAAAAGTAGCCTATGTGCTATTCCAGACTATAATCTATCTCTGTGCCAAATTTCATCCAGATCCGTTCAGCCGTTCTGGCGTGAAAGAGTAACAAACATCCATCCATCCATCCATCTATCCATCCATCCAAAATTTCACATTTATAATATAAGTATAGAAGATTTATAATATTAGTATAGATTACAAAGGAATATTAAAATCGCGTGCCATAAAAACATGTTTAAAACAAAACTAGCTTATAGCCCCTGTTGGAGTGCTCTACAAAAACAATTTTAAAACAAAACTAACTTATAGCCCCTGTTGGAGTGCTCTACAAAAACAATTTTAAAACAAAACTAACTTATAGCCCCTGTTGGAGTGCTCTACAAAAACAATTTTAAAACAAAACTAACTTATAGCCCCTGTTGGAGTGCTCTACAAAAACAATTTTAAAACAAAACTAACTTATAGCCCCTGTTGGAGTGCTCTACAAAAAACAATTTTACTCGTATCCTCGTTGTTTAAAAAGGTAGGTTCATCAGCGCCCTCTGTGCTGTACACAACGGCGTTAGCAAAACGATGGTTGGTAGATTTTAATTTCATGTCAGAGTGCTCTCGACGCTCCGGCTAAAGTTCTTCTACGTATTTTTATCATATTTCCGCGTTTTGTTGTTTCCGCGCTTTCCATTTTATGATTTACCTAACACAATGGTCGACTGTTGAGTCTATTTTTAGTGTTGCAACACAGTCGCAAATGGCAATGTTTATATTTATTGTGGTGTTGCTAGTTTTCGGGGTGTATTTTGAATATTTTCGTTTGTTAGTAGGGGCGGTTTCAAATCGTGATTTAGGTGCTGTCTACAAAGGAAACAGATAAGTCAAATATTTCTTTTGATATTATGATGCAAAAATCTCATATTGGGAAGTTATATAAAGTTAAGTACACTTCATGGAACCTATTTTATATTCGACATACTTAGTAATGAGCTTTGAAAAGCCCAAATCTCCATAAGATGCTGCATATCTTTAGCAGGTTGCATTATAAAAACATATTCGATCTTAAAAAAACAGCAAGAGCTAGCTTTATAAGCGCCTCATACCTGTGCCGTGAGCTTCAACGAACTCCAAGATGGACGGTGGGATGGAGCACTCCTCGTAGAACTCGCTGAGTAACAGCTTCTGGATGTGACCAGCTGGGTAGGTGATACCTTGCTCCTTGTAGCCGTCGCAGTTGGTCTTAGCGTGGAGCAGTTGGGCGTACACCCTAAGGATGAAAATCCAGGAATCAAACATGGACACTAATTTGGATTGTACTGGTGCGAAGAAAGTAAAAAGTGTCCAGTCAGAATTACCAAAAATTTAATAAACAAAAAAAACATATACATATTTAAAACTTATGGGTCACAACTAGTAGCGTATAAACGCAGTGATAAAAATTACAAATGTAGCGAGGTAGGTACGCTACAGTACATTTTATTTAAGACTTGTTCGCAATGTAATAACGGGTGAGCCTATTGCCATTATACTGGGCAAACTTCACCTCAATATCAGGAATTTAGGTCATAGTACACCACGCTGGCCCATTGCGGTTTGGTGAACTTCACACGTCTTTCAAAAGACTTGACTAGGTTTCCTCACGAAGTTTGCCCTAAATGAAAATATGTTTTTTTTTAAAAAGGAGCTTTTCCCCCTTAATTCGCAATATACCGGTGGTGCAAGCCGGGGTTAAAACCTGCACACCTAGTTTACAAGGCGAGCGTTGTACCAACTTGGCTGTCACTGCTGATTTGGAGCCATTTTTAAATTATCGTCTTTGATGTAACTTCAATACCTTAGATTGTCTTTTGATATTTGTGATGATAATGAACGGTGCGTACCTTCTGGAGTCCTTGGCTTTTTGCAAGAAGATAACCACGATGGCTTCAGAACGAGCGTAACCGTTGGCGCTGTTGTCAAAACTTTTACAACTCCCGTCTGGTGATAGCACTCCCAACCTGAGGACAAATTAGATAGAAAGTCCCGTCAAAATCGGTCCAGCCATTTCAGAGATTAACCGGAGCAAACAGACAGACAGACAGACAATTTTTTTAAAAAATGTTGTTTTGGTATATATGTACCGTGTATACATCCAAATGCAATTAGTAAAAAGCGGTTATTTTAATATTACAAACAGACACTCCAATTTTATTTATTTGTATAGATGTATAGATTACAGGCCCCGCGCTGGCTGACTTCGAAACTGCGCTGACGCATTCCTCAGTGCTGCCTTTAACTCGCGTGAAGACCGTACTAGGAGGATCAACTAACCTGGAGAACTGCAGTGATACGTAAGGATGCAGACACAAGTTTGATCCTCCAACGATGGCAGCATCACAGTGGCCATCACGGATCGCCCGGAAGGCATGCTCTAGTGCGTAGAGGGAACTGGAGCAGGCAGAGTCCACAGTGTAGGAAGGACCAGTCACTCCGAGCCAGTAGGACACGCGGTTGGCTAACATAGCCCGAGAACACCTGATGGAGAATTAAAGAGAATTAATTATACTATGTGAACAGTATAGATTGTAGCACGATTTTGAACGTAATCGTATCGTTATCGAGCGAGCATGCGATTACTGTCGTTCTTATCACCTACATCTTTAATTAAGTTATAGGTATAGGCATTAAGTGTAAACTTTTCCCCAAAATGTTAGTTTTCATGCCCCTGTATATACGGATACCAAATATATCTTATTAAATTATATAAGCTTTTTGGCAGTAACATTTTGTTAACCGCAGCCATTGCTGCAGTATTCGAATCACGTAATATCTATTTAGCAGTAGTAACAAAGCTACGAAAATTAAACTACGAAATAATAACTACGGTAACTTTTAAACGCTTTCATATTTCAATGGGCGAGGGAAGTGGCGCGACTGCAATTGTGTTACTTTACACAATAACGGATTAAGTTACACAAGCACAAGACGTCATTATTAAACTCTAATAGAATGTTGAGAGGGTTTATTTTAGAGGGGCATAGTGTGTGTTAACGGTATTGTTTTTGCATATCACAATGAATGCTGAATAGGAGCGAAGTTGCATTTAATCGTAGCATTTGTATTAATATTGTTAAGCCTTCGGGTAGCTAGAGGAAATGTAATGGTAAGTTAAATTGGACTTTATGCAAATTGAAATCTTTATGATAATAAATAAGATATATTTTCGTTTGTAGGTATACCTATATAAATAAAAAGTACTTGTAGGTGCCACTAACTTACACCAACTTACACCATTATTTTATTTAAAATGTGTATTTATTGAAAGTGTTATTGCTATTAATTACTTGACACTGGCAAAGTACCCGCTAAGTTGTGGGTAGACCATATTCATATCCATTTTATTTCATCGCATCTCATTTCGTAAAGAAAGAAGAAGAAGATATCCGGCATAGAAACTGTCACTTCTGACAGATATTGTATGGGATATGTGTCAAAAGTGACAGCTACTATGCCGTTGCTGTTCGATTATGAATCGATTGTGCTAGCAGACTTGGGGCCCAGGTTTCAAGACTTACCCGGTGATACCGAACCCGTTGACCTGCATCTTCTCGTAGAACCATGTCTTCTCTGACTCCGAGAAGCAAGCGCCGACAAACACACCCGTCTTCGTGTTGCGAAGCTCTTTTGGGTTCACACCTAGAAGACAAACGCACAGTGAATAGTTGTAACACGTCGAATATTATAACTTCGTAAGTAATTACCTGAAAATAATTTTAGATTAGAAAATGAAATAAAAAAAATATAAATAGAAATTTAATTAAATAGAAAATCTAAAATTATTTTAGTCTATTTGACTCCGGGGGGAGGGTCGAGGTCTAGACTAGAGACATTAGTAAGTACCTATGTATAAAACAGGGGTTGTCTAAAGCATTTCGGGGGTTTGAAACCCCAAACCTATCGCATTTTTTTTTAAAGTTAAAAATCGAAGTGACGCGCTACAATACGCAAACAAGATAAAAAAAATATATTTGAGCTTAACTACTGTCGGTAATCTAAATAGTTGATCGAATTGGCGAGCATCAAGCAGACGGATCGCGGATCCCACAATTGTCATATTGACTACACTGCTGAATAATTCAGCAGATCAACCTTAATACCAATATTCTTCATTGCCGTGATGACATGACTATGTCAGGAAAGTAGACGTTCTTATATTTCTCATGTCCGTGAAAAGAATATGAATTTCAAGGAAAATCTTCACTTCAAAAATTCCACCCAACTACATACCTATTTATTTACTTCTTTAGCACATTAATATCGCTGATTACCTAAACGACAGTGAGTCTTAATACCTTTAAATTAAATTTATAAATTAATATCGCCAGACGAACACACCAACTATACGGTCCCACACTAAGCAACGCTTGTACTATGGGTACCGTACAATGGACTGGTGGCGAACCCAGTATATATTACTTATATAGATATTAAACATCCATGACTTGGGTACAAACATTCGTACTCATCACACAAGTTTGTCCCCACCAGGATTCGAACCCGGGACCCTCGACACGGAAAGCAGGGTCACTACCAACTCCGCTAATCATGTCGTCTAATTTGAATCTTAACTTATACCACAGTTTTACCATATACCATAAGATCTGTGCTTACACTAAGTTAGGGAGGCCTATGTGTAGCCTTCTTACACTAGGCTTAACGTTGCTGCCCAAGTACCTACACGGAATGACAAGATCATTTCCATGAAAATATTATCTTCGATCACTGAAAATAATACCCCTACAGTACCTCCCAATTGGACCCAAGGTACATCAACTTCTAAAGGAATCGCCGCCACTCGAGATGACTTAGTCAAAAGTTTTATTATCAAAACGAACAATTTAAAATCGGTTCGGTCCACGGGACCGTCGTACCGTACCGGCAATATTGAGTTATAATTACTCCCAAGAGTTTAACTTTTAATGGATTTGTAGATAACAAGTCCGTGTCTTTGCGTTTGATCGAATATTGTCAGTAAAATTGTTTTATCGTTCTGTAGATAACATTTCTTTGTGGGTTTGTTTGAGATTTAATAGTACCTAACTATCTGTTCCAATGTTGTTGGTACGTACCTACCTAGTTTTTAATTGACTCTAAGTTTGGTAAGTAATCTGTGTTAAAATTTTCTCAACATAAACCTACCTACTTATCGCTAAAGTTGTGTGCTTGCATTTATTATTTTATTGTTACTGTTCCCCAAAAAATATATTCTAAGGGAGATCACATAGATAAAGAAAAACTTTTAATATATACTATTGTCATGACGATATTCAGTATCACATAATATATAAGACGTAACAATAATAGTGTAGTTTCAGCAATTGACCCCAGCAGGTGGCTAACATGACATTAAAATTCTGAAAAAGGCTCTCTACGTGTTGGACCCATGTCCCCGCGCAAGTCTTCCAAACATGCGGGTATAGCCCGTGTGGAGAGAGACATAGTGTAAAATATTTTAACATGACTAATAGTATGTTATAAATATATAAATATAACATTCCTGAGCGACACTGTACTGAGCGCACGGCCAAACGCTACTGGTTCGCCTTGTTAAAAAAAACATAATTTACACAAATATTTTATACACCAACATGATCCATATAACTTACTGATTGATTGGTTGGTACAGTATGTTTTTTTTTTTTTTATTACATTATAGGCAAGTATTTGATCTCGATCTCACCTGATGGTAAGTGACGATGAGATCTACGATGGAGCATACTTGCCTAGGTAGGAAGGCGGCAGTAGATAGAGACGCTACATTCACTAGGCACATGCAGCGCAACTGATCTGACCCGCCATCCATGTATGGCAACACCGAACATCATGCCGGAACACGGCTAGGCCGCTTGGCGACATGGCTTTGTTCAGTGGGTGGTGACTAGCCACGGCCGAAGCCTACCACCAGTAGAGTTGTCACCTGGTTGGCACCACCCAGGGTCACGTGTAGGGTATCTCGAGGGTACTTAATTCTTTTTACCTTACATAGAAATTATCTAATTTTACGGCTACAAAATCGGTAGTTTTTTTTTTTTTCAACGGTTCATCGGCACTATATTGAAAAGAAACTATTCCATTTGGTATCTACCAGAAACTAAGAGCTATGAAACTAAAGAACACATGTTGGATACCGTGTGTTGCGTCGGCCGAGTTATGATCCAAGTTGTAATTACTTTAGAACTTCACAAGCTAATTGAAAGTAACTTACACAACTTGGGATCGGAGTACGCGCATGTGTTGAGTGAAATCAAATGATGAGGAAATAAGGAAATTGGTCCTTATTATTTAACAGTTTACTAACATATAACCCCTTATAACCTTGCCTACCATTAATAGAGGTTAATAGAGGTTACATTGAACTGACCTTTTAAATAAATAAAATATAATTATTCATTTATTTATATATCCGTGTGGCGTTTGGTTCAATTGCCAAGTCGTGGAATGTATTATTTGAATGGGATTAAAGACTAAAATTGCCTGTCAAATACAGTTTTGGTATACATACATAGTTATAATGAATTGGAAATGTTTCTATAAATTTCGTACTGTGTCGTTTGCAATGCGCTGGTAATAAACAGACGATAACGGTCTGCAATTTATCAATTTATTTCGCGCATGCGTTGACTCTAGCTAGAGGGGTTGGCAAAACCAATAAACAATGCAATAAAATATACTCTATGTAAACAACAGCCGATCCAATTGGAAGATAGAGACATAAAAATACCTACTACTCATTCTCGTGATATTATCATAGATTAGATTGTCTGGCATTTATTTCGCTGGCATTTCATTGCTAGTACTGGGTCTATGAGGGTAGATAGCACATTATTTTTTTAAGAATTTTCCAATTCTCCGGGCGGCTTTTTATTTTTTCTTTCTCTACAAACCTGATTCGGAGACTATCACGAATATTTTAAAGAGAAATTAGCCAAATAGGTTCAGCCGTTTTCAAAATATTCGCGTACGAAGATAATTAAATTTTAGTTATTTTAATAAGATTGCGTTTCACGCTTGTATGCCCTTACTGGGCAGGCAGAAGTGCACATATGTTGCATTATGTCCCAATATTGTTGTTTACGGTGAAGGAAAACATCGCGAGGACACCTGCATGTCTGAGAGATCGCCTTAAAAGACCTGTTAAGCCTAACAACCTGCACTAGGCCAGAATGATGGACTGTGGCCTAATCCCCCTCGCATTGAAGACAGGCTCGTGCCCAACATTGGGCCATTAAAAAGGCTAGTATTATTATTGTTGTTTCCAAAGCGACCGATAATTTTTTTTTTACTTTGCTAAGACCTAAAAGTTGAAATGATTGCCGGCTTTAATTCATCGAAGTAGGTCCTACTTGAGGTATAGACAAATTGGCCTCATTACTGCTCGGGAAAGGTGCTGCTATCGATTCGAACAGGCACTGTAGGCATGAAATTCAGGATTCTGTTACACTGACGCAGAATTAAAGAATATTTAAGTGGTGAATGGAGTGATAGCCATGTTGGTAGAGTAAGGCTTTGATGCAAGGTGTGTAGGCCCAAACCCAGACTGGGAGCTCTTGTCTTTTTATACGTGCCGATCTTATTTTCAAGTATGATTGCCTACTACCACTTACTTATTTTTATAGGCATGTGGACAATAATCTATGCAAAATGCTCTTTACATAATGTTATCTATGGCTTTCTCTCTCTTCTCTACCGCGACTCTTCGACATCGGTTGTTTTGAAAATTGTTCTGGGTATTTAATTAAATTAAAATTACTGACTTCTTGAGATTTATACTCAAGAAGTCTATAATGTTCACCCCCGGGCCCTTGGTATATTTAACAGCTTGTATAACATATTTTCGTTATCTCATTCGGTGTGAGATGCGGCACATTAAAAGTTAACCAAAACCGATGTTACTGATTACTAGGGAGGTTGGCAAAACGAAATGTTAACGTTTTTCATTTAACTGATCACCCCCAACCGCCTGCCTCATAAACTTAACTGTTTATTGGTTTTTTATAATACCTCACCAATTTTTTGTCGTCGCTGAGAAATTGTTTAATATATTCAAAGTTTTCAGAATTGGGTTATAGTTGGTACCTACTGTGTCGAATATTTTTTAATATTGTTTTTTTTTTTTTTTTTTTTATTACATTATAGGCAAGTATTTGATCTCGATCTCACCTGATGGTAAGTGACGATGAGATCTACGATGGAGCATACTTACCTAGGTAGGAAGGCGGCAGTAGATAGAGACGCTACATTCACTAGGCACATGCAGCGCAACTGATCTGACCCGCCATCCATGAATGGCAACACCGAACATCATGCCGGAACACGGCTAGGCCGCTTGGCGACATGGCTTTGTTCAGTGGGTGGTGACTAGCCACGGCCGAAGCCTACCACCAGTAAAATGTGTGATGAGCATTAATGTTTGTACCCGAGTGATGGATGTTTAATATCTATATAAGTATTATATACTGAGTTCGCCCTCAGTCCATTGTACGGTATCCATAATACAAGCGTTGCTTAGTGTGGGACCGTATAGTTGGAGTGTTAGTCTGGCGATATTATTATATTATTAATTATACACTGGCATTGCCCCCAGTTTACTTTATGGTACCCATAATACAAGCGTTGCTTAGTTTGATATCGTATAATCAGTGTGCTCGTCTGCCGATATTTATTATTATTTACGAACAAAAATAAAATAGTTACTTCAGTAAGGTACTAGAATTATCGATAAACGAGATAAAAAAAGTTTATTCAAACTGAAATTCAGTTGGAGGTAGTTAGTAACTTCGGATGCAACAACTTTCAGACCACGACTGTAACTTTCGTAACTTTTGCCGGGAATTTCGGCTAATCTCTTTCGGTTACTAGTTGCTGACGAAGGAAAAGGGGAAACTACGCTGATCCCCGTGGTATTGGCGGTGCTGTTATTAGTTGGATTGAGGGTTCTGTTGAACCCAACAACGAACTGTTTATAACGTCGTTGGCTGGGACTCACAATCTCTGGCTTTTCTCATTTCATGTCTTCAGACGAGGAAATACAATAGACGGTGTGTCGCGAAGAACATTTTGAAGCACAAAAAACTAAGCCGATTTGTGTAGTACATGCGAATTCCGTAAGTAATACCATACTTTATTTATTCTAAGTTTAGAATGAAAATCAAAAATAATTTGCAGTGTCTGAGATGAATATAAACAAATGAATTTGACGTGTATGCCATTTTTATTATAAAAAAATACCCATACACATTCTGTTAAATTATTTGTGGATAGAGTATATAAATATATTATGTAACGGCCCTTGGGATCCTACATTTAGTTATAACCACGGTATAATAATATGCTACGCCAGATATTCTCTTCCCACGATGCCCCAAGACAAGATGGCTCAGTGAAATTGTGATCAAATATAATGATGGCCGCTCATTGGTCGCCGACGTAGCCCTGGGCCAATCACGTGACCTAGCTGTCACGGGAAGAGAATAGCAACAAAGCGCAGCATGTTATTATACTCGTACCATGATATATAATAACTTACCAGCATCAATGACAGCTTCGTAAGCTTTCTCGAGCAGAATCCTGCACATTGGATCCATGGTGTGGGCCTGTTTGTAATGTACCCCGAAGAATGACGCGTCGAACTTGTTCACATTGTTGATCTTCCCAGTTCGCTGCGGGATCTCAGGATGGGCCAGCTTCCATCGACGGTCGTCACCGGATATTAAGTCCACCTGGGCGTTGTAAAGAGTACATGTAATAGGAACTTGCGTTTTATCATTTTTTTTTTTTTTGCAATATAGGCAAGTATTTGATCTCGATCTCACCTGATGGTAAGTGACGATGAGATCTACGATGTAGCATACTTGCCTAGAAGGTACCTGTTCACTCTCGACTTGAAAACACCCAGATTGTAGTCAATATTGTGATAATATTGTATCATACCCAGTTCCTGATTTGGTTTTGACATTGGTAATATAATATTTATAATATTCATTTATAATATATATATATAATATTCATACCAAGGGCCCTGGGGTGAAAATTATAGACTTCTTGAGATTTATATTATTATAATATAATTAAATACTCAGAACACTTTTCAAAACAAAATATGTCGACGAGACGCCATAGATAAGAGAGAGAAAACCATAGAGAACATTATGTATAGAGAATTTTTCATAGATTATTGTCCAGACAGACATATCTTGCATTATTTAACAGATCTCAGCTCTGAGGGCGACTTTATGTGTGCCCCTGATATGGTTTTTTCTTTTAGTATGGCATCCAACAAGCGCACTTAGGTTTGCTCTCAGATTTGAGATCGATTTATTAATAGGGGTCCATGTTCTCTACTACTTTAGATTCATGCATTCATATACAGTCTAAACTGCTAGTAATATAAAAAAAAAAATTACGCTCTGAAAAAAATTTATGAAGAGGGCTGAAGACCGCGCTGTGATGTGCGTTTACGGAGTCCTTATCCGGCATTGAACCGCAATATGAAGCAGTAGCAAGATATTAAACGACCCAACCTGGAGGCTTAGTACGAGTTTTGAGCCCATAAATTTCACAACACCATTCCTAGCGATAACGTGCAGCATTTTTGTTAATTAGGAATATATAGGTATACGGAAATATCCGATAACTCAATCGATATTTGTAAACGTTCAAACTAATAGTAAGGGCTCTAGAATTATAAGTATTAAGCCCATTTAATGTCCTACTGTGGGGCACGAGCCTCTCCTCAATGCGAGGGGGATTAGGCCATAGTCCACCACGCTGGCCCAGTGCGGGTTGGCGGACTTCACACGCCTTTCGAGGAGTTCTCTGAGACATGCAGGTTTCCTCACAATGTTATACTTCACCGTTTAACTCACCTTATTAAAAAGGTTTTCCTGCAGATGTATAACAGAGTCCGAGTCAGGGAAGTACCCAGAGACTCCAGAGATGAGGATCTCCTCGCCGGGTGGCGGGTGGGAAAGCCGGTGTCCTGACGTCAGCCTGTCCTCAGCTACAATTGTCGGTGCCATCTTGAAAAAAAAATGAAAAATTATGAGTTTGCTTCGCTCATTTCGTTCATTCAGCTAAGTCAAGTCACTGAAGTCAAGTCAAGTCAAGTCTCTCGCTCAAGTCGTTTGATAAGACATCATTGCGGCGATGATTATCGAAGTCTTAGCTCACTTACCGAGATTAAGTTCTCGGTATGTTAGTTATTCGTTATGAGTTTCCATGAATCTTAAATCATAATCTATGATGTGATAACTGTGAGGACGCTTAAAAAAACAATAATCACACGTTTCTGATCAAATCTCAGAAACCAGATCTTAGAGACCATTAAATATTCTACGAGGACTTTAAGCTTTAATTAAGTAGGTAATGATAAACACTCAATTTTAAATAAAATGTATAAGCTTGCATTTTAATGAAACTTTAAATTAATTATTTTCAACGGGAAAATATTCCCTGATGTTAGTAAGTATATTGATAATACATAACACCTGCGCTAGAGTATATAAGTAGTAGGTAGGTGTTTCATATATTTTTCGCTGCAATGGCTACAAAACTGAGCCACAGCCGCTAGTACCAAATACAATTTCTTACTTAATATTTATAGGCCCATGGAGCCATATCGCAAATAAATTTGTAGACAAAATATCACCTAGGTTGATTGGCTCCACAGGTGACAGGAGGGCTGGCTCTTTCCTCGCTCAAAAAATTAGTTTGATTATACAGCGAGGAACTGCAGCCAGCGTTCTTGCCACCATTCCACGCGGACAAGGTCTTTTTGATACATAGTTTGTTGTCATACTATTTTAAAGTTTTTTTTTTTATTTTCCTGTTTGTAAATATTTAAGTTATTAAAAAATAAAACTTGTTATTTGTCCAATAAATAAATAAACTAAATAAAAAAATATAAATTTATAGTAATTATTTTTCGTCACCTTTAATATATCAATAGAATTGAAATAAAACCAATCTTAAGGATTTTATCGCGGTTTATTTTTTATTCTACGTTCATATTCTACGTCATATTCTACGTGCATATTCTACGTTCAATAGAAATTGAGAATTCTATTCTGACCAATTAACGTAATCTACGGAGATCGTGAAAAGTCAAGACTGACACTTTTAGAATAATTGCCTGCGCTCACGCATGTATGCAACCGAACTATATTTTATATACAAATTGTATTTCTCAAAAAAAAACTGCGCGTAGAATATCGCGTCAACTGTGGCATGTAAAACTAAAACAACAGGGCAATATAGGTCAATTACATACATATTAATCACTTTTACCATATTATGTACCTACGTTCGTAGGTATTTGTGACAATGGCAGGAAGCCCGAAGTCGCTAAATGTAAAATAATACAAATTCAACCAAGCTAGTGTCACCACGATTAAAGGTAAACTCTAATTAGGCAGGTAGGTGGTGAATGTAAATGGGGAAGGATCATGAAATAAGAACTTAATGGAGACATGCGGGGTTATTTTAAATCATTCGAAATCGATATCGGAATCGGAATCGAATACTTCCGAGCTGGATTACCGCAATCGCTATTGAAATTTCCGAATTTCATTATCTTCGATGTATCTGGATGACAATACCAAATCGTTTTTTCAAAAGTTTCCGTCGGAAAGCTCGTCGGGAGCGACACCAACAGCGGAAAGTTTCAAATCCGTTTCTGATACCGATTCCGAAAGATTTAAAATAACCCCGCAGAAATGGCTGTTTTCCGACTAGTGGATTTGAGCAGAACACCTAAATCTCCTACAGATACATATGCATGATTAATAAGCCCATGGCAACGGACTGTTATTTGAGCGTGAGTTTTTTCGTAAGCGAACCGAATAGTGCATAATAATAATAATATAGTATCGCCAGACGAACACACCAACTATGCGGTCCCACTCTAAGCAACGCTTTATAATGGGTACCGTACAATGAGCTGGGGGCGATCCCGGTATATATTGCTTATATAGATATTAAACATCCATGATTCGGGTGCAAACATTCGTGCTCATCACACAATGTTTGTCACTACCAGGATTCGAACCCGGGACCCGCTGCACAGAAAGCAGGGTCACTGCACACTGAGCTAGTCACGTCGTTGAATAGTTTGCGTATTTGTAATTTTGTATAGCAAATTGAACTTATAGCGGACGGTATAACTTTCAAATTGTATAGGCCCTCCCCAATGACTTCCACGCATCATAGTCCTCGGCCTCGTCATCCATCGGGTTCCTGAGCAGTTTCGTGACAAGATCTTAATTTGATGGAGAGACTCTGGTAAAGCAAGAGAACGGATTTTATACTTTACCTTTAAAATTGGAAACATAATTTTTTAATCCATAAAAAAGTTTTGTAAGAAGTGAATACCAAATATTAAAAAAAAAATTACAATAGCTACATTGATGTATGATATAGATAATATGACTGGCTCCGTTATAATTTTCACAGTTAAAAGGTATTTCATATTCAAAGCTTATGTTAATTCAAGAGTCGGGTACCGTGTTTTTTGACCTTAAATTCTATTGAATATTCCAACTCCAATTTGATTTTACAGACGTTCCTGTAAGTATTTTTCCAAATGATTGATTTATTAATTTATGAACAAGTGCCTTTGTTTAATTTGAATTTTGATAGAATTTAAAATTCTGTTAGGTAGTCATGTATACTTTTGTTTGTCGTTAAGTAGTATGAAGTGACCTATTCAACTGGCCACTAGATACACAGATGGCGCTGACGGTACTCTATACGATTCTGAAACGCGCTATGAGAGTTTTCGGTGGCCGTAACATATTTACAAGACACCGACCATAAGGGTTCGGGCATAGTGGCTAACCCCGCCAGGTATACCACCCGCCTGGCTAGAAAATCTTTGCCTTTATTTTAGGTATGGTTTTAATACCATTTGCACTTTAGTTAAACTCCCAAGATGCTCGATTTGTAGGAATAGGAATGCTTTATGGATAGCATACAACCTAATACTGAATAGTAGATATTTTAAACGTACCTAACAACAAGTCAACATTGTTTTATAAGTAAGCATTGATGTGTTATCGGGATCCTTACGTCATAGAAAAAGAAAATGCGTATGCATCACAGATATATTAGAGGAGATATGTTATGAAAGCGGTGGGCTTGCGCTCACCTTTAGCCAAAATTACGCTAACATAGAGTTTTCGCCGTCAGTCGACTGCAACTGCACGTCGGTATCGGAGCTCTAACTTTTTTTTCAAATGCCGTGTTATTCCATGGTTGTGTGCAAAAATACTAGCAGCAAAGTGAACTACGCGAAAGATGGAATCTCATTTCACCAGCCAGTATTAAGTATTTTATTTATTCGTCTTTAAAATCATTAAAAACAACAAATCAAAAAATATTGAATGCCTTTATTATGTTATTTTAGTTTTCATGTAGCACAACGACTTTTTATTTTTGTACAAAATACATGGCTCTTTAAGTACCACCTATGTTAGCGACTGAGTGAATGTACGAGGCAATGGATAGATCGTCTAACGATACTTTGAATAAACTGGTGCGTCGCGTGGTACGGCCGCTGTATGCGGCGACGACGCAGCAGCACTGAATTATTGACACGCGTGTGTGAGTGAGACTTCGTATTGGTTGGTTTTATGTAATTGCATGTGTTTTGCGGCGAGTGGTGGCGAACAAAACGGAGACAGCGAGTTCCCATACATTTTGAACCGCACGGCATATCTCTCGTGATCTGTGGTATGCATATAAACGACTTTAATGTTATTTGTGCTAAGGTACTTTTTCATATATTTAATAAATGCATTGCTCTACTAGACATATAGAGCATGAATAAATATGTCGTGATTATTGTGCTTTAAAGCTAGTTGGTATGTTATATTTAGAAAACAAATCCAACACTATAGTTAACGAAAATTTGTAAGTGCCCCCGTAGGCCTATACGAAATATAAGATTTTACTTGACTTGACTTGACTAAGTAAGTTACTTCTTAAAAGGATGAATATGAGGATAACGAGTTTTATAAAACCGTTACCTTCTTCTGGTGCAGTTGAGTAAAAATGATATCTACCACACTTGAAATAGGTACCATTGTCCAATTGTGTCGTAGCTATGTATTTTTTCCCAACAAAGGAAATTTGATAAAACTCCAGATGTGGTCGCTTCGTTGTTTTCCATGGGTCGCACGTCTGCTTACATTATTGCCTCGCAATTGAATGGGAATGGCATTGTAATTATCAACGTTTTCCGAGCCTAACACTATCATAATTGACAATTAGGATGTTGATTTTATGCAATTGCGAACCAATTTTGTAGGCAGAGCTGGGACCCTGGTAAGCTACGGAGATAGCACCTATACCATTGCAGTGTCCATACGAGTGTAGTTTAGATATTAAAGAAAATCGATCTCCAATTTAAGTGCTTACTTGAGTGTGCTTGTGAAAATTTTTTTTTTTATTATAAGGCTTTTCAAAAGTGCACTTAATTTCGCTCTCATATTAGTTGAGATCAGCGGGACTATTTTAAATCATTGGAAATCCATATCGGAAACGGAATCGGAAACATCCAAACTGTATATCCTCAATCGCTATTAACATTTCTGAATTTGATGATTGTCGACGTCTCTCGATGGAAATACCTATTAGTTGTTTCAAAAATTTGATCTCGATCTCACTTGATGGTAAGTGACGATGAGATCTACGATGGAGTATACTTGCCTAGAAGGTACCAGTTCACTCTCGACTTGAAAACACCCAGATTGAAGTCAACGGGGAACAAAGACGCCGGTAGCATGTTCAATTCCTTGGCAGTTCGCACGATGAAAGTAGAAGCTAAACGCTTAGTACGTTATATTCCTTCGGAAAGCTCGTCGGGAGCGACACCAATAGCGGAAATTTTCCAATCCGTTTCCGATACCGATTCCGAATGATTTAAAATAACCCATCTGATCATTGTCACAAGCCTTCTTTTCGAATATTAACGTAATAAATTAAAATTTTAATGTTTTTAATTCTGATTTTAAACGGGTTAATTTCTTAGAAAATACCTGACGAACGTCCTCACCGTGAGCATTCGAGTCGAGCATTGTATAGCGCGCATTCGACGGCGAACGTTCACTTGGTTCTTAACGACTTTTCGCGAACAAAGCGTTCGTTAGCGAGCTTTTTCGTGCTTGCTCGATTATTCTAAAGCCCGGCTGTTCGAAGTCGAATGCTCGCGGGAGGTCGCACCTCTATTAACTTCACTCACCTTTTATTCTGATATTTCCGTATAAAAATAAACTTGTATTAAGTTCACAGACTGAAATACGAACTCGGGACGTGGACACCGGCAGCCAGCCACTAAACGTCTGGAATGTATGACCTACCAACGTAGTATATAATGCGGACAATTTAAAAATATTGTATATACAGGATGTTCGAAGTGTCGAGGGTACTATTGAATTGAATGCAGTGACATTTATTAATGCCCTAAGGTTTTTATATCATAAAATAAATAGTTATAATAACATTACTTATCCCCTTTAGAGCTTTGGTATATACCCGTATTTACCCTTTTTTTGTAACGAGTGGCCCGGGTTCGTTTCCCGGTAGGGGCAAACTTTGTGTAATGAGCGTTTAAATCTATTATATAACTATCTTAACATATACATGGGTGCTCCCCAGTCTAGAGTATGGCCTGGCTCCCCCTGCATTGAGGGGAGGTGCCTATAAGTGCGACAGGGCTGTTTATTATTTATTCAATTTAAAAAAAACTGGATTTCCACTCCTCAAAAAACAACTTTTTTTGTAATTGGGCGACATCCCGATGATATGAAGAAAAAAACAACTCTTTATTTTTAATCAACTCTAAATTCGATAAACAATTATAACATCAACCTGTATATAAAATAACGTCATGTAGCAGTAATGACAATTTTCAGCACAATTTCAAATTGTCTGAAACATTTTAACTTGTCACCAAATCGATATTGTTTGTATTAGGTGTTGTATGGAAAGTTCGGTTACCGATAGTTGTCGGTATCTATTCGTTTGGTCACGGAGGTTCCGTGTAAAATCGGTAACCGGTTTTGACTGGTTACCGATTTATACACAGTCATTGAAGCCTCCAGGCGCCGACTGCAACACAACATTATCAATCTGAAAAAGGCCAGGAAAAAGAAAGAGATAGAACGATACGGGTGATCCGATGGGCACTGTGGGTAATTAACCTGCTTTCTGTAGCGGAGGTCCCGGATTGAATCCTGGTCCGACTTTGTTTGAGCACAAGCTTATAGTACCGAGTCATAGATGCCTAATATCTATATAAGTAATTACTATACTGGGATCGCTTCTAGTCTATTGTACGGTATTAAACGAGCAATCTGCACATCACATCCTCTGGGAGTGCAATCTCTGGCAAAACGAACAGAACATTATGCTTAATAGTTTGCAAGTAACTTCTGGAGTTGTATACTACACAGACCTTGTGGAAACCAGGGATAACCTCCGCGCGTTCAAGCGTTTTTGCCATACCTACTACTGGAATCAAGTTTAATCAGCTCACAAGTTTAGGACCAATTAGTATTTAAACTCTCCGTGGTGCCTTACACCTGGAATTAGTCCAGCTGTAAGAGTCTTACTTCTGTGGACATTTGTCTACCAGATCTTTTTGTCTCACGCTTTGCAATGGAGGGAAGTGGATAATTTTCTCCAACTCATCCTATTTATCTTTCGATTAATTTCGTGCGGGTTCCAAGACAATTAACTTTATCCCGGGACTCGCCGAGGGTCAAACCTCGGTGTCTTCATTAGACACCACTTTAGATCCTGGCTTACAGGAGTAGCAGTGGTGGGAGTGTGTGGCGGGCCTAGTCTATTGTACGGTACCCATTATACAAGTTTAGAATCGTATAGTTGGTGTGTTTATTTATTTATAAACGAAGTAATTGTTGTAATGGTTGATAAAAAAATATTATAAAGACATACTTGTTTAGAAGTTTAGACGTAACGATGCCACTAACGACTTTTTCAATGTATTTGTAGTTGGTGCAACATGCCACAAACAATACTTTTTGCCTAGTAGATGGTCCGGCTATAGACTAAGAAATTCTGGACATAGACTTTTTATAGGAGTGCGCGAGTGCGTGTATTAACATGCTAGATCAGTGTTTTTTAGGCTTCCGTTGTAGCGCACGCCACCGTATGTTGTCTATACATTCTAACAGGTCTGTGACTATAAAAAAAAAGTTTTAAAATCTAGACATAATCCAACACGCCGTACACTGTATTGTCCCCGCAACATTACGGATTATATTGGTATTGTTTGTTAATCAGATATTTGTAGTTAGTGGACACTATCCCCTGACCCACGGTGCCTATATTATCATAAATAGCGAGCTAGGGGCATACGATAACAATGTGACGTAAAACCCTCGCCTTGGAAACGAGGGTTCGAACCCCGGCTCGCACTTTTGGGATATCTGGATTTCATGTGCGAATCTCATTCTCAACCATGATTATCACTCGCTCGTGGGTCGGAGAGCACGTAAAACCGTCGGTCCTGCGCCTGATCTCTTCGGTCGTGTCGGATTGTCATCCCATCGGACTATGAGAGTGAGAGAAGAGAGAGTGCACCTGTGCTGTTTCACTCACTTGCGCGCTATAGTATTGCCTTGCGTGGTTGACTAGCCTCCGATTATAATGGCAGCCGTGACCAAAATTTGGTCACGAGGTATATTGTTAATATTAACGTGACTTCAGAGTGAAATAAAACAAATTTTACGAATTTTATTGAGTTTATTTTATGTTGCTGCTGCTTGCGAACCGTCGGGAACGTAAAAACATAAAATAATAGCGATAAAATTCGTATTTTTTTTTTATTTCAATGTGTAGTATTCGCGTAAATATAAGAAATCAATATGTGATCTCAGGGTATAGGTTGAGGGTTGAGGTAGTTGAGGGATTGACGGCGATTGCTGGTCCTCAAGACATGCTCGTGTATGAAAGTCGCTTGCGCAGATCTAGTCCGCACATTTGCATGTCAACAATGTTGTTTGTTAATTTCTTTTAAATTACGTTGAAAGGTATCGCACAAAAGCAATTGTTTTTTAATTTGTTGCTTATTACCTTAGCTCGGTATAAAGTAAACTGAAGCAATTATTTTATCAAATAGATTGTCTAGTAATTATAATACTTAGAATCAGTCACGCAATTATTTGTAAGCGGCTTTGCTTATTTCCATTATGAATTATATGATGTTATTTGATTCCAGGAGGAAGACAACGTCAAGAAATGAAAAGCAATTAATAACAAAAAGAAATAACTTATGTAACATTATATGTCTCTCTCCACACGGGCTATACCCGGATCTTTTGGAAAGCTTGCGCGGGGACTTGGGTGAGATACGTAGAGACCCTTTTTAAGAATTTTAATGTTATGTTAGCCACCTGCTGGGGTCAACTGCTCAAAACGATAGTATAAACAGCGAATTGAACTCAGCAGACGGAGTAACTATTGCAGGAATATGGAAAGATAATTGGGACTATGGATTGAGGATTGGATCGATATGAGATCGTAATATTGGAGGGTTGCGGACACCTGCCATAATCAGCTTTTATCTAATTACTATTGGCAGGTAATTATAATATATTATTATTAATGTATGGTGGCACCAAGGACTCTCTCAAATACAATGAAAGAATATAAATTTCCGGAATAAAAATAATCGTTAATGTTGACCCGGAAGATAAACTAGCTTCCGCCCGCGGTACCTTAATGACACGTAGCCTATATAACTCAATGATGATGTAGCTTTCAATGAATGAAAGAATTTTAGTAATATTTTTTTTATTTTTTTTATTACATTATAGGCAAGTATTTGATCTCGATCTCACCTGATGGTAAGTGATGATGAGATCTACGATGGAGCATACTTGCCTAGGTAGGAAGGCGGCAGTAGATCGAGACGATACATTCACTAGGCACATGCAGCGCAGCTGATCTGACCCGCCATCCATGAATGGCAACACCGAACATCATGCCGGAACACGGCTAGGCCGCTTGGCGACATGGCTTTGGTCAGTGGGTGGTGACTAACCACGGCCGAAGCCTACCACCAGTAGAGTTGTCACCTGGTTAGCACCACCCAGGGTCACGTGTAGGGTATCTCGAGGGTATTTAATTCTCCTACGGACGAAGGTGTCTCGACCCCGCAAATATTATCTGGAAGTAGTTCCAGAGACTACCCGTACATGCTAACTCGCAAACAAAACAACATTACTTCCATGTTTTGCTAAAACCAAACAGGTGATTTCAGATCGCTCTCCTTATTAAAAGGTAGAACCTCTACTCTACCTAGAGTCCTCTGCCATCGCTTATACGGTGTGATACATTTCTCGTAAACTTATTGCTCGCGGCTAATCTGACGCTGCGCGATCAGTCTGTACGCAGCTATAGAGTTATCAAATTTGTTCAGAAATCAGATACATCGTGTACTAACACAATATAATGATTACAAAGGCTATTATTGAAACCACTATATACACATTAAATCGAATTTTACATTTAAATATTCCAGTTACTCATATGCTAATATATGTAGGTATATATGTATATAATGTACGTCTTTATTTGGTAGTCTAATCGTGTGGAATGTCTTCAGTTGATCGCTTTATTACAATTCAGTGGTAAATATGCTTATTAACAAGCAATTTTAAATGGTGAATTAATTCAGTTTTACCGAAGAAATACAGTTTTAATTCGTTAAAACATATCGCAAAGACAGTATATATCTATATGACATGTTATGTGTACAGCGTGATTCAGAAAGGGTATGCTTCATTTGAACATGCTCTTCTTTAGCGTATTGTTAAGCATGTCAATAAAAAATATATGTTACCTACTTTTTTTTTTTTTTTTTTTTTATTATATTATAGGCAAGTATTTGATCTCGATCTCACCTGATGGTAAGTGACGATGAGATCTACGATGGAGCATACTTGCCTAGGTAGGAAGGCGGCAGTAGATAGAGACGCTTCACTAGGCACATGCAGCGCAACTGATCTGACCCGCCATCCATGAATGGCAACACCGAACATCATGCCGGAACACGGCTAGGCCGCTTGGCGACATGGCTTTGTTCAGTGGGTGGTGACTAGCCACGGCCGAAGCCTACCACCAGTAGAGTTGTCACGTGGTTGGCACCACCCAGGGTCACGTGTAGGGTATCTCGAGGGTACTTTATTCTCCTACGGACGAAGGTGACTCGAAATCACAATTGTGAATTTTCGACAGCAGTTTTTTTAATTTACATAACTAAATTCTAATTTCAAATAATAAATTAGGACACATTAAAGGGTAGTATACGCTTTTTGTATTATCATCTATACGATTATGTAACATTTCCCGTATACTTGCCCTAACACGGAACTACATATAGTGACTATTGGACAAATGTGGTCGCAGAACAATGCATTTCTGTCCACCCCTTTAGGAAATATAAGTATAATGGTATTTCTTTTTGCCCTCGTGACCCTCAACCGACGCTTTAAATGCAAATGCCATGAATCCATAAATAATCATATTACCTACAAACATTTACCGAAATATAAAACTTTATGGCCCCTTGAGTGTAGACTTTGGTGGTGCCAAAACCTTTTCGAGACACATTAAGATGCTGGAAGCAAGCTTAATTAAATGTGTAGAAAATTGGTGCGTTGCTTTCTGGCGTGCACACACTGCGCAACGAAAACACTGCGATTGGTGCTTAAAAAAATAAGCTAAAGATCCTATAAACAAATGGGGGAAGTGGAACTCACCACTGACCCTCGGCTTGTCAACTTTTCCAATTATAGACCAAACAAGTTGATCGATAATTAAAGAAGCCAGCCACACCGGACTCCTCTAAGATGTTGGTCGAGAAACTGTCTGTCACGAGTGTCGGGCCCACAAATAATATGCAATTCGCCGCGAAACGCACTTACTCTTTACTTAAACCCATGTTTATGGACAGTAATAATGGCATTATAACAAACTTTTCATAGGAAGTGAGAAATGGCTACATAATCCATTATAGCTTTCTATAAATTTGAGGGTTGGTCTTTATCCCACTAAAAACACTCAGCGGGTTTTTGTCTGAGTGCGTAGTTCTTAACTGCGTATATGGTGCCTTCTCATCGTCACAGTACTGCTTAGCTTAAATTTATGGCTATTCATAAAAGCTGACACCCACTGTGAAAACGCAAAGTGTAAAATGATAATTTTGTATAATTACTGAGTAAGCTTTCTTATATTTACGCGAATACTACACATTGAAATTAAACTAAGTTTTCGGATTTTATCGCGTTTATTTTATGTCTTTACGTTCCCGACGTTTCGGCTGCTTTACAGCAACCATGGTCACGGGAGGACTGAGGTGTTTGACGTCCTGGTGTCATAGTTTGAACTGTGTACCCTCATATTTAGTTGTTGCTTGCGGTCCGATCTACGCAGAAAGTGCTCACGGTGTCTTCAGGTCCTGCAATGGAGCGACACTAGGACGTCAAACAACTCAGTCCTGCCGTGATCATGGTTGCTGTAAAGCAGCCGAAACGTCGGGAACGTAAAAACATAAAATAAACGCTAAAAACCGAAAAATTAGTTTTATTACAATAAAATAAGCGTGAATACTATGTAGGGCCGCTCAATGGAAAGTCGAGGCGCCTCGAAGTCCCATTATCGTGGCATACAAACCCGGAAGCGAGGTGCAATAGTAGCATGAGATCGCCTTGACCGAGCCTCGACATTTCAGTCGGCGATAATCCTAATTAAGTATAGTTAAATGACGCGAAGGTGCACTATGTGTTAGCGTGATATATAAATAATGTACGTCATTAGAATTGAGTAGGTACAGGTACCCACGGTCAACGGTAAACGAATTAATATGAAATTTGCATGTGTTTATTTGTAAAATTCCTCTATAGACCCAGCCTGATTAGCGCAACTGCGCTAATCAGGCCGGGTCACTACCAACTGGTAGTGACCCTGTTTTCTGTACCGAGGGTCTCGGGTTCAAATCCTGGTGGGGATAAGCTTTGTGTGCCCAATTCATGGATGTTTAATATCTATATAAGTAATTTATACCGGGTTCGCCCCCAGTCCATTGCACGGTACCCATAATACAAGCGTTGCTTAGTGTGGGACCGTATAGTTGGTGTGTTCGTCTGGCTTTGTTTATTTATTTATGGATTTCTTATATTTACGCAAAAATTACACGTTACACGTTGAAATAAAACTTATTTTACAGATTTTATCGCGTGTATATTATGTTTTTACGTTCCCGACGTTTCGGCTGCTTTACAGCAACCATGCTCACGGGAGAACACACTTAGTTTTATATCAAAATTGTTTACATTTAAAACTATCAATAAATGTATTTCCAGCATAAAATAATAGGAATCCAATTAAGGTATACAGTGGTAATGATCCCAAGTATTAATTAGCTGCCGGCCGCCGACGGCTGTAATTGAATTAGGTATCGGAAAAGTCGAGTGGGTGGCGGAGGGAGGAGGGGGGGTACTGAACAAGAAGTGTTTTGGAGCTGCTAAATAAATAAACTATTGTAATAGTATTGAAATACAACTAATTTTACGCCATTTACGACCATTGAAATTAAAAAAAAACATCCTAATTTCAATATAGGGAAGAAGGCTGGGTGCACCACCAACTTGGGATCCAGTAGTTAATATTATTAAATCCAAAACCAAGCGCACCATTGCAAGACCTCAAGACACTGGTGAGCACATTCTGCGTAGATCGGTCCACAAGCAACTATGACACCAGGACAACCACCTCAGTCCTCCCGTGACCATGGTTGCTGTAAAGCAGCCGAAACGTCGGGAACGTAAAAATCATAAAATAAACGTGATAAAATCCGTAAAATTAGTTTTATTTCAATGTGTAGTATTCGCGTAAATATAAAAAAATCAATATTGTATTAGCAGATAAATAAATTGCATCAGCCGTTTATTTTATATTGTCATAGCTGTCTAACAATGGAAAATTTTTCTAAAAGGTAATCTACTAGTCCTGGGTTCGAATCCTGGTTGGGACAAACTTTGTGTGATGATCACTCACGTTTGTGCCCGAGTCATGGATGTGTAATATCTATATACGTATTATATACTGAGTTCGCCCTCAGTCCATTGTACGGTGCCCATAATACAAGCGTTGCTTAGTGTGGGACCGTGCAGTTGGCGTGTTCGTCTGGCGATATCTGCGACAGCTCGGAGCGAACGGCGTTGCGAAGTCGCTACAACAGAAAAACAATGTTTCCGTCGCTACATTCCTAGCTCGTGGTGACTTAAAATATTAGGACCCGTTGACTCGGCGGCGTCCATTGAACTAATCAAGTTTCACGCGGCCTGTTCGCTCCATTTCGACAAGTAACAAATTGTAAACGCTATCAGTACGTCAAGTGCAAGATTACTTAAAGCTAACCGTATACTTTATAGTCTACAGTATTTAGACATTTTGTATGGAGAATTGAAAGTTTCCAATACTGTCTGCTAGAGGCGCATTTAAATTCTCTATACAAAATGTCTAAATACGGTAGACCATAAAGTATACAGTTAGCTCGCACTTGACGTGCAGCTTCTAACGTCTTTCGAGGGGTTCTCTCAGACATGCAGGGTTCGTCGCGATGTTTTCCTTCACCGTTAAGCAAGTGATAATCATAGTTGAAAATGAGATTCGCACATGAAAATCTGGAAATCCCAGAGGTGCGAGCCGGGGTTTGAAGTTGCAGTCCTCGTTACCGAGGCAAGCGTTCTACCAACTTGGCTATCATTGCTTCAATTGGGCCTATTTACTGGCGGAATAATGCGACAACTCAGAGCCAGAAACTTGGTCGCGTAATTCAATAACGAGACAGCGTTACGCGGCGCCTGTAGAGTGCAAACCATAGTAGAGACAATAGGAAAATAGACTCATTTATCTGTAGCCTTTGCCTAGCCTTACAACAAAGTATTTAGGTTAGACTGAAGTTTCTAAAGGATAGGTAAATTCGCACATAAAATCCCTCTCCAAACGAAAACCTGATGGTGGAACGGTCGCTTTAGAAAGAGGGTGCAGGTTCAAAAACCGGCTCACTCCCACCTCTGTGAATTTTCGCATTTCACGTGCGAATCTCATTTACTGCTCAGCTATTATGGTGGTTATTCCAAAGCCGTCTGAATTTCATAAATTTTCCCTCGTGCAAAAAGTCATGTCTAGCCATCGCTTCCGTCTACCATAGAATGTGTACACAGTATGTCAATTCTCGTTTCTTAATGATCTCACACGTGCCTGCGTGTGCGTTCCTTTCAATCTGCACCATTCATTCGGCTTACCTTTCAAAATGTTGCCCCTATTAGGAGTTCTCGAACTATCAAAACTGTGGCGAGTGGCAAAAGTTGAATAAATATTCTATAAATTTGGATGTCTATTGAAATAAAACTACTTTTCGGATTTATCGTGTTCATTTTATGTATTTTTACGTTTCCAACGTTTCGGCTGCTTTACAGCAACCATGGTTACGGGAGTTCCTGCCGTAATAAAATACGAAAAAAAAGTTTATTTCAATGTGTAGTATTCGCGTAAATATAAAAAATCTATATTTCGATGCCTATTTTAAAAATAAATTTTACTCCTTACAAAATGGCGAAGTAATTGTTTGTTAGCCATTTTTTTTTAAATACGTCAGACTGAAAGTCTGAAGTATTTAATGTCTGACTTTACATATTGGATACGCTAAAGAAACCCAGGATGGAGTTTGAACCTCTCGAATCAAGTCAATTTTTTTTTTCTATTCCTGTATAGCAAAAAAGCACTTATGGATTGTCGAAAGTTACCACCGGATCGGAATGTTGGTTCCATTGAAATTACAAGTGCAGCCCCTTTAACCACTAAGCTGTTCTGGATTTAAAGTTAAAAGACTATACAGACAGAGACCGTTCCGAGTTCACGTTCCACGGTCTTCCGGGAATTCTTTGAGCATTCTGTGTATTTAGGTTGTAAAATAAATTACTATTTCTTAGTAGGGGTGCCACACTACAAATAGCAACGAGGTAAATTACTTCAATCCATTTATGTAGACGCCAAAGTAGAACAAACCCAGACGCAGTGTGGCGTATATAAAGTAGCAAAGGGGTGCCGTTCCGTGTGCCACTTTCCTTTCCACTTTTTATTATTACTTACTTTACGGTAGAGGTAAACATCGTGAGGAAACCAGGGCCCCAAGTCTGCTAACACAATCGATTCATAATCGAACAGCAACCGCATAGTAACTGTCACTTTTGACAGATATTGTATGGGATATCTGTCAAAAGTGACGGTTACTATGCAGTTGCTATTCGATTATGAATCGATTGTGTTAGCAGACTTGGGGCCCTGCACGTCGGTCGATAGTCGTGTGAAGTTCACAAAGTCGCCCTGACCAATGTGGTGGACTACGGCCTAAATAATGGCAATAACCTTGCCCCCTGTTATATTAGGACTAATATATACCCTCTGTGAAATGTGGGTGCACTGGAGTACACCTCTACATACCCCTTGAAGCATTACAGGCGTGATTGTGTACACATATTTTGTATCTATTTATGGGGAGCACGAAAGACGCGTCCTTACACCATTGAGCACTGTGGGCAATAGACAACTAGTAAAAATTGGCTGTTGGAAATGATTATATACTCACACACACACATTACCATCCATTTTGGCACCCTCAAAACAGTGCCATTAGAGATCAAAGTGCAGTAATTAGCTACAGTATACTCACCGGCGTCACGAATGCCTGGAATTGCGGGCGGCGCGGTGATGCCTGCTCGTTTCAAACCCGAAATAGCTCAAATTGTTGCCCGTGAATCCAGGCAGACACTGAATTTCAGCAGCGAATTAAATGGGCAATGGTTGTCTGAAAATCGGTACCACAAAGCCATCAGCGTAATACTGACTGTTACCTTTTTACGCAGTAATAGCAAAGTTGTTCGATCGCTCGATTCGAAATTAATGTACTTACCTACCGATTTCAAGCCCAGGACCTCATCTCTGGGATTTTTGTACGGTGAAGACAAATATCGTGAGTAAGCCTGCGTGTCTTTTGAAAACCGCGTGAAGTTCGCCAACTCGCACTGGGCTCTAGTGTGATGAACTACAGCGTAATTCCCCGTCGTGAAATCGGCGAAGTATGCAGCCCTCACCTCTGGCTTTTTCATTGGTTATTATCATGCGTGATAGTGATTAAGTGAGACGTTACATAAATCCGCTTTCTATCGGTAAATCTATTGATTGATTACACGAGGCATCCTCACGATATGTAATATTATTTGTGAATAATTTATCACCTTATAGCTTCATCAGTAACATTTTATAACTTTATATCTGTAAATATTATGGTGACTATTATATACAGCGTCCTCAATTACGCCAGCTGTCAGTCCATGTTCTTACGAATTGTTTTCTTGTTTGTACGAATACTGATACCATGGATTCTGAACCCTCAGAGTTAGAATTTTTCGTCGATCTTTTAATTATTTTTACGCATATCTCAATGTGATTATAAATAAAAAAAAACATAATTACTCATTCAGACCTAAAACTGCAATGTAAATTAAAACTGGATACGCTTGAGCGCGCTCGTCGCTCGCACGCGTGGGGTATCTCGCGTAGCGTTGTGATCGCGTTGCTTACGATACAATGCGCGCTAAAAAAAAATTCCTTTGACTTTCAACACAAAATATTTCTATAATTTTATTTTAATTATTAAGTGTAACCTTTACTCAAAGTTTTCGTTATCATGCTCCTTACACCCTATATAAGGGACCCCTGCAGCTAACCCTTCATAATTAAAAGTGGCAACATTTCAAGTGAACAACAACATTGTTTATAAAACATACGGCACCGCTTGTGGTTTTAAAAGTTGTTCTTGTACCACCACATCGCTAGAAGTTTGCTAATGTTTATGTTTGCCCACATTCCGTTTTGTTACTAATAAAAACTATATATATATAAAGTTATGCGTATTAGAAATGTGTTAGGCACAATATAAATATATGCTACGGCAGGTATTTTTTTCCGTAACGGCTACGTCACGTGTTTAGCCCAAGACAATGTCATAAACCCTCTTCGACCAATGAGCGGTGATAATTTTTTTGAAGAAGAAATAAAACAATTTTTTCGGAATATATTGAGTTTATTTTATGTTTTACGTTATCGACGTTTCGGCTGCTTTACAGCGACCATGGTCACGGGAGGACTGAACTGCAGCCGAAACGTCGGGAACGTAAAAGCATAAAATAAACGAGATAAAATCCGAAAAATTGGGTTTATTTTTTGAAGATGTCCTTTAATGGCAACACTGATCGTGACGTATAGGCTTGGGCCATCATCGAAGCCGAATCAACCTGCGCATTTGGTAGTGACTCTGATTTTTGTGCTAGGGTCCCGGGTTCGAATCCTGGTAGGGACAAACATTGCGTGATGAGCACGAATTGTTGTACTCGAGTCATGGATGTGTAATATCTATATAAGTATTATATACTAGGTTCACCAGTCCATTGTACGGTGCCCATATACTAGCGTTGCTTAGTGTGGGATTACAGTTTCCGTGTTCGTCTGGCGATATTATTATTGTTATCTATAGATTTCAGATATAAAAATATGTTACAGCGCACCATGTTTATTGTTAAAAGTTTAAATACATACGCCATTGTAACTATATCACGGCCCATAGTTGAACATCACAGGGTGTACATACTTGAGATTGTAGAACGTGAATACTGTCACGTTGCCAACGAAGTGTACAACTGAAACAAGAATATTATAATTACATTTTCAGTGGTCTAAACTTAAAGGCCTCTACAAACGCACGGCAACACTGGAGTTAAAGAAAATAAGTATAAACTCAAGAGAGTACAAAATATGGAGTTTAAAAAAATCACTATCTCGTCGAGTTTCTTGACAGTTCTTCTCGAGGTAGCGTTCTGATCCGGTAAAAAATGAAAAATTAAATTTGGAGTTTTAAAATAAAAGGCAAGCCCGGTGAGTTTCTTGCCAGTTGTTCTCACGTCAGTTTGCGTTCCGATTCGGTTATAGAGTTAAAAACAATAAATGTATTTTTTTTAATCGCCCCTTTAGGCCTATCGCAATAAATGATTTGACTTCGACTTTGAAAAGGCGCGATCTTGCGCACAATCGGTAACCGGGGATCTAACCGACCGTTAGTAACGGTGCCAATAGATATATTGGCTATATAGTCATTGACATGCCATTGGTTGGGATCCGTGTTGAGTCAAAGTGTGCCGTGAGTAGAATACTTTACTATACTGCTTTTTTACACGCTTAGCTTACCTGAAGCTATTAAGGTTCCTATCCCGACAACACATGCTGTGCTCAGCAGGAAGTGCCCGCTCGTGTTGGTTAATTGGAATGCATCTAAAAAGATAAATTAAATACAAAACGCAAACTTAACTATTAAAAAAAAACAAAAAACCTGTCTGATTTGGTTAGTGGTTTATCGCCGGCTGCAATTTTCGAGCCTATTTTCCACAGATCACGAGAGATATGCCGTGCGGTTCAAAATATATGGGAACTCGCTGTCTCCGTTTTGTCCCCACCACTCGCCACAAAACACATGCAATTACATAAAACCAACCAATACGAAGTCTCACACACACACGCGTGCCAATAATTCGGTGCGTGCTGCGTCGTCGCCGCATGCAGCGGCCGTACCACGCGACGCACCAGTTTATTCAAAGTATCGTTAGACGATCTATCCATTGCCTCGTACATTCACTCAGTAGCGAACATGGGTGGTACTTAAAGAGCCATGTATTTTGTACAAAAATAAAAAAGTCGTTGTGCTACATGAAAACTAAAATAACATAATAAAGGCATTAAATATTTTTTGATTTGTTGTTTTTAATGATTTTAAAGACGAATAAATAAAATACTTAATACTGGCTGGTGAAATGAGATTCCATCTTTCGCGTAGTTCACTTTGCTGCTAGTATTTTAGCACACAACCACGGAATAACACGGCATTTAAAAAAAAAGTTAGAGCTCCGATACCGACGTGCAGTTGCAGTCGACTGACGGCGAAAACTCTATGTTAGCGTAATTTTGGCTAAAGGTGAGCGCAAGCCCACCGCTTTCATAACATATCTCCTCTAATATATCTGTGCTATTTTCAGTGAAATGTTTTTTTATTTCAGCCTTTTTTTAATTTTAGTCTATGTCAAAATGATACCATAAAAGTATTATAAATATACATATATACAGGCTGTAAGTAAGTTTTCGTAACAAAAACTGAAACCATGGATTCAGCTCATGAATTTGGAGATGGAATTTTCCGTCGATCTTTTCATGAATATAACAAAATATTTTTCCCCGCTCTTTTTTTCATTCGCAGGCACCATATGTAATTATTATAAACCCTGTGGCACTTCAACAATTAAGAAGAATCTAAAGAGACCTCACATGTTAAATTCCATCACACAGAATAGGCTGTAGAGCGTGCCAAAAAAAACATACATAGGTACACTCGGAACACATTATCTTCCTTCTTGGGCAGTCGGGTAAAATGTAGGACTGATCGCGTGCGCAATTGTTAGTTCATAGGGACAGCAATATCTCTCACCTCCTTCTAACACGAGCAGCGCGAAATGTATCTTCATAACAGACAACACAAATATGTATATGCATAGACATGTTGACGTCAATACGTAGTACTGAAAATGTAAACATAAAACCTCAAATTTATAGAACTGACGTCGTTTTCCCTAATCAGTAAATTTATTATTTACTAGCTGCGCCTCGCGGTGTTACCCGCGATTGAAAAGTATGAACAATAAAAACTAATCTATCCCACGGGAACCATGCATTGTGCCGGGAAAAAAAGTAGCCTATGTGCTATTCCAGAATATAATCTATCTCTGTGCCAAATTTCATCCAGATCCGTTCAGCCGTTTTGGCGTCATTGACTAACAAACATCCATCCATCCAAACTTTCACATTTATAATATTAGTGAGATAGTGAGATTAATGAGATATATATACCTTACCCACATAACTCGTCGCTTGTCTAACATCAATGATATTAACAACATTATTCCACTGACAGTAAGTGTGACAAGACCGCCGAATGACGTCAGACTTATTACTAGAATAAACAAAAGTGTTAGCGTCTGATTACAGGCATGTGAGGTGCCAGAGTAGCACCACTCCCAGACTATTTTTGATCGTCACAAATGGTGACAATGTTGCCAGACACAACACCTATTGCATGACACCCAAACTAAACTACGTCTGTATTAATTACAAGATTTTTGCTTGCAGCTGCGCATGCGCAACTATAAAATTTGTTTTGCAGCTCGACTCGTTACTCTTACTACTACTATTAGCATTTTATTTGGGGTCCCGTCACTCGTGATATAGTTTCTCGACTAACATCTTAGAGGAGTTCGGTGTTGCCGGCTTCATTCATTATCGATCAAACTTGTTTTGTTTATAATTGGAAAAGTTGACAAGCCGAGGGACAGTGGTGGGTTCCTCTTCCCCCGTTTGTTTAAAGATTCAGAGGTTGAATTACAGTTTCCGTCCTTTACACCACACTAAAACAAGGACCTGGAACACCGCTTTGGAAGCAAGGTGTACAGGTTTTAATCCCGGCTTGTATTTCGGGAGTTTATTATGGCATGTGCAGCTATTATAACCCATCACTCCTTATAAGGTGAAGGCTCGTTACACTTACATTGAAACGATTAACGATCGCCCAAATGTATGAGTGCATTGCAGCGCAGTATGTATGAGTGCATTAAGCAGTGATAACCAAGTTGGTAGAACGCTTGCCTCGGTAACGAGGATCGCAGGTCGCACCCCGGCTCGCACCTCTGGTATTTCTGGATATCATGTGCGAATCTCATTTTCAACCACGATTATCACTTGATAAACGATGAAGGAAAACATCGTGAGGAAACCTGCATGTCTGAGAGAACCCCTCGAAAGATGTGTGAAGTCCGCCAACCCGCACTGGGCCAGCGTGGTGGACTATGGCCTAATCCCCCTCGCATTGATGGGAGGCCCGTGCCCAGCAGCGGGACATTAAAAAGGGCTGATATTATTATATTATTATTTATTGCAGCGCACCTCTGCCTATCCTTTCGGGATAACATATATTATCATGGTGTATTAGAATGACTCACACTTCGAATCCTCTGTAGCATACAATGTATCATAATCCCTTGAGTACATGACCAGTAAGATCGAAAGGACGACACCAGCCACCATCTCCGCGACACCAATCAGGAAGATCATGGGCCATATTTTCTTCACCAACCCTTGTTCCTTAGACCTCCATACTCTAGGAATTGGCACTTTATCACCATCATCTAAAGAACATTTCGCTTTACTCGCCATAACGTTGATTTGAGTAGTTTCTGGGATATAAGAGTTTTGGTCTAAAATCTTGTCGAAATCTAGTTCTGGTTTTGAATGATGAGTTGAAGAACTTCGCATGTTTTTAAAGATTAAATCGGAATTGTTTAAATAACGGGGTGATTTTGGATTTCATTTTGACATTAATCTTTTTTAATTCTACGACATAAGTAACGTTGCAATAGACAAAGGTAAAAAAATATTGAGACGTAATGCAGTACCTAAGTAAGTAGTTTTTAACTATTTAATTCATAATTTATAAATGCCTATAGATATACCCCCAAATTTGTAGACGTTTTGTAACTTTATCAAACATCATATAGTACTGCGCAAAGCAAAACTTTTTTACTTTCCAGGTACTATATTATATTATCACTAATTATAATTTCTTATTGTTAGGCAGGAATTGAATGATTCAGACTACAATGAAAAAGCCAAATAAAATACTGAAACATTGCATTTCGAATTGCAAACTCCTGAAGTAATATTGTTTGCAATATTCGAGTGAGAACACCGAACGAACTCGATAGCAACTCGGTCTGCCGATAGAACTAATTACCCGGCGTTACCTGCTAGTTGCAAACTCAACCGAGCGAGGTTAAGGATACGACACGAATTAGAAATGACATAAAATAAAAATCTAAACCTAATGTTTTGTTGAAATTATATAAGTAATACTTTTTTAAGTAAGGGCTCATGAATGGATGTAAATAAGTTCAGTAAAAAACATGGAATTTATTTAAATGGCTTATCGATACGTCGACAGACTCTCTATCTACGTATTGATATAATAACAATTTGAAACTAGTAAACTACTTGAATTATAAAACTTATTAAAAATTATTAAAATGTGTTTTCTTGATATATCATGTGTAATATTAGCGGGATATTAACCATTGTGTGTTCATAAACGTGCACGAGTGAAGGAAATTGAAATAAAATAGTGTAACTTGACGCTGCTAGTTCTCCCAAGATGGCCGGTAAATTGTGCAGTAAAGTATCCACAGCTTTACTGATAGGGGGGTATCAGAATCAGAATCAGAATATTTTTTATTCATGTAAACCATTATTGTACAGTACTTATGAATCGTCAAGTTACATAAACATTATTCTACTGCTTTACCACCCGTTCGGAACGCCGTTCCTATGGAGAAGAACGGGCAAGAAACTCCATGGTTGCTCTTTTTTTTTTTTTTAAATAGATCTTTTACATTATTGAGCAATACATTGTTATAGGTATGTGAGAACAGTGTAGGAACGGCTAATCAGACTTTAGCAGCAGGTAAAAAAAAAACAAAAAGTACTAACTAAGGTAGTACTTTTTGTTAGGTTGTTAGAGTAAGGTAATTTCATCATCATCATCATCATCGTGATCAACATTATCATTATCATCAGGGTACATATAATTCAATAACAATTATCAAGAATTACTCGACACTGGCATGATGGCACTATTTTATAGCCGATTGCCAACCTAAAACAGAAGAAAAAAAAATAATTTGCGTATAATATTAGTTGCTAGAATAATTTTCTTTATGGAGAGTAAACTCTACGTTGTGTCGTATTCAGATTCAATGTAGCACGCCAAATTAATTCAACACTTTCAATTTGCTCTCCTTTATTGAGTTTATCTATCTTTAATAGATGTATAAAAAAGAAATACAGGAAAGGTAAGGTAGGTAGCCTAAGAAATAGGGATCTGCTTGCAATCAAAACGTCATTTAATACTAGGCTAGTATTGATTTCTTATATTTACGCGAATATTACACATTGAAATAAAACTAATTTTGCGTAGATCGGAGTGAGCACTTTCTGCGTAGATCGGACCGCGAACAACAACTAAATATGAGGGTACCCCAGTTTAAACTATGACATTAGGACGTCAAACACGTCAGTCCTCCCGTAACCATGGTTGCTGTAAAGCAGCCGAAACGTCGGGAACGTAAAAAAGTATAATAAACGCAATAAAATCCGTAAAATTAGTTTTATTTGTTAAGTACATCACTTATTGTAGGCACATATTTTTATCGCCGTGTACATCCATTGCAACTCAAAAGTGATTTCCGTCAGAATCGTCTGCTGCCATTAACTTTTATATGTACACTATCATATAAGAACTGTGGCAGAAATATTTTAATTGACACTGGCAAAATGGGCACTATTTTTTAGCCGATTGTCAACTAAAAAAAAAAGAACTGTGACAACATTTATTGTCTAAAATTAACATCTTCGTTCTGCGGCCTTAATTAAAGTTATGATTACTCAATCAATCAAAAGACGCCATTTTCATATCATCATATCACATGCATTATTTTATTTATAATGTGTTATTGCTATTAATTACTTGACATTGGCAAAATACCCGCTAAGTTGTGGGTGAGGCCATATTCATATCCATTTAATTTCATCGCATCTCATTTCGTAAAGAAAGAAGAAGAGAGAATTAAAATTATTGCTCAGAACAGTCCTTACCATATTATGGCACTAATATACCTAATTACTGGCCGCCGAAACGCCAAAACGCCTGTTCCTTTTTGCAAGCTGCTTGTCTTTAACGCTATATCAATATATGTAGATATTATAAAAAATTAACTGACCGCTGCCTATACATGGAAGATATATGAGAAAAACTATTATTGGGGGCCTTTATCACCGCAATAGAACCCAAAACAATGACTGCTAGAATTTGTAATAAGCTTCATTTAAAATTCAATGTTTGTTTTATTTCAATGAGTTGATAATTTAAAACGTTATATCAATTTCAAGATGCGGCCGAAGTCGGGGGCACCAGCTAGTATCTACAACAACTGCAAGATACCGACGAGTCGTCTCAAATAGTATAAATAAGTATACTTAAATATTTAAAAGGTTTGAATACTCGGCCGATCTTTTTAGGGTTCTAATCGGAAACAAAAGGGAACCCTATAAGATCACTCATGCTGTTTGTTTGTTTTTCTAATCAATGACAATTTCTTCATCCAAAAAGATCTGGCCACTGAATTTAAATTCTTAACATTAAAAAAACCTAATAATCATAGATATTAGCTCTAATCCACGGCAACAACTTGGCTACGTCCGTGAAGATGACGTAATGGTTCGGATCGCATCTGAACTGGTTCTGCCTGGCGACCGATAAAGAAGCAACTCCTCGAAGGTACCAGGTGTCTCCGCTCTTGAAAACCATACCGCCGCCACTGTCGCCGTTGCACACTGATGTACCTAGGGATGTAAAAAAAACCTGGAGTTCAGTAGGGCAAGTTGAAACTCCTAAAGAAATCGTCGTCGTCATAAAAAAAAGCATGCTGTCACTGACATTCCTATTTATAAAACCAATAGTGTGCGTGGGATGGAAGACGCTTACGTTACTTTGTATAATATAATACCAGCCCTTTTTAATGTCCCACTGTTGGACACGCTTCCCCTCAATGCGAGGGGAATAGACCATCGACCAACACGCTGGCCCAATGAGGGTTGGCGGCCTTCACACATCTTTCGAGGGGTTCTCTCAGACATGCAGGTTTCCTCACGATGTTTTCCTTCACCGTTTAGCAAGTGATAATCGTGGTAGAAAATGAGATTCGCACATTAAATCCAGGTATCCCAGAGGTGCGAGCCGGAGTTTAACCTGCGATCCTCGTTACCGAGGCAAGCGTTCTACCATTTTGGCTATCACTGCTATCGTTACTATAACACTACATAAAAGGAGGTTGCTTGAGGCGTTGGTAGATTCTATGTACGATATAATCTCGGCAAAGGACCGCTGTTATGTCCCCCAGGTGATATAAACAACCATAGTCCTCAGCATCTACCATGCTAATTTCAACTATGCTGGATTATAATTTCTCCTTTAGATGAAGCCTAGCGTTTTATAGCGAGAACTTTTCCTTAATATCCTCATTGGTCTTTTTCAGTTTCGTTTATATCATTAAAGTTAACATTTGTACAATGTAATTTGTTGTTGTTAGCTGGTTCAGACAGAACCCTGTGCGTGGGTTCGATAACCGCAAGGAAAAAAAATCAAGAAATTATATTTTCGAAGACTGGGCACAGCCCACTGCATGATACAAGCTAGCTCAGTTTGCCAATATACAATTGATGTATTTGTCTGGTCGCTAATATTGACGACTCAAATGTAATAGATAGGAATATTGTTATCACCTTCAGCGTAAGTAGCGCAATAACTGTATTCCGATAAGATCCTCGCGAAGAAGGCGCTGTAGGACTTAACGCAAGTATCGGAGTCCACCACCGGCATCTTAACCAGAGTCAGCTCCTGCTTTGCAAGTCCCGAATCCTCGAAACCCCAGCCTACCAGCTGAAAACAATCAACATTAACAGCACTATGAAATTAGCAAATACTTTTCTATAAGTGGCAGTGTGTTCGAATAACATTCCACTCTATTTTAAACTTATTGGAGTAGGTAACAATAGTGAAACTTGGTAAACAGTAAGTCAAGTTATTATTAAGCTAAGCATATATAACCATAGCTAACCATATAGCCATAGTTTACGTTTTTAGACACCTTTTATGACAAATTGAACAGCCTCTACCGGGCAGTATTTAATAATTATATTACGTAGTAAAGAGATTAATAGTTAATAAGGAGAGTAAAAGTAAGTAATACTGAGTCTATGCTCAAGTGACGCTGGTAATTCCAGATAAAAATCAAACAAAGCGGACGGCTTGATGGATCTCTCTTAGCATAATTCTCTGAACATTTCCTTATAACAAACTTGTTATTTTTTATGTTGATGACTTGCTTGCGCTAATGCAGTTTTAGCGGTAAAGGGAAGATATTCCAGCCAGGCGGGTGGGATGCCTGGCGGGGCGGCCGCTATGCCCCCCGATGGTTATTGTCGGGATCTTGTATATGTTACTTGCTCCGAAAACTCTTACAGCGCGATTCAGGATTGTGACGTCAATTGTCTATTGTTCTGAATGCGTCTGCAGTGCCATCTGCGTAGCTTGTGGTGCGGTTGAAGTGGTCGCTACATAGTATACATTTGTGATTGCAGACATATTGTATGGCATGATGAACCGATCATTTAGCAACGCATAGAAATTAAAGAGAAGGGTTCTTTGATAGTATATTACGAATACTTTTAAAATAAATTCAAACTTCATACTCACCGAACCATGTTTCCCAATAATACTGCTTAAGTCCTGTAGCGTTTCAGGCCAAAGGCAGACCGGTAGGACGTGGTCTGTGTACGAGACCGACTCCTTCAGCTGAAGGATCGCGATGTCCCTATTTAGGGTGGATGCGTTGTAATTCGGATGGACCAATATATTCTCCACCTGAAATTTGAAAAGCGAAATTCGGATACTAGATACTTTAAAGTATCGAGGGGCTTTAACAGGAGAATCATGTTATAGTTCACAAACGCGATTACTTATGATTTTGACTAAATATCCATTACTACTTCTACTATCAGCCGAAAGACGTCCACTGCTGGTCATTGGCCTCCCCCAATGATTTCCACACATCACGGTCCTCCGCCACTCGCATCCACCGGCTTCCTGCGACGCGTGTGATATCATCGGTCCACCTTGTGGGGGTCCAAATATCCATTATAGTTCCCAATTTGATCAATTAGTTAAATGACTGATGAATTCTGTTCCGAACGAAACTTGTTCACAATAAAATCAGTTAATTAAAGTTGTCGAAACGAGGTATTGTTCTGAATTTCGACGGATAATGGACGATGATTCATTTTTGTATGTGGTGTAGAGTAGAATAATAAGTTGGCAACCGGTTGCAAAATATTTTTGAGAAACAAAAGACAGTCTGACAGACATCTCTTCATATTTCGTCTTTACCAAGTAGATGGGTAGGATGTGTTCCTTCATCCTTTTACTTCTCTATCGCTATCTATATTCTTAACTTATGCTACTAGACATACGACCAGGGGCTCAATTCTGCTAATTCACAAACGCTTCAGTGGAGTGTCGATAGCGTGTCGATTGAATGATTTTAGACATTTGGTAGTCTACTAGTTTTTTAAGACCAGCAGCTTTCCACTGACCAGCCATTCAACTGCCATTGAACTGTTTCGTATTCGGTACTTGAGTAGTATCAAAATAATGTAGCTAAGTAATGGTATTCTACTCGTTATCTGACGTTTCTAGCAGTCGACACACAACCATTGACACTGAAATGAGACTCCATCGAGACAACATTAAAGTTTTAGCAGAATAGCCAACCTGTCACAGTCGTAATGAAACCTCAATAGTGTGTCGCTGGAATGACAATAGTATGTCATTTTATTTAAATTACCAGAATCGGGCCCCAGGAAAATTAAACCTCACTCACGAATTTGATCTGAACTCCATCGACAGAGGTCCTCAGGTTGTTCTTTCCTAAGTACATTGTGAGAGTGTTCCTGTTGACGATTTTCGACGTGCCTGGCCTGGTGACGCAGTGGGCAGCTGTGATCGCGTGCCGATGGCTCACTAGGGTAGCACCGCATATATACTTGTTCTCTCCTGACTGCTGGCACAAAATAAAAGGTCATAGTTTTTAAAAATGTCATTAAGATCCAAATTGCAGAGCAACATTGGATGTTTTCGTGGTCTGATATACCTAATTTATTTTCAATTTATTATATCTTTAGTTTGTGTATTTAGTTTGTAATTATGTCAGTAATTTGTTACAGTTTATAAAATATAAGATGACTGAATTTTTAGGTAAATGTAAACAATAAATCCTATCTGTATATATATTTCTTATACTGTACATCGTGATGTACTTTCTATATGAAGAAAGAGTTAGTAAGTTATTATTAATCGAAACACATCAATGACCTTTACGCCTTTGGGGTTGACACTCGTCTGGCCACTGATTCTATCCAACCTAATGAAGAGAATATTTCGTATATTTCGTTTCAATTTCTCCTAATGATGATGATGATGACGAAAATATAAACGAAATAGGACAACATACTTTTTGATTTTGATATATTGCTATCTGCCAAGGATACTGTCCCTCCAACGAAGCCGCTCCATTTTCCAATACCTCTGCACGAGAGTTGTTAAAAATTACTCTACCGCATTGAACCTGGAAAAAATATAGCAAAATATAATATTAAGGTGGAAGCTCAGGTCTAGGCGCGAAATTCAAAATTTCAATGGTTTTATTTTTTTACGAAAAATTTGGACATCTTTACGATATAATTTAGTTTTTTGCGATATTAACATTCTGCATTGGATGTCTCGATGGATTTAGTTTGCTTAAAAAAATACCTAAAGCGATACAACACCATAAAGAGTGGTTTTTACAAACCTTATGGTATTGTATCGGATTAGGTATTTTTTTAAGCAAACTTAATACATTGAGACATCCAATGCAGAATGTTAATATCGCAAAAAACTAAATTACATCGTAAAGATGTCCAAATTTTTCGTAAAAAAATAAAAACCATTGAAATTTTGAATTTCGCGCCCTGACCTGAGCTTCCCCCTTAATCGGATATTTTTCTTTAAAAAGGCATTGGAGAAAAGGATCAATGATGAATGGAAATGTAAAAACTTAGTAGGTACATAAGAACTTTACAATTGGCCATTTGAGTGAAAAAGAAAAATAAGTCCTTCAAAATACAATTATGGAGAGGTCAGTCTTTGATATATATTATGCAATAGAGCATTGAAAAGCAGGAAGAGTAAGTTGTTATGTATCTACTGATGATGTAACTCAATGCAGAATCATTGATTTTTAAACAAACCGGATTCAAGATGTAGATAAGTTTGTTATACAAGTAGGTTTTTAATAATTGTAAAAGAGATCTGAGTAAGCGAGTCATCGATGTAACGCCACCAATTTATTTAGCTCCTAAAGTTATTGATTCTACTTAGCCGTGGGTTTTCCAAGAAATTTACCGTGTTTGAGTGCCGAGCATCTGATTATATCGAGCTATTATAACATTAATTTAATTAACTGAATTCGCTCACTCCCTTCATAGGTATGTACCTCTCGGTCGGCTCTGATTTTAAGCTCACTTCGTATTTTAGAACTTCTTCTTCTCTCTTTACGAATTGAAATGCGATGAAATAAAATGAATATGGCCTCACCCACAACTTAGTGGGTATTTTGCCAATGTCAAGTAATTAATAGCAATAACATATCAATAAATACAAACTATTTATAAAATCCTGAATGTGACATGAAGGTATGAAAATGACGACGTCCGTCAGGCTGGCCCAACCCCCACTATCCTAGAGACTTGTGGTGTTGTCTATTCGAATGTACTCCTCGCGAGAAGCATATGTACCGCTTTCTTTTTCAATGTACTCTCTATAATTCCGAAGAAAATCGCATGTCAAGGTGGCCGGGCCAGCCTGATGCTTTCAGCCCGGCCACCATTGAAACACAAAAACTACATTATGTACCGAGACGGTGCTACTACAAAACGAATGTACCTTTTAAGCGTAGCATATGTACCGCTTTCCGTGTCCGTATTTTAGATCAAAGTACAAATGGGCATCCTGACAAAAGCTAATAGCATAGATACAGCTTGAATACAGACGAGACGCTCGACTCCTTAAATTGCAATGTTTAATGTCAATGAATATTACGTACCTTCTTTGGACCGTAGCTACCCTTATCGATGTTACTAGGTATGTAGATTGTTGGTATACCCCCAACATATTCCCCGTCGTAATCGTCGTCATAGCTGGAAAAAAACACAGATTAAACACACATTAAATTATATTTGTCTTGTAATATCAACTATCTTATATACAATGTTTAACGAAAATAGTGTCAAATATTTTACCAGATGAATCAGTTAAGTCATATAGTTGATGTATATAATAAATTTAAATTTATTTTATAATTTTTTTAATATGTCCAATAATTTGATTTATTCCTTTGGGAATGTTATCTTTATAACCTACTGTTGGCCCTGTTAAAATATTTTACACTATTATTGTTACATCTTACAAATAAAAGAAGTCGTGTTAGTTAAGATGTTTATGATCTTTGATTTTTTGGATTTGTCTCCGCCCAAAATAGCAAAATATAGGATACATTTACTAAAGAAATAATAATAAAAATATTTGTATTTTCAAACATTCGATTTGAAAACAACATTTTGTGCAAAAAAATATTTTGTGTGTGTAACCTCCTACCTATAACCTCTAAAGATTATTTTTTAATGATTGATGAATCATGAATTCAAGGTAAATCAAAAATAATTATGGTATTGGTGATTCATTTCCTGTTAGCTAGATTTTTTTTATACGGTGTAATGATACAACTGAATAACAGTGAACTCACACATTAACATATACTTACACATCATGGGTATTATTTTTATATAATAACTAGCTGTCCCGGCAATGTTTGAATATTTATTCTGACAAATAAAAAAAATCAAAGATCATAAATACCGACCCACCCATTCTATGTTATAAATCGTGCAAGTAACACGACTTTAATTTATATATACAGAAGATATATTCTATTTACAAGATAGTATAAAGTAATATAAATGTAAAAGCTTTTGTTTGTAATTTTGAAAAACTGTTAAATTCCACGTGAGAAATTTGGTATGGAAGTATATAAATATTGAATTGATATTGAATTGAATTGAAAGAACAAGGCAATATTTGGCGGAAATCCATTGTTAAACAATTGAGGGAAGAAGGACTTGGGTATCCTCAGGACGGCTGGGCTACGAATGAGTCATTCGTAGCCCAGCCGTTCTGAGGATGAGTCATTCGTAGGCCAGCCGTCGTGAGGATGAGTCATTCGTAGCCCAGCCGTCGTGAGGATGAGTCATTCGTAGCCCAGCCGTCCTGAGGATGAGTCATTCGTAGCCCAGCCGTCCTGAGGATGAGTCATTCGTAGCCCAGCCGTACTGAGGATGTCTGTCTGAGGATGTTGCTGGCTTCTTTAATTATCGATCAACTTCTTTGGTTTACAATTGGAAAAGTTGACAAGCCGGGGGTCAGTGGTGGTTCCTTCTTCCCCCATTCGTATAGGTAAGCTGGACCGCAGGTTAATTTTAATCAAAATATCGTCAGCCAAAATGTGGTAACTACTTACATTTCACCACCGCGATGGTTATTGTATGACGGTGAATTAGAAATTCTTGTGGTCGAAGTAGTCACTATAACGAAACCGTCAGGTCCAAGGAAATACTGAGTAGAACTTGGATTACCTCTGCTGTAATATTTCATAGGTTTTTTTAAAGCCAACTTTCATACATATTTGTGAAAAAGCTACAGAAATGATGAGCACTATCTGGTGAACTTTATGCATATAAGCAAACAAATAATGGAAAATATTTATGAAGCTTTTATATACGTTGCTATAAGTAACCAATGTATATAGCTAGATAGAAATTAACTACAATGGTAAGAACGTGTTGGGAGATTCTAAATTGGGGTAGTTCTTGGTGATTGATGATTATATCAAAAATTACTCACACATTTGAAGATTTAATCGGTGTATTAGGTCTTTCATATATGAAATCATCACGAACACTTTGTACAGGAACTTGCGGTTTGCTAACAGTATCATACCTCGTATTTTCCGGTTTTATATAGAAATCGTTTCTCGAAGTCGTAGTGTCAAACTTGCTTATGAAATCGTTTCTCGAAGTCGTAGTGCTAAGCTCACTTAAGAAATCGTTTCTCGAAGTTGTATTGTTAAGCTCACTTAAGAAATCGTTTCTTAAAGTCGTAGTGCTAAGCTCACTTAAGAAATCGTTTCTCGAAGTTGTATTGTTAAGCTCACTTAAGAAATCGTTTCTCGAAGTATTAGTGTTAAGCTCACTTAAGAAATTGATTATCGAAGTTGTAGTGTTAAGCTCACTTAAGAAATCGTTTCTCGAAGTCGTGGTGTTAAACCTACTTAAATCGGATTCTGTAGTGCCACTTCTGAAATCAAGACCAGAATCCGTGGTAGGAGGAGTTGTTTCTATACTTATATTCTTTATTTCGATATTTGAACTGAAATTTTCGTTGACACTGTCGATGTTAATATTTTCAGTTCTCGTATTTGTATCAATCCGTACTGGAGGCTTGACGAAATCTACCATTGGAGTACTCCTGGTATCGCTTCTATCGGGTTGTATGACGGTATCAGGTATACCCAATGCAATTTCAGGTCTCTGTACAACAATATTGCATATCTCTTTGCCATTCAGTCTGATGGCCTTAAGAATAGGAACTTTGTTCATAGGGTTGTATTGGACAAAGAAACGGACGGGCACCGGTGGGCCAGGGTTGATCCTCGTTTCAGAGTTCTCTACTTTGAAATCGATGTTGTCTTTTGTCGAGACTTCGCCTACCCAGTTCTAAAAAATACAATGTTTTGTTTTTAAATGACATGTTGTTATTTTGTGAATAACTAGCTAGGTCTCCATCTTAACTTAAATAAAATATATTTCTCTAACAAAATTTGACCCTCAATTTAATCCCATTATTAGGAGGAATTCCAAAAGTATCTTCTTTGTGCACCACTCGGGTAGGTACTCAAGGAATTTCTAATTTATAATCCTCCAAATTTCTTATCTAGTTCCACCCATTTAGGCAGTGCGTTGTCAGTCAGCCAGTGAATATTAAGAATGTTAATAAATAGATTATGTATAACTCTCAATGATAAGTTATTTATAAATGTGGAAACCATGTAGCCATTGACTTGTAATGATATACTTAGAGTTAGTACTTTTTTGACCAGCTGCTAAAGTCTGCCTGGCCGGTCTCACATACCCATAACAACTTACTGCTCAAAAAGGTAACGGATCTTATTAAAAAGAGCAACCAAGGAGTTTCTTGCCCGTTCTTCTCCATAGGAACGGCATTTCGAACGGGTGGTAAAATTGTAGCTTAGCATTTTGTAACTATTTTGACGATTCAAAAGTACTGCGCATAATGGACTACATGAATAAAAAATAATCTGATTCTTATAGATAATCCGATTTGTGAGTAGGTACATAATTTGCTATTTGTTTTGCGATCAAACTCAGCGCATTATTTGTCTACTATTATGAATATAACAACCATTGTGCTATGGTTTCAAATAAAATTTAGGAAGGGCATGTTTTACAACTAACTTTTTTTTTCTTTAGCCTTTTTCCAATGAGCCAGACAACATTTTATGGACGATCCGTCAAATAAGTTGTGGATAGGGATGAACAGATCGTGAAACTAGTCCTTATAGCGCTTATAATACGGTACTCACCCCAAGTATATCAGCCTTAGTATCCAACACGACGTTCAGCCAGAGTCCGTGGAGTACGATATCAGTTGTCAGGTTGATGACCCCGTACCACTTGCCTGGCTCGGTCCCTCTCTGCTCGTACGTGAAGATGTGTGGGCAGGGAGACACCGGCTGCCCAGTGTTCTGGGCACTGACCACCGCTAGACCGATCAGCACGAGGGAGCAAATGGAACTAATCTGAAATGTCGGAAGCTGTTAACTTTTTTCATACCATATTCCAGACTCGGATGAATAAATAATCGAATTTCCGCTAACAACATATTAAGGTACAAAAATCCAAGCTGATTTGTGGTGAACGCGCAAATTCGCGTGTACTTAAGGTCGTAGTTTGCGTGTACTACCACTTTGTAGTGACCCTGCCTTCTGTGCTGAAGGTTCCGGATTCGAATCCTGTACTCAGACCTTTGACCATAGCTTTCCAAAACAAACGCGATGATAGAATTAAGCCGGATCATTATAAATATTTTAAGCACCTAGTCAAAGCGATGTTGCATCGCGGCAGGATAATCATACGTTTGTAAACCAGTTATGTAAACGATTTTGGGTTTTTTTTTCTCTCGTTCTCTAGCTATTCGAGACAGGACTTTGGATGTAATAACCGCTTTGTAGTTCAATGCCAACAGACCAATAGAATCCAACTATCCCACTAATATTATAAATGTGAAAGTTTGGATGGATGAATGTTTGTTACTCAATCACGCCTAAACGGCTGAACGGATCTGGATGAAATTTGGCACAGAGATATATTATAGTCTGGAATAGCACATAGGCTACCTTTTATCCCGGTAAATGTACACTTTTAGCGCAGCTAGACAATTATGGGTAAGGTACTATGGACGAAAAGCGATTCTAGAAACTAAAAATATAAAAATCCCAGTACCAATGCGTGTTATAAGAACCGGTTACCTACAGAAATATCCAAGATTAAAATAAATATGTTTTTTTTTATTTTATTTTTTTATTACATTATAGGCAAGTATTTGATCTCGATCTCACCTGATGGTAAGTGACGATGAGATCTACGATGGAGCATACTTGCCTAGGTAGGAAGGCGGCAGTAGATAGAGACGCTACATTCACAAGGCACATGCAGCGCAACTGATCTGACCCGCCATCCATGAATGGCAACACCGAACATCATGCCGGAACACGGCTAGGCCGCTTGGCGACATGCCTTTGTTCAGTGGGTGGTGACTAGCCACGGCCGAAGCCTACCACCAGTAGAGTTGTCACCTGGTTGGCACCACCCAGGGTCACGTGTAGGGTATCTCGAGGGTACTTAATTCTCCTACGGACGAAGGTGACTCGTGTGTGTATGTTACAATATATATGTACAAAAGACGGTTTTATTTATATTTTATACTAAACAATCTTCTTTGTAGTCGTACTTTGGGCATATACTATGGACTAAAATCGATCCTAGAAGCATTCAGAGTAGGTACTTACGAGAAAGCCAATTGCAAAATTAGAAAAAAAAACATCCAAGTGATAAAAAAAAATGCTGCCAGTAGTTTTACGCTCCTATATTTTACATTGGCTAAATGACTACAAAACTGTCCATTATAATTCCAACAATTATTAATTATATTACATAGATAATACATAGTATTTCATATAAATAATATTAAACGTTGAAATAACACTAATTTTACAGATTTTTTCGCGTTTATTTTATGTTTTTACGTTCCTGACGTTTCGGCTGCTTGCAGCAGCCATCTTCACGGGAGGACTCACAACATAAAATAAACGCGATAAAATCTGTGCAATTAGTTTTATTTCAATGTGCAGTATTCGCGTGAATATAACAAAAGAGTTTATATATTTAACGTGTACAAGGAAGATGAGCTAAGTATATAGGTAAAGTAACACAAATATAGCGATAGTGAATAAAACCGGTTGTATAGCACAATACCGTACCACCGACCGTGGTATTTAAAACACAAAACACTATAAATAACATCCTTGTAAATTCATTTTGACAAAACTACTTATTAATTATGTAATCACATCACATATTGAAATTAAAATTCTTACCATTTTAAACGTTATTTATTTGCACTTTCAATTTTCAATATTTCACAAATAAACGGACGGGCATCGCACCGCCTGCGCAAGAGTCTATAAAATGATAAAAGAAAAACAATTTGTGTTACAATCAAGTTTCCATCTAGAGTGAGATGGATAATCGTGAGCGTACGTGTGAGGGAGATAGGTAATTAAACATAATTATGTTTTATTGTATGTTCACACATTCTAAAAAATACCAGTACGTCAAGTGCGAGATTATTTGTAAGCTAACCGTAAACTTTAAAGTCTACGTATTTAGACGCTTTGTATCGAGAAAATACGTAGTAGAGTAGAGTAGAGTACAAGAGTAGAGTACAAAATGTCTAAATACGTAGACTATAAAGTATACGGTTGGCTTACGAATAATCTCGCACTTTGACGACGGTAGTGACCCTGCTTTCTGCGCCGAGGGTCCCGGGTTCGAAACCCGATAGTGACAAGCTTTGTGTGATGATGAATGTTTGTATTCGAGTCATGAATGTTTAATATCTATATAAGTATTAAATACTGAGTTCACCCTCTATCCATTGTACGGTACCCATAATACAAACGTTGCTTAGTCTGGGACCGTATAGTTGGTGTGTTCGTCTGGCGATATTATTATTATTATTACTCGACGTACAGGACACATCTTTTAAACATACTTTTATGTTGTTGACTATAATTGCTAGGATGTACTTTAACGGAAAAGGGAAGATCTTCCCCCAAGGTTGTTGTTGGGATCGTGTATATACTCGTATGTTACGTGCTCCGTAAACTCTCATAGCGCGTTTCAGGATTGTATGGAGAATTGCCAATTGTTCTGAATGCGTCTGCAGCGCCATCTGTGTAGCTTGTGGCGCAGTTGAAGATGTCGCTACAGTACAAGTGAATGGCCGCATAAATTTATTTAACATTAAATAATCGATAGGTATTTGTTTAATCCATGATCTTGTCTAGATGTAATGCGCTGATTGATAGGCTAATCAAGTGGTTAACAAAACATTGCGTAACTGTTGGAAAAACCGATATCCAAGCTCGTGCGTTGAACCAATGCCTCATAGGTGGTTTATCTAATGAACCTCTTGTATACGAGTACATACCTACGTATATCCGTGTCTATAAATTAAATATTAACTATCTATCAGCCGATATACACGTCCACTGCTGGACATAGGCCTCCCCCAACGACTTCCACACATCACGGTCCTCCGCCACTGGCATCCACCGGCTTCCTGCGACGCGTGTGATGTCATCAGTCCACCTTGGGGGGGCCGTCCTACACTTCATCTTAGTCGAATCGGAAGACGAAATATTAACAAAAAAATGAAAATATGATTTTCGATACCTCTGGGATTTCTGGATTTGATGTGGGAATCTAACGATGATCACTTGCTAAACGGTGAAGGAAAACATCGTGAGGAAGCCCACATGTCTCAGAGAACCCCTCGAAAGACGTGTGAAGTCCGACTGGGTAGACACGACTTTGGAGGGGTTCTCTAAGATGTTTCCTTCACCGTTTAGCAAGTGATCATCGAATTAGGTTCGCACATCAAATCTAGGAACTCCATGGGTACGAGTATATTAAAGCCATAATCCCACTGGGCCAGCGTCGTGGACTATGGCCTAATCCCCTTCGCATTGATGTGAGGCCCGTGCCCAATAGTGGAACATGAAAAGGGGTTGTTTTATTATCGTTCGAACCTGGGACCCTGGGCACAGAATGCAGGGTCACTACCAAGAGTGCGAATCAGATCGCCAGGTAAAGCGACACGATGTCTGAAGAGGGAAAGTAAAAAAAATGCAAAGTCATACATAATATTTGTTTCATTCAAATCTTAATAGGCAAAATATCACCAAGGATAATTGCCTCCACAGGTGACAGGAGGGCTGGGCTCTTTCCTCGCTCAAAAAATTAGTTTGATTATACAGCGAGGAACTGCAGCCAGCGTTCTTGCCACCATTCCACGCGGACATGGTCTTTTTGATACATAGTTTGTCTTCATACTATTTTTAAGTTTTTTTTTTTTCCTATTTAGTTTAACTGTAATCGTGAGAGACGCCATTTTCATATCATCATGTCACATCCATTATTTTATATATACCTACCTAATGTGTATTTATTGAATGTGTTATTGCTATTAATTACTTGACATTGGCAAAATACCCGCTAAGTTGTGGGTGCGGCCATATTCATATCCATTTTATTTCATCACATCTCATTTCGTAAGGAAAGAAGAACTGTAATCGTACATTTTAATTCAATAAACATGTTCTTTTTTTTAATGTTTTCATGTGACCGTGGCCTTGTGTCACGTGCTATCCGGCACGACCTCCCCCTCGAACTCCCAGCAGGTGATAGTGTGCATGTCCCTGGTGTACATCTCAGCTCGCACCAGCGTGCGCCCGTACTCGGCGACACTCGACACCGAGTGTCTAATCTCGTCGATATTTATATTCTCAAAGTGGTTGAGAGCCTGAAAAATTAAAGGTAGATTCAGAATGTGCATACCTTTAAACCTATGCTTCTTAAGCGCACGTGGAGAGATCCCTCTGACAATAATAATAATTCCAGGCCTTTTTTATTGTCCCACTGCTGGGCACGGGCCTCCCCTCAATGCGAGGAGGGATTAGGCCATAGTCCACCACACTGGCCCAGTGCGGGTTGGCGGACTTCACACATCTTTCGAGGGGTTCTCTTAGACATGCAGGTTTCCTCACGATTTTTTCCTTCACCGTACGCTCCACCTCTGACAATAAGTAATGAATAACGAATGTGGGTATAATTTCCAGTCTAACGATTCTAAAGCAAAGGTGAATCTAATTTTAAGACTTCATGAATTGTTAAAGCTTACCTTAGGCATCACACATTCTTTACGATTAAACGCAATGCCAAAGAAGGTCATCACGACTGGCAAAAACAGTCCGTGGCACGGCAGGTTGTTCATCAGGTAGTTGATCTTCCATTTGCCATTGTCCCACGCAAAACTCTTTACTCGGATCTGTGGGTCAGGAATTAAGATGAAGGAGATTGTAGGCTCACTGCTTGCTGACCATCATACTAAATGTTCATTAATACATGTACATCAAGTGCAAGGTTATGCGTAAGCAAACCGTATACTTTATAGTCTACCCCTTAAGGGGGAAGCTCAGGGTCAGGGCGCGAAATTCAAAATGTCAATGGTTTTTATTTTTTTACGAAAAATTTGGACATCTTTACGATGTAATTTAGTGTTTTGCGATATTAGCATTCTGTATTGGATGTCTCGATGTATTAAGTTTGCTTAAAAAAGAACCTAATCCGATACAATACCATGAAGTTAGTAAAAGTAGCGGTTTTTACCAATCTTATGGTATTGTATCGGATTAGGTACTTCTTTAAGCAAATTTAATACATCCAAACATTCAATACAAAATGTTAATATCGCAAAACACTAAATTACATCGTATAGATGTCCAATTTTTTCGTAAAAAAATAAAAACCATTGACATTTTGAATTTCGCGCCCTGACCCTGAGCTTCCCCCTTAAATTTATAGAAAGTTATAATGCCATTATAACGCACTTTTTCCGTTGAAAAGTACGTTAAAATGCTATTATAATTCATTTTAACTGTCAATAAATTTGGGGTGTACGTATTTTGACATTTACTATGGAGATTTGAAAGTTGTAGTGATTGTTCTTAAAAGTTGTAGCGGAAATTTGGCAATGCCAAGAAATTAAAAGCAATAACACATTAATATAATAATAATACCAGCTCTTTTAATGTCCCACTGTTGGGCACGAACCTCCCCCCAATGCGAGGGGGATTAGGCCATAGTCCACCACGCTGGCCCAGTGTGAATGTGTGGATTGGCGGACTTCACAAATCTTTCGAGAGGTTTTTTCAGACATGCAGGTTTCTTTGCGATGTTTTCCTCCACCGTGTAGCAAATGATAATCATGGTCAAAAATTAGATTCGCACATGAAATCCCAGATGTGCGAGCCGGGGTTTGAACTTTGTTCTTTACGAAATGAAATGCTCACGGAGATCCTATCGCGTGTGGTTTTCAAAATATGACATTTATCTGCTTTCTGATCGCTAATTTAGTGTACCTACCTATCTACAAACAATACTGGGTTTTTTTATTCATACCATGATATTCCTAGTGTCACTAGTCACATTAAGGTTGCCACGTAACAAAAACTTCTTTGTCGTAGTGTTGTACACCTCCATGTCCACGAGCACAGTCGGATTCTTCATGGCCTTATATGTCCAAGTCTTGCATGCGTCAACCCTGAATACGTAACTTTTGAAGGGTCCCTAAAACAAAAGTATACGGTTTATTGGATTCTTTATAGATCACAAAGAAAAATAGATCACAGATAATATAGACAAATCGAAACATAGACGGAACGGCAGATAGAATCGATACATCAATTGACTAGTAGTGATTAGTGCTGTCCTCTGTACGTCAAGTGCGAGATTATTCGTAAGCTAACCGTATACTTTATAGTCTACCGAATTGAGACATTTTGTATGCAGAATTGAAAGTTTTAAATACCGTCCGCTAGAGGCGCTTTTCAATTCTCCATACAAAGTGTCTAAATACGGTAGACTATAAAGTATATGGTTAGTTTAAGAATAATCGCGCACTTGACCAGGTACAGGCCTGACCCACAAATAGTGAGTATTTTGCCGTTAACAGACGTAAGGCCCATGCGATATTGACAGCGCTCGGAAATGTCAACGCAATCGTTCGCCTCGGCCGATCAAATTTCGAGGACACTCAGTCAGTCTGGACTCGCCTACTGACGTCCGCATTTTCCGAGCGCCAGGTCTATCACAATGTCAAACACTCACAAACTTAAGCGCCCCATATCCTTGCAACCACACGAATCCCAAAACGAATAATGTTAAAATATTGCGGCTTGTATAAATTAGACACATATTTTTTACGTGCTCATGCGCACGAATAAACTAAGCACTAACAAACTATAAATGTTCTATCATAAATAGTACATAGGCTTGTTATAAATACATTAAACAAATGATTTTCCGATGGCGGATAATCAAACAATATCACGGGCCGTTGTGTTCCGGAAATACATAATAGTTTATTTTTAGCGTATAATAGTGTATGTTTTCTAATGTATTAACGGTTACTAAATTGGTTGTGGTTTGGTTCCTGACATAAATCATACCTGTGAGTGCACAAATAACATAAAAGCTTGGGGGGTTGCAAATGAAAAAAACAGCCATTTTTATTTTAAATTGTACAATATCTCATTGTTTATATTTATTTTGTCCCAGTGGCGCAACAAGCGTCTCAAACTCCCAGCAGAAAACGGTGCCGGCCTGGGTATAGAACTCGTTCCTCCACATGATCCTGCCGTACTCCTGGGTCGAAGAGAAGAAGTGCTGGGTGCGGTTGGTGTCCACGTTATCAAAAGCATACTTGCCCTGGGAATACAATTAGAGTAAGTGGTAGAAAAAAAAATCGATTCTATCTATTAGGCTATAGTCCACACGCTGGCCCAGTAAATAAAAAAATGCCAAATTCGGTCTCAGTATGTAAAACAAGGTCCCCTACGATTTTTCTTAAATGTATGTTGGTAACAACATTTATTTTTTAAATTGACGTTTCAATATTTTGACGTCACAAAATGATTACGAATGCGCTTCAGAAGCGCAGGTATACAGGGTAGTATGCCCTTTCTGAATCACGCTGTAGATACCTTGAAGAATATGCAGTTCTTCTGATCGTACTTGGCGCCGGTCGCGGCGGCGATGACCGGCATGAACACGCTGTTGCAGCCCATGTTGTTCATCAGATACACCAGCTTCCACTTGCCGTGCTCCCAGAAGAAGCCTTTCGCTTTTATCTGGGAACATGATTATGTAGATATACAACACACACCCACACACATTAAGTCAGTGCCTCCGTAGAGATACCAAGCCTATGAGTAGTGGGTGAGTTGGACACACACCACACACACACCACACACACACCACACACACACACACACACACACACGCGCGCGCGCGCACATACACAGTAACACATACACCAACTTAGTTTTGTGAATTAAGTGTGAATTCATATCGGAATAGTAGTTTTTTTGGATTTTTCCCTAGTCTAGGTTTTACTGGGATCGTCCCTAATTCATTGTATGCTAGCCATAATACAAGCGTTGCTTACAAACCTGATTCAGAGTGTTACAAACATTTGAAAAACAATAGCAAAATCGATTAAGAAGTTCTCAAGTGATTCGCATACCGACACACAGCATTTAATGTAAGCAAAAACGCCTATTAGTACCTGTGGGTTCCACGTACTTTGGACGAATCATCAATTATCTTACCTTTTTATTTCTACAATCTCGTAGTATAGTCACGTTCCCTCTCAACAGATTGGTTTTGGTGCTAGTGTTGTACATCTCCGCGTGAAAGATGATTGGCGGATTTTTATCCAACGGTTGCGTTGGTTTCTTGCACTCAGCGGCTCTCACCATGGAAGACTCGAAAGGGCCCTGGTATATAGAACATGGATACATTATAATTGTGATACATCATTATTATTATTTGTGGTAACTAACAGATTCAGAACGTGGAAGATGACAGAGTAGGGGAGAGGAGGAGGGAGGAGTAGGAGGAGGGAGGAGGTGGGAGGAGGAGGAAGGAGGAGGGAGGAGGAGGAGAGGTGATGAAGTTTTAGACACCATAGTGTGTTCAGTTCGTTGAAACCGATATAATAAAATAATAGTCCTCCTGACCGAATTTTGGTCATGTCGGCCAATCTCAACGGCGGCGTGTAGCCATCTTCGTAGGACATATTAAATTGCACAAATGTGTGCGCAAGCACCGGTGCACTCCCTACTCCCTTACTCTCATAGTGCGACGAAACAGCAATCCAACACGATTAAAAAGAGAGTACTTATATGTTGGAAATGCCATGTCATTTATAGAAATACATGGTATTGTTTAAAAAAACTACTTGCAGATCTCGAAGCGGCAGACGGTAGCGCCAAAGCCAATCCAATTAAATCAAACACACCAAACATTAAAATTAAATGCTTCATATTGTAACAGACACAACTTGATACACGCAATATTACTCACGAAACTAGCTCTACATTACATGGTGGTAAAATAAAGTAAAGCTTAAGATACACTGGCGACAGCAGTAAAGTTTTTGCGGTCGAGTCACCTTCGTCCGTAGGAGTATTAAGTACCCTCAAGATACCCTACACGTGACCCTGGGTGGTGCCAACCAGGTGACAACTCTACTGGTGGTAGGCTTCGGCCGTGGTTAGTCACCACCCACTGAACAAAGCCATGTCGCCAAGCGGCCTGGCCGTGTTCCGGGATGATGTTCGGTGTTGCCATTCATGGATGGCGGGTCAGATCAGTTGCGCTGCATGTGCCTAGTGAATGTAGCGTCTCGATCTACTGCCGCCTTCCTACCTAGGCAAGTATGCTCCATCGTAGATCTCATCGTCACTTACCATCAGGTGAGATCGAGATCAAATACTTGCCTATAATGTAGTAAAAAAAAAAAAAAAAGTAACATATTTTAGGCGTTTTATTTTCGACCCACTCAATGGTCGAGTAGTTTATGTCTGGGGTCGCCTTGAGCTCGCACGCTTAAGGCGCGATTTAGAACCACTTCGATAAGACCCCCGATTTGCGCGGCCCAATTTTACGCACAAACAAGGATGTATAAACTTTTGGTGTGTTAACGCCCAATGCAGCTGACATGACACATAATGAATCAGAATCAGAATCAGAATATTTTTTATTCACGTAGACCATTATTGTACAGTGCTTATGAATCGTCAAATTACAAAAATATTATGCTACTGCTTTACCACCCGTTCGGAATGCCGTTCCTATGGAGAAGAACGGGCAAGAAACTCCATGGTTGCTCTTTTTTTAAAATAGATCTTTTACATTTTTGAGCAATACATTGTTATAGGTATGTGAGAACAATGTAGGAACGGCTAATCAAACTTTAGCAGCAGGTCAAAAAAAAAAAAAAAAAAAAAATGGAATATTATACTCCTTGTGCTCATAGTAGAGTTAGTACTTTTTTGACCAGCTGCTAAAGTCTGCTTATCCGTTCCTACATATTGTTCCCATATACCCATAACAATGTACTGCTCATAAATGTAATGGATCTATTTAAAAAGAGCAACCATGGAGTTTCTTGCCCGTTCTTCTCAATAGGAACGGCATTCCGAACGGGTGGTAAAGTTGCAGCTTAGTATTTTGTAACTATTTTGACGATTCATAAGTACTGCACTTAATGGTTTACTTTACATGAATAAAAAAATATTCTGATTCTGATTCTTAAATAAATTGTTTTCTATTTCTGGTTCATCCTCATAATACAAACTAACCACACAATTGGCGTTTTTATCTGTGGTGTCTTACTTATTTCAGCATCTTATGTGAATAACTCTTTACGTTCAATTAAAACGGCATTAAAATTGACACAAAACATTAGTTTTTGATTAAATGAAGAAATTATATATGAATTAGTTATAGGCAGATATAAATAAAGCCCGGATCTGTGAAACATATTCAACTCTAATTACATGTAATTGTTTCCGGCGCCCATTATTTGTACAATGTACATGTACAATGCATTGATATGATATATAATGACACCATGACAGATTATGGGTACACCACTGTTATATCTATACCATCTATACTATATATAATATTATAAATGTGAAAGTTTGGATGGATAGATGGATGGATGGATGTTTGTTACTCAATCATGCAAGAACGGCTTAACGGATCTGGATGAAATTTGGCACTGAGATGGATTATAGTCTGGAATAGCACATGGCTACTTTTTATCCCAGTAAAATGTATAGTTCTCGTTGGATAGATTTGTTTTAATTTTTCATAGCGCAAAGGATCGACATGATTTTTTGCGCGGATAACACCGCGGGGCGCAGCTAGTTGTTATATATTTTTGGGCCATGTGACACAGACTTGAAATCTAAATAACAATATCGCCAGACGAACACCCACAGTACGGTCCCAAACTAAGAAACGCTTGTAGGTATTATGATGGGTACCCTAACTGGGGCTACACCATTACGTCAAGCATAATCCTTTTTACGTACCGTTTCGGTAACGTAACGTCTTCCATCCCTTTCACACCACAGATTTCATACATAAGTATGAAAGTGACAGCATATTTTCGTGATGACGTGACGTGTTAATATTATAGATAAAAAACTTCCATGACTGGGGTACTAACATTCGTGCTCATCATAGATTGCCCATACCGGCTTCGAACCCGGGACCCTCAGACGACTACCGGGTACACTACCAACTGCGCCAATCGGGTCGTGAAATCTATCTTAAGATCAAAGATTGTTTTACCAACTATTCTGTCAATAAAGATTTTTGTAACGTAATGTTATGTCATAGAGAACCCCTCGAAGGACGTGTGAAATCCGCCAACCCGCACTGAGCCATCGTGGTGGACAACGGCCTAATCCCCCTCGCATTAAGCGGAGGCCCGTGCCCAACCGTTGGACATTAAACGGGTATTATTATTTAATGTTAAACTATGTTTGAAATGATTTAAAGACTACTGCTTTAATTATTGGCAAACCACCTTGGCAAAATCTCTATCATGCTGATTAAAATAATCTCTAGTTCCCAATAAAGCGTGGTCACCCTACATGGCGAGATAGACAGGATACCTTCCTCGTTGTTGACAGCGCACCGGGATTTGCTGACGCAAATTCAACTCTACTTACCTTAGAACAGACAAACACAGACATTGTATCCTCCATTCAGTTTGTTAATTGCAATTTCGTGGGTCGGAGGGCACGTAAAGCGGTCGGTACTGCGTCTGATCTCTCTCCGGTCGTGTCGGATTGTCGTCCTATCGGACTATGAGAGTGAAGAAGAGAGACCACACCTGTGCTTGCGCACACGCTTGTGAACTATAATACCTCCTGCGTGTTTGGTTTAAATATTGCGAAAATTCGCGGATGGTTAAATATGGCAGCTGATAACATATTTAACCAATACTGTTAAGGCGTTTTGCGAATCGGTTACCTATTATCGTATTTTTTTTTAATTTTTAACTCATTCAAAAACAATAATTATATTACAGGACACGCCATTTTCATATCATCATGTCATATCCATTATTTTATTTATAATGTGTATTTATTGAATGTTTTATTGCTATTAATTACTTGACATTGGCAAAATACCCGCTAAGTTGTGGGTGTGGTGAGGCCATTTGCATATCCATTTTATTTCATCGTAAAAAAAAAGAAGAATTATATTACAATACTGTGCCTATTTAGTATGTATGATTTTGGATTATTACATTTAGCCAAGTTAGTAGAACGCTTCACCTCTGGGATTTCTGGATTTCATGTGCGAATCGAGAGAATTTAGAAGAGAAAAGATTAGCGGATTTTCATTTTTGTCGCCAACATAATTTTAATAAGGATCTTTTTGAAACAAAACCATAACCTCTAGTATACGTGTGTCATAATATATGTCATCTTTTGAAGTTGTACAAGATTCTGGATTTGGTTCGACGAGATTGGCAACGAAGTTTTTCTAATACTTCCTTGGTTATTTGGTTTTATTTTTAGATTGATATTTTCATATTATACGTTAGCTATGCCGAAGAGTGTGACAGAGGACTACACCAGATCAAGCGAGAAACCTAGGAGCACCAGCAGTGGGTCAGGGGGGCAGGTGATAATCATCACTAAATTACAAATAATAATATCACCAGACGAGCACACCAATTGTACGGTCCCACACTAAGCAACGCTTTTATTATGGATACCGTACACTGGACTGAGGGCGAACTCAGTATATAATAATTATATAGATATGAAACATCCATGACTCGGGTACAAACATTCATTCTGATCACACAAAGATTGTTCCTACCAGGATTCGAACCCGGGACCCTAAGCGCATAAAGCAGGATCACTACCAACTGCGCTAATCAGGTCGTCAGTCGTCAGATATGTTACCTATAAAGGGGCAAAGGGACTTTTTGGGCGGGAAGTTGAACCGTGAAGTTGCCTTTTTAGTTTTTATTTTTCAAAAAATGTGTTTTCTTGATATATCATGTGTAATATTAGTGGGATAGTAACCATTGTGTGTTCATAAACGTGCGCGAGTGAAGGAAATTGAAATAAAATAGTATAACTTGACTTTTCAAGCTCTCCCGAGATGTCCGGTACACATTGAGTATTACTGAGAAGCTTTACTGATAGGGGTAGCGGTTTCATTTCGTCATCATCATCATATCACTATCATCAGGGGTACTTCCACAGATCACGAGAGATATGCCGTGCGATTCAAAATGTATGGGAACTCGCTGTCTCCGTTTTGTTTCCCACCACTCGCTAAAACCAACCAATACGAAGTCTCTTCGGTGCGTGCTGCGTCGTCGCCGTATACAGCGGCCGTACCACGCGACGCACCAGTTTATTCAAAGTATCGTTAGACGATCTATCCATTGCCTCGTACATTCACTCAGTAGCGAACATAGGTGGTACTTAAAGAGCCATGTATTTTGTACAAAAATAAAAAAGTCGTTGTGCTACATGAAAACTAAAATAACATAATAAAGGCATTAAATATTTTTTGATTTGTTGTTTTTAATGATTTTAAAGACGAATAAATAAAATACTTAATACTGGCTGGTGAAATGAGATTCCATCTTTCGCGTAGTTCACTTTGCTGCTAGTATTTTAGCACACAACCACGGAATAACACGGCATTTAAAAAAAAAGTTAGAGCTCCGATACCGACGTGCAGTTGCAGTCGACTGACGGCGAAAACTCTATGTTAGCGTAATTTTGGCATAAGGTGAGCGCAAGCCCACCGCTTTCATAACATATCTCCTCTAATATATCTGTGGGTACTTCTATTCAAATCGACACTGGAGCTAGCTTACTCGACACTGGTAAAATTGCACTGTTTTGTAGCCGATTGCCTACCAAAAAAAAGAAGAAGAAAGAGCAAAGTTCAAGTATGTTTATGGTTCCTCTCCTATCGAATTAATGTAATATAATAAGTATATCACGTAAGAAACACCATTAATGGTATTGCCTCATAATATATCTCAAAGAATAGCCCTCGAAATAAACGCTAATCAAATTACGGAGCAAATTTTCTAAAAGGCATCAAATCACCTTTCTCAAAGTTGATTGGAAACTTCTTTAGCAGAAAACTCTCCGGTAACTCTCATAGCGCGTTTCAGGATTGTATGGAGAATCGTCATTTGATCTGAACGTCGTCTGCAACGCCATCTGTGTTGTGGCGAGGTTGAAGAGGTCGCTACACTTCTATAAGTTTGCGTGTCAGTCCACCGCTAAGAAATGAAATCACTGCTAGTGAATTATAGAACAACCAATCTATTCCGTGCCCCCACTACTTACCCCTTATTCTGCACAGCATATTGTGTATAGACTAAACAAACCGGTGATTCCGTATTTATCGTATGATATTTATTGAGCGGCCGAGAGGCTGCGCGGGAATGGCCGCCGGCCGGCGGGCGGCGGCGATCCGAATATTGGGATAAATATTGAGCAACCCCTGGGAATATTGGTACCAATGATACACTACGCAATATCGAGTTAATGATTATGTTTGATATGAACAATGGCTTAGTGGAAGTAGGTCTGACTGTTGAAATAAAACTAATTTTGCGGATTTTATCGCGTTTATTTTGTGTTTTTACGTTCTTGACGTTTCGGCTGCTTTACAGCAACCATGGTCACGGGAGGACTGAGGTGTTAGACGTCCTAGTGTCTTAGTTTGAACCGGGGTCATATTTAGTTGTTCCTTGCGGAAATAAGGATGTTTTTTGGATTTTTTTATTTAAATGGCCTCTCGTATCCTATGTTAAACTTACATCCATCCTTGGTGGGTCACTAAAATGCTTTTTCTCGCTCACTCTTCGCTCAGATTACATTTTACATATTTTTTCATAAGTTGTTCTAAGCCACAGAACGTACTGCAGATAATATATGAGGTCCAATCAATAAACATTCTCCATCTCTTAGTCATGTAACGCGTGATCACCTTCCATCCTGCTCACACACGTGGTAGAGTTTGTAAACTTTCCAATAACTCTTTCACTGGTACGAAGCTACATTATCCCTGGGTACTAGAGGCTCTTTTTATAGAGGTACCACGAGCAAAGTCACGGGCAGAAATTAGTATTTCATTAACCAGAATGACAGTTACAGTGCTTTCTCGATGATCCCACAGGTGCCACTGCACTTTATGATCCACAAGCCCGGTTGCCACGTCGAGAGCTGCTGCGGCGTCTGCAACCTGTTCCCGGGGGTACTCCTCATCGCTTTCTGCCAGGTGCTGGTTGGATCCGTACTCCTGACGTTGATTCTGACGCATGGCGCGCAGTACGATGAAATGCATAAAACTCCAGCTACTCAGTGTAAGTTGCTAGTCCGTCTGACTCTTGCGAGCAGGGTTCCCAGATTGGGCATTTTTTCGCAATTCTGGGTAAAAATTTGGCTCTTGAAGAAATGAAATACTTGGAGAAAAATTTGGAGAAATGCTAAATATAATGTAGATTTTTTTAAGTTTCGTAGTCTAACCGTAGGCTTTAACCGAATCCATTTATATTTATGTATTTGAGTAAATTTAACAAACGCACCCCATTTAAAACAGTTCACTGGGTCGTTTCATTCTACACAAAATGAACATATTCTATTATTCATTCTTTTGACTCGCTCACTAATTTTTTTGTTAGGTTATTCTGCTGTTTCAGTTTAGAAATTAGAACAGTATTTTGAAGAAAAAATAAAAAGGCAAAAACTTAATAATAACCATTAGGCTAATTATTCGATGTTATTAACTTTTTGGCTCTGGGTAAAGCTTAAGCAAGTCGTATCATTTTGGATAAATATAATTTCAAATTTGGGTAGAAATAGAAAATAACATCTGGCAACCCTGCTCGCAAGGGTGAGCGATAAGTGAATACGCAGCTAATGATTTGTTGTTCTGTCAGTTACCAGCGCAGCAACGGGCGTCGTGCTGAGCGGCATCACCGGCGCAGGAGTGCTGCTCATCGTCGTGGCCCTCACTGAGAACTGTAGAGCCATGCTGGTAATAATAATAATATAACTGACGATCACTAACGGTACGGTCCCGAATTAAGGAACACTTGTGTTATGGGTACCGAACAATGGATAGCATCCCGGTATATTAATTATTATAATAAATAAACACTTGTATATATAATAACTCTTAACACTTGTATAGGTACCGAACAACGGAAAAGATCCCGGTATATAATAACTTAATTATTATATTAAACATCCATGACTCGGATACAAACATTCATGCTCATCACACAAATCTTGTCGCTACCAGGATTATATATATAAACTATAATCTATCTCTGTGCCAAATTTCATCTAGATCCGTACAGCCATTCTGGCTTGTTTGAGTAACAAACATCCATCCATCCATCCAAACTTTCACATTTATAATATTAGTGGGATTGAATAATGTACTTAATACAGCATGAATTTCAGCTTCATGCCAAGCGAGTCACCACAATACGAGCTTCAGCTAACAGCGGTTGCACTGTTTCTGACTCGCTGGCTCTACACGAGCTTCCATTTGATTCACGCCGTAGTGCGTCACTATATTAATCGAATAGAGGTTTATAAAGTTTAACGCATTGATTAATATAATCAAGGAATATTTCAATAATGTATTGACAAACCTTATCCAAAACTTATATGATAAAGTTTGGAGAAAACAGCCTCTGGATAGGTTTATTGAGCACATTATGAAATAGGTATTTTAATCGATTATGTTATCGACAAATTATATGTACATAGAAAAAAAATTACAATCCTTAACTTTTTTCCTTCTTTTGCAAACCACGTTTGTACTGGCAAGGTTAGGTATATATGTTTAAAACAAAAAATCTAAAGAAGGATAATAAATAGGAATCCCACATTTTTTGCTCAAACTCTGACAAATATAAAAACTAAAATCTCGTCTTTGGTTTCGGTTAATAACCACTAGGCATTCACTGTTATCTGAATTAATTAATTTTAAAAGTGCCATCAAAGTGTTTAATTTAAATTAATTAACGGTGACTGATGCTGATAGACGGAAATAATTTAAATGGTTGCCATTTTCATATTATTGTGGAGTTCTAAACGGAGCCCTATTATTGGATTAGCCAACTTTGTTTATCCATCTGTCTGTATGTCAGAGTCATCTAACTTCCCAACATAATGAGATAAAGACTTGAAACATACACTTAATTATGATAACCATTAAAATTTTATTGTTAATCTGTGTTTACTAGGTATATCTACTGGTGGCAAGTATAGTGTGGATGGGGCTTATATCTTTAGCCGCTACCAAGATCACTAGAGCCTGCGCCAGATTCAAGGATGGTATGTTGAATACGGTTTGAAATTCGAATGACAATTGACACGAAAAATAATATTCACATTATTCAATATTCTGTGGCACTGTAAAAAAAACACAGCCCAAAACATACGCTTTACATAGGACTGTCTATTTACATAAATTTACTACATTTAGGCATTGCTCTCGTACTATTGGTTTCCAATATGCTTGGACTTGTTACTATACTGGACAGCACACTCTGGATTGACCAACAACAATCACTTTTTTATTAAATACCTAGCTGATTAATCCTTGCACAGAATTATTCGGAAAGGGTATTCTAACCGTTAAACTGAGCTTCTTTACCGCATTTTTAATTACGTGAAGTCAGTATTTGTAACATGTCAATTAAAAAAAAATTTACGCAAAAAATCACAATTATTGTCTATGGTTGGTTTTTTTTAAATTGATGACATTTCGAAATTCTGTTTTCAAATAGTGTTTATAAATGCGCTAAAGAAGCCCAGGTTCAAAGCTACCTATTCTGAATCACCTGTATAATTCAGAGTGCACAGTCCTATAAACATTGTTATGTTCACGACAAAATGTAATTGGGTTATGCCTGCGCGTGGAACAAATGCTTGGAACCTCTAGATTTCCGAACCCGATGTAAAAATAAAGGGAACGACATCGTACGAAACAGACCCGACACTAATATAAATGTATTCTAGGTTAGGGTTGCCAAAAATCATTTACCAAATTTATTTATTGTAACTAAATTTGTCATTGACGGGCTCTTGCTCTTCAGTGGGAAATTAAAAAGGGCTAGTATTATTAAGTAACAGTTTAATAATTTCCGCCAAAACAAACGATTATTGACACTGCTTTGACATATTTTGGAAGTCACGCGTGGTTCTTGAGTTATAAATGGTGTAACTACAACGACTTTGTTTTATATACACTATAAAGAATACTTAAGCAAAATAATGTCAGATTCGTTATTATAAAGTATGATTGGCAACCCTAACTCTGAAGGCGCCAATGAATGCATGAAAAGATTTTCTTTCTTCTTCAGGTAGGTACGTTTGTATGCGCATTTTACACTTTATATTACATGGGCAATACACATGTGCGTGTTGTAACAAACCGGGATATCTACTTGAACATACGAGAATGCGTGCAGCACTTTATCATATAAAAAAATAACCCTTAAGCCCGGCCGAAAAGTCAACTGGATATTTTATGAATGAATGGTTAATATCCCACAAAAAAATACATTTTAAAATTCAAGCAAACACATATTTTTTTTCGAAAATAAATAACAAACATGATAACCTTTTTCTCCGAAAACCCCAAAAAACACGGAAAGAAAACACACATTATTTATCAAAGAAACACATTTTTCTTTAAATAAAACGAAATTGACAACTTCACAGTGAAACTTCCCGCCAAAATGTCAAATAACATGTTTTTTAACCTGGTCTTCTCCTTTCAGCGCCCAAAATAAAAGACGATCAGCATAGACTAGCCAACCTAGCTTGCGTCAGTGGACTCTTCACATTCCTCGGTGCTGGTAAGGGAATATCTAGTCTATGGTCAATGTTTAAAAAAATATCGTGTATCTACCTAGATGTGTTAGTATTTGGTAAAATTTCTAATAGGCTATTTGACTACGTTTGAAAAATTATCTTAAAGTCTTTATTAGTTTAATTCCAGTATTTTCCATAAAATACAATGATACAGTTTAAATAAATAAAAAATACCGCCAACACGCGGCTGCGTCACGTGACCCTTGTGAAAAAAAATGGCTGAAACACAAAACCCCAAATATTACCAAACTCGTATTGACAAACTGATACTTATTACGACGGTGTGACGACACAACGCACCAACCAACAATTCAGAGCGTTTTTGATCACGTGACCGAATAAAAAAAATATGATTTTAAAGAAAATAATCCATATTTTTGCAGAAAAATTAAGTCTAATATTTATATATCTTTTAGGATGGCCACAATTTAAAGCTTATTTTTAATACAGTGAACCCTATTATGATTATTTGCGTAATGTCTATCAGGTATCCCTATGTAGTAACATGGTACCGAGCAGTGCATTAAACTGATTAGGTGAGTACATTGAATGCACCAGCAGCGTGCCGCCGCACCGCCTCTTCCCACCTCGGCCCGCCTCGTCCCACCTCGTCCCACCTCGTCCCACTTAGTCCCACCTCGTCCTACCTCATATCACAGATTACTGGGATATTCCTGTTATTCAAATTAAAATCAAACCCATTGATGTGCATTAAGCCTAAGAGCCCAAACACTCCGGATAGCTCTTTCCTCCTACCTACCTATTCTTTCTTTTTTATTCTGTGTCCGTGCGTTCCGTTCTGCGTTTCTGTGCACTATAATATTAGATGGGATTCATAACATTTTGCATTTCTAAACGATAATAATCCCATTTAAAACTGGCCATAATTTACCAAAAACAATATATATAAAGCCATTTGATGATTTAAAAAAAACTGTATTTATTCATAAAGTTTTTAAGGCATTTAAATCTTTTTTTGTATTAATCTGCCAGTACTTATGAAAAATATAATTAAGATGGGTTTAAAAATAAGAATGAGATTGTTAGAGCGTAGAATGGCGCTTCTACCTACTTTCCGTTTGAAATGCTGAACAAAATGGCGTCCTTGATAATGATTTCCTTATTTTACATGATGTTTTAGTTAAACAAATGGGGGACGAGGAACCCACCACTGACCCTCGGCTTGTCAACTTTTCGAATTATAAACCAAACAATTTAATCGATTTAACAACTAACTCCTGTAGGATGTCAGTCGAGAAACTGTCTGTCACGAGTGTCGGGGCCCCAATTAATATGCAATGTTTTGTACCTACTTTTATCTTTTCATGAAGTTAACATAAATAATTATTCTATTATGATGAATTAAATAATTAATTATACAAAAGTAAATGCTTTGATGGCCATTTTAACGTGAAAAAGGTGGCAATCTTTCAGCCATCGCAATACGCCCGCTGTCAACACCAACCTTAACTGAATCGAATGAATGAAGTGAACGAATGGTTTCTAATTATAAATTGTTGTTCAATTATATATTATTTAGAGCACAATTTCAAGCAGGCTCACTACAATAATATTTTAACCCTTAGTAGCCTGATTTACGAAAGTGATTTATTTTTAATATTACTGTGTTTAATGTTACTGTATAATTGATAGAACTAGGCGATACTTGGCGGAAATCCATTGTTATCGTCTAGAGGCGAAACACGTCTCGAATACTTTTATAGATTCGCTTAGTGTCGCGGAGAATTGCATTTTATTTGAGGTCCCGTCACTCGTGATAGATAGTTTCTCGATCAAACTTGTTTGGTTTATAATCGAAGAAGTTGACAAGCCGAGGGTCAGTGGTGGGTCCTCTTTCCCCATAGGTTAATGTTACTGTGTTTAATAATAATGACATTTGATTTTTTTTAAAATTTCGTTGGAAAGAATATTATACAACAGTAAAATACGTACAGCCAACCTATAAAAAAAAACTAATAGTAATGTGAACATTCGGTTTAAAAGATTGGTATCAAAATTGAAACTCTAGGCTAATAAGGGTTAAATACACTTTTTATTGTTTCAGTGTTCTATTTCTTTTCAATCGTCGTCGTGTTCAGCTTTTACCATTTTCGCTACGTCCGAAGAGCTATCCTGCTGCACGAGAATGAATGCGAATGAGAACTCTTGACATTCATTCGAAGATCGTAAAGATACTTAGTAAAAGTTTTTTTTTTTAATTAATATTTTAATAAACGTATTTTTCGTTTCATAATGCATTGGGATTAAAATAGAAAAAAGCGTTATTCCTTAATGGAGTAAATCGTTTTTGGAGCGTTGATAATGTATTATTTATTCTATTTCTCTCTTCTAACAATATAAAACTGTAATTATTACTTATATATATTTATTTATTTATTTATACTATAACTATACTTTTTATCTATTTAGTGTTATTTTCCTGCTTTTCCGATCCTACAACATTCCTTTTTCCAAATTCTACATTCCGATTCCCTAACTATAAACATGACACTGGCAATAGACACGAAGGTGTGATGCCAAAAAAGAAAAAAAAATATTATTTGCAGTCTGTGCCGAGTAAATAGGTATGCAGTATGCAACACTGCCATTAATATTTAAGAAAATAACAAGGCAGCCACGCCGGTCACTGAAACACATCTCATTGGTGGCACGCCGGGCTCACCATAAATCACAAAGGGTATGCCTCCGATAAAGATTTGTGACTCCAACTCGCTACCGTGACTCTTATAAGCCGTATTTTCTTTTATTGATAAATGTTCTGTTATTCTCAGATTGTTACATCACAATAAGATCCATTGTTATTCTACATGTATAGGAACTTATGAAGGTCGAAGTATAGCTTTGTCCAGTTATTTCAGTAATGTCTACCCAAAATGGGGCAGAGGGGGCAGCTGCCCCAGCCTGGCTCGTGGAGTCAAGTGAAAATATAAGACCATATATACTTTATAGTATCATAGCCAATAAGAGCAGACATATATAAGAAAAAGCGACTAGTTAGAAAAAAAATGCCATAAGTAGTATTTTTTGTTCAATCGATTTTTGTCCAAAAGAAATAAAAAAAATTACCCAAACATGTGCTATTTGGCCTACATGAATAAAAAACATTTGAATAGGTACCTTTATGGTTGATTTATATGTAGGAAGACACATTGATCAGCAAATAAAGCGCAGTTGACATCTTATCTCCGTGGATTGGCGTTTTGGCAGCCGCCATGCTTATCGTCTCAAGCTCAATGACTAATCCCACTTTCGGCTTCGAATATGTTCAAAGGAGGCGTACGAGGTAGTGACGTCAATTCTGTTGTTCACAAGTAGATTTGAAACTTCTAAAAATCAGTAAGTGTGTGACGCCCTCGACTACAACTTACACATAAAGTAAATAGCGGACTTTTTGGCGGGAAACTGAAAAGTCATGGCGTCAGTTATGATTTAATTTCTAAAACTAGTGTTCCTGCGAGTTATAGTGAGTGATTTATGTGGAATATTAACCATTATGGGTTCGGTAAAGTGCACGTGTGTGGGTAATTGAAACAGAGTGACGAAACTTTGCTTTTCAGTTTCTCACAAAAAGTCCATAAAAAACATTCAGCAAAGTATCCATCACTTTACTGATTGAGGGATGGGGGGGGGGTATATTACTTGGGCCTAGCCTTTGGGCCTGTGCATAATGCATATGCTCGAAAACTGAATTAATTTATATTACTTGACACTGGCAAAATACCTATGGTGGTAAATAAAAAATAAATAGCACCGAACTAGCAATATTGATTTTATGAGCCAGCCATAACATTAATAAAAATAATAAGTAAAGACATACATACTATTATAGGTTATTTTTTTTCATCGGCCGACATTCCCATACAAACCAAGTAGCATAGCAGTATTTGAACGTAGGTAAAAAAATAGTCTACACGTTTTTCTGAATTCCCAACAGGTGGATGGGTTTTCCTGGTAGGTACTTACTGTATAATTATAATCGGGTTATTGGCTGTTGACACTTGGCTACACATTCGAGAATCTTTATTGTTTTTTCATGACTAGGTAGGTACGCGTCGGTAAAGAAATATTTTTTTACTCTTCATAAATAGTCGTTTTTATTTTGCAAGGTTGGCAATTGGCTACAAAACAGAGCCATTTGTGCCAGAGTCCAGTATTTCTTGATGATTGTTATAAAATTATAAGTACCTTGATCACAATGATGACGTCAATGACTATGATGATGATGATATGAATCCCCTACTCTTATCAGCAAAGCTGTGGATACTTTACTGAAAATTTACCGGACATCTTGGGAGAACTTGAAAAATCTAGTTATACTATTTAACTTTTTTCACGTGTCACATATAACAATGCGCAATGGTTAATATCCCCCTATTATTATACATTATTTATCAAAGATACACATTTTTTGGAAAATAATCCAAATTGACAACTTCACTGTTTAACTTCCCGCTAAAAAGCCGTCGGCAAAATACCCGCTAGGTTGTGGGTGAGGCCATTTGCATATCCATTTTATTTCATCGCATCTCATTTCGTAAAAAAAAAGAAGAATGTTAATGTCATACTGTGTAAAAAAAGCGTTCGTAGACAATACCACAGCTTTTTGGGGTCGAGTCACCTTCGTCCGTAGGAGAATTAAGTACCCTCGAAATACCCTACACGTGACCCTGGGTGGTGCTAACCAGGTGACAACTCTACTGGTGGTAGGCTTCGGCCGTGGCTAGTCACCACCCACTGAACAAAGCCATGTCGCCAAGCGGCCTAGCCGTGTTCCGGCATGATGTTCGGTGTTGCCATTCATGGATGGCGGGTCAGATCAGTTGCGCTGCATGTGCCTAGTGAATGTAGCGTCTCTATCTACTACCGCCTTCCTACCTAGGCAAGTATGCTCCATCGTAGATCTCATCGTCACTTACCATCAGGTGAGATCGAGATCAAATACTTGCCTATAATGGAATAAAATAAAAAATAAATAAAAACTATGTTATTTTTTTTTAATTTAAGAAAGAAGTTCAATAATTCATCTGTTCTAGAATTCGGATTCAGAACCCGTAACACCAACAATCATTGAACTAATTAATCGGACTCGGATACTCACTATTCAATTAAGTAGAAAATCAAGTTACTCGGATATATAAATTATAGTTAAAGTAGACGCTGTAAAAAATAATAGGTATACACTTGACTTCATAGTTTGAACCAATAAGAAGTTATTCTCGACAAAATTGCCCCGCTTAGCCTCGCTGAGAAGCTTCTTGCTGTTATCTTACCACACTAGTGACGTTCTATTTCTTTTATCGATAATAGTTGTGTACTTACCTACTATATACTAACTTCCTCAATTAATTTTTCCCCCTCCAATGAGCAAAAAAAAACATCAGTTGAAACTGTTCCAATTTTGAATCGCTGTGAAACATTCCCAAATTGAATTTCGAACTGAACCGTCAATACGTCAATTGCACACAACGGATTCACTTGCGGACCCGTTACCATGCATCTCACGCATTGTGCAATAATATAGTTATATATTTATGTTTTACTTTTTATTTGTCTGGGGGGCTTCAGCATAATGTAATAGGTACTTTAGGTGAGTAGGTACTAGGATATTTATTATTATAGCATTTATCTCAGAAAGAGACACTTCAAAATTTCTAGGTAATACCTATAAGTACTATCTTAATGTTAGCGGTATTGTTATACCGCTTCCATAAAACTTATCGAAATTCATAAACTACCTGTTTACGTTAAGATGTTTATCATTTTTGGAACGAAGTTCCTTATCGCGCGTTGCGAAAGGGGGCTAGACGGAAAAAATTAAGACGAAAAGTTGTAACGACACTTTTTGTAAGCCATGCGGCGTGCGCATGTTTCTCTGTCTGTCTCTCTCTCTCTCTTATAGAAAGCAAGCCAGATATTTTCGTTTCGTCTTTCTATTTCGCATTGAACAGTGTGGTGTAGCGACGATTATTTTTGTTGAGTGTATACAGGTTTTTTGTACATAATAAATAACTTAAAAAAAAAATATATTACAATTCCTTCACTAATTAATCGAAAGGAACTTCGTTCCATCCGGGTGTCCCTTGACACCTCTCAAGTTTTTATATTAAAACTATTATCAGCTTATTTGTATCGATAAACTGTATTACAACACTATAAGAACGTTGTTAATCTTCCATCGACGATGTTCCGAGACGGATGGAAAGGACCGATTAGCAAGCCTACACACTACTACCACTACCCTCTTACAATCAATAAGATGTCTTTTGTACTTACATTTACAGTTCAGTATTAGAGAGCGGAATTTAGAGTCATGTTTATAATTGCAAACTGCTATTAACCTGAACGATGTCCTGTTGTTAATGAAATAAGAGTCGATTTCTGTTTTCTGTAACGTTAAACAAAACCCGATCATTGGATAAGTATGGTTTTCTTAAAAGTCTACCAGTCTTAATTGACATTTGGATTTTAAACAAAGTCTTTGCTAAGTGTACTAGGTCAAAGGTAAAGTTACGTGGTAAGTAAGTATCTTTTAACATTGATTATTAATTTCGGTCTGTGTTTTACTAGGGATGTAGTTAAAGCACAAAATTGTTAAACCTAGTCAATAAAAAATTTTTGTTCATAAAATACATACTTATTTGAAATTTAAAGAAAAAAAGGGTGTTTTTATAATAACAGGATAATACATCTAAGTATCTACAAATAAATAAAATTGGAGTGTCTGTTTGTAATATTAAAATAACAGCTTTTTACTAAGTGCATTTGGATGTATACACGGTACCTATACCAAAACAACATTTTTTGTCTGTCTGTTTGTTCCGGCTAATCTCTGAAATGGCTGGACCGATTTTGACGGGACTTTCACTGGCAGATAGCTGATTTAACAAGCACGAAAAAAAATTAAAACCAATGTTGCAGCGCTGCGCCTGATTAAATTTGATAGCAACAACCTGCAATGCGTCCCGCGGGCTCAAAACGCGCGAGCAGGCTGTTGCCAACGGTTGTGTCTTTGTTAAATACCACGCGAACGAAGTCGCGGGTAACAGCTAGTATATTAGTATAAATTAGACTTATTAAGCCCATAGCTTAACTAATTAATTTATTATAAATAAATAGAGGTATGTCGAGTGATCGGGAAAATCCAAAGCGGTGCTCTTATAATGTAAGTATAATATGTTATGAATCGAAACTCGAATGCAGTTTACGCTCTAAATACGCTCGTCTCACTTTTTCTTACTACATTTGGGATCCTCTGTCTCACTTGACAATAAACTTGACCTCTAAAAGGTATTCTTTTGATTATTATTCGTATTATGTATGTTGGTTAATCGCCGAGAAACCTAGGCGAGCGGTGCTCGTCGTTCAAACGAAGTCATTTTTTATATAAAGTTCATTTGTGTCATTTAATAAATATAGCCACAAAAAAGTTGTATAATATAAGTAATAAGAATTGTAAAAAAAAACAAAACAAAGTGTTGTGATTGGTCTTTAAGGAACCTGGAAATAATGACAATCCATGTAGGTAATTAACATACTTATATTTATTATACAGCTAAATATTTTGTTCTTCAAAGATTCGTTCTTGTGTACATGTGTACATCAGTCATGTACTGACTGGCTGACTATTCAGCAGGGAATCGCGGACAGAACGCCTTACTACTTCTTATCATTCCTTCTCGTTAGTATATTAGGTAGTAATACATCCCCAGGACAGTAAGTACAGTAGTGAATCAAGACGAAGCTCAGTGAATTATCCTTCACTATTTTAACGCTCGGGGATATCGTAACAGGAACGGGTACCTTACGTACGAGATACGGGTACCTATGTAAATTTCAAGCCCGGGGACTCAAGCGGGTTGTGTGGGACTCCTACCGACTAAAATCCCAAAGTGGTCCTTCTCCCGCCTTTTGTAAGGGTTATGGGAACATTTTCGCCCACATCGACGACCCTTTCAGCGGTATTCCGCACAAATGGACTCTTCCATCACACAGCAGCGTGGGTCACACCACGCCGCCTTCCTACTCAGGGTCGCTTGTCTCACGCGCAGAGCTGCTGTAAAATGTAACGGATCTTTTTAAAAAGACTAACCATGGAGTTTCTTGCCCGTTCTTCTCCATAGGAACGCCATTACGAACGGGTGGTAAAGTTGTAGCTTAGCATTTTGTTACAATTTTGAAGATTTACTAGTACTGTACTTAATGAGTCTGATTCTGAGAGCCCCTGCCCTTTGCGTCCACGACCTCCTCAGAGGTCCTTGGAGAGGAGAGGTCCGAGGAATTGGCCAACTATGGTAACACCCCATTTGACTCACCATATTCCTTTCAGCAGATTGGAGTCATTTTCCTGTTCCTCACACTAGCAGTGCTGACCTTCCAGCAGTCCAGTACGCCCAAATCGCCGTGCCCCAATGTGTTCGTGTACGAGCCGCCCGGGACAGAGCCGGCCCGGTGGTACGGGGTCATCTACCTCACCACAGACACTACATTAAACTCATTGCTGCTAAATATTATATTAGATAACAAGGCTGATATACTTGGGGTAAGATAAGTTTATCTTGATAATGCATTATAAAAATAATATCGCCAGACGAACACACTAGCTGTACGGTCACAGACAGATCAACGCTTGTGATATGGATACCGTGCAATGGACTAGGGCCCTACTTATATTGAAATTAAACTAATTTTGCAGATTTTATTGCGTGTATATTATGTTTTTACGTTCCCAATGTTTTGGCTGCTTTACAGCAACCATCGTCACGGGAGGACAGGTGTTTACCATCCTTCTGTCATAGTTTGAACTCGGGTACCCTCATATTTAGTTGTTGTTTGCGTTCCGATCAACGCAGAAAGTGCTCACTGTGTCTTGAGGTCTTGCAATGGTGCGCTTGGTTTTGTATTTAATTACTTATATTTAGATATTAAACATCCATGACTCAGGAGCAAGCCCTCGTGCTCATCACATAAAGTTTGCCCCTACCAAAATTCGAACCCGCGATCCACGGCACAGAAAGTAGTCTCACTACCAACTGAGCAGATCAGGTCTTCGACTAACATAATAAGCCGGTGAATCATTTCATTTCTGTTTCAGAACTGGATAGGAGAGGTGTCCACGCAAGACAACATGAACTTCAATATTGAGAACCCAGACATTACGATCAAGCCGGGCTCATCGACTTCGGTCCGTTTCTTCGTCCAGTTCAACCCTCTGAACAGTACTCCGAAACTCCAGATCATCAGATTCAATGGCAAGGAAATATGCAACGTTGACACTCCGCAGCCGATCATTGAATCTTACGACGAAATGAGAGCGTACAAGATAGAAAGTACGACGAAGTCGAGAGGCTGGGCTGACATCTGGCCTGAGGATGCATCTAAGAAGCCGAAAAGCCAAGCTCATCCGAGTGGCACTGCTATGAAAACGGTTGATTATTCTATGTTGCCCTACACCAGTTCTTCAAGTTCGTAAGTATCATTGGCAGCGGATTATTTTATCATTATTATTTTCCTATTAGTATGTCGTTTCAGCAGTATAGCCAAGTTGGTAGAACGCTTGCCCCGGTAACGAGGATCGCTGGTTCAAACACTGGCTCGCACTTCAGAGATTTCTGGATTTCATGTGCGAATCTCATTTTCAACCACGATTATCACTTGCTAAACGGTGAAGGCAAATACACGAGCTGCTGGCGACCATTGCCGACGGCTGCAGTTGGCACTGCCGAAGACAAAGTGCCGCTCGTGTGTTCGGGGCCTAAGAATTCGTAATACGCCCCCGTTTGATGAGCCAATGCCGCCATTCATAATCCCATACTTTATCCGTCACGTCTATGATAGGGTGACTCATAGTATATAATATGGTTGCATCCTCTCAGCCGGCGCCAGTACCGCGGGCATTTGAGAATTCTTTCTTCATATATTTCATATATGAAAGAAATAAAGAAATATATTTATTTGTGCAATTACATTTGAACGTAGGTTATGTACATTTGAACATAGGCCCCACAAATTGGCCCCAACTCAGCATGTGCTGGTTGTAACACAACCAGCGCTGGTCTTCCGTTGGAGCCGTTTGCCATTTGCTCATTCTTCTTTCTCTACCCAGGAGTAACGATGTTAACTTTCAAAACGTAAACACTGGACCGAAAGGTGACACCCAACAGGCGACACCGCAACCAACTCAAGCCACACAAGTCCCCGCCAGAGTGTTAGATGGGAGAGTATCACAATATGATGATGATGACGCAAGGTAATTAAGTCTTATGTCTGGTTTCTATATTTTACAAGTCGTTACCGGTATTTTATGGGACTTACATTCCCATCACTGCTACTATTAGCCAGGTAAACTTGTAAGCCAGGGTCCTAGTCGGTGACCAACGAATAAATTAGTGTTTCAAGCTAATTAAGGGTCTTATATAAACTGCAAAGAAATGTTGGTGACTTGGACCGCCTCACACTCCCACTACTGCTACTCCTGTAAGCCCAAGCTGTGACCAACGAAGACGTCGGGGTTTCAAGCTAATTGTCTTATAGAAACCAAAACGAAATTTTGAAAGGTAAAATAGGAGAAGTGGTCGTTATCTGTATACGAAATTACTGCAATTTATAAATATTTCGTATTATTCATTATTAGGTACTACTTGTATGGTTAAACACTGATAGCCCAGTTGATGGACCGCTCACCTTGGCAACAAGGATCGTAGGTTCCAAGCCCGGTTTGCGACTCCAAGATTCCCGAATTTCATATGCGAATATCTTATGATTGTCACTTGCGAAATGGTGAAAGAGAAGATCGTGAGGAAACTTGCGAATCTAAGAGAACCTAATCAGATGTCAAACGACGTGTGAAGTGCGTAAACGCGCACTGAGCGACCATCGCCTCATCCACCTCACTTTGACGGGAGGCACAGCAATGGGACGATACAACGCTAATTATTATTACGTGTTTCATTAAATTTTCAGTGACGAGGATACTCGCAAAGACTACTTCGACGGACATCTCCTCCTACAACCAGCAGCGTAGCTACTGTAGGGCTAGGGCCTCTGGGCTCCCAAGCTCAAAGGGCCCCTCAGGCTACATGAACGACGTTAAAAAAATCAACGTTGAAAATTATCTGTTGCGGTACACATAATACTTAGTAGTCACTAGCTTCGTTTTTTTTATTATGGCCTGCATGTAATGGGCTTTGGGGAGCTGGTGTTGAAGTAGTTGTACCACAGATGCATCTTTAAAGTATTTAGATATTAGTATATTGAAATAAAATAAACGCTTTCGTAAAATTAGTTTTTTTATTTTTTACGTTCTCGACGTTTTCGCTGGTTTACATCAAAATGGTCACGGGAGGACTGAGGTGTTAGACGTCCTAGTGTATTAGTTTGTACTGGGGTACCCTCATATTTAGTGTTCCTTTGCGGTCCGACCTACGCAGAAAGTGCTAACAGTATCTTGTGGTCTTGCAATGGTGCGCTTGGTTTTGGATTTCTTTATATTTTTTTATTTAAGTATTCGCGAAAATATAAGAAAACAATGAATTTAGATTATAGTTTCAATAGAGCCCCAATTTCTTTTTTGTCCGGGGCCCCTTGCTTACACAGCTACGCCACACGACCCGTCAAATGGGGGTCAATAAAACGGTATGTTGTTCTTAATAAAATAAGCAATTAACAAGCATTTTTTTAGTTTTAATTATGTGAACCCCTCTGTTCTATTGAAGCCTTTACGGAGCTTCCTTTTTCTCTAGGTCTCTCTTTCTATAAATATTGCTTTCCTAGCGTGTCTAGGAAAATATAATAATAATGTCTTATTCAGTGCCCTGCTGTGGGCTACATATGAACAGGTGTACATATATATAATAACTAGCTGACCCGGCAAACGTTGCTTTCCTATATAAATTATTTCTACGGAGTGATCAATTATCGGGCGGGATGAATAATAATTAAATTACTAAAATGACTATTAAAATAGGGGTTTGTGATAGAAGGGTGAAAATTTAGGGTTGTATGTATATTTTAATGCCACATTACAAAAAAAAAATCCATAAAAAAAAAATGTTAGGGGTGGACAACCCTTATCACTTAGGGGTATGAAAAATAGATAGTAGCCGATTCTCAGATCTAATGAATATGCATATAAAATTTCATAAAAATCGGTTAAGCCGTTTCGGAGGAGTATGGTAACTAACATTGTGCAGGAGAATTTTATATATATAGAGATAATAATACCAGCCGTTATTAATGTCTCACTGCTGGGCACGAGCCTCCCCTCAATGCGAGCGGGATTAGGCCATAGTCCACCACGCTGGCCTAGTGCGGGTTGGCGGACTTCACACATCTTTCGATGGATTCTCTCAGACATGCAGGTTTCCTCACGATATTTTCCTTCACCGTTTAGCAAGTGATAATCGTGGTTGAAAATGGGATTCGCACATGAAATCCAGAAATCCCAGAGGTGCGAGCCGGGGTTGCGATCCTCGTTACTGAGGCAATCGTTCTATCAACTTGGTTATCACTGCTGTTCACATGTATAGATTGCCTTATTCTACATGCCCACCGAATATATGGTGCACGAAAGGAGCCTCCTCGATTGAGGTCATTTGAGTAAGGTTCCCCATCAGTCGCACCCTTAGAAATAGACAAGCTGTTGATTGGCTAATTCTTTCACCGCTATTGCAATAATAATTTCGTCATGTACCGACACGATAAGAAGATAGGATATAAGTTTTACTAATTACAGGTTTTTTTTCGTACTTTGACCTTCCCCGTACTTCTGAAGCTTATTCTTTTCATGAATGGCAAAATAATGTTTGCCACAGCGGCAAAAGGATCCCAATCGATAAATTCTCGATTGCCCAGGGTGTGCCTATCGTATTTTTTTTTTTATAATATCGCCAGATTAACACACCAACTATACGGTTCCACACTAAGCAACGCTTGTATTATGGGTACCGTACAATACAGTATATAATACTTACACAATACTTATACAGTACAATATATAATACTTATATAGATATCAAACAACCATGACTCGGGTACAAACATTAATGATTATCACACAAAGTGTGTTTGTGTTTTACGGTCCCGACGCCGACGTTTCGGCTGCTTTACAGCAAACATGGTAATTGGAGGACATCCTGGACATCCTGGAGGTGGAGGGATGGGGTCCTCCCGTGACCATGGTTGCTGTAAAGCAGACGAAACGTCGGGGCTGTAAAAAACAAAATAAACGCGATAAATGAGTTTTATTTCAATGAGTATTATTAGCGAAACATGTCATTTAAAATCCTATAGCTTCAAGATAAATCCCTAAAGTCCAAATGCAGACGGACGACTTAATTAAAAATAGACTTATATTGTCTCTTTCCTACGACGAAGAATGTTGCTGCTCAATGTGATATATAAATATAAGTAATGTAGACTACTTATTTAAATATGTTTGTTTTATTTTAACTTCTCATTCTTGCGACAACCATCGCGGGCAGCGGTCATCGCCAAAGGAATAATAACAAGAGATTATACTTACCTGGCTTCAATAATAATATTATCTACTTGTAGGTTTTTTTTTTGATCTACAAGGAAAAAGTCTCATAAAATGGTGAGTTATAAAATACCTATTACTAACTATTGCGTCATCTTAGTATCCTCATATGTAATTATTGCTTATCTAAATATCTTACATATTATTCACATTAAATTATAACTCGCTAGGCAGGAACCCAAAAAAACCGTTCAAAATTGAGTTCCTAGGCCTCATATTGTGCTGTTTGTACATTATCTTTGTACAAACGGCACAAGATGAGCGAAAAAAAAACAAAATTACACAGGTCGAGCTTTTTGGCGGGAAATGGAAGAGTGAACCTATTTTTTTTAACTTATAGTCTATGATATTCGTGAAAATATTCTTTATTTACGAAATGATATGCGATGAAATAAAATCGATATGAATATGGCCTCACCCACAACTTAGCGGGTATTTTGCCAATGTCAAGTAATTATTAGCAATAACACATACAATAAATACTCCAACACATAAATAAAATTAGGAATGTGACATGAAGATATGTGGCATTTCATTTCGTAAAGAAAGAAGAAGATTACATTAGAAGTTCTTGCTTCAGTGCTGTCGGATGAGAAAACAAGGTTTATACTGAGCACTGTTTACACTTACCGAGCACTCGCGTGAGCACTGTCGCACCATTTTATTTGTTACGTGTAATCAAGGCATTAGAGCACCTGGTTTGACACCCAAAGCTCTAAGAACCACTTTGCTAGACAATGTTAAGACCAAAAAAGAAATAATATAAGGAGGCCTCTTACTGACTCTGAGGTAGCTTGTGATTTCACGAAGGTTCTTAAAATGTATTTAATACCTAGATAGGCATCAGCAGTGCCTTCGCCTAAGCCTTAGCATTTTAGCTATCCCGAGAGGGAGAAGAGGGATAAAATATATTCCATATCATGACCCGGATTATAAACTATCAGCGTGGTTATTTTCATGAAAATTCGATTACAATTTTTCCCGTGATACGCGAACGGGACGGGCACACAAACTTCAAAAATGCCTTAGAGAATCATTTTGTTTTTAAAAATTTTGAATGTGCAGATAGTAGCAAGTTAGTCTTATACAGCACACATTTAATTGATTAGCTATATTTTAAAATATTTAGTTAAGTTAACAACTGGTTTTAGTTAACCTTGCAGGTTCCACAAGGTTACCTAAGACCTGTTGTGTGTACCTAAGTATAATGATAACTTGAATAAAACCCGGATTATTTTTCCTCATCTTTAAAAACATATAACAAGTTTAACTTAATACCATTTAAATAATACAATACCATTTTAAAATATGCCACCTGCAAAACGGGTTATTATAGTTGTCGGCTAGGCGGCGGCCGCAGATGGCGCCACTAGCAAACGGAAAACTATATAGAAACCATTTTTGTAAAAAGAAAACAACAGTAATATGACCGGTTACTAACTATACTTGTAACATACCGTATACTTCGTAGTCCATTTATTTATACACATTGTATGCAGAATTGAATGTTTTAAACACTGTCAACTTGTGTCTAAGCACGTAAACTATAAACTATACAGTTCGCTTACGAATAAACTCGCACCTGGCGTACCGTATAGAGACCTCCGAAACCATGTGAGATAGTAAAGATATAGTTTTTTTTATTCATGTCAACCATTAAGTACAGTACTTATGAATCGTCAAAATAGTTACAAAATGCTAAGCTATAACTTTACCAGCCGTTCGGAATTCCGTTCCTATGGAGAAGAACGGGCAAGAAACTCCATGGGTGCTCTTTTTAAAATTCGGAAATCAAACCTGTCATTAAAAAAACCGTTGTTATTTTATTGCTATACTAGTTGCGCCCCGCGGTGTTACCCGCGATTAAAAAGTATGTCCTTTTCTGTAAATTATATCGATTCTTTGCTCTATGAAAAATTATAACAAATCCATCCCACGGGAACCATGCATTTTACCGGGATATAAAGTAGCATATGTGCTATTCCAGACTATAAATCACTATCTACTAATCTCTATCTCTGTGCCAAATTTCATCCAGATCCGTTCAGCCGTTCTGGCGTAATTAAGTAACAAACATCCATCCACCCATCCACCCAATCCATCGAAACTTTCACATTTATAATATTAGTGGGACAATAATTGTGTAAATATGTTTGGGTTTTTTAAAGGTGAACCAGTAGCGTTTGTTCGTGTGTAATTTTTATGAATGTCTAATAATTTGATTTATTTCTTTGGGAATGTTATCTTTATAACCTACTTGTTGGCCCTGTTAAAATTTTCTACACAGTGAAATTATTGTTACCTCTTATAATATAACGTGTGTTTTATAGGATTTTGCAATTTTAAAATATTTTATTAAATATTATTATATAGTTGCTTAGTGTGGGACCGTATGGTTGGTGTGTTCGTCTGGCTATATTATTATCAAATGTGTGTACAACCCTATTATTTTCCAGATTCGAGTGTTGTGCCTGGTGTTCGCACTAGCAGTGCCCGCCTTCCTACACCCAGGACTCATTATGGAGAAAAAGATCAAGTAGGATCATATTTTCTATTTAAACTTTAAAGTGCCTACTCACGCTGGACTGCACCATCTATGGTTAAATTTGACTACTGTCAATTCTCTACTGATTCTGTGAGATTCTCTATAGGTTTGAGTGTTGTCAAGTTTAATGGTGGATGGTGCACACGTATAAAAAGAGCTATTAGACCTCCGACTGCATTGCCAGACGTTGGTCTAAGGGCGTCGCATTTAGATGTCAGTTTGATTCCCGACTAGCGTACCGAATTTCAGAATTTTCAAATCTCAATTTTAAAAATTATCGTTTGCTAAACGATGAAATCGAACACCATCAAAAAACTTGCATGTCGGGGAGTCTAATCAGTTTTTTAAAACGTGTGAAGTCCGCAAACCCACCCTGGGCTCGCGTAGTGGCCTTTACCCCCCTCGAGTTGGGAGGAGACTAGAGCCGAGCAGTGGGCTTATATGCCTATACTAATATTATTAAAAGATACAGTTTGTGAGTTTGAATGTAGGGAGTAATCTCCGATCTACTGAAACGATGCTAGAAAAGGATCACTATCCCGAGTGCTATAGACTATGGTTCATCGAGGTAGCACGAGCGGAGCCGCGAGCTGAACTAGTTATTTATAAATTTGTAAAGTACTAGGCAGTTAATTACCTTTATGTTTCTATTGTAATTCCAGAGAGATTTTTGATGAATCCAGGCGAGTTAAACGTGCTGACACACCTGCCGCCAACCAGGTAATACTCCCTTTCTAGTGTTCTGAGACGGTAATCAACCGCGTACAGACCAACCGAGAAGCCTCCCCAGGCTGCTTTGCCTCGCTCAGTACGGACGCGACTCGCGCGAGGCAAGCGTTTATGACATCTCGATTTCGAGTGATCGGTGATAAATCACCATTTTTTCCATCATCGCTATGAGCGCGCGCACCCAAACAAATATCAAAGTTATTGGTTGTGCTAAAAGATAGCTTACGTCTTTCTCGTTACGGTTAATAATTAGAAACGAACTGATAATTTACAAAATGCTTCTTTTTTTACAGAATCAATGTGGCAAAGTGCTCACTACGGCTGTCCCTGTCCCACTAATACTTAATGGCTCCCCCACGTTTGAGGGCCAGTGGCCGTGGCATGTCGCTCTGTACCAGACCCAGGTAAGTGTGTATCAGTAAACAATATCAATATACAACGTACTAGATTGAGCTCATGTAACAATCACTGCGTTGCACTCAACTGAGGTTCCGGAACCACACCTTGCAATGTGCGTAGTGGAGCATGACTTACAAATATTAATATTGTAGTTGAATAAAAGGTAACTACAAATATTAATAACAACGAATTATTAGTATGCTCACAACAATTAAAACAGTATCTTCTGCAAATGGGAAAGTCCAATAATAGACTCGCCCTGCCAGCGTAAACAAGGTAGTAACTATCTGTCTCATTCTGTCTTAAGGCAGTGCGCCGCGCGTTCCGCACCAAGCGAGTGAAACATGATCGAAGCTCTGATTTCCTATTCTGTTGTAATAATATGTATTTAAATGTCATCATAATTATGCTCGATGAGATCAAGCCACGTGTATGTAGTTCCGTACATCTCCAATCTTGCCTAGCCTAGAATACTAGTTTTTTTTTTAATTATTTTTTATACCGTACCGAAATATTCTAACACTGAAAATGTCCTTTAAAATTAAATTCCGCTGAGAGCAATTCAGGGGTGTCGAGTTGCTTGCTTTCTCTGAACTTGCTAATAATGTTTCAACATTTCTAGCCCTAGAGCATATAGCTATACCACCAAATCCACAGTTTTAAACCTTTAGCCGAGTTCAGACTGACCGCTCAATCTAGAATTGCTGGTTCGGGAACTAGCCACGTGGACTGACAGAAAAGCGCGAGGCAGCGCGATCTGTCTTTACGCGGCCATTTACAATTTTACAGTATATACCTAAGCACTGTTCATAAAAAAATGCTTTCTGGTACCTGTCAATGGATTAAAGCTTTTATGAACAAGAGTGGATCCAGGATATCGTTAGCGGGGACAATTTGAATGGGGGGGATTCCTTAAGCTATATTTCAGATAAAAATAAATACAATTGGTCGCAATAAAGTACTTGAGTTGTGAGTAACCCCACCCTCCCCCCGCCTCCCTCATTCACTCCTCAAGCAATTACACCCATTACCTCCACCCCCTCCCCCTTTCCGATTGTTTAAGAATCTCGGTGATAGCCCTTCCATTCTCGGCTTCCAGAAAGTTGATAATAAGTACATCTGCGGCGGCACACTGGTTTCAAACAGACACGTGATCACGGCGGCCCACTGCGTCGCCAGGAGGAAGACCGGGCAGCCCGTCGACAGAAACACCCTCACTGTGCATCTGGGGAAACATAACTTAAAGACATCTTATGAAGGAGTGATTCTTAGATTGGTAACTATAATAATTGCCCTCTAGTTAGACAGACAGTGACTCAGACGTCACATTGAGGCAAGCCGTTTCAAAACCATCGAAGATCTGGTTAGTACAATTGGTAGAGACCATGCTTTCCATGCTGAGGATCCCGGAGTCAAATGCTGGTAGAGGCAAAAACTTGTGTGATGAGCACGAGTGCATGTACCCGTAGTCATTGATGGTTCATATCTATAAAAGTGTTATAAAACGAGAACGCGTTCGTTTTGCGGAGAATTGCATTTTATTTGAGGTCCCGTCACTCGTGATAGATAGTTTCTCGACTATCATCTTATGCTTCGGCTACATTAGCGGGCGAAGATTCGTATCGTGTTGGCGAGACAAAAACATCGTGTTCGGGTATAGGCGATGTTCTTGTCTACATTAAGTCGGGCAAAGATTCGTGTCGAGTTGACGCGATGCATCGTGATTGTGTGGTAGGCCAACTGAGCATATTTTTAATTCGAATCCACGCATCATGTACCAAGTGTTGCTTTTTATGGTTGGGGTCACTAGGATTCCATATAATACTCTCAGTTTCATAAAATTGAATGAATTCTAACACTTTTTCGTTACTCCACTCCATAGTGTAAAAAATTAAATGCACGTCCGTCTCGCTTCAAAGTCTGGACGACACTGAAATGACGTAGATGTAGCCACCTAAGCGAATATTGGCGCGACAAATCCCTTTGATTCGCGCCAGTTTACCGACAGCTCCCCGATACTACATCGTCTTCGCCCGAATGCTACGCGATGACACGATGAACCCGGCCACATTTATCGCGTTAACACGAATATTCGCCATAGCCCGCTAATGTAGTCGAAGTATTAGAGGAGTTCGGCGTTGCTGGCTTCTTTAATTATCGATCAAACTTGTTTGGTTTATAAAAGTTGGCAAGCCGAGGGTCAGTTATGGGTTCCTCTTCCCCCATTTGTTTAACAAGGGATGTCCGCCAAGTATCGCCTAGTTTTATCAATTAGATATAGGTTAATTAATTAAGGATCATCATTCCAGGTGGAAAAGATAATAATTCACCCAGAATTCAACGTAACCTCGTACAATAATAATCTGGCTATCCTTGAGCTTCAAGAACCCGTCTCTTACACCAACTGGGTGCAGCCCGCCTGCCTCTGGCCCGAGAGCCAACAAGACCTCTCCAATGTCATTGGGAAGAAAGGATCGGTATGTACATACTGTGACCCTTTATACAGAATGTTCAAAAAAGGAATACTATGTCTTTAAACGCGCTTCTAAACGCTTCTATGAATTCTATCTTCACATAGAGATTAATGCGCGAAAGAATCGCAGGTACAAGACTTAGGATACCCTTTCTGAATCATTCTGTATAGATGTGTGCGTGTCAAAATGAAATAACTCCCCATTAGCCGTGTATTCAACATCCCAACAACTTCGCGAAGCTGCTCAAGCTCACGTGGTTAGTATGATGCTCACACGAGGCAAACACTCCGGTTGCCTTGCTCGAGGAATGTCATCTGTCTCATATCGCTGTTATATGCCTCCGTCACGGCCCGACCGTGGCGTGTCCGAGCCAGGCCAGTAAGAATGTGCGATTAGCCTGGACTTGGCGATTGATGTATATTAAAAAAACAGTTTTTTCTATCTAATTCAAACACAAATACACAAAAATAATAATAGTCCTCGTGACCGGATTTCGGTAAGGGTACGCAGGAGATATAATAGAGCACAAGTGTATGGGCAGCCACAGGTGCACTCTTTTCCCTCACTCTCATAGTGCGACACGACCGGTAAGAGATCAGAGGCACGAGGCACAATGGCCTATTGTAGGAGGCAACCAGTAATCCCTGGATTCTCACTCATGACGCAATAACGCTCGGATATTCCTATACAAATTTTAAATCGCATAATATGAAGAACAAAAGCCTCCCAAAAACAATCTTTACCCTTTATGGTCCAGATCGTTGGCTGGGGTTTCGACGAATCCGGCGAACCGAGTGAAGACCTCAACGAGATTGAGATGCCGGTGGTCGCCCAGGAGACTTGCATTAGGTCGTACAGCGATTTCTTCGCGAGGTTCACCTCGGACCGCACATATTGCGCTGGGCGCAGAGACGGTATGCACAACAATAACCCAGTGATCCAGTTTTCAATTCTTCTTCATCGTAGTTCTTAGAGCTCTACCAATTGGTAGGAAATCTACAAATCAACCCTACAGATTGGATGTGAAGTTGGGCCCTTCGTCGATGCGATAATGTCTATATGACGTCTATATGAGGCGCCATTCTGTTCCCAGTTACATGTAATATTGCGAAATTTAAAGCGCCTTAAAAGCCTTAACGGATCCTTTTAAAAAGTACAACCAAGGAGTTTCTTGCCCGTCCTTCTCCATATAAACGGCATTCCGAACGGGTGGTAAAATTGTAGCTTAGCATTTTGTTACTATTTTGACGATTCACTAGTACTGTACTTAATACATGAATAAAAAAGTAGTAGTAATAGTTTACATGAATAAAAAATATTCTGATTCTGTGAAAACCTTCTTCAAAATGCGCTATAGCCTTGGACTTAGTTCCAACAGATCTTACAACTTTTTAGTGCCTTTCCATTTTACGACTTGGTATTTTTTTATGATAATTGTATTTGGTTGGATTTTTTTTTACGCAAGGGCCATTCATTTATTCTAGTTTTTTAAATAAACGTATGTACACATGCGCAGGCTCATCGGCATGCAACGGGGACAGTGGCGGCGGCATGGTGTTCAAGAATGGAGACAGCTGGTACCTGCGCGGCCTGGTCGGGCTCTCCGTCGCGAAGAAGAACGACTTCAAATGCGATCCAACGCACTACGTGATATTCACAGACATCGCCAAATTCCTGCCGTGGGTCAAACAGAATATTGGCAACCTCTGATTTGGACCAGTTGTGTTCTATTTGATACTCTACGAACGACACAACTTGATATCCAATCGGTTGGGCCATTTATGGGTCTCCAATTGGCATGTCAATGACTAAGTACCATTGCCGCTCGACTTGCCGATTTGTAGGGACCCAAAAAATTGGGCCTGCAGATTGGGTGCCATGTTGGGCCGACCGTAGATCCTTTTAGATGCGTCATTGATTTTGTAAAGGAGAGTCCTCCCTCTCCCTCTTTTTAGCTAATTATAATATAACACTCTTAAATGACCAGCCCGCCCGGTCGCCTCCTGCCTTGTAGTTTCTTCGGGGTTTTCAGGATGGGATATTTTAATATGTTGGTAATAAATGAAAGTTCGTGTGTTGCTGTCTATACTTGAATTAACTTTTTAATATATCATCACAGAACCGTTTGTCAATGGTCTTACACAAAAGGAATTATCTATTGGTTTGACTTATGTATAGAATATAGATTAAAGTGACAGTGACAGGATTCCTATTCCTTTTTACTAGCGCCATCTATTGTTCGTTTAAGTAAGCGTTTCGATAACACTAGATGGAGCTAACAACTCTTATTCAACCGTTTGTGCACTATTCCGTATTCGGTTCATATTCGCAGGTTTCACAGGCAAAAACAAATGATAGCCAAGTTGGTTGAACCCTTGAACAAGTGTTCAGTTTCAAACCCTGATTCGCAACTCTGTAATATTGCCGGGGTGCTTAGACTAAGGCACATATACAATTTGCTTACTACCTACTCTCGCGTAATCAGCTATTATTGAGGAAAATGTATCCTATATTATATCCTAACCAGCAACGGTTCTTAATATAGGCTAAACCATCTCTAAGTATACTTTGTATATTTTAGGTTGGTATAAAGATGCTTTATTTTTAAATATTATTTTTAATTATTGTTTTCTTAATAAACGCTTATAGGGAGTGAATATAAGGTTATTTCTTAAATTATCATCAACCCCACCTTCAAACAAATTGTCAAGCAATTTAGCAATAAAGCGAACAATTTAGCTGTTTCTTTTCACCTCTACTATTTCATCACGAAAAAACTTTTTTTTTTAATACGTCGACTCAACCTATTTCAAATCAGTTAAGTATCTATTCTTCTATCGAGGTAATTTTTTCAGGCGGGCATGGATAAAATCCGCAACTATAGTGAATAGCGAAAAATGCTTAAGGCATTATTAGATTTCTGAAAAAAAAAATTCGCCAGCCAGGAATTGAACACGTTGATTCGGGAAAATAAACAACATACTGTTTTATTACACCATCCGATAATGTCGGTACTGAGGATAAAGTTCTGAGAAGTACCGGGCAGAGCCACAGGCAGCAGCTAGTTAAGTATATAAATGTATCTATAGAGATCGTGGTCATGCAAAAAGGTACTCCATAACTGCGAAATAGAGTCGTTGACTTAACCTGGAGGATACATGCGGGAAACTATGTGATCAAAAATTGGAGGTTGGTTTACCATGGTATAAAGAATTACTGGAAAGGGCATACATGTAGGCTACACATCTCGGCAGTGTCTCCAACCCTCTTTGTCAAAATTACGGTGTTGCCTGGTCTAAAAATACGGTAGATGGTGGAAAATTACGGCAGACCAGTGTTTGCAGCAAAAAAAAAAAAAGGTCATTCTGCAATGCTATATCAATTATAGAAATAAGGACACGGATGAAATTACGGTAGAATGTGTCACCGTAATAACATGTCTACGGTAGGTGGTAGATTTAGAAAAAATACGGTAGATCTACCGTAATTACGGCATGGTTGGAGACACTGCATCTCGGTGTATAACTAGAGTCCTCACGATCTGGTAAATATACCGCCGGCCCTGGGCGTAAAATTATAAACTGCTTTGATTTATACAAATACTTAGCACTTTTTTTATTAAACGATGTCGAGGAGACGCCATAGAGAAGAGAGAAACCACAGATAACCTTATATATAGAGCCAATGTTGCACAGATTATTGTCCACGACCAAATAATAACAACAACACAAGCGTCAACGCTCAGACCCCTACACACTGCCATAGTCAAGCGACGAAAGTAGCTACGCTATTATTGCGCGTATAAATTTAACAGGCACTCCGAATGTTGATACCAACTTGTCTATAATAAACAAATGGGGGAAGAGGAACCCACTGCTGGCCTTCAGCTTGTCAACTTTTCCAATTATAAACCAAACAAGTTTGATCGATAATTAAAGAAGCAAGCAACACCGAACACCTCTAAGATGTTAGCCGAGAAACTATCTATATCACTAGTGACGGGACCCGAAATAAAATGCAATTCTCCGCGAAACGAAGCGAATCTAAGAAAGTATTCGACACGTGTTTCGTCTCTAAACGAGGGATCTTCAGGACGGCTGGGCTACGAATAAGGCATTATCTATAATAATAAAATGATATCGCCAGACGAACACACCAACTGAACGGTCACAAACCAAGCAACACTTGTATGATGAGTACTGTACAATCTACTGGGGGCGATCCCAGTACTTATTACTTATAGATATTTAACATACCATGACTCCGGTACAATCATTCGTACTCTTAACAAAACAGTTTGCCCCTACCGGGATTCAAACCCAGGACCGTTGGTACAAAAAGGTGACCTGTCCGGTGACCCTGACATTACCAACTGTGCTATTCAGGTCGCCAAGATACCTACTTATATGTATATTAACCCGGAAATCTGTAATTACATTTCTCTGCTTAAATGGATAAAAAAAATCTGTAAGCAGACAAGTACCCCTAGTTCAAATTGTCATGAAGGAATTTGCAACGACTTTCGAGTTTTGTATCCGGACATAAAATACGAGTGGGGCTCGCGCAACGATGGTTCCGTACTGTTGGAGTACCTATGTAAACCACATCCCAATCGCAAAAAGCTTTTCTTCTTTCTTTACGAAATAAGATGCGATGAAATAAAATGGATAAGAATAGGTATGTCCTCACCCACAACTTAGCGGGTATTTTGCCAATGTCAAGTAATTAATAGCAATAACACATTCAATAAATATACGTTATAAACAAGATAATGGATGTGACATGATGATGTGAAAATGGCGTGTCCAAAAAGCTTTTCTAGCTTTTAATATCGAATAGAAGAAAGTTGTGTTGTCAACTTTCTGACACTGTTCTTCTTCTTCTTTTTTTACGAAATGAGATGCGATGAAACAATATGGATATGAATATGGCCTCACCCATAACTTAACGGGTATTTTGCCAATGTCAAGTAATTAATAGCAATAACACATTCAATAAATACATATTACAAATAAAATAATGGATGTGACATGATCCTGGACACTGTTTTTAACATTGATGATGTTCGGTGCTGCCATTCATGGATGGCGGGTCAGATCAGTTGCGCTGCATGTGCCTAGTGAATGTAGCGTCTCGATCTACTGCCGCCTTCCTACCTAGGCAAGTATGCTCCGTCGTAGATCTCATCGTCGCTTACCATCAGGTGAGATCGAGATCAAATACTTGCCTATAATGTAATGTAATAAAAAAAAATTGAATTTTTACGCTCCTTATATTTTTTCTATCCAAATATATCTCTTTTACCACCATCAATACTGATCTTTCCTTGCTCTTAAGTTGTGGTTGAGGCTTCGGCTAGGCATAAAAGTTTCACCCCCACTACCATTTGGACTAAACACCACTGCCGAAATGCGAGCGTTCTGGTCACCAGATGTCTCCACCAAACGTTTTGATAGCTCTTTGAAAATCCGATGGGTCCCCACGGACCCAATGTCTCTACCCCGAACGCGTCAAATATGTACCCTGCACTGAAGAAACCATATTTGCGGCGTTTGAGGCATTCTGCAGAGAAAGCAGCCCCGCCGGCCCCAGCAGAAGTCTCCGGAAGACGGGACGGCGCAAGAGTATCAACTCAAGTTGCATCCCATACCAGTGGCTGCCCCATCCTCCATGGGACACGGGTCGTACCGTCAACGAAATACCTCTATCCGTTTGTGAAAATCTCACGTCGACGGAAGATAGAGAACAAAGTGCATGTATCATTGATTGGTTTTTCATCTCCGTGTTACGGTACCTTAACAATATTGGATTTACAGATTCAATATTTCCTTATTACAACCGGTTAGTTACACTTACTAACTTGCAAGCCCAAAGAACACAACGAGAAAACACAATCAGTGCTTAAATGCAACGTCGGTACTGGTTGGTGATTCATCTAGCGAGCTTACTAAAAAATGGCAAGTAGGTATTTCATAGGATTTCCGCATTTCAACACAAAACCACGTGCACTTTCATTTACCTCGTCTTCCTTGTGTTCGCACTTTGTTGTATGTCAGTACGTCAGGTGCGAGATTATTCGTAAACTAACCGTATACTTTATAGTCTAGCGTATTTAGACATTTTGTATGGAGAATTGAATGTTTTGAATACTGTCCGCTATGGGCGCTTTTCGGACTAGAAACAGTACTGCCAACTTTTTAATAATTGCTACGCATTTACTCTACAATCTATGGACTAAAGGTTTTGCATCGTTTTGCCCTTTTGCTTACTCCATTCTTCTCCTTCTTTAGTATGAAGAGAAATAAAATTGAGTAAATTATAAAATATTCTTAAAAAAATATTTGTGACATCAACAGACACTGGCAATATACATTTTATCATCAGAATTTCATATACTTGATACACTGACTACGTTTATATGAAAATATTAATGACCGGTCAAATCATTAGACAAGATAAAAAAAAGAAACAGTATTCATTGGAGTAAATTTGAAATTTGCTGTCGAACAGTTTCTAAGCAACAGTCTGTTGTCCTATTTAAATTTAAATTAATAAAACAAATGAATTGAAAAAAAAAATGAAAACTGACAGACCTATTAAATCCGCTACCGTACAACTAAAAAAAAGGAATGACAGCCTTTTAAAAAGAGCAACCATGGAGTTTCTTGTCCGTTATTTTCCAAAGGTACGGCATTCTGAACGGGTGGTAAAGTCGTAGCGGAGCATTTTGTGTCATTTTTGAAGATTCATAAGTGCATCAAAAATGTTTTGTATCTGATTCGGGTGGACCAGGACAAAGGAGATTATTTCACTTGATTAGTCAGTGTACGGAATACATATACGTTGCATTTTAATCAATAATCTCCGTAACAGTTTGATGATCATTGCTAACTGGTTTGCATGTACGCTCACCCTCCTCGCTTAATCGACGAACCAATCAAAATACATCCATCTCACTTGTACTTACGCGATCGCGAATTGTCCTCTCGCTTGGCTATCGTAAACTTGAACTCTGAGATAATTATTCCTATGATTTTCTTTTGTCATTCTTACAGAATCGGGCGCAGGCGACGCTTGTCGCGACACGTGATACGAAACTTTTTTTTTTATGTGCAAAACATCAAATAGTTGTTTTTGATTCGGAAATCTGGAAATATATCCATATAATATGGTAAGAATTGTGATGAAAAGTTATGTGGTGTGTCGTTGTAATTGGTCAATTATGTTATTCCGTGTAATTATGTATGTATAGGAAGTTTTTGAAGTGTTGTGCACGTATGTTTCTCGTGTTGCTGATTAAAATGGTGGTGGACCGGTTTTCGAGATGGATACCTCATATTCGCGACGGTGATTCTAGAATTCGCAAAAGGACAACCTCTGGAGACTGTCCCAATGGTATTAGGAATTAAAAGCTTGATGAGCTTTATGTAGTGTTACTTTTAATCCAGAATGGAAACGGTTTTGCATGAAAATTTGTGCCTACTTAATAAAAAGGATTAATTACTTCTAAAATTCTATATCGGAGCCTCTAATGACAACGCCGTAGGCAAGGGGGGTTTTGGGGTTTCAACCCCCCCCCCCCCCCCTTGCCTATAATAGACAGCCGACTCCTTTTACACATAGCTATTTACTTAATGCTTTTGGTCCTAAGAGTCCCCCCTCCGTGCTGATGTAAATTCCTGGCTACGGCCTTGTCTATCGCTGAGGTCGTTAATCAACTCATCAATTTCTTAACATAATAATAATTGATGGTTGATAGACTAATTGGCCCTCATCGGAACATACATCGATAATAATAATCGATCATTAGAAGGACACTGTGACACTATAATATTACATTATACAGTCGTTTCCAAACTAAGAAATAACTTGTAAGTATCTTATGTGTTGTTATCTTGTAGTTATCCCTATCAGTAACCATTTAAACAAACAAATATTTCTCGAATACATATTAATCGGTGCGTCGTAAATACACAAAACTAGTTCTCTGACCGATTGAAGATCATAGGTTGGGTATTTACAAATATCATTTTTGCGTCACAGACAGTGTTTTGAACGCCTACAATTTGTGAAAACAAATCTGGGATTTTCAACGCGAATAGTAAACTATACTGTATCTAATACTGACGTCGTAGTTTATCTTTCCACTTATTGTGTATTGCTTATTTGTAGATAGTCGGTAAACACATCGCAAAAAAAAGATATCGTTGTATTATATGGCTAGCAATAAAAAAGAAAGAGAAGGAAACGTTATCAATTTTGTTTAATTTTGTAAATAATGTGCTTCTTTGAAAAATAATGTGTGATATTGTTGTAATTTGGATTCTAACATGGTTTGGTGAACATTTATCTATGAATAAAAATTAACAACAAGAAAATAACAGCAACACTATATGAACTTACTACTATTTTAACTTGATTGTGAACTTAACTGTGAACTATATTGTGATCCGTGAATAAAAAACTAAACTGTGTTAAAATACTGATAGGCTTCAAAAGGCTAGTACCAAGGGCTGTAAACCTAAATAAATAAATTAAATAAAGGCAATTGCCCTTACAATTTAATTTATTTTTTAGGTTAAATGGCTCCACCGACCTTCGGCGATTTTGCCAGTGTCAAGGTGAAAAAGGAACGCATATTATGCCCGATGTTAAAAAGTTATACTTAAGCACTGCCTTAACCTAGGAATGCAAATCTGGACTTTACATGCTGAATTAGACAGTTCTATAAAAATTTTACAGCGACTATATGATCTTATAATTTATGCAATATTAAGTATTATACTTATCTCCGTGTATATCTTAGTATATAGGATTATTCAGAAAAATAAAAAAGCATAATACAGATTACATATATACACGGAAATATTATTGAAGATCTTCCTTATCTGTTTTCTGTATAACTACATTAATAGAATAAGAATATTTTTTTATTCATGTTATCTCGCATAATGCAAAACTACGACTTAACCGCCCATTCGGAAATACATTCCTATGGAGAAGAACGGGAAGAAACTCCATGGTTACTGTAAAGATCTTTTCTCACCTAAAACCTTTCATAATTTTTGTCAGAGATAGCGGTGAATTACTGACGCTCTGTCAAACATTTGCGTCAATGGTGTATGGCACCAAACAGAACTAGAGCCATCTATTAAAGCACTAATTTACGTCTCTCAGCAGAGTAATGGTATAATAATTTGCTATACCAGGTATCGCTCTTCCGACGATGAGCCAAGACTACAACACGTTCAGTGCTTCCATTATTTATTGACAACTCCAATAAAATCAACATCGAAATCAAGTCGAAGATGAAGTCGGTCTTGGGCTAATCACGTGACCTAGCGAAGTCACGGTAAGAGAATACCTCATGTCGCATATTCTTATACCCTGAGCTGAACGAATTTGGCGAGTGTTTTACATGACGATAGTCTATGACAGCATTTCCCAAAGTGGGCGACCCCGCCCCCTTGTGGGCGCTGCAGGCCTAAAGGGGGGCGGTAAGAGACCCAGAAAAAAAATGGGGCCCTTGTGTAGAGGCTTACAATAATTAATTTAATTTGCATTTATAGTGGTTTTTAAGTAGGTGTAAAAATGGGGAGGCTAAAAAATAATTTATTCTCAAAGTGGATAGTAGACAAAATTGTTTGGGAAACCTGGTCTAAGACAACGAAACGGTGCTATTTTCTTCCATCATTCATTCATTAAATATTAAGTTTGGCTATTCCCCGAAACAAAAATGTATCAAGTCGATAGGTATCTAATACTTTGTCTCACTTGGTCGGCTGATTGTTGTACCTAGGTGTGAGATAAACACATGTTATTTGTCATGCTTATAATAACTAGACCAATCAGCTAGGTACCCTATTCGTTGCATGTAACACAATCCTCATTAGAAATAGTAATTTCTTTGCCGTAGTCATAGCTCAATACGCTAAGTGTAAACTGGTTAGAAGTACTTGTATTGCGGCTTGATCATCTCGGGTATAATGCACCTTCGCGTGCAAGTTGAGCGACCTTATAAGAAAACTTTTTCAAACCTGATCTCCTAGGGTACGGTAAACGCATCATAAAATTTTGAATGAGCATTATTCAAATGTTAAGTACTACAATGGATAACAACTACAAATTGACTCAAATATCCCACCCCCCCCCCCCTCCCCCTTTAACGAAATTCGCGCCTGTTTAGTATAGGTCTTGGTCGGATATTCACTGTAGGTAAATAGTATCTAAAATATAAGTAGGTACCCCAAACTCTTTACTGAATGGCGACCAAAAGTTGAACTTACAAATATCTAACTAAAAGTTTAAAAATTACCATAATTAAACTAATGAGGGAAGAGGAACCCACCACTGACCCTCGTCAACTTGTCAACTTTTCCAATTATAAACCAAACAAGTTTGATCGATAATTAAAGAAGCCAGCAACACCGAACTCCTCTAAGATGTTAGTCGAGAAACTATCTATCACGAGTGACGGGACCCCAAATAAAATGCAATTCTCCGCAAAACGAAGCGAATCTAAAAAGTACCTATACAAGTGTTTCGCCTTTAAGGGGGAAGCTCAGGGTTAGGGCGCGAAATTCAAAATGTCAATGGTTTTTATTTTTTTACGAAAAATTTCGACATCTTTACGATGTAATTTAGTGTTTTGCGATATTACCATTCTGCATTGGATGTCTCGATGTATTAAGTTTGCTTATAAAAGTGCCTAATCCGATACAATACCATAAGGTTTGTAAAAACCGCTACTTTTACTAACTTTATGGTGTTGTATCGCTTTAGGTACTTTTTTAAGCAAACTTAATACATCGAGACATCTATTGCAGAATGCTAATATCGCAAAACACTAAATTACATCGTAAAGATGTCCAAATTTTTCGTAAAAAAATAAAAACCATTGACATTTTGAATTTCGCGCCCTGACCCTGAGCTTCCCCCTTAAACGATCAATTTATCAATTATATAAAAGTTACCATAATCAAAAATTGCCGGGTATGGCAGGCACTTTTTGATTATGGTAACTTTAGTTGACAAGGTGTGGAAATGGGAGTGCATAATTATTGTAAGAAGCAATCTCGCGCATCAGGATGTCGTGGGGTAAAGCTTTTTAAGGACAAAAACTCACAAATCATAAGTGGGTACTTCTCGCACTTGGCACAAATACACGCCTCCTTATAAAGTTGCATAGTATGAGGCAACATGAACATCTTAACAGCGCCATACTCCATTATATACTACTATAAATAAACCCATGCATGTCGTCACGAATAACTTTTAGTGTTCTATAGCGTTTGTGTTAAAACAAAAAATACTCGTAGCTACTTATAGTATTGTAGAGAATTATAAATGGGCGGTAAACATATCACATGAATATATATACTTTTTTTTTTTTATTTTTTTTTATTACATTATAGGCAAGTATTTGATCTCGATCTCACCTGATGGTAAGTGACGATGAGATCTACGATGGAGCATACTTGCCTAGACGGTACCTGTTCACTCTCGAATTGACATATTGTGTGAGTGTGAACAGGTAGGAAGGCGGCAGTAGATCGAGACGCTTCATGCAGCGTATCTGATCTGACCCGCCATCCATGAATGGCAACACCGAACATCATGCCGGAACACGGCTAGGCCGCTTGGCGACATGGCTTTGTTCAGTGGGTGGTGACTAGCCACGGCCGAAGCCTACCAACAGTAAACTTACTTCCATTTACAAATTCCCTACTGATGTAATTACTTAAAATGTTTTTGTTTATATTTTCCCCTCAAATATCGAAGGTTATGCGGGAAATCGTGTTCTAGCCACGCGCGCATTTTCCCAGCTTTTCACAAAAACAAATATTACTATGAAACTGGGTCGCAGCTAACGTCTACCTGAAAACGGTGTTTTGTTTACGAAATGCATTATCCGTACAGATACAAATAAGAAACAGAAGACAGTTATGTCTCCCTCGGTCTCCTCCCGGTATTTGATCGGATAACAGAATCCCAGCTAGGTAGGGATTTAAAAATACACACTTTAATTTTCAAGCGAACGTACTCACCACGAAATTACTGCCGACTTAAATAATACATTATTTCCAGCAGATTCGAGTATTTGTCCTAGTCTTCGTACTGGCAGCGCCGACCTTCGAGCAGAGTATACAGTCCAGTACGCCCAGATCGCCGTGCCCCAGCGTGTTCACGTACGAGCCGCCCGGGGCGGAGCCGGGGCGGTGGTACGGGGTCGCTCAACTGTCCACAGATAGCACGCTCCATTCGTTATGGCTGAATATCGTGTTGGATGGCAAAGCTGATATTCTTGGGGTGAGTATACCTCTGTCCGTTAAACAAGTGAACGCGCGGCCTCCCGAGAAAGGCTGTCTTTTTTTATGTACTTGAAGCCTGCCGAGACTTGCTCGAAAGGAGATTGAGACAGAGACTGTCTTACTTACATGTCTCTCTTTTTTTATAATATCGCCAGACGAACACACCAACTGTATGGTACCAAATTAAGCTGTATTATGGGTGCCGATCAATTGGGAGCGATCCCAGTAGGATATAATTAGTTAAATATATATTAACAGATACTCATGACGTGAGGGACATGACTCGGGTACAAACATTCGTGCTCATCACGTAAAAGGATTCGAAACTGGGACCCTGGATACTGGCAACCAGGTTCATTACCAACTGTGCTAACAGGTCGTGTACTTGTGGACTTAGTACGCGTCAGTCGAATAAAAACTAGTATAACTGCCTTTCACATCTCGAACCGATAAATAATAAAGTATGAAAGTAGTTATAACGGCTAATTCGTTTTTGCGTATAACTTTAACGGTCATATTGTTTATTTTTTTATTTCATATAAGTACGAATCTACAAATCTGGTTGGGAGCTTATGCTTTTGCATGTGTAGTACGTATTTATGTCAGCTTGTGATCTCGTTTCATAGTTGTAGTAAAAAAGTATAAAGTCATTCGTTTTGATGTTGAAAATGATGTCTATAGCCGTGTGCCCGCGCAGCTTCGAGGCTGTCTCGGCCACATGCCTCCGACCAATCAGCTCAAGCGAAGTTGACATAAACAGACAGGGACGAAAGTTATGTGTCTAAAGGCCGGTGCTCACTGCGCAAAACTTTTGCGCGCTTTTGTAAGCGCAAATGATTTTGTATCTTATTTTAACACCTTTATAGCACTCACATTTTGTAAATACCGTCTCAAGACACTTGAATATTCAGCAGAAAGCTTCGGCAAGTTTCGGGACGTAGACAAACACACCGAATCCGTAGACAAAGAACTGAAAGCCAGCTTCTGCATCCCGAACAATCCTGCGTTTATCTCGGCATTCCAATAAATCCTTGCCGCGCTAATCTGACCCGTACCGCGTATTGAGCGCCGTCCTTCATGCTCTTTCTCTCCTCCAGAATTGGATTGGTGACGTAAGCACACAAGACAACATGGACTTCAAAATCGAGAATACGGACATGGTGCTAAATCCAGGCCCGGCGCTCGGAGTCCGCTTCTTCGTCCAGTACAACCCGCTGAACAAGACTCCGAGACTCCTGGCCATCAGGATGAATGGCAGGGAGATATGTAGCGCAAACTCGCCGCACACGAACCTCGGTAACAGCGAGGACATCAGGCCCACCTCGACGAAGCGGCCTCAAATCGGGCCGGAGGATATAATCACGAGGCCAGTCGGAGGCCGGCCGATAGAGGAAGTGGTCAATAGGCCTGTGTTTTCTAGACCTAGTGCTTCTCCTGGACCTGTAAACATGTGAGTACAATCCATTATACTAAGGTCACAGTATTTTTTTTTCGTATTTCCTACCTGCTATAACTATAATATTAGATCAGCAGGGTAATCAGGAACTCCTAATCTTATCGTTACGTTATCGAGAAAGTATTTATGCTGTCACTGTCAATCTTATTTATGATATTTGTTCGGTGTGAGTGGGATGGAAGATCCGCTACCGAAACGCCTCGGTACGTAATAAGAATCTGCCTGAACTATAGTAGGTACTGTATTATCAGAACTCGAGATTAAAACATTAGACAGACACAGCGTTTCAAGTTCACGTTCTGCGTTCTCTGTTCCGCATTCGCTCAGATGTGTGGGATGGGGGAAGGCAGTAGGTGACATAGTTAAGACTGCCTTCTAGCCCCATTAATAATATGGTAAAAAAACCCTATGAACGAAAGAAACATCGTTATTTTTACCAACGTTTGTCTCTGAACCCAGCGGCGGTGGCGGCGAAATTCCATCTCAAAGCGTGAACCGCAAGCCCAGCTTCCAGGCGACTCCAGCACCAAGCAGGAACCCTAGCCGACAGCCTGACAGCAGTGATGACGTAAGGTAAGTAACCAAACGGTGCTGGAGAAAAGTACCAGCACAACTGCAAGAATAAGCATAAGCTCTACGAAACGATTAATTATTCTCACTTCACATGATTGGACGCGGTAATAAGAAGCGAGCAGTACGTCAAGTGCGAGATTATTCGTAAGCTAACTGTATAGTTCATAGTCTACCGTATTTAGACATTTCGTATGGAGAATTGAAAGTTTTAAATACCGTCCGCTAGTGGCGCTGTGCAATTATCCATACAATACGGTAGACTATAAACTATACTCTATCTCGCACCTGACGTACTGCGCATAAGTACGTATAGCAGACCGAATTTATTTGTTCATGTCGCACAGAGTTGTTCCGTTTTCATCCTATGACGTCTCATCCCAAGTATCATTATTATTGTTTCGTAACTCAACCGATTTCTATTTACTCAACCGACAGCAATTATTTGTTATTTCATCTCGTGAGTATTCCTAACTCAGGCGAAAATCTTTGTATTTTTGGATAGCTTTGCAATCGGTTGAGCTAAGAAAAAATAATGATCGGATATGACGATGACATTGGATGCAAACGGAAAAACCCGTCGCGATTACTAGAGCGACGTGAGTTCGGAGTATTGTGGAAAAAAAGCATATTAAATGTCTACTTGAAAAAAATATGCTCTCAAAAAATTTATTATCTTAGTGCTCAATATTTTTTTTGGAAGGTCAAAAGGTCACATTTTGGACAAATTCCCTACCTACCAAAGTCGATTACAAAAATGCCTACTTATATTGTGAGTACCTAGATTATGGGTATCGGATAGGCATTTATACCAGAGCGGATACCTACGTTTACTTAAAAAAAACAGAATAAATATTAAAAAAAATGTACTTAATTATTTTCAGTAACGGGGATGACGATAACGATTACTTCACTGGTATTCGACCTGCCATCGTAATACCCATTAGAGGCGGTACTAACCCTAACAGTCAGGTAAGACTATCCGTCGTTCTGCTTCACTAACCTATCGAGTATAATAATTGCTTCACTAATGTGTGAGGGGATACACAAATATCTTGACGTTTTAACTGAAGGGATCGAGCTGACAGGAAAAGTACGGTTAGCTGACAATGACGCCAATTCTGTTGTCCACATATCGCGACTAAACTAAATTGGGACATCGTGACTAAAGACTAAAGCGCCCATTACATTATCCAATTTGCAGAGCGCTAGATAAGCTAGCGTGCTAAATTTGTATTGTGTAAAGGCAGTTAGACAGGTAGTGATCCAATCTAGTGCGATCGCATGGACTCTGCCGCACTAGCGCGTCCCGTACACTAGCTAGCGCACCAAATTGCAAGGTATAAAGCGGACTAGCGTGCTAAACACTAGCTATGCTCGGTTACTCTGTCGGCGTGCGCTCTTACAGGAGGATCATCAATGCTAGTAGTTCTTCAAACTGTGAAGATCCCAATCTCAAAAAAAAAACTAAAATCAGATGGCTCCAATACGTTTATAATTTTCATATTTGACAGTTTTTTTCTCAGCAATAAATATTCTTTGACTCAACATTTTCGGCGTCTTTTTTTATTTATTATCATTAAACTCGAACTCGACACCATTGCTAAAGCAATGACAACTTTCTGGTGTTTTGATGGTGCCATATTCGTTTAGCGCTCTTCGAAAGATGCGGTTTGACCGACGATCACTACCGAAATGAAAGGAAGTTAAACTAACTAGCTTCGCTAGCTAGTCTAGTGCAATGAGTGAACTCTTTTTATATCGCACTGCAGCACTAAATCTAGCGCTCTACAAATTGGATAATGTAATGTGCGCTTAAATGCTTATCACTATTAGGCATGACATACGGAGCTGAATGGTGGACATTTACTAAGAAACTAGTCAACATATTCAAATTCACGTAAGTCATACTGTACATGTTTAATTATATATAAAATAAATATGTCCATATTTGATATATTTCGAAATGGAGCGGCCAGGTAATAATTCACCATGCGCTTGTTCTAAATTGTCCATTAATTTGATTGGTTTTATTATTGTTTACCTATTATAGGATTTATATGAATTAAAGCCGGTTTTTTGAAAATAAATCTTGTAATCAAAACGTTTTTAAAACCCAAAAAAAAACATTTTCTCAGCTTCTTCGCCTAGCCTTGTCCACAGAATATGAATTCCCGCCCAGAAACATAAAAAATAAAGATACATCTAACATTATGGGCTTTCTTCTTCTTTTTTTACGAAATGAAATGCGATGAAATAAAATGGCTATGAATGGAACTTAGCGGGTTTTTTTGCAAATGTCAAGTATTAGCAATAACACATTCAATAAATACACATTATTAATAATGGATGTGACGCGAAGATACAATACAAAAATGGCGTCCCTACGGGCTTTATAATTCACACTAGAATATTACACATACTAGAATATTATACATTTTATAAAAAATAAAATGCTCTATGCGCTAAATACTTTCTTTCAGTTTATGGCTATCGATACGGTTAGTTTGGAAACGTGTAATTTGAGTGTCAAAATCGGCATCAATGTCTTACTTCTACTAGATCTAACCTTTATCTATTGCAAGTCGGATAATAGACACAGCGACGACAAGTTTTTTTTTATTGGGCGACCGAGCTACCGATTATGACGGTCACCCTGTCCCGAATAAGTTCTTTTTTTAAATAACCGACACGAAATCAATCTAAAGGGCAAGTGACAGGTGTGAGTTATTTTTTTTTATTCAATCAAATAAAAACAAAAAGTATTTATTTCACGTATATAATTTTTTTATTCGAACCGATTGGATCATCCGATTTGAATTTGTAAAAGGTCACTTGATTAAGATATTTTTTTTAATTATTACAAGGAAAACACTGACGTACGTATAACCAAGAAACACATTTAAAATTAGATACCATGTTTCCCTATTCTAATTTTTTTGCTTCTTTTTTAATCCATAGTTACGAAATAGGATATCAAAAAGCCTATATAAGAGGATACAATAAATCTTTGTAATGTAACTTACGTTAATGATACCCGCGCGGTATTTTATTGTTTTCAATTTTTTCGGCCCCCGTCGATATAAATGAGCATACTACATTAGAAATTTTATAATTGCAAATAATTTAGTGCTTTGGCGACGAAATAATGCAGGCTGAGAGTCGCGAACAACATATTGAAGGACAAAAAACCAAGCCAATCTGTGTAGTACACGCGAATTACGACCATTAATACACGTGAATTTGTGTATCCTCACTACATAAATCGGCTTGGTTTTTGTGCTTCAATATGTTGTTGGCGACAATCCGTGTGTGTTATTGGTTCGTCTGAGATTTAAGTGCTGATAATGTTGACCCTAGACTGTAGGCTACAACACAATGTCATCCAGTGACATCTGGCGGGGACGACCACTCCAAGCGAGAGCCTTTCGATGAGGTCACTGATCTTACTCATAATTCAGACAATTTGAAGTGAACAAATTCAGTATTTTGACGCAATCACATAACATTATACACAAAATATTCTATGACCTTTTTAATTCATTTATATCTGATCTTACGCACAAAAAACATGTTTTATAGGGAGCATCGACCTCTCATACCCTACATACTTCAATATAAATAGTAGTAGGTATGTATAAGCGCAGCGAAGATAATGTTTTTATTTCCTCCCAAAATTACAGAACCGGTAAGTTCATAAATCTGAGGTCGGTGAATTCCCGCCTCGATTCCGATTGAATTAATTATTCAGTCCGGTGTGCAATAAATTCAAATAATATGCAACTATAATGCTTTATACTAACCTGCATTGCTTTTTAACCGACTTCAAAAAGGAGGAGGTTCTCAATTCGGTTGTATTTTTTTATTACTATTTAATTGATATGCTATATGACAAGGCGGCAAATGAGGCTAGCAGATATCATGATTTATAATGTTCTTTTTTCTTTAAAAAAAACTATTTGCGTAACACTTATTAATATATTAAAACCTCCATATATTTTGGTGTTACTTTTGTAAAGTCTATTTTATGTTCCTACTTACTAACAATTAACTTCGACGAATGAAATAAAAGAGATGGAGTGTTTCGAACACGTCTCGAACCATGCATGGCACCAAAAAAATATGTTACGCCAGCAATTTTTTTTTAATACCTGCGATGGCCCAATATTATACGTCACGACCAGAGTTGCCATTAATTGACATCTCCAATAGAATTAACATCGCGCATTCGTCGAAGATGGCTGGTGACGTAATCTTGGACCAATCACGTGATCCAGCTGTCACGAAAGAGAATACAAATGCAAAACGCAAACATACAAAATGTCTAAATACGGTAGACTATAAAGTACCTATACGGTTGGCTTAGGAATATACTCGCACTTGACGTGCTGAGCTGCCAACAGACTTAGAGCCATTGTCGCAGAGGACACGACATGACCCAGTAATATTTGAGTTATATGCACAATGCTACATTTCCTTATACGATATTTCAGATATTTCAGAGGTTTGCTGAATACCTATCTATCTATCAACTATTTAGACATAAGAATATTTGCCGTTAATTAATTTTAAGCATTATGAGGCTTTACGGCCTGTCCACATAAAAAAAAAGTTCGGTCAAAAGATATAAATAATAAGACCGTTAGTGCCATTATTTGGATGATAAAGCAGTCTGGGACTGATCGCTCAAATATCTAGATCAATTAAGATTTATGATGTCAAAGTGTAGCGTGTGTGCGCCTCGCATGGCAACACACTGGAGCTTTTTGTTTGTTATACATATGGTTGTTCAAACCTAAAAAAGAACAAGGCCCCTGAGTTTCTCGCCGGATCTTCTCAGTTGAGGTCGTGTTCCGATCCAGTTGTAAAGTTAAGAAAAAGATATGTAAATGACAATTTGTAAGGGTCCCCGTAGGCCTATATGCAATAATGATTTGACTTTGACGTTATCAATGCGAACAGATCCACTGAATTTGATGCAGCCATCCAAAAATGACCTTTATGTGAACAGGTAGTAAAGTCTCATATAGTTCCTGTATATTAAATTATTTAATGACTCTGTAGATAGCATCTCGCTTCGTAGTTTTCAAATACATATATTTCAATGTATTTTTAATTGCAGATATTAATATCATCTAGAATTTAACAATCTACATACATTTCTAATAATATAATAACTACTGCAGGTAATTAAAATAACATTAAGTATGTGGTCGTAAAATGTAAGAAATAGGTATATTGGTACCTTAACCGTAGGTTTTATTATAGTCATATTAACCTAAAGTATAAAAAGCTAATTATGAATATCGAGAAAATATTCTAATTTTCAAGCGCTACTACAAGCTAAGTACTTACTTTTTAACTATTCGACATAACTTTACCCTTAACCGGTCATTATTTTATCAGGTCTTAGCAGGGGTGGATACAGTGGGGCAATGGTTGCAATCCCCCCCCCCCCTTTACTCACGACCGAAAAATGCCCGGCCGGAATAGAGGTCGGCTCGGGCTGCAATCCGTCTTAGCTCACATCTATCATAATGGTCTTACCTACTTGCTTGTTATCATGCATTTTTTGGAAGACGACCACATAATGTTCTATTGCATCTGTAGTGTATGTACTGATACCTACCTACCACTTAACATTTTATGATCAATCCTCTCAGACGAAGGAATAATATAAACGTAGTGTCGCGACCACTGAAGCAAGAAAAACCAAGCGGATTTGTGTAGTAGACGCGAATTACGACCTTACTTTAGGTGCCTACAACACGCATCGGCTTGGATTTTTGTTCTCGCCACTCTGTTCGTATGAGAATCAGAATACTTTTTATTCATGTAAACCATTACGTGCAGTACTTACGAATCGTCAAAATAGTTACAAAATGCTAAGCTATACAACTTTACCACCCGTTCGGAATGCCGTTCCTATGGAGAAGAACGGACAAGAAACTCCATGGTTGCTCTTTTTAAAAAGATCCGTTACATTTTTGAGCAGTACATTGTTATGGGTATGTGAGAACAATGTAGGAACGGCTAGGCAGACTTTAGCAGCTGGTCAAAAAAAGTACTAACACTAAGTATATCATTACAAGTTAATGACTACACGTGTTTTTTTTTCGTCTGAGTCAATCATTGATTTAGATACTAATAAGAACCTACAAGAGAGAGTCGTCACAGTATAACAAAATCAGTGCCAAATTTTCAGAATCAATGCGGTAGAGTTATGCTGAACAATCCGGTACCACTGATCATAAACGGCACCCCCACGTTTGAGGGTCAGTGGCCGTGGCAGATAGCTCTGTACCAGACCCAGGTGAGAGTACGTTATCAATAATGTTGTTATCACAATGGGCGTCATGAGGTAAGGTTCATGGAAGCTTGGTAAGTGCTTACCCTTTGCAATTTTTCTCTATTTTGTAGTTGCCTCACCCAAGTTGTAGTGTCGTAGTTTTGTAACCCACTGTAGTTTATACATCATCAGTATCTTCGACCTCTTACTACACAATATCTCACATACACACTAATAAATGCCCAATTTTTTATTTGTATTAGTTTATTGATTTCTTATATTTACGCGAATACTACACATTGAAGTGAATAATTTTAACGGATTGTATCGCGATTATTTTATGTTTTTACGTTTCCGACGTTCAGCTGTTTCACAGCAACCATGGTCACGGGAGGACATAGTTGCTGTAAAGCAGCCGAAACGTCGGGAATGTGAAAACATGAAATAAACGCGATAAAATCCGTTAAAATTTGTTATACTTGAATTGTATTAGTTACTTATGTTAGAATAACAACGTAACGGCCTGGCCACGGGACAATCGCCATAGCGAAAAATCGCCTGGCGCGACACGGCGGCGCGTCTTGCGATTGAAACAAACGTATAGAAATGTACTGAGCAAGCCACGGGGCACGGCGATCGCCAGCGCGGCCGGCGGCTTGTACCGGGCGAATCGCGCGGGCGGCGGACAGCGCGACCGGCGAGTGAAACAAATACATGAATCAGTACGGCGCAGGCCACGGCGTCGGGCGGTAGTCGCGGCGACTCGGCAGCGATTAAATTTGTTTAGTCGTTTTCGCCGCGAATTATGAACACGGAGCTGTTTATTGCCGAAATATTAGCCAGGCCGCCTATTTGGAAGTCTGGCCACCCACATCATAAATATAAGCATGTAGAGAGGATATTGTGGGAAGAAATTAAAAAAAAAATCCCAGGTTCTGAAGGTAGATTTTTTTTTATTTATAGGTACAAATAATTAGTTAGTAGGTTACAAAGTAGTCTTTAAAATTATTTCTTAAATTTTTTTCTGGGTACATTCTGTATTTCTCATACTTCTTGTGGAATTCTTCATCTATACCTCGATTCCTATTCAAATCAATTCAAATTCAAATGTAATAAAAAAAAACATGTACTCCACAATCTCTTCCAAATGTGATGTCTTGAACAAAAATACTATTAATAGCAATATCGAGATAACTTTGATAGCAACATTTCGCTCTCGGACGTCCTTACTGATCGCGGCGGCGATCGCGACTGCCACCGTGCCCCGTGGCCTGCAAAAGATGCCGCGCGAATTGCTGCCCCGCCACTCGCACTCGCCGTGTCGCGCCGGGCGATTTTTCGCTACAGCGAATGTCCCGTGGCCAGGCCGTAAGGTTGTAACACCTGTTGATGAACCAAATAAAAAAGTCTAAAATAAAAGGGTTATGCTAATTTGCATTGTATTACGCACTATACACGTCCATACCTAGCCGATTGCCCGACAGAATGCAATCAGCAAGGTTTGAACAAATTTATGTAGTCAAAATTTTGTTATACCTAGTCCTTATTCTTAGTGTGTATTCTCACATACTCACATATTTTAAAAATTTAGCTGCATAGCTCTCACACATGCAATTTAAATTTTTAGATGCATGGCACACACCAACCAAATTCAATAGTTTAGTACAGTAGTTTAGTAGCTACTTATTTTATGCAACTGCCCAATGTACGCACAATTTTAATTTTGCAACCCTTGATAATTTACAGCTTAGATGTAACTAAGTTACAAAACGGTAATATCGATAACACGCCAAATTACATGGTATTTATTACCTAAGCATTCGTTTATTCACCCATTCCATGTTATGATTGTAAGACCGGACCAACAAGTAATACTTTAAATCCAGTTTTGTAACTTGATCGTCCACTTATAATTCATAGGTATATACCTAACGTATCTTAGTTTACTTATGTAGCTTAGTTACCCTAGATTTTTTTAGTGTCCACTAATTGACTAGCTAATAGATTATGTGATAACTTCCAAACTCGCAGACCAGTGAAACAATATATTATAGAAGAAGTGTCGCGAGCAATGTATTGAAGCCCAAAAAACTAAAGAGATTTGTGTAGGTTGGACACGCCAATTGCGTCCTTATTTACGTACACGAATTCGCGTTTACCACCAAAATCGGCTGCGATTATTGTGCTTCAAAATGTTGCTCGTGACACTCCATCATTATTAAGTCTCGTGTAAGCTCCCAACTCATATTGTGTCAATCACCTCTGTAAATCCACGATGGTAATCTCGGTTCCAGACAGTGGACAACAAGTACATCTGTGGCGGCACCCTCGTGTCCCATAGGCACGTGATCACGGCGGCCCACTGCGTCGCCAGGAAGGGCTCCAAGAGGATCGTCAACAAAAACACCCTCACCGTGTACCTGGGGAAACACAACTTGAGGACTTCCGTCAATGGTGTACAGATTAAATTCGTAAGTCCTTTTAAGTCCTTATTAACACTGAATAAGTATTAATTTCATTTGCCAAACGAAATGAAATCAAATTTATTGATTCAGAAACTGTATGAGCAGATACTAATTAAACAAGTCGCTTTAATAGCGCATTTCTAATCATTCTATGAAGTCGGAATTTAGATATTTTTGGGACCAATGTTTTTTTTTTTTAATTGACATTGAATTTATGACTTACTGTTTTTAAATGCGCTGAAGAATCGCTGGTTAAACGTGCCCTTTCTAATTCCGCTGTTTAATAAAAATGTCAATCCTAGCTGTAGAAGTAATGACTACGTCGTATTTTCCAGGTGGAAAAGATAACGGTGCATCCAGATTACAACGCGTCCATATACAGCCGTGACATTGCGATCCTCCAGCTGATAGACTCGGTGACCTACTCGGACAGGGTGCAAGCCGCGTGCCTGTGGCCCGAGAGCCAGATTGACTTGTCATATATCATCGGGAGGAAGGGCTCGGTACGTAACCCAACCGTCAGTACCTAGTTAATCGTAAGATATTCAAATACTAACCGCCGGTTTCAATAACCTATCTGTGATGACAGATATATATAGGTTATTGAAATCTGCCGTTAAATTATAGCTGGTAGAACGCTTGCCTCGGTAACGAGAATCGCAGTTTCAAACCTCAGGTCGCACTTCTGGGATTTCTGGATTTCGTGTGCGAATCTCATTTTCAACCATGATTATCACTTGCTAAATGTTGAAGGTAAACATCGCGAGGAAACCTGCATGTCTGAAGGAACCCCTCGAAAGACGTGTGAAGTCCGCCAACGCGCACTGGGCCAGCGTGGTGGACTATGGCCTAATCCCCCTCGCATTGAGGGAAGGCCCGTGCCCAACAGTGGGGCATTAAAAGGGCTGGTATTATTATTATTATATATTTGTCTATGGTGTTTGATATATAAGAAACCCTTGCGAGGGGTTTTATCGGGTTATGCGTTTAACTTCATCGCATCCAAACTGTCAAATCTGCCAGCAATTAAGTCGTTCAAAAACCCAATCGAAACCCGTGCATAAGCTTACCGGGTTTTGGACCTGGTTAGAAACTAAGTTACTGTCCCTAAAGCTACATTAAATTCTGGGAATCAAATTTCAGGTTGTAGGCTGGGGCTTCGACGACACCGGCGTCGCGACCGAAGAGCTGAGCCTGGTGGAGATGCCTGTGGTGGACACGGAGACCTGCATCAGGTCCTACAGCGATTTCTTCGTGAAGTTCACCTCGGACTACACTTTCTGCGCCGGTTTTAGGGACGGTAAGTTGTAATTGATTATGAGTATGTGAAATGGCGGTTTAAACTTAATTGTGCATTTGGTACTGCCAGCAAGCTCTTTCATTTAATCCCTGAATTTATACTTAGATGCGCTATTGTAAATTCGTTAAAACATCTATAAATTTGAGGGTATTTTGTTTTACTCAAGGCTGCTTTGGTGGACATAGTAAAACAAGAAAAGTATGATAACTCCAGTTCGCTTGAAATCTATCTAGAAAACATGATATGGTATGTATTACCATATTTAAAAAAAAACATGCGTCTAAGCATAACCTCCTTCCCTTCATTGACGACCGGTAAGATTGGCGGGAATGAATTGTTTATAAATAAGGTTTAACAAAAATAGAGCAAAATATTTTAAACGATGAATCAGTAAGTTATATTTGTTCATGACGTTTTGTTTTATTAAACAAGGCGACCCAGTAGCTTTTGGCCGTGCGCTCAGTACAAGATGACTTTTTTAAATGTCTAATAATCAGATTGATTTCTTTTGGAATGTTATCTTTATAACCTACTGTTAACGGTGGTAAAATATTTTTACTATTATTGTGACACCTTATATATTGTTCAATTCTATCATTTTAACTAGAAACGGTAACTAGAAAATGCATTGCATTAAAAAAAATATACTTTTATGAATGACGGCTGTTCTGTTCCATAATTTTTTTATGCTAGTACCTACATACAGAGGTTGCATATAATACCTATATATTGTGGGCATGTACCCACATACCGCACGTTGTAGAAGTGCACTTGATTTAAGAAATTATACTTTTATTGTTTTACTATGGTGTAGGAAGATATATTTAGCTGATCATAATGCTTAACTGCTTCCAGGCGTCTACAATGAACAACTCGGCATTGTGCAAAGTATGTTTGTTTAGTACCTACTTATGTAACGAATAGGTATATAACTAGGTCATGGAGCACGTACACTTATAAGCACTATTTACTAGAGTTTATTTACTTAGCTTTTCTGAACCAGTATTTTAACTACAAGTTAACACATTAACCAAGACTCTTAGTATAAGTTTCAATCGACCTAATCAAATACCGATCGCGTTATCGAATGCTTTAATAGTTAATAAAGCTGCTGGTTTCCGTTAGTGGCGTTGCTGTGAATATTATTGAAAGAATCAATGACCCGATCGGTATTTGATGTTGGCAAAACTCGTACCACGCCCCCTGCTGGCAGCTCGTCAGACCATACGGGATAAATGTGACCATAGACCATTGCGGGCATAAAGTTTAATTTTGCCTAATGGAAAGGTCTGAATGACATGACAAGCCGATTTATTGATGAACAAAACAAGTTCTATTTATACAAAAAAAACACTAGTTATTATGTGAGAATAATAATGATCTAACGCATGACCATGTGTTGGCATAATAAGATAAGATTCCTTTTAATATTTCTCATAAACATTACTTTTCTTAATTGCCTTTTTCCATTGAGTCTGGCCCTACGTGACTCTGCCATGTTTCTTATTTAAAAAAAACAAATATTACCAGACTTAAAAAAAGTAAGCAAAAATATAATCTAACCTTATAATATCTAACTTGATAAACCTAAGCTAACTTAATCTAATATGCAACGAATTTGAAGTCAGTGCCAATCAATCACTAATCTTATAAAACTCTTATGGCCAAAAGTCCATAAGGCCTTCGCAGAAGGTTTATTAGTCCGAGTACCTATAAAAAGGGAAGGACAGAGCCGCCATTTCTGTCCAAAAAGACTGCGAGTCTCTGCTCTTAGTTCTTTTAAAAAAAAGTTCATCACAAAAGCATTATATATTTTCCAGGCTCATCAGTATGCAATGGCGACAGTGGCGGCGGCATGGTTTTCAAGAACGGCAACTCGTGGTACCTGCGCGGTTTGGTTTCGCTGTCTGTCGCCAGACAGAACGAGTTCAGATGCGACCCGTCGCACTACGTCATATTCACGGACGTCGCCAAATTCATGCCGTGGATCAAACAAAACGTCAACGACTTTTAAATACAAATCTCATAAAGCACGCTTAGGGAGCGTTCAAGTATTACGTAACGAATTTGGGGTGAGGGGGCGTCTTCTGAAACGTTACGATGCGTTACAGGGGCGCGAGGGGGGGTTCGAACTACGCGTTACGTAACATTGTTTTAACCATTCAGAACGGTCGCGTAGAGATTTTACATTTTGACTAGGGGGGAGGGGGGTAAAGAAAACCGTTATGTGGGGGAGGTGGTCAAAAATATCCAAAAATTGCGTTACGTAATACTTGAACGCTCTTGTATGAACTGCTTCCGAAACATTAAACAAAAACACGTCTGCCTATAATATTTTATTACCAATGATTTGTACCGTGCTTTTTTTTACCCGCGCGGTACAAAATGTGTAGATGATTTTGTGTAATGTGTATACTCAGACATACAGTGGAGACGCGGCTTTAGGGCGACCAAACTGGGCCCCAAGTCTGCTAACACAATCGATTCATAATCGAACAACAACCACATAGTAACTGTCACTTTTGACAGATATCCTATACAATAGCTGTCAAAAGTGACAGTTACTATGCGGTTGCTGTTTGGTTGTTATTTGGGGCCCTGATGCGGGCTAGTGTCAATTAAGTGCTTAAATAATACTTATCTATGTACGTACATTTAATAAGACTAGTATGACCAGCACTATTTAAACAAAAATGGCGGTTCTGCGCTCGAATCAATCATATAAAAAGGCATGCGCATGGCCTTCATTTTTATTTAAGCAGTTTGCCGGTCTCTGATATTTATTATGGTCGTGTCTGTAAATTTATCATTTTTGTAAAAAAAATATATACGCTAAGGACACTATTTTTGATAAATAAAACCCTGAATCCGCTGCCTATTTTAGATTTTTTTCCTGTCTGACTGTATATTCGTGAGTCACGGAAAAACTACAGGAATGATTTTGATAATTTTTGCATCTTTATAGCCGGGATAACATATAGAATATTTTTTCCCGGGAAAAGGACTGATTTGTCCGGGATAGCCACATAAATGTAGATTAGAAGCCTCTTTACGGATTTAATATAACATGGTTTGATGATACCGCGATAACAAGAATAGCATCTAGAAAAAAATACACGGGAAATGGGTATGCCCAAAAAACTAAAATTCACCCGGTCGAAATTCACGGGCTCTGCTAGTCATAAACACTATCGATTATATTCATAAAACCTATTTTATTGTTCTCTTCTTCTTTCTTTACGAAATGAGATGCGATGAAATAAAATGGATATGAAAATGGCCTCACCCACAACTTAGCGGGTATTTTGCCAATGTCAATTAATTAATAGCAATAACACAGTCAATAAATACACATTATAAATAAAATAATGGATGTGAAATGAAGATATGAAAATGCCGTCCCCTATTTAGTTGTTATAAATAATTAAAAATAAATTTAATTAAAGTTGACAGAATTTACGTCACAGTAAAATGCGACATATTGTAAAGACACAAAGTTCACTATGGACATCTAGTGCGCGTACTACGGCACCGGTGTGGCATGCTGTGAAGCATACCTACCTACCTCGCCATGCATGATTACGTATATCGAACTAATACATAGTGCCCCTGGACAAAATGCACAAACGAAAATCAGTGATAAAAAAATAACTAAACCAAAACAGTAAATTCAATTTAATAAAGAAAAAAAATCTTTTTTCTGCCAACAAAATGTTGGTCTTGTTTCACACTTTTGTTTATGCACATTATCCCGGGACACGCTGTAATCTGGCTAAGCCGGGTCTCCAGGGTCTTTTTTTGAATCATTCACATAGCTAGACAAAAAAATTTATTTCAAAAGGTAGTAAAACAAATTATTTTACACTACACTGTTTACCGCGCTGTAGAATTCGTTGTGATATTTTTGTGTAGTCTGTAGAGAAAAACACGCGTTGGAGACCCATCTTTATATACATTTCGGCGCAATTAATGTGTATTTTAAATATTATATAACTTAGTAATTATCGCATAGATAATAAAAGATCAAAACAATTGATAGTTGTACTGTCATCTTTCTATTTAAGAAATGTCCCCCTGTCACAGGGACGTTCGTAGAGCTCTCGACTGCGCGTGAGTTAGGTCTGTGGGATCTGCAGATTAAATCAGTTTTTCATTACATAAATAGAAAAAAAAACCATACTTGTCTTCGCTTGTCAAATTCGTTACAAAATGATATTTTCGTTAAAAGGTATAATGTGATATTTAGATTTGTTAATGCTCTCTATTTACATTAGATAAATTTATTATTTACCTACGTAAGTACGATGTAGACCACGTATAATGAGTAAAAAAAAACAATTTAATTATATTTTTCAATGGATCATTTTGTTTTTGTACGTAAAACCTTTTTCTTTGCGTGGGGACATCCTCATGGATACCCCCGAGCCCCGATGGCGGGGGGTTATGTCGGACTCTTACCGACTAAAACCCCACGGTGGTCCTTCTCCCGCCTTGTGGGGGGGGGGGGGGGGGGGCACGGGTACGCTTTCGCACACATCCGTGACCCCACCAGCGGTAGTCCCCGCGAGTGGACTCCTCCGCCCGGCCCGGGCGCCAAGTCTGCTAACACAATCGATTTATAATCGAACAGCAACCGCATAGTAACTGTCACTTTTGACAGATATTGCATGGGATATCTGTCAAAAATGACAGGTACTATACGGTTGCTATTCGATTATGAATCGATTGTGTTAGCAGACTTGGGGCCCCGGTTCTCCTCGGCAGTACGTACAACCCATACCAACCTTACTTACTTACTTAAAATAAAATAAAACGAATAAAAAATATTTAAATATCTTGTAATGTTACAAAATAGAAGAAATTAGCTTGACAGCTATAAACAAACTCAGTGCAACGTAATAAAACAATTATAGTTATAATAAAAAAAAATACATAAAATTTACAAAAACATCTACGTTACATGAGAAAATTAGGATAGATTAATTTATTAAGATTACCCATTCAATAGTAGCATCTTATTAATTTATTGCAAGCTATTACAATTTAGCATTAAGTGTTCGAAGAAGTCGAATTTACAAAATACTGAATGGAAAGTTTGCAAGAATTTCTATCTTTGCCAAAATATTATGATGTACGATCAGTAACAAAAGTCACTCAACGAATAGGTCAGAAATTAACAGACTTGTTGTATGAAGACTACACTTACATAATTAATTCTTAAACATATAGTGAATTCACTAATTAGTAATATGGATTTTAAGTTTTAGATCTACTCATCGACTTGTTACAGATCGAACGTACAAAACGAATTTGGCTTTTTCAATAATATAGTTACCTTCCATTGAATGGGCAACAGAAAATATTCAAAGTAATGAATAGATACATGAAATTAAAACATAAAAAGTTACTTAGCTGTTATTATATAAATATAAGAAATTCATTTAACATGAAAAACTAAAGTAAATGCCTGACTCGTTAAAAAATAACAAGTTTACAAAACAAAATCATGAACTGTTCGGCGACAGATAAAAGTATTCAATGAAAATTAATTCATATTTGATATTTACTTACACGAAAACATAAAAGAATAATTACGACTGGAAAAATATATTTCCTAATTACCCGTGATAGCCAAGTTCATTGAACGCTTGCCTCGGCAGCGAGGATCGCAGGTTCAAACCCCGGCTCGTGCGAATGTTATTTTCAACCATGATTATCATTGCTAAACGGCGAAGGAAAACATCGTGAGGAAACCTTCATGTCTGAGAGAACCTCTCGAAAGACGTGTGAAGTCCGCCAACCCGCACTGGGCCGGCATGGTGGACTAAGGCCTAAACCCCCTCGCATTGAAGGGAGGCCCGTGCCCAACGGTGGAATATTTAAAAAAAGGCTAATATTATTTTATTATTCATATAATCACCAATCATGTTTTCGCGTTAAATAAATATGAAATAAACACGCCAGTAGCATTTCGCGGTATTATCAGCTCGCTCACACCGATGCACATTTGCATTCGCATATACAACAGACTGGGCCCAGAATAAATAAAAGGAGGTAGGTACATACAACATGTAATTAAATAACACCAAAACCCTGAAATTACGAGCTCACGTATGGTTGGGTTACGTTAGGTCGAAAGCATTCCCGTGCCCTCCCCCCCCCCCCTCCCCCCCCCCCCCCCCCCCACACAAGGCCGGAGAAGGACCCCCGTGGGGTTTAAGTCGGTAGGAGTCCGACATAACCCGCTTGCCTCCCCCTGGGCTAGCGGGTATCCATGAGGATTACCCCAAGTTAAAAAAAGTTGAGGTCGCTTTTAATTATTAAAAAATACTAACCTAACATAACATATAAATACTTTTGACTGCAAATAAGCGGATAAAAGGATTTTTGACTAAGAGCGTCAGTGAAAACTACTTTTGACCGCAAATTTGCAGTCAAAAGCACTATTTAACAATGTTTTTAGTGAAAACTACTGTTGACCAACCTTTGCCATCTAAGAGTACTTTGATCGCAACATATACACTGCACCAAGCAAAACTCTTTTGACTAAATGACGTTTGACAAAGTTATAGAACGTCTATAAATTCGGGGGATAGGGAAAGGGTAAGTGTTTGCGTTATTTTAATTACACGTTGTATACCGCAGGCTCACTCCCGAATAGGCGAATTACAACAAACATGTACGTATCGTGATGACTGTCAAGCACAAGGTATACGAGCTATTACTTACCGGACCAGAGGCTTGCCTACAAAACCCGTTTAAAAAAAAAAAGAAAAAAAAACAGCATTATCATACGTCTCACACAACCATACATTATTATTTACAAAATCTTTATCAGATTGTTGCTCACGTATAAGAGTAGGGACCTTTTTCATTGCGCTGATAAACCCTATTCACAACATATTTGGCAGATGGCCAATTCTGAAAAATAACTTCTGAATAGGGTTTATCGGTAATCCTCCTGTATATTCTTAATAGATCTCGAAGAAACAACCAATCAGACCATCATCACACTATGTACAGTTCTGAGATCATAATCAACGCACGCGCACAAAATTATTAACAATCCCGCAACTACACTACTACGCTACTACACGGGCGGAACAACCGCCCATCAGAGTGAGATAGAGCTATTAGAGAAAAAGAGACAGTTACCGTGAGTCTCATTTTACTTCATAGCTCCGACTGTCTCGTTTAATCTCGACGATGTTAGCGCTAATTTTGTTGTATACAAATAATTTGACACATTGCTGTCTCGCTCACACATTACGGCCATACAAGAGACGGCAATATGTTTAGTATAATTTGTGCAGCAACAGAATTAGAGCCATTATTGATTATTTTATAGTCATGCTTTTACTCTTAAATCAAAAACTAATAGTGGACTCTTTCTTCATTCCCGGTTGGTCCGTTCCATGTCCCGGGATAAAATTTGTCGTACACAATTACCGGGTGTATAAGCTATCACTATGTTGAGTTTTATTAAAATCCATCCAGTGGATATTAAACCTATCAATAATATTAATAAATGCATGATCATGCAATGGACTGAGGACATATTATGTTGTATTTGATAGAACTAGGCGATACTTGGCGGAAATCTATTGTTAAACAAAAATGTCCCAAATACAATTCAAGTCTCCTCAGGACGTCCTGAGGATGCCTCGTTTAGAGGCGAAACACGTGTCGAATACTTTTTTAGATTCGCTTCGTTTCGCGGAGAATTGCATTTTACTTGGGTTCCCGTCACTCGTGATAGATAGTTTCTCGAGTAACATCTTAGAGGAGTTCCGTGTTGCTGGCTAATTATCGATCGAACTTGTTTGGTTTGTAATTGGAAAAGTTGACAAGCCGAGGGTGAGTGATCTGTTACCCTGTTACCCATGATTCCTGTGGACCCTATGTGGGAGTTTGGGAGAACAGACCAAGTCCTGGACAACCCTTAGTTGACACAAAGCCTTCCCAGAGGATACAGCCTCTGAGGAGAAACTTTCCCCACTACGGGGCAATGTGAATCATCTACCTTAGATGGTATAGGCCAAATGGAAATTAAGGGAACAGGTCGTATCAAATCAAATGAGAAAAGTAGGCGGCTCTGCGCATGCCTAATTGTATGAATTCGGCTGCGTATGACCGCTATCTTTGCTCATTTATTTGTCGTGACCTATACACCGTTTGTACATGAAATGCATCATTCAATTATAATGGTTGAAAATAAGTTATGCAAAACACATTGTACGGCGTAACGCAACGAACTTTACGTGCAAGTAACTAGCAAGAACTTCTAAGGTAAACGTATCGTCATCGATAAAGCATGCTATTCATGTCATGCTTATTAATCAAATAATGTGGTGTGAGCGGGACGGCATACACCTTAAGAAACGTGACGCTACATAAAAAGGTTGTGCTGGAGCCACCAGTCTCCAGTCCAGTCACCAGTCACCATCTCAGTGATTTGAATTATTCCCACAATCCATTCACATAAATTACAATAATATGTGTGTCTATTTAACCCACCCAAAGCTCAGACATGACTATAAAACAATCTCGAACGCGTTCGAATTTCGAACGTGAAACTAACCGCCATTTTTTAAAATAAAAAACCGTTACCAATATGGCGACGGGCCGCTTCTGCAGCGTTGGGCTTTGAATCGTTCTTCGTTGCCGAAGCCAGGTGCCCAGGGTAGGTTCCTACCTCTATTGGCCCTTGGGGTACCTTTGCCTACATAGTTGGGGTAGGGTCGGTTGTTTACGCAGACGCCTGGCCGGCAGCCGTTCCGCGGGGTCGTGGGGTGGCTGCCGGGGAGGGGGGGAGACGAGAACCTATCCCAGGGCTCCGGAATCATGCAGGTACCACACGTCCATGAGTAATCACCTGGAAAAGTAGTGTTTGTCAATAAAAAATATATAAAATGTTTGCAAAAATAGTGTAAATTATTTTAAGAGGTTAACGTGTGGCCTTCGTACCGATCACGTTTATATGCTTAAGTTTATACACTTAAAAATAAAATGTCTGATTTAAAAAATAGCGAACCTGTACACTATACGCTAAACCCTGAATTTATAGATGCTCTACAACTTTATCGATCGTCAGATAGTACTACGTACAAGAGTTTTGCTTTGCGCAGTACTACATGTTATACAAAATGAATTTTTAAGCGTGCGACATTATCCGATAGTGCAATAATACAGTAGGTATGCTTTTTTTAAACAACAGGTTCGATTCCTGGCTAGGAATTTTTTTCATCAAAATCGGTCTCGAGAGTCCTTTAAGCATTTTTCACTTTCCCTATAGTTTTCGATTTGGCCATCCACGCCGAAAAATTTAGCCTGTATACAATATTTGCCATGTAGTGTTTTTAACACGTTTAAAAAAATTATACAAGTGTAGAATATAAACCACAAGGTACTTAATAAAAGTAAAAAAAAGTCGTGAATAATAATATTTATTTATACATCACCACAATTATCGTTTGGCCAGAACATGGAAGAAAAGTCTTGCGTTTTTCGTTCGACCTTACCTTATTTTTAACGTACACTTATAACAATCCCAAAATACATTGTCAAAATTAAAAAAAAAATATATATATACTAAAATATTATAACAAACCAGCTAACAAGACAGTACAATAGTTTCATGTAAATATAATATGTAACTAAAATAATTTAAAATGGAGATTATGGGGTCAGTATTAAAAAAAAATACGGGGTGTAAGTGGCTTCGTAACGAAAACTGATACCATAGATTCAACTCATGATTGTGGACCCTCAGAATTTGAATTTTCTTTAGATCTTTTCGTGAATTATACGCATTTTTAAATTGATTTTACCATGGAATCATAAAAGAAGGTCACTTCAACGTGATTGTAAATATAAAAAATATTACTAATTAGAACCTAAGACTGCAATGTACATTAAAACTCGATACGCTCGAGCGCGCTACGCTCGCACGAGTCGGGTATGGGCGGAGCGTTATATTATGATCGCATGGTTGCCATACATTGCGCGCTCAAAATTACAACATTTGTAATCCAATGCTTTCGACTAAAATGACTTATATTATTCAGTTTACTATACCCAGAGTTTTCGTCACCATGCCCCTTACACCTGCATACAGAATTTCGACTCAGTAGACATCAGCTTTAGATCACACACAATATACATCTTTGTATTGTACGGCTAATTAATTATAATAATCTCAATACGTCTTCGTTTAATCTCTTATACTTATATTCCTCTCTCGATAAGCGAAAACTACATAAATGTTATATACATACAGTCAGTAGGTAGAATATACGTACGACGAATTACCCATCATACATATATATATATATATAATATTAATTTACAACGCTAAAATATTTATAATAAATAACTGAATTACTATTGTAAGTGAATTAAAACTATACGATTTACATAATGTGTCATAATTATGTAATGTCAACAATACTAATATTACGCAGGTAACTCGACTGAAATATTAGCTTTTTTTTTTTTTTTTTTTTATACATTATAGGCAAGTATTTGATCTCGATCTCACCTGATGGTAAGTGACGATGAGATCTACGATGGAGCATACTTGCCTAGGTAGGAAGGCGGCAGTAGATAAGAGACGCTACATTCACTAGACACATGCAGCGCAACTGATCTGACCCGCCATCCATGATGATGATGATGCTTTAAATTTATAGAATACGATCGTCGATTCAATAGTAATAATATCGCCAGACGAACACACCAACTGTACGGTCCCACACTAAGCAACGCTTGTATTATAGGTACCGTACAATGGACTGTGGACGAACTCGGTATATGATACTATATAGATCCATCCATGACTCGGGTACAAACATTCATGGTCATCACACAAAGTTTGTCCCTGCCAGGATTCGGACCCGGGACGCTCAGCGCAATAGGCAGGGTCACTACCAACTGAGCTAATCAGATTTACAATAGTTTTACAAATTACTTTTCCTATAAATGTCATTGTAAATTGATTAACACTTCTATAAATTGTGTGGTTAGTTCGATTGGGAGGTGCATTTTTCACTACACTTCAATCATTATTTTATTCGTGTAATAAGAATGAATATCATTTTATTTAGTTTTTAGGACACATTAAATGTATTTATATAAGGTTTAATAATATTAGTGTAACATATTTTTTTTTCACAGGGCCAACAGTAGGTTATAAAGGTAACAAGGAAGCAAATCAAATTATAAGAAATTAAAAAAAATTACACCCCGTACTGAGCGCACGGCCAAAGACTACTGGATCGCCTTGTTTAAAAAAAAAACAAATATCATTAACACAATTATTACACACATCGACGTGTTCCATATAACTTATTGAATCATCGGTACGTCATGTGCGAGATTATTCGTAAGCTAACTGTATATTTTATAGTCTAACCCCCAAATTTATAGACGTTTTATAACTTTATCGAACGTCATATAGTACTGCGCACAAGAGTTTTGCTTTGCTCTTGGGGTCGAGTCACCTTCGCCCGTAGGAGAATTAAGTACCCTCGAGATACCCTACACGTGACCCTGGGAGGTGACAACTCTACTGGTGGTAGGCTTCGGCCGTGGTTAGTCACCACCCACTGAACAAAGCCATGTCGCCAAGCGGCCTAGCCGTGTTCCGGCATGATGTTCGGTGTTTCCATTCATGGATGGCGGGTCAGATCAGTTGCGCTGCATGTGCCTAGTGAATGTAGCGTCTCGATCTACTGCCGCCTTCCTACCTAGGCAAGTATGATCCATCGTAGATCTCATCGTCACTTGCCATCAGGTGAGATCGAGATCAAATACCAATAATGTATAAAAAAAATAAAAAAAGTTACGTTTGATAAAGTGATTAAACGTCTATAAATTTGAGGGTACGTATTTAGACATTTTGTATGGAGAATTGAACAGCGCCACTAGCGGCCGGTATTTAAAACACTCAATTCTCCATACAAAATGTCTAAATACGGTAGACTATAAAGTATACGGTTAGCTTACGAATAATCTTGCACTTGACGTACTGTTCAAATACTTTACACTATTTTTGTTAAACTTTATACAAATAACTGTCATGGCATAGCACTAATGTAACAGTTTTTTGAAGTGAAAAAATAAGTACCTAGTTTATAACGACGAAATATTTAAAACAAGTTATCATATTTTTTAGCCGCCCTCCATGTTTTTTAGCCGTCATCATTATTTTATATTAACTTTTAACAAGTTTAAATCTCTCAAACGTTAAGATTTCATTAACCGCGATAGTACATTACTTAAAAATTACGCATTATTTAGGCACAATTCACATTTGGGAACTAGTTCTAGCATTCTAGACCTACACTCCGCGTTCAGTGAGGACAGTACGTGTGGTACCTTAGCACTAGTAAGTATTTATAACATAAAATATAGTAGTGACGTCATTTTCGCGCCATGGCGTAATTTCAGCGCCATGACAGAATAGGACGTGTTGATGGAATTTTTCTAAATTATATTAAGAAAAGAAAGAAATATGTTTATTGAAATAAAACAAATCTTACGAATTTTATCGCGTTTATTTTATGTTTTTACGATTCCGACGTTTCGGCTGCTTTACAGCAACCATGGTCACAGGAGGATTAGTTTTATTTCAATGTCCAGTATTCGCGTAAATATAAGAAATCAATGTTGACTTAAAATTACGAATAGTTAAAATTAAAAAACGGCGTTATTATAGGGATAAATAAAAGCATTTCCGATGGTTATTGGACCACCCTATTTGTATCTGAAAAACTATTTCAAAGAATTTATCAAAAGCAATTGTCCATATACTTCAAACAGATCCCCACTGAACTCGCGTTTCTTAATACAAAAATAAACCAAAGGTTAAATAGTCATAGTTATCTAGCCTAGAAAAGGACAAGAAGTAGTGTGATGGACGTCGCGACAAACATCTCTTTCCAAATGCGTCAGCGCACGCAACTTATACTGTTAATTCAAAAACTCTTCTATTACCTTTACGTTCAGGTTTAAATTAGAATAACTCTTACCCGTTGGCCAATGAGCGTACCGAACTGAGCTCTCTCTTGAAAACAATAAGGTTGTTTTTAAATTAGCGAAAAGAATAATCGTTGATCGACTTAAAAGAGTTTTGCTAGATATGTCCGGACACCCATCACAGTGCTGAACGTAGGAATAGGATCGTGCAGTAGTTAGGGATACGTGAAGAACATCACTCATAATCACCGCCTCATATTGTCAATTTATTAATGTAGGTTCTTTACTGGTAGCGTAATGAACGGTATCGACTAACACAATCGATTCATAATCGAACAGCAACCGCATATTAACTGTCACCATTGACAGATATTGTATGGGATTTTTCTCAAGTGACAGTTACTATGCGGTTCCCGTTCGATTATGAATCGATTGTGTTAGCAGACTTGGGGCCCAAGTGTTACATAAATAAGACGCTTCCAATTGACAGATTATAAACAGCAAATCAATACTTATTTCGCTGTACAAAATAATTAAAAAAAAATAACGCTTAAATTTTCAAAACGACATTTACCAGCAAATTATAAGACAATATATATATCCATCCGTCTATCTGTTAGATCGTTTCTTGACTAACATCTTAGAGGAGTTCGGTGTTGCTGGCTTCTTTAAATTATCGTTCAAACTTTTTTGGTTTATAGTTGGAAAAGTTGACAAGCCGAGGGTCAGTGGTGGGTTCCTCTTCCCCCATTTGTTCGCGGCTTTGTGGTGTGTTAGTAGGTAGTTTATACATTTTTGAAACAATTTTATGACGATAGATTATAAGTATTTTTATTTTATATATTTTTGTATAATTATATAAGAGCATGTTTTATACAACTAATAATGAAAAAGCTTGTATCACACCAACGACTAGCTAATGCTGTTTAACAGACGATAATAATTTATTTCTATTGAGCACATCATAATATGATTTCATAAGCCGATTCGTGTGTACTATCGCTCACACAAGTTATACGCGTATTGACGATTTTTTTTTCAAAAATTTGTACTAATATTTTCCAAAAAAAAAACTTTATCAACTTGCAATCATGTTGCGTAATTATACAGAATGATTCAAAAAGGGCAAACTAAGCCTTGTTCAAAAAATCACAATTGCAATGTTCCCAACAAAATTATTTTTTTGTGAGCTTTTTTTTAGATTGGCTTATCAAAATTCTCACTTGACGTAATAACTACAACTGCGCTAGAGAAGAGCAGATTCAAGACATAGTAATACTTTCTGGATTATCCTGTACAAGCACCGTAGAATTCTTATAAAAAAAAAACAAAAATAATGTAATCATATTTCCTAAAAACATAAAAAAATCGTAAATAATATTTAACACTTGTGTGAACGATATTCCTTTAGGTAAAATTAAGAAATTGACTTCTGCACAACTTATGGTTCTAAATAATCATTTCGTTTGTCATAATTATGTAATTACTTTTAAATATGTCATTGCTTATGCCTATATAATTTATTTATAATATCATCTAATCAAATGCGTGGGTTTTTTATTCGGAAAACTAGGCGTGGGTATACTCATATCTGATAGTTTAACAAATGTTATATACATATAAACTGATGTCCGATAAACATTTGCCCCTTGGTCCGTATAAATTAAGTCCAATTTACTATACTATGAACTATTGCATTGTAAAAACATCAACACTTAATATGTAGTATTATGAGAGTTATGTTAATAAAAAAAAGGAATAAAACAACAAAAAAAAATTATGACTAGTATTTTGTTAATGGGTACGTACTCACCTATACTCTTTTATAACATTTATAAACCGAATCCTAACCATTATTTACTCATAAATAGACGCACTATTGAATTCAACACATTAACCAACATGTGAAAACTTCAATACATACAAATATAGAGGAGTAACTTATAATTATGCCATTCGTTAAATATTTCATAAAAAAAACATAGTTTTGTTTTTTTTTTTTTTTGTTTTAGCTACAAAAATTGTTCACGAGACTGGCAATATTGCGTGATGCCGTTACCATCCGTCGTACAAATTAGAGTCTTGTCATAATTATAAATAAAGAAGCATAGGATATCAACAGTGGAGTGGGGTATCTAGGCAAAGTAGGATTATAAATCACGATTGTTGTGGGTAGTGGTGCGATTCTGGACTCTGTTTCAATCAATTAGATATTTAACTTAGTGCCATTGCCTCACTAGATCTTATTTCAGAATAAATTAACTTAAAAATACTTCATTTAAATCATAATATTAACTAGGTTTGGAGGTTCCATATTTTATAACACCCAAAACTTGTTATCATTAAATATTAGTCAAGTGATTAATACTACACAAAACATGACTCACTGACTAGATAATTAAAAAAAATACAGCTAAAAGACATTGGCGCTAATTCTGTTGTCAACAAATTATGACCAAACTAACTTGACCCAACTAAAACATTTATGTCTTGTCCAAACACTGCTACCTTAACTGAGTTATTAAAACATATTCAACCAGAATCCCACCCGCAACGCACAACAAACACCAATCACTATAACACTATTAAAATGAAAAGTCCAACCCGTCTATATCCTCGAATCGGATAGACGGAACTTTTTACAATAGAGTCCTTTTCAAAACGGACGATGGTGACTCATATAAGACGGCTGGTTGTAGTAGTCGCGTCTCAGGTACCGGTTGGACATGCCTGTGTACGTTCCATAGTTGGTCGTGTAATCTTGCCGGCTGTGGAGCATGTCGAGCTGGTCCAGGCTGTGGTGGCGTTGTGGTGCGATGGGGGCTATGTCCGTTTAGCAGCGTGCACAAGTCAAGGTCAAAGTCAAATCATTTATTTCGCATAGGCCTACGAGGGCACTTACAAATTGTCGTTTACATTTTTTTTTCTTAACTCTACAACCGAATCGGATCACGACCTCAACTGAGTAGACCCGGCGAGAAATTCAGCGGAATTGTCTTTTTTTATTTCTTTTTTTAACAAGCATGTTTATTACAAAACAAAATAAAAATAAGCTCCAGTGTGTTGCCATGCGAGGCGCACACACGCTACACTTTGACATCATAAATCTTAATTGATCTAGATATTATGTCACAGTTTAGTTTTCACAGTTGTTTTGAACTTACTAATGGGCAATTCTCGGATTCCTCCAAGTCGTTAAGTTAATGGGGAATCGATGCCAGATATTTTTTGTTTTGTCTCATTCCCTCCTATTAATTAAGGTAAAGAGAGAGCGACTTTACGCGATATAACCATAGAAACTCAGGCTCAGGCATTTGTTTTTATAGAAATGTGTTATTATTTTCAAAAGCATACGAGACATACCGACAAATATGTGTGCCAATTGCAAATGGCTACTTTCTGTGTGTATTGTGACTATATCCAGACTGGCTAGGACACACTACTGGGTTGTATTGACAGCTGAACTAGTATTACTAATACATCATTTGTAAACTGTTTACTTTTATACGAGCCTTAAAAAACTCTTATACAACTTAAAGTCAGTAATTACAAAAATGTAGTCGCTTAAAAAATATTTGTAGTATGTCCAATGTGTTGTCATGACTAACCTCTATTATGGTGGAATCCTGCCGCCCACCCCGCGTAGTACGCTGCCTTCTGCTTTCCATGCTCCTCAGCCACCTGCAAAAGGACACACGCTACTTACACAAGTCATATAAGTGTCATATAAACATCTAAAAAAAGCTAGTAAAAAAAAACAATTACAAAATTCAATGCCAGTTAAATTTAGTTCCATAAGAAAAAAAAAGTAATTTGAATTACAGAAATAGTTTTTTTTTGTCAGCAGAATTAACCCTCGTGACATTAACATTTGGCGAAATAAAAAAAAATGCGGCATAACAAATAGCGCCGTTAGGCACTACGCTATAGGGCTTTCCAACTAGAGACACAGTGTGCACTTTTCAATATAATAGAAGTCCCGTTCATCAAACAAATATATATACAGAGTGGAATGTAAAGTCGTACCGTTCCAGACGAAAATACGTCTACGTGCCAGGTCTAATGATACTCTTGACGGCCTGATTAGCGCAGTTAGTACTGACCATGCTTTCTGTGCCGAGGGTCCCGGGTTTGAATCCTAGTAGGGACAAACTGTGTGATGAGCACGAATGTTTGGACCCAAGTCATGGATGCTTAATATTTATATGCCTCGTTTAGAGACGAAACACGTGTCTAATATTTTTTTAGATTCGCTTCGTTTCACGGAAAATTTCATTTTACTTGGAGTCCCGTCACTCGTGATAGATAGTTTCTCGACTAACATCTTAGAGGAGTTCGGTGCTGCTGGGTTCTTTAATTATTGATAAAACTTATTTGGTTTATAATTGGAAAAGTTTATTAGCCGAGGGGCAGTAGTGGGTTCCCCTTTGTTTAATGTTTTTTTCTCTAAAAACCTTATTCGGACTTTTTAAAAAAGTTTCAAATTGATCCAGCCATTCTCAAGTGATGCGCTTACATATCTATACTAATAAAGAGATGATTCTAAATGAACATTAATCTATAAAAATAAATAAAATTGGAGTGACTGTTTGTAATATTAAAATAACCGCTTTTTACTAAGTGCATTTGGATGTATGCACGGTACATATACCAAAACATTTTTTTTACAATTTTTGTCTGTCTGTCTGTCTGTTTGTTCAGGCTAATCTCTGAAATGGCTGGACCGATTTTGGCGGGACTTACTGGCAGATAGCTGATGCAACAAGGAGTAACTTAGGCTACTTTTATTTTAGAACCCCGCGACTATAAATATGTTACAGAAATAGGCCCCGGCTAATTCCACAAGGTAAAGTTTCTGATTTTGGATTTGCCGCGATCAGAAGCTAGATAATATATGTAAAGTGAAGCATCCTATTCCACCCTGTATATAGCCATATGTTTAAAACGAGTCTACAAAGCCGTATACAGCCCACTGTGCCCCTCGTGCCCTGGCTCGCACCGTGGTGTCACTGTGGAGCCGCAGTCGGCTGCCGGTCGCCGCGCGCCTGTAAGCCGCCTCGCCCCCGGTCGGCTGTCGAGAAACATTTCAAATTTAGACCCACGCCCCGGCCAATCAGATCATGCGAAGCGAAGCGGATACCCGAAGAAATCAGCCAATTAGATGCAGCAAAGCAAGGAGAGTTTAAGACATAGCCACAGAGTATATGGATTTTTAAGAGCTGGTGTCCATTTCTCTTCTGCTTATTCTGGAGTCACGAGCGGTAAACACGGACAGAACTCAACTTCGTGTGAGTGCATACTCGTGCCAAATAAAATCAGGTCTATCTACGGCCTACACACATACCAAGGAAAAACCTACATATAATCACTAGTTTTTATATAATACTAATGGCCAATGTCCAGAATGCTTTGAAAACTGCAGAGGTGCACCTTGGGAAGCCAAGGAAGCGATCAGGCATCAAAACAAGCTATAGTTTGACCACTACCGCTGTGCCTCGCCCTATGAATGCGGGGCGTGGTGGGGGGCGGGGTAGGAAAGAGCATTACGTACGCGTCCGCGGGCGACTCCCCCCGCCTCGCCGCGCACATACCCAAGCCGCGGTACAGCTGTAGTGGTCAAACTATAGGTTACTATATTTGAGCGCATGGCGAATACATAAAAAATATAGCTGTGAGACTTTGTATGTATTAAATTTAGTTATTTGTGTATGCTAAAGTGCATAAAGCTGTACTACTTATTTATTTATTTTAATGTCATTATATAACTTGAGTTTTCCAGACTGGAAAGACACCCCAACCTACTGGCTGCTCAACTCACAATACCAGATTGTGTCAGCAGACTCAAAAGACGCAACATCCTACAGCTGGATAACTTGTAGAGAGTGTTGTCCTAATATTAAGAGAGTTGCTCCTGATGGGGAAAAGCTCATACCTGCCAAATTCTCCTCCAACCCATCTGCTCATAGTTTTTAAAACTGATTGCAAGATAAGCAAATCGAGTCACCTTCGTCCGTAGGAGAATTAAGTACCCTCGAGATACCCTACACGTGACCCTGGGTGGTGCCAACCAGGTGACAACTCTACTGGTGGTAGGCTTCGGCCGTGGCTAGTCACCACCCACTGAACAAAGCCATGTCGCCAAGCGGCCTAGCCGTGTTCCGGCATGATGTTCGGTGTTGCCATTCATGGATGGCGGGTCGGATCAGTTGCGCTGCATGTGCCTAGTGAATGTAGCGTCTCTATCTACTGCCGCCTTCCTACCTAGGCAAGTATGCTCCATCGTAGATCCCATCGTCACTTACCATCAGGTGAGATCGAGATCAAATACTTGCCTATAATGTATAAAAATAAACAAAAAAAATTAAATATAACTTGAGTGAAATCTACTATACAACGACACCGTGCACATTACAGCCAAGCTATAACCGACCTTAATGGCAGAAACTCATGCACTAATTTCCGTCTAAACAAACATGAATACGTCTAAACTAGATGGCGACACTTGCCTTCACGCTGAGTGGCTCGGTGCCCCCCTCTGGTATCACGTTGTTGAGCGCCGCTATCGCTTCCTGCGCCTCTTCGCGTTTATCATATCTGTGGAAACCAGAGCATAGGAGATATGTTTTTTTTTATGGTTAAAGAAACTTTATTTTTTCCTCAAAAGAAATACAGTATTTCACTTAATGAGAAACTTAAGATTATTTATTTTTACAAAATATAAAGTCGATGAGCAATTCAAACAGAGTTAGACAAAATCAAGTTACTAAAGTAAAAATGTAGAAAAGTAATAATTATCAGTAAGAGTGAAAAAATATCAATATCAGCCAAGTAGTTAGGATTTTCGACTTTCAAGTGCTAATCCAAATTTCAACCATGATTAAATAATAATACCAGGCCTTTTTAATGTCCCACTGCTGGGCACGGGCCTCCCCTCAATGCGATTAAAGTCAAAGTCAAAGTCAAAGTCAAATCATTTATTTCGTATAGGGGGCACTTATAAATTGTCATTACATTTTTTCCTTAACACTACAACCGGATCGGAACGCGACCTCAACTGAGAAGATCCGGCAAGAAACTCAGCTCAAAAAGTATGTCCTTTTGCAAATGCATGGTTCCCGGATGCTATCCCATAGGAACCGCGCATTTTCCGGGATAAAAAGTAGCCTATGTCATTTTCTGACCCCTAAACAACCACTACCTATGAAAAATTAAAACAAATCTATCCCACGGGAACCATACATTTTACCGGGATAAAAAGTAGCCTATGTGCTATTCCTGACTATAATCTAACTCTGTGCCAAATTTCATCCAGATCCGTTCAGCCGTTCTGACGTGATTGAGTAACAAACATCCATCCAAACTTTCACATCTATACAAATAAATAAAATTGGAGTGTCTGTTTGTAATATTAAATAACCGCTTTTTACTAAGTGCATTTGGATGTATACACGGTACATATACCAAAACAAAATTGTTTACAATTTTTGTCTGTCTGGGCTAATCTCTGAAATGGCTGGACCGATTTTGACGGGACTTTCACTGGCAGATACCTGATGTAACAAGGATTAACTTAGGCTACTTTTATTTTAGACTAGCTGTTACCCGCGAGTTCGTCCGCTTTTTGTTAAATACCACGCGGACGAAATCGCGGGTAACAGCTAGTTTATAATATTAGTGGGATATTTAATACCTGACGAATGCGACTCCACGCGGCGTGCCATTACTCTTGTCCCTAAGTATATGCTTCTGTACTATTCTACCGTATTTGCCGAATATCGTGTCCAGCTGCTCCTCGGTAACAGCGCGCGGGAGATTCGTCACGTAAAGATTCGTCTCCTTTATGTCCTCGCCTGAAGGGCGGGCGTATGAGACCTGGGGATAAATGGGAGTGTGAGTCTTACTATATGAGGGAAAGGGTTCACAATCCTGTACCAGCTATATACCCGGTGGAGTGTCGAACAACACTCCACACTATACAAGCTACGAGTACATCGGCGAGCCCACCATGGCAGACCGTTCGGTGATTTGCCGCGCGTCAGATAAGATACGAGTTATGCGATAGAAAGAGAGGCTCGTTGTCGGTGAATATAATTAGAGGCACGCAACGCTGTACGAGGTGAACTGAACTTTATTGCGTCGTAGAAAATAGTGTAGCTATATATTTAATCAATGTACTATTAGAGACACACCTTAGGGTTAAGGGTTCTTCAATCATGATTATCATTTGCTTGTGCCCGGAGAGCACGTAACGCCGATCCCTTCGATCTTGTCGGTTTGCCGTACTATCGGACTATGAGAGCGAGGGAAGAGAGTGCGCCTGCGCTTGCGCACACTTGTGCTCTACTAGTCTGCGTTAAGATTGGCCATCGTGACCGAAATTTGGTCAGGAGTACTATTCATGTAAATGAGCCAGCGAGGGAAGAGAGTGCTTGTGCATGCGCACACTTTTGCACTATAATATCTCCTGCGTAGATAACTAGTCTGCGTTGAGATTGACCGTCGTGACCGAAATTTGGTCAGGAGGATTATTCATATAAATGAGTCATAATTAGTCTGTGGTCTTCGTACCTTCAACCGCTTGTTTCTCAGCTGGTAGCCATTGAAAGTGTCGATGGCCCTCGTGGCGTCCTCTTCGCGCGTGAAGTTCACAAACCCGAACCCGTAGCTGTAGCCGGTCTGCAACACGAATATAACAATTTGTTGTATTTGCAACTACAATGCATTTAAAGTATCATTGCATCATCCTTGGTCGGAATCGGTGTTCTTTTGCGAAGATCTGCGGTGGATCAAATCTGATATAATGGCGGGTGCGATCCCGTACATGGTCACAGATTGCAGACTTCGTGGAGCGCCGGTGTTTCACTTCAGCCATCTGTTCTTTTCCCCAGGTTTTTATTGATCTTTTAGTTTGCCCTATGTATGAGAGTCCTCATACAAAAGCACACCGACTTCGACCAAGGATGATACGTGAGGCCACTGGAATTAAAAAACATGCTATATTCAATAGGGAAGACGGCTGGGTGCTACCACCAACTTGGTATCCAGTAAATAATATAATTAAATCCAAAACCAAGCGCACCATTGCAGGCCCGCAAACAACAACTAAATATGAGGGTACCCCAGTTCAAAATTTGACACTAGGACGTCAAACACCTCAGTCCTCCCGTGACCATGGTTACTGTAAAGCAGCCGAAACGGCGAGAACGTAAAAAAAAAACTTGAGAAGTGTCAAGGGACACCCGGATGGAACGAAGTTCCTTTATTATTTTTTATTATTTATTATGTACAAAAAAATCAATAATTTTGGGAAACAAAAATATATCGCCCCCGGGTGGGCTCGAACCACCCACCTTTCGGTTAACAGCCGAACGCGCTAGCCAATTGCGCCACGGATGCACTTGTGCAATGTCTCGAAAATACTGACCATTATGTAAATGCAAACGACAAAGATAGCAAAAAGTGTCGTTACAACTTTTCGTGATAATTTTTTCCGTCTAGCCCCCTTTCGCAACGCGCGATAAGGAACTTCGTTCCAACAATAAACGCGATAAAATCCGTAAGATTTGTTTTATTTCAATGTGTATTCGCGTAAATATAAGAAAACAATGAGGGTAGTAATGTTTACTTCGATAATCTTTTGCTAATCATTCTACTAAGTCTAGATTTCCTGTAAGTATAAGATTATTTTGGCCGCTGGTTTCACCCATTTATCATTGGTCCGCGTATACGATCACAGCATCCGATCTCCGAGTGTTGGAATACAGCCAGATCTTGCATTATGCCGAATCGATTTTTTGGCATTCGCCAAAATTATTATACCCCTTTACGGTACAGGGAGTACCGAAAAATTGTTTTGGAAACTGTTACAAATCTTCTCGTTACTAATCAACGTAAGACAATGAAAGCGGGTCATACCATATTGATGAAAAGATAACCAAGCCAAATGAGTGAAATCAGGTAATCATTTCATTCGACGGCCTAACTTGAGCAGTCAGTAGTAACCCTGCTTTCTGTGCCGAGGGTCCCGGGTTCGAATCCGGGTAGGGACAAACTTTACGTGATGAGCACGAATGTTTGTGCCCAAGTCATAATGTTTAATATCTATATGAGTACTTTATACTAGGTTCGCCCCAGTCCATTGTACGGTACAGATAATACAAGCGTTATTTAGTGTGGGACTATATAATTGGTGTGTTCGACTGGCGATATCATTTGTAGTATATTTTTTATTAAGTCATAGATGCTCATACTTTTATGACAAAGGATGGTACTGACTGTTAAAGAATATTTAAAATATAACATACAATTTCAAAGATAATTGGAAATCACGCCAAATTGTAAGTTATAAGTACTGTACTGTAGGGAGAGTGGGGCGTATTCTATCTCAGTCACACACTCGCTTACATACGGCAGTGACGTCACGGCCCTGCAGCTTTAGTTTTTATTTTAATGAAAACTTTAAGTAATACGATACATCTTTGAGGAAGGCTTATCTCCAGCAGTGATCGCCTTCCAGAAGACGGATAGCCCAATTTTGGGATAGTCACACTACATCTTACCTTAAAATCCTTCATAACTCTACAGCTCTCAATAGGTCCTATGGTCATGAACATAGCGTAGAGGTCCTTCTCTGTCATCGTCTGGGGCAGGTAGTTGACAATCAAGTTCGTCTTGCACGAGTCGCCCCCGCCCGCGGAGGACACGCCCCCGCCCTCCGACATACTGCCCCAGCAGCGCGCGCTGCCGCCCGCCCTGCCTCTGTACTGTTGTTGGATTTGCTGAAAAGAACAATAAGACTTCAAAAAATGGCCGGATTCAGGGTCTGATTTGGCCATGCCTAGGGACCTCCCCTAGGCAATGCATGTCTTGGGGCCCTCTCCCTTTAGGCACGTAGGACTCTAGGTAGGCAGTATGTTAGCCGTTTCGTTTACTAATAAATCAAAATAAGGATTCTTATTTTTCTCACAGGCCGCAGGGCCCATAGGCAAGATGCCTACATTGCCTTTACGGATAATCCGGTACTGACCGCAGTTCATACAAAATCACTTAGAAAAAGTCTTGAGAGACTGCAAAGCTACGATCATCGCTTAATAATCCTTAAAAGGATACGCAGATGTACACTGCCTGGCACTGTTACTGGCAAAATTACTCCTTTGCTATTTCGTCTAAATGTTACAGGGGCCTTATTGCCATTGAAGCGGCCACACTCCTCAAGGTAAGGGTTTCTACCACCCAGGTCCAGTCCAGATTAGTGAACATCGCCTCCACCTTGCCGTCACTGTCCAGGAAATTATAACCATAACTGAGCCCGGAGTTTAAAACAGCACTTTTTGTTTTCAAAGCAAACGTTTCACCAACATGGAGATCAGTACTCTGGACTACGTATACGTCAATAGGAAAACTCTTAACAAGTTAAAACCCTTGCGAGACGTACCCAGCTTACAAGTTTATAAGGTTCTTAAAATGGGCTGGTTACTTTTGCAAGTCGACGCACTAAGACATAGGTGATGACTGTACATATTAGTTAAATATTTCGAAGCCCTAGAAGCCCTAATTTAAAACCCCACCCACCACTAGTCATACTATCTTTCTTGTATCTACTCCAATATTGATTACAAATTTTATAGTATACAGTATACTCTATGAAGCCATAGCAATTCAGCTTCATACAAACGTTCACGCATATCAGTATTCAAACTCCAATATACCGTATATTCGCCTCACTTGACGTTGGCAGAATTATCCAAAATCACAGAGCCAAGAACAAAAAAAACATACAAACGTATCTATTAGCTATCGATCTCCAAAAAAACGAGGCTATAATATTTCCGGATTTAAAATCAAAAGCCAGATAATAGCATTTCAATTATACCTCAACCCCGGTCGCAAAACACGGGAAAAGTTCTCAAAATTGGGTCAATATTGACTTAAGAGTGGCACCGCATAACCAACCATTGACGGGGCCGCTCGAGCGCAGGGGGATGTTAGTTTAAAACAAACAACCCCGTAAACTTCACAATCAAACAAAAAAGTCGAGGGAAACGTGCGTCCGTGACCTACAAACCTGACGGTAACTGCTAGACACACTTGATAGGCATCGCGAATGTAATATTTTTAAGTGTAAATCACGCAGTCGACACAAGGACGTAGTCCGAAATTCATTTGGAGGGTTCAGCTCTGGACTAGAGACATAAGTAACAACAAAAAACCAATAGAGTTGATTTTTTTTAGTACATGCCTACGCATGAAACGGTGGTTTGGCTTAGGAATTTCAAAGGGGATTTTAGCCCTCAAACCTCCCCAGACAATACTCCTATGGAACCCGGCAATGGAGAAGACTCCATAAACCCGATTCCTACCGGCGTCCCTTCCGAAGAATGGTAGCCACTAGTTTCTTTTATTGCTAAATAATAAAGGCACATTACTGATATTAAATAACTTTGGCTAACCATTCACAAAAAAATATCCTTCGCCCCTGGAACCGGGTTAAGGAAACAAAATGTCTAGCCAGTAGCAGGATACACAGACGACAGTAAGCTCTGGTATAAGCATATTCCTGGTCTGAGTGTACCTAACTGGGGTCCACCCCAGGCCAATGTACGATCATGCAGTTGATGAGTTTGTCGGCCGATATTTAATTTGCAGTGAAGGACAATATCGTAACATAGCATATTTTGTGGTAGGGAAATATAATACAAACAAACCCCGTAATCGGTTACTAGTAATCTAAAGGACGCTTTTAGTTAAGAGCAGTCTAAATTGTCGTTTCTACGAATATGCGGATTGTATTAAAGAGAATAATAACTCGGGGTTAGAGAAAATTTGCTTCATTTCATGGAACCGCAGAGTATAATGAAACACCACATAGAACAAGAAAAAAATCTACAATGTCAACGTTCCCAGGAATAAATGTTATACATACATCTTCATTTGCATAGATTTATGCCGCTATTATGACAGGTTCAATTTTCCCAATTATTTTCGCACATCTGAGTAGTTGTGACGAAAATACGCAATAATGTGTTAGCAAATTACATTGTAACGTGTTGATTTAAACTTTAATATGGAGCGTAAAAGTACAATTTTACAGTAGAATGTTATGTGGTAGATTTTTTATTATGTTTAATGAAATAGAACCCTATGACAGCCTCTTATCGTCTATACATATAAATAAAATTGGAGTGTCTGTTTGTAATATTAAAATAACCGCTTTTTACTAAGTGCATTTGGATGTATACACGGTACCTATACCAAAACAGCATTTTTTACAATTTTTGTCTGTCTGTCTGTCTGTTTGTTCCGGGTAATCTCTGAAATGGCTGGACCGATTTTGACGGGACTTTCACTGGCAGATAGCTGATGTAACAAGGAGTAACTTAGGCTACTTTTATTTTAGAAAAAAACATAGAATCTCACGAAAAAAAATTTAAACCAATGTTGCAGCGTTGCGCCTGATTAAGTTTGATAGCAACAACCTGAAATGCGTCCCGCGGGCTCAGAAAGCGCGAGCAGGCTGTTGCCAACGGTTGTGTCTTTGTTAAATACCACGCGAACGAAGTCGCGGGTAACAGCTAGTTTATAATAAGATAGTCTCGGTCTTACTTAAATGCAAGACCAAGACCGGTTTGGTGCAACACAAATTATTCGTAGGTACAATAGCGTCAGTGTGTCGCATCTATTACTTTGTGTAATCTTATGCTATGGGATACATGGCTACCCTCCGCGGGTGGTTGGTGCCGACAAGCGCTCCTGGCATGATTCCAATGTAAAATGGAACTTGCCTCTTTAGCCGAGCGTTAGTTACAGAGGTCATTAATAACGGATGGGGGCAACGCCATTAGGCAAGGTATTTTTTTCAATGCGAAAATCGTATCAATGGGAAGCTGTGACTCGCGGATATATAAGAATACATTCCCAACAATACGACGGTCTGGCGAATAGGTAAATTGAGCCTAACATTGAGCCTACATAATTATGAGCTCATTCAATTATATTCCAAACATTTGTTATTATTAATATTCCAAATATTTTTTGGATCAATTATGAATAGTCTGCTATGGGTTCGCAACGTTGGATCCACCGAGAAGAGCCGCCAAGAAACTCGGTGGTTTTTTTTTTAAATAGGTTGGTCAGCAGTATTCATTACCACGCAACACAATTTTCACATAATCAGTGCCACAGCCTGGGGAATGTTTTAGGATGGAGCGTCTCCAGATTATGGTGCCCTAAGTAGATAAATACCAGTTGTGCATGCAGGCATGGCACTTTGCGCCACATGGCGCCAGAACGGCTGAACGGATCTGGATGAAATTTGGCACAGAGATAGATCTGTCTAGATAGAAATGTATGATTCCCGTGGGATAGATTTGTATTAATTTTGCATAGAGCAAAGGATCGACGTGATTTTTGGCATAGGTAATGGTAGTTTAGGGGTCAGAAAATGACATAGGCTAATTTTTATCCCGGAAAAATACACGGTTTCTAAGGGATAGCATACAGGAACCGTGTTTCTTAAAATTTAACTTTTTAATCGCGGGTAACACCGCGGGGCGCAGCTAGTTTAAAATAAAAGTTAAGTATAGGATAAAAGATTCGAACTTACATGCAAAAATAAGCACAATCTTGAGGCAGCAATATTAAACTAGCCAACAACTTTAATACACAAGAACAAGCAGAAAATTGAAATAAAATGGATTAATGAAAAAAAACACTGCTCACCACCAGAAACAAATAACAAAAACTGGATCAGTAACATTTAAACCAACTAGATTAATTCTAAAATCTATATGGTGTCTGTCTGTTCTAGAACTGATTGTGAATCTATTATTTTGTCAGTATTTTTTTCTAGATAAACCTTAAGCTGAGCATATGACAACCGTGAAAATTAAGCTATGTCATAAGGGTTACTACAGAATATTGGATTATTTGGAAGATAAAGCAGCCTGAGACTGATCACTCAAATATGAAGATTTATGATGTCAAAGTGTAGCGTGTGTGCGCCTCGCATGGCAACACACTGGAGCTTAGTAAAGTAATAACTTTGCATTTTGTAACTTTTGATGATTCATAAGTACTGTACTTAATGGTCTACAATCTACATGAATAAAAAATATTCTAATTCTGATTCTTATTTTTTGTAATACATATGGCTGTTAAAAAACAAGACAAGCCCGCTGAGTTTCTCGTCGGATCTTCTCAATTGAGGTCGCATTTCGATTAGGTTGTAGAGTTAAGAAAAAAAAAATTAATGACAATTTGTAAGTGCCCCCGTAGGCCTATACGAAATAAATGATTTGACTTCGACTTTGTGGTATTGACATTACTGAAACACTGAAATGGAAGCATCACATGCAATGTAACATTATTCCACCTTATGTTCCAAAGGATTTAGGGTATCTAGAGACTGGCATTATTCAATAAAAACATTTATGATAGTCAGGAAATCACAAGGATCACAATAAAAGGATGTAAGTACTGAATATATATATTTATGAAGTGGATTGTCTGATGACTATCAAATTTTAAGTCCTGGCAAATAAAAAAAGTTATAGGTACAATATGCACAGTGACTTGTTTTGCAACTGGAGTTAGATGCTGGGTTAACTATATAGTAAAATTTCATAGTATCCTAGTACTTTTTCAGTCAGTCTTTAATATTTTTTATTACTTATCACCCCATTTCCAGTTGAGGCTAACTCTAACTACCCCTTTGAAGATTGCAGGTATGCTTGTGTCAGTTTACCCAATGTATATTGTTGACCTGATACTTAAGACGAAGAAACAATAGAAAGGGAGAGAGTAAACAGGCAATATGTGTAGTAAATTCCAATTAGATTCTCGCATACAAGCAAATCTGCATGTTCTACAAAAATTCATTTACAAAAATTAAGTTCATCAATATGTTATTTGTGACACACTACTTATACATTTTTTTTTAATCAACACACTACATTTAAAGCTTATGTTATATAATCAATAAATCATATAAATACTCACATTTTCCAATGAATTGAAACTCCTGTCCCAACTACTGACAGGAGTCCCACTGAACAAGTAGCCTGGATATCTCTCACTCATTTATTAAACTTTTATAACAACACTTAGGTATACTTTGTATGTTAACTTTAATTCTATTATATTTTTAATGTGAGCAAAATTCTTTATAACAACTCCATTTTTATAGTTTGTTCTTTTTTTTTAATAATTAACTTATTTTGGGCAGGTTGGTTCCTGCCTGTTGTACCTGAAAAACATAATACATATAATGTAAAGATATCTGGCAATCGGTAATCTAGAAGGCCATGCTCGAGGCTGACCTCAAGCCAATGTCAGAATTGTCCTGAATAGGGTCAATAACATCATAAAAGAGCGGGAAAAATAGAAAAAGTAACGAATTAAAGAATTTCTGATTAATAGCTTTTAATTGTAAATTAGTTGTACAATTCATGACGTTATATGAAATAGTTGTTCACAACTATAAGGGAGGCGTCGTGAGCCATTGAAATAATAAGTATATACACCTGTAATTTTCATATTGATTTCAGTAATTACAGAAACCTGACAATGAAAGAATCCGATCTAATAATCCTAGTAGCTCAATTACTTACATCGATATACGCAAGTATTGCCAGGAAATTTGCAGCTACATTTGTTTATAACGAATTTTTGATACAATTATTATAAAATATTGGAATATATTACCAGAATATTTACTTGGCCGTTTTTGACAACATGGTTACAAATGTAATTGCAAAGCTACTCTCATAATATAAAGATAACATTCTGTACTTACGTGTTTACTATTGGGAAAGCGTTACTTATTTCCCATAAAAGGCTTGAAATCTAGATATTGTTCCTAATTTCAGTAAATTATTTATCAGTAACGTAACTATTCATGATTGACTTGACTGAAGTTGACTGACAGACAGACATGCCAGGCAGCAGGCAGCAGCAAGCAGGGTTGCCAGATTTGATTTTTTGTTTCGCGCCGAATTTGAAATTATATTTCACCAAAATGAAACAAAGGCAAAAAGTTAATAATATCGAGTAATAATTAACCATTACAGAACAGTATTTCTATGAAAATATACTAATGCATAAAGTAGACTTATATAACAAGACATCGAAATGTATTGCACGCTTTAGTTTTTTATCTATTGGAATAAAATAAACTAAATCATTTACTGTTAAATCATACGGTTAGACTCTGAAACTAAAAATGTTTCCAAAATTCTTATTCATGTTTCTTTTATTTTTCAAACTTATCTCCAAATATTTAATTGCTCCTAGAGCCAAATCTATAACCAGAATTAAGCAAATCAAATACCATTTCTAGTAACCCTAGCAGTAAGGAAGCGTATCGGAAAGAAAACTAATTCATTCAATCATTCATTTTTCATCTTTTTACGTTGGCAATCGTCTTCAAAATAGAACCATTTTTGCAAGTGTCGAGTATTTCTTGACAATTGTTATAAAATTGTTAGTCCCCTGATGATGCCGATAAAGGTGCAGATCATAGATAAGAATAGTATGGTGCAGATGAGGAACTGGATGCCCTACTCGTAATAAGGGTGTGGATACTTTGCTGAAATTTTACCGGATATCATAGGTGAACTTAAAAAGATATATTGTACTTTTTATTTTAACTTCATTCACTTATGCACATTAATGAACAAACAACGGTTAATATCCCACCAATATTACACATTATTTATCAAAGAATAAAATAAACACTTTTTTTAACTTATACAAAATTGATAACTTCACGTTTCAACTTCCCGCCAAAAAAATCATTCATTCATTTTAGTGCATCCTTATTTTTACAGTGATGAACAATATTTTTTTAAATTATACACAGATCTATTTTACCTAAAATACAGGTTTCTGTCTTCATGGTTTTTATCATCCAACAGATCGTTTTCAGTGATTCTCGTTGCACCTTTAACTTGTGCTAAGGCCATAAATACATAAAATTAAACGAATTATTAATTAAAATAAAATTAATAATTAATAATAAGTTTGTAATGCTCAATAACCAAAATAACCAATAAAGTATTTCCGGTTTTTATAAAAATCGACTATTCATCCACCCTACTAGCCCACGTTATGTCCACGGACCGCACCGCGCCAGCCAACCGCGCTGCTGCCGCGCCGCCGGCCGCCATTTTGTGTCCAAATCCAAATCGTCTTGTCATTCATGGCGTTCGTTCGTGCTTATTTCTAATTTCTTCTGACGAATGATTTATTCATACTGCGTATGTGATATTTAACCAATTATTGTGGATAAGTTGTGTGTAGAAATGTCTCCTAAGTAAGAGCACTAAGGATATTTAGCGTTTAGGTAAGTTACGATACTGCGAATCAAATCACGAATCTCGCGAATCACGATGGCGTCACAAAAATAATTGAAATTTGTTTCTACCAAAAATCCTTACGTAAACCTATATAACCATTGTGTATTCTAGCTGTATTAGTCCTATAATATGTATATTAAAATCATAGTATAAGTAACCATCTATTTCTACAAAAGTATGATATAAAATGCGCTCCTTGTTTCTACTAAAGTATGTCATGACGATGGAACCACGGGTTTATGACTGGCTGTAGGTAGATACGCAAGTATGTTATGCGATAAGAACAGTGGCACTGTTATTGTGCCAAATTACTACACATATTCCATTATAAGATATATATACTAGCTGTGGCCTTCGGCTTTGTGTGCTTTTGGTTTTTGACTACCCCCGAGAAACCCTTCTATTTCTATGGATCTGCGGGTGCTGTCCACAAATAGACGGTTACTGCACCTTATGTCTGAGGGTCTTTTTCCAGGGATAAAAGTATTGTATAGGCACTTTACTCATGCTATGTATTATAAGCTCTCACCATGCTCAGTTGGTCATCAATCTGATAATCTGAATTTGTTTGCCGTGGAATGTTGAAGGGTTCCTGGAGATTACCAAAAAATCATGATAGTCCATGCCTATGCAGTATTGTTAACTGCAAGTTTATTAATATCCTTGGAAAAAGATATTGAGTGGCAATAACTTAGTTCTCACTGACACTGCTGCATATATCAGGCGCTCAAGTCAGCTAACACTTGTCTTGTGATGGAATGGCTATAGTAGTTTTCCAATTATTGTATTGGTTTGTAGGGAAAAACAAGAGCATTAACTTATATCCTTCATGAACACTAATAGTTTATAAAATAAAAGTTATTGTTAATTTTCAATTGCATCACAAAGCTTTTAGAAGAGAACTGCCACATAATGGCTTTGTCAAATATAATGGTCAAAAACTTTCTATAAATTTAGGTACTAGGTACTCTGTACAACTTGTATTTCTATGAAGACAACCAACCAAGGGGAAAGATCTCCATAGACCATAGATCTTTCATTCAATATTTGTTAACAAAATTAGCTGCAGGACTTATCATTTTAACCAATCACAAAGTCTCAAATGTCGCTGCCATGTTTCAGATCACCTAAATGGGTTGAATAAAATGAAAGGCTGACATAATTGCTTACGAAAATCAAAAGTCAAGTTAAAACATGGTACAAACAATGATTGATTGAAAACTAAACAGATGTGAATGATCTTTTTTCAGTAATTTTAACCTGGTACTGTCACAGGGTCCTTAATACCTTGTGTGCTACACTGAACTGGCACTCCAAAGAACATTGTTACCATCAAAATGGAAAGGATTCTATTTTCTTTTTATAGGTGAACCAATTCGCCGAAACATGAGTGTCATCATTAGACTGCAGAACCTCCCGTGGTCCGCCAATGCACTGGACATTAGGAATTTCTTTCGGGGCCTCTCGATCCCTGAAGGAGGTGTTCACATCGTAGGCGGCGAGCTTGGAGATGCGTTCATTGCGTTCAGGTAGCTATATGTAACATTCAAATACCAACACAGCCCGGCAATGTTTTCCCTGGACACATTCCATTGAAAATATTTCAGGAGTTTGATCTCAAAGTGTACTCTAGAAATAAGCTTTAATAAATAGACATTATATTTGTATTTATACACACAATAAACATTAGATGGTTGACATTTTCGTGATATATATCTTGAGGACTATAACATATCATCAGCTGACTCCTATTTGATATGCTGCAGGAAACACTTAAAACTTAAAAAAAGAAAAATAGTAAGGCCTGGTTTGCTAATAGCCTGAGGAATTAATTGTAAAAGATTACCACACACTGAAAGCCCAATGAGCTCGTAATGTTAAGTAACTATGCTGAAACCAGACAAAAATATAGCACTTTTCACCCAGCTTCTATGACCTACGAAATATGGGTATTGATTTTACCTATTACCCGACGTGATAAAGGGCCACCTATGGGGGATGTCACATTATCATATATCTAGAACGTCCTATTTATATGATAACGTATTATCCTCCTATGCCCCTAGAAAGTCCGCGATTGGTAGGTACGCACAGAAATTAAAATAATTTTACGGTTGGTATTAGACTTATATTCTGTTAGAATTGTTATGTTGGTATTAAGAATTTTATAAGTAACGTAAAAAAGAAAGCCGCCGTAAAATTAATTTCCTTGTCAAAGTGACCCCTATTGAGAAACTTGACGAAGCAGATAAAATCCGGTAGCTACTTACTGATTCTGCACATAGTTATAAGGAGCTATTTAGTAGGTACCTACGCAGAATAGTATAACTTATTTTTACCATACAATGGACTATTTTCCTGTCAATAACTGATTATTCGTCGGAAGATTTCCACGGCTGGATTAACAACTTAATTGGTCAGTAGATTATTATATTTCTTACTCCATTGCAAATGCATCGTCGGGCGACGCTTCTTACATTATGTGGTAAGTATCATTTCATGTTATTGCCATTTAAGTACTTAGTAAAACATTCAGTGAAATATAGCAACAAAGTATTTGTGTTGCTATATTTTTTACGAAATGACTCATATCCTTAAAACAAGAGACGCTGACCCCCGAATTGATAATGTTCTATATCAAAAGTCATATAGTACTAATTGCGCAGTACCTACTATATGACGTTTGTAAACTTATGGAACGTCTATAAATTCGGGGGTTGTTTATCTTTATGTAACTCTGAAACTTATACAATTAGTATACTTTTACACTGAACGAGACCCTTAATCCGAGACCTTTCGAATTACCTTTCTTGGAGTAAAATGCCTGCACCTTTTGTATCTAGCCTTTACATTTTTATAGTCCGTCTATAAAAATATGACTAACATCAACATTATATAAAATGTTACAGTGGTACCTACCCAGCATGATACACTTTCAAAATTTACAATTTCACTATTTTTCGGGACGCATTCACTTACAGCGTCGCGCCACTGCGTTAGGTACTAATGAACCTATCTACTGAGTTTGTTACGATTTAAACAAAATACACGTTAACAACCTTTCAACTGACAAACTAATCGGATGAGGATATGCTTCACATATGGGCTCAGAACAGACTATGTCTATATAATGGCAAGCCTTGGATAACTGTGACTTCATCTCGGCTAGGTATACTATATAATTGTAAATCTATAACTAGAATCTCTGCCCCAGAAATATTCTAGAATATCTTATAATGTAATAAGACCTGAAATTACCCATTATTTCCTGATCAATACGCTCCACAGAAGTATGCCTCGATGTAATCCTGATTTGTAGAATATTCCTAAGATAGGACTACCTACTTTAGGCACAGACTTGTTAAAATATTCAGACAACACACGGCGTGCGCTACAAGTGTACCCTAAAAAAACTGGTCTAACAAACACACGCACATATAAAAAAACTATGTTCAGAACTTCTTACTATATTGTCAGGAATTGTTAGCCAGACCTTTGACTAGGCAAAAAGTTACGTATGCTGTAACATTTACCACTACAATGCATTGAAAGTGTAGCTACACTTTGATAGTGGCAACGTTACGTCTGAACTTCTAAACAAGTCGATATGCAAAATTTTATCGACTTATCGATGCACAATAAACTTATGCTAGTAGTAAAGGGACTATACCACTCGACTTCGCGAACGATAGCGACGAACGACGATTTAGTAGCAGTGAAACTTCGTTGCTCGAATACCGACTCTTCAGTCCTATGACAAAGGATATAGATGCAGGAACGTATGTTACCTATCTTTAACATCTTAGTATATGAAGGGCTAAATAGGTTTCTGCACTGCAAACGATGCTAATACGAAATTTGACAGATACGACTCGAGAGTAATATATAAGCGCTCACATACAACTACTTCAGCTGCGTCGGACTACATCTTAACTGATTTAAGGTTGAAGGCCCTGCGGTATTGATTCTCGAATTTAGTTTAGAATGTTATTATTCCTTGTATTAAAATAACAATACTCCGACCAAGGAAATGTAACATCAAAGCTGGGATGAGGATGCTAGGTCGTCATTTCTGTGAAAAGGAATCCTATAAAAAATCTGGAACATTACTGATAACACAATAATAAATCGAACTGGAACCCAACACGGTCAATGGACGCGGGGTACCTAAGCATAGGTTATATGCTCATAAAAATGGTCTTCGTTACGAGAGTCACCGCCTGGATAACAGCAAGAGGTCCGTCAAACTAATGCCTTAACTATCGTATTGTTAGCTCGTCATCCTTAGCGTCGGCTTACAACAACAATGAAAATTATGGTGGAGTGAAGGAGTTGTTTCAGACTAAACTGCTGCTGCGTGCTCGACAATCTTTGAGATACTCGACTCGGTTAATAGTACATTACATTACAGCCACCGAGTGGATTTTGTAATCCGGGAATCGGATACGAAACTCGACAATTACATTAATTTAGGTAAATGGTTTTTGTTGTGAGTAGGTACAATTATCTAAGTAGGTATAATGGAAGGCGTCAGTCATTTGTCGATAAGCTTACACAGCGCGCTTTTTTTAAGTCGATCGGCAGGGAATTTATAAGTAGTGCAAGCTATGGTCCTACCCGTCTCTACTTTTGCCTATTTCTGCGGCACGGGCTTTCTATTAATTTTATCTATTAAATATTCAATAACTTATTTTACATAAAATACAACCTCGTCAATCGAACTTCAAAGAGATTGAAATCATTTAGAACTCCGACTTCTGATATTATATTTGGAAATCACAAACGACTTAAATCTCCTTAACGCTATAGAGATAGAAAAAATAGTTACAGTTTGGTCATCCTGTAGGTCTTTCAGCATTTCTGATATATTCTCAGTCTTGAAGAACATGGCTGCAAGAAGGGAATGGGCATGGAACTAATGGGAGTAGGTATCAAAGATATCACGCGACCGAACATTTGCTAATATTAACTACTAATAGGTACTTGTGAGGAATCTGGCTCAACCAGTTGCGGCGCGATCGTTTAAACTTATTGATATCATGAATGGCAGAAATATCGCCAAAGGTTGAAGGCAATTAGTAATATAAACGGCGGCAAATAATGTATGTTCGTATGTAAGGTGCATGGTCTCCGGTCTCCAAACAAACAGGACATCTATTGACATCCCGAAAAGCATTGGGGTCAAATACTGCGCACCTTCTATGGGAGTATGAGTATCTACAGTGTGTTTGGTCACGGGCTTGCAAAAATCTAGGGCTCATGGACTAGACCCAATTTTCCCATCGAGCAACAAAAAAGGCCTATGGTTTAGTCTACGGTACCCATTAGAGTCATTGATCTACTATAATAAGTAGAAGATCAACAGCGGGAGCGTGGTTACACAAACTGTACATACTAGAACTTGAACTATGATCTACTTAATATAATTCTTAGCACTGAATGACTGACAGACATCGCACAGCCTAAAACGATGGACCTAGAAGCATGAAATGTTTCGTAAGGATTCCTTAAGTAACCTAAGTGAGCACTTAGGAGGGATTTTTGGAAATACGACCTCTAAGGGGGTCAAAGTCTGTATGGAAATTTAATTCTGTGGGTAGATTAAATCGAAAATACTCTATAAGAATTAGTGTTTTTGTGGATTACTAGATTATAGGTAGCCCGTGACCTAATTCTTGGCTGTAACCATCATCTGTACGGTGTAATCACCCAGGTGCACAAAGTGAAATAAACCCTATATACAAGTACACTGGCAAATATGGTATACAGGGAAATAAATACATACTTGGCCAATGGACATCTTGTTTTTCTACTTTGACTATCTGGTTGGGTGGAATAACCGCTTATTTCACGTTTTCCCACCGGTATGTTAGCACTGGTATGGCATAGACTTCGAAAGACTATTCGTTTTGTTAGTCATGGTTTTTTTTTTTGTATAAGTAAGCAGGTAAATATGTACGTTCTGGTCGTATTCGACGTAGAAGTTGGTCTATCGCTGGATTTAACGAACGAGATAATGAAAGAGATCTCACATTCTCTATAACTGCTTCCAGCTCCGCTTGTCTACTACTCTACTGTTCTGTTTACTTTACTCCTTAGAAATTCTTATCTCTATCACCAGAGTGTGAAATATATACAATATTTTATAGTAATACCTGCTGTGCGGGGCCACGGGCGACTCATGCGATAGGAATTCGGACCACCAGCCCAGTTCAAGCTGGTAGACTTCACTTATCTTTCGAACTACTTATAACTCATTAAATCTGAATGGTATTTTTCGGTGTATTCCAGGGAAAAATCAGAACTTTATTTTTTTATTATAAATCAGAGTTGAGACGACAGCATTTATCTCTCTTTCACGTAACGTTGTGTAGGGTGAAGTACTCTGTCTAAGTATGAAGTACAGCAGCAGGTAAGCCTTATTCAGTTCTGCTTCTTGAGATCCTGTATAAATAATGGTGATCCGTTTTGGGCTCTTCTACTATTCTTCTCTTTACCCATATGCGCCAGAAGGAGGGTGGTGTTTATATCGATTCGATGGCAAAATTATATTTGCCATCGTGATGAGAGAAATCAACAGGATCTCGATGCCCGACGTACGCCAAATTTGGGAACTTACTGAAATATCATCGCTCGGGGAGACACCTTTTGTGCACCCCATCTTATTATTTTCTACTAGTGACGGAGATCATTGTACCCTTATGTACTTTTTCTAATAAATACAATCTTATTTACATTCTCATCTTACCTTGCGTTGTTGATAATGTACCTTCTTAACTACAAACAGTAAGTAGGTACGTGCATTGTCTAAACATACATCTTTTGTCTCGTGCATACCTTCAAAGTTACCACACCACACCATTTACAATTACGTGATTAAAATAATCCATCAAAATCTAAACTATTAATGTAAATCCATTTAGTATCAATCTTGCAGTTCGGAGTCTTCTGACCTACCTTCAAAAACAATTTAAGGAAGCAGTGAGGTACTCAGCAAAGTTTATTTTTTTGCGCAAATATGCTTCAAAATTCGTACGCAAGAGAACTGACTCCGAGTGTGTAATTGTTTTTTTATCCGGACATTTGTTCAATTTTCACAAATGTAGGATTACTTACTAGCTTTAAACCACCCTTCCGTAAAGTCCATTTCAGGATATGACTTTAAATGACGCTGGAGTCACGAGATACATTATAGAAGCCACGCCCACCGCTAATGAATATTTTGTTTACTGTAGGCCGCACTTAGCATATTACGGTCCAGACAGTATCATAAGTAGGCACGTTTAGGGAATACAATCTTTATGACAACTCAAAGAAGGTAGAAGGCATATGCCTCAATACAAGATTGTAACTAAATGTTCGACTCCACAGGAAAGGTAATTCGACGTCTTTTTGCGTGTCAATTAGTCAAGTCTAAGACTTGACTAATTGACACGTCTCACTCAAGGAGAAGCCGAGCGTGGCTAATGTAATGCGAGGACGCTCCTTTGATGATCTATGAGAGGGATTCCCAAAGTGGTCGACATAAACGAAAACTGATTTTGGGGGTCGACGAGGTCAAAAATCGATCCCTATTAATTAACAAAAGTTCTTATTTGAAAATTTCAAGAAACTGTATAAGTTGTGTTACGTGTACCAACTTATTGAAAGAATGACTAATATTTTAGTAGGAAGTATCATTGTTGTACTTTAAAAAAACTGAACAAGTCGATAACCGTGCACAAGTTCGTACAAGATGAAATTATTACATTGTATCAATAGGAAAAGACTAGAGATAGGTTTTTTAAAGTAAACTAAGGGGATCTGAGGTATCAGTTCATTTTGGAAAAGGGGTCTCTTGCCCAAAATAGTTAGGGAATCCCTGATCTATGACATACACACATATGATTCTGTGAAAAGTTCGAAATTGTTTTTTTTTTAAGAATATAGAACTTTCGGAAATAGGTACCTACTACGTATCACTTAGGGTTTCATCTGAATGTTAATTATGAATAAGGACGATACTGGAATACCTCCCTCATAATGGTGCAGATGGGAACCTACAGACCATCATCATGGATGGCGGGTCAGATCAGTTGCGCTGCATGTGCCTAGTGAATGTAGCGTCTCTATCTACTGCCGCCTTCCTCCCTAGGCAAGTATGCTCCATCGTAGATCTCATCGTCACTTACCATCAGGTGAGATCGAGATCAAATACTTGCCTATAATGTAATAAAAAAAAAAAGACCTGAAGTTTTACCGCAAATAAATCTATGTACTTAACCTGTCTAATCAACAGCCAACAAGCGAAACAACATTGTTCACTAAGTACTAAATCATGATTCCTTGTTCCGTTATAATGATTAGCCCTGAGATTCATTTCATGATAAGAAGCTGTATTTACTTCTAAATACATGATGATGATAGGAAAACATGAGAACCTATTTCAGTACATACGTACTGAAATAGGTTCTCATGTTCTCCTAGATAAGAATTAAAGTTGAACTTCTTTGTTTCCGTGCGAGTGTAGTTAGGACTAATGGCAATGCCAAATCGTCAAATCGTTTATTACGTATAGGCCTACGGGGGCACTTACAAATTGCCATCATTTTTTTTTTCTTATATCTACAACCGGATCGGAACGCGACCTCAACTGAGAAGATCCGGCGAGACACTCAGCGGGCTTGTCTTGTCAATAAGTTATCATTTTCCGCATTGACATTTAGACGCTTTTATAATATAGATGGTTCGTGTAGCATGTGTTTGTTTGTGACCAGATGGAGAAGCAGCGAGCATTGTTCACCTTGGGTTCTTATCATCTGTTTCATAATACATTCTTAGCTATATTTTTTCACACGATACAAGAGCAGTTCACACCAATCGTCTGAAAGTGTCACTGAACTACATCACTATGTGTCATCTTGATCTTCTCTATATGTTGCGCTCTAAGTAAACACTATTTTTAACTAATAATTCCTGTACCGCCATCCCTAAGCAGACGTGCAACTCAACTTTCCGTCCGAGCTCTCTACCCGAAGGAACGGGGAGGATAGTTTTATTGTTATCGGCTAGATGCTGCCTCCAATATATTCTCCGGCCCAAGAGTAACAAGCTTCTACACAATATTTATTGTCGCTTGAGGACTATGACGTGATCCATGTATGATTATGAATTATGATAATCTTATCAGAGTGACTCAATGTAGGTGGCAGTGTCGGATTAGCTTGGCCACGTAGCAAGAGTTAGCGAATGCTACGGGGCTCGCACCTGGTTTGCAAAAATACTATCAAGTAAGATAGGTATGATATACCACCTGCCGTGAAGTGGAAAGACGTAGTAAATAGTTATTACAGGCTAATGGAAAACCCCAACAAATCTGTGTACGTTTACCTGAAAACAAAAACTTAGGGTTCAAACTCTTTAAATGGTTTAGGGATGGTTTACCTTGAAATTGTATTGTTCTAGAAGTAAGGAGACATCTCAAACATTTTAAAACGTAGTACTTAGATTATTTTTTGTAGCTTCTGATGTAGGCTCTTTTTTACTTAAACTAGGGGCGTATTTCGAACTCTAATTTTCAAGCAATTGACTACCCGGCCGAAAGCTGTTGCCATCTGTAAAATTTTAACGACGTTAGTTCCTACTTAATAGTACTTTGTCGCAGTCTTTATTGTAATGTATACCGACAATGTATGTTTGAAAAAGATAGTGCATCTATTAGGATAAGTATGTATTACTGAATCAAAATAAAAAAAAAATACTCGGCCGTTCAGAATACTGCCTGGCAATAAGAGATCGTTTTACGCCCCCAGGAATCATAGGGGTGGACGCTGGGTTGAGTGCTGATGCATTATTCAGTAAGGACATTCTACATATATCTAGTAATAATTTATATAGGAATTAAAAAACCTTTTTTACCACTTGGCTTACTACAGAGTAGGTAAAATATTTAAATCTTATTTCTTTGTACGTCAAGGTCTATAAAAATTTCTCTCATTTAACGTAGGTAGCTAAGGAAGGGCCAGGTTCACCCCAGAATCGTGACTTACCTTAGAATTAAAGTGAACCAGTTATACTAGACAGGCACTACTGATATAAGGGTCGGCCCAACCACAGGGCGAACGGAGCTGCAGCTGCAGGCATTTTGTCCCAGGTGACGCTGCTGGGGCAAAGAAACATTATTTTAGATATCTTGATTGCGAGCGTGAGGTCAGTGGCTCATGTAATTATTTCGCCTCCCGGGCCTAGATTAAGCGCACTAAGCCTATAAGATTTCCCCCATAAGTTAAGGAAAGAAAATTTGAGTAGCCCCAGATAGAAAAATACACTGTATTTTAGGGGCAAGCAAGGGGTGTGCCACAATCGCATCTCTCTACATCCTAAAACTTGCCTCTGGCCGGCGCTGTATGTTACCTATTCACATCTTTCCCGACGCAAACAATTTAGAAGTTACACGTATAAAATGTGTGTGCTCACGACGCGACGAGGTTTCAAGGCCAGCTCGGCGAACTACGCTTTAAGAGCAACGGGTACATCCCGATATTACTCCAGATCAGACAGGAAAAAAAAATACCTTATATGTGCAAATTTCTCGCTGCCCTCGCGCATATTGAATAAGCGACGACGTTATAGAATTCCATTTACAATGATTCTATAAAACATGTATCTTCTGAAATCCTATTATATATGCCGCTATCTTTATTTATGCCGCTTTAAAAAAAACTAGTTCGGAAAAGTGGTATTCCAAATGACGCTCTCGCGGGTCATGAAAAAACAGGAACCAACTCTACTACTACGCTACTGGGGATAAGTATCTACTTGCTATCTTCTTACACACAGACAGACAGACAAAATATTGTTTAACTGTTTATAAGCATAGGCTTGTCGGCTCACTCCACCGAATACGCTATACGAAATGGACTAGGTTGCCTGAATCTTGGAGACCTTGTTTATAGAGATTTTATTCGATCCCCGCAAATATTAGATATTTAAATCTCGCGAGACATTTAGATGTAAACGGAAACTTAAGATATTAAAAACCAGTCCATTCGTTAGTAGGTATAGGATACCAGGATGTTTTGATAAATTAAAATCTGATCAAAGCAAATCTTATATTACAAAAAAAAATATATTTTCCAAAACAAGTTTTTTTCTATTGGCTCCTTGCCTGTCAATAATCAACCACAGATTACCAATTCCCGCCAAAAAAAAAACAACTACAGCACAAAAAAATTAATAGTGTTAGAGAAAAATGAAGTAATGTCATCCATATCTTATAACTCAGTAGAATCATAGTCATGTATACTTATGTAGGACAATATTCTTATAACTTTATGACTACAAATCATACATTAGGAAACGGTCTACTACGTTGACTTAGACAAAGGGAATTTTTACCATATCCGAACTGAATACGAAGAATGGTACAAACGCCCATAGAGTAAGCGCCCCTTTTTAAATGCTCGTTATTTTGGAAGGGAAAGTAATCGTCAAATTCATATGCCTTGATTACACGTAATGTGTAAACTAGCGAGCCAGTGCACTCAGTATAGGTGTAAACAGTTCTCAGTACATGTAAACCTTTTTTACTCGGCCGAGAGCACTTTCTCCCCATTTTACGCCATTGTAAATCAGTTTTCAAAAACAGTGAATTTCAGCAGACATGAATCGTTTTATACGAATCCTTCGCCACTGCCTACCACAATTCCTTAAATATATCTTAACTGTCTATATCTTCCAATATTTACCTAAGTATAAGTAGGTGCTCCTTTCGCTCTTGGCGTCGCCTGCGCAACCAGCGTGTTTAATCTGCAGCTCATCTTCCAATAAGTAGTCCTAGCTTGTAGTCTATAAGTAGTAGTGTAGGTGTGCCCACTTTCAAATAATAAGTGAAAACTCGAAACTAAGTCAGTATTTTGCGTGACGTTTGAATAATCAGACAAAAATAGACTTAAGTACCTAAGTAGGTAGTAGGTACTCACTTTAAGTAAATTGTCATGTCTGTAGTATTGAAGCAATGCAAATTTGGCACATAGATAGATCTACTATACTCTACTACTACAATCAGAATCAGAATAGGTATTACGGTAATTATGAATCGTCGAAATTGTTAGAAAATGCTATGCTACATCTTTATCACCCTTTCGGAATGCCGTTCCTATGGAGAAGAACGGGCAAGAAGCTCCATGGTTGCTCTTTTTAAAAAGATCTCAAATAAGTTCTGTGTGAACACACAGTGTACAGATATACAGAAGGACTATTCCGCAAAGACATTTAAATAAATAGCTTCGTTTGCTACGACGCAATAAAGACTGCAATTTAACTCGCACACCACTGCGTGCCTAAAAATATATATTCACCTGCGAGGCACCTCTCTTTCTATCACGTAACTATCTTTTCTGACGCGCTGCAACCCTACAATTGGCCCGCCAAGGTGGATCTGTCCAGCAGTGCTACTCTGTAAAGATAATCTCACTGGTGAGTCCAAAAGTGAATTGTAAAATTTCAATACAAATTTTACATTTTACCCGAGGATTCACGCGTGAGATATGAGATTGTCATCTCATATGTCACCCGTGATTCCGAGGGTGAAATGTATCATTTGAATTGTAATATTACAATTCGCTTTCGGACTCATCCGTGAGATATGAGATCGTCATTACAGAATAGCACTACAGGTAATTATATAGATTCGCACCTAAATTGTAAAGTGCGCTTTGGTATGGATAGGATTTATCAGAACATTGTATAACAAGCCGTATGTGGTCCAGTCAGTTCAATTGAGTTTTTACTTGGTTAATTTATTTAACAACCCTGAGTAATGCTTTCCTAGTTGTAGGCACACTTAAAAGTAGATAATAAAAATGGGTGACACACATTTCTTTCTTCTTCTTTCTTTACGAAATGAGATGCGATGAAATAAAATTGAAAATGAATATGGCCTCACCCGCAACTTAGCGGGTATTTTGCACAATGTCAAGTAATTAATAGCAATAAAACTTTAAATAAATACACATTATAAATAAAATAATGGATGTCGAAAATAAGTGTCAAAGAACTTCACACATTTCTTTAGAAGCTTCGCTTACCTTCTCGTACTCTTATGCTACGGACACGTCTGTAACCTAGTGCACTAATCAGTGCCTTAATAATGTCTGAGCAGATGTGGCCAATAGTCTAACACATTCATTTACAGAACTATTTTAAGAAGCGCTTAGTGTGGTAGTTTTTAATGACTTGATGAAGGCGTATATTGGCATTAACACTAACGTTATTGCAGGGCACTTTTCTTTTAAAATAAACTTTATCGGGTACCATTGTAAAGGGCGAGCTACCTAGTTCATTACGTGTATTGCCAAATTTATGGGAATGGGAACATAGTATGTCCAGAATCATGGAGTTAATAATTGGGCTGCGCCAGCAGAGACCTAACATTAATTTAAGAGGGACATCCCTACAACTTATTGGCGAATCAAAACAGTGGTTATAGTCACTTAATAATAGGTAAAACAAATGCAACTAGGTCAAGGAACATTAGAGGGAGTTACGGGTCCCTGCCTAGCTCTATCATCTTCCCTACCTACATAATAATAGTGGGTTATGATATAGGTAACTGGGCTATTTTCTTGAGCTATAATAGTGCATTGTGATATAAGATGAGCATTACAGTCTAAGACTAATTGCAGCCCGAGCCGAACGCAAGGGCTTAATGAGGCCGAGACTGTAATGACCAATACTCATACGTCTTCAAATTACTTACCAGGCTTTTTTTATAAATTTTTACAGTATGAAAATTCTTATTTAAAATAATCAAGCAGCTATTTTAAACGAGATCGAATGACGTACTTGTTAATTACGATACACATACTATACTTAGTTAATACTAAGTACTTACTACATGCCGTAGTCGCAATGTAATATTCTGTATACCCCTATCTTAGAATGTATATATATGTATAATGCTTCTTACACAAACTACCTAATACAAGTAGCTGACTTGCTGAGGCAGGTACTACCTACACAAAATAAAAACATCTAGGTACCTCTAGTACTTACAGGCCCAACGTATCATTCAAAGCCGGCCTATAACGTCGCCGTCTCCATTGTTACAGTACGGACGAAGATGCGCGCCAAGGGATGATGCTGGACTGCGGGAAGATCAAGGAGATCCAAGTGAGGCTGCTCCTCAGCTCTCGCTCCGAGATGCACAAGGTGATCGAGGCCGCGCGGCAGACCGTGCCGCTACTGAGTCTCGCGCCGCCTGCCGCCGCGCCCGTGGCCCCCGCCCCCGTCCCCACCCCCGCCCCGCAACCACTCCACATTCCTGGTCTCTCCCCCTTCTCAGCTGTCATCGGCAATAACTCATCGAGTTTCGGTATACCCGGCATCGGGAACCCGCAAGAAATCCCGCAACCGGCTGTAATCGAACCGCCCGCGCCCCTCGTCAGCCCCTCCTCCAACACTCCTAATCCCGATGAGGATAAAGATGACGATAAGTCCGAAAGGAAACGCAGCAAGGATAAAGACAAGAAGCGTTCGCGGTCACGCTCCCGGTCCAGAGAAAGGAAGGACCGAAAGAGGGATCGCCGTGACAGGTCCCGCTCTAGAGATAGACGCCGCCGCGATCGTAGCCGCAGCAGAGACAGACGTGACCGCAAACGTGATCGGAAAGACCGCAGTCGCTCCCGTGACCGATCACCTTCCCGACGCTCTCGCGACCGCCGCAACATCGAACGCAGGTCGCCTGGGAGCTCTCAAGAGAAAACCATCGAGATACCAGACACTGTGCCTACGCCCGCCCCACCGCCTTTTGGCAACCTTATAAATCCGATACAAGTACCGCAGGTGCAACAAATGATACAAAACAACATGCCAATCGGCCCCATGGGACGCGAATCGCCTATAACCCGTTTCAACGACCCCGCAATGACCGAGGCTTTTAACAAACTGCAAGAACTCGGCAAGAAACGCAATCCGAACGCGTTTCAGGGCGAGCAGAACGGCGGGCCGAGGATGCAGAGCCCGGTAGCTCGTGGTGGCATGGCTCGCGGCGGTGCCAATTTCCGTCGCGAAGGGCGCCCCACGCGCTTTGAGAACAATGAACAACATGGCCGGGACTGTTCCGTCGCTATAAGAAACGCTCCGAATCATACAAGTTACGGTGACGTCCGTCGTTTCTTCCCGTTCCTCATTGACAAGCACGGCATTAAAATGATAAATGATAACATGGGGCGCCGCACCGGTAACATTTACGTGCGATTCTGCGATCCGCGATCGAAACAGCTCGCTTTACAACGGAAGAATAACGAGCTGAAAGGGGCTGAAGTGGTCGTCGAGGACCTGGATGATGACGCGTATGAGAACGCGGTCGATTCCTTCCTCCCTTACCGACAAGAAAACGACGAGGAAGACCTGAGTGTCGTAGCCGCAGACACAGAAGAACGGCGACCAACCTTCAACGTGCTCAAGCTGGCTGACTTACCCAACTTCATCAAAGAGCATGATATCATAAAGGCCTTCAGTGAATTCTCACTCTTATCTATAATGCTAAATGATTGTCGCATTACGAGGTCAAAAACGGCTTTTGTGCAATTTGTAAAAGCCGAAGACGCTAGAGTAGCATTTGATAGAAAAGACAGGTATATGTTCGGGAGAAGAAAGCCGACCATAACTGCCGTGTCCGATGAGGAGTATGATAAAGAGAAGGCGATTCAAGCCGACAAAATTCAAGAACCACCTCGCCGGCCCCAGAATGAGCCGCAGCCAGAGGTGAACGCGCCGCGCGACCCCCGGCAGCGCCGCCAGCAGTTCGACAACGGACCAGGACCTAACGGCGGCAACAGGCAGGGTGGAGGACCACAGGGAACGCCATTCTTCACACCTCCATTTGTGCAACAACAAGGCTTCCCGGGACCGTTCCCTGCTTCTCAGTTCGGAGGGTTCCCGGGTCCCACGGGACCAATAGACCCTCGCACGGCCGCGTCCAACTGGGCCAATCGACCACAATTCCCGAACCAGCTGGATCAGATGTCCGGCCCTCCGCGCGTCATCTCCACAGACTTGGTCACAGAAGATGTACCCTTGGACTGTGTACTCATGAAAGGCCTCCCTCGGGACGCGACAGATAGGACGATTGTCACATTCTTGTCCGATACCGGTGCTGTTCCCGCGCGGATCCATCTCATGTTAGATACAAACGGAATGCCGTCCGGAGACTGCTTCTGCGAGTTCCGATCTATACAGGAAGCGAGAATGGCGGCTACGAAACACGGACAGAATCTGGAAGGCTGTCGCGTGACGGTAGACCTGGTGCCTCGGAGCGTGGTCGAGGAGGCGCTGGAGGGTCCCAAACCGACTGATATACGGGAGGGGCTCCTGGGTAACTCCCCTCAACCACCACAACAGAACTTCTTCGAGTCGCCGGCGCGGGGAGGATTCCGCGGCGGGTTCCGAGGTCGAGGCGGTTTCGACCGCGGCGGGTTCGACAGAGGCGGATTCAATCGCGGCGGGTTCGATCAGGGACGCGGCGGCGGCTTTAGGGGCCGCGGTGGGTTCCACGATAGAGGCCGAGGGTTCGACCGGGGCCGCGTCCGGGGTTTCAGCCGCGGCGGCCGGGGGGGCGGTCACTATGAGAACGGTCGCAACGATGACGACCAAGACCCCGCGCTGGACGATTTCGGTGCCCCCGGCTGCGTGGTGTCCATGGAGAACGTGCCGTTCCGCGCCAGCATCGACGATATCATGGACTTCTTCTCGGAATTCGAACTGACGCAGGATGATGTGATAAGACGGTACAATGAACGCGGGCAGCCCACCGGCGACGCGAGAGTCGCGTTCCGCACGCCCTTCGACGCGCAACGCGCGGTCAAGACGCGTCACATGGACATGATACACGACAGACGGATCAGCCTGTGCGTGCTATAGCCCGGATGCTATTCCGATTAGTGTAGGTGTATCAGTGTAAATATATAATATTTGTTATATTATCTCGTGTGTAAGAAACCCCCAGGAGTGTAGGGTGGGAATGAGTGGCTCAATATGCAATTGTGATTGCATCATTAATTGTATATACCTCTGAAGGTATTTACAACAAGACAATTTCTTAGGTTACTAATGTGAAAATTAATTAAAAGATAGTTTCATATTGACATTCGGTGTTTTATTTCTTAAACCCAACACAGTACATACATGATCTTGAATTATAATTATTATGATAATTATTTTATTTGTGTACAAAAGAGAGCGCTTAACAATTTTAACAATTTTGAACCGATTTGTGTCCAGCCAAGCTGAAGCTATAAAATCTCAACTCCCTCCACTTTGTGCCGATTTCCGTGCCAATTAAAAATGTCCATTTAGAACTTCGTTATTACATAAAAGTTCGCCGTACTAAAATCATCTCGCCGCTCTATCTGGACACAAATTATATGTTAGGTATATTGTATATACCTCGGCTGCAGCCATTAGGTACAATTTCGACATTTGCAAGTATTACCCACAGTACAAGTTTTAAAACTGCAAAAATAATCCACCCACAGCGGTCTCATACAAATGCTATTAATATTTCATTGAATTATGATGCCCTGTAGAAAGGACGAAAAAAAACTTCAGTTACAAAACCAAATTTTATGTGTATTATAACGCTAACATTTAGGTTTATAGCTTAAAAAATATAGACAAAATAGAATAAAATCATGTAGGCACTACTTACATATAAATAAATATGAATCTATAAATATTTATTAGAATTAAAATAACGAACATTAAAACACTGAATGTTAGATTAGATACTAACCCCACTTCATATGAAGTTTTCGTCTATTTACAATGGCATTATAAAACACACAACAAGGAGCATCTCAGCTTTGTAAAATGCCATTGTAAATCGATTTAGTATTCTAAAATTTACAGGCTAGATAATAGAAAAAATAATTAATGGAAAGTTGACAAATGCAGATAGTTAACAAAGATACATTTTAAGAGATCAACCCAATTAGAATGGATATTTCCCACCAATAAATCTCGACTTTTTTATTACCACAGGTAATATACAAAACTTGTAATAAATAAGCAGGCTTGCCGTAGACTCCAAAAAGTACAACTAGTCGGTTCTTGGTTATTTAATATCTTATACGTGTTTTGGTGACATTTGGATATTGTATTGATATTATTATTTGTATAGACGCTCATAAAGCATCGTCAATTAAAAAAAACAAAACTGTCGGATTTATAAGCAAAGCAAATTCGTGAAATCCATTGCGTGCCGCGTGTGCGTACCGACAGTAATTTATTTAAATCCCCGAAAAGTTTTAATGAATTTAGAAGGGCAATAGTTCTTTGTAATGCCATTTTAAATTGGAAGAAAACTTTCTATAAATACATTGGTGCAGTGCTACAACCCAAGTTTAATATTTGAGTAAATTATATTCGTAAAAACAACTTATTGTGATGTAATATACATACTTACTTAACATTAAGACATAAAGGCGCTACGTTTTATACAGTATAAAACATGAAAATGGAACCAAACAAAATTTATCAGCGGAAAAAAAGAAAACAAAATCAATCTAAAAAGATTCGTTAATTTGATATCTACTAATGTTTTTACTTTTTTATTCCATACTAAAAACATTATGTATTAACCACAAAATTACTTGTTTTTCCTATTTACCGCATAATTTTTTTTCACTATATTTGCTAGAACGTACTGAATTAAACGCTGCGCCGCAACTATACAAAACCTAACACAGCTAGAATAAAAATAAAACGAAAAACAATAACTTATGCCAAAACTCCGTGCCATTACGCTACATCACTAGTTTAAGATGAATTAATTGTAGCCCGCTTTCCCGCCTAAGTCACAGTTTTTTTTAATACCCATAAAGCTGACCAGAAAAATAAACTGACATCGCTCGGCGGCGCCATTTTCTACAATTCTGCATTTTTTTTCTGATCATAATTACTAATGTCGCAATTATAGAAAGTTACAATTATCAACAATGGCTTTACGAAGCTTATTTATTTTAAAATCCTATGTAACTTGTAACTTCTATTAATTCGACGATTACTCGTATTCAGCATAAGTAGAAGAATTAAAAGAATAGGTAGGTAGGTAATAAAATTTATAGACTGGATTAATTCCATAATGTAATCTCCTCTAGACAAATACTATAAATAAACTAGTTATGAGATAAACCCCTTGGCCAAGAACTTGTCGCTTTAGCTACAACGCGAATTGACGACAGCTACAACAATGCATGCAATTGCAATATAAAAAGTTTTTCAAGGTGTGAACATCAAAAAATATTTACGAGTCCAATAAAAAAAAAACAACTTGTCAAACATTAGCTTGAGCAGATAAATTGTATTGTTTATTTGTATAGGTTCCTCTATGTTCCTCCATTTTAAATTTTGCCGGCATAACGGCTGAGTGAAATGTACACTAAACACTGAATCGTGAATTAATCTTTATTTGGACATGATGCATAGAAAAAAAAATATATAAAATAATTCCTCAACTATGAACACGGTCACATGTTCTTTATAAGACCAAACACCCAAAAACAAATCTATTCTCTCCTCGGATTATTAATTTATTAAGTCTCATTTATACTGGTGGTAGGCTTCGGCCGTGGCTAGTCACCACCCACTGAACAAAGCCATGTCGCCAAGCAGCCTAGCCGTGTTCCGGCATGATGTTCGGTGTTGCCATTCATGGATGGCGGGTCAGATCAGTTGCGCTGCATGTGCCTCTATCTACTGCCGCCTTCCTACCTAGGCAAGTATGCTCCATCGTTGATCTCATCGTCACTTACCATCAGGTGAGATCGAGATCAAATACTTGCCTATAATGTAATAAAAAAAAAAAAAAAAAAAACAACCAAAATGTCAAAATGTAGAATATTGACATTGCACGGCCTATTATTATAACTTCTTGATTTTGGTTTCAATAATTGCGTTATAAGTCTCAATCGGTTTCGTGATTTCCTAGTTTAAACAAGTTACCAAACATTAGGGTCTATTATTCGAAACGCTGGTCGCTGTCGCTATAGTAACAGTACAATGGCCAAGAGCACAAGTAGCACAGGTAATGAATACACATCCAAAATATACACTCTTTGATGAATTACAATAATATATTTTTAATAATGTCACAAGGTAGCGAATGTGTTTCGTCTTACATCTAAAAACATTATGTATGCCTAAAACAGTAGTAAGTAAAGTGTTTAAAAAATAATTGTAATTAAATAAAAAAAAATATTTTAGATGGCAACACTACGCCGTATTTATGAAGTAATCTACGAGAATATAACATCTTCATTTATAAACAGATTATAAAGATATAGTTTTTTTTTTTGCTGAGCTTCATATCATAGACCAAGACTTTAAAACAAATGATGATTTATTGAAAAAATGGGGTTTTATTAAACACTATGGAAGGCATTTGGAGGAAGCTATTATTTCATCTTCTAATGGAACCAGTCTAGTTTTATATACAGTAATAAAGTTCTCAAATGACAATTTTAATGTAAAGTCAACATCAAAAGTAATTGATGAACAAAACGCTTACACAAAACTGTATCAAAAACGAAAACATTTAAAATTTCTAGAATGACCTGGAATGCCATTTTGAAAATGATGTTTCTCTCTTTTTCTTATTTCTACGAAATTTGTCAATAGATTCCGATAATAACTGGTAAAAAACAGTAATTTATTTCAATAGACTCAAAGACCATCAATAAAATTCGTAGAAAGTTGCAATCTTATTTAGTGGCATTATTAATGTTTTTTGTGTAAAATGCTTTAGTTATTATGTCATTTAGAATAATGTGCACCTTTTTATGACTTTAGAGAGAAAATAACATTTTACAAAATATTAATACGTAATAATCATGAATTTGAAAAATGTATGTTCGTGAACTGTTGAAATTGAGTGTACCCACCTATAAATAGGGCGTAGCTACTTTTTAAAGATTATTTCAGTTTAAACCCAACTGTACAAGTCCGCCATGTACTTTAATAATAAATATAAATAATAATGCTTTGTTTACCTCAATTTAATCGTAGCTACGAGCAGAGCTAAAATAGGATTATAATTCATTCAGATTGCCTCAAACGCTACTCATATATTTAAGTCCTACTTGACTGCTTGAGACGCAGTTGTTATGACGCATTAAAACTAAGGAGCCCTCAAAATTCAGTTGCGCTTAGAATTAAAAAAAAATATTACAAAATAATGTTGCCATTCCGTAAGCAAAGTCCAGTGTACAGTATAAAAATATATTATGTAAAAAAAACTAATGTCGCCACACCATGGTCCCTATTCGAAATTATGGGTCATTTACAAGCAGGTACATTTGCCTACAACTATTGCCATTGGAATTTAATCCTTGCCGTTACAGTAATAAAGTTCGTATTTCCGAAGACAATACATTTTTTTACAAGTTATCATTTCTATAAATGAACTGAAAAGAAATATTTGGTCTGTTAAACTGTAAATGAAAACAACACTTGACTAGGGCCCCAAATCTTCTAAAACAATTGACTCGCACTGAAATGTCAATGAAAACGTAACTGTCACTTTGACAGCATTAGTATTTAGTTTGGAAAAACTTTAAAATGTGACAATTATAATGCCATTACCATTCAATTCCGAGTCAATTGTGTAACTAGACTTCGGGCCCTGTACACCTACACTATCGGTTTATAATAAATATTTTACTTTAGAACATCGATAACAAAGAATTTGTACACAAGATGGCGTTAGTAGATTTGATTCGATTTCTTGATTTTGAATCACATTTATTTCCATGTTATTTTCATCTTTGAAATATCATTATAATAATGGAAATTCATGTTTTTTTTTTAATATTTAGCGATAATTTTGAAGTTGCATGAGATTGATTTCTTATTTATATATGTCGGGAACGTGAAAACATAAAATAAACGCGATAAAATATGTAAAATAAGTTTTATTTCAATTGCATGAGATTGTTTTGATTAACTTGTATCGAACACGAACTGTAGCATAAATATAGTGTTGTACGTGGATCAGTACATACACCATAGTAGGGTGAACACTATGGTCTGCGTGCGCGCAACGACAAACGGTGGTTGGTACATCCAACCATAATAAAAAATATTATATATATATATATAATATATCATAATAAAAAAAATACAACCGAATTGAGAACCTCCTCCTTTTTTTTGAAGTCGGTTAAAAATGGATTCGATTGTTAGTTATCGCTATCATTTATGGCAGGACTTTCCAACCGGTGGGGCGTGCCCCCCCCCCCCCCGGGGGGGGCGTAGAGAGATCTTAGGGGGTGCATGAAGTTTATGATTTGATGATAGCTCTGTCAAAAACAGAACCTGATATCGAACAACTGGTTCAAAATGCAGGCGCAAATATCCCATTAATAAATAATAAATTGTGTGAAATAAATATCGTAAAACTAATTTGTGTTTTTTATTGAAATGAAGAAAAATATAGGGGGGGGGGCATGATTTTTTTTTATAATCCGGGGGGGGGCCATGCAAAAAAGGTTGGGAAACCCTGATTTATGGTATTCTATTGATTTAAAGTAAAAAAAAACCACATTCATAAATATCCACACTGGTAATCAAATCTACTAACGCTGCACACGACACAATAAATCTAATTTCATTTTCTAATTTTAGCATTGAGACGACACTGGTTAATAATATCTTAAAACTAACTTGTTATAATCACGACTGCTTCTGCAATCTCTTTTAAAAACTATGCGAACGAGCGCGAACGAACGAGAATGAACGTATTCGCGTTCATTCGCTTAGTTTTTACAAGTAATAATAATAAATAAACATAGCAATAATTTGTCTAAACATTGCCCAGGTACTGATATACCCAATGTTTGTGTAACGCGCGGTGTAACACAATCGAAACTATAACGGGGCGCCCGATCGTGATCCCTCTCATTCGCACAGTTCAACCTTACCGTGTGTACGAGAGGGGGGGAGTTCGAACGCTATATTCGTTTCAATTATATTCCATATCGGCGACCGACGATAATATTTAAGGTACAAAGTTCTTCCAACGTCGCTGATATTAGGGCAGAGTCGACGTGTGGAATGTCCTCATATTTCCAAACCTCAGTCTGTCTCAGTCTGACTAATGGCAACGAAGCGAGATGGAAGTAATATAGCATGACCGAACATGGAATGTTGGCGTTGTCGTTGGCCCTTGTTGAGCCAATATTTGGATGCAGCATTATGGAAGCGAGGCGGTAACATTGCCATAATTTCAGCGGACGATTTGAATGACACGGTACCTCTGTTGTATCCTTATTTATGATGATTGGATGTTTTACGACTCCGATGTATTAACTAAATTGGTCGTCCTTATGTGTCCCTGAAAACATTAGTAGATTGTTAAAGCAGTTTTTAAAACATTCGCTTTGGACACAAAGGGAGCGTTCAATTATTACGTAACGATGGGGGGGGGGGGGGGGGGTCCGCCTGAAACGTTACGATGCGTTACAGGGGCGGGAGAGGTTTTGAACAACGCGGTACGTAACATTGTTTTAACCCTTCAGAACGGTCGCGTAGACTTTACGTTTTACTAGGGGGGGAGGGTAAAGAAAAACGTTAAGGCGCGTTACATGGGGGGGGTGGGGGGGGGGGGTCAAAAATCTCCAAAAATTGCGTTACGTAATACTTGAACACTCCCAAAGGTCAATGCCTTATAGTTTCGGATTTGGCCATACACTTCAATTCACTAAATATATGTATAATGTTGACACAACTTACTTTTTATTCTTTGCCCTGGTCGGCGAGCTGTTGTTGGAGGTCTGCGGGCTGTCGCTGATGTCCGAACTGGAACTCCTGACGTCACCATCCATCTGTAGGACATGAAGCATTGATAATGGAATTCATAGAAGTTTATTCATTAGGGGCCTGTTTCGACGACTTGTTTGACAGAATTTGTAAGTTGTGTGTGAACTTGTGAGTCACATTGTGAAACAATTCCTTAATTCCAATCACATACGTGTTTTGCTCTACTGAGACTACACAAAAATAAATACACAAAACATTTAGGTTCAACACAATTGATTATTGTACCCTACCTGCCCCTCTTTACCTGCGCAGGGAAAGAGGTGTATGTGTTTTAAACAAATGGGGGAAGAAGAACTTGATCCGCTTCGTTTCGCGGAGAATTGCATTTTATTTGGGGTCCCGTCACTCGTGATAGACAGTTTCTCGACTAACATCTTAGAAGAGTTCGGACTTCTTTAATTATCGATCAAACTTGTTTGGTTTATAATTGGAAAAGTTGACAATGCGAGGGTCAGTGGTGGGTTCCTCTTCCCCCATTTGTTTAACAATGGATTTCCGCCAAGTATCGCCTAGTTCTATCAATTGTATGTGTTTTAGTTAAATGTTTCGAAACCTGGTAACAGGAAACGCAACTTTACAAATGCAGCATGGATGGCAGCAATCACCCGAGGCAAATAGTCGCACTGCCTCGTCCGAGTGCTGTAGGCGAGGCGTGCTCTCGCGCCGGCTTCACGATGCCGCACGGTCGGTCTGTACATGGCCATTTGCCTCGCGACACCGTTCGGAGTCCGGAGCCACCCAATACATCTGCATGTTATACCTGTCCGGCCTTGAAGGCGTTGTACGCGATCTGCAGTATGAGCCAGGTCCACACCACGTGCAGCACCAGCAGCAGGCACAGCAGCGAGTTGAAGATGTAGTACGCCGGGAACATCGGCAGCAGCTGCGGCGCGCGGATCGACGTGCTGACACACAAAGTAAATTAAAAAAAAAAGTTCTATTAAAAATAATATGGCGTCAACATCAAGAAGTATTTTGCCAGTGTCATGTATAACTTGATTCATTTGCCCTCACTCGTATGCGTTCCACATAAATAACGCTTTTTTAGTTTAACGACAGACAAATTTGAAAAATATTCTATTTTATTTTCATTATTAATGGAGCAATAAAACAAATTATCAAGTCTGTTGGTACAAGTTTGCGATTTAGATCAAATTGAGGTACTAAATTGCGTTGCGTTAACAGTGTATAGTAAGAGCACGGTCGACAAATAAAACTCAAGACACTTGTAAACTAAAATGCAACTTCTGTATTCATGGAAAGATTTCAAATGGAATATAGCGTTTTCCTTCTACTTTCATCGTGCGAACTGCCGAGGAATGGAACACGCTACCGGCGTCTTTATTCCCCGTTGACTTCAATCTGGGTGTTTTCAAGTCGAGAGTGAACAGGTACCTTCTAGGCAAGTATGCTCCATCGTAGATCTCATCGTCACTTACCATCAGGTGAGATCGAGATCAAATACTTGCCCATAATGTAATAAAAAAAAATATTTTCGTATACTGTTGTCTATGGCAAAGGAACCCCCTAACTCACCTCCATATGATGTAGAAGGGGTAGATGCCGACTCTGGTGACGACCCAGGTCACAATTAGCACCAGGAACAGCAGGTCGCACAGCTTCTGGTAGCCGGAGTACTTGGCCGCCTTGACCGACTGCAACACATCAATAAAAAAAAAAGAATTAAGAGGCTGTTTATGCTTTGTGGCGCAAAAGGGATAACATGAGTTAATTCCGCGTGTAAACAGTAATGGCGATAGTGCTTGCGCTCTTAGATTGATGTGACCCGATCTGTGGGGCCGATTTGCAAATTGGCGTGAAAATTGGTAGGAATCAGGCCCTACAGATGTATATTTAATTATATCTTTTTATAGATTTTTGGTAGCAATTTTGTACGTTTAAGCCACGATATCAATAAAAAACATTTCCTACCATAATCGAGAACAATACATGTAAATATGAAATCAAATATTATAGGTACTTTTTATTGAAATATATATAATGACTAGCTGCGCCCCGCGGTGTTACTCGCAATTAAAAAATATGTCCTTTTTACTGGGATAAAAGTAAAAGTAGCCTATGTGCTATTCTAGACTATAATCTATCTCTGTGCCAAATTTCATCCAGATCCGTTCAGCCGTTCTCGTGTGATTGAGTAACAAACATCCATCCATCCAAACTTTCACATTTATAATATTAGTGTGATTTGATTTTTAATTCTAATTATCCTTTGCTTACAGTGAAACAAGACATGTCTAAGAGTGGTATTTGACCTTCATTGGTAGGCGTGGGAAGTCTGCCTACGCGCATAGGGCGAGCGTAACCGATTTGTTTTATAAACATCAACCTCTCAAGCTGTTTCTGTCAATATTATAGAATAGTATAACCCCCATGTAACAATGTCGTAACATGGTATCAGTTTATCTCAGGCGTTAAGATCAAAATAATATAAGTCTTTTTCATCAATTTTCGAGCAGCGAATTTCATTGAGCCCCCCCCCCCCCCCCCCCCTTTTTGCGTTTGGAGTCGTATTACTAAAGTATTTAAGATTATTTCAATTTGCTTCTCTTTACACAATCACGTACGATTCGTGGCAAAATCGCGGTGCTACTCGGGCATTGCTTCGAATAAGTACCTGGTAGGCGATTTTTTTATTGACTTCAAAAGCGAGTTTATTATAGAAATCCCTTCAAAAGTTATTAAGTGTAAATATCTATGTAAAAAGCCAAAAATTTATTTGGATGCAACTTGGAACGGGCTCTACAGTTCCGAGGGCATCCACTTTTATATAAATTTCAATAATTTCGAACGATCACGTGTATGTATAAAATTATAAATAAATATCGCCATACGAACACACCAACTATACGGTCCCACATTAAGCAACGCTTGTGTTATGGGTACCGTACAATGGACCGAGGGCGAACTCAGTATATAATACTTATATACATATTAAACATCCATGACTCGGGTACAAACATTCGTGCTCATCACACAAAGCTTGTCGAACCCGGGACCCTCGGCGCAGAAAGCAGAGTCACTACCACTGCGCTAATCAGGCCGTATAACAGTCATTTCAGTTTCACTTTGAGCATAGATGTGCAAAAACTACTCACACAATCAACATCAGCATTATCGGAGCGTTTATGGTACAGTTCACAAGTATAATGCACCGATATTTTTTTATAATCACAAATATAATGGCCTGTTTTTTTTTATGCGCATAGGTATATAAAATGACCCGATATCATGTAACCTGATACATAAATGAGGTTGCTGCCATTGTTGTTTATATCTAAACGATTTGTGATGACCGTATTACATTACTGTAAGGAGAGATAATTTGTAATTGGAGTAAATTAATACTGACAACGTTTATTACCGTGGGATAAGATAAATAGAAACGAGTCAAGCCACCTGTGAAACCACTTATCACGGAACATATTATAACAAAACACCAAGAACTTGGTTTGTCAACCCTACAATGAAATACTTTTTTGTTGCCATCACAACGCATTTCGCCTTTTGTTGACAACGTCAAATTGCATCTATTGCATTCTATCAACAATGTAGCTTATTTCCTGACAACTTAAGAACATTTTCATTTGCACTATATAGGTACATGACTATAGCAAACCTTTGTAGTAGAGCTATATATTGTCATGCAAAAATTTGCTTTAAGTAGGTCGATAGTTCCCGATCTAGTACAAAACATCTCTCTGTACCAGCTAGACTCATATTAGATGGTAAATTTGTTTTTATCTTTAACATTACAACGAACTCTGCTATATGATAACAATATCATATAGCAGAGTTCGGTTTCGTACACTGGTGGTAGGCTTCGGCCGTGGCTAGTCACCACCCACTGAACAAAGCCATGTCCGCGTTCCAAAAGACTTGGCGCTTCGCACACCCATGTTCTTATTACCTCAACGAATATGTCCGCGCAGTCGTGCAGCAGCAGCACGAGCGTGCCGATCCTGTGCAGGTTGCACACCCAGCTGAAGGAGAGCAGCGCGATGGTGGCCGCGTGGTGCACGAACATCTGCCAGAAGTCCTTGCGCCGCACGTCCCAGAACTGGGACAGCGTGAGCGACCAGTAGAACGCGGCCGATATCATGTAGTACCACCACACGTCGTCTGTTAAACCCTGGAATTATATTAACACATAGTTATCATCTAAAGAATCCTAATGGCTCCTACATATTATGCCGCTGTCATAGCCGCTTACCGCCGGCATGGCTGCAGGCATGGCCGATTGCCGCCGGCATAGCCGCTTACCGCCAGCATGGCCGCATGCATGGCCGCTTGCCTACGATATCTAAACCGGCGTCCGTGCCGCGTAAACGAGCCATCAGTTTGACCAGATTTGGCGGCAGACGGTGCGCGGACGCTAGAGGCTTCTGGCATTCCAGCTAAAGATCCCAAGATTGTCTCAATCTTAATGATACTCCGCGGCTTTCTGCGGTACGTACCGGTGGCCTATGATGCCGGCGGCAAAAGGTCATTCCGGTGGCATAGTGTGTGGGAACATGTATAAATGTAATTCGGGTAAAAATAACAAGCTAATTAATCAATTCGACAAGTACGTTAACGACGCACCAATTGGTATAATTTACAGGTAGTTAGTTGAAACAATGCTACCTGGTAAATAGCATGACCGTAGCAATTAGCAGAGCATTTTGAGCAATGTATGTTGATTAAGTGCTTCACGAATGTTGAATGTTAAATCTTACATTTAACTTGAGTACAATTGCTCTTTAGCTTTAGCGTACTCGTATACTGCGACAATAGTAGGGACAGTGGCATTGTGACGTCACATGCCTGTACCTTGTAGTTTTTTTATTAGTTATTTCAAAATACTTTTCTTCCATATTAATACTATAAATCAAATATTTATAAAATTATGCAGCATGAAAGTTAGTGAAATAAACCCTATTAAATGATATATTTAATATGTATCTGTTGGCTTATAAGTCTTTACCTGATGAGGATACCCAACGTAGCACTGGTCTATGTCCCACAGCCACTCCTTGTCCCATAGCGTGATGAGGCCGAAGGTGAAGTTGCACACGTAGAAGGTGACCTTCCACGAGTTCTCGCAGAACTTCACCAGGGTCGAGGGCTTGTCGTGGTGCCGGCGGAGGCGCCACCAGCGGGCTACCTCACGCTCCGTGAGCTCCAGCTTTTTAGCGACGGTACCGAGCTGGGAGAGTAGGATCAGCGGGTTAAGAGATAATAATTCATATTTCCTTGAGCAAATGAGCACAGAAGGTAGTGCTTTTCGAGTCGAGTCCCATTAGGGTCAAACTTTGTGTGATAACCACGAATATTGTTGAATAATTTTGATTTCTTATATTTACGCGAATACTACACATTGATATAAAACGAATTTCTCGGATTTTCAGTCCTCCCATGACCATGGTTGCTGTAAAGCAGCCGAAACGTTGGGAACGTAAAAACATAAAATTAGCGCGATAAAATCCGAAATATTAGTTTTATTTCAATCTATATAAGTATTATATACTGAGGTCGTCCTCAGTCCATAATACGGTAGCCATAGCACAAGCATTGCTAAGTTTGAGACCGTAAATTTATACTGGCTATATTATACAAAAAATACCTAGCATCATCCCCCTGTAAAATCATGGGGTAAAAAGAACTATACAAATCCATGTAGCTCTCAAGATCCGCCTTGCCCTTGCCCACTGTGTGGATGGAGGCACCCCGTCTTAAGCCCGGTAGGTTTTTTCAGGGGGCCCAATAATATTATTTATCGCGGCTGTACGAAAACATGGGATGAGTATAAATAATATTTCAGATTTTCCATGCATGGTTTAAAATGCCAGTGTAGTAATACAATAAACTTTTTATGAATTTGTGGGATGTACTCTTATCATTTCTTATCGAAGGCGTCATGTGATCAGCATTGCTAATAGTTATAAGGATCACTACGAAGGTCAGAGATACCACAAGGATGTAATAACATACACCTGAATTATTTATTAACATAGAAGATAAGAATCGTGAAGTATTTACATGAGATTCAAAAGTATCCATTATTTTTTACCATCCCTTTTAATGTTACATTGTTGGGCACGGGCCTCCCGTTAATGCGAGGGGGTAAGGCCATAGTCCACCACGCTGACCCAGTGCGGGTTGGCGGACTTCACGTGTCTTTAGAGGGTTTCTCTCAGACATGCAGGTTTCCTCACGACGTTTTCCTTCACCGTTTAGCGAGTGATCAATGGTCATGGTTGAAAATGAGATTCGCACATGAAATCTAGAAATCTCAGAGGTGCGAGCCGGGGTTTGGACCTGCGATCCTAGTTACCTAGGCAAGCGTTCTACCAACTTTGATGACATAAAATAAATAGGTATGTACTTATTTTTATTTTCGTCAAATCTTTCTGTGAATTTGGCGGTAGACCTACAAAGGGTCCTCAAAAAAACGATAGCGTGTTTAATAAAATTATCTATATGGAGAATCTGATAATAGTTAGACCGGAAGAGATAAAAAGCTATGTGGAACGTTAAAATGTCTGGCCTTTACGGCGCCCGCCCGCGGCGTCCGTCCAGAACCAGTTAAGTGGCATATTTGTGTTAGATTGCAGATACCATCTGATTATTATGTTGACACAATATGTTGGGTGACTTGTGACAATGACATTCGAAGCTTGATATTTACGTTTTACGCCCCTTTTTATTAGGATTCCGTAGTCAAACTAGGATCGCTTTTAATTTCGCTATGCCCAGCTGTCCGTACGTACAGGACACAATCCTTTTATTGAGAGAGAGTATTAGGGATATATATATATTTTTTTTTATTTAATCATTTCGTTCAATTTCGCATAGGTAATAAATAAATCTATCAATAGGCCCTACCTACGTCTTAATGGTTTCTGCATAAGATGGCTATGACGTACAGACTAACGGACATGGCGAAGGGGTCCCTAAAATAAAAACCTTTGCTGCGGAACTTCATGAAATTTCGTTACACACCACACCTGAATTCAGGCTTGTATATTAATGGGACTTTCCCTCAAAAGCTATATAGGATTAGACACACGCAAGTCTAATAATTTCCGATAAGACTTTAAATTGATCGCATATATCTTATAGAAGTTTCGTCAATAATATTGCCGGCGCATGATTGCGTGACATTTTATTTCACCCAATGGGAAAGTCTGAAATGTCAGTCTGAATTATTTGAACCGCTGGGTGGGTGTTTTCAAGTCTAGAGTGAACAGATACCTTCTAGGCAAGTATGCTCCATCGTAGATCTCATCGTCACTTACCATCAGGTGAGATCGAAATCAAATACTTGCCTATAATGTAATAAAAAAAAAACCCTCGGACGTTATGAAATACCAAGCCACGATTATTTATGACGTCACATCCAAGTAGTCTAGTTGCCTGAAACATGCCGCTCGGGACTATTGGATCGGGTGATTTAAATTTGTGCCAAGTTGCCTTTTCGTAATTTGCCTTTTTGCAAAAAAAATATACCATTCGATGGTCTTATCTATGGTGATTTAGTGAATTGGTAACTAGTACTCTGAGCCTGCAATACACAAGGCCCAAATTAAACTATGTTGTAACTAAATAACATACCTGTTTAAGTTTAGGATTCGCTCTATAAACATCTTCGAGTTTAGGATTACTGGGTGCTCTCCTGGGCTTCTTATTCTTGATACCCAACGACGTACCGAACGGGGCAAACACATAACTGAAAAAAATATCTTTTTTTTTAAACTTTCTGTGCTGTTGGCTTCATCGCCTTCAGAGCTTGATGGTGGCAAGCGCTTGGAGCGCCCCGGCACGCTTTAATTAAGCTACACTAATTATTAATCGTCTTCAATGAATTTAAATTAAAAACATAGACAAGTGTAGTTAACCATTTAAAGTCGCTACTTTTTAACCGACTTCAACAAGGAGGAGGTTCTCAATTCGATTGTTTTTTTTATATTTGTATAAAATAAATATAAATAAATATATCATCACGCTTGTAATCTTAGACGGATGGCAGCGGTGCATTGCAGTGCACCCACAATTCGCCGATGGTATTTGGTCCCAATACAATAGAGGGCGAGCCTATTGCCATTCAACTGGGCAAGATCTTACACAATATGAGGAGTTACTCCATAGTCCACCACATTGGCCCAGTGTGGTTTGGTGAACTTCACACAAATTTAGATAGACATGCAGGATTCCTTGTTTCCTTTCACAATACAGGATGAGATAATCATGATTGAAAATGAGATTTGCACATGAAAATCCTAAAATCTCAGAGATGTGAGCCGAGGTTTGAAACTAAACACCTTGCTTCCATGGCGAGTGTACTATCACTGAATATAGAAACTTTAAGAAAATGTGACATTAATCATGAAATTTTAACCAAACATAGAACTCGGGTATAACCCACAGTTTAACCAATTGCTTGTAACAACAGATATACAAAGACCATAGTGTCAATTGACAAACTTAATTTAATGACCTGATTAACACAATGGCTACTGACCCCACTCTCTGTGCTGAGGGTCCTGGGTTGGAATCCTGGTGGGGACAAACTTTGTGTGATGCCCCAGTGAATAATGCAAGCATTTAGTTAGTGCCGGCCGTATAGTTTGTGTGGTTGTCTGACGATAATTATTAATTAAGTCAATGATCATTAGTGATAAAAGCCAATTTATTGAGTCCAGTGTCTTGGGAAATGAGGAAATGATAGCATAATAGCCATTGATGATATCACAATCAATATAACATACTGATAGCAGCATATAAGTTGTATTTCCACATAGTAATATGACTCAATAAAGTCTGGGGCTTATCTGGTGTCTTTTCTTTTATTTTGATCACATAAGGGTCATTATTCTATTTTAATTTTTATTTCAATTTCAATTATTTTCTATTAAAAATATAGTATTTTTAAGAAGTAGTGTACAATTTGTAATTTTTTTTTATATTAAATTACATTTGTGGATTATAATTTGGTCTAAAGTTTATAATGTAAGACATTCAGCACACTGTGTGAGTCTGATTCCTTTCTGTTGGCCCTAGTCTGGGTATTACTGGTACGGCCACCAATACATTGTTTGGTACCGATAACCCAAGAAGTACTTAGTTTGGGATCACACAATTGGTGTATTTCTCTAGCAGTAATTATTATTATTATAACTTAGATGAAAAAATAATCTAGATGGAGTGTTGCTAACAGCTTTTTGAAGCACAAAAAACAAGGCTAATTTGTGTACATAAGTACGAAATTTGTGTGTACTACATTATTCAGCTTTGCTTTTTCTGCTTTTTTTTTTTATTACATTATAGGCAAGTATTTGATCTCGATCTCACCTGATGGTAAGTGACGATGAGATCTACGATGGAGCATACTTGCCTAGGTAGGAAGGCGACAGTAGATAGAGACGCTACATTCACTAGGCACATGCAGCGCAACTGATCTGACCCGCCATCCATGAATGGCAGCACCGAACATCATGCTGGAACACGGCTAGGCCGCTTGGCGACATGGCTTTGTTCAGTGGGTGGTGACTATCCACGGCCGAAGCCTACCACCAGTAGAGTTGTCACCTGGTTGGCACCACCCAGGGTCACGTGTAGAGTATCTCGAGGGTACTTAATTCTCCTACGGACGAAGGTGACTCAACCCCAAAAATCAAAAAAATATTGTTCGCGACACTCCATCTGTTTTATTTCACTGTCTGAGTATTACTTATAAATTGTATTATTTTCCATCCTAAATTTACCCTATAGTATAAAATAATAAATGTTATGCTACATTACTTAAATTGACCTACCATGGCTTTAATTCATTTGGAGGTATGAGCTCATACAGGAAGAGGTACAGTACCTATAAGTCAGCAAATAATACTAAACACCCACATTCAAAATGGATTGTAAATAGCCACACGTTATGCTCATATCATATGGGTCATAGAATATAAAAAAAGTGATTCTGAAACCTTTTTAAAATACTTGTAACCATGAAATTTTAATTATTTTTAATATATGTCTCATCTATAAACTTTGATAGGAAAATACAATGTATATAGTTTTTGCCTAACATATACTTATTTAAATATTTATCAACAGGCGAGAGAAATGTAATTTATAAAATTATGCACATAAAATACTTGCTCAAAGAAACAATTTCGACTGTTCACGCTTATTACATTGAGTTTTTTTTTCCATTTATATGTCATGTAGGAATTGAAGGTTTTCCTTATTATGCAGAATACAGCTCACGCGATATACAATATTGAGGTTATCGCATTGGTTGTTGAATGTTCCCCTGTGCTAATACAATCGCATATAAACTACTTACTTCTCCAGCACGTAGCGCAGGAGGATAAACCCTAGGGCTAACGGTATGGGATAGAAAACGTGTGTATGGTCGGTATACACCACCGCCTTATCGGGCCCGGGGGCGAGCTCTGCCCACGTAGTGTTCGGCGGCAACCACACATGCTCATTCCAGAACTTATCAAGGAACTGCTTCAACATTTTTGGCACTTGAACACTTTAAAACTGTTATTTCAGTTATATTTAATTAGAAATAGAACTTTTAATATACAAGCACCTCACGGCTTCATTGAGTTAAATAAAAGTGACAGATTGTCAGTGTTACCATAATAATTATTGTAGGTCATATGTTGTGCATGCGATAGTGTAGCGGCTTGAATCAAACACGAAGATAATATTTCCTTTAGTCAATATGGATTGATCGTTTGAATCTACATGTTTGCTTGACATCAAGCATCTACGTGTTTGACGGCTTTGACGTCAAGCATTTACGTACTTAACGTTTGACAATGATCGTGACCAGTTTTTCAGAAGGTTTTATAAGAAAAGTTTTAAAGTAAAAGCACCTTTGTTTTAATTATGAAATAATATTTTAATAGAAGAACACATCTATATGTATATCCTTTTTTTTCATTTCAATTCAAAACCCAGGAAACCCCTTCATATGGAAATTTAACGTTATTAAGTCTGTCAAAATGTTAGGAAATCTCATGAATGAGGTACTGCTTGAACGACTTGTCCGGGCCCTTGTCCGTACTGCTAGCCGCTGGGTGTATAGAATTTTGTTCTTTTCCAAAAATCTTCAAATGGCAGCCCTAATTTTGTCTACGCTAAGCATATTTTTTTTATTTTAGATCGTTGGTTTTTGGCGGGAAGTTGAAAAACATAGTTGCAAATTCCTTCGCTTGTCCTGCTGATTATATACTCTTTGTTGTCCTGCTAGACGAATTATACTACAAATCAGTTGCTTTTTTTCAAAAATGAGTTTCATTGATAAATAATGTGTAATATTAATGGAAATATAACTATTATGTGTTCATAAACGTGTATAAGTGAAGAAAATTACATTAGTAAGTACTTATATCTGATCTTGACTTTTCTAGGTCTCCCAAGACGTTCGGTAAATTTTCAATTAAATATCCGCAGCTTTACTGGTAGGGGTAGGGAATTCAATTCATGATCATTATCTTAAAAGAATCATCAGTTTTACTCGAAACTGGCAAAATTAAATAAATAAATAAAAATAGTTATGTTTCTAGCCGATTACTAAAAAAGAAGGGATTGTTCAGATATGAATATATGATTGAGCTTGCTCGAATGTATAGGCATAGATTATTTTTAATTCTATGCGTAAAGCGGCAGCATACACGCAGGACGTCAGCGACGCTTGTTCGCGATAAGTACCTCCCTACATTCGAGAATTACGCTCTATAATCGCTAGGTAGTGTCAATACCAACCTTATGGAACCAATAATTCTGCAATTAATAAAACAAATTCCTTTGATGTAAGTATGTTTTTTATTACTATGTATACAAACGAGACTATTTCGCAAATTCAAAATGCACGTCAGTCTCGCGAGTCACACTCGCCGCTTTAAAATAGGTAGGTAATATCATTTACACAACATTAACTTTTTATAAATTAAATAAATAATCCCATTCTGTCAAAATTAGTCACGGATATGTAGTGCAAGATCTGTTCCTACCTGGGGCCTTACCAAGAACTATTAATGGACTCAGTCGATTAATAGTTCTTGGTATTAGGACCGTAATTCCTGATTTGAGTCTCATTCATTGATTGACATTCGAGTTCATAGTAAGGCGGCTGGTCTTTAATTAATTAGGGCATTCAGCCTTTGCGACCTTTTTTTGTGTGACTGAAAGATCAAACCATACAACAAATTGATTGAGTTGTAGAATATGCTAGGCTATAATGTTTATAATCACTGATCATAAATGGTGGTTATGGTGGATTGGCTATTAAAATTATTAGAAACTGCGATCTGGTAAGCGTGGGCTCAGTTGTTTTACTATTTCAAATGTACCTACCTACATTGATTATGGGAAAAGTACCTAACTACTTACCTATCGTAAAATTGACCCGCTGAATATGCCATCACTATGCGAAATTTCACATAAATCCATTTCGTGGATTTTGTGATAAGTGCTTACAGTATTTTGAATACCTGCCCATCCCGTGGGAACCTATCCATTTCCGAGGATAAAGTAATCTATGTTGACCCGGCTTATAGCTATCACCATGCCAAGTTTTATCAAAGTAGTTTTTCTTGATACGCGAACAGGCAGACGGAGAGACAAAAAAAAACAAAAATTACTTTGGTTTCTATATCGAAAATCTACTACGATTATTTTTTCGAAAATATTCAAAATACGCACCAAGGTACAATCTTATTATGTAGGACTGAAGTATATAGACTATAGATAAAATAACAGATGTCAATCAAACAACCGTGACTAACTTTGCAAATAAAACAAACATAAAAATCTTAAACCAAATACAACAACAGAGTTTAAAATAATACTTACTTACTTTAAAAATAGGTATATAGTATTTTTAATAAAACTTTTATGAAAAAAATGCAATGAGGATAGAGATCAACATAAATATCTTACAAATTTCAACGTATAATTTATAACGAATATATTTAATATACTATTTTAAAAGGCACTAAATTATCCTGATAATAAGTTATTTTGTACATTGTAATTGGAACAGCAGATTTATTTCTAAATTCCCCGAACTTTATCCATTATGTATTGTTTGTTACATTTGATTTGTTGGCTAATGCCGACAGTTTATATTATATAATTTATGCGAGCCGCATTGTACAAAATAAATTTTAAAATAATGCCATTACAGCAAAATGTACTCGTACATACCTGTTTTGATCGATGAAATTACTAAATTGAAATAGCAGAACGCGTGTTGAAGTTACAGGTTTGCTTTTGTGCGAGTAACGCGAATGTGTATTGCGGCTTAAGTTTAAGTCTAAAAAATATGGGAACATTTCCAAACATTTTTGACTACCTGAATTGCAATCGGATGGTAGCTTATTGTACTTATATATAGTACTTAATGGTAAGAATAGATACAGCAGTTTTCGACATAACACTTAGTATAAAACATTGTCTCAACACTCTTTCTGTTAGCATAAGAACCATTAGCATACCATTTTATTAATAATACTTAATGTTAAGTTTCATATAAATACAAATAATTTTAAGACAAATAGGATACAAAAAGCAATTGAAAGTCTGAATAAAAAGAAGTGGCGTCAACTCACGTTCATTTAAATTAGGTGTGCTGGAAGTATTTTTTTAATAATTCAGGCGATTCATAATATGAAAGCGCTCGATCATGGCGCGGGATACCAAAATAACGCGCCACAACCAACACTTTCACCATAAATACCAATACTTAATAATTAACATTGTGTTTATCGAAAAATAATTACTACATAAAAAGTATAAGTGACTATGTCAATACATTGTAAATAACATAACTTAACACTATTACCCCCAAATTTATAGAAAACAAATCTTTATTCAGAAGAAGGGTGCTTCAATGCCATTGTAAATAGTCGAAAGTATTCTATGAATTTGGAGGCTAGGTACAATTTATAATTTCTTAAACTTCATAAATTATCTTTGGATGTATTCGATAGTACTACTGCTAAATATACATATATTATTTATATATCTTTTACGACTATTAGTCGGAGAAGGATTGATAATGCAATAAAGTAGGTAAGTATATCGACTAAATAATAGTCGGGTGTATAATTAACTGCCTAGCCAATGTGCAATTTATAATCATATGTTATTATTAATGATATGAATAATGTTTGTTCGTTTATATTTTATTACTATATAATATATTGATTTAAATTTGCTGTATCAGCGAATAAATATAAAAGCATTTAAGCACCTTATTATTAATTTCAATACTATCAAGCCAGCGTAATAAATAAGTAAAAGGCTAAGGGTCAATTGCATACGCCAGAAAACATTTTTTTTCCTAGCAACCGACAAAAAACATTTCTCGCCCAAATATCTGTGACGTGATCAACATTTTAGCGGGTTTTTTTTAACGAATTTAAGTATTTTAAAATAAGTTAAACGTTATCCATGACTCACAACAAAATTGTGTTACTAACGAATCTGTGGTTAGGCAAGTATAGAATTACATGACTAAAAATAGATAATAACCTAAAAGACGATGTCACATTTTATGATTAGTACAAATATAATTTTTAACGTTTATAAGCAGTCGCATGTTTGTATAATTTAATTTTAAACTTGAAGAAATTTTCGAAACAAAAAAACATGCATTAGTTGGCATGATTTCAAATAAAAAAATAAAAAGGATGGCGCTAATTCTGTTGTGTACAAATTACCTAAAAATAGTGCTACATAGCACATATCTCACGACTTGATGCGGGCGATATTCACCATTTCAGGAACCGTCATAGCAAACTTGTCAGTATTATGAGACGCTGTAGCAAGTTAACTTTCTCCCGATAGTAATTAATATTGTGCACATAGAATATGCAAAATAAACACGACGATTATCCAATTACGTGGTCCAAGAATAATAAGCGTTGCAATACCTAAACCTAAAAGAATCCTTATAATCATAGTCCGAATTAAGTTTTTCAAGATTTGGTAAGTAATAATTTTGGTATGTTTTGTGACAATTAAATATAAGTACTTACTTATATAAATAATGATTATGACTTGTTGTTCATTAAAGCCAAACATCATAAGGCAACCTGCACGGAGTGTGCCCGGTATAATGGCAACAGGCCCACCCCCTATAATAGGGGGTGGGCCTGTTGCTGCATTATACTAATGTAATAATTACATTTAGACCAAATACCTTGGGCTAAATGTGGGTCCTCTCCCTACGCTTTCGGGGATCACATGCGTGATTGTGTTTATTTATTTATGAAATATTAAGCACCAACAGTGTCTATTCGATATAAATCTTATTCAAGAAAATGACAAACGTACCTATATCTATTTATTAAGTGCATTTTATAAATCGACCTAACAACTATTTTGAAATGCAATAAATGCATTATCATCAAGAAAATGTACTTTATGAAGCGTGTTTTTAAATACAAACGGTGTACTCGGTACTGGCAAATACACAAATCTGGCGCCAAAAAAGACAATTCCATTAATAAAAGATTCTTTGGAATTTGATTTGGTAGAACACAATTATATCAATCAGACATCAATAGCAATAGCAATCTTGATTCATTGTCATTAAAGATAGTATAAAGCATGCCACAGCCATCTTATCCATAACATAACCGTATAGAAACAGTCAAAATTATTGTAAAATTAGCCAATATATTATTCGCAAATTGCAGATAATAAAGTACCTGCTACTTGTCTGTCACGAATAATATTTAATCCTCGTGACATATATCAAATGTCTATGAACAGTTTATGATGTATCTGTGGTAAAGCGATAAGTCGCCGCTTAGAATATTTCTGCGGTATATTGAGTAGTAAGTAGGAATACAGAATAGATTACAACCTCACTGGCTGCAGCGTTACGCTTTGATCAAGTGCGGGGTCGCGTGTACGCAACGCCTGGTAGATGCGGGACGCCTGGTAGGCTAGCCAGCCAGACCCTATGTTTCCCTGGAAAAATAATTATTATGATATAATACCAGCTAAAAACCTACCCTGCGTACGAATTGACTTTACTTATTCTACTATGCTAGAGGAACCCGTGATGGAAACTGTATACCGGTATGTCAGCCATTACGATGCCAAGTTCATTAAAATCCCCTATTGTATTTTGAAGTAGGTACAAATGTTGCCCATCCCGTGGGATTTCATGTTTCTGGATAAAAAGTATATCTAATGTTGACTAGGTTTATAAGCTATCACACAGTACTTTTTCCGCGATGCGTGTACACTAACTCGCAAGAAAAATATGGCGGATTCCGGCGCAGTATCGACAATGTTCCCTACGATTATTTTCCCAAAAAATACATAATGTGCAAACACGATCTAGTAACAGCTTTATTATATGTATAGGATACATTGACAGAAGGTCGCAACCTAAAGGCTTCTAAGAACTGCCCGATTTGGCTTACCACCGGTAGGAACCCTACCTATTATGTACCAATCTGGACTTGAAGATGCCGAACAAAGGTTTACTGACACTCTGGAAAGCCAAACTTACTTTTTATTGTTAACGCGATTCGGCGTGCTGTGATTGGAGTTATGCGAACTATCGCTTATTTCCGAACTAGAACTTCTAATATCGCCTTCCATCTGAAATAAATTCGTTAAATGTAGCAGAACCATCATTTACAACCACAACAGAACAACAACACATAAATAAACATCAAATAGCTTGTAGGTTTAGTAAGTAGTTCCATCGTACCTGTCCAGCATTAATTGCCTTGTATGCGACCTGCAGTATAAGCCAAGTCCACACCAAGTGCAATCCCAGTAACAAGCATAGTAGAGAGTTGAAAATGTAGTACGCTGGGAACATTGGCACCAACATCGGTGCACGGATCGATGTGCTGAAAGTGAATACATCATAATAATTAAAAGTAAATACATTTAAAAGAAGTTTTATATGCCTGCCAGTTGGACTGAACGTTATTACACCAATAGTACTTTTAATCAACGCTGTAAATGAATTAAATTTGACAAAAACAAATATTGGCGCCCAACACGGAACTAAAGAATTTTAGTCCCAAGTTGGGCGCCAATACTAAACATTAAACCAAATTATAAACACTATAAAGATCCTCACCTCCAAATGATATAGAACGGATAAACCCCAAGCCTGGACACTATCCACAATATTGTGAAAAGCGCAAACACCATATCACAGAATCGCTGATAGTTCGCGTACTTCGCCGCTTTAGCAGCTTCCAGGAATATGTCCGCGCAGTCGTGCAGCAGCAGCACGAGCGTGCCGATCCTGTGCAGGTTGCACACCCAGCTGAAGGAGAGCAGCGCAATGGTGGCCGCGTGGTGCACGAACATCTGCCAGAAGTCCTTGCGCCGCACATCCCAGAACTGGGACAGCGTGAGCGACCAGTAGAACGCGGCCGATATCATGTAGTACCACCACACGTCAATAGTAAGTCCCTGAAAGCAAGGATTAAAAAAATATTGACCGCTATTTACAAACTTTTCCTTTTCCTCAATTTTAAAGTTCATACGAACCCTACGCAGCTTCATCGTCATTTACATACTTAGATGACGCCTTTCTATTAGTGAAAACATGTCTTACATCAGCAAATAGCCTTTTAACATTTATTTTCTCTATTTACCTCAACCTGCGTAAACTCTAACTACATCCCAGTTCATCAAGGTACATAAAAATACTCCTATACAAAAGCCCTGTATTCAATACAGTAGTAAGTAGTTAGTGAAAAAAAGAGTACGTCTTAAACCCTCACCTGATGAGGATATCCAATATAACACTGGTCAATATCCCACAGCCACTCCTTGTCCCAAAGTACGAACATTCCGTACGAGAAGTTATATAAGTAGAAGGAACACCTCCACATGTTTTCGCAGAACTTCACCAGTGTCGATGGCTTGTCCTGGCTGCGGCGCAGGCGCCACCACCGCTCCACCTGCCGCTCCGTCTTGTCCAGCTGCTTCGCGAGAGCGCATATCTAGAAGGAACGATTATGGAGTGGAATCTTGAGAAGTCTGATGTTGCATGATAGGAGTGTTTTCTACAAAGCATGTATACGATCGCACTACAATAAGAAGTACGCAGACTACTAAAAGCGTCTACTTATGTAAAAGGCACGGGTGACAGTAAAACATGAGGATATAACAAAGAATAACAATATTTATGTGCTAGAATATGGTGTGCAATTATAAACGAAACATTTTAATCATACTTATACAAAAAAAATAACTTATATTTGGACAGACGTAAGTTCCTATACTGCAAAACAAACTGTGATCGGAATAATTACCTTTGAATAAAAGCTAGAAAACTCCAATATGAATCCCATCATTACTCATAACCTTCATCTATTGTTAGTGAGTAGGGTATACTATTTCACACTATGCTACGGCTGTTTAATTACATTGAATCTGGGACGTGCTCGACACAACTAGGATTTCATTCAATTTATTGCGACACTAGGCATCATACGCTTGTTTCAAGTTATGTATTTCCATTGTTCCACTTAACGACTATTATATTACATTAAAGTGGTGAACAAACAGATATATTCTCTATATATAAGAAATAACCAAAATAGTGTAAAATATTTTTTACCCAATGAATCAGTAAGTTATATGGATCACGTTGATATAAAAACTAATTGTGTAAAAGACGTTTGATTTTTTTTAAACAATGCGAACCAGTAGCCTCAATTGTTTCCCAACATATCTACATAAAAAATATTAGAATAGAAATGTATCAATAAACATGCCCTATACGAGTAAATAGCTCGCGTTTGAGGCAAAGGCCCAGGGGTAGGGACACCGAGTGCATTGTGTCCATGTTGATGAAAGAACGATTCAATTTAAATTAAGAATCCTGTATGGTGTGCTTGTAAGAATCCATTGTCTTGATTTTGAAAGTTGATGTCCGAGTGAGCCAGTATTATTAATATCGCATTGCATGATAATAGAATTTTCATGTATGACTGTTTTTCCTTAGGATAGGGTATTCATTCTGGTTATATTTAACAACTTTCATTATAAAGCCAATGTTAAAATCATCAAAGGTATAGGAATTTATTACCAAGGTTCATCATAGGGAAGAGCAAATAAAATTTGCTTCATAATTACGTAATTAATAGAATCCATGCAAAAGAAATCATATGGAGATGATTCTATCAAGGAGTGTGAGGACTACTAAAAAACTAGGTCGATTTTGCTAAATTGGAGAGAGTTTTAGTCATGTTAAATAACTACATTGCTTCGATTAATACATTCAACCACTTCATACTTCTTATAATTTCTTCTCTTCTCATCTAATATACACGGGACATGGATATGAAACTTAGTATTAGACTTTAATTTATATGTCGCTATTCGTTCCGCTAACTAACACTTGTGAACATTACCCAACGCGGATACGGCTTAAGAGATTAACCAGATCCTGATAAAAGTCCATATAACAAGTTGCGTAGCACAAAACGAGAGCATAAAACCGAACCAACAAAATATTTACAATGATGAGAACACCACATTTCAAAATACTTACCAGTGTTAATTGTAAATCCAACAGATCTCTTCGTTGGAGTTTATGATTAACAGACAAGTAATAGTTTTAAGTAAAAAGTTCAACATTTATATCGAATCGGGTGAAAAGTGTATGAAATCTGCGACTTATCAGATTGCATTTTGGATGTAAGTACGGTAGTTGATCCCCTGACGTTCCATTCTCCAATATCTTGATTTTCTATTGTTCGGGAATTCAGTCGCTAGGGATGAATGAATGAAATTATGTGCTACCTATTATCATTAATTAAGTATCTTTCGCTGATGCGATTCCATCTTCATATTGTATGAAACGATGAACTGTATCGCAATCGTAAATTTTACTCAGTAGATTCGTGTCCACCAAACATGAGTTGATGTTGTTTCTGTAATAATCCAATTCTAGTTCGATCCTTATATGATTTCTGACAATATAAGTCGGACCTTCTGCCCCGTTTTCCTTGCTTATTGTAATCTAATTCACGTCGGAACATTGGCGGAGCCCTGCATGGTTGATACACTGTACGTACATAATTTGGTGCGAGTGAAATTTAAAAATGATTCTTACTCACAAGGTCCGAGATTGAATTCATGTTAGGCATTCGTCATTATTTGATTTTTATTTGTACCAAATAAAACTAATGGGAAAAATTGGTAAACTAAATGATTTTTTTAGGAGATGACTGACTAGCAATGTGTAATGACGACGGAGTAGAGACGGCGTCGCCAAAGAATTATGATAAGATGGCATGTAATACGTATACCATTGATTACTAAACCAACCAAATACTAACTGTTGTTTGGAGAACAAACGATTAAATAATAGAAATTCGGGTGTGATCTATAATATCAATCGACTGATAACATGGTTCTGTGGCCTCGTGCCATTGATCGGAACCACCGAAGCGTTTGTGATAAAGTGAAAACGCCCGGCAAAGGTAAGTAGGTCGTGCAGCCAGCTCAAGGTCTATTTCAGAGCTGAACGCAGGCGCTAATTGCGTACTCAATGAACGTTTATTGTCTCAAACATACAGTGATTGCTGGGTATGTATTTGTCTATTGGCAGCGTAGGGCTAGCACACAGTGGAAGTAAATCTTTCAATGAATGCTGATATTTTTGAAACGATAAGATTGCCAGACATTTTAAAAATAAAAATGCCGTTATATGAGTTATTAAATAAATGCTATCATCCGGCGTTACAAGCGTCAAAATTAATTAATTTCCAATAGACAGGTATTTGATCCAATCTAATCATACGATTAAAAATAAATCATTTCGAAATGCAACTACATAATTCAAATTGCCAACAATTCAATCCAGTGCTATAGAATAGAACAATATATCACTAATAATAGTATAAAACCAAAAGCTACGTAGTAAGTATCATAGTCACGCGAAGCTACAATTACTTCAGGGGATGTCGTTGACATTTATTTTCAGGCGTTATTTTATACAACAAAGGAATCAAAGGTCGACGAGAGCTAATGATATGGGATGGATACAAAGTAGGTGTAGGCAAAGCAGTATCGAGCAATTAATATCTCAGCAATCAAAATGGGCAACCCTAGGTGCATATACCGATCTTTATATAACTATAATGAGAACGGGTCGAGACCGGACCCACGGCCAAGCGAATTTCAGAATGATTGTTCATTCATACAACGACTTGTGAACAAAGATTTTAAAATCGGCCAAACTGACCTTTATGGAATGTAGCGATAAAACGGAAGAAATTCTTTTTGGGTACTACCTATAGTATCTTTATCATTCATTGAAGCTATTATCAAAGTCATATCTACTATGTTTTTGAGTAGCATTACCACATAATGGGGGTTGTTCTATAATTCTCAAACAAATTAGAAAAATCGGAACAATCCCGGTTTGTTACCGGTGCCGTTTGACACATGCAAGTATTTAGTTCACAACTTACAAGAATTACGCCAATTACCACCAATGGCAAGGATTAGAAAAATCAAATAAACTTAAATCCGTACTCGCTCAGCTCTATAGAAGTTGGCTACCGTTAAACATTACCGCGTGCCGGAACGGGCGCGCCTTCGTCACTTAGTAACGGCTAATGGATCGGATTGCATTACAAACACATTAAAAGACGCTTTTTTACTTCGTATTCAAGCCGCCCTAGTATTAGGTCAAGAGGCCATCAAAATCCCTGCTCAAAGAATTTTAAGGATAAAACCACCATCTAAACATTTTTATCTGTATGTTGAAACATCAATGTCGGAAAATGTAACAATAAGTAGATGTTTAAAAAAAGAACATAATACTTTCGGAGAATCAGAAGAAATACGAATTGACTACCGAACCGAAGCGAACAACAATACGCTCTGATTGGCCAATTGAAATCAATTAATAAAATTCATATAAAATAATATTAAGTAGCAAAGGTCATTGTATACTGTATATGTCCAATCAAGCTACTCAATTAGACGACGCCATGGAAGGGTCTCCAACTATTATATATCTCAATACACTGAGAACAAATACAACAATACGAGTAACCCGTATATAATAGTTTTTTATTGTATTTATACAAAAAAATAACAATCAAAACATTTTCGTTCAACGCAATCACCGGAACGTTCCAAACCAAATGGGTCGAGGAGTTTTTGGGACTGCTTGAGCTATAAACTAAGCAGCATGTAATAAGTCTCGTGTGTTGATAAGGTGGAATATTTGTCGAAGATTATGTCTCTTTCAGCGTATCCTTGAGCTCATGACGACTGTAAACCGTGTAGATAATACAGCAATTAGCTGTATATGCTTTATACATAAACAACGCCTTCATATGATATACGATAATTACACTTGATCTCAATACACATTTAAATGTTTTATTTTATCTTATATTTATGACTTCTCGCTCATGCAGTCGAGAAGGAGGCATCAATACAAGAGTACCACGGAAAAAAAATAGTATTCTAATGATACCTAGCTAACTATTGCACCGCCTAGAAAATAAATGAGAGATATTCACAGGGTTCTTTGAAAACCACCAGTATGCTTATAAGCCTACATTATTAAAACATCAAAGCAACAACATTTTGCAAACAAAAAAGAACGAATTTCCATACTATAAGCACATAGAACAGTGTAGGGGAAACCAAGCGACATTAACTAAGGAAACATTTATACAGAGAACATAAAAAATAAGATTAACATCACCTAGAGATTGCGCACAGGCACGTGAGATGCATAAATAAGTAAAATTGTACTTCGTCAAAACGAAGGTCACATCATCCGCGGATATGATCTCTGAAGAATTCTCACAAAAACAACAATTGTGTTTAGCTGTGAAATTGAACGTAGAAATCAAATACAAGGCTGTATATGATCGCTGATCGAGCCTCACGTGAAAATAAATTCTAACAGAAGAGGTTAATATATCAATGAGTTGTCAGTTAGCATTGAGCCAATTGACTAGCAATCGAGTTACAATGGTATCGTAGTTGTCACTGTTGACAATTCAGTATGAGAAAACTGAAAGCAATAAACCGCCATTATAGGCGCGTAAATTGCCAAAGGACGCAATGGAATAACCCTTTCCACTGGGGCGCAGTTGTTGTACGCGCAGAACTATTCAAAGCAGCCACAATCCGTTGCGTGCTCTGCGTGCGTTCCGTCAGGCTAACACGTGCGACCTGTGGCTGTAACTACTAATAAGCAATAAATATTTTATATCTTGTTGAGGTCAATTTGGTTTTCGCTAAATCGATCACTCAAGTCGTTTGTGAAGTGTAACACAATTCTGTATCGTGAAGGTCCATATCAGTGTAAATTTGACAAAAAAATGCTTGCAAATTAGTTAAAATATAATGTTAAAAGAAATTTTATTTACTATATTGGCTTTACTCGATGGATAATCTTTAGTATAAATGAACTACGAAGACAGTGTGAAGGGTAAACTGAGGTTTAGTTTGCGTCCAGAGTAATAACACCGATAAGTATCAATTATCTTAAATTGCAAACAACTATGTGTATACGCGAACAATGTTTCATAAAGTAATTTTTAACTACTTTACTTAGGTATTTGCCGGTTTAAGCCAGAAAATGTTCACTGAAACACGCAGATATATTGAACAAACAGATACGTTCCAAACAACGCGACGGCCATTTGCATTAAATGTCAAATTTAGTTCCGCAGACGCTCGAGGTGGCGCTTCAAATCGGCACAAAAAAGTGTTATTACTTTGTACTGTAAATGAAGTCTAGTGGTAATATGATGTATATATGCACAGCTAAGATGTATACTGTGCTAGGGTGACCATAATCTATTTATTTACTGTGCAACATTTACCTCATCCTTGTTCAAAAAGTACTGTAAAAAAAGGAAGCACGGTTATAGGTTTCACAAGCGTCACATAGCATTAATTAACACTAATTGGAGTTATTATATTCGTTAGGGCCAAGGGATAGCGGTAGGACAAGCTTTGGGATTGAACCTTTATACCTAATTCACAATACATGACTGCATAGTATAATGTGTCCATTAATAATGTGCACAAACGATAATACACGAAACTATACCGAAATCTATGGACGGAAAAAAAATTTAAAGATATTTGAAAAAAATATTAAAAAGTTTTTTTTAATACTCTAGGTCTTTGGGTAAGAAATAAAAATGTACAAACAAAACTGATGTAAAACAAGACTTATTTTTTGTCCATGGGTAAATTTTCATCTAGTTTAACGCATTTTCGTTTATACACACATCCTTGTGTTACACTTATATAATGTACTCAAAATTAATTTAAGAAAGGCATGTGTTTTTAATATTCATTGATACAAATAATAGGGTAGATACGTAATTTGGAGACGAGAATTAATTTTAATAATTTATTTAGGTAGGCAGTAGGCACGTGCTATTTACCTTTTTATGAGTTAGCACACCTACATAATACCTAATTACTAACTGAAATTGTCTTGTAATTACTTTATTTCTACATTATTAATAGTTATAACATGTTGCTATACACCGCTATGTGTGTAAATTAACTATACAATATTTTCCTTAAAATTTCATTCTTTTCAGAAGCAAACACAGCCCAAATTTAAATTATAATTAGGTACGTAACCAAGCAACATTGCAAACATACCTACAAACAAATACATTCAGCCGGTTTCAATGAGACATTTAACTTATTATTTATTAACATTCATACGTTGCGGTCGTCAAAATATACATTAAAGTGTATAACTTAAGATACATAGAATATTATCATAGCACGAAGCCACAATGTAGCTTTGTCATAAAAACAAATGCTATTGTTTTCCTGGGTGAACCGTGCCCAGTAAACCTTGGACCATAAGGACGGCCTTATACATCCAATTCAGAGCCGGAGAATTCATATTATGAAACCAAAACGGCCAGAATTGCATACAATTATATTCTACATCACTCATTCTGGTTTTTTTCTGGTTATGATATTTTCAGATTGATCTGACAGAATGATACTGACGAGATAGTACATCAATGTGGACGAGCGTTCTTAGAGAGGTGTGAGGCAAGCGTCCGTTTTTAGATTATGAAATCCAGATTATTAATTCCGAATGTATAAGGCCGCCCAGAAAACAAAAGCAGATGTGACCTCTCGAATTGGCGCAGTTGGTGGTAGCCGGGACCGAATCCCGGTCGGTGCAAACTTAGTGTGATGTAGCCTTAAATGTTTGAACCCGAATTAACTACCAAGTAATTATATTCTGGGATCGCTTTCAGTCCATTGAACGGTACCTACCCATAATACAAGTTCTGAGCTTGGGACCGTACAGTTGGTGTGTTAGTCTAGCGATATTTATTATTACCATGTGCCTACTGAACAAAAGGCTAAGCACATCCGAATAACGTAAAGTTAAATGCGCTAAGAACATATTGATTTCTTATATTTACGCGAATACTACATATTGAAATAAAACTTATTTTACACATTTTATCGCGTTTATTTTATTTCCATGTTTATGCGACCATGGTTGCTGTAAAGCAGCCGAAACGTCGGGAACGTAAATACATAAAATAAAAGCGCTCTGTAAAATAAGTTTTATTTCAATGCACTAAGACCGCTAGTCTCACTCTACTTATTTAGTTCTTATTGCTCTTATGGCCCTTGATCGCCATTTTCACTATCGACAAACAAAGTTGTGGGACGACAAAATTATAAATCGAACCCGGTATTAAATAAAACCACAAATTATAATAATAAACAGGGAACCCATGTCGTCCTTCGAATTGTATCGATTAATGTTTCAGAAAACCATTCTGCATGCTTCTGAATTGTCGACCAGCCAATTAGTATTCAATTATATGTGACAACCATGGGGCATGGGGTAAGTGCCCCATGCGCCGCGGTTGTCACCCTCCTGTCATAGAAGAAAAGCCACAGTTTATTTAAGTCTGTGTGAATAAAAACTTGTGTTGTCTACTTAACCCCCATTTTTATAGATATTAGTAGAGATAGATGCGGATGCACCATCCTGAAAATAAATCTCACTGCGATCATGCTGACAACTGCATAATTAAATACTGACAGTTATCTATGCTGAAAGGTACGATCATAACGATGTCTAGCTAACGTTTCCACTTCACTATTTTGACGATCGCAAAGCTTAAATACAACACACTGATTTTAAGTATATTATATTACTCTTTGACACCAATATAAAAAAAAACTAATTTCGTTAGTCTGTAGGTATCGTGCTTTTCAAAATATGTCAGTGAATTATGTTAGCTTACATACTACATTAGATTATGTTACCTGCTTATGTTTAATTTTTGGCGACGTCTGGTACGCTGTCTCCAATCGTGTATTGTTTGGAGCTTTCTTTAGCCTTGTGTTCTTAATACCTAGTGACTTGCCGAAGGGCGCGAACCAGTACCTGCAACAAGCATTGGTATACCTACATTTTATCAGGTAACAATGGCAACAAAATATACTCAAAGTCATAGAACGAAATCCCCACTTCCTTGCTCAAAACATAAGGAATGTGTTGCCCAAAGTAACGCTTTTTGGTTTGGTTAAAAAGATACTGTTTTGGCTGTGGTCTTGCATTTTCGCAAGGCAACTTTGGGCAACACTATCAGGTAGCCTGGAACTTCGATTACAGAAAAAATATATCAATTTCATTATTTTTGATAGGCACGAGCGTGCGCAACGCGCATCACGGGAATTTGATGAAATCAGCTAGCATGATGATAGCTTATAAATAATCCAGGTCAACATCTAGGATACTTTTAATCCTGGGAAGGGTTTCTTTGGGGTTCGCCGCGAGCCTGCACTCTCATTGCAAGTGGGTTATAACTGGCTCGGAATGTCGCGAATTCGCTTCCAGTTAGGGAAAAAAAATATAAAAGAAACCTTTTTTGGGTGTTTCTGAAATCAGTTTCTTATCTAATATGTATTACCTACTATGTATAATGGTGTAGATGATAATAATAATTATTATTATTATAGTTTGTAAATGAGGAAGGAAGTTGATAGTGACCATGTATTAGAAAAAAATTAGTTTCCTCATATTAAATAATATTATACTATTCATCAACTTAATACTGTTCTTCCCATTTTATAAGAATCTCTATTTTCATTTGCTGCATTGATTGGACCATCTAGTGTAGGGTTTGGTTACTGCATCAAGTGGTTGCAGGTTTGATTACCAGATTTAATAATCATGGTAAGGATGTTACTGCAATCACTCCCAGTTTATTGTAAAGTATTTATATTACAAGAATTACTTAGTTTGGGACCGGACAGTAAGTGTCAATTTGGCAATACCTTTTTATTCATTTTATTCAATCATATACAGAAGTACCTGTATATTCAAAACCAAAATTCCATTGCTAGCTAAAATGTAGAAATAAGATCACGAGAAAAGCATATTGAAAAGTTATGTATTAAACATGTCGCTTATATTTCTGATAATAATATATCTTTTACTCAATTATTTTTTTCGAGAAATATATACATTATAATGTGCCTGCAGTAATCTTTGCCAGTACGTCTATAAATAAAATTCTATATTTACTTCACTACCACCATATCACAACGAAAAGAAATGGTGTGATATACTTTCGCCAAATTGATAGCATATGCGTCATGCATGCATCATCAGGCTACTCATCCGTGAGGAGCGGTGACACACATTCTAAAGGCTACCGACTGAAACTGGGTTACTTACTTCTCGAGCGCGCTCCGCAGCACTATTAGCACCAGCGCCAAAGGTATGGGGTACAGGAGGTGTCTGTGATCAGCATACACCACATCCTTATCGGGCCCCGGGGCAATATCTTCCCAAGTTGTATTCGGCGGCAACCAAACACCTTCGTCCCAAAATTTTTCCCACAGAAACCTCAACATTTTATACACTATTTGGGACAAATAAGACGCCGGCGCGCCAACAACTGAGCTGCCCTGCAACTCGAGATAACTATAACATTACACCATAAACACGCCCGAAAAAAAATAATAACACCACCATCCAACAGCCGACATAACACAGATTGATATCAGATTTGTTTGTTTGACAGATTTAAATTTCTGCTGGCTGACAGATTTCATTCTGTATCTCTATGGGAAAGGGGAGGGGGTAAACCATAGAGTGCATAGACACTAATGCTCATACTTTTCAAGTCTTTAGCTTAGGTCAGAGACCGTGAAATTTCCTGTAATTTCCGTAATTGTTCCTTTCTTATACATGTCAAGCGACGTTAGCCACAGATTAGTAAGTTGTACGTAAGCGATCTCGCTTTCAAGATTTAAAGCTGTCAACAGCATTACATCTATGTATAATACATTCATATAATAAAATAATGACCTTGACTTTACTATGCCTTAGACTCAGGCTGTTTTTTTATTCTGTATATAATAAATATATTCTCTTTTTGACCTTATCATTATTACAGTGAGTTTCTGAATCTATCTGAATGCGATACAAATACGATAATATCGAATACTGACACAATAAATTGTCGCGGTATGGTCATAATGACTTTAGCATGCTCGGAGCGAATTAAAAAAAAACAATAAATTGTCAAAGTGACGTATAAATAACCTAAACAAACCAGACCTAACCTAAATAAAAATTACGGACATTCGTATTTTGGGTGCATGATACACAATACATTTTCATTATTTAATGCATATAAAATATTGTAATGTTAGAATAGGTATAGAAATATTTATGTGACAAGTGTATTGAAGGATGCTGTTTTTTATTATTAACACTGTAACAATTAAAGCTGATAATGTTATTTTGTCCGACTTGCGCTAATGTGTTAATGGTTGAAGAGGGCCCCGAATCTGGCTTGCGGTACGCCTGTAATACGTGTCCGTATGTGTACAATATTAAGAAGAAAATATCTTCACGCACATTCCCTAAATTGAAGGTTAGTTCATTGCATCATCCAAAATATGTTAATAATAATGTTTAATAATTAATTTATTTAATTTACCAATAATGTTTGTTTTACACAAGTATAAATAACTTTTTCGTAAACACACAGTTTTTATATTTTTCTTGGAATTGTTACAAACAGCATCTTATAAACACTATTGTTTCAAAATAAATTATGAAATGTATTTATTTTGCATTCTTCCAGGAACTTGATTATATTATGGGTGGTGCTGCTGCATGGGAGAACGTAGATTCCACTGATGCTGTGTGCCCCAAATGTGGACACGGTAGGGCATTCTTCATGCAATTGCAAACACGCTCAGCTGATGAACCCATGACCACATTCTACCGTTGCTGTAATCACAAGTGTGCCCACAACTGGCGTGATTAAAAAAACATTACTTTCTACTTAAGTGTAGCTAAGTTTCATATAGTTATGAATTTATTCCAAAAACTAATCATAATTCATAGTTCCTTTGTAAATTGTAAAAGTGTATCACCAAAAATGAAAATTAACAAAATGGCTCCAATATTCCCATGCTCTGATGAATTGTCTCCCACAAGAGCTGCTGAATTTGTAGCTAAAGGACAAGTCATTGCAGTACCTACAGATACAATATATGGACTCGCTTGCAGCGCCAATTGCCCAGAAGCAATAAAGAAGCTATATTCTATTAAAGGTAGGGACTCTGGCAAACCAGTAGCTATATGCGTGACACATGTATCAGATGTACGAAAATGGGGTGAATCAGGACATTTATCCGATGAGTTACTCTGGAGCTTGCTGCCGGGTCCAGTGACTGTAGTACTGGAAAGAACGAAACTGCTTGATAATCCATATTTAAATCCAATGACATCAAAAATTGGGATAAGAATACCCAACCATAACTTTATGAACAGGGTAACAAAGATTTTTGACATGCCAGTGGCATTAACTAGTGCCAATTTTAGTAATGAGCCATCCACACTGTCTATCCAAGAGTTTGAGCATTTATTCAGACACCTGGGAGCAGTGTTTGATGGAGGAATGTTGAGCCAAGGCTTGGACCAAAACAGGACTGGATCAACTGTAATAGACCTGTCCCAAGCTGGGTTATACAATATTATTAGGAAAGGAATATCCTTTGAGAGGGTGGTTAAAGTTGTAGAAGGTTTTGGTTTAAAAAGTATTCTTTAATAATAGATCCTGTGATAGATTTATGTTTGAAATAAATGTGTTTATACATTATTGTAAAGTTTCCTTTAAATAAATTGATGCAAAGCTAAAACATTGTTGTTTAAAAAATATTGTACGAATAATACCCTGTGAAAGCAAACAATAATATTTTCATTTTGAAGTGCCTATTAGCCCAACTTTATAACGAATTAAAGTCTTCCATGTCTAGATGCTTATGCATAATAAGCAGTCAGTTTTTATTAAATTACCATGATATTAAGATGAGACTCGCATGATTTAATCCTAATTATAAAATATCAAATAGATGAAGACCATTGGTTAACAATTCTTTATTTTATGAAACAAGAAGTACCATTAAATAATTTGATTATGTTTTGTGCATTAGCTTGTCATCAGATTAATAATTAATTCATACTTTTGGATTCTAAGTTGGAAAATTAATTAAATTCTTATCTGCATAGAACAGCTGAGGAAATTATACATTTTGAGAAACAGTCAATGAATTGAACAGATCAGATGAGTGTAGAATTTTTGAAATGGTTGATAACTTAAGTAATATTTACAGAGGTTGATAATAAATATACACAGCAACAATGCTGTCTACTAGCTAATCTCATAAAGATATATTGGGACACCACTCTACTAGTTCACTTTTGCACCATATCACTACTTTAACAATGTTGAACAACCACTATCAAAGCATGCGGACAGGCTTCCTGCTATCCGGCAACTTAGTCTCCAGTTTCTGCCATCGGTTTGGTGGCCATATGATGCACACTGCCTTTGCGTTAATTAAACCTAACGAAACAGGTCCAAATGTATTGCTGTCAAGGGTATGGCCAGTGTGGTCACCTTCAACCCAACAGTGGCCTTGGGGAATTTTCACATACTCCTTCTTGTAGCCTAGTGTACTCACTACGTCTCCCTGCAGGCCCACAACGCGTTTGATTATCTTTTGATTTGGGTCTTTCGGCGACACTAAAGATATAACCTCACCTCTGTTCACCGCATAATCTCTAACTGCCCATCTGGACAGATAGACGTAATCGGTGTTTTTAGGCTCCGGATTCAACACTGGCTGCATCGATATACCTTCCACCCGGGCAACATAGCCGATAGTGTCGAGAAACGTTATACCGATAGGTACACCCAGGAAAAGGGACTTGCATAAGCTTCTGAACGACATGAAGATATTGGCAAGTGATTTTGTAACAGGAATGTACCCGACATAGTCGGGTTAGAATATAAATTTCATTTCTTGTTGGGTAACATGCTAAATATTATTTTTCCTGAGGTAGGAAGGTAGATTTTTTTGCCGATTTTGTATTTTTTTACAACCGAGACATGGAACAGCTGACAGCTGTCAGCAATTTTACGGCCAAAGAGTATATAATCACTTACAAGTTACAAGTGGGGCTACAGCCATAGACAGATTAGATCCAAGAGCAAGAAGGATTAGAATGAAAGTAAAAAGTCACGTCGGGAACGTAAAAAACATACAAATCAAACAAAAATACAAATCAATAAATAGTAAAACATGACTTTTCCAGATCTTCCAAGAAGTTCAGTAATTTGTCTGTAAAGTATCTTCAACTTTACTGATAGGGGGGTTTATTAGACCTAGTCTATAGATTAGGTCAGCGTGGAATCTCCTATGTTTGATATTAAAAAAATAACATTTCACTTGACGTTGGCAAAATACCTACCCAAAGGTGGGTGAGGCCATTTTCTAAAAAAAAAATACTTTGGAACTCAAGAAGTAAGAAGTAAAAATAGTAGTTCTACTCTTATAGCTTCATGTATAACGGCATTAGTAAATTAATATATTAGACTGTAGGCCACATCTGCTAGGTGACATTAATTAGAGATTGGAGCCGTGGATTGGAGGAATATTCTTATTTTTGCCTCTAACTTTGACTTTAAATTCATATTTTTACTTTTGTGAATATCGGTGAAATAAAGTCACTACCACTGTTGCATAAAATATTTTTTGATTGTGTTGATAATAAGGAAATGAATCCCCTACCCCTATTAGTAGAACTGTAGATACTTTGAACGAGAACTTGAAAGTCAACTTATATCGTTTCATTATTGTTTCTTCACTCTTGCACGTTTCCGAATGCCCAATGGCTAGTATTCCATTAGTACATACTGCCAAAAAGTTAATATTTTCTTTCTCTTTGCTTTGTACAAATTCAATCAGAAAATCGAGAATACCACCCCTGTCACGTCACGCTCATTCACTAGTGAATGACCATAGAGCGCACTTTCGGTCTTTACAAATACTCTAAAAAGTGTTGATGCTTTCTGTAGTAAATTACAACCAGCCAAACAGAAATTTTGGACATTTATTTGTGTGTAGCGAGTATAATATCAATTGAATAAAGCAAGATAAACACATGTTTCTTACAGTATAGACCAGAGAGACGATTTAAATACAATCGTCGATATATGGAAGTGTTTCGTGGTGGAGAAAAACTTGTAATCTGCATAATCAGCTGTCAGTGAGATAGATCATCTGTCCCTGTAAATATAAAAGCTAAGACAATCACAACACGTTTTAATCTCGTATCTCAATATAATGAAGTGAACTATTGAGCTACAATGTGAGCCGAAGCGTGCTCGCGACAGCCAGCATCTCGGTGCAGATATGGGGTAATAACCTAACAGAGGAGCGAGGCTGGTTACGGAATGGCTGGGCTCCCGTGAGGCCGTGCGAGTTTCACGATCAGATCAACGGCAAACCCTGAAATATGTCCGGCGACTACACGTTCGCGGCTAAAATTGTGAGTCCCGTCAAGTGCAATGAGAAACCCTGGGATCTGTGGGTCAGCGAAATAGGGCACTTGTCGCCTCGGCGGGACGATGACGCGACGTTCACGTCGCCCGCGGCGGTGGAGGCGAAGGGTGGCGCGTCCGTGCGGCGCGTGCACGAAGCGCACCCGTACAAGCTGGCGGAGCGACACGCGCGCTACCGCCGCGCCGGCCTCCACCGCCTCAAATACGAAAGCATGAGCCTCCATGGACTGTTCCCGCAGATGGACAATTTGAACGCTGCCGTGTGTCATATGTGTGGTGTGATAGTGAAGTGTAGTGCAGCTTATAGGCACCTGTTGGAGTCTCATACCAGTACGGAGCCCCTCCTCCCGCCGCCGCTGCCCGCCTTCACAGTCAAAAGTCGCAGTCGACATAAAAAGGAAGCACCACCCCCCATCCCTATAGATATTCTCCCAGTGAAGATGGAGACATCCCCTGCACACACTGCCACAGCACCACTATCTAGGATAGTGCTACCGCAGCCCGAGCTACAGTATCTTGATGAAGCCAGCACATCGGCTGCTGTGACGGGGGAGGTGAAGGTCTGCATGGAGAGTGGAGAGTTACCAGTTGTCAGTATACAGGATACAGAGGACTTGCCTCTCGGTGATAACTTAACTGATGATATTTTCGCAATAATGAACTCTGAAGGCATCCAAAGTGCTGACGACATCACAAACGCAGCAGATTGGAAAAATATCATCAATGATATAGGTAGCATGCAGGATATTAACTTTCCCCAGGCCACAGATAATGTACAAACGCAAGATTTGTATGCACCAATACATACATCATTGTCGGCGTACTCTTTAACCGACACCGACCTGTCTAGCATACAGTTTACAGCTAACACATCCCCAATGCTCCCTACGATGCTAGACACCGCTGCAATCACGGCGCAAGCTTTAAAACCGGTGCCGACGCCTACCACGCCGTCGACCAAGTCACAATCGAGATCGAAAACGAGTAAAACGAAATTTAATCTAAGAGAGTACGACCCCAACAAACACTGCGGTGTGGTGACGGTGGACAACTCGAAGCCATGCACGAGGTCGCTAACGTGCAAGGCGCACGCCCTCTCGCTCAGGAGAACCGTCGAAGGCCGCTCCAAGCCGTTCGACACGCTGCTGGCCGAGCATCGCGCTTCGCGGGACGCGGCAGTGGCGGCCGCGGCTGCACCCGTCTCCGTAGCCGCGCCCGCACCCGCGCCCTCGCCCGCGCACCACATGCCCTCCCCGGCGCCGCCGACGCCATCCGCAACCCCTATCAACATCCCACCGCTCCTAGTCACTACATCGTTAGACCTGAGCGCCTTCAACGGCCTCACCGCCGAGCAACAGGTCAACGACATCTACGCGAGTCTGCTCAGCGTGGAGGACCCTAACTCGGTGCTGCCGGACACGTCGAGTATCACGTCGCTGCTGAGCCAGCCCCTCGCCTCGGACCCGTTCCTGATGCCGGACGACGCGGAGATCCCCGCCGAAGTACCCATTCTGAGCATAGCGTCGCCCGTGCAGCCGGGCCGGCTGGACGACGCGCCGGACGAGGGCCCGCCGCCGCTGGTGCCCTCCGACGTGTGCTGGTACGCGTCTTGCCCGCGCCCCTTAGGCCTCTGCACGTTCAACGCGTCGCACGCAGGCGGCGCTATCACGTTAGGTAAAAAATTCGCAACGGTCCGTAGCAATATAAAGTCGTCGCTGTCGCGGTCGCAGTGCAAATCGTCGGGCGCCTCGAACAATTACTATTATAATCCGAACGCGCTGTCGTTATCAAAGACTGTGCATATGAACGCTAGTAAGACTAATAAGCCGGAAGTGCGCAAACTGATAGTGACGTGCAGCAGTGGGTGCGCGGGCGGCAAGGGCGTGCAGCAGACGCTGAGCGAGCTGTTCGGCGGCGGCGAGCTGCGGCCGGCGCTCAACGGGCACGCGGAGCGGCGGCGGCCGCTGAAGCTGGCGCCGGGCAAGCGGCCGCCGCCCGCCGTGCTGGACCTCGGCTTCGCGCTCGACTCGCTGCTCGCCGACGAGAAGTGCTGAGCGCTTCGCTCCGCGGCCGCGCGGGCGATCACCGGTTGTGTTGTCACATAATAATTGTATATTTATTTTTCTGCGAGGAATCGAATCGGATTCGTCGTGTAAAATTAATCACGAATGTTCCCCGAACGGAATTTAATATTACGATAATGTTAAATCTCATTTTTTGTTCGTCGACGTGCGAATTAATGTTTGTATTATTTTGTACATTATTTTGTAAGATTTTTTTTAATCGTTCTCCGATGCGAGACTCGGTATGTGTCAATGAAGAATTAAAAATAGATTATTACAGAATGGTTGTATTTTTTCGAAATGGCATATTATTACTCATTGTTGAACTGAATTGAATAGGTACTGATAAATGGCCTAGAATTAAATGATGGTTTAATGTGATGAAAATTTCCATGTAAAAATATAAATACTATTAAAATAAGTATATCCGTAGTAGTAAATCGCCTCCTCTTAAAAATAAAGGCAAATACCTCAGTAATTAAGACTACTTGTTTTAATTTGACCGGTTAGTACCTCGCAAAATGTATTTGATATGAATTAAAATTGGTTTCCTCCAGCTCCTGTGGTACAATGAATTGCCAGTTCTAATTAATTTTATTCCTTTTCGCTTATTATTTCCCTATTCAATAATAAAAATAGCCCTTTTAATGTCCCACTGTTGGGCATGGGCCTCCCCTCAATACGAGGGGGATTAGGCCATAGTCCAGTGCTGGTTGGCGGGCGGAGACATGCAGGTTTCCTCGCGATGTTTTCCTTCACCGTTTAGCCAGTGATAATCATCCATACCGTAGCCCGTAGTTAATTCCAGTGTTTACCATCCTTCATTTAACCTAAATATCATCTTCTTCTTTCTTTAAGAAATGAGATGCGATGAAATAAAATGGATATGAATATGGCCTCACCCGCAACTTAGCGGGTATTTTGCCAGTGTCAAGTAATTAATAGCAATATTAAATTCAATCAATACACATTATAAATAAAATAATGGATGTGACATGATAATATGAAAATGGCGTTCCTAAATATCATCTATCGCAAGTCCATTCAACAAGAAAACATCGTGATCGAACCAATCTTTTCGTTACCATACGTTGTTTCAAAGTAGCGCACCTAGCCGAAACGTGCTGGCAAATGAATGGAAATATTTGAACAGAATGCTCGGTCATTATTTTAATACAAATAAGTTTAAATCTCATACTTAGGGTCCAGGTTGCGAAATAGGAAACGACATTTTAAATCATGGCTGTCAAAGCTCTGCCGTTGAATCGACTTCAAAGTTTAGACAATTAGGTAGCATCTGTAAATTATTTGCACCGCTTAGCACGTCGACTCCAAATGATGTAGGTACCTACCATTCCGTTTGGACAGTGCAGCCACAGGGCTTTACAAATCCGAGCGCTAGACCTGAGTATTACCAAGATAAAATAACACTCGTAGACTAGAGACATGAACGAGAGAATGGGTAAAATTTGTAGCGACCACTTCAACCGCACAAGCTACACAGATGGCACTGCAGACGCATTCAGAACAATAGACAATTGTCATCACAATCCTGAATCATATATACAAGATCCCGACAATAACCGTCGGGGCTTGGGGCCGCCCCGCCTGACTGGAAGATCTTTCCTTTTCCGCTAAAAAATCATCCCTGCTTTGATCAACCTATTAAGGTACCAGTAAGTGGGGATAGCGATTCATAAAGAACAGACTACTATTTGATGTCCGGGAGAGAATTCTTAATTCCGTATATAGCCTCACATCTTTATCCTAGCTTTTAGGATCGTATGGTCTCGGACTGTGGAATTACAAAACCCTCGCATACGTACCTACGAAAGGAAGCGCGATCTTTTACAATAAAAATATACTTAATGATACTCTGACCCTGATGAAACAAAGTCTATAGCTTATTGATTTCTTATATTTACGCGAATACACTACACTACACATTGAAATAAAACTACTCTTACGGATTTTATCGCGTTTATTCTACGTTTTTTTTTAAGTAAGAGTAGTTTTACTTAAAAGTCTATAGCACTCAGGGATGATGTAGTTTTCTATGTATGGAGTCGTGATTGATGAAAGAGTTATCAGTATCGGATCAGTACTTCCAGAGATCACCCCCTACATCCAAACTCACATACTTTACCTCTATAATATTAGCATAGATTCAATTTTCGCGAACTTATGTACTACCTATGAGTTGGAATTTTAATGGTCATAGTACGAGTCTCCAACTTCGCAATGCTTTATTATGGCTATATAACAGGTTTGATGACCTCTTGATGTCTTTACCGTCCACTTTCTCGTGTTGCGAAATTCATGATTCTTTAAAGGCCGATGAGATCCAAGAGATTCGAAATTGACCCTATAGATCCGGTTTACACAAGGAAAGTAAATAAATACCAATAGATGTATTCTTGTGTAAACAGCTCGACAAGTTCGCAAGTGATTTCCATAAATTAGTCTCTTGCTACCTGTTTATTACACGTAATGTCCTCGTGTAAACCTAGCCTTAGCGCCCATACGTTTTGGTTGGCGGCTATGGTTTACATTTAATTTAAAAAATAGCTGGTCGACTTTTAGTAACTACTTGACAAGTTCTCAAGGTAGCAATAAGCACGGGATACCTAATAGTAGGTACTTCGTATAGAATAGCCGCTCTTTGCACCCTGGGCCCTGGACATGGGTACCCTCAACAGTGCTTCTAATCGTGCCGAAATCAGACAAGTTCTCGCAGTACTTGACATATTGACTAGAATCACCTATATTTTTTTTTCTTCACTTCCTCCTCCCGCTACCCGCGCTTATAAAACTACCACTCAACTTGTATATCTACACCGCAGTAATAGAACTCCGATTACTATTAGTCGCATTTTATGCTGAATTATAGATATTCCACTTTGACTTATTTAATATATAATAATACCAGCCTTTTTGAATGTCCCACTGCTGGGCACGGGCCTCCCCTCAATGCGAGGGGGATTAGGCCATAGTCCACCACGCATTTATATACCTACACCGTGACCCAAAGTAAATTAATTTGAAAAAAATACTGTTGAAGTGCATGTCGAATCTAGTCGAATATATTTTTTTAGTAGTAAGTCTATACTTATCTGGTCCCGGTGAGTTCTGTCAATCTCCGAGTAAAAACAAAATAGGTTTTGTAAACACTACGGACATGAGTGGCTAACAGAATAAATAAACAAGATGGGTAATTATTGTTTTTGTTTATTATAAGATAAACAACTTGAATGGTTTTCAATATCAAATTCATTTTCTTTTTATTATGAAATGACTCGAATAGGTATATAATAAAAACAGACACAAAGTTTTAATATCACACCTCCAAATTTATAAAATTGCCGATTTACGAAGTACTTTTCGCCCGAATAATGTTTTGTAATGCAATTTTTTGTATATGAAGTGAAAGTTTTACAAGGGTTCTGTTATCCCTTTTATCTGTATGGGTTTCTTAGTGGCCGCAAAATTCCAAGGAACGTAGACCATGGAACGCGAACGTTGAACGCTTTCTATCTGTTTGGTGGTTACAGTATCGAAATCACAAAATAAATAACTTGTATGAGAACATATAATTTGAGTTTAAACTTCTTCATGTTTTCCTAGTCTTGATTTTCCCGCCTTTCGTCTTTGATTTAACGACTCCCTTGAACTGTTTCGATGTGACCACTTTTTTTCTGTGAAAATAAATAAAGAATCAGTTAATTATTAAATACTATATTCAAATGGGGGAAGAGGACCTACCACTGACCCTCGGCTTGTCAAATTGTCCAATTTTAAACCAAAGTTTGATAGATAATTAAAGAAGCCAGCAACACCGAACTCCTCTAAGATGTTAGACGAGAAACTATCTATCACGAGTGACGGGATCCCAACTTTGACAGGTATGGAATATCTGTCAAAAGTGACAGTTACTATGCGGTCGCTGTTCGATTATGAATCGATTGTGTTAGCAGACTTGGGGCCCTGATATTTTACTAAATAACAAGCTTGCACTTACTCTGCGATTTATATTTTTTTAGTTAAAAAAATAATTTCCTACTTAAGTATTTTTACTTAATATTCATATTATATATGTCAATTTATTTGGTTAAATTTTGATAAGAAAAACATGTCAAGTTTACTCACTTAACCAACCGCAAAGGTTTTAAATTGGTAAGTATTTTGTATCAATAGGAAAAGAAACTAGAGATAGGATTTTTAATGTAAGTTGGCTATTGGGGGTCTGAGGTATCAGTTCATATTGGAAAAGGTGTCTCTTGCCCAAAATAGTTTGGGAATCCCTGATCTCGAGAGTAGACAGCCGACAATACGGTACGAATCGAACCAAATACTATTTTCGATCATCTATTAATACGATATAAGAGTAAATAACTCACCTCTTGTTGAGATTTTTCCTCGATAACGGTAGATAGGCGTACGGGTCGTGTTTGCCTTTCTTCTTAATGTCACCTCTTGCCTTCTTGGACTTGTACTCCGTGCCCACTGTGGAGGCGACCGAGGCCGCGGAACCCAAAGGCCTGAAAACATTGATTACGGTTAAAACCATCTGAGAAGTTTGAGTATGCAGAGGGAAAGCTTTCTATCATCATTAACAATTTGTAAATGTGGCAACCGTAGAGCCGTATTAGACTATAATTATATACTTACACCCTAAAATTTATAGGCGATCTATAACTTTGTCAAACGTCGTATAGTCATGCGCATAGCCAAGCCCTATATGACGTTTGATAAAGTTATACTGAAATCGTCTAAAAGTTTGGGGGTAAGCATAAACAATCGAGTATAAACCCAACCAAACAACCAAGTAGAAGTATAGTAAGTGTATATAAGTATAAGAAGCCTCGAGGGTTTCATACTTTTGAACTGCCTACACAAGCCTGCCTAGCCGTTCCAACATTGTTCCCACATACCCATAACAAAGTGATTCACAAAAAAAAACATATGTTACTATTTTCGAAGTCGGTTAAAATTGTATAACATCCTTATTAACCGACTTCAAAAAGGAGGAGGTTCTCAATTCGGTTGTATTTTTTTTTTTATTTTTTTTTTTATGTTTGTTACCTCATATCTCCGTCATTTATGAACCGATTTGGAAAATTATTTTTTTATGTGAAAGGATATGTTTACAGATTGGTCCCATTTTTTTCAAAAAAATGTTCTGATCATGGGATCCATGAGGAATTGAGAGGACTCCTCAAATTTTATAGGCATACCGATAGCAATTTTGGTATTTTCATCAAGAAGTCAAGCATTTGCATTCAGAAAGTATCATTTGCTGAAGTGGAAGTGATGAAGAAGGCCACAAATGGCCACCGGAACTTGTCAGTGATACGTATTTCACGGGTTGCGCCAAGATAATCTCGATTATTGGTATACCTATTATCCAGTAAAAAGATTGATATACAAATCTTTTTAGTGACAAAGAATAGTAAATATATCCACTAAAAAGTATAAAATAAAAAACTTTTTAACAAAATAAAAACCGTCTTCAAAAAACTAAAAACCAAAAAATAATCTAATCTTGAAATCTACCTTGTCTAACCACATCAAATATTTAACTAATCTGAAGTCGGTGCCAAATAAACAACCGACGAAGAATAACAAAAGTATACTCAGTAACGAGATGCGCGGACCAATTTGTAGGTATAGTCTTTGGCGCAGACCGGCAATACTCGACTCAGTTGTTTGTTTGGCACCGACTTCAGATTAGTTAAATATTTGATGTGGTTAGACAAGGTAGATTTCAAGATTAGATTATTTTTTGGTTTTTAGTTTTTTTTTAAAGAGAAACAGTTGAGTTTCTTGCCCTTTCTTCTATACAGGAACGCCATTCCGAACGGACGGTTTAATCGTAGCATAGGAAATTGTGTATTTATTGATGAATCATAAGTACTGTAATGGGTAACAAAACATTCAGATTCTGAAAGTTTATCAATTTTGTTTTGCTTTGTAAAATACTTATTTTTTTAAATATTATTACGTCTAATTTAGATGGAATACGAACCATGCATGCGCATGCGCAGGTATGAGACAGCGCCTTTACAATGTGATACCGAACTTGAAATTCTTATTTACCTGTGTATCCCCTTCCCGCCAGCCTTGTACTTGGAGCCGACGGTGACGGTCGACGCTCTGCTCCTGCCGGACTTGCCGCTCTTCACGCTTAGAATATCATCGTACCGCCGCTTCGTGCCCGACTTAAGAAGCTTGGACGGCTTGCTGTCTTGTCCTTCGTTGTCTGTTGCAAAATACATAGGACTTTGTTTTAATAAAAAAAAAATGTTTGCCAATGGCATATGTATATAATAAATACGAAATGATGTTCGTTGGTGAGCACATCACTTGAGAACGGCTGAACAGATTTGGCGAAGTGTGGTTTAAAAATCCGGTTTGTATGCAAAGCAAAAATTTAAAAAGGTTCACATCTTGATTTCTTATATTTACGCGAATACTACACATTGAAATAAAACTAGTTTTTCGGCTGCCTCTCGTCCTCCCGTGACGACATGGTCGGCTGCAAAGCAGCCGAAACATAAAAAACATAATATAATCGCGATAGAATCCCTAAAATTGGTTTTATTTCAATTTAAAAAGGTTGTGCGGAAAATATCGAAAGTGCTATTTCGACAGGACTACGTCTGCCGGCAAAGCTAGTCTAAAATAAATGGTTTTTTCCTTTCTAAATGACACTCCGCCATGTTTTAGACCGGTCGATCAAGCTTGTGGATTCGATTCCCATCTGGGTTCCCATCTGGGCCAAATTCAGAAAATATTTTTTTCGTAATTTGAACAGCCTTAAGATTCACAATAGCATATTGTTATATAATTTAAATAATATTATATAGCCCTTTCACACATCGCCGGGAGCGACGTCGACATCGGAAAGCTTCCGAATCCGATGTCGTCTAAGAATGATTCGAAATTGTTTAGTTCACAGCACATGGGTTGGTGATTTTAATTTATAAATTGTAAGAAAACATTTTTAACGTTAAGGTGGAAGCTCAGGGTCAGGGCGCGAAATTCAAAATATCAATGGATTTTATTTTTTTACGAAAAATTTGGACATCTTTACGATATAATTTAGTGTTTTGCGATATTAGCATTCTGCATTGGATGTTTCGATGTATTAAGTTTGCTTAAAAAAGTACCTAATCTGATACAATACCATAAAGTTAGTAAAAGTAGCGGTTTTTACAAACCTTATGGTATTGTATCGGATTAGGTACTTTTTTAAGCTCGCAATATCGCGCTAATATCGCAAAACACTAAATTATATCGTAAAGATGTCCAAATTTTTCGTAAAAAAATAAAATCCATTGACATTTTGAATTTCGCGCCCTGACCCTGAGCTTCCCCCTTAATTGACTTTATTCTTAGCAGCAAAAAAGAGCGCACACATAACACATACACACACAACGGAGGTAGACCAAAGATAATCAGCAAACAAAATATAGATAATAAATGTTAATCTACCTTATGTCAATAATGACATGTACGTCATGTACAGAAATAATCCCGCAGGGTTCCGTCTGTAAATAATAAAACCATCAATTGCACTCACCTGTATCGTCAGTATCAGTGTCAATATCGCCGCTCGGCCTCGGTTCGTCGTCATCGTCGTCATCGAAAGCATCGTCGGTGATGATGAGCCTGCCGTCGGGCGCGGTTTTGAAGCCGCCGCCCTTCTTCTGAGCTTTGACAGCTGCCGCTTTCTTCTGAGATGGGTCCGTGGCTGTGGTGAACAAAAAGCATGAGATTTTATAAATTTGGAAGGTAAAAGATAGAGCAATAAATGCTATGTGTTGACGGCCTGATTAGGGCAGTGGTAGTGACTCTGCTTTCTGCGCCGAGGGTCCCGGGTTCGAAGCCTGGTAGAGACAAGCTTCGTGTGATGAGCACGAATGTTTGTACCCGAGTCATGGATCTTTAATATGTATATAGTTATTATATACTGAGTTCATCCTCAGTCCATTGTACGGTACCCATAACACAAGCGTTGCTTAATGTGGGACCATATAGTTGGTGTGTTCGTATGGCGATATTTATTTTATTTATTTTATTGGACAGAGTACATCATCCATGGTTAAATTTAACTACAGTTCAATCTATAGATAATCCCCAGAGATTGTAGCCTAAGAGGCTGTTTCTCAATGTATCGATAAATAAAAAAATACAATCGAATTGAGAACCTCCTTCTTTTTTTGAAGTCGATTAATAAATAAGTTGTGGACAGGGTTTTCATTGACTACTTATTTGACATAATTTGTATAGGCCATCTGTCAAATAAATTGTGAGTAGAGTTTATCAGGACCTTACTCATTCATTTATAATCACCTTAATCATACATTTAAATTCTAAAAATATAATACACAAAATGCCTACGGAACCCTGCATTATGCATGGTCCCCACACTTGGCCGGATTTTATTATCTCACCTGTGATTTTCCTAGCGGCCGACACATCGGCCAGATCCACAATATTCTCCGGATCATCCTGGATCCAGGCCTGGTTCTTCGGCTTCTTGGCCTTCTGTCTCTGGGGCCTGTCGTCCTCGTCATCCAGGAATTCCATTTCAGAGTCAGAGTCCTTAAGGATGTCTTCCAGAGTCTTGGAAGTGCCTTTGATTGGCATGTCCCCATCCGAGTCCTGGTCTGTTTGGTCCCTGCATCAGGAATTAAGAGGAGTGGGGGTATATTGTATTATTATGATGAAGAATAAGGGTATTGTAGGGTGGATATTATTATGTCAGCAAAAGCAACTGTCAAACTAAGTTAACTTTCAAATAATGTAACAGCAATTTTAAGTCAAATATTGCACGATTTTTGCCGTAGGTAATGTGTGGTAAATGTTGCCTTTTTTGGAGCGCGTAATGTATCGCAAACAACGCGATCACAACACAACGCTCCGCGCGATACCCGACGAGTGCGAGTGAAAAGCGCGCTCGAGCGTATCGAGTTTTAATTTACATTGCAGTTTTAGGTCTAAACTATTAATAAAGTTTTTTTTTATTATGTCGAGATAGACTTGTATTATGATGTCATGATAAAATCAATTTAAAAATGCGTAAAATTCATAAAAAGATCGACGAAAAATACCAACTCGGGGGTACAGAATCATGAGCTGAATCTATGGTATCAATTTTCGTTATTAAGCCACCCTGTATACATTCTTCGTAAATGTGCATGTAAACGTTTCGTTACGCGATAGAATCAGAAATGAAGAGATCCATAGACGAACTGGAGTAACCGACATAGCTCAAAGAATTTGAAAGTTGAAGTGGCAGTGGGCGGCACATAGCTCGCAGAACCGATGGCCGTTGGGGCAGAAAGGTTCTAGAATGGCGACCACGAATATGAAGACATAGTGTAGGACGGCCCACAAGGTGGACCGTTGATGTCACACGCGTCGCAGGAAGCCGGTGAATGCGAGTGGCGGAGGACCGTGATGTGTGGAAGTCGTTGGGGGAGGCCTATGTCCAGCAGTGGACGTCTATCGGCTGATAGATTAGATTAGATTAGAAATACCTACCTCTGATTGTCCTGTCTCTTCTTCCTGTTATCCATCTTCCTTATATTCCTCAGTCTTCTCAGCATCACTTCATCGCTCGGCGGTATCAACTTCTCCACGGTGTCGGCACCGAATTTCCTCATCATCCTGGTGAGGAAGTAGCCTATTTCGAGGCGGGAGTGTCGCTTGCAGTCGTCCGCCATTGAGGATAGGGTTTTGAAGATGAGAGGCAGACTGCCAGCGAGGACATCGGTGGGGAGGACTTTTGTGTACACCTGATGCATAACGACTGAGCTATTAAATGTTCCACAAGCTTGCTTAATCTATATCTGCCTACCCTCAGTAATATAAATTCTACACATACCCACCACAGCGGATTTATTTATATTTGGAAAGTTTAGCGAGCGTAGCCAGAAGACTAAAGAAAAACTGGAAGGAGCATGCAAGTACCATGTCTACTAATCATGTCGAGTCCTATCGTCCCTAGATTCGTGGACGAATATAAACGAAAGCTTCTTAATCATTGCAATACATAAAAGCGTAGTAACTGCGTGAAAAAAGCTCACATGACGTATTTCGCTATTATTGCGCGTAAAAAACTAAATGACAAGATGAATTATCATACGTAGCAATATAATTGATAGAACTAGGCGATACTTGGCGGAAATCCATTGTTAAACAAATGGGGAAAGAGGAGCCCACCACTGACCCTCGGCTTGCGAACTTTTCCAATTATAAACCAAGCAAGTTTGATCGATAATTAAAGACGCCAGCAACACCGAACTCCTCTATGGTGTTGCTAGCATCTTTAATTATCGATCAAACTTATTTAGTTTTTCGAAGGTCACTCTATTTTATTCTATTCACTTTTATACATATATGTTTACCTTGAGGAAGCTCATGGAAGCGGCAACAATCTCTCTATTATTGCCCAGCATCTGTTCGGCCACTTTCTCCAACAGATCTTGGACTGTCTCCAGGCCCATCTCCTCGGAGAAGTTGAACAGCGCCGAGGCCACGGCTCGGAGGGTGGCGCTGCCGATGCGTGGGTGAGGCGCGGAGAGCCCAGATAAGAGCATGGCGACGAAAGCTTTCATACCTTTGAGACAAAAATGAAATTAGCTGTTCAACCCAAGTAACGTCTTTATTAAAATTGAGTCAATATATTGACCCAACGTATAAGCTATAACCATGCCAAGTGTAAGTAAAATCTACCCAGTTAAATATGAGATACAGCTTTTAGCTATTCCTAGGAAACCCTTGCCTCCCAAGATATGCAGTGTTCTTTCAGGAAAGTATCCACAATTTTGCTGATAGTGATCATTATCGTCTGAACTGCTGAAATGAGTACTTCAAACAACGCGCATGAAATTTCACTCATCATTGCAGAAGTGCATCAATATTGTAGCTGATTGCCAACAATAAAAAGAAGTAATCAAAGCACACACACACACCTTGTGTGCGTAAGAGCTAGGAATTCTACTGATAGTCCTCATTGAGAAAATAAAACTGTCTCTGTCATTCTTAGTTAGAAAAATCAGCGGTGTGAGCGAGACGGGACACGCTTACGTCAAAGTAATGCCATGTGGTTTACGTGTGCTACGTGTTGTGAATGCGCTACAGATTATGAGGCGGAATTAAAATGTCTATCAAATTACATATCTCATTTTCACGCTATTTAAAAAAACTAAAATTAAAACCGGTAACCGGTTTTTAGTTAAGCGGTAATAAACTAACGGTGAAGGAAACGTGAGGAAACCTGCATGTCTGAGAGAACCCCTCGAAAGATGTGTGAAGTCCACCAACCCGCACTGGGCCAGCGTGGTGGACTATGGCCTAATCACCCTCGAACTTAGGGGAGGCCCGTGCCCAGCAGTGGGACATTAAAAAAAGGGCTGGTATTATTATTATTATTAATTAACTAAGATATTTACCGTCCTCCTGGGTCTTTAGAACTTCGCCAACACTGTTGATAAGATTGAACGCGCACTGCCGGCATTTCGAGTTGATGTCCTTGGTACATATCACAGACTCCGCTATAGCGCTCTTCAGCAGCTTGCTCTCCGCGTTCAAGAACGGTGTCGCGTTGATTAGATGTTCTATACATCTAAAATATAAATAAATAGAAAATTACCGTCGAATATTTGAGTTTAACGCCTTGAGTTTAACGCCTTACGGGGGGTACACTGGTCCCCCACACTCGTGACTAAAGTACTTAATTTTGACCGAAATCAATATTTTTTTCTGAAAGATCGACCCAAATCAAAACCCCCGTACACAAAGCAGGGTCACTACAAGCTGTGCAATTGGATCATCAAAATTGATGCTGCTTTCTTTTTTTGGAAACCAGAATAGGGTGAAATACCTCCTTACCTCAGTCTAGCCGCCTTACTGCTATCGGCGACTTTACTCAACGAGTTCATCAGCAACTTCTTAATCTTCTTATAATTATCCTTCAAGAATTTCTTGCAGCTAACGTTATCATTTCTAAATATCTCCTCCAATATTCGATACGCTTTCTTGTGTTCCATCTCGATAAGTTTGACCTTCTCTTTGTATTTCAACTCGGTCTTCTTATCTTCTTCTCCTTCTGCGTGTTCTTTTCTAGCTCTTTTGTGTTTCTTAGGGTTTTCCAAGACAGTCTCGCATAGTGGGTACACCCATTCGTCGAATAATTTGGCTATTCTTTCGCTGTCTTGATATAGGACGAGCGCTCTTATGACGTCGAGGATCGATTCCCTTTGGAAATGGTTATCTTTGGAGGTTTCGAGTTGTTGTAATGCGTTCGTGAATAGTTCCTCTCGTAGTGATTGGTCGCTTATTGTTAGGTATACCTGTGTGTTGATAACGAGCGGCACATTAAGTAAGGAACATTAATTATACGTTCTAAACTCGATTAAGATATAGTTACAAGTTAATCTTATTACTTAAATAGCTGTCCCGGCGAGCACTTGGTATATAAGAGAATGTATTATCTATATATAATTATTTTTAGTGATTTTTCCCTAGTTTTAATAGTTAGTTATTCAGCTATTCGGGGAGGAGAAAAATGCAAATAATCAAAGATCATGAATATACTTTATCATATGCAGAGTGTGATGAGGTGTCTAAATAAGTAAAATAGAAATTATAAAAGAATCCGAAGTCAGCTGTCATACAGTTAATACGGCATTCGTTTCGCAAAAATTCTGCCTTTCAAATAAAAAGCGTAAGATTTTTTAAAATTTACATCGCTAGTGTCCTACTTATTTTTTTGTGTGATACTTCTGATAATGTTGATGCGTCAAATCGTTTGCAGCTAGAAAGATTGCTTTTGCTTTAGCTCTACTAATTTCAATATGGAGAACTATGATATGAACGATGTAACAAATCGACCCAATTCCATACGTTTTGGTCGCCTTGCAATTTTATTACTTTTATTTATTGGTGTAATATTGACAACACGAGGAAACCTACGATTTACAGAACTCCCTGAACCTAACAAAGTATATTTTTCACTAACCTGTATAGTCTCCAAAGCAGCCAACCTCTGGCCCTCAGCGCTGCTGCCCTTGCCCGGAGACATGTATATATTCAGCAGTATAGGCAGATAGTTCTTCGCGAACCTCGCCAGTTCCGCCTTATCTTCGTCACTCTCCGCGCAACTCACCAGCTTCCTCAACCCTTGCATCACAGACAACCTAAACTCGGGATTATCCTTCAGCACATTACCTAAAACTTTCGCTACAGATTTGAAATTGTCTTTTATATCTTTGGGGCTATTGCAAAAGCTGGGTAAGAGAGCCCAAAATTGATTGCATAAAAGCTCGTAAGTGTGGGACCCAGGGACGTCTTTCGCTTGCGCTAGCTCCCTGGACTTCTTGCGGCAAAATGTGGCCATCTCTAGGATTTCTGTAGCGAAGTATTTTAGGTTGGAGTTTACGATTTTCTCTTTGAGAACCGGTAGTAGCCAGCTGCGTTCAAGATTGATGCTTTCAGGGCCGTCTCGGAGCGGTATCGTTTTGAGCACGAACTCGGGACCGAGGGATTTGATGGCGCACCCCGCGGCGTACTCGACCTCTTTGTTATTTCCAAAATTGTGACTCTCGCGGCGATCGTTCAGTTTCTTGAGGAGCGGTCCGAGTACGCTCGCTACTTTATCGTTGGCGATCTATAAAGATATAGTTATGAATGAGATTCGCACATGAATTCATGAAATCCCAAAGCGAGCCGGGGTTTGAACCTGCAATCCTCGTTACCGAGGCAAGCGTTCTACCAACTTGGCAATCACTGCTGTCATTTGCATAATGAACTGTTGTTCCATTTTAACACATAACATATATTATTTATGTATTTAATAAAACTGAGATAAAATCTTACCTCGAAGCACACAGCGACGGTGAGTATCACATGTCGAATGGCCTGGTTGAACGGGTTGTCGAGGCCGGTGCCGATACTCTTGAATATGGCCTCCACGTGCGATTTGTACTTGGGATAGTCAGTCTCTATCGCCAGCTTCACGCAGTCTAAAAGCACAGCCTGTTGAGGGAACAGGGAACTATACACAGGCGAACACTCAAACGGTACTCAAAATACTCTAGACCTATTCAACTGTAATTTGTAATCTGTAGTAAAAAAAACATTCCCAAAGAAATAAATAAATTTATTAGACACTAGCTGTTACCCGCGACTTCGTCCGCGTGGTATTTGACAAAAAAGTTTTTCTAAAATAAAAGTAGCCTAAGTTACTACTTGTTACATCAGCTATCTGCCAGTGAAAGTCTCGTCAAAATCGCTCCAGCCATTTCAGAGATTAGCCGAAGCAAACTGACAGACAGACATACAAAAATTGTAAAAATTGTTGTTTTGGTATATGTAGTACCGTGTATACATCCAAATGCACTTAGAAAAAAGCGGTTATTTTAATATTGCAAACAGACACTCCAATTTTATTTATTTGTATAGATGTATGGATTTCAAAAACAATACCCTGTAGTGAGCGCGTGACCAAACGCTACTGGTTCGCCTTGTTTAAATAAAATCAAACATCATTTACACAATTATTTTATACATCAATTTGACACATATAACTTACTGATTCATTGGTAAAAATATTTTACTCTATTTTTGTTGAACCTTATATATGATTACTCTCTGAGAGAGACTCTCTGATGAGAGAGATTACTCTCTGATGGTCATACCTTTAACGCATTGGTTGACGCGGAGTTGATGTCCGCGACGTCAGACAACCAGAGCTCCGTGACGCAAATGTTGACGAACAGCGGGAGGTTCGGCATGCACAGGTTCAGGTCCAGCCTGGACAAAAATATAATATCAAACTAGATTATTATTTATTTGTAAAGGCACTGACTAAGTGGTTGCTGGTATCATAGAATATAATGTTCACTTGTAGTTGGTCGATGGCGTCAAATATCGATATATTATTAACGGTAATTCAGAAAGGGTACACTAAGCTTTGAACCTGCGCTACTTTAGTGGATTTGTAAACATTATGTAAAGTCAGACTTTTGGGGTGAATTTAAAAAAATTGCTCTTTTGTAATTTTGTTGGGAATAAAATTTATTTAAAAAATCAACATATCGCAGGGTTATTTTAAACCATTCGAAATCGATATCGGAAACGGATTCGAAAACTTCCGAGCTGGATTACCGCAATCGCTATTAAAATTTCCAAATTAGACAATCTTCGATGTATCTTGATGACAATACCAAATCGTTTATTCAAAAAAATTCCGTCGGAAAGCTCGTCGGGAGCGACATCCACATCGGAAAGTTTCAAATCCGTTTCCGATGTCGATTCCGAATGATTTAAAATAACCCCTAATTAGTTTGGCGGAGAATTGGATTTTATTTGGGGTCCCGTCACTCGTGATAGATAGTTTCTCGACTAACATCTTAGAGGAGTTTGGTGTTGCTGGCTTCATGAATTATCGATCAAACTTGTTTGGTTTATAATTGGAAAAGTTGACAAGCCGAGGGTCAGTGGTGGGTACCTCTTCCCTATTAGTTTAACAATGGATTTCCGCCAAGTATCGCCTAGTTCTATCAATTGATAGATAGATAGTGATAGTGATAGTGATAGATAGTTATTTTAAATCTAAATAACCCTGCTGTTGCAGTAGTATGAATTTATACTAACTTGGCTAGTGAGCCGTAGCCCTGCTGCAGTACAGCGGCCCAGGCCAGCACTTGGCCGGTGTCGTTGGCCGCCGGCCGCGCGGCCATCAGCGCGCGCGTCAGCTGCACCGCCAGGCTGGCCGTCATGTTGCAGGACTCTCGGGGCGACGAGAACAGAGAGTGCAGTGTGTGGAGGCAGCACGTCTTTATGTAGACATTGTTGTGAGTCATCAGAGACAGTATTGCTTCGCAGATTGTCTGTAATAGGATTTTGATTATAGTCTATACCAGCGGTCTCCATACTACGGCCCACGAGCTCCACCACTCCGGCCCGCGACATTGATTCTGGTAGGTCTGAATTTTATTTGCAATTGCATCAATATCGGAAATACTATATTCAGCATCACCAGGCGTGGCGACAGCAGCTTAGAAAAGCTCATTGTGGTGGGAAACGTGGAAGGGACGTTCACGAGACCGGTCCCCGACCAGGTGGTCTGACCAACTTAAAGAAACACCAACGTCCCGCTTCTACGCCGCGGTGAAGATGGCCACAGACCGGAGCCGATGGAGATAGTTCGTCCGATCCAAAGCGCTGCCGTGATGATCACGATCCTCAGTCATGAGGGAACGACCGAAGGGAGACCCAGCATTTATTTTCATTGCCCTTGGGGCTTGTGGAGCACTCAGTCCAGCCCTTAGGCTTAAAAGTTTGGAGAACCCTGGTCTATACCGTGAGTTGAAGTAATATGACTGGACGAACACACCTTCTGTGCGGTTCCAAACTAAGACACACTTGTATTATGGGTACCGGACTGGACCCAGTCCATTGTGCTGACCCGACAGACGTTGCCTGCCCTGTGCAAATTCCCATACAAAAAGCACTTTCAGTTTTCCCAGAATTTTCAAGATTTTTTTTCTCCCTAAAAACGTTATTCGAACTATTCCCATCATTTAAAAATTTAATTATCCGAATCGGTCCAGTCGTTCTCAACTGATGCACTTACCAACTAGAATATTTTTTTTATTTATATAGATTGATTTTGTTTCACCGTGTCACCATTGGGTTACCTTAATGTAATCCTTGCTGAATACAGGGAGGACATCTCTGAGCATGGTCAGGGTGTGCAGTACTGTGCGGTGGCCTGAGAGGAGGGCTTCCGCCTTGATCTGAGACAGACAGTACTCCGCCACGCGGTTCGAAGCGGGGTGTATTTTTGGCACCTATTTTAGAAAAAAAAATCATATCATCATACCTATTAATTGCTTTGTCCCACTGCTGAGCACGGGACTCCCCTCAATGCGAGGGGGATTAGGCCATGGTCCACCACGCTGGCCTGGGCGGGTTGGCGGACTTCACACATCTTTCGAAAGGGTGCTCTCAGACATGCAGGTTTCCTCGCGATGTTTTCCTTCACCGTTTAGCAAGTGATAAGCGTGGTTGAAAATGAGATAATTGCTATGTACTCTACTTAACACTTATTAGTTCTTACTTTATTCTTCTGATCCTCAGAAGGTATCATGAAACAGCTGCCTCGGAGTATTGATGTTAACGCATGTTGTGCTGCTTTGCGTACCTAAAGAATACACAACCATAAATTAGGACCTTTCATGAACACCACTAATTCCTTTGCATGAATATAATAACTTGGGCAGTGGATGATTATAATGGAACATATTCAGGTCAAATCAGTTATTGTGTAAGGCCTAGGTCAGGTTGACAATGGAATCGTCATACGAGAATATTCACAGAACTTTTTTTAATCTGTTTTAATCGCCAAGTTATGTATATCTATAAAAACATACGAACCTTGGGTTTAGAATGCAATGCAAACGCCAATATGGAATCAAACACTTTCATAGTGGACGAATCACCCCACAGCGCATACTCTTGAGCTCTCAATAGTACAGATAAACATCCTATAGCACCTCTGAACAGAGCACCATTTTCAGACTGCGAGTTTTTCTCGAGAATATCGGTGAAGACGGTCGCACAGTCAGAGAACTGCTTCCTTAGGACTGCATGCGATACAGATTTGATGCCCAATGACAGTAGGGTAAGGGTAGCTACTAGATTTTCTTCCATTTCTGCAGCTTTTAAGGTTTCCATCTGCAAATTGAGAATTTGGTTTGTATACAGAATTAGTACTAAAAAAATAATAATTAATCTAAATTCATAATTGGTGTAAATTCTATGCAGTACCTGCATAATTATTGCCCCCAGTCAATTGTATGGAACACATAAATTCAAGCAAACTAAGCATTGCTTGAATTTATGTGTTAGACCATGCAGGTGGTGTCTGTCTATTTATTTATTAATAAGCTTACCAATGCAGCAAAGTATTCTGTAGTACTCTCTTTTCCGCCCTGTTCCTTGATAACTTCAGTGACAGCAGCCAATACTGCCAGCATCTCTTTGTGCAGGCCATTGTTGGAGTCAAATCTATTTAGTAGCCTAACATAGAATATGAATATTAGTTTAGTAAGCTACCTGTCAGTAGAGGACATAAATATTTATTTAGTGAACTAAAAAGGACATGAACTATATTTATTTGTATATTAAATGTAGTACAAGATGGGTGAAAGTTTAAAAAAGTATCCAGTGATAAGTTACACCACTTACTTGCTGAAACTTATATTAGAGCACTGACTCCAATCCGAGGCAAAAGTTTGAAATGTTTTGTAAGTGCCAGATCTTATTGACCCCCCATATTCACTGTCGGAACCTTCGTCTCCACTCTTCACTGACATGTTCTCGAATTCTTTTGCTATGGTCAACTCATTTTCAGCCTCGGATTTCTTTTTATTTACAGCATGCCCGTATGTCATCATTGCATCGTGTTTGGAAACCGCCTGCTGGGTCAATCCGGTACTTCCTGAGGAATTAACACGGTTAGGATATGGGATAGGAATGTAAGGCATAATTGCAAAAAAAATATTATTAAGTTTTGTTGTGGCTTATAGGTTATAAAATATTGGTATAAAAAAATTTGTCGGTATCATATATTTCAACAGTTACCGAAAGACAGTGTAATTCTGCGAATGAAATTAGACTATGTAATAAGAAAATATAAACTATAATACCTAGATTTTCCTGGAAAAACCGAGATTTCGCCATTTCCCGGTATTTCTGGGTTTTTGGATTGGAGTTGGAAGACTGTCCCTTTTGCCATCGCTTTCCCTTAGATTTCCCCTTTATTTTAGATCGAAATTTACCCATTTCTTGAGTTATTTAGCGTTGGACATCAATAAAAAACACCGCACGTGGTAAGAGTTATTTCTTATTTGTAATGAAGTTAGCTGCATTTAAACGTCACTCATGTCAATTTGCATGGTTGCCAACTGAACAAAAATGTCTATGACCCACCAATCCAAACCTTATAATTTTTGTCACTGTGAAAGACCTAATATGAAAGTTCCAATTATATTATTGTAGTTGTCAGTTTATAAAAAAAGATTTAAATAAAGCAGGAGTTGTTAATGTAGGCCGGAGGCACACTTATGTATCGTGCTCATTGCTGTGAGTGGGTGTACATTACGACAATATACATGCCTCTATAGTTGTATTGTAATGATAGATCCAAAACTCTTCCGGCTTTAGATTTATTCCGTGCGTACCGTTCCCAATCACGCATAAAAAATATGAATTTGAAAACTCTATCTGACAGCCCAGAGCCAGTGTCAGCTTTACCACTGCGTGTGTAATGGAACGTCTTTCGTTTAATATTTTCTTCATTCACCTTCGCTTTACTTGTTTCATTGACGTCTTGTTTGTAAATAATTATTGCTGGAAATAGTACGCAATGTGAAATTACACACATTCCTTGTACGATTGTACATTACGTAAACGTCGAACATAGTTTTGTAATCGGATTATTGTCGTATTGGTCTGTGGATTATTGGCATCACAAATATCCTAACCTATTGTGTCCTGTTCTTTAGATGTGATTATATTATGTTATGAGAAAAAATAATGCCTCAATTTAGAAGGAAGAAGGCGTCTAAATCGTTCCCGGTTAAAGTGTGTACGCTAGACGCTGAATTGGAATTCAACCTTGAGGTGAGAAACTGGCTAATTAGTTATAGAGTATGTTGTTGAATTACATTGTTATTGTTTACCGTGTGGAATTTTATGTGTATGTGACTCGGTTCGGGCCGGCTGTGAGTCACCCGCACCCGTTGCACTCGTAAATTACCTCAATAATAGCGCAGTTGTGTTAATTGGGCCTGGGTTTAGTCATAATTTTAACTTTATTACTGTTTAGGTTGGTGCAGGTTTTTGTTGGATTTTGAATTCTGGACTAGGCTTAGTCTAGTTCCTCACATACATTTATTTGGTTACTGATGGCTGTTATAATATTTAAACATGAATTTACTGATATTTTTTGGTTTTTAATGGGACATGTGTAAAATTAACAAAAATAATCTATATTTTACATTCCTAAATACACATCTTACTAAGAATGGCTTGTTCTTCTTCAAGCGATGGTATAAACTCACTAACATTATTTATCTATAATTTGAAACTAGGAGTCAATAACTGTTATCAGTATTAGAATATAAACAAACATTGTGGTGTATATTACTGATAACTGCAACAGTCTCAGGATGTCCACTGAGTTATTTCATAATTATTGACATTATGTAGCCAATGGACCTTTGTATTGTACTATCAAGAGATACAAATAGAATAAATATCAGCACATGAACACACCAACTAAATAATGAAATACTAAGCAACACATTATATTACATAGTGGCGGGCTACAGGGAGGGATCTGTTTGATCTGGTATGCAGAACCATTGGATTGAGAGAAACATGGTTCTTTGGCCTGCAGTTCGAGGACACAAAACACTTTATAAGTTGGCTGAAGCTGGATAAAAGAGGTAACATGCATAAATACTGTTTTATTATTTAGTAGTTGGACAAAGGCCTAAAAAGATACTGAATCCTGCAGAGTATTACACTTATACATTATTAATTTTTTTTTTTTGTTTATTTGCTTAACTTGCAATCAGTTTTAAAAACTATGAGCAGATGGGTTGGAGGAGGATTTGGCAGGTATGAGGTCCCCATCAGGAGCAACTCTCTTAATATTAAGGCAACACTCTCTACAAGTTATCCAGCTGTAGGATGTTGCGTCTTTTGAGTCTGCTGACACAATCTGGTATTGTGAGTTGAGCAGCCAGTTGGTTGGGGTGTCTCTCCAGTCTGGACTTGTATTTTTGAGAACACATCTTAATTTCTTCCATGACTGTGTTCATGTTCATACATTATTAATAAGTATTTTTTTAAATTATATAATAATATCACAAGACGAACACACCAACTATACGGTCCCATACTAAGCAACACTTGTATTATGGGTACCTTACAATGGACTGAGGGCGTACTCAATATATAATACTTATATAGATATTAAACATCCATGACTCCAGCACAAACATTTGTGCTCATCACACAAAGTTTACCCTTTCCGAGATTCGAATGTGACACCTTGGTTACTAACCACAAACTGTGTCAATTAAGTTGTCAATTGACAAATTCCTGCTGCATTTTCCCTCCAAAATGCGTCATTATGCTTGGCTATGCATTAGTGTGACCATCCTAACCATTGTCAGTCTACCATTACTGTGCAGAAAATTGTCAATAAACAAGAGACACACTCACTTTTAGTACAAGACCAATGTGTCTCACAAATGCCGGGCACACCATTCATGCTGCTATGCAAGCTGTACCCCGAGGATGTGGCCGAGGAGCTCATCCAAGAGGTCACCCAGCATCTGCTGTTCCTGCAGGTGAAGCAGGCCATCCTCACCATGGACATATACTGCCCCCCGGAGGCGTCGGTGCTGCTAGCTAGCTATGCTGTCCAGGCCAAGGTTGGCAGTTTTACATAAATATTGTCCAAACTAAAATAAACTTGTATATAAACATAGTGCTAAGAATTAAGTTATCTGAAACCTTACTATGAATTTTGAAGATATTTATAAACCGAACCAGTTATTAAATGTTTCCATAAATTCACCAGCAAACTGGTGCACATTTATACATGTATCCCCAAATTTATAGACGTCATATAGTACTATGCAAAGCCAAACTCTTGGGCGCAGTACTATATGACGTTTGATAAAGTTATATGACGTCTATAAATTTGGGGGTACATGTTTATGCATGTCTGAAATGTCAGGAAAAATTTAATCACTTGATTGCTTGTTGAAACCAATGCTTCCAAATCTCATACTAAGCCCTAGTCTGAATACGAACTAGGTGTCATATTTAGCTAGGTAATTACCAGTAGAGATTGCTGATGACAAGTGGTCACAGTATAACCATCAATTGCTTAAGCAGTACAGCAATAAGTAATAAGGATGTATATTGGTACTCAACAGTACGGTGACTACGACGAGAGCGCGTACAAGCCCGGCATGCTGGCCAGCGAGGACCTGCTGCCGCAGCGCGTCATCGACCAGTACCAGATGACGCCCGAGATGTGGGAGGACCGCATAAAAATATGGTGAGAACAACATTTTAATACATACAAAAAATATACCGCCACACGCAAAATGAACTTTAAATAAAAACCGAAAAGACTTGAAGAGTCAGAACCCATTAAAAATCTAGGCCAGTTCAAGTCTTCCCAATAATGGGTACCGACTGTTAAAATCGCTACTGGTTGTTTTTTCTTTATTTTTCAGTTTTTATAATCCTTTTTTACGCAGTTAGGATTTTTTTTTATTTAAATTTACAACTGTACTATATCCAAACTAAGCAACGATTGTATTATGAACTAGATCCTACTCGAAGCTCCGCTCGCGGTAATTGGATGTATAATAATGTACTTTTCTATCAGTGAAATAATGTTCAGTATCAGATCAGTAGTAGAGAAGATTACATAAACTTTACCTTGAAATAAAACTAATTTTTCGGATTTTATCGCGTTTATGTTTACGTTCCCGACGTTTCGGCTGCTTTACAGCAACCATGGTCACTGGAGGACTGAGGTGGTTGATGTCCTAGTGTCATAGTTTGACGGGGGTACCCTCATGTTTAGTTGTTGCTCTTTACGGAGAGTTCAAGTATTACGTAACGCATTTTATTTTGAAATTTTTCACCCCCCCTCCCCCCATAAAACGCGCCGTAACCTTTATCTTTACCCCCTTCCCCCCTAGTCAATCGTAAAATCTCTACGCGACCGTTCTGAAGGGTTAAATCTATGTTACGTAACGCTTAGTTCAAACCCCCCTGCCGCCCCTGTAACGCATCGTAACGTTTCAGAAGACCCCCCCCCCCCCCCCCCCAATTTGTTACGTAATACTTGAACGCTCCCTTACCTGTTTATAATAATGCTAGTATAAATAAGATATTGTAAAAGTTCAATGATGAAATATCCACAATAATCTCATCACGTAGGTACGTTGACAGGTACGCGGACCACAAGGGCATGTCGCGCGACGAGGCCGAGATGGAGTACCTCAAGATAGCGCAGGACCTCGACATGTACGGCGTCAACTATTTCGCCATCAAGGTACCTTTATTTTTTTATATTTTTTTTTCATACAGATATCTTCATTTATACCTGAGGGTACTTTTCTTTAATTATCAGTTATTTTGACAGCCTGATTAGCGCAGTGGTAGTAACTCTGCTTTCTACGCCGAGGGTCCCGGGTTCGAATCCTGGTAGGGACACAAGCTTTGTGTGATGAGCACGAATGTTTGTACCCGACTCATGGATGTTTAATATGTATATAAGTATTATATACTGAGTTCGCCCTCAGTCCATTGTACGGTACCCATAACACAAGCGTTGCTTAATGTGGGACCGTATAGTTGGTGTGTTCGTATGGCGATATTTATATTTATTTTAAAATATTCGAAATCGATATCGGAAGCGGAATCGAAAACCTCCGAACTGGATTAATAATAATATAGGATTACCGCAATCGCTATAAAATTTTTCGAATTTGATTATCTTCGATGTATCTTGATGGCAATACCAAATCATTTTTTCAAAAAATCTCCGTCGGAAAGCTCGTCGGGAGCGACACCAACATCGGAAGTTTCAAATCCGTTTCCGAAATCGATTCCGAATGATTTAAAATAACCCACCTGATGTCATTACCTTCTAGAACTTGATCCATATTGTGGACATATCAGATCCATTGTACTCATAACACAAGCGTTGCACAGTTTAGAACCGTACAGTCTGTGTTCGTCTGGCGATATTAATTATTTATTTATTCTTCAATAGAACAAAAAAGACACGGACCTGTACCTCGGCGTGACGGCTTTGGGACTGAACATATACGAGAAGGACAACAAGCTGACGCCCAAGACGACGTTTCCGTGGTCCGAGATCAAGCACATATCGTTCGACGACAAAAAGTTCGTCATCAAATTCGTCGACAAAAGTACGAGTAACTTTATATTCTTCTCGCCTAAAGGGATGAATAAATTGGTAAGACCTATGTTATATATAACTAGCTGCGCCCCGCAGTGTTACCCGCGATTAAAAAGTTAAGTTTAAAAAAACACGGTTCCTGTATGCTATCCCATAGGAATCGTGCATTTTCCGGGATAAAAATTAGCCTATGTGCTATTCCAGACTATAATCTACCTCTTCGCCAAATTTCATCCAGATCCGTTCAGCCGTTCTGGCGTGATTGAGTAACAAACACCTATCCATTCAAACTTTCACATTTATAATATTAGTGGGATATATAATAATAATAATTCCAGCCCTTTTTAATGTTCCACTGCTGGGCACGGGCCTCCCCTCATTGCAAGGGGGATTAGGCCATAGTCCACCACGCTGGCCTCGCGACCTAGCACGCTTTCGAGGGGTTCTCTCAGACATGCAGGTTTCCTCACGATGTTTTCCTTCACCGTTTAGCAAGTGATAATCATGGATGAAAATGAGATTCGCACATGAAATCCCAGATGTGCGAGCCGGGGTTTGAACCTGCAATCCTCGTTACCGAGGCAAGCGTTCCACCAACTTGGCTATCACTGTTTCTTCTCTTCAATGTATATTGCAAAATTAAAATTAAAAAGGCTGATTTCAAAATGCACTCAACAAATCCCCACCACCATCGGCCGGGAGGGTGCCCAACAAACTATACTGAAAAGGAATACCTGTTCCTAGATCCTGGACCTGTGCATCGGCAACCACGACCTGTACATGCGCAGACGGAAACCGGACACCATGGAAGTGCAGCAAATGAAGGCGCAAGCCAAAGAAGAGAAGCAGGTAAACAATATGGCTGTGGATAATTTTGATTGTAATTTTTTTACGATTTTCGAAACAACTCTAAAAATATACAGGCTTTAAAGTAGGCAATCAGATGAAAATCGGGCCGCAAACAACAACTAAATATGAGGGTACCCGGTTTAAACATTGACAATAGGACGTCAACCCCCTCAGTCCTCCCGTAACCATGGTTGGTGTGAAGCAGCCGAAACGTCGGGAACGTAAAAACAAAAAATAAACGCGATAAAATCTGTAAGATTAGTTTTATTTCAATGTGTAGCGTTCGCTTAAATCAGGGGTTCCCAAACATATTTTGTCTACTGCCCACTTTGAGAATGACTTATTTTTTAGCGCCCCCATTTTTTTACCTACTTAAAAACCACTATAACTTCAAATTAAATTAATTATTGTAAGTCTACACAACGCCCCTATTATTTTTCTGGGTCTCTTACCGCCCCCCTTTAGGCCTGCAGCGCCCACAAGGGGGCGTTATCGCCCACTTTGGGAAAGGCTGGCTTAAAATATAAGAAATAAATATATAATCCGAGTGTACAGTGTATATTATACTGTTTAGCGTCGTCAAATAGAGCGCAACAAGCTGGCGCGCGAGAAGCAGCTCCGCGAGGCGGCGGAGCGCGAGCGCCAGGCCATGGAGCAGCGCCTGCGCCAGTACCAGGACGAGATCCAGCTCGCCAACGACGCGCTGGTACCCACACCGCTGCACCACGCCTATTTTTTTTTTTTTTTTTTTTTTTTTATTACATTATAGGCAAGTATTTGATCTCGATCTCACCTGATGGTAAGTGACGATGAGATCTACGATGGAGCATACTTGCCTAGGTAGGAAGGCGGCAGTAGATAGAGACGCTACATTCACTAGGCACATGCAGCGCAACTGATCTGACCCGCCATCCATGAATGGCAACACCGAACATCATGCCGGAACACGGCTAGGCCGCTTGGCGACATGGCTTTGTTCAGTGGGTGGTGACTAGCCACGGCCGAAGCCTACCACCAGTAGAGTTGTCACCAGCCTACCACCATTTAGACTATTCGAAATCGATATCGGAAACGGAATCGACAACTCCCGAACTGGATCACCGCAATTGCAATTCAAAATTCCGAATTTGATTATCTTCGACGTATCTTGATGACAATACCACATAGTCTCCGTCGGAAAGCTCGTCGGGAGCGACACCAACATCGGAAAGTAAAAAAAAAATAACCCACCTGGAGTCGAAACCAGTGTTGCCATATCACTTTTTAAAGAGGGGCTGTAGCTAAAATGGGTTGGAAATGCCAAAATTATGTTGTAAAAAAGGGATGACGTAAGGCAACACTGCTCGAAAACAAAGTTCAACCGGAACATAAGACCGCGACTTAGGGACGCGGCTTACGACTGCTACTTACGTCCTACGACCATGACTTAAAGTAACTTATGTATCACTAAAAGACGCAAGCGATCGCGCGACGCGGTCGCACCGGGATTATTCCGCGATCAGCGCGATTACACAATGACCACATTGTTACTTGACTTGCGTGGTCGCGGTGGTGTTTGATTAGGGGTCGCTGACTTCCGACGGCGGCTATAACTCACGTGTAGTTTGTCCGGCAGCGCCGGTCGGAGGAGACGGCGGAGCTGCTGGCGGAGAAGGGCCGGGTGGCGGAGGAGGAGGCGTCGCTGCTGGCGCAGAAGGCGACGGACGCGGAGCGCGAGAACGCGCGCCTGCGCCTCTCCGCCATCCGCACCGAGGAGGAGAAGGTACTGTACCACATCCACATCCCTCTATCAACGTTGCAACTAGTCAGGTGGATATTAAATAAATAAAATTGGAGTGTCTGTTTGTAATATTAAAATAACCGCTTTTTTTTACTAAGTGCATTTGGATGTATACACGGTACATATACCAAAACAACATTTTTTAAAATTTTTGTCCGTCTGTCTGTCTGTTTCTTGCGGCTAATCTCTGAAATGGCTGGACCGATTTTGACGGGACTTAATTTAGCGGAAAAGGAAAGATCTTCCAGCCAGGCGGGTGGTATGCCTGGCGGGGCGGCCGCTATGCCCCGACGGTTATTGTCGGGATCTAGTATATGTTACTTGCTCCGAAAACTCTTATAGCGCGATTCAGGATTGCGACGTCAATTGTCTATTGTCCTGAACGCGTCTGCAGCGCCATCTGCGTAGCTCGTGGTGCGGTTGAAGTGGTCGCTGCAATGGTATGTGCGCAGGTGCACCTGGAGCGCAAGACGCGCGAGGCGGAGTACCTGACGGCGCGGCTGGTGGAGGAGTCGGAGAAGCGCGCGGCGGAGGCGGAGCGCCTGCGCGGGGAGCTGGCGGCGGCCAGGCGCAACGAGAAGCTGGCCAAGGAGAAGCTGCTCGGCTTCCTCACCCGCGCCTCCGCCGGCTCTCTCCCGCCGGTAACACCACCTACATTATATTCTTTTTCCTCGCTTTTAATATTGCCAATCGGCTACAGAATAGCAACGTTTTACCTTAAAATAAAACAGAATCGGAATATTTTTTATTCACGTAGACCATTATGTACAGGGCCCCAAGTCTGCTAACACAATCGATTCATAAACGTACACCAACGGCATAGTAACTGTCACTTTTGACAGATATCCCATACAATATCTGTCAAAAGTGACATATATGCTATGCCGTTGCTGTACGATTATGAATCGATTGTGTTAGCAGACTTGGGGCCAGTACTTATGAATAGTCAAAAGTTACAAAGATAGTAAGCTACGACTTTACCACCCGTTCGGAATGCCGTTCCTATGGAGAAGAACGGGCAAGAAACTCCATGGTTGCTCTTTTTTTTTAAAAGATCTTTTACATTTTTGAGCAGTACATTGTTATAGGTATGTGAGAACAATGTAGGAACGGCTAATCAGACTTTAGCAGCAGGTCAAAAAAGCAAAAAGTACTAACTAAGTATAAAATTACAGTTAATGGCTACATGGTTCCCACATTAAAAATTACTTATTAAACGTATATTAAACATCTTCCAAACCTAATATTTTTAACCCCGCCTGGTGATTAAAACACTCGAGCCAGTGATCGGGGAACGCACCGCATATTCGTGCTAGCCTCGGCCATATTGAAAGAGGATGTGACGTAGGCGTTAGAAAGAGGCAGCTAGACGCAAAAGGAAGTGGGCAAAAGGCATAAAGTTGACTGAAGTCATGTTCGCTACTCTCATGTTTAATTAGGTTTGGAAGAACGGTCATGTTGGTCACCCACTGAACAAAGCCATGTCGCCAAGCGGCCTAGCCGTGTTCCGGCATGATGTTCAGTGTTGCCATTCATGGATGGCGGGTCAGATCAGTTGCGCTGCATGTGCCTAGTGAATGTAGCGTCTCGATCTACTGCCGCCTTCCTACTTAGGCAAGTATGCTCCATCGTAGATCTCATCGTCACTTACCATCAGGTGAGATCGAGATCAAATACTTGCCTATAATGTATAAAAAAATATAAAATAAAAATAATAGTGCATATATGAAAAATTCACTCTATGTATTTATTTAGTGAAATAAATCATGAAGAATGGCTTGATTATCGATCCTAACGTGTAAAAGTTAATAAATTGTCGTCGCAGGCGCCGTTCCAGTCGGCGACGGTCCCGTCGAGCCTGTTCCCGTCGACTTGCTCGCTGCCGGCCGAGCTGGGCGGCGACGCGCTGGTGAACGGCTGCGCCGGCGCCGCCGACTCCGACCTCAACTCCTACCAGCTCGTGCCCGACGACTCCGACCCGCACATACACAGGCTCTCGCTGGAGATTGAGAAAGAGAGGTCAGTGCCACATGCCAATGCTTTTGACGTAGCGTAAGCGTCCTCCATCCCTCTCACACCACAGATTTCGTAAATAATGAGGGTACAAATAGGCACAGTGATTATACAATGCGTGTTTTTTAATTGGGAGAGTATTACCTAGAGCTAACTTCGATATTCAGTTCGTTTCATTCTCCTTTTATGTAAAAACTTTGTATTCAATTTAAGGTGGAAGCGCTAGGTCAGGGCGCGAAATTCAAGATGTCAATGGTTTTTATTTTTTTACGATAAATTTGGACATCTTTACGATGTAATTTAGTTTTTTGCGATATTGGCATTCTGCAATGGATGTCTCGATGTATTAAGTTTGCTTAAAAAAATACCTAAAGCGCTACAATACTCCAAAGTTAGTAATAGTCTTTTACTACCTTTTTTTTTGAAAGACATATTTCTCCATACTGTTCCATTTTAATGAAACACTGCTTGTACGCCTTATCATTGTACCCATAACACAAACCTTTTTTAGTTCCAGACCGTACTGTCATGTGCTTTGTTTTAAATGTATTCTGCGTTTATAACTTCAGGGTGGATTACTTGGCCAAGTCGAAGCACCTGCAGCAGCAGCTGGACGAGCTGCGCTGCGAGTTCTCGGTGCTGCGCGTGGAGCAGGCGCCGGCCACGCTGGACCGCCTGCACGACCAGCAGGCGCGCGCCGGCGACAACAAGTACTCCACGCTGCGCAAGCTCAAGCAGGGCTCCACCAAGACCAGGGTCGCCTTCTACGAGGAGCTTTGAGGTTGCCACGCACACACACAGATCATCAAATTAATAAATAATCATGGGACAAGGCCCGCCACACACTCCCACCACTGCTTCTCCTGTAAGCCAGGATCTACAGTGGTGTCCAATGAAGACACCGAGGTTTGACCCTCGGCGAGTCCCGGGATAAAGTTGATTGTCTTGGAACCCGCACGAAATTAATTGAAAGATAAAAATAGGAGGAGTTGGAAGAAATCTGGTACACAAATGTCCACAGAAGTAAATAAATTATTAAATAAAAATAAATATCGCCATACGAACACACCAACTATACAGTCCCACAGTAAGCAACGCTTGTGTTATGGGTACTGTACAATGGACTGAGGATGAACTCAGTATATAATACTTATATACATATTAAACATCCATGACTCGGGTACAAACATTCGTGCTCATCACACAAAGCTTGTCCCTACCAGGATTCGAACCCGGGACCCTCGGCTCAGAAATCAGGGTCACTAGCAGGGTCACTTTTGGGGTCGAGTCACCTTCGTCCGTAGGAGAATTAAATACCCTCGAGATACCCTACACATGACCCTGGGTGGTGCCAACCAGGTGACAACTCTACTGGTGGTAGGCTTCGGCCGTGGTTAGTCACCACCCACTGAACAAAGCCATGTCGCCAAGCGGCCTAGCCGTGTTCCGGGATGATGTTCGGTGTTGCCATTCATGGATGGCGGGTCAGATCAGTTGCGCTGCATGTGCCTAGTGAATGTAGCGTCTCGATCTACTGCCGCCTTCCTACCTAGGCAAGTATGCTCCATCGTAGATCTCATCGTCACTTGCCATCAGGTGAGATCGAGATCAAATACTTGCCTATAATGTAATTAAAAAAAAAAAAAACCAACTGCGCCAATCAAGTCTTCATAATAAAATGGTACTTGTATTTTCAATTTCACACAAGATGTACGGTTCCAAAGGTGAAAAAATTTTACTCGACACTGGCATAAGTGGCTCTATTTTGTAGCCAACAAAAAAAAACACAGTGAAGTTATATTATCTATTGCGTTTTCAGGTACAGAATATCACAATGTCTCAACTATGCACAAGGTATGTGTTCAAATGACAATACAATAAGTAATAAGTTAATGTACAGTCCTGTAGGGAGCTTGTTGACATAATAAATGAAGCCTGGATATGACGTCACAGGGCACACACACACTGTGCCATTATTATTTTTAAGAAAATGGTAGCTTATGTCTTGCGACGAAAAATGAACATTATTTGTATGAAATTAAAGGCAAAACTCGTTCACCGTTGAGTTGCAACCAGTTTTTATACGATATTGAATCTTATTCTGTAGTCTATAGTGTAAATCAAAATCATTGTATATTTTTTTAACTTGTTGAGGCTATTTGTTGCAATTTGTACTGTACGGTGATGTAAACAAGGTTCAGTGTTGATTGAGCGAAATGTTTCCACCTAATTAGATTAGGTCTCAAAATGTTGAGTTATATCAATTTAAGTAATGAATTAAAAGGTGTATAATAATTCGTAATGCGCAAAGCAGTGACAGCCAAGTTGGTAGAACGCTTGCCTCTGTAACGGGGATCGCAGGTTCGAACCTCTAGGATTACTTGATTTCATGTGCGAACCTAATTTTCAACCAAGATTATCACTTGCTAAACGGTGATGGAAAACATCGTGAGGAAACCTGCATCTGAGAGAACCCCTCGAAAGACGTGTGAAGTCAGCCAACACGCACTGGGCCAGCGTGGTGGACTATGGTCTAATCCCCCTCGCAGAGAGAGAGGCCCGTGCCCAACAGTTGGGCATTAAAAGGGCTGGGGTATTATTATTATTAAAATGCATAATATACATAAATTGTGTAAAACATATTTTTATACTGTAAAAACTGGATTTCAGTGGATCTATAAATTATAGTTTCTTATAACACTATACAGCGTAAGCAACGTGTTATAATAACCAATGTCTATAAATTCGACCGTAATAATTAAAATAATTATTCAAATGTTAAAATAATCAATGATATTTGTAGGTACTGTGAACAGTGATATTGTTCCTAATGAATGTGTACATAATATACTGTTACCTTATGTTATGTAGTAACGAAATAGATAAATATAATATTCTAAATTATTTTTTTATATAAAAACATGAGAATAAATCAAATTGGGGTGATGTTTTAAGATGTGAAATGCGAAAGCTTTATCAAGTGTGTGTTCAAAATGCGAAAAGGTATTATCCTTACTAGATCATAATCGGCATTGTAATATAACAAGTTTTATGGACTAATACTGTCAAAGTTATATTCGATATATTCAATACTAGCTGTCCCGGCGAACTTCGTACCGCCTCAGAATCAAATGTATGAGAAAATGAATTTATTGCTACTCAAAAACAAACCGAAAAATTAAAACAAATCTATCCCACGGGAACTATACATTACACCGGGATAAAAAGAAGCTTATGTGCTATTGCAGACTATAATCTATGTCTGTGTCAAATTTCATCCAGATCCGTTCAACCGTTCTGGCGTGATTGAGTAACAAACATCCATCCATTCATTCATCCAAACTTTCACATTTATAATATTAGTGGGATTAGTGGCTACTGCTACTATGTTTTAGTAATTTGAATAGGTTGAATATTCAAAGTCCTGTTACTCAAACACTAAGACAGTTACATACAGTCTGTCTTTGCTGGGTAGTCACCAATTACCTACCTTATATGTACCGGAAATATTATTTAGCATTTTTGATGCACATAACAAAGACTCCTTGTAATTAGAGAACGAATACAAAATTATTTATATTACATTTAAAAAAAAAATGTACCTACCTATGTTTAATTCTATGTTCGTCGATTCATCTATGATCATTTATCATCAGATTATTCTCTTCAGGGCCAGGTATAGGTGCACACTAAGGCACCCACATTTTGCTAATAGTATTTTTTAACGCAGTAGTGTGGGAGGCTATTCGAGGCTCCAAGCCTGCTATCACAGTGGACTGTTAATCGCATTGCAATTGCAAAAGTGACGATAAGTATCGTCACTTTTGACAGATTCTTTGATGGTCAATTACGATGCCATTGTCAATCAGTTGCAAGTCAATTGTGCCAGTATTCTTGAGGCCAAAATTGTGGGCTGTTATATTTAATGTAGTTAAGCATGTCGATGTTTGTGAAGAAGTTTTGATCTACCAGGAAGCTTAGGCTAGCGACAAATCTAGCGGATACTTCGTAACGGAAATTCCACGCTGGGAATTCCGGAATATATACCGTAAGCGTCCAATCTCGTAAGCGGCGTCGCCGTGAATAATTGGAAACAATGTTTTTCTTGCGCGGAATTCCGCCACGGATTTTCCGTTAGATTAGTCCGATGTTTCCTACAGTGTACACAGTTCAAATGTTATACTATACCAGAACATTCTGTAACGTACCTTTTTTTAGTATAATTATATGTATAAGTACCTATTTATATTATATACGTTGTATGTCAATTTTATATATGACTTCGTACGAAATGTGGCATGACCTACATGCCTTACTTGTATTTACTGAACACAGATGGCGGCTCTGCGTGTGCGCAGTCAGCTAATTGTATGAATGCGGCATGCGCAGAGCCGCCACCTTTGTTCATTTTATTTGACGTGCGCTGTAAACGTCGAGCATAACCATTTTGAAACTCAAGATCTGAATGATTGATAATCAAATGCTTTGAAAATGTTTCTCTGGCTTTTTATATTTAACTTTGTATCTGCTTTGCCATATTTATTACATGGGTAGATCTGTTGGTCCATTTGATAAGCCTTTTTAAGCGATAAGTGGATGAAATTATGAATACTGTTATTTTTGCTTCACATTAAGGTGGAAGCTCAGGGTCAGGGCGCGAAATTCAAAATGTCAATGGTTTTTATTTTTTTACGAAAAAGTTGGACATCTTTACGGTGTAATTTAGTATTTTGCGATATTAGCATTCTACATTGAATGTCTCGATGTATTAAGTTTGCTTAAAAAAATACCTAAAGTGATACAACACCATAAAGTTATTAAAAGTAGCGGTTTTTACAAACCTTATGGTATTGTATCGGAATAGGTACTTTTTTAAACAAACTGAATACATCGAGACATCCAATGCAGAATGCTATTATAGATTATATTGTATTCTAAAGGGCCAGTCGACGCAATAAAATAGATATGGCGGCGTAAAATCCTCTACGTACGGTCCAACTTAGCATCCAATCTGTAGGATTCCTAAAAATTGCTATGGCAAGAGGCAAGTTGACTAGTCATTTACATGCCAATTTGTCACCTATAAGTCTGTAGGGTCCTTAGAAATTGGCTGGCAAGTTGTGCTATTCGTAGAGGCATTAATCAATTGCATCTTAGTCAAACCCCGTGTGTGGGGTATGATGCAATGTAAACGGTCCGCTATTTTAAACTGTGCGGGGTAGTAGATGTGCCTCTCTTGATAAAAAAATAGCAAAGATCAATGTCTTCAGTATAATGTGCCTTGTAATTTTTTTGTAAATATATTTATAGTTCATTCTTTACCTCGTTTTTTCATTCAATACAATAAAAATATCGCCAGACGAACACCATCTGTACGGTTCCAAATTAAGCAACGCTTGCGTTATGGGTACCGTACATGAACTGGGGGCCATCCCTGTGTATACTTCTTAACATCCATGATTTGCTCTCAAAAATTCGTGCTCATGTTACAGATGCCTCTACCAGGACCGGCATAGAAAGCAACGTCACCCTACTGAGCTAATCAAATAACAATTGCTTTCGTAATCAAATAGGAATTCAGAACTCGTCAATCAACAAATATAGACTCTATTTTTATAGGAACTAGATAGCAAATGACCTGGCTTGGCAAAACAAAACAATGAAAATCAACATACAACTTGGCATTTAATTTAAAAAATATACACCACAATCTTATAACAAGTAATTTATAACACTATATATAAACATACGCAATGTATTTATATATGTACAGTACTTATAACACTCTGGTAAGCTTTTCTTATTCAATAAATTATAATAAATATTAGCATTTTTTATAAGAGAAAAACAAGATGGAATGGTAAAATGACATAGTATTTGCTATTTCATGTGACAAGTAATGACTGTCAAATGAAAAAACCATTTGTACCTTGTGGTAAACCAGCCTCACCCAAAGTGGCCGATAACGCCCCCTTGTGGGCGCTGCAGGCCTAAAGGGGGCGGTAAGAGACCCAGAAAAAAAACGGGGGCGTTGGTAGAGGCTTACAGTAATTAATTTAATTTGAAGTTACATCGGTTTTTAAGTAGGTGAAAAAATGGGGGCGGTAAGAAATAATTCATTCTCAAAGTGGGCAGTAGACAAAATAAGTTTGGGAACCCCTGTGTTAAACTAAAACATTGGTCCGAATTAGCGACACCATTATATGTGTCATTAGTTGGAATTGGCCATCGGGAATCGAACCTGCACTATCAGTGGCCTCACATTGGGCCCACTACGCCAAACGGTCCGAGAATGCGTTATTGTTATGGATTTTTATATTATCGCGTGTGGCTTTGAAGCCGCCGATAAACACTCGCCCCCAAATTTATAGACGTTTTATAACTTTATCTTTATTTTTACTTTTGGTAAAGTTATAGAACGTCTATAAATTCGGTGCTCAAACTATTATCATTGCTTAGAAGCAATGTGCAAAATGAATCATAACATTTGCTTAGATAGATGTCTCGCTCACATAATACCTAATAATAATACTCATTAAATCACATCATATAAATTATAGTGCATAATAAGCGAACAGAGATCACAATTATTAGTGTTGTGAAATAAGATAAATTTCAATGTTTAAATACCTACATAGTTAATATTTTAATCATACAAATGTGGGTAAAATACCCTCATTCTGTTTCCGAATTTGACTAAATTATTAATCAGTTCCATGCATAGCAATTACAAGTTTCGTAAATAGCTTTAAGACAGACTAATCTACACAGGAATCCAAGGTAGCTCATACAGATAAGTTATAAATCAGGACCTGAGTATAGCCAGTTTAAATATAAACCTTTTTCTTCAAGACCATTAAATGATTACACAAAATTATTGAACATAATTAATATGTCACAGACTTGTCCCTTTATCAATAGAACTACTTATTTAGTTTATGACTGCCATATATTTCAAGGAAAAACTTTCTTCTCTTACATGGTCAGTTCCATAATGGATAAAACCATTTTTCTATTAAATTAGGCTTGCAACCAATAAATATTGCACCTTTAGTATGCCAGGCAGTGAACTGTGATCAATGCTATGCTAGCATTACAAACGCAAACCATATTTTAGGTTGATTGTGCGATAAAAGCGTACATATCAGTCAAGCAATGGACTCAATGGAGCACCAATATAGAGCTACCATATTACGGCTTGTTATACAGCCTTTTATAACTCCCACCACTGTTGCAAAATTCATTCATGATTATCCTGCATAGGAACAAATGAAATACGACAATAAGAGCTATTATTGAGATCCAGAATAAAGGATTTAGGCCACCTAGACTGTGCCCATGTTTATGGAGTGCGATCACATGGTGCTCATGAGCAGGAGCCTCTACAACTTCTTTCAAGTGTAAGGTGTGCCTTAGGTCTTCCATGTGTTGTTTATCAGCTGTTACATACAATATGGCTGTTAGTGGTTCAGTCAACTTCACAGGGAAGTACTTTCTATATGGTCCCAATTGCACTGGCGAGTCTAAACAACCTGCATCACAAGCATAGTATGTTTTATCTGACCTATCTAAGGCTACAAATATAGCCGCCTTATTGTCTTCTTGTACGATTACACTGATGTTGACGTGAGTCATGTTGCCATAGTTCAGGCGACGGAACAAAAAGTCTCTATGCAATTTTGACGGGTGAATGTTGTACTCTAAATGTTGATTGCTGAATCGCAAACTACCAAAGCTAAGAATCATTGCTTGATTCACTCCACTGGCACCTGCTTTTAATAAATTGTGGCAGCCTTGTTTCTCTAATGTCAGAAGCCATACGCTAGCGACTGAATTCAAATTAGCTAGATTATTCAATGGTCTCCATAAATTAAATGCATCTAATGTTGAATGCCCTTCATAACAGCCTTCCGAATAAGTCAAAGTCGTTAAAATATCTGCCTTAGTGCTAGCTTTTATATTCTCCTCATATTCATAACTTCTCACTTGAGATAGTATAGCGTAAATTGTGGCATTAATTCTATCACCGTTGATCACTCCCTGTGCTTTAGAATCTGAGATATAGAAGCCGGTGTCCCACAGGCCCTGCCAAACCCTGGTATGGTTGTCCCTGAGCTTTCTTATGGCAGATTTGTCCCCTGTTAGAGCTATAACTTTTTCCATCTGCTCTATAGCCCTTTTCTCAACAATATCTTTCTCTTTAGCATATTCAGATTTTTTTATTGGCCTGCTATACTGCACTGTTGTCAGTATTAATATATCTAGTCCATCTCGAGCCTCAACCTGGATGGTGTTACTCATTTTACGGCATACCACAGATACAGCAATCACATATTCACTGCCCGGTATAGACAACATACCTGTGGCGACCTCATATTCCTTCGTCCCTACACCTCGATGTAAGTTTATTGTTTGTTTTACAGATGTTGACCAGTCAGAAACTCTCGGCATACTCATCTTTAAAGTTTTGGCTGTGTTTGTGGGATTATTAACCCAAATCTCTTGTACAAACAGTGAAGGTATAGTCCTATGTGCATAATACTGATAGGAAACATGCAAACCAGAGTCAGAACACTGGAATCTGTGGACTATACCCTTTTTATACTCGGCTACTGTGAATTCCTTCATTTCGTAATCATCTATGATGTATAATGGATGGTAAAACACAGGTAATGATAATGTTCTACCGTGTTTGATACTTATGTGGGAGTCATGTTCTAAGGTCAATCCGAGTAGACCATTACCGACGTAAGGCACATAGTTGTGCTCGAGTGTTGATAGCATCGCCGAGGACTCCTGCCGTACATACGCATCGTAATCTTTCAAAGCGTTTTCGAACGGACTCATATAGTTTTTCTGACACACATTTTGCTGACTCGCAGTGCTCTCGTCATTGAAGAACCAGTTCATCAAAGTTGGTCCCATGTACAGGAACAAGAAGATAAGAACCAGCACTATTATAACCAGCTTCTTCCTAGTCACAGGGCCGTCGGTGAGTCTGTTGATACGCCTCAAAACTTCTCCGGTTCGGCGGCCCATGTCTACCAGTTGGAAACGGAACCTTTCCATTACAATTTATGAGTGTATGAGCACTTAATTTCAGCGAATAAACGTAATCACGAGAGATCATTTATTGTCATCGTAAATTCAGACCGCAAAGAAAAATATGCACTAATTATTTACAATAAATAGTGTTTTTATTAAATATGCGATATAATCTTCCAATTGCACAGATAATAGCAAATTTACGTAAAAATCGCACAGGCGCGCGCGGGTAATCGAATGAAAGGAAACCCGAAACACGACCCGACCCGAAACACCTAGGAAGAGTAAATAAATGGAAATACAGAACAAAATTACTCAAGAATGGAAACACCGAGAAGACCGCGGTGTGAAATTTCAGTGGTGCCAGTGTTGCCAGATGTGATTTTCTATTTCTACCCAAATTTGAAATTATTTTTCTCCAAAATGATACAATTTGCTCGAGTTTTACCCAAAGGCAAAAAGTTGATAATATCGGTTAATTTTTCTTTGTTTTTCCTTGAAATACTGTTCTAATTTCCAAACTGAAACAGCTGAATGACCTTTTTTTTTTTTTTACGTTACGCATCCCCACTGCATGGGTATGACGGGTATGACATAGCTAGCTAGCTATAGCATAGTGAAAAGAATGAAAACTAAAAAGTACCCAAAATTCTCCATGGTATTATTTTTTTCTCCAAATTTTTCTCCAAGAATTTCATTTCTCCAGAGCCAAAATTTTTACCCAGAATTGCGAAAAAAAATACCCAATCTGGCAACACTGAGTGGTGCAAACACCTATACAAAAAAACTTGAGAGGTGTCAAGGGACACCCGGATGGAACGAAGTTCCTTTATTATTTTTTACTATTTATTATGTACAAAAAATCAATAATTTTGGGAAACAAAAATATATCGCCCCCGGGTGGGCTCGAACCACCAACCTTTCGGTTAACAGCCGAACGCGCTAGCCAATTGCGCCACGGATTGTAACAGTTTGCACCACTGGGTACGAATAGTTTATATTTTTTATTGACTTTGATAAAAAGATTATATAGACAGTCACTTGATCCGTTTGTAACACTCAAGAGAGCTAATGTATTCGACTGTAGGCCTATGTAACCTACGGTATCCATGGTCATGAATCAATATTATAAAACATGATTTTTCAAATTTTCATCATTATTAGTAAGGTAACAGCCAATTGCATTTGACACCAGCAAAATGCCTACGTTGGTGAGGCCATATTTTTACTCGACTGCGCCAGAAAGAGGGTAATGTTATTATAAAAGAAGAACAGTGTTATAGTATTGCCATGAGAAAGCTGACTTGAGAACAATATGCGAGCCAACAGAGAGGTAGACATAATGGTATGTGTCCCTTTCCGGAGACGTTAGTAAGCAGCAAACAGCAATAAAAAAACTAGATCATAGACAAGTCACTTCTTTTTTTTCTTTGACAATTTTTTACTAAATAGAGCCACTTTTGCCAATGTTGAGTAAAATTTCTTGATCATTATTTGAACCCTGATGATAATAATGTCGACGCCAATGATCATGATGCAATGAATACCCTATCACTAAAGCTGTGAATACTTTACTGTATATATACCAAATCTTGAGAATTAAAATTAACTATATTTTTATTTTTGAAAAATAAAACCAAATCGACAACTTTACCTTCACTATTACGCAACGACTACGACAATGTCGTGCATCGGCATATTGTAGTCTAGAGATGTTATCTTTTGGGGAAGGACTTAGGGGGTCACACCCAAACAATTACCTATTATAACTATACGAGATAATAGGGCTACTCATTTGTGTCCGTCTGGGGCGAAGGTATGTAAGTAAACACTATAATAGTCAGTACAATTTTATTAATGCTGATACAATACCAATACGGATTTATCTATCACATTATGTATTCTTTAATCAACATGTCTAAATAAACCATTTCTTTTACATAATCTAACACACATTAAATTCGTTATAATAGTTTAATTATTTCAGAGATTCACCAAATATTTTTCCTATATATATTGTGCTTGAGGTACTGTTCTGTGGTAAAAACTATTATGAATTTGTGGAGGGGTACGGCGTATAGAAATATACTTACCGCATATATAAGGCATGTAGAAAAATCATATCAAGACATGTGTTCTAACACAGTTGTGCTAGATTGCCATATAAAATGTACATACATAATGTAGCCATTTCAAAACTATTAATAACAATAGGTTATGTGATATAAATACATCCAAAATGCATTATGCTATAGAATTTAACTTCCGTAAGTATATCAATATTAAAAACGATTATATAAATAAGGTGTAAATAAAGTACTGCAAATTACCTATAATAATAATATTGCCAGACGAACACACCAAATATGCGGTCTCACACTGAGGAACTCTTGTATTGAGGGCGACTGAGGGTGAACCCAGTACATATATAATACTCATATAACATGTAACTTTAATAAAAAATATTTTAACAGGGCCATCGGTAGCATATAAAGAACACATACCAAAAGAAATAAATAAAATGACGAGAAATTAAAAAATACACCCCATATTTAGTATGGGGTGTATTTTTTTATTTCTCCGCCTGTATGTAAACGTGATCCTTATGACATACTCATTACCCTGTCAAAATGTTTTACACTATTTTTGTTACACTTTATATGGATATTAAATATACATGACTCGGGTACAAGTGAATACCGCAAACAAACGCACAGAAAAACACTATATCAATCATATTTTTTTTGGGTTCTATTGCGTTGATAAAGGCCCCCAATAATAGTTACTCATATATCTTACATGCACAGACCGCAATCAGTTACATTTTTATTATACGTGTAGATAATTAATATCGACTTTTAGCACCACATTTTGTAAATATTAAAACTAAATATCGCGATAATCTTACTATTAATAGGTAGAATAAAATATTAAAATGATATACGTAACATTATAATATCTAGGTGTTATCGCAATATAATATAAAAAATATTAGTGGATAAAGGTACTTACCTAAAGCTTATTTTTTTTATTTATTCATCAAAACTGGCAATGTGAATTTTTTTTTTCTAGATTTCAAATAATAATAATTTGATGAAGTCAAGGAATAAAGAAAGGAATGTATAGTTATAAATATTTAAAACATATAGCTGTCAAATTTAAGTCTTTACAAAGGCAAATTATATAAGTTAGCTTATATATTTCTTAAGACTTCGTGCATATGACAAAAGTAGATACTTACTTGACGTGCATTAATTTTCACTATACCTATATTAGGTTTTTATATGAAAAGTTGTAGTTGCAGTCAAATGCGCGTTTAGTGCATGTCATGTTATTTTCGCTTTTTTTTGTTTCATGATTATTTTTCGGTAAATGTTGTGTTTAGAGATCCTTGTATAAATCTGTGACGTATAGTTTTTTTATGTATTCTATATTTTGACATAAAAAAATTATAAGCGCTAGTTCGCATGTTTTTTTTAAGGAATTTAACACTGATAGTTCGGCCACACCTGTGGCTAAGCGCACTAATTAGTGCCTTAATAATATCACTAAGCAGATGTGGTCAACAGTTTAACACATTAGGTTACTAACGACATTACTAATGACGTTATATTTGGCAGAAATACATTAATGCAGCCAAGCGTATATTGGCATTAAAATTAACACGAATGTTAGCCCAGATGTAGCCAAACCATAATAAATATAACGATAACATTAATATTACACATTGAGTAAAAATTATCGAAAATATACATACCAATCAATGGAATTTATATAATACTGATTTGATAGAAAATGGAAGATATTTATTAGTATTTTTGTATATTTTATTCTAGTAAATTTATTGCCTATTCAATTGGACATCCCACGAGAGATTTTAAAGCCATTTCTGGATGGACTATAGTTTTCGCGCCATTATTTTAAAATATATATATCATAATAATTATCTACAATATTGCTTATAAATACATCTAATGTTCAAGATACAAAAACCTTGAAGCTTGAATAAAAATCAGTTCTATAGAGCACTCACAATGAATATTAATAATAGGTATAAACAACACGGTAATTGATATTAAGTTATTTAAAAGTTATTAAACTTTATTGTTATTATTATTTTTATAATGTGTATAACCGATATTATAATTATTATTATGCGTATTTTAATAACGACATAACAGATTTTAAACATATTTCAGTTCTAATTAAATATTGATGCTCTACTTAATTGTTCGAGGCGTCGTATCTAGCATATTTTGTATGCTTCGAACCCTCAAATTTGAATTTAATTCACCTCAAACCACCAAAAAAGTAAGGGTTTATATTACCAGTTTTTACGTTCTGGGCCCCAAGTCTCATACAACTGCCTCATAAATGACAATGACATCGCAATTGCCACAGTTTTCCCTCACTAAACCTGTCAATCAAGACTAAGAGGAGTAATTTACAATTGCAGTTGAATGGAAATATAATTAGTGAAATGTAAACATACTACATAATAGTCAATTAGTATGTCATTGTCATTCCATAGTGAAATATGGATGGTGTTTGTATATACAATGTCCCGATCAAGATGTCCGCGGCCGGAGCAACACGATGTCGTCCTCGGAGTCAGTCTCAGAAGGCGGCAACTCCTCGTCGTCGAAATATGGTTTACGGACTATAATATCTGTAATAATAATGAGATTATCAATTGCTGTACCGTGATGGCAAAAATTTGTGAGGATACCGCACGTCTTTAGAACGAAGTGTGTAGTTCGTAGACCCACACTGAGTCAACGTTGTGGACTACATAAATAAAGCCAGACGAACACCAAATGTATGGTCGCAAACGAAGCAACGCACATATTATAGGCACCGTACAATGGACTGGTAGCGATTCAGGTATATAATAACTTATATAGATAGAAATTAAACGTCAATGACTCGGATGCTCATCACACAAAATTTGCCCCTACCAGGATTCGAGCCCGGGACCCTCGGTAAAGAAAACACTACCAACTGTGCCATTTCCTCGTCACAAAGAAAACCAAACAATGCAATATGAGTATGATATTGTTACAAAATAGCACCTAGGTTAATTGCCTCCACAGGTGACAGGAGGGCTGGCTCTTTCATCGCTCAAAAAAATAGTTTGATTATACAGCGAGGAAATGCAGCCAGCATTCTTGCCGCCATTCCACGCGGACAAGGTCTTTTTGATACATAGTTTGTTGTCGTACTATTTTTAAGTTTTTTTTAGTTTTTCCTGTAAATATTTAACATATCTTAACTGTTTACAAATAATAATGTGGCATTATATTGTGGCATTTTTTTTGAAAAATAATTATCTGTAAAACGCCAAAACTAGGCGATTTCACTGCTAAAAAGAAATACGATAGTTACCGGTGTCGTCGCACAGAGGTCGCTTGTCGTCCGAGGGGATTTGCGTGAACAAGTACTGGCGGCGCGAGTCGCGCGCCTTCTCGCGGCAGCTGAAGCACCACGCCGACATCGTCACCACCGCCACGCCTACCACACCTGGGGCATAAAATGGTTAGATGCTGGTCCGGCTCCTCAGGAATATTAATGACCTTGTTTGAGCAGACTATTAAGATTTTTCTTCTCTTCCTTCTTATTTTCAAAACTAATTTCTAAATGTGGAAACCATGTAGCCATTAACTTGTAATGATATACTTAAGAGTTAGTATTTTTTGACCAGCTGCTAAAGTCTGCCTTGCCGTTCCTACATTGTTCTCACATACTATCTAGCGGGGACTTGATACAGATACAGAAGAGAATATCCTGAAAGTAAAGAGTTCATGGTGGCCCCGTGTTCTCGAGTGTACATACCAGCCAGCATCACGAACACGAGTCGCGGCATGCCCAGCACGTTGTCGTCCTTCTCCAGCTTGAATAGCACATTCGGCGTCACATTTTCCTTCTCGTTAAGCTGTAATATAAGGCACATTAAACATATCAGCAGTGAGCAGTGATAGCCAAGTTGGTAGAACGCTTGCCTCGGTAACTAGGATTGCAGGTTCAAGCGCCGGCTCGCACCTCTGGGATTTCCGGATTTTCATGTGCGAATCTAATATTCAACCATGTTTATCACTTGCTTAACGGTGAAGGAAAACATCGCGAGAAAACCTGCATTTCTGAGAGAGGCCCTCGAAAGACGTGTGAAGTCCGCCAACCCGCACCGGGCCAGCGTGGTGGACTATGGCCTAATCCCCCTCGCATTGAGGGGAGGCCCGTGGCCAACAGTGGGACATTAAAAGGGCTGGTATTATTAAACATATCAGCTTTATTTTTGCAATGCTGGTGTCAATATAAGAAAAAATAGGTATCTATTTGGAGCCTTTGGGTCTTGAAAACGAACCAAATATAAACTCAGGGGGCCATTACCGTTACTTTTAATTTGACTCAAATCAGGACGTCAGTTTGATCTAAATCGCAAAATTGTGCCCTCGGACTTGATAAAGGTGACTGATCCAACTGAGGTTCTGATTTATGGTCGCATTAATAGTTCATGGTAAGAGGATTGTTTTTAATCACGGAAACAAAATTGACGAGTAGAAATTTCAAATTTGAAAATAATGTTGCCAGCAAATTTTATTTGTGTTGTGTACATGATTCGGATATTTTTTTTGTGCAGGATCTATGAGTTAAACAGTTTAATTTTATTACTTTAATAATATTATCAATTGATCTCCATCATCTTGCAATATGACTATAAACCTGGCGTTCTATCCAATGCCGAGTGTGAAGCCTAGAATTACAACCAAACATTTCGTAGAGGTGCAATGTATACCAACAATAAGTGTCCTCACCATTATATGCTTTTGCGCAGTGATGTAGCCGTCCACATCGACCGTGGCAACGACCTCCTTGCCGCGGTTCTCTACCGGCAATGATATTATATATCTGCCGTTGCTGTCGCTCGTGTTCTGACCAATGTCGACCCTGGACCCTAATGGACGGATTGTCAGTTGCGCGTCGGAGAGCGGATTACTGTTGTGATCCATGGTTAAACCTGGCAACATTAAATGCAGTTTTAGTTGAGTAGCCTCCAAAGAGCTAGTACCCAGGGCCGTAATGCTTATATTAAAAAATATATATTGATAGCTGAGTTGGTCGAACGCTCGCTTTGAAAACAAGGTTCAAACATAATCTTGCATATTTATTTTTTATTAGAATTTAATACCAGTCCGAAAAGTTGGATACACTGAGAAATAAGTAACTAATCACAGATATCTATTTTATTAAAATCTTAACATTGACTGACTGACTGATGGGAAATATGAAGAAAATTCAATCCCTAAGGGGTTCAAAGTTTTTATGATATTTCTTTTGTTATGAATGTGTAATTACATGGCTGTAATGCATATGCATACGTGCATATAATATATGTATATAATTCGATCTAATTAGCGTAGTTGGTTGTGACACTACTTTCTGCACCGAAGGCACAAGCCATGGATGTTTAATATCTATATAAGGCAAAGGGTAAGAAAAATATGTTAACCGTTGAATCAGTGAGTTATATGGATCACGTTAATGTATAAAAAAAATGTGTAAACAACGTTTTTTTTTTTTAATTAATACGAACTATTGGCCGTGCGCTCAGTACATGGCGATACCTTTTAAATATCTAATAATATGATTTGTTTCTTTGAGAATGTTATCTTTATAACCTACTGTTGGCCATGTTAAATATTTTACACTATTATTGTAACAGTTCGCCCTCATTTCATACACTCCCCATGTTACAAGCGTTGCTTAGTTTGGGACAGCAAAGTAGGTGTGTTCGTCAGGCGATATTTTAAAAAAAAGTCGCGTTTACCGGCTAAGTAGACAGCGTTAGGGTTGTCGTCCACCGGCAGCGGGGCGAACTGCCCGCCAGGAAGGCTCTCCGCGTTCACGCGATGCATTATAATATCAATGCTCTTCACTTTGCGCTCCACTACGTGCCATGTCATCGCCTGGATCACACACAAATGTGTAACTATTATACACTAGCTGCGCCCTGCGGTGTTACCCGCGCAAAAATCATGTCGATCCTTTGCGCTTTGAAAAATTGAAACAAATCTATCCCAAGGGAGCCATACATTTACCAGGATAAAAAGTAGCCTATGTGCTATTCCAGACCATAATCTATCTCGGTGCCAAATTTCATCCAGATTGAGAACAAACATCCATCCATCCAAACTTTCACATTTATAATATTAGTATAGAAGTATAGATTAGTATAGATATGCTAGTGAAAGCAGTGATAGCCCATTTGGTAGAACGCTTGCCTCGGTAACGAGGATCGCAGGCTCAAATCCCGGCTCGCACCTCTGGGATTTCTGGATTTCATGTGCGAATCCCATTTTCAACCACGATTATCACTTGCTAAACGGTGAAGGAAAACATCGCGAGGAAACCTGCATATCTGAGAGAACCCCTCGAAGTCCGCACCCGAACCCGCAAATACAAAAAAAATTAAAGATAATAAAACAGTTTTTTTTTTTAAGTCACCTGATCGTGATAAAGGTGCGCTCGGACGATGACCCGGTACTCGCCGGCGGGCAGCGTGACGCGGTAGTGCGCCTGGTTGCGCGTCACCCGGTACTGCCGGTCCACATCTATCACGGCGATGGTCGCGTCCCGGACCGGCAGGCCGTCCTCGTTCTTTATGTACCCGACGATACCTGACACATATTATTTAACACTAGCTGCGCCCCGCGGTATTAACCGCGATTAAAAAGTATGTCCCTATGTCATTTTCTGACCCCTAAACTACCACTACCTTTACAAAAAATCATGTCGATCCTTTGCTCTATGAAAAACTAGAACAAATCTATCCCACGGGAACCATACATTTTACCGGGATAAAACGTAGCCTATGTGCTATTCCAGACTATAATCTATCTATGTCTGAGAGAAGCCCTCGAAAGATAAGTGAAGTCAGCCAACCCGCACTAGGCCAGCGTGGTGGATTATGGCCTAATCCCCCTCGCATTGAGGGGAGGCCCGTGCCCAGCAGTGGGACATTAAAAAGGGCTGATATTATTTAGCTTAGGCATTTCGCGGGGAGTTTAAATCCCTAACCCCTCCCCTGACTACGGCCTTATACGTAACGTGTGTCTGACGTACTAGTAAACTTCGTAAAATATTTAACACTATATTAGTTATACAAAACAAACTTACCAGTATTAATTAGCTCCACAAACTTCATGATGCCACGCAAGTTGTTTCGCCACACCCAAGCTATCTCTTTGTTATTCGGCATATTACAGCAACTGAGGCCGGCGGAGACCATTGGCGTGTTGTACCGTTCACTCAACACATCTGTAAGATCCCCGCGAGTTGCGCTAACCTCCTTGCACTCGTACTTATCAGTCGGATTTCTATTATCACTGAACCTCCGAGCGAATTGCTCGTATATATTCCTCGATAACTCTGGATACGTCACGTCCTCTGTGCCCGACGACAGCTGTAATACCAAGTCGTATTTCTCTGTCTCAAGCATTTTTACAAATGCCTTTTCTCTCGTGTAATTCGATAGTGGATTCAGGTTTTTCTTGGTTATGTAACTGTATAAGCTATCACCGAATTCTTCTTCCAATGGCTGGATGTCACATTTGTCTGTGCCATCGTATTGCTTTATTATCTTTTCTGATAGTGTAGCGATGTTTGGTATGAAGTGGATCACTGCGTTTTTGAGTAGGTTTTGGTGGTCGGGTTCACCTATGGTGTATGCTGTGGCAATGTGTCGGGCAAAGTTGAGGAGCATCTCTTGTCCGAGAGGTTGCGAAGCGTAGAAGCTGCTTGTTATAGCTAGATGGAACTTTGTCTCTTCAGGGGATCCGGCCTGTGGAATCAATTGCATTACGGTCCATCCAATGACTCATGTAAATATTGACAGCACGAACAGACAAACAATACCTCAATGTTGCCATGGCAACGCTTTTGTTGACAGCTTTAAGATAACTAGTCAATAGTTTCTAATACCTTGGGCATATTTTAATCTATAAAATCAAGTGTGTCTTATTTCATCGCATTTAATTTCGTAAAGAAAGAAGAAGAAGAAGTGTGTCTTAGGGACACGCCATTTTCATATCTTCATGTCACATCCATTATTTCATTTTATAATGTGTATTTATTGAATGTGTTATTGCTATTAATTACTTAACATTGGCAAAATACCCGCTAAGTTGTGGGTGAGGCCATATTCATATTCATTTTATTTTATCCCATTTCATTTCGTAAAGAAAGAAGAAGTGTGTCTTACATCGTCGGTCATCTTCAGCTGATGGAAGATCGAGGTGAGCATGCTGTCGCCCGCCCTGAACTCGGCAATGCTCGGGTATTTGTTCTCGAGGTCGGACAGTTCCGAATACATCTCCAGCCGACTGTGGTACCGGGTGTCCATTACGTTTTCCAACACACTGTTCAACAGAAATGGATGATGAACATTACTGAAAGGGTTATAAAGAGCGATTTTGTATAACAAGTTGTGCCTATAAGTATTTTCCAGGAGCCTATTGCATGCCTATCAAGTTAGATTAATATTTAAAATTTGATTCCCCAAGTAAGAAAAATAAGGTATAGAGTTACGTGTTCCATCCCGCTCATATGATAGTTTTCTTAAATAAGAATGACAGCAACAGCATGCGTCTCGACGACAATGCGATTTTGTGCTACACGGATACAATACATTAAAGTTTGTTGAGAGTTGTGGCAGCGGATGGGCGTGGCCTTCGTAAAATTAAAATGTTGTTTAAGAGCCCGTGTGAGCAAATTTAACATGGATGCCGTGAATTACTTCCGTGTGTAAACTAAACAGCAACGGATTTAGTATTGCGCGCTTAGATTGAATGGTCGAATAATATAAATTTATTTATGCAAAACCTTATTTGTAAAATCGACAATTTATCATTAGCGACCTATTTAAGGTTTCCGAGATCGAACCAAAAATGTATGATTTAAAAGGGTTTTCAGATTTTTATTTTGTAAGTTTTTTTTTTAAATCGAGTGTTTACACCACTTGACAACTTGAGTAGTATGAAGTAGTTTAGTGTTCAAAATATCAAATATCTTAGCTTATATAAATATCGATAAATACATCAAGATAAGCACAGGCGGCCTCTTAACTGTTTGACAGTAAAAAAAACAACGAAGGTGCGTGCTCATGCGATTTATTAATAAAAACATTAGCAAAAATAAAGTACTTATAATAAAGTATTATACATAAATATAAAGCACATTTGTGTAGTCTAGGGTTACCATAAACTAAGTCAAATATAAATCGTATTGATGGTGTGTCTGAGAAAATCAGGGATGTAATATATCCTATTAAAAAGTACTATGAAATATTAAAATCGTGGTATTTAATTTAGTCGGTATCCATGCTCGAAAATAATAAACAGGCAACACTTATAGCAGACACACACATAGTCAAGCATGCTGTTTGTTTTTTTTAAAGCACAAATTTATAAGATAAGCTTAATATAAATTTAAAAAAAAACAGACAGCATGATTGACGCGAAGCTTATCTTATAAGCTTAATAATGGCGATGTTTAGACCGATCGCGTAGCCTAGAGTGGACGCGCGGTCGGTCTGGACATGGCCAAGGGCCAGTTTCCACGAAAGCGGAGTGGAGCAGAGATGTGTGGTATAAACCAATCACATTGTTTACAAAATAAGGTTTCAAATATTTTGAGTGGTGTATTCTTCTCATCACCTATCCTCTTCGTTCGTTCAAATATTACGTAACGCAATTTTTGACAGCCCCCCTCCCCTACATGTAACGCGCCGTAACGTTTTTCTTTACCCCCCCCCCCCCCCCCCCGTAAAACGTAGTCTCTACGCGACCATTCGCCTAACACCTAGTTCAAACCCCCCTCCCTCCCCTGTAACGTAACTCCCCTGTAACCCCCCCCCCCCCAAATTCGTTACGTATTACTTGAACGCTCCCTAAGTTGGAAATCAGGCCTCATGAAGGGATTGCCCAGTCACAAATAAACGGTCAGCAGAATTAGAAATAAGTTGACATCTCATGAAAATAAAAATATAAAAGCAAAATAACACAACATGCTCGAATTCAATGAACATACAATACATATACAAAGCGACACAACAGAAGCGTTATAACAAGGCGATATCAAACGTAACGTGATAGTGTTAAGGTCGGTATTGCCTTGACTCACCGGAAGTCGTAGGCGGATGACCAGTGCTGGGGGTCATCGGCCATAAGAGTGAAGTTGAGAGAGATGGAGCCCTCGTCCGGGACGGTCACTTGCTCTGTGATGCTCTCGTACCTGTAAATCGATTTGAAACTTATCGATAAGTCACAAATTCGAATCGATCAAAAACAAATCCGGCTAGGTTTTTTATTTTGAAAAATATTAGTTCCGAATTTGGCCAGCAACATTTTGGGATCGCCCCCAGTTCTTCGTACCTTACTCATAAAATAAGCGGTGGTTAGTTTGGGACCGCACAGTTGGTGTTCTGCAGGATTATTGTAAACCATTCGAAATCGATATCGGAAACGGAATCGGAAATTTCCAAATTGGGATTATCGCAACCGCTATTAAAATTCCGAATTTTATTACTTTCAATGTATCTAGATGGAAACACCAATTCGTTGTTTCAAAAAGATTGCATCGGAAAGCTCATCAGGAGCGACGCCAACATCAGAAAGTTTCCAATCCGATTCCGATTCCGAATGATTTAAAATAATCCACCTGGTCTGAGGATTTGTTTTCTGAAAACGAGGTAGAGGTAGTCCACTCACCCCTCCCTGCTGGCAGTGATGTTGTAGGTCCCCGGCTCCAGCAGCCGCCAGTAGTCGCCGTCCTTGCCAGTCTTGATGGTGTGCATAATCCCGCCCACGGCGATGGTCGCGTTGGCGAGCCCGTGTCCGATGTGGCTGTGCACGAAGCCGTACACGCCTTTGTGAACCTGGTGCGACAATGGCTCGAGCATTATTTTATTAAAAAAAAAAAAAAAAAAAAAAACAAAACACGACATCGAAAAACAGTTCTGTAAAAAAACTAGCATTGAATAAAAATAATGGTTTTTTGTATGGAGCCAAGTTTGAATAAAAATAATGTTTTTTGTAAGGAGCCAAGTTAGAATAAAATAAATGTTTTTTGGATGAACGCTTGTCTTGGAAACTTAACGAGGGTCGCATGTTTAAACCCCAGCTCGCACCTCTGGCCATTTCTGGATTCCATGTGCGAATCTCATTTCCAACCCGCACTAGGCCAGTATGGTGGACAGACCAATCCCCCTTGCATTGAGGGGATGTGCCCTACAATGATACATTAAAGTGTCATTATCTACATACCTGTTCGATAAACTGCAGTAACGCCTCCTTATTGTCCTCCCAGTAGGTGGGCAGGTCGGAGGCGGGCGGGAACTTGAAGCAGCCCAGCTCGAGGGTGATCTCCATGTCGTTGGTGTGCAAGTAGTTCCAGTCTTGCATGCCGCCCGCTAGCACGTACCTATGCAAATACATAAAAGTGTTTAATCGATGCTAGAAACGTGCCGAGATATAGGTTGCATGAGAAAAAAATATACTCGTAATCTTCTCTGACTGTTACTTTTGTAAGCCAAGATCTATACTTAGTTATTACAAAGGAAGGAGCAGAGATTTGGTCCACTTTAAGCTCCGGGTAAAATCTAAATTAGGTCCACATTAGAGGAAATAAGACTTATTTTTCAATGACGACCTGCTTAGCAGAGTCGGTAGTGTAGTTGTGTAATGAGCATGAATGTTTGTACCCGAGTCATGGATGTTTAATATCTACATAAGTATTATATATTGAGTTCGCCCTCAGTCCATTGTACGGTACCCATAACACAAGCGTTGCTTAGTGTGGGACCGTATAGTTGGTGTGTTCGTGTATTATTATTTTGAGTTATCTCCTAGACAGGCACAACACACCATATATCTGATACCCCTCCCTTCATTGGGAACTTGTAAAATGCTACTTAATGTGTAAGCGTTTAAGTGTTGTGCTATGCGCCATCTATCGAGTTGTACCGTAATTGTTTCATCTAGCCAGTTACAGAGGTCGCTACAGTAACTTCACTTAGGAACTTAACGAGTCACAGATGTCGCTACGGTGTCTTTAATTAGAAACTTACCATTTAGCGCCGTTAGTGATTCCCCCGGGGAACGTTTCGCGGGGCGTATTCTTGCAGGGCTGCCCCAGATGCATTTTGCGATGAGCCTACAATCATCATGTGATATCTCAGCGTCACTGAGCCAAGTTTGATGGACATTCTCAATTCTATTCCCTCTTTAATAGGGTTCCTTTTTATCACACTCCTCAGCCTCCCCCTCCTCCCACCTTTGCTTTCGATCCAGAGCTAATCTGGTCACGGTTTCTCGTCAAGATATGCCAACGATAGTCTTCTAATGCGTTACCATCGATTATACAAACCCCCACAGACGCGAATACAGGCAAGGGATGCAATTCCTTGCACCCCCCCCCCCCACCTCCAGCATTTAAAAATTTTGTCTCTTTTTTAAGACACAAACAGAGCATTATTCAAATATAAGTATTATGTGAATAATATAATATGTTAAGAAGGAATCTTCCGAAAGTAAACCCCCCCCCCCCCTCTTAAATGGAATCCTGTACCACTATGTACTTACGTCAGAGTACACATGCGCCAAGTGCACAAACACATCGTTGTCTGGCGACAAGAATTCTTGTCCGCTAGTCATGTCCGCATTGCCGTCGTAAGGGTAGTTGGCCACCAGCGCGCCGCCGTGCAAGTTCGCGGATAACACGAACGGCTCCGAGAGCGACCACTTCATCACTGCTTCCGTTTCCGGTTCCGGTTTGATGTTGTCCTATGCGAAAAGGATATGTTAATGTAATGTCACTATTGGTTTGTTATATTCACGCGAATACTACACATTGAAACACAGTTCAAACTATGACACTAGGACGTCAAACACCTCAATCCCCCCGTGACCATGGTTGCTGTAGAGCAACCGAAACGTCTGGAACGTAAACAACATAAAATAAATGCGATAAAATGCGTTTTATTTCAAAGGCATGCCACTAGTCATACAGAATGTTGGTGAAAACAAATCAATATCATCATACAAACATATCAATTGTATGGTGCTGTTTTAATTATTTATATATTATAGTAGCTGTTACCCGCGACTTCGTCCGCGTGGTATTTAAAAAAAAGTTTTTCTATAATAAAAGTAACCTAAGTTACTCTATGTTACATCAGCTATCTGCCAGTGAAAGTCCCGTCAAAATCGGTCCAGCCATTTCAGAGATTTGCCGGAACAAACAGACAGACAGACAAAAATTGTAAAAAAATGTTGTTTTGGTATATGTACCGTGTATACATCCAAATACACTTAGTAAAAAGCGGTTATTTTAATATTACAAACAGACACACCAATTTTATTTATTTTTGTATAGATGGTACTCTCTTATATTTTTCGGGACACAATGTTGAATAAATCATATTTTGGGCCGGACGGCGCTTAAGGTGCTGAATTGTACTGATATATTGTCCGACAAAATGACTGATTGTAACGTGTATAAAATGCAATTCACCTTCGTCATCCCAAACTGATCCGGGAAATTCCTATTTAAATCCACGCGGTGCGCGTTGGGTCTGCCGTTCAAGCTGCTGTAATCACCTGAGAAATGATCAAATTACTTTGTTACATATAACTGCAACACACTGATCGTCTGTTGAGAACTCTCGTTTAATTAATATTTTTTACAATAATTCCTATTTTTTATTACTATCCTCCTGTTCTATAACTTATATACACGAATCAAATCAAAACAATCGTAAAAATTAAACTATGTCATAAGGTTTAGTACAGAATCTTGAATTATTTGGATGATAAAGCAGCCTGGGACTGATCGCTTAAATATCTAGCGTCAATTAAGATCTATGATGTCAAAGTGTAGCGTGTGTGATCCTCGCATGGCAACACACTGGACCTTAATTTATTTTTGTAATAAGCATGGTTATTAGAAAACAAATGTTGTTAAAAAAGACAAGCCCGCTGAGTTTCTCGCCGGATCTTCTCAGTTGAGATCACGTTCCGATCTCGTTTTAGAGTTAAGAAAAAAAAATTGATGACAATTTGTAAGTGCCCCCTATAGGCCGCCTATACGAAATTAATGATATGACTTTGAATCTAATATCACTACATCTTTCCCATTTAATATTTAAAAAAAAAACATCTACCCTCATGTTGCGTTGCTAATTTAAATAAATATCACTCAAGGTCGCATCACGTACAATGATTAAAGATGGCGGCTCTGCGCATGCCTAATGCGGCCGGGCCGCCATATTTGATCATTGATGATACATGAATAAGGACAAAGATGTAATGAAAGGTAGGTACAGGAATACGAGTACATGAATATCTGATATAATATAATACATGAATATCTGATATGACGAATGTCTATAGCTTAAAAAAAAGCACTCACCGGGTTTGGACCTCTCGTAGCCATCAGGGTTCATGCTCGGTAGCAGGTGTAACCTAGTATTGTTGAGCATGCGCTGAATCCTCTCGTCCCCGCTGGTGTACTGCTCGCACAGATACTTGGCCAGCAGCAGCAGCAGTTCCCTGCCCACGACCTCGTTGCCGTGCATGTTGGCAACGTATTTGAACTCCGGTTTGCCTTAACAACAAAAATATTTGCGATACTAAATTGAGATATAAACTATCCTATCTTTCAAGTTGGATAAAACTGCGCACAGTGTGCAAAATTTTATTTAAATCGGTTTAGTAGTTTAGGAGTCCATAGCGGACAAACACCGTGACACGTAATTTATATATATTAAGATATCTTACCCGGAATATGCTTGCCAGGGTCCCGGGTAACCTCGAGCACATACAGTTCCCTCTCCTCAACGGACTTCCCGATGCTGCTGAGCTTCGTAATGTGCGGGTACTGGTCGTGCAACGCCTTGAGGTACTCCTCCATCTTGGCGTAGTCATGATGCACGAAGTCCGCTGTGGAAATACCGTCGATGTCGTGACGTCGCGCCCTGTCATGTTCTGGGGATTTGCCCGGGATATAATATAAACATTTTTGGGTACCGTACCTTAGAGGCGCAAAAATAACCTGAACCCCTAAATATACTCGCCGATCAGTCTGATTTCCATGTTTTTTTATGATACAATATCATTTCGTTGCACTTTATTTATTACTATTTACAAAAAACAACTAGTTGAAAAGAAAACAAAATGTGCAGTGGTTCATTTAGAAATGTTAGGTTTTTTCAGTAAACATTTGCTTTTGGTTGCATCAAAATAATCTATATGATAAACATTATTAATAAATTTACTCCAGTAAACTATTGTTCTTGAATAGTTGGGTAAGTATATTATTTTATACTCATATTTGTTTCATGCAACATAAAAAAAATGTTAACATATTTTGTTTGAAACCTATAGAGGGTTAAATATTTAAAAAAAAAAACTACATAATTATACAAAAGAAAACACGAAGAAGGGCACAACAGAAACGGGCAAATCAACAGCGCATGACAGTGAAGATTGAAAACAAATACCATCACCAAAAACCATATACCACACTGTAAGCAAAATGAAACCAATTAAAAAGAATAGGCTACGATAACCACACCATTGCGAGAAGCATGTAATTAAAATATAAAAATATTAGTCACAAATAAAACTTATATTTTCATCACTGATAATATTAATCAACAAAATAAAAAAAGTACTTAATAATAGTAAAGTATGGGTGTTAATTAAAACACAGTAGTATATAGCTTACATATACAATTTGATTTACTTTATTTGGCTCATTTACAATTTAATGGACGAATTAATACAACATTTTTGAGTATTTAATTTATCATATAACTAAAATCAATATTTTTCCACTTGCCTACATCAAAAAGTTAAAAATTATAATACATTTTCTTAATTACATTCTTACAAAGTATAATAGCAATTTCAAAATAACCGAGATCCATATTTAAGATAATTAATATTAAAAAAAAACAAATCACTATTGCAGCAGCCTTAATTATTAAAAAAAAAATACAACCTAATCGATTTGATCAATTCACATTCCATAGTGCACGCACAGAAACGCAATATTGAAAACATAATTATAATAATCATTAATTCAGTTAAATTATAAATTTTTTGTGGCTCATCAAAGTACACAGCACTTAGACTATCATGAAGTTTATCAACTGCTATATTACTGGGCCCCAAGTCTGCTACCATAATCGTTTCATAATCGAACAGCAACGGCATAGTAACTGTCACTTTTATTTTATTTGTTTATTTAAGGATAACCCGCAAGGCTTACACTAATACATAGCTATCAAACACATGTAACCGTATAACATGAATGAATGCAACCTTAATTATGGGCTACCACAGCTTGCAATTAGTTTACCAAACTTATGAACTAATTATAAATATTTAACAGAGTGTAGGAAGTAGGTACATATCAATGCAATATAGACGAACAACAATTTTTTCAATTATTAAAAATAATCGGCATATAATAAAATTAGACTTTTGACAGATTATGGGATATCTGTCAAAAGTGACAGTTACTATGCCGTTGCTGTTCCATTATGAAACGATTGTGTTAGCAGACTTGGGGCCCTGTACTAACTCTAAATTGACAACGAAGGAATTTATATCACGTTATAAGTCCTAATATTTTTCTGACGACCTTGAATTGTTTTTACACTAATTTTCCTTTAATACTTTTTTTCCACAATTTTATTTCCACAAAGAAATATTAAACATACAACATGTTTAATATTTCTTTGAATTCAAGGTGAATTAATGCATAAATTTTAATTAGAAATACTTTTTAAATAACACTACGGTACACGTTTGAGCATAATATTATCTGCCTTAAACTATGTTGATGGTAAAATTAAACCTCTAAAAATGGTAAAATCTAGCTTTTTAAAAAGACGATAAGCTAACAGAGAACGTAAATACAAATAATTTTATAAAAAAATATGATTTAAAGCTATCAATGAGATATTATGTTTTAAAACCGATATTTATATAACTAATTTTTCCTAAAGTATATACATACTTCGTGTTAATATTATATTGCTTTTCATATTAAGCTTAGAAGAATATTTTTTTCTAAATAAATACAAGATGAAAGTCCTGAAGTTTGCAAAGAAAACGATCTGATTAGCGCAGTTGGTAGTGACCATGTTTCCTGCGCCGATGGTCCCGGGTTCGAATCCTGGTAGGGACACGCTTTGTGTCATGAGCATGAATGTTTGCACCCGAGTCATGGATGTTTAATGTTCATATAAGTAATATATACTGAGTTCGCCCTCAGTCCATTGTACGGTACACATAATACAAGCGTTGCTTAGTGTGTCAAAAATCTCCAAAAATTGCGTTACGTAATACTTGAATGCTCCCATAGACATTCAGTTGGACCTCATTTAAATAATATTTACACACAGCGATTGCCATTTGTCCTCCCCGACATAACCTGTAAGACTACCGTTAATCCACGGCTAATGAAGTCTATTTTATTTCTTGCTCTTAGGTAAGTATATCCTTTATTGTTATTACTTGGCACAATTATTATCATATGCAGTACGCACCAACCTATTATGTCTTGTGTTTCGTGTTGCCTGTCGCCAAATTAATAAAAGTTTATTTCATTCTACTGCCATCTCAAAACTAACGGAATATAATTCTTAATTTAAAGCACTTTATACAATTTAAGAAAAGCAGTGAAAATCCCCACCATTGATTGTATGAAGAAACATGAAAAAATATAGCTCTCGAGTTACATGTCGTTGTTTGAGTTTTGACCACTCCACAACCGTGGCGACATTGAAATGTTCTACTATAACACAGTCCAAGCATAAAAATGATAAATTTGATTACCAACAAAAAAAATAAAGCATCTATTCTGTGACTGCAAGGACTATGTGACCATAGAATACTTCTAATTATGGGAGCGTTCAAGTATTACGTAACGTAAATTTTATGTATAGCGCCGTAACGTTTTTCTTTACCCCCCCCCCCCCCCCCCCTAGTAAAACGTAAAGTTTACGCGACCGTTCTGAAGGGTTAAAATAAAGTTACGTAACGCGTAGTTCAAACCCCCCCTCCCGCCCCTGTAACGCATCGTAACGTTTCAAAAGAACCCCCCTCCCCAAAATTCATTACGTAATACTTGATCGCTCCCTATGACGTTCTACATACAGTAAAGTGTAAATAAAGTTAGTTACGCATCAATTATAACCACCAGAAGCATGTTAACGATCAGCATGGAGCAGTGAGTTAGTGCGGCGACGGCGGACGCGTCGTGGAACCTCATCGCGGACTTACCGGCGGCGAGCGTGCGCGGGCGCCGGTGCAGCGTGATGTTGAGCGAGACGGGCGACGTCTGGTTGGTCGGTACCTTTACTGTGGTAGGCGGGGGTGTGGAGTAGCTGCAATTATTATGGAAACTATGTCTACTGTTGTATACATAAAATGGACGTTTATATATTATTCTATAGAATTATAATTAATTGCGACCTACTGCACGAATGGGATGTGCCATTGTAAAACGCACTTTTGTGTCCCAAGTGTGTTGTTTTCTGAATTAATCTTGTCTGTGAATGCTTGTATACTTTAAACAAGAATAGTCGAAAGTTTGAGTTTGGTTACTTAATTATTTAAATTCTTCATAGATATTTAATTGTCTACTTTAAACAAAAATAATTGAAAGTTTGACGGCCAAATACTCAATCGCTACTTAATTATTTAAAAAAATCTTCAATATAGTCTTTAAATATGATCTGAGCCGAGTCTCAGACTAAGAATATGAATAGATGGCGCGTAAAGCACCACTGAGCGAAACCCGTGAAGAGAATACCAACTAGTAGAAATTTCGATGTCGCTTGAGAGCCATGGTCAAATATATATTTTCTTCGTCATAGTTTAGGAATGTATGGTGTGGGAATTTGTAAAAATATGCTCTACGATAAGATATATTTTGTATTAGTTATGTCTTCACTGTGTGTGACAATCTTTAAACGTACCCAGCGGCGACGGCAGTGATTTTGTACTCTCCCGGCAGCAGCATGCGCCAGTAGCTGCCGTGCTCCGTAGTTCGCAACACGTGGTTGATACCGTCCACTTTGATTTGAGCGTTCTGCATCATAAAAAATACACCTCGACATCTGAGCAGATACCGCACGCAACAGATTTAATAAAGTCACAAAATTCGTTGCGTGGTTTGCTCAAAACAGTTGACGCTCGGAGCTTACTTCGCCGACAGTGGATGCAAAGCAAATATATTGTATGGGCAATAAAACAAAACTGACAACTTCACTCTTCAAATGCCCAACAAAACCTCACCGGCTGTTTTTTTTTAATAATTCAAAATCGATATCGGAAACTTTCCGATGTTCGATTTCACCGTACATCAAGTGATAATGGTCGTTATTAAGAGTCGACTATTCTCACCTTCACCGGTTCCCCGGCCTCGTCGACGACGGTGCCGTGGACGCCGATGCTCGCCTGTTCCATAAACACCATCAGGGGCTCCTTGTTCATGCGCCAGTACTTGGGCAGCTCCGCGGCGGGCGGGTACTTGCAGCACGACAGCTCGAAGGTGACCTCGAAGCAGTTGGAATGTACGTAGTTGAAGTCTTGCATGCCGCCTGGTGGAAGGATATTTTGTAATGTCAGAATGGTATTATTCATTGCGTAATTATACGATTTAAGATTACTAAGACTGATGTACACGTTGTACATATATATAACAAAGTCCATTAGTTACACTGCACCGTGGGTCAATTTTTTTTATTTGTCTCCGCCCCGAATAGCAGAATGACTGTAAAAACATCGAAAGACATTAAAGAAATAATAATAAAGACAAGACAATTCATTTTCTCAATTGGACTTTGAGGCTTTACGAAAAGCGCCGGGTCAGCTAGTTTCGTAATAAACAAAAAATCAACAGAAATGTTTATTTCTTTATTCAGGCAAAAAACGAGAACAATTCAAAAATAGCGGGTCCTTACGTCACCGCCGTAAGTAGCGCTTGTGCGTCAGAGAAAGGAACTCTTAAAAATTATTATTAGACTCAGTTTTGTTAATGCTGGAAACCATTTTCATCCGATGCTACCATTTGAAAAACTTATATTTTCATTGACTAGATCCACAGACCATCTAACTCTAACATCTTACTAAGTTAGATGTTCTGTGACTAAACCTAAACTTTTTTTTCTAGATTTATAGACTCAGCGACACATCAACGTTTTGTTGGCAAAATTATCGACTAAGCTCGTTGGAACAATTAAGATTGAGTGAAGAGACCGCGATTGTTGGGTCCAAAGTAACACGACTTAGAATCCACCGCTTTCTACATCACATTTCTAGCTGCAAAATGAGAGACATCTGAGAAGGAAATTCACTAACCTTTAACAGAATACCAGAACGCCCCATTAGTGACGCCCCCATTAAAGTTCTCTGGGGGGCACTTGTCTCCGGCCCGCATATCCTCATGGATGGACGCGTAGCTTGTGGCCAGGTGTCTGAACAGAGCGTCGTCTGGGGACGGACTGTCTTCACAACAGTCCTTACCAGAACTGATGGAACAAAGGTCTATAAGTCAATGTTAGGACTGACGAACGGGTAACCGAATCGATTCGATTAGATATCTCCTCGATATCTTTCGAAGCCATTCTTAATACAGAATTCATCGTTTCGAGATCGCTTCGACTCCCTACACAACCGAATGTTACGACTCGACAACTCATTGTGTTTACAGAGTAAATAATATTCGAATGGATCACTCATTGTGTTTACAGAATACATTTTGTAATGCAAGTGGCTAATTATAACCGAATCGGTCGATGCAAAGATTGTCGTAAGGTTGAGAATCGGGTGGCAGGACTGTATGATATACATTCCAGTACAAGGACCAATGGGCCGGGTGCTGGGGTTATGGACCACAATAGGGGCGGACCAAACTTAAATGATTAAGAAATAGCATAGAAATAAAAAAAAGGATGACCCTATATGGTGGTAGAGATGACCTTGCAAATGTTGATGAATGTTAATAAATCCATGTTGATTTCTTATATTTACGCGAATACTACACATTGAAATAAAACTAATTTTACGAATTTTATCGCGTTTATGTTATTACGTTCCTGATGTTTCGGCTGCTATACAGCAACAGGAACGTAATAACATAAAATAAACGCGATACCATTGGTTTTATACCAATGTTAATAAATCCAGAGACAAAACAACGGCTCTTTATAAATGTAGCACCGTTCATAGATGAAACTATTTTTTTTCTTGTGTATTGATAAATTATATTAGCGATATAGTTATTAGTTATCTATGTTTACTTTATTCATTCACGTGGGGATAAAATACAAATAAACAGTAGCTTATAAGGATCAAGGGAAGAGGTTATCGTTCATATTCTCTTATGTATAGGTATATTATGAATCATTAGTATTATCTCAGGGGAATTACTATGGCATGATAATTACCATTAGTTATAAACAAGGCATATTTGATTCTTTAATAACATAAGACTTTGACATTTTAAAAAGCATACCAACTTATATATATTCTATAACAATTGATAGCACTTAACATATGTAAATTTACTGTCTTCATAGCTGTGTTAATATGCCGCCTGCATGCGAGTAAGAATATATATATTTACAAAGACAGCCAAGTAGTCAGGCAGTTATTTTTATTGAGCAGGTTTACCAAACAGTGAGATATTTCAGATGTCGTAATACAGAAGTAGTGTTGTAGTGTAATAATAGAAATTACAAACGCAAAACTTCTTCACGCTCAGATTTCTGGCAACCATGAGGAGCAGTCAGAAGCCTAAGAAATTCCGTTAAATAGGGTCACAATGAACACACCAACTGTATGGTACAATGTACTGGCATTGTTCCCTGTATATAATAATTATATAGATATTAAACATCTCGGATCCTCGGCTAAGAAAGCAGGGTTACTACCAACTAATCAGACTATACTAATCAGACCATCAATGGGAATATAATCATAATTATTATTTTAATACGAACCTGGAGTCATCATAAGGATAGCTAGCGACAATAGCGCCACCGTGCAGGTTTCCAGACAGCACAAACTGCTTCTTGGTGACCCACTCCATCAGGGCCCTAGTCTCCGGCTGCCGGTGGGCGTACAGATACTCCTCCTCATTGGACTTGTTCTTGTCAAACTGGTCAGGGAAGTCGCGGTTCAGATCCACGCCTTTAGCGTTGTTGCGGCCTACGAAACCTTTCAGAGATTCGCAGTTTCCCTCCTGGAAGAGAAACATAAATAGTTGTGACCAAAGAAGAATGCTACATTTTTTCAAAATTGTCCATGGTTACTTCAACACAAACATCCCAAAATTAAAATCAATTCTTTTATTCACATAGTAAACCAAGAAAGGATGGTAGTTAATCTATTGAAAATGTTGTAATAGGTACATTCTCAGGAAAATCAATGCCATGCTACTAAGTAAAATTAACTCCTGGTCCTGAGGTCAGATCAACCACTTGACCGAAAAAGTCAGAGTAAGAGAAGCCTATTCATGTTATTCGAGAATAAACCTATATACCTACAGGGCTTAGTATGAGGTTTCACAGCAAAATATACAGATTGAGAGATCCATCTCATCCTCCTGTAAGAGATTTATTTTACAGCAGATTATATGGGATTATGAGTCTCCTTTATATAAATAAAGGTATTGTAAAATATAATATGATAAGGTGCATTATAGAATCATAAGTAGGTATCTTTTTGTACGGAAGTTGCAATATTTATAATGTGTTTTCTACTAAATTATCTGTTAGTAATGTGAATGAACCCTTTTATTGCAATACTGGCCAATCATTTTGCAATGCACTCTCATGTGATAATATTTAATGGTACTAGATAATGAATTATCATATAATTTTATTGTTAACTAGCCTGACCCATGGCTCTACCAATGTTTACTGCCACAATAAAAAAATGCAAATATTTTTTTTTTCCAAAGTACAACCTAACTCTGTATCTTTTAAGTAAGTTTTTGCTGATTGATGTGAATCCATAGATTTTCAGACAAAATTGCAATTAATATAATGTAGGTAAGGTATAAATGTTGCTACAGAACTCTGTGTCACACACGCACAAAGAACACCACTAATTATAATACCAAATATCTAATAGTGACAGCTCCATTCAACACATTCAGTACTTTTTCATTGATGGTTGCCCAAGCAGACAATCTCACAACAGTTTTAAAACACTTGTTTTGAATTCAGAGATATCCAAGCAGCCTATTGCACCAGTTTTTTTTTGTATCTTAAATGTGCAGAAGGCCAATTTACAGTTCTATGTTCGTACCTAATGACAGATTCCCATTCACTCATAGAAATAAGTAAAAATAAATTTAAATTGAATCTACTGTTTTCCAAGAAAAGTGTTTGATAAAAATAGGTATGATTCAGATGGTTTTTAAAGGTATTGTGACTTGTGGGAAAACCTTGAGTGGATAAGTAAAGGCAAAAGTAACACTGTTTCTCGGTCTGTTTTATACCTTTTCACAACTAAACGGCTGAAACAATATTTATTAAATTTGACAAAGCAGTAATGTGCAACATGAGGAAGAACATGATAATGCAACTCTTACCTCACTGCTCTCAAAGCCATCAGGGTTTAGGGAAGGCATCAAATGTATTTCTGTACTGTTCACCAGCTTCGTCACTCTGTCATTCTTGCCATAGTTGGCCAACAAATATTGGGCCATGTAAATCACCAGTTGTCTTCCAATTGACTCATCACCATGCATATTGGCCACATATTTGAACGCAGGCCGGTCGTAGTGTGGCCCGTTCACATCTTCGCTTATCCTCAGAACCAGAAGATCTCGCCCTTCAACCGATTTGCCTATAGAATACGATTTCGCAAGTTCCGGATAGGCAGTTTCAAACTCCATAAATAACTTCACCAAATCATCGTATTTCGTGTATTTTGGCGTCGTCAGGAATGGTTCGTCATCGTTCTCGATAGATCGTGTAACACAGTCACTAATAAATATAGAAAATAACACAAATAAACACGTGTGAAAGTACATCATGTTTGTTTTTTTAACATTCGTCGACCATGCGAGTGTTCACGTGCGCAGTTTATTATCAAACGTAAACACTATATTATCACTGAATTGGATACATCATCCGTGAGACGGGATGATGTTTACTCGATGGAAATAAAAATTATAATATAAATGGAATGGAAATAATGTATGTATGAATAAGTGCGTTTTGACAGCTGGCTGTTGGCTGACGCAGTCATCAGTATTGCCAACCTTCCAAACCGAAACGCAGTAATTTACTGAAAAGCAGAAAACAGTAAAATGGTTATCTTAGAACAATTATTTTTCGACGTTTCGTTTGGATTTTTCTTGCTTTTGTAGAAACTGTAATGTGAATCATCATTTGTAAAAAAATCCTACCTCTAACAGACGGAGCGAACGGTTCTATATTGTGACAATGAGCAGTGGTTCATGGTCCCAATTATGAACACGTTTTTATTTATTCTCTAACCCTGGAATTTCCTGTCATTTATATTACAATCTATGTGGTCAAGAAAACAAATCTTATAGTTCTGTGGGACGGATAGGTAACACGTAACAGATGGTGCCAAAAGTTAAAAAAAACAGTAGAAACAGAAAACAGATCACATAGATGGACTAAAACAGAATATATCGATGTTATTGACAAAAAATCAATATACTGTTAAAACAGTAGGGCTGGTAGTACTGCATGCAGCCAAGAATACGTAGTGAAAGTTGAGCAAAAATCTATGCCACTCACCTATTCTGTATTCTACTATCTGTTATTGGCAGAATTATTGACAAAAAACGAACTTTGTTAGGCTTCCGAACGGCTTTTAGCCCTAATATTGCGGCCGAAATATATGTACCGGGATATGTTGAGGGTCTTGATTATTTTAGAGCTATTTTTAGGGCGTAAATAATAACCCACTAGTCTGAGCAAAACGAAGGAAAATAGATAAAATACCTGATGTGGTGTGTTGTTTGTTGGCTTGAGGTTGCCCTGTGCACCTTCTGTTATCGAACTTCTCATTTTATAATGCTTTATGCACTCGTTTGCCCTAATACCACGTGAAAATTACTTGCATACTTATACGTTTGAACAGGTTCACGGTTTTATTATAGGGCTTTTAATTATTTATGATTTAGGGCTACTTCATATAATTTTTAGAAGTATTTTTTTAAGGAGTTGGTAACACTGCATTTTGTGTCAGTGTCAGTGTCAGTCAGTCGTTTTTTTTCTATATGCATTGATGTGAATCAGTCAGTTGCGTAGCGTATGTAACGGTATTGTGTTTTGTTCACATTATGATCGATAAACAATTTTACGCTATAAAATAAATAATAACAAAATAACTACTTTTCTTGGAGTTGCTATCTTATCGCGTGTTATCAAGGATAATTCGATATATTCAGTTAGTCATAACGGAGCCTTATTCCTTGTTGTGTTATGGTGCTCTACTTATATGAATAATATTCGCATTTTTGTTGGTTACGTGTGATTATTTGAGTGAAAATGCCTTCAACACAGAGAGAAACCAATGTTTCGATCCCGTTAACGCCATCGAGGTCTGATTTATACTGGCGGCGAATTTTTGAAAAGGTTTGTGCCACCAGTAAATAAACCTTTGAACTACAAAAACATTTACCTACCCGTACCTACTTATTTTGAGGACTTATTAAAAGTCCGCAAATTATATTATTATTTTAATAATAAAGCACAATATTTTTCAAGAAAAAAGGTACTTACCTAATGTCATAATTTTGTAGTAATAGTGTTATATAGCAGTAAATACCCACACAACTTTCAAATACCAGTTTTTATGTTAATCTGTATGTACGTACATACAAGAAAATAATGACGCTATACTAGTTTTTTTACCTTATGTAGGTTTTTAGTTTTTATACTTACATATTATTTTATAGCAAAAAAAAGAGATGCATAAAAATAGAAGAGAATAAAATCATTGGTAGTTTATAAGTAGGTATCTGCCAACGACCTACTAAAAATCTTCTGATCCATACCTAACAATTCCAGCACAATTTTTCTAGCATTCATTATCACCTAGTTAGTGCATATGTTGCAGCTGAATTGTAAAATCTGCCACAATACAAAATGGCTAGTGGCCTTAGTAATTGTTACAGCCACAGCTAATCTGAGAGTGGAGTATTTCTAACCACACAGGTGGAGTTAAACAAGTCCATTTCAAAATAATAATATTGAATGCGGTTATTTTCATTGTTCTATTTATTTATAATCATACATCCATCATTATTGGCACGGAATCAAATCACGCACTATTTATTTATACAACATGTTTTGTGTTAAAGACAACATGAGGTTATTTCTAAATCGTAGTCTATTTCTAGATGTCGGTGGATTAACCTTAATCATTACACCTTTATTCCATAGGTGTTCTTTTATACAACCATGTATTACAGATATAGTATCTATTCTATGGCATGGTCCTTTTTTCCTTCAGTTGTTGTAAATTGTTCCCAGAATGACTGGAAATGCTACTTTTTTGGTAGACTATTTTCTTTTTTTGGTAGACTATTTATTTTTGGTAGACTATTTTAATATAAGCATCGTTCACATAGATAATTTTATAGTAACTGGTAGCCACCATAACCACTTGTTTCAATCCAGGGCCCACACAATGCATCATAGTGGTCAGCTTTGACAGTATTGTCACATGGTAATAGTCGATGGTGACAATAATTAAGCCATTGCTATTTTATTATGATTGGATTGTGTTAGCAGACTTGGGGATGTGCATGCTTGAGCCACTTGAATACTTTTGCGGAATTTCGTTAGGGTTTCCACATGTGGCTAGATTTGCGAGGACAGAGCGAGGGATTTTTTATGTTTATATTATTTCCCCAATTGGAAGCAGTGCTGGTAGCAGTCAGATTATATATTTTTCGGATGACTAAGCTTTTCTGGGATACGACGAACCCTTTTATAAATGGATCCGAATACGCCCAAATCCTAATTTGATCACGCCCTAACAAACATCTTACTTGCCTGAGTTGATAATATGCAAACTAGGGCTATGCGATTCCGATTTTCATCAGTGATCCGAAACTGCTACCTACTTAGTGCAAGTTCTGGCCTACCTACCTACTTGCGCGTACTTGTGGTAAGTTTGATTAAGCGTGGCCACGCAGGACATCGGGATGTTATAGTGTTTTCGGGACGTCGAGTTAAATGGTGCAAATAAGGTGACAGTAACGATATCAGGACAGGTGACAACCCTAGTCATATCCAGCACGGATGACTACCGCCAAGTTACTTGGTTCGGTAAATATTTACTACACTAACGATTTAGCTCCTTAACGACCATTTGGGTCAAACAAAACAGCGTGTTTTCACCGCGATATGTAGTTACCAACCTACGTACCCATTGAAGATAAACCAAGATTCTACTGCTTTAAAGATGTCCCAACTAAGAGATTTAAATATAATGAAGTAATTTTAGCTCAGATAATTCAAATGTTTTTATTTTTTAAGAATGTGAAATTGGATGTCTGAGTTGTCTGGGTGCCTACTGGCTTACTGATTAACTTACGAAGAATATCTACTACAAAACAAACGTTAAATATATCATGCAATTCCTTGGGTTCTTGGGAACCTTTTTGGGTTAGCTTCTGTACTGTTGACCCCAGCCCGCTACTATCGGAGATAGTTAACATGGCTTTGTACCAGACACAATTGAGCATAAATGTGATGCTTATAAGGAACCCTAAATATGACTAGTATTGAGCAATCGACATGCCTGGTCAAGAAGAATTTATCAGTAGAAAAGTTCTTTGTATAGTTCTTTATAAATATGGGGGAAAAATTTGCCATACACCAGTTTTACAAAGCCTCTGGCATTTTTATGAGACGTACATTTGTGAATCCATCGAATGCCTCATCTGTTGTAAAATTTATCCATAGTCCAAAAATACTAAACAAGATCTAGACCTATTATCTAAGAAAAAATCGCAAATTCACTTCGCATCCAGGCAAGTGGTTTAATTCAATTGATACTTTATAATTGCTAGTCGAGGCTCCGCACCCGGCAGCCACTCTGGTTAGGTGGTCTATGATTCATTCCTAAAATAATAGTAGGTACCTACTCATCATTGACTAGATAATATTCCTATCATTCTCTTCCCATGACAGCTCGGTCACGTGATTGATCCAAGACTACGTCTCATCGGCCAATGAGTGATGTTAATTCTATTGAAGATGACAATTAATAGTCTTGGGCCGTCGTTAGAAAGGAATACCAGGCAGGCATTGTAGCATATTATTATACCATTGCTAGATCCAGACCAATCGCGCAGCCTCGCCGGGCGGGCTCTTGGGTGACCGCTCGGGTCAAATGCCATCTGCCTCGCTGTCAGTCTGTGGTCGGCTTTTCAGTTTCGCCTTGCACCACACACACAGAGGCACCTACACGTACCCTTATCGAGGTGTTTGTCAAACAAATAGGGGAAGAAGGACCCACCACTGACCCTCGGCTTGTCAACTTTTCCATTTTTAAACCAAACAAGTTGATCGATAATTAAAGAAGCCAATAAAACCGAACTCCTCTACGACGTCTTTCGAGAAACTGTCTGTCATGAGTGTCGGGTCCCTAACGAACGAGGTGTTTGTCAGTTAGTTGCATCCTCAACACTATCTCCTCATCCGACACGTCGTCCTATATCATTAAGGATATTTTTAGAGCCAGCAGCATTTCTTGGTCCGTTATAAATGGAAGATTATTCTGCAGATATGGACTGCAAGCGGTCCTCTCAAATATGCGAGAATATGTTTATATATTACATGCCCATATAGTATTAACAAAATTAGTGGTTCATGTATTTAAATAAAGACCTTAATATGAAAGGGTACATAAAGTAGGTACAGGATAATGTAAAGTCCTTACTATTTCTTTTAAATACTATTAGTCATAGTAGAAAAAAACCTATAGAGGCGTCTAGACATGTTAGTTAGTCATTCCCTATTTGTGTGTGTCGCCAATTGTTTTAATTATGATTCCTGTCTGACATCGAAGAGACATTCCCCTTTTAGTGGTCACGCATTTAATTTTTATTATTTAAATCTTGTTTGCCTATTGCTTCGGTCGCGTAACCATTTTTAAATTAATAAATATCGCCAGACGAACACACCAACGGTGTCACTAAGCAACGCTTGTATTATGGGTACCGTACAATGGATTGAGGGCGAACTCAGTATATAATACTTATATGTATAGATGTTAAACATCCATGACTCGTGCGCAAACATTCGTGTTAATCACACAAAGTTTGTCCCCCGGAACCCGCAGCACAGAAAGCAGGGTCACTACATACTGAGCTAATCAGGTCGTCTTTTTTTATTTTGTTCTGCAGTTCAATCTCCAATGGTCATAGCGTGATGAAATGTACCCTAACTCTTTAGTCAAACTATAGGCTATCCAATTGTGAAACCCCCGCTGGAATCCGTCCAGTGGATTTGCCGTGATGATCTTCTAAAAAACACTGAATTGGCTTCAGAGACGTTCAAAAGTCCACTAGAGCAAATTGTTGTTTATATTTCCAGTATGATCGAGACAACGACGGCAGGATATCGTACGTCGAGCTCAAAGCCATTATAGAGTCCAGGGAATACGACCATGACCTGCCCGACAATGTAGTCGACAAGATTATGAAGCACGCGGACAGCGACAACTCGGGGTATCTCGATTTTCCCGAGTTTGTCACCATGATGCACAGCCCTGAGCTGAAGGCGGTGTTCGGCCACTTTGTAGCGAGATACGTGCACTCTATAATACCGCAGCGAGGGCCCGTTGATACCACAGGTAAGATTTTCCACTTTTTTTTTTACTTGGCTTCACCATAGGTATTTTGCCAGTGTGAAGTAATATAAATTATTTCAGTTTTCGAGCATATGCACAAGTTCAAAGGCTAGGCCCAAGTAAAATACCCCCCATCTCTCAATCAGTAAAGTGATGGATACTTTACCGAAAGATTTTTTTTGTTTTTTTTTTTGTGAGAAACTGAAAAGCCAAGTTTCGTCACTCTGTTTCAATTACCTACACTCGTGCACTTTACCGAACCCATAATGGTTAATATTCCACTTATATCACTCACTGTAACTCGCAGGAACACTAGTTTTAGAAATTAAATCATAACTGACGCCATGACTTTTCAGTTTCCCGCCAAAAAAAACTTAAACTTTTGTTATGAATGCGCAAAGGATGTTACTCATGAAAACAAATTTGAAATTCGAGTGTTCGAATTTTTAAAAAGAATCTATGACCGTCTCTCTAGTTGTGGCCAGGAAAATATCGATGTTCACAGATGATAATAGTACATACGTTTGAATAGCTGTACATACATAATCTTTATAGTATCTAGTTTTTTTATTATTGTTTAGTAGGCTAATTGGCATGTGATCGAATGTTTGCATGAGATACAAGTCTGGCACAAAATGTATCGATTAGTTTGCATTCTGCATGTGTTTTATAATTATGTTTATATTTATAGGAAATCGTATAACAATGAATTAGCTTCAAGGTTATAACACAACGCTTAGATTATCTAACTAAAACTACAAATTTATTGGAATATACTAAATTTTAATTTAATAAAATAATAATAAACGCTGTATTGTATATAAACTGTACATTAGTTGTACTGTAACATTAATTACCTAAAGAAATATTTGTAATTTTAACATATACCCCCAAATTTATAGACAGTTATAATCTATACTATCTATACTTCTATACTAATATTATAAATGTGAAAGTTTGGATGGATGGATGGATGGATGGATAGATGGATGGATGTTTGTTACTCTTTCACGCCCGAACGGCTGAACGGATCTGGATGAAATTTGGCACAGAGATAGATTATAGTCTGGAATAGCACATAGGCTACTTTTTATCCCGGTAAAATGTATGGTTCCCGTGGGATAGATGTTTTAATTTTTCATACTTTTTATCGCGGGTAACACCGCCGGGCGCATCTAGTGCATTATATGTCTTTGAAGCTGTATAGTTAGTGTATATATGCTACTATTTAACTATACGTAGCATAACGACTAATTTTGTTCGCTAGGACCATGGACGGGCTTCCGAGCTGTATCGACAATCGAGAGCGGTACTTTAACTTTGTATATTTTTGTAAATGTTTCATGCTTCCTCATTGGCCCATTTTCAGGCTTTTTCATTCGTGGCGTTCGAACTTTGAATCATATACAAGGTAAGCCTTGAACCTGCGCTGTTTAAGCGCATTCTTAGACATCCGATAAGTACGTAAGAACATAATTTGGTTTCTTAAAAGCTACTTATGGAAACTCTGTCTTCATATAATGATTGCAAATGCGCTAAAGGAAGGCAAGTTCAAGGCTAAGTATATTTGAATATGCCCTCTGAATATGCTTCTTGATTTGTTAAAATAAAGTTGGTTGTTGTGTACCAGTGGAAGCATGTAGTGCAGTCAGAAACATTCATTTAGGTTTGCATCAAAATTAATTCGTTTCTCATTGGTCATTCCTGCTCTGTTACTATCATGAAATTCATTTGTTTTGTGCACCGTCGGGGCCACATTAGTACCTCAACCACAATCATTTTTACTTACCGCTTTGGTGCGTACGCGTCGTCCATCCCTCTCACACCACAGATTTCATAAACAATTATAACAGTGACAGCAGCATCAGTAAGTGTTAATCCACATACAATACCAACATTTTATGTTAATAGCGTGTTAGTTGATGACTTGAGCTATCACAATTGATAACATTCATTTATGGTCGGCATTCACTTGTTATCTTAATTATTTGTTAGGGTAATACGGTCGTCCACATTTGAACCAAACAAATACACATTATTGCTTTATCGATAGTTAATGGTACTTATAAGGCCCGTGCTCAACAGTGGGACATTAAAAAGGGCTGGTAATAATTTTGAAGAAAACACGAAATTCCATTCCACAAATTATGTTTATTTAGGTTTATAAAAAAAACAGCAGCAAGTAGACAAAAAACATTTCCGATAATGATTGCCACAGTTGGTAGTGATCCTATTTTATTCTGTGCCGAGGGTACTGAGTTCGAATTCCAGTACGAATATTCGGCTAAACTTTGATGAGCACGAATGTTTGTACCCGAGGCATTGATGTTTAATATCTATATAACTTAATGTATTGGGATCATCCCCCGCCTATTGTACGGTACCCAAAATACAAGTGTCGCTTAGTTTGGGTCCGTACAGTTGGTGTTCGTCTGTCTGGTGTTATTATTTTAATACCATATACGGTCTGATGGGGCGACGCCGCGACGCGACGGTGCGCAAGGACAACAGTGGCTCGTTTTTAAAACAACAACGTCACGGTTCATTATTGTTTATTGGCGTGCGCAACCCCGTGTGTTTTCTTATCTTACAATACGTGACGATCGCCCCGTGATGTCATCTTGACATATACCTTGACATGCTGGGATCTAACTTTTTTTTAACAGGAAAATGATTCTACGACCTTTTTCCTTATTATTTTTACCACTTTGGGTAGACAAATTGGATGATATTTTGTATGATGATATTACGATACAATCTAGCTTGTGGTTGTCGGTAAAGTTAATGAAATCTAACAACTTAAAATTTACGTCATTTTTGGTATTGTTATTTTTTTTCCGTCTGCGATCGACTACGAAATTGCTGTAAGCCAGTATCAGTTAATATTTCTTGTTGGTTGTTAAGATTATTTCAGTAATTATGATAGAATTTATGACGTTGATATTAAATCTCCTAGCTCTACCGGATCCATCGGAACTTGAAAGTTAAGTTAAGTTAAGTTAAGTTTTTTTTTTCATGCAATATATTTCCCAAGCTACTGCACGCCGTTTATCGACACGGTGGTTAATATAACACCAACATTATACAATATAATTCACATATACACATTTATTTTAGAAAATTAAACAAAATTGCCAACCCCACTCTTCAATTACCCGCTAAAAGTCATTTCTGGCTTTAATAGTGCCAATCACGGACTATCAAGCGACTTTTTAATAGGATTACAAAAAAATAACACAATACCATAGACAAAGCGTAATCGTGAGCATTTTCAATGATCACTGGAAATGCATTCTATTACGGAATCGGTTACGAAACATCGCTCTTGATTAAACCGTTAACCAGATAACGACCGAATCCATCAATATTTATAATATTTACGCCACATTCCGTATCGCTATATCGTTGCTGATAGTGTTTTTATACGTAACATTATAATACCGATATCTTTACTTATATGTGCGAGTAATAATAATAATTTGGTCGACTTATATATAACCTTAAATATAATAAGCTTATACCTATATATACGGTTTAATAATAAAAGTGTAAAATATTTTAACAGGACCAGCAGAAGGTTATAGAGATACCATTCCCAAAGAAATAAATTGAATTACTAGAATTTTAAAAAATACATCCTGTAGCGCATGGCTAAACGCTACAGATTTGCCTTATTTAAAAGAAAATAAAACATTTATTGAAATAAAACTACTCTTACGGATTTATCGCGTCTATTCTACGTTCCCGACGTTTCGGGAACCAAGCGAAAGCAAGCGCACCATTGAAAGACCTCAGACAATGTGAGCACTTTCTGCGTAGGTCGGACCACAAGCAACAACTAAATATGAGGTTACCCCGGTTCAAACTATGACACTAGGACATCAACCACCTCAGTCCTCACGTGACCATGGTTGCTGTAAAGCAGCCGAAACGTCGGGAACGCAAAAAACGTAGAATAAACGCGATAAAATCCGTAAGAGTAGTTTTACTTCAATGTGTAGTATTCGCGTAAATATAAGAAATAAAACATAATTTACACAATAATTTTATACATCAACGTTATCCATATAACTTACTGATTCATCTGTCCAAATATTTTACACAATTTTTGGTTAAATCATAAACACTAAAATCGCGTTGACAAATCCATAGAGGTAGAATTACAAGATTATCTTATCCTGCTATGCGATACTTATCTTTGACCTTGCGTTACTCACCACCCGACGAGTAACGGTTCGATCTGAAAATTCTTTAAATATGCCGTTATATACACGATGATATTAAACACACAACACTGGCTATGAGTTATCGAACAAGCATGCGTAATGTACACACGACCAAGGGCATATCTGGAGGGCCTGCCTTAATCAGAATTGGGGAGTTGAGGAACGAATGTCCAAATAGATTACTAGTTTAAAAATGTCTTCGTCTATATTCTGATTAATCTAGAGTACTATGACAGCTGGCCAAGTTGGTAGAACGCTTGCCACGGTGACGAAGATGGCAGGTTCACCGGCTCGCACCTCTGGGTTTTCTAGATTTCATGTGCGAATCTCATTTTCAACCGCGATTATCACTTGCTAAACGGCGAAGGAAAACATAGTGAGGAAACCCGCATGTCTAAGAGAACCCCTCGAAAGATGTGTGATGTCCGCCAACCCGCACTGAGCCAGCATGGTGGACTATGCCCTAATCCCCCTCGCATTGAGGGGTGGCCCGTGCCCAGCAGTGAGACATTAAAAAGGGCTGGTATTATTGCTATGATAGCTTTAATTGTGTTTTTAACTCAATTCGGTAATAATGGACGGATTGTTGTTAAAAGATTGCCAACATTTTTAGACGTCAATGCGCGGGTTAGATGCAACTATTTAAATTTGATTTGTTTCTGCAAATGTTTTATAATTTAATAATATTTTATGTTCGGTACTTACTTTATCATTAAATAAAAGAGGATAAAGTACAATTAATGACTATAACATAATTGTAGGTATTTAATGGTTATTTAATAACTTTAAGACTTAACCGTAGGTATTTGTAACATTACAATAAAAATTGTTGTGGTGTTGCAATTTCAAATAAGGTTATCCATTAAAGAAGCCAGCAACACCGAACTACTCTAAGATGTTAGTCGAGAAGAGAAGATAAATTATCCATAGAAACGGCATTCCGAACGGGTGGTAAAGTAGTAGCATAGTATTTTGTAACTTTTGACGATTCATAAGTACTGTACTTCATGGTCTACGTGAATAAAAATATTATGATTCTGAGACACTATCTATTACGAGTGACGTGACCTTAAATAAAATGTAATTCTCTGCGAAATGAAGCGAATCTAAATGAGTATTCGACACGTGTTTCGCCTCTAGACGAGGCATAGGGCATCTCGGGCATCTCGGGACGAATGAGCAATTTAAGAAGGTAACAATGGATTTCCGCCAAGTATCGCCAAGTTCTATCAATTATAACAAAAGTTCCATCGTTCATAACAAAATTCTATCGTTCGTTCGTAGGGAACACGGTACATCGACGAGCGCCAATACTTTCGCATGTGTTTATTCTTGATGAAAGCCTGCCGTCGACTCGTAATATTAACACAGCAGACAACACGAGATTCACACAAACGGAATCTCGAAAACGTGGGTAATGAGTTTGTATTCTTGTAGTGTGTTGCCAGAATAAGCCATTTAAATGTCGTCAATATTTCGGGATCCTTCGTCTGACACAGCACGTCGTGTAATATGGGATATACTATTTTGTCAGCCATTAGGACTGAAGCTGTCTAGAAAGAACCTACTTTTTTCTGCATACTATACTGTACTGGCAACACTACGTAGTACGCACACATCTCGTATTTTAGTTCGCATTCGAATCGCTTATTTTCACTTTACGTTTTGTTAGAATCTTGAGTGTTATTTGATGTATTTTAGAATCAAGAAGGTAATATAATAAATATGTATGAGACATCCAGAAATAAAAATATTGTTGGCCAAATCCAGGTTTAATCACGTAAGTACCTAATTCAAATAAAGAACAGCGCGCGAACAATATCTATCAGATTTTGCAATTTTACTTGTACTAAATGTACGTTTTTTTACAAAAAAATCGCTTCAGACGGTGCGGTTCAAATTGAATTAATACATTCCAATTACCTACCTAGTGTAGAAATAAAATAATGATTTAATTGTTATATTATGTTATGAGATGATGTAAAATAAAATAATGTAATTCTATTATTTGTATCAAAATATATTCTAATGAAGTATTTATCTCCAAGAAACGAAAAAAAACCCCAAGCATTTACAATGCATTTAGGTATTCACATTGTTCGTTTATGTGTTTTTATATAAATTAGGTCCATAAGTAAGTATTCGATTTATGAAAAGTTTTGAATCGACAACCACCTCAGTCCTCCAGTGACCATGGTTGCTGTAAAGCAGCCGAAACGTCGGGAACGTAACAAAAGCGATAAAAGCGATAAAATCCGTAAGATTAGTTGTATTTCAATGTGTAGTATTCGCGTAAATATAAAATTATAAAACATTGAAATAAAACTAATCTTAAGGATTTTATCGCGGTTTATTTTTTATTTTACGTTCCCGACGTTTCGGCTGCTTTGCAGCAACCATGGTCACGGGAGGACTGAGGTGTTTGACGTCCTGGTGTCATAGTTTGACGGGGGTACCCTCATATTTAGTTGTTACTTGCGGTCCGATCTACGCAGAAAGAGCTCACTGTGTCTTGAGGTCTTGCAATGGTACGCTTGGTTCTGGATTTTATGATGTTTACTACAGGGTCCCAAGCTGTTTTATTTCAATGTGTAGTATTCGCGTAAATATAAGAAATCAATAAATTATAAAACATTTGTAAATATGGGGGTGGGTATAATAAGTATTCTATATTATCATTAAACCCTTTTAATACCACTATATATAATGTAAGGGTTCTTATTTCAAGTAGCATAGATAAAGGATTAGTCTAAATAAACATTTGAAATATTCCATCGCCTAGTGAATATATTTTTCTGTTTAAACCGTTACTAGTTATGAGGAAAATATTTATATATTCTAGGTAAGTAAACACATAATAGCCGAACTTGAGTTGAATCAAGTTTTTAAAGTTGTCGTGTTTGTCGTGACAGAAATATTTTATTGACCAACAATGAATTGTAATGATTCATCGATGACATATATTTCGGCGTTTTGTTTGAATTATATTATACTATGTATTTAACTTGATAGTTTTAAACATGTGTAATTAAATGAAATATATACGAATGTTTAGGATACAGTAACTAGGTATTAAAAGTTTAACATAATTATTGTTATTAACAATGCACTATTATGTTCGTTATCAAAAAGATTAACTAACCCATGAGTGCGATAAATCCAGTGGTGCGTTCAGATATTACGTGCAATTCATTCAAGCATAGCGTGGTCCAGAGCCACAGCCGTTTACAAGGTTTTTCCATAGTATATTATGCACGCCGAAGCCTGTCGCACGTACTATAATATTAGTATCGCGATACAATCTTCATTTACAACCTATCAAAAGATCGCGAAAGGGAACCTGAGGAGTACAAGGTTAAATGGACGGGAACTCACATGTAATTTCCGTGATCTTGTTCAAATAATCACAATTGTTTTTTTTTATTCTAAATACATGAACCATTTAGGCTTTCGGTTTAGTGATGTTTGGTGTCAATGCGTCGGTAAATGTGGTACAAAATGCGTCGACGCAATTACAAATGTTGGTACAGTACAATTTTGAGTGATACGTACAGTTTCAATTTGTGTAAACAGTCATGGAATGGAACGCTGTGGTGTTTGAAACGGGCTATAAAATAATTTGGTATGTCCTATTCGATTTTATAAATAATTTACTGATTGCCGATACATAAGAAAAATACAACTAATATTAGAACTTTATTCGGGTAACTTTTTTTTATACTTACTAGGCTAAGGATTTTCGCATCTGTGAAATAGCTGCCAAAAGGAATAATCTCACCGTCAAAATTAGCGTATCGAGTATAAGCAATGAATTAACAGTACCATAATAATTTCATTTCGTCGATTTTTTCCATTAACGCTCATATATGTAACGACATAAGGATACAATTGTAGTGACGCCCTTGGACTTAATCGGGTTGAGATCAAATGTCCAGTTTGATCATTAGAATGTACCACCAGTGCATGTCTAATATTAAAGTAACTGGATCATGAATATGTTTGTTTTAATTCGTCATATGATATTCTACTATAGGGTTTAAAACCATATCTTTTCTCATGCCTACCGTGTGAGAATTGCAACAAATATTTTTGTCACAATTTTCCTGTAACTTTCACAAAAATATTTGTAAAGCTACATACATATAGGCAATGTTTTTATATAGCATGTAGTATTTTTAGCTTTTGTACATACATCATATATTATGTCTCTGGGTATTTGGAAAGCTTTCTCATATACATATTATGCTTTGTCGCTAGAAGTAAACAATAAACAGTAATTTTCACTAGTTTATGGTCGAATGTTACTAACCAAATATTTTTTCTCTTTTTTCCTATATCCTATTGTTGTGTTTGTGTTGTCAATCCTTTACAAATATCCCGTTAAAATACTGTCGATCTGTTCTTTTAATTTACGGAATTTTATTTGTTAATCCGGCATGGTGAATTGAATGCCATTTGCCCTTTCAACGTAACATTGCCTTAATTGGGTAATACGTTCCGCAATTGCTGTCGCAATATCAAATGGCTGTCGTGCGGCCGTCGCGTGCTCTACTTCTTACCTTGTTGTCGTTTGATTTTATTTAACTCTTAAAACACTAATTATTTCCAAAATTTTTTGAGTATTCAATTTCAATGTAACCTCTTCTGTGTGTAATTTACGTGTCAATTTTCAAATACGATTCGTCCAATTCCATGTCCCATTAAACCCAATCTCCCCATACCCACTGTGTATCGTTGAACCACCCAGACCATAGCAAACCATACTTCACGTATTCAGACGGCACCTACGAGGAAGAGTACAGCTGCTGGCCCCCCGCCGTCTCCATGATCATAATATCTCTGGTCGAGATCATTGTTTTCTGTTACGACGCCGCCGAGGGGCACACTGAAGCAAACGGGACGATAGCTAAGCTGTTCAGATACGATCCCAACAAGAGGCACGAGGCGTGGCGGTTCATTACTTACATGCTGGTTCATGTTGGGTACGTATTTTTAGATCCGGGATAGTGATGCCCAAAGTCTTGGTCTTGCTTTTACGAAAGACTAAAACCAAGACGTAAAAGTCTCGCAGAGTTTAGTAGCTGAAATTGCAATACTGTGTCTTGGTCTTCCAAAAGGCAAGTTCAAGGCTTTGGGCAACATAAATCTGGAATGTCCCAATTTCGAAATGGTTCAATATTAGTAATGTACAATGTTGGAATTATACCTTTTCCGCTGACTAATTTCAGTAATGTAATGTTTTCGAATGTCCAGTTTCCGTAATATCCAGTTTCAATAGTGTACAGATTTTGAATGTCCAGTTTCAATAGTGTACAGTTTTTGCATGTCCAGTTTGCGTAATGCCCAAGTTTGGAAAGTCTCATTTTGGCTTCAAAGTCCCGTCAGACGACGACGTATACGTTCTAATTTCCCAGTCTTAGGGATTTAGTTATATTTCGTCCAAAAATCATACTCCTAATAAATTACTCATTTGATTGTCATATTTCAGCATAGTCCATTTACTAGTTAACCTGCTGGTGCAGCTGTTCCTCGGAGTGCCTCTAGAGATGGTGCACCGATGGTGGCGGGTCACGCTCGTGTACCTCGCAGGGGTCGCAGCCGGCTCCCTGGCGACCAGCCTCGCGGACCCGAAGGTCATACTCGCGGGGGCCTCGGGAGGCGTTTATGCGTTAATCACTGCCCATGTTGCCACTATAATCATGGTTAGTGTTTTATGGGAATTGTAATGTCAATGAATTAAGTAGGTACCTACAGCATATCATGAACAATAAAGAAGACTTAAAAAGATTCCTCTACGCTGCGTACGAACGATATCTTTGTTTGATTCACCGTGCCATATATAGTTTTTTCCATTTATTATAATTGGAAATGTATATTTTCTGAACTTTTTCACAGATTTCATAGACTGAGTTTTTTTTAATAATGATAGGTAAACTTTAATGTTTTTTTTCAGAATTGGGCGGAAATGGAGTTCGCGATCATCCAGCTCCTTGTGTTCTTGCTCCTGGCCGCCGTTGACATAGGCACGGCGGTGTACGACAAGTACTGGCGGCATGTCGAGCAGAACATCGGGTACGTCGCCCACTTGGGCGGCGCTGTAGCCGGTAAGCATCCCACTAATATTATAAATGTGAAAATTTGGATGGATGGATGTTTTTATACTACAGTATACTATACTATTCTATATTTATTCTGACACGATATAGAACCGTCAGAATAGCGTATAGTCTACATGTACCTAACGGCATTTGTCAATAATTTTCAGGTCTATTAGTCGGTATTGGTGTACTCCGTAATCTGGAGAAGAGGAAATGGGAGAAGCGTCTCTGGTGGGCGGCGATGGTGATGTACTTCTCGCTGATGATCGCCGGCATCCTCGCCAACGTGTTCTGGACCGCGCGGTTCAAGTGATCGTGAGCTTTAAGTCTTTATAATTATTAAGACTATTTTTGTGTTGTTAATGAGGTGTGAACATTGACGTAACGATTGTATGGACTTATGTGGTAATCGCGTCATTAATGTGTGGCCATAAAATGTAATAAAAGTTATGTCATGGGCGATATTGGAGCAAGTAATAATTATATTTTTTTTTAGAATTGTCAATGTTTACATGTGGTTTAACACATGTCTACACTCAGGCGAACGCACACAACAATGGCTTTATCGTACCTGATACGGATATCACATAAATGTATATTTATTATATACTTTCACGCCCAAGAATTACGCTCAAATTTATAGAAAGTTATAATGGATTATAAAGCCATTATAACGCAATTTTTACTCTAAAAAGTTCGTTATAATGCCATTATAATTGTCTATAAACTTGGGGGTTAGAATATAATATGTATATACCTATTGTATTGGTGGGTTGTAATATAATAGGCATGTAAGCAATTAATATACAGTGTTTTTTTTACTGGGACAGTATGGGGAAGTCCGAATCCATATTCGGCTTGATTCGTTCTGAGTCTACAATTGACTCGTAATGGAATGGCATTAGCATTGTAATTGCCACCGAAATTGGCTTAGATAATGCCTGATCGTCTCTGTGCGATGGTATGGGATTTCTTAAACTCGAATCAAACTTGACATTTTGGACATTAAGAATTGTATGTCGCTAAAAATTGAATCCTATCAAAGTATTAATATTAGGGGTTTTTATCAAAATTTGCAAGTAATATAGTTATTTACATGGTATTAAAATATGCTTCGCTAGGGTTTCTCTACTAACGATGGCCGAAGACTACGTCACGATCAGTGTTGCCATTTATGGACATCTATATATATAATAAAAATGTAACTGATCGCTGTTTGTACATGTAAGATATATGAAAAAAAAACTATTATTGGTGGCCTTTATCAATGCTATAGAATAGAACCGAAAATAATGATAATTAGATTTTTGTTGTCTGTGCTTTTGTGCGCGCTAATCTCAGAAGCAGCTTAATCGATTTGAGTGCGGTTTGCACCATTGTATTGTCGTAAGCTTCACTTAAAAAAATGTGTTTGTTTTATTTCAATCAGTTCATAAATAAAAAAGTTATATAAGGTTAAAGACGCGGTTGATGTCACGGGCAACAGCTAGTCTTCAACAGAATGAACACCGCTCTTTGGTCGACGATGGCCGATGACGTGATCTTGGGCCAATCATGTGACCTAGCTGTCACGGAAAAGAATACCTGGGGTAGCATATTTTTCTACCATGTATACAACTAAAATAAAAAGCCTTCCGAAGTGCCTTCATAACTGATTCCGACCTTATTCTTGAGCTGATTCCATCGAGGAAAATCTTAGCACAATAGTTTACAACATATTTAAAATAGTTCGTAACTACGTTATATGCACAAATGTATAAGATCGCTCAATATTTACTCGTAGATGGGACTGAAGTATTTACAAACATAATTTGGTTGGTTCCGATCGGTTAACATGACTTGTAGCTTAAATAAAAGTTAACACGCAAGGCATCTAGCTTTCTTTTCTTTGTAGCCAGGTGCGGATGCGGGGGGGGGGGGGGGGGGGGGCAACGGGTGCTATTGCTCCCCCTGACTCACGACCGAAGTGCTTTATTTTATTTATTTTTGCTGAGAGATAGTTATCACATAAATCTTACCCCCCCCCCCCCTCATCTCTACGAAAGCCTGTTTTCCCACCGGTTTGTAGCTGTGTCTCTCTGTGAATTAACGATGTCTCTTAGGGGGCTATATACGAGCTTCCTAAAGTCCTATTCAGACTGGGGCAGTATAATTTGATTTGTGGTGCGCGCGCGCACTCGAAGCGCAATCACGCGCCTCAGTCTACAACTAGATTTACTATTTAAAATGTTTTTGTATGTGAATACTTTTATAAGCTTACAGTATTTGTGTCACGCGCAGTATTTTGTCCAGCCTCATTGTTGCCATGATTATAGTATATGCACGGTGTTGTTAATGTAAGGTTGTTTTTTATTTCACTCTAAATATTATTTATTGCTAACAGAAATGGATGGAGGATATGTTAAATACACTCGCGAGCAATTAATCCGGGTCGCCAATATAAATCTTGATATCACTGTGAGGATTCTCGTACATTCATCAGGTGTAAGCGACATGATAACCACATAAATAACGAATACAGAATACCAGCAGGGCTAGCATGTGGGTCTGGATAAAACCTATGTCACGGATTATGTCGCATCGAGTCGCTCGCTCCCTTCCTTAATTGATACGAGGGAAAGAGACAAATCGATTTATCACACATTTTGTCATGTTACCGCAGGCTATGCTAGGCATGCATGAACACTTCACTTAATTTGTTTTGTGACGGAATAGAAACACAAGCAAAGTTTATAATATACTTTTTAATTGAATAAGCTGGCATTCTTATTTCATAGTTTTCGAAATATTAAGGTTTTATTGGTTACCCATATTCATTGCTCTCGAGTGTAGATGATAATAATAAGGAACATTAAAATATTAGATACATGCAATATGCAGTATTCTCTCTTGAGTCGGTTAGCTACGCACTTCTCCTAATAACGTGCCTTATTTTGAGTATTATATTATAAAAGTTAACAAAATAAGTGTAAAATATTTTAACAGACGAATCACCAAATTATATGGATAACGTTGTTGTAGAAAGTAATTGTGTAAATGATGTTTGTTTTTTTTAAACAAGTTGAACCGGTAGCGTTTGTCCGTGCGCGCTTAGTACAGGATGTAATTTTTTAAATGTCTAATAATTAGTATTTCTTGGGAATGATATCTTTATAACCCACTGTTGGTCCTGTTAAAATATTTTACACTATTATTGGTATACCTTATATATATATATATATATGTATATATATTATGTGTGTAAAGTTTTGATGCATTTATTCTTAGAATGTGCGTGTGTTTTGTACGAACTTTATGTAAATAATTGTGTGTTCGTATGCATGTGATTTGATATACCCCAAAACAAACCTTCGTGAGTATATCTTTCTTGAATAATCTGTATTAAAAAGTATTGTTTACAATTTCTATTTCTCTATGTCATGATGGAGTGACAGACTGAGAGTTGCCTTAGAGTAATGTATGAATAATATGGAATTTTTTGGCGGGAATTTGAACAGTGAATGTGTCAAATTTGTTTTATTTTCTGAAAATTGTGTTTCTTTGATATTGTATAATGTGTAGTATTAGTGGGATATTAACCATTGTGTGTTCATAAAAGTGCACGAGTGAAAGAAAGTAAAATAAAACAGTAAAGCTTGACTTTTTAAGTTCTCCCAAGATGTCTGATACATTTTCAGTAAAGTATCCACAGCTTTACTGATATGGGTGGGATAGGGGTATGGGAGTAATATCATTTTCATCATTATTATCATCATCAGGGATAGTTATACTTATATTTAAATAACGAAGATACATTTTACTTGACACTGGCAAACATTGCAGTATTTTGTAGTCAACATAAAAAAAGAAGGAGAAGATTAATATCCACAATATTTTGAACCTAAATAAAATCGATGATAGAGCAAAAAACTAAACGAAATTATCGTTTAGTTAATGCTCGCCGACGGTAACTATTAGCTTTACGAGTAAAATCGCTGTGTTCAAATTTGTTAATAGTCTTAGGGCAATTATATAATTATATTTTTTAACTGTAGTTGTAAGTATTTTTTTTAGTTAACTGCCCTGGGTACTAGCTCTTTGTAGCCTAAGTAGAGAGTATGTACTTTCAATGTTGCCAGTTATTAAATCGCGTACCTTTAGGCATTTGACTGGTCTTATAAATTATAATTATAATGTTCGGCTACATATACCCACGTGTAATTTATATATATATATATATATACATATTTAACGAAGTTGTGTCAGTTGCACCATTTATAACTCTAGAACGGGTGGGCCGATTTTTATGGTCTTTGAATTTTTGAGTTTGTCTTCGTGCCGAATAGCAGAATAACTTTAAAACATGGACAAAATCACTAACATAATTTGATTCTGAAGAGGTAAAAAGTTCCGGGAGAGCAAGTATATTATAAAATTGTTTTATTTTGAAATTAAGATGTTAATAAATTTATGAATGCAGCCATTTAACCATAATTACCGTACAATGAAATATGTACTACTTTTGAGATTAGATACTAGATATTACTTTATTAGATATTACTTTAATAATTTAATAAACTAGCTCCTTAATAAGTTTAGTCAGTGGGGTACCTATTTCTATCTAAGTAAATATATATTATTAGTAAGGTAGGATTAATATTTATTTAAGTATCCGCTTTTTAATAAAAAGTCGTGTGAAAGCTGACAAAAAATGAGTTCAATAACTGAAGACTTTTAGGAAAGAAAAAAAATATCTTCACATTGCTGCCTGGACACCTTAAAGGTCATTTTTGCATGGCAATACTTAGCTCTAAAGCCGTAGTTTGTTACAGCTCTATACCGCGACGTGTCTCAGATAATAATTATATTCCTTTAGTATCTTTTTCTTTAGTATGTTTTTTGAAAATTTCCTTTTAAAATGGGTCTCCTATTACCTACCCTATGGTATGTTCCTTACAAATATATTAGTTTGCGATTATCTATCACAGATGGCGTTATTATTGTTTTCAGAATGTGGAGGGTTAATTATTCTAGTTTTAAGTGTGTTTGTCAAGCTAAGTTCCATAGTTATGGCAGCTACATGTATTATTTGCACAAACAGTTATTTGGAATGTAATAATGATTTATCAAAAAACAAAATAAATACAATTTTATTTTTTATATTTTGTTTTAATTTTAATTCCATCATAGATTTAATTAAATACAACATTGAGGGCGTCCATAAATTACAGCGTAGCTCGGTATTTCGTTAAATAGCTCTCCAAATCACGTAGGCGACACATTGCAAGCTCTTTATAAAATGCAATCAAATTCCGCGAGGCGCTGGTAGTAACTCACTATCAGATCACACAATAGATGGCGTTGTCTTACATACCAACTATCAATATCAGAAAAGCCCAGTGTTCTGGTTGGGTGGAGATGTCATTGCCCTCGTTAATAGCTAATACATACAGGGCATCCTTATGGGTATACTATTATAAACTTACCCCCAAATTTAAAGACTATATTATATAACTTTATCAAACGTCATATAGTACTGCGCACAAGAGTTTTGCTTTGCGCAGTACTATATGACGTTTGATGCAGGGCTTGAAGGGAACGAGAGGGCAGACGTACTGGCCAAAGAGGCTGCACTGCGTATGAAGACCAAACCGACGTACGACAAATGTCCGATATCATTCGTCAAGCGACAGATCCGTAAGGACTCGCTTGACGAGTGGAATCGTAAGTACAAAACTGACACCACTGCGTCTACAACAAAGATGTTTTTCCCTGACCTTTTAGAAGCACACAACACGATCAGGAGGATACAACCCACCGGCGTACTCACTCAGGTGCTGACGGGGCACGGTGGGTTTTCCGAGTACTTGAATCGCTTCAAGTGCAAGGAAGATCCATCGTGCATCTGCGAACCGGGCGTGAGTGAGTCGGTGGCACACATACTGCTTAGTTGTCCAATTTACGCTCTCCAGAGACTGGAATTGGAAATGTCTTTAGACATCCAGCTTAAGTTGGACAATCTAGGCAGTCTCATTAGGGACAAGAGGACACAGGAGGCCTTTCTGTCCTACTGTGCGAAGCTAGCGACCGGTGTAATAAACAGGAATAAGACCTAACTGGAAAGAAGATGTCTGTATAAATATTATGTTAATATTTAAATCCAGAATCTTAACACTACCACGATCCTGATTACACTGGCTAGCGGTCTTGTGCAGTGGGCAGAGGGAATTTCCCCTGTCCCAAAAGATGTCATAAGTTGTACCCTAAAATGTTAGGTTATTTGCTTTATAAAAGTTGCTTTAAGTTGTTATTTGCTATAAGATTTCATTGCCTTTTAAAATGTACAATAAAGATTACTTTTACTTTATTTAAATAAAAAATCCTATGTACTTATATTTTAATATTAGTTTAAATAAGGTCTCTGACCCCCATGTCAGAGGGATTCGCGGGCCGGGCCAGGACAGCGCCCGGACTAAAAAAAAAAAAAAAAAATAAAAAAAAAATAATAAAAAAAAAAAAATATGACGTTTGATAAAGTTATATAACGTCGATAAATTTGGGGGTTAGCCTATTTAAAAAGCTTACAAGTTCACGTAAAAGTTCAGTTTGACGTTTCGCATGCATTAATTCATGAATTTGAGACTCACAGCGACATCTATGATGGCATTGAGAACTACAAAAGGTTGCTACGCAGTTTTGTATGGCGATTGTCATTCCTATCCAAAGAGTATTAGTCGTATCTTATTTCCCAATGGTACACTACGAACAACGAGTCGTGAACCCGCGGAAGTTAGCGCCAAGTGGCTGCGCAGAACATAATTTACGAACCAAATGGCATCATTGGCGTTCTGCGCAGCCACTTGGCGCTAACTTCCGCGGGTTCACGACTCGTTGTTCGTAGTGTACCATTGTGTGCAGCCATTCATAACAAGTCGTTGCCATGGTGATGGGTATCAAACAAAATAAGTTCTAATGCTTACGGAATCATATAACCTTAATAATTAGACAGAAAATGAACGATTTTAGCCGTTGTAACAAAGTTACGGGTGTGTATAGGTCAAAAAAATCATTGGATGGTTTGAAAATTAAGTAAGTGAACTAAAGATTTTAACCATTTTAGTTAAAATATAATTTAAAAGTAATAGATAATACTGGCCCTTTTTTAATGTTCCACTGTTGGGCACGGACCCTCTTCAATGCGAGGGGCCATAGTAATCTACAAATGTCTTGTATATATTATTTAAACTATTCTACCTAACCTTACTGCAGGAACTTGGAACTTTTTCACTTCGAGTGAAAGTTAATTCTCCAAATAAATTTGACGTTTTGGTGGTTTATCCATGGAATATGTGTCAAAACTTCGAATTTATTCGGAGGACAAACATTATTTGAAGATTTTAAAATATCCCCTAATTAAAACTCCATCAATTTCTAAATCATTTTAGCTGACTTCCTATATTTTCTTTCATTTCTTATATTTCAGGATAACCATAAAATCACAGGATCGAATACAATCACTGCCGAAGTTCGAGGAATACACCGGCAAATCTAAATTAAACTTAGAAAGCACACCCGAAGAACACACTTTTAAATGGCAGCAAAAAACTTTCAGTGCCTGGGAGCTCCAACGCTACGCCGACATCCACAGCTGCATCTCCGATATCGAACTCAAATACCATGATATTATTGAAACGATTGAAAACCCGAGCAAATTATTCACATACATAAACGAAGATGGGCATTTACCGTTAAATTTCATGAGGAAAAAGCCGGGTCTCGTTAATCTGGATCAGCATTTGCAACGATTAAGCTTGAATGAAGGCCTCGGGAAAGTGTTCGGTGGGAATACTATATCAATCCAGCATTTGTTCACGAGCCACGAGGATATAAGTGATGACGAGGAGGAATGGAGAACTATGCATGTTGTTTTCGATAATTCTGATTATAATGCGTGAGTGAGTAGTAATTATTGACTCTTGCTGCACACACTTCATCCCGATACGAGGGGCTCGCAAGCAGAATAATTATACATAACGTCACAGTACCGTAATCGTCATCCATCTCGCTCACACCGTGCATTTCATAAATAAGAATGACAGTGACAACATGCTTTCTTGATAATGTTACGATTACATTTAGAGTTCCTGCTTACCCCAAGGGCGGATACAGGAGAGAGGGTCAATGGGTGCAAGTACCCCCATCCCTTATCGAAATCCTGGATCCGCCCCCGGCTTACCCTACTTATCAGCATCGCTCACCTTAGCTAGATCCGTTCAAATTATTTGCACGAAACTACACTGCCACTGCACTGTTGTGGTCTACTCATGGATGTTTAATATCTATATAAGAAGCTAGCTTTTGCCCGCAGCTTCGCCCGCGCTACCTCGATGACACTTACAATATTTAGTTTCCTATTAGTGAAATAATTTTTAGAATCAGATAAGTAGATCCGGAGTTCATTCCTACATCTAAACTCACAAACAAACAAACTATACGTCTTTATAATATTTAGTATAGATAGATTATAATAAGTACTGGGATTACCGTACCGTACAGTTGGTGAGTTCGTCTGGCTATATTTATTTAAGTATTTTTCCACTTCAGTGACTCCCAACTATTATTTAAACAAGAGGTAACCCTCTTATCACTATACCACAATGCGTCCCGCAACTTATTGATTATGATGCCCGATGTGAACAACCTGGAATTGAACCCATACACCGTGGAGACGGCGGCCGGAGTGCCGTGGGGGTACCAGTATGCTGTTGACGTGGAATTTGAAGAGACGGAGGCTGGTGATGAACTGATGGTGTTGGTAGGTCCAAGGAGATATAGTAATCATTATAAAGGTCGTGGTCATGTCAGGGCCCCACTTTTCTGAGAGCAACCTTGTGAGTAAGGCCTAGATGCCTAATTAGGCATCTATGCCGTCATCTTCCGTCATCTTCTCCGACAATTGCGCCTAACGCCGGAGAAGATGATTCCTCAGTTTAGTGGGTGCAAGCCCCACATACCCCCTTCCACCATTCCCGTACAAGCGAAGTGCGAGGGCATATTCCTCCCCAAAACAAAAAAAGTGATGGCCGTATGCTTGACATAAACCGTCCAAATATATTATAGTAGATCTTTAACTACATACCTACTCTAAGTACTTATGGAAGCTACCGGTAAGCTATCAGGAGTTAAACCATTGTGTGCGTGCATTTTCAGTTAAGGAAGCTACTCAAGAAATGGGAGAGGAAGCAGAAAGTGCTGCTTAACTTCGCCCTGCCCCCGCTGGGTAGGAAACAGTACTACGTTACATTGGAAATACTGACTGCAAGTGGGTTCGAAATGGACAACTTGTATATTGAGTTTCATATAAAGGTAATATTTTTGTATATAGCTATGTTCAAGTTTTTAAAGCCCGTATTGGGGCCCGTTAAAAACATGTCTGTGAGAAGTAGTGTTTTGTAAAAAAATTTCAAACATTAATCCCCAAAGGATGCAGAGGTGCTCTGTAGTGCATCCATATCTGGTTGATATTTGGTCTCAATGCAATAAGAACGAGAAGGAATCGGGCCATAGTAAGGCCATAGTCCAACGCGGGTTAACGAACTTCATATGGCTTTCGGAAGACTTGCAGGTTTCTCACACTGATTTTTGCTTTCAAAGAATTGAAAAGACAATTTGCAAATGATTCCGAAATTGCTAGAGTTGCAAGCTGTGACTTGAACCTCGTACATAAGTTGTTTCCAAAACGTGCACCCGAACAACTTATTTTCTTTTAATGCCATAAGATTCCTGATGGCATTAAATGCACCGACGACAACATCCATGGCAAGACACACACCACCGAAGCTTTAAACGCGGAAGATGATGTCCAATGGAATTTTGCACACGTCTTGGACATTTCCTTGGAGATTGATGTTGGCGTGGGTATGTACACGTCACTAATCAGGTCCAGACCAAGCGTGCAGCTTTGTATCAGTTTTGAGCCCCACGAGGTTGTGTGGTCGCTCTGGTTATACTGAAGGTTCTTATGTGGACTCTAACCTCTAAATATATAACGGTACAACATCCTTATATCTGAAAAATACTTTGTTATGGAATTGTAAATGGGATTTCCTATGAATTTGGATGTTAGACTAATCGCACTACTGAGAATAAAATACTTCAGATTGGGAGTATATGCTGTTATGTGGTATATGCTGTGTATGTGTTGTTACTATGCTTCAAATAGTATCTAGTTAGCGATTTACACGCGCAGGACGTCACAGATGCGATTCGATCACTTGCTTGTGTCAGGGGGCTAAGTATGAGTTTTGACGGCATCAAAAACCGATCAAGTGATGGAGTCTTCCCATGTCTCATTCTCACATTTTAGATCAAAGACAAACAAAAGCCTTTATACAAATGCAAACATCTAGCCCCCTTGTGACTCTAGGCTTTGCTCCGCTCCGCCCCGATTCACACCGCCCCGCTCCGCTCTGTTTGAGTGTAAGCGAAATTCGGGCTCCACGAGAAGTATCCACCTACATTTCACAGCACAGGGGTCCCTAGCGAAGCTTTACTATTTAACGTATGAAACATTTGATGACTCGTTCGATATTTGAAAACGTGCATAACTCATATTAAGGGCTGTATATTAGACAACTATTAGTAATGATAACTTCTATCACAGATCCTCCCCCCCTCAAACTATTCTTCGAAGCGATATCAACGGACTGGTGGGGTCGGCACCGCACCGAAGGGTACGCCTACCTCCCCCTGGCCTTGGTACCAGGCCGGTGCTCCAAGCGCATCATGTGCTCCAGGCCTGAGGAGCTGGATACAGTGGAAGCTGAGAGCCGACGTTTCTTTGTTGGTGGATGCCATTTGATAAAGAATTTGGATGTGTTGGCTGAACCACAGTTACAGGTGAGTTGGTCTCAGAAACATTTATAGTACCCTGTTCATAAAATATAGATCCTATAGAATGGGAGGTGGCAGCCGCTTTGGCAAAAACACTGGCAAAGCACGATAGATCTGCCTATAGATGGGCGACCGCATTAATGCATCGCTGACCTCCAGGCTTCTCCTCAATTCTTACATCCATTCGTTACATTTAGTCGGAAGCATTTCTTGGTGAACACACCGGTCGTCACACCAGGGTATACTGATTCTAATGAACTCGCTATCGGAATCAATACTTTTATGAGGAGTTGACAACTTTTTCGAGAAAACCATAAAACAATATTCATAGATAATTGCCGTGAGGTATCAATAGGGAATATGAATAGATTTTCATGCATTTCTTGAAAGGTATTTCGATTCCCAAAAACGCTGTCTTTAGCGACACTGAATCTTTCACTGAATTAGAAACAGTCTGCGGTGTGACCACGAGGACACCCTATTGGTCGTACCATTATGACAGAGATTGTCCGAAGTACCTAGTAAGTAGAATGTCATTATATAGAAAGAGTGTTGCCTTAGTTTAGAAACAATCCTCAAAATCTTTTTTTTTTTTTTTTTATTACATTATAGGCAAGTATTTGATCTCGATCTCACCTGATGGTAAGTGACGATGAGATCTACGATGGAGCATACTTGCCTAGGTAGGAAGGCGGCAGTAGATAAGAGACGCTACATTCACTAGGCTCATGCAGCGCAACTGATCTGACCCGCCATCCATGAATGGCAACACCGAACATCATGCCGGAACACGGCTAGGCCGCTTGGCGACATGGATTTGTTCAGTGGGTGGTGACTAGCCACGGCCGAAGCCTACCACCAGTAGAGTTGTCACCTGGTTGGCACCACCCAGGGTCACGTGTAGGGTATCTCGAGGGTACTTAATTCTCCTACGGACGAAGGTGACTCGACCCCAAAATCCCCAAAATCTCCTTTTCAGGACACGAACTATGAATACCAATCAACTGGTACGATCAGTCTCCGTTGGAATATAATATCCCAGACCTCCTCCCCTGGAGTGTCAGCGCCACCTGCCCAGCCTGGAACCAGTTCTGCATCAGCACTGCTTCAGGGTGCCGAGACAGCGTTGAGGAAGTACAAAAAAGCGAGGGCCAGGCTCGCAGCAGCTACGAAAGACCTTGGCGATGCGAAGTATGGTGGTGGGGACGGATGATGAGTATTGACTGATTTTATAAAGATACTCAACCAAAAGGCTTTGTTTTATTGCAACAATATGTAATTTAAGTTGTACGAGTAGTAATCCGTGTGCATAAATATTGGGTTTGAATCGTGGAATCGTCAGTAGACTAAGGAAACGCACATTTGTTCTATGTTTTTCGTTGATTTCAAATAGTAGGAAGCTAAAACTCTTTTCAAACGAAAAGGTAAGCACTTTTCTTTAAAACTAGTGAAAATTTGTGATATAAGCTATAGCTAAAAATGCCATGAAAGCAGTAGCAAAATGTGAAAAATAAATACAAAAATTGCACAAGGTAGGTACTTGGTGTAAGTAAATTTATTTTTATGATAATTTCTACCTACACACGTTAAATTAGGGTACATTCTATTGATACCGTACAATTTACAATAGTAGGTACATTGTCTGAGGTAGTTTAACACGAGAGGTAAGTACATCAACAATTTTTTATTCACATAAGACCCTTGAACGGAATTGGAAATCCTGCAACTAAGTTGAAACTCACTTTTGTTCATAGTCCCCTAATCGTTTAACCATAGATTTCCATCAAGGACCTCCAAGTTTGATCACTTATTGGTGAAAACTGCGATACCAAGTCCGTTACATAATGAGTCAATTGTGTCAGCACTGTTACAAGACTTGTGTCCAGGTAAGCAGATTTCGATGAGTGTGATGAGTGGTCTTCCTACCCCCTCCCCATCCTGATCGCATCCCTCATCTGTCTGGTGATAGCGGCTAGTTTCTTCGCGCGGCGAAGCCTCGCGTCCCGCGCGCGCGCCAGGCTCGCGCAGCGCGCGTCGGTGAGCGCTGCGCACGCAGCGTGGTGGCAGCGCGTCGCCGCGTCCATCGCCTGCACCTCTTGCCGGAGCAGCGAGGTCTCCCACGAACTGAGTGCGTTGGTTATTGCTAGGCGCTGGGAACATATTGATGTAATCAGATATACACCCTTATTCCGTTTATTTATCGAATTGAAAAACGCTGTTGGTTGCAGATGACCTTTACAGTTCCACTGGATGAGAACGTGAGCGCTAAAGGCGCTCCAGCCACATGTGCAACTAGCTCAAGGGCGCCTCAGGAGGCGAGACCTCGGCTTGGGCTGTCGCCAACGCGGCGGTGGACGTCGGAAGACTATGCCTAAGTGCGAAGATGCATCTGTTGGCAGAATATGTGTTCCTTCAACCTCGCCGGCGATCGTCCAGTTATTGGTGTTCTGTCGGCGGATGTTAGTCGTGTGTCCTGGTCCGTTGGCGAGTCATCGATATTTTGTTTTGGTTATCCCGATCCCGTACCATCATCTCCCACAACTTTTAATGCCAAAACGCAATTTTTCTTTTCAACCGTAATGCACTTGTATAGTATTCTCAATTTCGGTGTACCTGTGAGGCGTCTCGAAGCATAGCGCTACGTCGTTTCGTAGCATCGTTAGCTCTCTTCTGTGTATCGGCTAGCTCGAGCCGTTTGCGGAAGTGCTCTGCCTCGTCCCTGCGCCCGCGCCGGTCAGCCGCGAGCAGCGCGCGCGCCTCCTCTTCCAACGCTTTATCTATTATTTCACTTGTCTGCAGTATAGAGAAGATAATCTGATCATATTTTCTAGATGTTAGGAAAAAGACAAGGAATTTTAAGCCAGCAATTTGCCTCTCCCCGGGACTAGCTGAGGTTCGAACTTGGTGTTCTAGTTGACTCCCTCTTTAGATCCAGGATTTTAGGATTGGTGAGAGTATAGTGGCTCAAGTCCCATTCCTTTGTTAACAAACAACCAGGGCCGTAATTAACCTATTGGAGGCCCTATAGGCACTTTGGGATATCTAATAATGGTATACTCATGGGTAATATAGGTAATCGGTTGATGATCTGGCAAGAACTAGGGGGCTCCATGGATCGCGAGGCCTTGGGCACTTGCCTAGACTGACCAATGGAAACAAGGGCTTGGTCTTGGCCAGGAACTTCAATACATCTAGGGTTTTTGCTTACCTTCATATCATCAATCCACGCTAGCAGGTCCGTGCTTCGCTGCTCCTTGTCTTTGATGCCGTCGAGGAGTTGCCGCTTCCGAAGCTGGTGCTCCAGCGTCCTCTGGTGCCTTCTGTACTCGTGCCACGACTGTTCCTCGCGACGCTTCTCGTGAATATACCGTTTGTACTGTTCTGATGTCTCTGCTTCCACCTGGAATAATGTTAATGAACCTTTTTAAGTAGTTAAAAAGGTTTAAGAGTAAGGAGTTGATACTGTAGGAAGGTTCGGTTGCATTAGAAAGTGGTGACTAGTCTGTCACGTCCAGTTATCGTCCAATCTTAATGTAGCATTTAGAGCAAGCGGTATTTTATATGTCCTGCAAATATTCTATGCAATAACGTCGTGCGGTAAGCAGTTTGGAACTCTATACGAATGCTCATTTGGATCATGTTTGAAAGCAACGAATGCCGATCGAGAGATTGATTTGTTTTCATAAGTTTCAGCATCCCTTGCTGAAAGGGAAATTTGAGTGTGGGGTTCTAATGTAAAACTTGCATTCGATCACTCGATTGGTATTTGAAAACGTTCAAAACTCAAAACGGGATATTAATGGTGTTGCAATTTCTGTCCTTTCAAAATTATTGCCATGGTAATTTTGATAGTACCAACACCCAAGCCCCATTTTCGTTGGTTAGGCTCGTTACTGACCATGTAATTTAAAACATTAGTGTAGGAGATAAATATGTTATCCTTACAACTTCCCTCTCCTCTTTCTCTTTCTGCCACATCTTGTTGAACTGGTCGGCGAGCCTCTCTCTCTCGTCGTCCTCCTCCCTCTTGCGAGCGAGGGCAGCCAGCAGCCGCCACTCCCGCTCAGGAATCGAGTCGAGCACATCACTACTGTCGCCCTCGTAATCTAATGAACGCACAAACTGGGACACGGAACTGGGTGCTGTAACAGAGGAGAAAGAATAACTTATTAAAAAAAATAAGTAGGTACCCATACCCAGGTATCTTAGCCTTAGTTTTGAGAGCATTGCTGAGACCAGGGACGGATCTAGGACCTATCAGCAATTGCAAAGTTTTGCGGTCTGGAAGACGGGTAGTGTTATAACAGGCTTACTAAGTTATGCGCTCATAATTAAATAGTAAATTGTACAGCAAACCGTATACTTTAGTCTACCGTATATTAGACATTTTCTATGGAGAATTGAACAGCGCCTCCAGTGGACGGTATTTAAAACTTTCAATTTTCCATACAACATGTCTAAATACGGTAGACTATAAAGAATACGGTTAGCTTACGAATAATCTCGCACTTGAAGTATTGAGCGCTTATTACGCTCTCTTATTACCAGTCAATTCATCGCACGTCTTGTCATCTTTATCATCAATAATTCATAAATCATTCTATCAATTACATCTCTATCATATTAATGACATGCTCTGTTTCCTAAAATTATATTTGATCGTAACATAGGTTATCAGTTGGTGATCTGGCGGGAACTAGGGGCCCCATGGATCGCGGGGCCGTGGACACTAGCCCAGTGTGATCAACAATAAAGCGAGGTGCCTGATGATGGAGCGTCTCACCAGGTCGAATCCTGTCCGGTGCTCGTTTCGTGGGCGACGCCGCGCCGGAGCGCCCGCGCCGCGGTGTTTCTGTTATTACTTTATAACAAAACACCATTATGCCTGCTTCCTCTGTTTATATCAATGGTGGGAAAATACTTTATTGTATTGTGTTCATTCGATTCAAATGTTTAGGTTAACCTTTATTGGAATTAGATTTTCTAGCCTTTATTATAGGTTTTAGTTTTATTTAACTAAGCGACTATATTTTTTGTTATTTATATAAGTAGATAGTATCTTATCAAAGCAGGTTATAAATTGTTATATATCCTTAGATAGTTAATAAAGAAGATCTTCATCATCATTTTAAGTAGATACAAAATCAGTAATAATGATTATTAGCTTTTACGGACATCACATTCCATTACTATATCCAACTCTTCAATGTACACTATAGCATTTAAAAGTATACCAATAAATTGGTACCTAAATAAAACACGATTAATCTCTCCTAGTTTTAACACTCTCACAAATAACAAATTATTATTTAACTTATAAACAACAGTCCATAAGTTGTACAATACCCGTAACTACGGATAAAATAATGAACTTGAAACCAATAAGATACCGGGGTAACTATTGATTTAACAACACCTACACAACCTCAAGGTTAGGGGTCTACGTCCACGCAACATACCTAGGGGGCACCACAGGTACCAAAAGAAAAAGCTTAACACACTAACCACCACCGAAATAATTCGCGGCAGTTAAATATTAAAATTGCATGTCAAAATTATTAGTAGATATAACTGGCAACCTTAATTATACTGCCGACAACGTTACTACCGGATATATCACTGAGACATCTTAAAATTCCGTCTATTGATATAACAAGATGACCAGAAGCATTTTTAACCCTCGACGCATCGGAAAGAGGTGTTAGAAGTTTCAATTATAAATCAACTCGAACGGATTGACTATAATTGTATAAATAGTAAGTTGTATCATTTTGAAAACACAAGCTTTTGGGTTGTAATTATATTTAAGCTATATTCCATGTCACCATTAATGCAAACTCTATTGTAACCTGTTTTGTGTTCATTAAAAAAGTAAATAGCTGCTGGTATTAGCTAGATGGTATTTATAGATAATTGTTTGATTGAAATCAATTCCAGAGTTTATAAAGAACACATATCAGAAGTAGGTATATAAATTTTCAATTGTCATGACACGTAAGGGACTACAAATATTTTTTTTGTTCTTTACATAAGTCGGTACGTACCTACCTTTGTAAAGAACAACAAAGAAATACATTTCTTAATGTCGATATCGTCGTATAGATACGTAATATGATTAAGTAAAGTCGTCGATCATGTATGATAAGTGCTGGACTATGTTGTCACTGGACCAGAGCCCCAAGTTTGCTAACACAATCGATTCATAGTCGAACAGCAACCGCAAAGTAAATGTCACATTTGACAGATATCCCAAACAGTATCTGTCAAAAGTGACCGTTACTATGCGGTTGCTGTTCGATTATGAATCGATTGTGTTAGCAGATTTGGAGCCCAGACCGTTTACGGGATATTTTAAACACAGATTTAGGTAGACACGGCAGACTTATAACAGAGTAGGTACGATAAGATGACCGCACAGTTTACTATCTAATACAAAATAGCAAATGTGCAACAGAACCTAACAGATATTATTTATACTGCGCCGGTTAAACAGCAACACTTGTAAGGCACACAAGCCGAGATACTGTTATCAGTGCTTATCTGCACCAGATAATGTAGCTGATAAGCGGCAGTCGAAAGCACACCGCGGGCCGGTGATGACGTCCCGCAATGGAGGGCGATAAGAAACCTATTGTTAGGAGGCCAGATGTCTTGAGAAAACTTAACGCGGACCATCTCTACATGATAGAGAGGGGTCTGCTTGGTGATCTACCGGAGAAACTCAAGCCACCGCCCATTGGACCGTTCCGAGCTCAGTCTGCAGACTTCGTCGTTGCAAAGCCATCGGGATTACTGTCATCGTGCCTGCCAGTCATCCCCGATTCGCCAGTGTCAGACAGACTGACGTCATCCGATGACGAAAACGTATCACCGCTGAAAAAGTCCTTCAGCTTCCGCGATAAGTTCTCCAGAATAAGTTTCTTCGGCAAAGACAAAGACAAACCAAAATGGAAGACCATCGTTGAGGACGAAAGAAACGAGGATTCTACTGTGCATCATGGCTTGCCGAAATCTAAAGAGGATAGTGCGGTGCAGCAGGAAAACAAGAGCAATAAGCGTTTTTGGTTCTTCCGGAATATGGAGAAGCGGGATAAGCCACGGACACCTGTTTACACGCGAAGTAAAAGCTTTGAGTTCCTGCCTCGAGCGATAGAGGAAGAGGATGAGGAACTAGCCCCAAAAAAGTTGACCAACAACAGCCAGTCCTACGTGTTCGGGAGCACGGACACCATGGGTGACGCCTGGACATCCAACGAGAGTCTCGAGTATATATCCAATGTGTACTATGATAACGATGACGGTGTCTTCCTGAAAAGCATCAAGGAGTTCCCATCGGAGTCATCGAATAACGACTCCAGCACGTCAACTGTCACTTCAGCATCCAGCGCTAATGTCGGCCATATTCTAAAGACAGATTCAGTCCAAGATATCTTCAACGAATTCAATAAAGCGGTAGGATTATTCAGCGAGAATTATTTAAGCGATTGTGAACCTTATACCAAGACGAAACAGCTAACACTCAAACAGAAGAGAAAAAGTTCCTCTTTCACCTCGCTACCGTCTCCAAAAGTGGTTCAAGTGAACAAAGTGAGTGAAGTGAGTGAGGACTTTAAAAAAGAGTTGTCTAGAGCTCTGAGTGTGAAACGTGCTTCAACAGTGAGGACGGCCAGGCGAGGTTCAGTGACGGATTGGTTCGTGCTAGAAGACCAGGCTAACAGCATCACCAACAAGTATAAGAAGGGCCAGAAGAAGGACATGAACAGAGTGAGGAGAATGAGCTCCACGAAATACGTAAGTAGCTTTATCTCGTATAGATTAATATAGCGTGTCGCGTTCGTATTGATAAGCGTGTTTCAATGGTTGTGTGGCAATATTATTGTGGACTTTTAACTCTGACTGATACTAATTATTATGGTTGTTTGCTTGGAAATATGACTAGGAGCTTACAAATATTTGTTTCCGTGCTAATACCAATAGATACAAACAGATCTTTTGATGTGCTTTTGTGGCCATTACCTACACGATTAGGTATCCAACTGAAACTCAAGGCAGGCCGGGTATCTTTCGAAGATTTCCCCCCCGTCAACAAAAAAAAAGGGCCGAACGCTCAGTACTTCAACCACAATCCTTTTCAGCGTCGGCCAACCCTGTCACACTTAAGATTTTATAAATAACTACGACAGTGACAACATGTTTTCGAGATGACGTTACGATTACATTAGAAGTTCTTGCGTACCTTACAGTTCTATTATAATGCAGAAATAAAGTTGACTGGTACACTTAGGTTCCTACCTTTTTTTTGTTTTCGCTGGGAAATGCATTTACGCATACCGCCCAATCCCGGGGGCTCCTGGACGAGTCCAGACTACCCACTAAACCCCAGCGCCGCCCTCTCTGCCGCCTAGGTTCCTACCTAGGTGTACTCACCATGTACCATAATATATAGTGTTAATGACGCGATCTCCATGGGAGTTATTTTATATTTTTTTGTAAACTTTTGTTTTGTAAACTTGTATTTTTTTGCCTCCTATGCACGTTATTCTTCCTCAATATATTATAATTTTAATTGAAATTGTATCCCTTCTGCCGTTTTATTCTGACCCCGGCGTGCAGCGGACTTGCGGCCACCGCGTTCATATACCATAATATAATAATCCCACTAATCCCACTAATATTATAAATGTGAAAGTTTGGATGGATGTTTGTTACTCAGTCACGCCTGAACGGCTGAACAGATCTGGATGAAATTTGGCACAGAGATAGATTATAGTCTGGAATAGTACATAGGCTACTTTTTATCCCGGTAAAATGTACACTTTTTGATCGCGGGTAACACGGGACGCAGCTAGTTTTATGACACTTACATAAATCTTTTTCGGGGAACAGTGTGAACATTTATGCCGAGATTTTCATTTCCCTGTTCCGAGACGAAACCTTGCGCCCGATAGTTTCGTATAGCCCAAATTAGCGATTAGATTAATTCGGTTATTATCGGCGTTGACCAGATAACGGTTATCTATACTACGCAGATAACGCAAGTAACCAAGTTAGTCACAGCAAGGGCCGGTGTCTGTAAAAACAAATTAAAGTAACATACATGTACATTAATGTGATACCTACCGATGAATGTAGTAAGTACCTATTCTCCTGCATTAATAATATTAGCCCTTTTTATGGCCCACTGTTGGGCACGGGCCTCCCCTTAATGTGACGGGAATTAGGCCATAGTCCACCGCCCTGGCCGTGCAGGTGCGCGAACTTCACAAGTTTTTTAGAGGCGTCCTCTCAGACATGCAGGTTTCCTCACGATGTTTCCCATCGCCTTTTAGCAAGTGATAATCATGGTTGAAAATGAGATTCGCACATGGAACCCAGAAATCCCTGAGGTGTGAGCCGGGGCTTGAACCTGCGACACTCTTATCGCTTGTTTACCTATACTATACTGCAAGTCTCTACTAATATTATAAAGAGGTACAGTTTGTTAGTTTGTGAGTTTGTATGTAGGAACTAATTTTCGGAACGATTGATCTGATCTTCTTAAAAGTCTTTCACGAATAAAAAGCTACATTATCGCTGAGTGTTAAAGTCTATGTTGCATCGAGATACCACGGGCGCGGCCGCGGGCACACGCTAGTAATAACTTGACGGCCTGATTAGCGCAGTTGGTAGTGACCCTGCTTTCTGTGCCGAGGGCCTCGAGTTGGAAACCTAGTAGGGACAAACTTTGTGTGATGATCACGAATGTTTGTAGGTACCCAAGTCATGGATGTTTAACCTCTGCATAAGTATTATATACTGAGTTCGCCCTCAGTCCATTTTACGGTACCCATGGTACAAGCGTTGCTTAGTGTGGGACCGTATAGTTGGTGTGTCCAGAGATATATATATTATTATAAATATTTTCTCGACTAATTTAGCCTCAAACCAGTCGATAACCGCAACGCAATGTAGTCGATATCGTGTGAACATCGATCATGTGTCTATTCTATCAGATGAATGGCGGCCGATATCGCAACTCAGCTGATTGCACGTACTGTCGCATTATCTACTGATTGTTACTTTATTCCTTGTATTACTTAAAAAAAACGATCTGTCGCGTTGGTCATGAGACACTGTACGAGTTTATTACTAAGATAACTGTATACTTTAAAGTCTACGTAAGATATGTTCACGTTGAATAATATTAGAGTTTTAGATTCCGTCTGCCAGAAGCGCGGAGCAGTTTGCCAAAATATTTTTCTCCGATACAAAAAAATTACCATTACAAAAAAGTGAGTCGATGTACCGTATAAAAAAAACAATTCTATTAATTTGATGTACAACTCAAGCTTAACCAAAAAACTGACTACGGCAAAATCGGACAATTTCCCAGTTTCTGCGGTTCAAACTTTGAAACTAGGATGTCAAACACCTCAGCCTTCCCGTGACCATGGTTGCTGTGAAGCAGCCGAAACATCGGGAATGTAAAAACATAGAATAAACGCGATAAAATCGTAAAATTAGTTTTATTTCAATGTGTACCACTCAAGTTCGCTCTCGTCGTAGAGATCGTGTTCTACAGTTTAGTTTTACTACTAAATCCTAAAATATGATAGTGGTACCAAGAGTTATTTATAAACAAACCTGTGACCTTTCATAGGTGTAGCCCACTTGCGCACCGTGTACCTGCGTGTAGTGACGATGGTGTGATGCGTACGCGCTCTATCGCTGCGCGTGATGCCCTGCGGTCACAAGTGCTACCATGCGTTATGATTGAATTAGGACTTTCCTGCTTCAGAAATTAATTCAACGTTTCAAGATTTCTACTTATCGTATTTTTTTTTCATAGCTTTTCCTATTCTTAGGTTTGTATTAGTGTTAGCTTCCAGCCTAGTACTCTGATTTGGCTGTTAACTGATATTTATATGGAGTGTTTGCTATCGACCCTCCAAAACCGTATTACCGGTAATATAAAGATAAGATCATTTGACATAATGTTTCAAGCTTCTGACTGTCTACCGGTAACATAAGGGTAAGATCATTTGACATAATTCTTCAAGCTTCTAACTGTCCGTCACATCTTATTAGCTGTCAGTGTTAAGGTATAACTATATGCCTATTTCACACCCGAAAATACAGTTATCACACGACACACACGACTTATCCTTCCAAGTTTGTTCAAGTGTAAAACACCTTACAGATTACATATTATGTTGCTTGATGGTGATGGAAATAAGACCACTACAGGCAGTAATAGCCTGATTTCCATGCATAGCTCTGCTATTTGTCAGCTTCAGATCGTGTTGTCTTTAGTAGGTAAATAAATAAGTAATAATAATAATAAAACAGCCAGCATAAAACACGAGATAAATTAAAAAAAAATGTTAGTGCACTTCAAAAGATAATTAATAAAGTAGTTATTAATTAAAAAGTTTGTGTGGTACTGCGAGTACATGCCTAGTCTTAGTTTGGGTAAGAACTCCATTCACGGGAGTCTTCCAGCTGTCGCGGTCCTTTGCAAAAGTCTTCAGTAGGTACTCATTGGTTATTCATTTATCCCAAAATATTTTATGTTTCGCTTGGTGACATTATCGCAAACGCATCGGACGGTGAAAGGCGGCGTGCGGCATAGCGTTCCGCCCTGAATGGTGCGCCTGCGCGCGCTGCGACTACGGTTTCGCTTTTACTATTGCCCGGATCGCTTTTATTACTTACTAGCTGTTACCCGCGACTTCGTCCGCGTGGTATTTAACAGAAAAGTTTTTCAAAAATAACTGTTATTTTTGAAAAACTTTAAGCCTAAGTTACTATTTGTTACATCAGCTATCTGCCAGTGAAAGGCCCGTCAAAATCGGTCAAGCCATTTCAGAGATTAGCCGGAACAAACAGACAAAAATTGTAAAAAATGTTGTTTTGGTATATGTACCGTGTATACATCCAAATGCACTTACATAAAAAGCGGTTATTTTAATATTACAAACAGACACTCCAATTTTATGTATTTGTATATAGATGTATAGATGGGACGTAGCCCGTAAAAGCCGTCGATACTGCGCCTGATCTCGCTCCGGTCGTGTTGGATTTTTGACAATCGAAGTATGAGAGTGAGGGAGGGGAGTGAGGGAGTGGAGTGCGCACAGGCATTGGGCACACACTTGTGCACTATATCTCTTGCGCAGTTGGCTAGTCTCCGTTCTGATTGTCGTGACCGAAATTCGGTCAGGAGTACTTTGGTCATTGTCATTCAATATTTTTGGAATGCCGTTGGAAAACTATTCATTTGTATCACCAACACAAATTCCATAGGTGAGGTACACAAAAAGTATGCGATTACTTCATAATAAACCTCAAATAACTTTGAAAAATAAATGTATTCATCTCAAACTTTTTATGGTGTGTGTACGTAGATAACTCCTGAAATTCTAGTGTAATAATAGGCCATCTGTACACTACACTAGTAGGTACCTACCAAAAATATATCTTTTACAACTTCAACTAGTCACTATATAGGTTTCATCTAGAACTGCCAATAGAATCAGAATCAGAATCAGAATATTTTTTATTCACGTAGACCATTATTGTACAGTACTTATGAATCGTCAAGTTACAAAAATATTATGCTACTGCTTTACCACCCGTTCGGAACGCCGTTCCTATGGAGAAGAACGGGCAAGAAAATCCATGGTTGCTCTTTTTTTTAAATAGATCTTTTACATTTTTGAGCAATACATTGTAATAGGTATGTGAGAACAATGTAGGAACGGCTAATCAAACTTTAGCAGCAGGTCAAAAAAAAAAAACAAAAAGTACTAACTAAGTATAAAATAGGATGCTAGTACTCATGGCCGTAACATAAGGTGCATTATAGTCTGCCGCTATCAATTAATTCAACGTTTCATTTACACGACACAGAGGGCACTACCTGCGCGTGCGCGGCCGTGTCGACACACCACACATTAGAGTAATTAAAGACGTGTATGTAGAGTGGAAAGCGTAAACGCCCCGATTGACACAGTTGGTAGTAACCCTGCTCTCTGTACTGAGGGTCCCGGGTTCAGCACGTCAAGTGCGAGCTAACCGTATACTTTATAGTCTACCGTTTTAGACATTTTGTGTGGAGAATTGAAAAAGCGCCTCTAGCGGACGGTATTTAAAACTTTCAATTCTCCATACAAAATGTCGAAATACGGTAGACTATAAAGTATTCGGTTAGCTTACGAATAAACTCGCACTTGACGTACGTACTCGTATCCCGGTAGAGGAGAACTTTGTGTGATGAGCACGAATATTTGTACCCCAGTTATTAATGTCTATATATTTAATTTATGTTTACTGGGATCGCCTCTAGTCCATTGTGTGTCGGGTATCCATAATACAAGCGTTCCTTAGTTTGGGACCGTACAGTTGGTGTGTCCGTTTGGCGATGTTTATAAAAAGTTGCAATGCCACAAAAATCTTCGCGCGGGCGCGTGCGCAAAACAACTCAATAAACTCAAGTTTTTATAAATCCCACTAATATTATAAATGAGAAAGTTTGGATGTTTGTTACTAAATCACGCCTGAACGGCTGAACGGATCTGGATGAAATTTGGCGCAGGGATAGATTATAGTCTGGAATAGCACATAGGCTACTTTTTATCCCGGTAAAATGTATGGTTCCCGTGGGATAGATTTGTTTTAATTTTTCATACTTTTTAATAGCGAGTAACACCGCGGGGCGCAGCTAGTATATCTATATGCTATGATCATAGTTTCAGAAAGTTCCGAAAGAAAGTATATGTATGAAGTCCTAGATTTATAATATGTTATAGATATATTACAACACCGTACACCGCAAATAACAATATATAAGTACTATACCACGGTGACTGTTTTTTTATCTTAGATCAACATATAAGACACTTTTTATGCCGTATAATACATGCAACGATTTTCACAGTCTGAAAACTGTATCAACATTAATCACAAAGTCTTCTACTATAACTCCGTCAATCTGGCAACACTGCAGACAATTAAAATCGTGAAAGTAAGAGCGGTAACTCGTGAGAACCCGCCACCGGCGCATAATGAAACAATATCACGAACCCGTGATTGTATTGTCGTTGACGCGCCATACAATCGCTTAACCCTGTTCAGAACCAAGCGGGATCCGCTCCACGGTAAGATTGACTGTGTGCGCAATGCAGTATCGGTCAGAGTCACGATATTGGTTGGCCTTAGGATTTTCAAAGAGACTTCAAAACTTCTGTAGCGACCACTTTAACCGCACAACAAAGCTACACAGATGGCACTGCAGACGCATTCAGAACAATAGACAATTGTCATCACAATCCTGAATCGCGCTATAAGAGTTTTCGGAGCAAGTAACATATATACAAGATCCCGACAATAACCGTCGGGGCATAGCGGCCGCCCCGCCAGGCATACCACCCACCTGGCTGGAAGATCTTCCCTTTTCCGCTGAACTTTTATTGGAGACATCTGGTGACCAGAACGCTGGCATTGTTTTGGCCAACACATCAGCATTACCATTCAACGTGGCAATGCTGCCAGCGTTTTGGACACCATGTCAGCCAATAGTGGTGGGGATTTGCTGGGTGGTTTTTGATACCAGTTTGTCCTTAATGAATTTTAAATCTATTATGTCTTTAATTTGTATATTCAAGTACCTAATAAATAGTTTATGCAATAACATTACATCTTTCTCTCTTTCTAATGGATAATCTAGTCAATACTTGATTATTTTAGCTGTATTTGGTTCGGCTTCATCGAGTCCTCTCTCCGCTCATCCTCGACCACCAGCGGGAACGAATGCCGCTCAAGTCTGAATAGTGCTAAACTCCTAAATCGATGATCAATCGCTTGTCGTGTTAATAGCACTTGATTGCAATTGTCTTAATAAATAACGTTCGTATCTAATTTGATGACGTAAACTGGATAATTAACGAGATATTTAACGACTCGTTTAAGAGTATTGGTATAAAGATAAAACTGTCATCATTTCAAATGATATATAGGTACAAATAAAGCGAGTGATAGCCAAGTTTGTAGAACGCTTGCCTCGGTATGGAGGATATATTATAGAGGAGATATGGAGGATATATATATTGCAGGTTCAAACCTCGGCTCACATCTCTGGATTTCATATGCGAATCTCATTTTCAACCACGATTATCACTTGCTAAAAACGGTGAGGAAAACATTGTGAGGAAACATGCATGTCTGAGAGAACACCTCGAAAGTGACGTGTGAAGTCCGCCAATCTGCACTGGGCCAGCGTGGTGGACCATGGCTTACACCAACTCGTATTGATGGGAGGCCCATGCCCAACAGTGGCACATTAAAAAGGGCTAGTGTAGTAGTGAACCTGCTCTCTGCGCCAAAGGTCCCGGGTTCGATTCCTGGTAGGGAAAAACTTTGAGTGATGAGCACGAATGTTTTATATGGATATGTATATACGGTGCCGGGTTCGTATCCTGATAGAGATAAACTTTGAGTGATGGGCACGAATGTTTTATATGCATATATATAAGTATTATATACTGAGTTCGCCTTCAGTCCATTGTACGGTACCCATAATACAAGCGTTGCTTAGTGTGGGACCGTACAGTGGTTCTGTAGGTCTGGCGATATCATTATATTTTTACCTTTACTGTTTAGTTCCGTGTAAGTACACCATCTCCGTACACGTGCATCCGGGATTTAAGACACGTGCGCGACACAACTGCGTCTGCGTGCACCGTGCTGTACAGCGAGCATTGTGTTGAGCGGAGCGACAAGCGGAATTATTATTATGTCGTTGTTTCATCCGTGACACCTATAAATAAACTCTTCCGAGACGGATACTCGGATCAAGCACGTATATTATTGCTAGTCAAATATGCTTGATGGTTTACAATGTTTGCTTGATGCTTGAGTAAAGCATCTGAGTGCTTGACCTACCCTTGTTGCAATTTTTCATATTTTAGTTTGACAGGACGGACTGACGTTTCGACAATGTTTGCGGACTGATCGAGTGCGTGCGATAGCAAACCTGGCGGACGTCCCTGCAGTGACAAATGAGTATAGAATGAATTTTGCTTGATGAAATTGCTTGATGACGGCATCAAGCTACTTGTCGAAATACAACAAAATTTACATGTTCTACGTCGAAACACTTGACCATCTCGGAAGCCCTTTAGGTGAATAGCTTATTTGAAGGTTTTCGGAAAATAAAGATACGTATTAGTTTAATTTTATTTTAATCCGCGTTTCTAATATGAATGTGCGCTAAGCGATATTGCAAAACATAACTGAGCAATAGATATAGAACTTTCGTAAATATTCGTGTAACATGATAAGACGAGCCGAGAGAGACAAAGCCGATATCTTAGTAAAATAACAGATAAAAAAATCACGATAGTGAAAAATCTTATGCATCCAAATTATATACATATAACTATGTGCATATTCTACATATTGAATATACATTTTTGAATGTCACAGACCTTATATATAAGTTATCACAAAAATAGTGTAATATATTTTAACACATATTTTTACATATAACGTTTATGTATAAAATAATTGTGTATATGTTTTTTTTTTGAAGCCAACCAGTAGTGTTGCAACGGCTCTTAGAATATGGTGTATTTTTTACATTTCTAATAATTTGATTTATTTCTTTGGGAATATTGTGTTGATAACCTAACCTAACCTAACTAATCGACCTGTTTTAACAGGTAAAAATAGTTTTTGGTAATAATATTTTAAAATATATATCCCGTAGGTACGTTGTGGATAAGTCTGAGTTGAAAGTTCGAATATAATGTCATTTGCCATAGACATTGCAATCCAATTTGAAAATTAGGTTTTGAACCTTCAATATTTTTGTGATGAGACTCCATTCTTTGACATGTATTTAAAATTATTGGTCGAGGACTGAATATAATCACAAAATTACCATAATTCGATTTTATTATTCTCTAATTTTGTTTGCAATGTGAATAAATATACAACATCGCTTTTTAAACTCCCGTTAGGAACCACAATTGTTTCGTTATTTTAATACATTACAAATTGTCTATGGTAACCTGTTATTACAATTGCATGTATGAATATAATGAATCCATACTAAATAGAATAGCTAACATACACTACCGAACGATTGTTTTTAACAAATATTTTGACAATAGCCCGCTCCAATCATCTCCGCTATTCAACCGTCAATATGATCTCTACATTACAATTAGTTCAATTTGTGCCGCGCCACTGTGTGCTCGTGACTGGCATAAAAATGAGGCGCATCTATTATGCCTTCATTTGTTCGGAGATAAATGGCCAAGTGCTCGGTCAATCGGCCCATTGATTTATGCCACTTAACTCTTTAGATGTTAATGTTCGCTGTACACACTTAAAATAAATTGTATTTTAGTCGTAAATGTACAAAAATATTAAACACACTTTTATGTTTTTTTTTGTCCCTTACACATAGGCTTTTCGATGAAATATTTCCATTACTGTGGGCGAATTAGATACTTACTAAAAATGGTCTGGGAGAGCATGTCTATCAAAGAATAAACACTCAAAAAAATCAAATAACAGATTTCAATCCAGATTTTTATATTTTGGAACCGCTTTGTCATCCAGTTTAACAGTTAAATAGGTAATTATAAATCCCACGTATTTGAGTTAATTTATATGCGATCGCCATTGAACGTGCAGTCCAAAATTGTTGCGTTCATTTGCGTAAAGTTTTAATTGAGTACAATTTAATTATGAAATGCGAGACAAATTTGCAAGAAAACCGTAGAGGTCATTACAATCAGCTGTTTCATCATAACTGTTATACTTTGGGTTTAACTCTTTCGAATTACAATTAAAGTTAAACTTTAACTAGCGGTGGCCGCGAATATATACATTTGGGCTTTAGTTTTAAGGGCTCCGTACCAAAATGGTAAAAACGGAAGCCTAATAGTGACACTTTTTTTTAAGTGAATTTTTTTTAAGTTCATATCTGATGCGCTTAAGAAGCACAAGTTCAAACGTTAGTTTGCCTTTTCTGAATCATTCTGTATACATGGATTAAAATATGTTACCGTACCCTTGGGTATTCAGAGACCAGCATGACAAGTACCTACTCTCCGATCATCGGCTCATTGCCCGCATCCGGCGTTTTCTGTACCGCACAAACCGCACATCACACAATAACCGCCGTAACACCATAGCATTAGAGATCAAAATCGCACAGCAAACGGCTCCGTGTGCGTATGCTGCGGTTGATGAAGCGTCATTGTGAAGGTAGGACGGAAGTATTGGATGTCCCGTCGAGTTGACTGTTTTGTGTTACAATGATTTGCTTGAAAAAGTAATAATAAGCGATCGGTTCCATTGCGATCGAAATCTGGTTGGAAAAGCGTGGCTCTGGGATAACAACTCAATGGAGCATGAACGCAATCATCCAACCATAACGCATATAGACCTCAAAGAGGTCGACAACTATCCCGGGCCCCAAGTCTGCTAACACAATCTTCTTCTTTTTCTGTCTTTACGAAATGAGATGCGATGAAATAAAATGGATATGAATATGGCCGCACCCACAACTTAGCGGGTATTTTGCCAATGTCAAGTAATTAATAGCAATAACACATTCAATAAATACACTTATTATAAATAAAATTATGGATGTGACATGATGAAATGAAAATGGCGTCGAACGAACTCGCTAACACAATCGACTCATAATCGAACAGCAACCGAATAGTAACTGTCACTAAGAAATCAGTAAATACTTGTCACATGTCTTCAAAAATGTATCTGCATAGGCATGGGCGTAGCCACTATGGGGCAGAGAAGGGGAGCTGCTCCCCCTGGATCTTGGAGTCAAACGTAAAATATAAGACACTATTAATGTAATCTTGGCAAAAGAGAGCAGCGACGTCAGCGAAAGAGCGACTTTCTATTGGTATCAGATTTTTTGACGAAGGAAAGATAATATGGCTCAATTTGAGTTTCCTTGCTTTGCCCTACTCTGAAGCAAGCCCTGGTACGCATGTGCATAAGTACAAATAAATAAAATTGGAGTGTCTGTTTGTAATATTAAAATAGCCGCTTTTTACTAAGTGCATTTGGATGTATATACCAAAACAAAAATTTTTACAATTTATGTCTGTCTGTCTGTTTCGGCTAATCTCTGAAATGGCTGGACCGATTTTGACGGGACTTTCACTGGCAGATAGCTGATGTAACAAGGAGTACCTTAGGCTACTTTTATTTTGGAAAACCCTTTTTTGTTAAATACCACGCGGACGAAATCGCGGGTAACAGCTAGGATTGTCTAAAGGTTTCTTTAATTCCGCATATAATCGTGTAACCGGGTCATGTCTCCGCCGCGTCAGCAAGTGTCGTCGGTCGGATGGGCAACGCTAACGGTACACAACACTATTTGCGGCGCAGACGCACAAAAAGTGCATTTAAGGTGACGTCTGACACGAACATAGGTATATTATTCAACGATTATTACCTCTACCTGGATTTTTTAATTTTATCTAAGTATATGATTGAATATTTACGGATGTTTACGCGTATTTTTTTTTGTTGTCACGTTTCCGACGTTTCGGCTGCTTTACAGCAACCGTGGTCACGGGAGGGCTGAGGTGTTTGACGTCCTAGTGTCATAGTATGAACTCGAAACGTCAGGAACGTAAAAACATAATATACACGCGATAAAATACCTATGTAAAATTAGTTTTATCCCAATGTGTAGCATTCGCGTAAATATAAGAATGCCTGTTTCATCAAAACAGGTACAGATTCATTCAACTAGGAAGCGAAACGGTCAACAACAAACTAGTGAGTCAAAGTCAAATAATTTATTTCGTATACGTACGGGGGCACTTGCAAATTGTTTTATCGAGATACCGTGCGCGGAGCCGCGGCCATAAGCTAGTTAAGTAATTGTAAAACGTGTATAGCTCAAGTACTCACCACCTGCAGAAATCTAGGTAGCTCCACTTAACACTTTACATATACCGCTAAATGCATCATAACACTGTTAATGACAGTGTTGTAATGTGACCACATAATGGTATATTTACGACAATAACGACATTACATAATACACCAAATAATACATAGCTGTAATGACGTGAAACTTGCAAGTAACATCATTACATTGCATTGCGCGTTGAAATCTTAAGATGGGCAGAGTATGTTTAATTTGTAATACAAACTTCAATACGTATTTGTTACGTAATATTAGTACACAAAAATGGTAAGTATAATGAGCAAAATGAGGGTACCCCAGTACAAACTATGTCACTAGGACGTCAAACACCTCAGCCCTCCCGTGACCATGGTTGCTGAAAGCAGCCGAAACGTCGGGAACGTAAAAACATAAAATAAACGCGATAAAACGCGAGTTACGAAATACGACTTGAACAGTAATATGCTTTTAATAATTTGTATCGAAATGCTTTATGTTGAAGGTTTGCGACCTACATTTTGTTACTTAATTACAACAACGCTATGTGAGCAATCGGAATATGTTGAGCCCTGAAGGGCTAGTACACAGGTCAAGACATAACCTATATCACGGATTATGTTGCACCGAGTCGCAAATTCATACGAGGAAGGGAGACAAAATCGATTTATTTCACATTTTGTCTTGTCACAGCCGGCAGTGCTAGTGCTTTGCTGCTATCCTATAGGAAGCAGGTACACTGAGAAAAATGACTCCGTGCTTCATAAAATATAAACATGAAGAATGATATCTAATTTAGACAACCGAAAATCTAGCATGAACATGTTGTCATATCGTTCCGTCGGGTTCGATTTACGTTTTACAACTACTAGTTAACGTGAACGTAATGATTGGATTTTATTCTGATGTTTATTGGTGAATTTTATTATTTACGCACAAAGTGTCCGTAACAACTCTTGTCCTTTATTAACAGGAATACGGATACGAAATACGAAGAATACGAAAATTATGCACGCATATAAACTTTCAAGCCTCGTATCCTGCCAACCGGCAGAATTGGATGCTAACCTATGTGTTCAAAACTTGTGCATAATTTAGGTATACTAGGCTAATCAGCAAGGTATTTTATCTTTATCATTTTTCCCTTTTAGTGACAAGTGGCACAGTCTTACAATCCAGTGCATTTGGTCTATTTTTTTTCTTTGTATGTGATTGTAACTTTTATATTAATTGCGATTAATTCCAATGCCGGATATCGACCTAGATACGACAACAATATAATGCAACTAAACTGCCACTAAACCATATTAATCTCGATGACATAACAGCGTCGTATAAGCCTCACGCACTTCGTGACACGTTCGCGTCTAATTAGCCGACGCGATGCGCCGGCGCAGCGCGCAGTGAAAGCGGGCGGAAACGCGCGCCAATATGGCGGACATAAACAATGGCGTATTAATATCTTGCGTGTTGTGATTATGAAAGATTACTTTGACGAATTGTTATGGATGTTACGACATATTATATGATACAGTTAGGGCACTTCTAAGCCCCGCGAGATGGGCCCCCATAAGGGGGCGAGGCACAAGAGGGGCACCGGTGCGTTCCGTTTGGAGATCCCAGAGCCCCTCCAACATGTGTCCAAGGCTCCAAGGCGGTCACCGGGGGGATTTTAGTGGGTAAGAATCCCACATAACCCGGCCCTCTCCCACACAGAGGCCGGGTATCTTTCGAAGATTTCCCCCCCCGTCAACAAAAAAAAAGGGCACTTCTAAGTAAAATGTATTATAGAGTAATGTTAACTTGAAAGGGCTATAACTAACTGACCGAGCAGCCTCGTAAGGCAAATGTTCGCTCAGTTAGTACGTACGTGCCTCCCCCGAGCGCTACTATCATACTGTACGTCAAGTGCGAGATTGATTGTAAGCTACACGTATACTTTATAGTCTACCGTATTTAGACATTTTGTATGGAGAATTTAAAGTTTTAAATACCGTCCGCTAGAGGCGCTGTTAAAGTCTCCATACAAAATGTCTAAATACGGTAGACTATAAAGTGTACAGTTAGCTCGCACTTGACGTACTGAGGTAAAGTAGGAACTACAAATCCTGAAAGACTACGAACAATACCTATCAGTTACTACTAACCTATCATTTTTGAATAACGTAATAAAGCTTATCTGGTATCTGACAAGCTTAGCCGAGGAAATTATTCAGGCGGAGTACCTATCACAAACAACATATACATACTGTTCGTATACGTAGTCCGTATAGAGGCTCTTAAGTATGAGATGTAGTATATTTTCTCATTCTTTGCATAGGAAAAGCCGACGATCGAAACACATTTCCAAGCACCTAATAGCGAGTTTTTAAAACAGTAAAATATAAATTAATATGTAGTTTGCCGCAATAATTGTAATCATACAACAATGAATTTGAGATACGATCATGAAACGGCGTGATTTAACGTAACTGGAGTTGTGTGGCCAAGAGACACGCGGGCGGGATAGCGATTTTATTGTGTCGTACAGACTATAGATCCGTTTCAATTTCAAATAACCCTCTCGTGAACCCATATTTTTTCAGAATAAGTATCTTATTATGGTTCCTCGTTATGCGACCTGTTTCGTAGGCTATAAAATAACTCTACTTAAATTATATTTACGATAATACATATTATATTTTGCTAAAATATTTCACCTTGTATTGATAGTAATAATATGTTCATAACAGTACCCCTTTTTACGCAGTGTTTTGGTACGTAAGCGTCGTCCATCCCTCTCACGCCACAGTTTTCATAAATGAGTATGACAGTGACAGCTTGTTTTTTCGATGACGTTACGATTACTTTAGGAGTTCCTGCTTAACCTACTTGAATAATTTCAAAACATATCAAGCCGTTACTTAGATTCAAGAGGTGCATATTATCACGCAATAAATTGGGATTCAAGCAAGCAAAATCCTTGGTTTGATCGAGTAAACAAGCCGCAGCCAAAGGTAGTATTGAATAAAGATGCCCTACATGATCTGTTATCGCTGTTTTTGTGGCCTGCATTATGAAACATTGCTGCATCTCGGATCTATGTTGTCATCGTTATGCGCGTAACTCCAGCAACACAAGCTAGGTTAGAAGACGGCGCAATAAGTAACAAGTTGTTATATTCAGTTCACTATTCCAGACATGTTCAGTTTTTTTTCCTGTACTTTTTATGAACCATGATTGTATATATGAAACGTCACGATGTTTGTAATATCGACTCCTGCCCGATATGATTTCATCTCTACAATGTCTCGATCGTCAACTTCGGATTCAGTAATTGTAGGCTGACAATACGACAAAAACAACACTAAAACATCCTGGTCTAAACACTATTTAGGTTCAGCCCAGATAAATAAATGTGAATACCACAGATAGAACCTAGTGAAGGATAGAGTCACCCAATCAAAGCGTGCAGCAAAAGACATTTCTACCTTTTTTATTTTCTCTTGTAGTTTAAAAATTATGTGGATAGGCAGCATGTAAATTAGGTCAAAAGTAATTATTGCATACAACATGCGGTTTTGACTTGCTTTTGAGTGAATGGTTTATTCAGAAGGAGTTGGTCAAGATAAACGACAATTAAGTAAGTAAATAAATTTATTCTTTGTAAGGATTGCGTCTTGAAATATCGAAATGTGGTTTTAATGAAAGTACACGGTACAGTCGCGGAATGAATAGTCTCGTTGCCTTAAAGTTGACTTTTGCTTGCAAGAGTTTGCGAACAGTAACGCCAACATTCCAGTGAAAGAATCAGTACTGCCAACATTTTAATAAGTGCAAAGCGTTTTGTTTTGCCGCGTTTATCCTGTTACTATAGAATCTATGGAATAAAGTTTTTGTTTCGTCGATCGAGCTGCTTACTCCATCTTGTCAATTATAAAATATTGAAAAAATCAACACTGGAAACAGGCTTGCCAGATTTGTTTTTCTATTTCTACCCAAATTTGAAATTATTTTTCTCCAAAATGATACAATTTGCTTAAGTTTTACCCAAAGGCAAAAAGTTAATACTTAATATCGATTAATAAACCGATATCGATTATAAATATGGGTAATTGCTTAATATTCTTAGCTCTGTGCCTTCTTTTTTTCATCAGAATACTGTTCTGATTTCCGAACGGAAACAGCAGAAAAAAATACCCAATGTGGTAACCATGACTGGAAATCACCTATACTGATCGTAGAATTTGATGGATTGCATATCAATGCCATTAATTAAATGTAGACGTATACATTACACTTTTGCAGGTTATTATGCGATGGTATATATATTAAAATAGTTCATATTCATATTGTAACATCGACGGCCTTCATTTCTCTATGACACGGTTATAGTACAATAGTCCATGTCTAACGTCATTAATCTTATTACATTTGCCTCTACACAAAACCTAGTTTGTAATGATTCCAGGCTAACATTTCAGATGTGAGCGAACGACCTAGTAACACGCTATTGGACTCATCATTAATTATTTTCAACTAAATGGTTAGGTTATACATCAAAGATTGTGAATAATAATGTTTATTGCAGCATCCAATGGCTGAACAGATCTATTTATAGGGCAAGGGTTCCTTAATGAATAGGCAAGTTATTTGGCATCATAACTATAACAATACCAGCTCTTTTTAATGTCCCACTGCTGGGCACGGGCCTCCCCTCAATGCGAGGGGGATTTGGCCATAGTCCACCACGCTGGCCCAGTGCGGGTGGGCGGACTTCACACATCTTTCGAGGGGTTCTCGTAGACATGCAGGTTTCCTCACGATGTTTTCCTGCACCGTTTAGCAAGTGATAATCGTCGTTGAAAATGAGATTCGCACATGAAATCCAGAAATCCCAGAGGTGCGAGCTAGGGTTTGAACCTGCGATCCTCGTTACCGAGGCAAGCGTTCTTCCAACTTGGCTATCACTGCTGCTGTCTATCATGACTATAGGCATAGGGTAATGGCATGCGAATATTGACCATGATCGTTGAGGAAGAAGAAGATTAGTACAGATATTGGGCATCGAGTCGTAAAGATGTGACGCGCAAGCTTAGCTCTGACGTCTCCCAGAATGTCTACGATTTGCGCAACACGTAGGAAATATAGGTGCGGGCGGCGGGCGGGTTAACGTCACAGACTGAATGACTGTAAGAGAATAGATCGCAAATGCCACCAGGGGCAAACCCCCCCAAAACTCCCCGCTGCCTACGGCCTTGAAGTAATCTGTCATATTAAAAGGAGATTATGTTTTGAAATGTGTTTTATGTGTATACTATTTACTGGTTTTAGGATCCAGGTTCCGAGATTAGGAGATGTACTATGCATAATTTCGTTTTTAGTGCGCTCTGAAGGTTTTGATGCTCTAGACCAGAGATTCCCAAACAATTTGGGGCAAGAGACCCCTATTCCAAAATGAATACTGATACCTCAGCTCCCCATAGCCAAATTACTTTATAAATCCTATTTCTAGTTTTTGTCCTATAATAATTTCATCTTGTATGAACTTTTTTCAAATGATGCTTCCTATTAAGATATTAGTCATTCTTATAACAAGTTGGTACACGTAATACAAATTATACAGCATCTTGAAAGTTTCAAATAAGAACTTGTGTTAATTAATAGGGGTTGACTTTTAGACCTCGTCGACCTCCAAAATCAGTTTTGGTTTATGTCGACCCCTGGGAAACCGATATCGACTCCAAGGGGTCGATATAAACCACTTTAGGAATCCCTGCTCTAGGTCCTAGGCCTAGAGTGTTTACAGATAATGAACGACGTTATGGTAAGATGAAGATCTGAAAACCTCTGCGCATAAATTTCAGTAAACTACGCAGTAACATTACTGATTGGCACTTTGAGCAAGTTCAATACTTTATAAATCGATAAACCTTGAGATGACTCAACAGTTTGCGGTTCAACAAAATTCCCCTGATCAATAATATCGGAATAGTTCAGTTCGGCAAACGTTTTTAGGATAGATAGCAGTAGTTGGTGCCTTTATTGGGCTTTAAATCTCATTTAAAAGAGTAACAGTGGTACGAATGTGTTGAAGCAAGATTTTAGCTTTCCCTTAAGTAAAGATTAGGGCTAGTGGACTAGTTGGAACGGGTGACCAACTAGTCCACTTCTACATCGAACCAAATGTGGCTTAACCTTAAAGATATAACATGTTGTGATTTAATCAGACATCCCAGCCGACCTGAAATTATATTAAGGTTAACCGATTAACTTTCTATGAATGTTTACTCTGTGACCGAACAAGAGCGCAGCCGTGCGTGGCCCGCTCAGTCTTGCCTCGCCTATGGAGCGACACGGACGTGTATCCAACCGCGGTTTTATAATTTTGTTTACGTGAACAGTTTAACTACATACGCGAGTGTCTGTTAATGTTTGTGTGCTAGTGTTGTGTCGCATTATGGGCATGGCGAATGGTTTGACGCTTCGTTACCTGGATGAGTTGTCCGATGTTTTGAGCAGCAGGAGGCATCTTGGGAGGCATCTCGCGAATCAAGCGAAGGCATCCTCGGTGGGCGATCTTCTGAACGCTGAGGAGGAGAGGTACACCACACACTCGGTACGTTGAATGTAACACTTTACATGCTCTTTGGTGACTATTCAATTTTGGTGTCGAAAATTGTAATTGGTTGCGTTGACGTATGCAGTTTCGTTCCGCGGTAGATAATGTGACAGGCAGTCTTTTTTTATTTTTTTTATAAATAGCAATGAAACGTTGAGGTTGGTTTTCAGTGCACGCGTTTGAAAGTAATGAAAAAAAATGTGCCAATAGTTTATGGTGATCTCGCATGGTATTTTTTTTTTGGACGAATGTTGTTTCCATTATAATAACGTAAGGTAGAGTCCTCTTTTTGTATACAAAACTTTTTGTAGAGCAATAGAATTGCTGGAGTGTCTCGAATTGTTTAACTGACTAATATAATATACATAGGTACAAAAAAAAGGCGAACGGGATTTCTTAACTTTTTAATAATTGTTATGAACACACAAACTAAATTATTATTGCAAAAACTTGTTCCTAAGTTATTTTTTTTAGAACGAATGATCTTTGATTCAGTCTATACTATACTAAGTGTTGCACATTATGAGATCGTCCGCAGACAACGCGGATGGCTTGCGAGATCAATATGATAGGTAAATTGTCAATACAATGACCAAGTCTGCTCTGTCAAGAGTGTTACGTAGGTACGAAGAAGAGGCAGAAGACCATATAAGTAGATAGATATAGCTATCTAAGCTACTACGTCCAGATCTCACTTTGAACTTTACTCGCGGGTATCAAGGACTAGATTCGTGAAAGGCCACGCTTGCGACGAGAAAAGGTCATGATGACATTTGTTTTTTTTATTTAATTTGGCTACGAAACTAGCCAGATTATAACTGGCTATGCATTTTATGAATAAAGTTTTAATTAGAATTGAATTTAAACCTTTATGTTGTTTCTGCTTGTGACACAGCAGGGCCCCAAGTCTGATAACACAATCGATTCATAATCGAACAGCTACCGCATAGTAACCGTCACTTTTGACAGATATCCCATACGATATCTGTCAAAAGTGACGGTTACTATGCGGTTGCTGTTCGATTATGAATCGATTGTGTTAGCAGACTTGGGGCCCAGGTATATTGTGAATGCGTCGAAGCTCAATAAAGGAAGCGTGTAAGTTGACTGGCAGATGTCGTCGCGTCCATGGCAACCTTTAATCTTAAGCAGCGTAACAATAATAGCTAGGTACCTATAGTGGACATGGTCTCAACTCAACCAATTGCGAAGCTATCATATAACTTAGGAATGCTTACACATGGGATGCATAAGGAATCCCACTAATATTATAAATATGTATGGGTATTTGTTACTCTTTCACTCCAGAACGGTTGAACGGATCTGGATAAAATTTGGCACAGAGATAGATTATAGTCTGGAATAGCACATAGGCTTCCTTTTATCCCGGTAAAATATATGGTTCCTGTGGGATATATTTGTTTAAATTTTTCATAGAGTACCAATAAATTCATTTTCACATACATACATTTGATTCTGAGGCGGTACGAAGTTCGCCGGGACAGCTAGTATAAAATAAAATAATTGCTGTCGGTTGAGTGAAATAATGAAAGGATGAGACGTCACACTCATAGGATGAACACGGAACAACCCGTATTAAGGGGGAAGCTCAGGGTCAGGGCGCGAAATTCAAAATGTCAATGGTTTTTGTCCGATACAATACCATAAGGTTTGTAAAAACCGCTACTTTTACTAACTTTATGGTGTTGTATCGCTTTAGGTATTTTTTTAAGCAAACTTAATACATCGAGACATCCAATGCAGAATGCTAATATCGCAAAACACAAAATTACATCGTAAAGATGTCCAAATTTTTCGTAAAAAAATAAAAACCATTGGCATTTTGAATTTCGCGCCCTGACCCTGAGCTTCCACCTTAAGATCTTCTTGTATCTTAAATAGATCAAAGTCAACGTTTACATTTTCCACTTACGGGGTCAATGGTTAACTAGCTAGATGCATGTGTGTTGTGTCAACAGCGTCACTAGAACAGCTTATCAACGACCGAGATAACGCTATGTTAATATTAACTCACGTGTCTCTACATCCCTATATATTAGATAGAAGCGGCGTCTTTGTTCCCCGTTGATTCAATCTGGGTGTTTTCAAGTCGAGAGCGAACAGGTACGTTCTAGGCAAGTATGCTCCATCGTAGATCTCATCGTCACTTACTATCAGGTGAGATCGAGATCAAATACTTGCCAATAATGTAATAAAAAATAAATAAAAAAGCGGACTTGCCGTAAGGCCTACTAGGCCCAGGCCTAGAGCGGCTAGCCTGCGCCCGCAGCCGGGAACGCTTGCCAAAAATTGCGGGAAGGGGCGGCTATTCCTAGGGGCAGTCAGCGCCGCTAGGTTGCGCGGTTCGTCTGTGCGCGCCAATTATCTTTTACCGATACCGCGTCTACTTTGTTCTCGATCAATGTTCCAACGTCATAGCTGTTTTCGATAAAGGCAGGTACCTAAGTGTGTTATGTGCATAATTTATATATACCTATATGCCTTTGTGGTGTACCTATCCCTCGCATTTAATTTCATGGTTCACGTACCTAACACGTTTTTTTCTGAACTTAGTTAAAGATGTTTTTTTTATTTATGTGAGTTCTTTAGCCATTTCTAAAATATGAATGATGCAACAGTGGAACAGCCGCGTAATATTGAAAAAGTTTTAGTCATAAATTATTCGATACATGAAGCCATAATAAGAGAGTAGAAGATAAGTGTGAAATAAAGAAGAATGCGTGAAATGAAATGGTATAACATCACTATAACATTGAGATTTTTAGTTTTACCTTGAAGTTCAGTACGAGTAAACATTCAGTAAAGTATCTACAGATTTACTACTGATATTGATGTAATACTGATGGGTAGAGATTCATTTTATGGACATTATAATTTTCATCAGGGTACTAGATACATAAATATAATTTATATGTATAACCTAATTTATTTTGTAGCCGATTGCAAACGCAAAAAGAGTTTTTAAGTTACTTAAAGTTGAGTGTTATTAGTGTTAATTCTATCTATAAATAAAAAATAAAGAGATAACATAACGAGTACCTATCTATAAATAATCATTAAGGAGATAACATAACGAGTATCTATCTATAAATAAAAATTAAGTAGGTAAAATAACGTGTATCTATAAATATCATAGTAGGTGTAATAAAGTGTATCTATAAATAACATAGTAGGTGTAATAACGTGTATCTATAAATAACATAGTAGGCAAAATAACGTGTACCTATAAATAGCATAGTAGGTAGCGCGCACGTCACACACCATTGTATATTAACTATCCACCTCCTATCATTTTTAGTCGAATAACAAATTAGTGACGTTTAAGTGTCAGATACTCGTATATAATACAATTCAAAGGTCACCTATTTACCTATTGTAAAAGTGCTTCATTCCGGTGCTCGCCAGTGGAAACCGGTCAGGCACGCTCCAGTGGGCATGTACATGAGAATCGCTCTGACGAACACTTGGTTACACTTGCACACGCACATACTTTGCGTCAATAGTCCAATAGTTAGATGGGCTGCCCTCGTAACTGAAAAGTACCGGCTACTATCCCTAACCCTGGCCATAAACTAATGTCGTGAGTCCTAAAAAACACAAAATGGAGTTGTCTTATAGTTTTTTGCTAGCGGCTTTTAGGCAGACCATGTCTTGTTTACCTACCGCAACTTTAGCTGTTGTATGGCAGTGTCCGATACTGAAAACTGGCTTACATACGAAAGTGCTAAACATACACATTGAAATAAATAAAAGCTCATCATTTAAATATTTTCAGAAAGAACCAGTGTGTCAATTTCTGTAATCAAGCGACGTTGTAACTATTGATTTGCATATTATTCTCTTAGTAGTAATGCTCACCCATCCAGGTATTGGCCGAGCCCAATTATGCTTAACATCTATTCCTGACTGAGCGAGATGATTAACAGTCTAGGTATTTCACCTTTGAAGCTTCGTAGAGTACATCTTAGCAAATAAAAACACAGTCTATTTTCTCGTATGAAGAACCATCTATTTTGCAGAGCGATAGGTAGATTTCCAATAACAACTGGATTTGAACTCTGTCGGTGATTGGACCTCTTTTTAGTTTTACTTTATTTTTAATATTTTTAAATTGTATTCTTTTGTTTTTGTTCTATGTCATTATTGGAAGTTGTGTTCTGGTTCTGTCTTGTGATTATAATGTTCGTGCATTAATATCGTCTTTTTTCCCTTTCATATCCCTTTTCTTCACCCTATCTCCTCAGCTATCATTCTATCATTAACATTTGGTCCTTCTCCTTAAAATTTGAACTAATTCCTATGCAAAATTTTCATCCATTTTAAAAAAACATATGGTGAAGACTAGGGCCCAAGCCAAGCTTGGAAAAATGGGAGACGATCAGAGTATAAATGCCAACACGAGTGAACCAATGCCGTCAAAGTCTACGGCAGGTCTAATTCCAGGAGAACGTTCTAACGTTTCCGAAAGTTCCAGGTCAGTTCGGTCCTCTGCTACTTCTATTCGAATTCAAAAGCTCGCCTTGCAAGCTGAACACATCAGAAGAGTAGCAAAAGCAGAAGCCACAGCAGCAGCATCTGCTGCAGCAGCAGCCGCAGCAGCCGCAGCAGCATCGGTAACTGCCACCGCCGAGCGCAAAGCCGCGGAACTAGAACTGGAAGCCCAGCTTGCGAGATTGGAGTCAGACTGTGGTAAGAGCCGAAGAAGCTCTCGTTCTTCAATTCAAAATTGGTTAGATACTGTAGATATTAATAATCAAGACGTTACGGTAGAGCCTATTAAAGACGGCCCTAGCGCATCTAAACGTCTCGAAGATTTAGGATGTCGCCAAATTTTTCATAAAAGTGGTGGAAGATGCTCGCGAGAGCCTTTTAAATCTGCTGCCACAGCGATTATCCCTACTAATATCACACACAAATCTACTGAATTGAAAACACAACAACCCTCTGACATATCTTTATTAGCACAGGCTATTACATCACTCGCTAATGGCAGTACCAAACACAAGTGTGAAGACAGCAGGCTACCTATTTTCGACGGTAAGCCTTTAGATTGGCTGGCCTTCAAGCGAGTCTTCGAGGACAGCAAGACTTCCTTCTCTGCGTCCGAGAACTTGACACGCATCAGCATGGGTCTCAAGGGAGAAGCTCGTGAGGCAGTGTCAGTTCTTCTCGTATCAGCGCGCGATCCCGCTGAAATCATGGACGCCCTAGAAATGAGATTCGGTAGGTCTGAATTCATAGTTCTCAATGAGATGTCCTCGGTTCGCTCTTTACCTAAATTAAATTCAGATAGTTGCGATCTCAATAAATTTGCTTGTAGAGTACGAAATTGTGTTGAGATTATGAGACTTCTCGATCAGAGATGTTATTTAGAATCTCCTGAGCTTTTTCAAGCTGTTCTAATTAAATTAACACCTTTGTTGCGTAATAAATGGACTGAATTTGGCATGACACATTTCATACCTCGGGGACAGACTAAACTTGAGTTATTATCGCAATTTTTATCTCGAGAAGTCGAGTTGCAGCTCAAGTTTGGCTTAATTTCAGATTCTTTAGTTCCCCCAAAAAGGTTTGAAAAAGTTCATGCGCTTTCATTTTCGCAATGTTCTGAAAATCCTACAATAGTAAAGTCTCCTAGTAAGCCCGCAACTTCAACAATTTCTGAAATTATTAAATGTATTATTTGTAAACAAAACCATAATTTATCAAAATGTGAAAAGTTTTTGACAATGTCTATCCTTGACAGGTGGCAGTTCGTAAAAGAAAATAAAATTTGTATCAAATGTCTCAAAAAAGGTTCTCATAGTTATAAATATTGCAAGTTCACTAAAGAGGTTTGCAACGTTACGGACTGCAAACCTAGGCACCATAAACTTTTACACAAAGAAGATTTTTTACCTACACACACGATTGTTGAAAATGATACCTTAAGTTCACAAAGTCAGGTCTCTTTTTCGAATGAACAATCAAACGAGTTAGTTGCCCATACAACTTACACATCTGAGAAGACTTCTTTGCCGGTGTTATCTATTAAAGAAACGCACTCTAGACCTTTGTTGAAAATCATAGCTGTCACTATTACGGGGCCATTAGGCAGCGTCGATACGTATGCTTTATTGGACGATGGCTCAACATCTACTTTTATTGATTCTAATTTATGTCAGCAAATAGGCGTCACAGGACCTGAGTCAGAGATTCAGTTGGACTGTGTCGGTGGGTTAGGCAAAAAAAGCAAAGGCTCAGCATGTCAACTTTGAAATTAAGGGCTGTCATTCTGATGCTGTATTTACTATTAATAATGCTCGTTCGATTGATAATCTAGGCCTGTCAAAACAAAAAGTTCGTGTAGATAACGTCATGCACTTTCAGCATTTACGAGATTTAGCCAATGTAGTATGTCACGAAATGGCTGAACCTAAATTGATCATTGGAATCGACAACTGGCACCTTTTAATTTCTAAAGCTTCTCGAATCGGAACTAGGTCTCAGCCAGTTGCAGTCAAAACTAGTTTAGGCTGGGTAATATTTGGGTTTAATTCCAGTAAATCTAAACCTGTTAATTTTGCTGACCCTTTAAATATTTCTGATGATTCTGAAAGCTTAAGCATGCTCAATCAGCATTATTGTAAATTAGATTCAATTGACAGGGATACCCAACACTTTTTATGGAGAGATTTTCCTAATGAATCGATTCAAGTTTATAGATTGCCGTATATGATATTGGGCACAGCTTCAAATCCTTGCTCCGCACAATTTGTTAAATATAAAAACGTGCTTGATTTTAATACTCAAATCACTGAAGCTGTGGATGCTATCCTTGAAAGTAATTCGATAAAATATTGTATAGAATTTACACCTTCAGTGGTTGAAGCAGCTCATCTCGCCGCTGACATTTTAAATAATCATGAAAAAGCTGGCTATCAGATGAGATCTTGGGTATCAAACGAACCTAAAGCCATATATTTCATCCCAAAGCAGCTTCTACATGATAGATCTTCAATCAGTGTCAATTTAAGTAAGTTAGCTAAATTCACTAGAACTTTAGGCTTAGTTTGCCAGCCTGTTGAAGACTGGCTTAGTTTTAACGCTGAAGGTTTTACTAAAAAGTCTTTTGCTACAAAGTTTAAGAAGCGCGAGGCCCTCTCTCTTATGATGTGCGTATATGATCCACAAGGATTATTAGCGCCACTTATTGTAAGAGCTAAGATTCTATTTCAAAACGCTTGGCGTAAAACTGTTGATTGGGATCATCAGCTTGCTGAGGATGATACTACCGCATGGAAAGATTGGCATGCAATTTGCTCCAATTTCTTCTTTAATTTAAAAATTCCTCGACGGTACAACCTCAGCGATTTTGATGACGTAGCCGTAGAAAGAGAATTTCATTTATTTTGTGACGCTAGTGAATCGGCCTATGCCGCTGTAGCGTATTGGTGTTTAGTCCTTCCAGATGGGACTATTAAAGTCGTGCTCATAAGTACCAAAGTTCGAATAGCTCTATTAAAACTAGTCTCATTCCCATGCCTAGAGCTTCAAGGCGCTTTAGTAGCTGTACGCTTAGCTGACATTCTTTGCAATGTTTACAAATTAAAACCGCGCAAACGGGGTTTTTCACGTTGGTTCGTCGGTCCAGACTGTTTATATTCAGGCCAATGGCCAGCTGAGCCTACAGCCCACATAATAAATAATCAGTCTGAATTGAAACCAAAGCGTAGAATCATTAGTCAAGCGATAGTTGATGAGCCTTTCCATCCTCTGGCTCCCATTTCAGCTAGTCCCCATCGCATTAGTAAATGGTTATGTTTAGTTCGTGCCACCGCATTAGCGCATTTATTCGTCCGTAAACTTCTCACTTTACGCAGTAGAGTAGACAACACTGGGTTAACTACTTCTTATCTAACAGTCTCGGATCTAACAGCCGATATTCATATTGTATGGCAAAGCCAGTTAGATTGTTTTAAGTCAGAGATGAGTTGCCTGAGGAAGAACCCACACCTGTCACGGAACAGCAAAATGCTTAAACTATCTCCCACTTTGAGCGAAGACATCTTACTTCGCTTGTCCGGACGTATTTATGCGGCTGCTGACGTCAAGACGTCAACAAAATCTCCCATCATTCTCGACGGAAAACATCCAGCGGTTCGCCTCCTAGTACGCAGTTATTATTTAAGAGCTGCCCATGCTAATACTAAGACAGTTGGAAACGAACTCCGCCAAAGTTGCTGGATCATCAATTTGAGAAGCAATTACATTCGCTCCGTTGCTCATGGTTGCTTATTTTGTAGACACCAGAAGGCCAAACCGTTCGATCGAGGCAAGACTTGCGCACCACGAAAGAGCGTTCTCATTTACTGGTCTAGACTACTTCGGACCTATCCAAGTCCCCGTGGGCCGAAGACACGAAAAGCGGTACGTCGCTCTTTACACGTGCCTGGTTACAAGAGCCGTGCACCTGGAAGTAGTTTACAGCCTTACAACGGACGCAGCTATGATGAGAAGGTTTATTGCTCGACGAGGTTTATTGCTTTCCTTGGATTGAGTAGAGAGTTTAAGAAACTGAACGGTGAACAAATTGAACAAATTTTGCTACAAATGAAATGATACAATGGAAGTTCATTTCACCCGCTGCTCCTTTTATGGGCGGAGCTTGGAAGCGCTTAGTACGCAGTATGAAGACCGCACACAAAGTGACCCTCAGGGATAAGTCACCCTAGGACGAGGATCGTCAACTCTTATCTTGGAAGCGAAAGCCATTGTAAATCACGCACGTCTCCTGATCCTGATTACCTGACCATTTTTGGCGACCCTGGATGCTGGAATGCTTTCCTTTACAATTTTAACTAGAAGCACTGGGCGCGAACCAATATAAAAGTGGGAGATGAGGTGTTGGGTGGCTGATGTTGATACCTCGGCCGATAGTTGTTACTAAGGGCTTATTATGTAAGGCACTTCTTAAAAAAAAAAGGGGAGAATGTCGGTGATTGGACCTCTTTTTAGTTTTACTTTATTTTTAATATTTTTAAATTGTATTCTTTTGTTTTTGTTCTATGTCATTATTGGAAGTTGTGTTCTGGTTCTGTCTTGTGATTATAATGTTCGTGCATTAATATCGTCTTTTTTCCCTTTCATATCCCTTTTCTTCACCCTATCTCCTCAGCTATCATTCTATCATTAACAAACTCTATCGTTACGTTTTTATGTTTCATATTAGAATACTGCGGACTCTTTCATGTCAAAAGAATGGATTGACGGTAGGCGAATCCGAATCGCGGTTCGTTTTCACTAAGTGCTTTTTTACTGTTATTGCCATTGAGAGGCGAAAAACTTGCTCTACATCGTTTGAAAGTGTTTTGAAATCGAAATTGTTTTGATAATCGCGCGATGATATGAAATAGCTAAAATACAGCTCTCCTGAATAAAAAAATATAACCACGTAAATATAGAGAACCATTTGTTCTTAGCTCTTAAGAACATTCGCCGAAGCTATACAAGAAGTACGGAACTCCACTCACCAATCATACACTGATACTATTAAACATTCACGATGAATTAATAGACTCAAGCAGTCATACAAAATGTATCAACAAGCTTGGTATTTTTTTCTATACCTTTAAGTTGAAAATTCAAAGACTTCTATCTGGAATTTACTTCTTGTCCACTTAACACTATTTTCGTTTTAACGATACAAGTAAATTGTAATAGCAAACTGTAGAACTAGAGCTATGTATTGCCAGGCGAAAATGGCCTTCAAGTGTCCAGGAAGTATTAACCAAACTAAATGCTAGACATAGATCTCCGTCTGCCACCATACTCTTTATGTCATCTACTGTGACAGCTGTAAGCCAGGCTACCAGCAAAAACATTACCATTCGCCTATAAGGGTTCCTAAGGTAAAGCAGGTGAACGATGCGCCCACGCATATTTTTGGTTCGAAATGTATCAACAACATTATACATGCTTATAGTACAACGTGCTATATCTGTGAGTCATTAGCGGGTACGGCCTTTACACGATAAGGTTTTTGTTTCCTAATTAGTATGTACCTATACACAATTATTAATCTATACATACATATAAATAAAATTGGAGTGTCTGTTTGTAATATTAAAATAACCGCTTTTTACCAAGTGCATTTAGATGTATACACGGTACCTATACCAAAACATTTTTTTTTAAATTTTTTGTCTGTCTGTCTGTCTGTTTGTTCCGGGTAATCTCTGAAATGGCTGGACCGATTTCACGGGACTTTCACTGGCAGATAGCTGATGTAACAAGGAGTAACTTAGGCTACTTTTATTTTAGAAAAAAAATAGGATCTCACGAAAAAAAAATAAAACCAGTGTTGCAGCGCTGCGCCTGATTAAGTTTGATAGCAACAACCTGCAATGCGTCCCGCGGGCTCAGAACGCGCGAGCAGGCTGTTGCCAACGGTTGTGTCTTTGTTAAATACCACGCGGACGAAGTCGCGGGTAACAGCTAGTCTTATATATAAAATTCTCGTGTCACAATGTTAGTTACCATACTCCTCCGAAACGGTTTGACCGATTTTTATGAAATTTTATATGCATATTCAGTAGGTCTGAGAATCGGCTACTATCTATGTTTCATACCCCTGAGTGATAAGGGTTGTCCACCCCTAACATATTTTTTTATTTTTGGGACAAAAATGTTTATTTTTTTATAATGTGGCATCAAAAAATACATACAACCCTAAATTTTCACCCTTCTATCACCAACCCTTGTTTTTGATAGTCATTTTAGTAATCAGAACGCGCGAGCGTACTATTGCTAACGGTTGTGACTTTGTTAAATACCACGCGGACGAAGTCGCGGGTAACAGCTAGTAACATTTATATACGTTTAGTGAAAAGCAGTGATAGCCAAGTTGGTAGAACGCTTGCCTCGGTAACTAGGATCGCAGGTTCAAACCCCGGCTCGCACCACTGGGACTTCATGTGCGAATCTCATTTTCAACCATGATTATCACATGCTAAACGGTGAAGGAAAACATGGCGAGGAAACCTGCATGTCTGAGAGAACCTCTCGAAAGACGTGTGAAGTCCGCCAACCCGCACTGGGCCAGCATGGTGGACAATGGCCTAATCCCCCTCGCATTGAGGGGAGGCCCGTGCACAACAGTGGGACATTAAAAGGGCTGGTGCTATTATATTTATTATTCGATGTGTTGCCATGCGAGGCGCACACACGCTACACTTTGACATCATAAATCTTGATGTTTGAGCGATCAGTCCCAGGTTTATCAGTATATCATTTTAAGATAAGCCGAAATAAATAAAACCTAATACAATATAGTTCAGTTAATTTCTTCACCGTTTGGTGTAGGGCAGGCCAGAAATTTGCTCTACATTCTTCCTACAAGTCCTTTTTAACCGACTTCAAAAAGGTGGAGGTTCTCAATTAGGTTGCATTTTTTTTTATGTTTATTACCTCAGATCTCCGCCATTTATGAACCGATTTTGAAAATCCTTATTTTTTTCGAACCAAATGGTCCATAAACATTATTCAATTCCAAACCAGACTTCTGTCAAACCAGCATAATAGCATCCGCGTTCAGATTTATATAATTACAAACGTCAATACAAAACCAACCTTGTTATTTCAAGTTTAAAGTCGATAGCGGGTATCCGGATGTTGATAAAAGATTTGCTACATCGCCGCACTTGATTTTACAAGTTGAACCTTGTGAGATTGACTTTAAGGTTGAACGTAAGTCTGAAACGGGGCACTGAGTGCAGGAAGCTGAGGGGAGCGACAGGATGGTGGCAATTGTGTGCCCTTGCGGGATCATCCTGTAGGTGATTGAGTCTCGGATTATTGTTTACATTGACCGTGAATAAATGATAAATCGCCAGACGAACACGCAAACTGTACGGTCCCAAACTAAGCAACGCTTGTATTATGGTTACCGTACAATCGTCCTAGTGTCATAGTTTGAACTGGGTACCCTCATATTTAGTTGTTGTTTGCGATCCGATATACGCAGAAAGTGCTCACAGTGTCTTGAATCGTCGGGAAAGTAAAAAAATAAAATAAATGCGATAAAATCCGTAAAATTAGTGTTATTTCAATGTATTCGCGGCAATATAAGAAAACAATATTAAAATCAAAAAATCTCTAAATTAAAGTCATAATCTATTTCAACATTAATAGTGCTATGTTATGCCATAATTGTAAAGGGATAATATTATTATGAATTTGAGTTATGCTTCACTGGTTTACAATACAACAATAGTTTCGTTGCATCGCGGATAAATAAAATTAGTATTTTACCTTAGACCTAGAATTTATATTGAAAACTAGCTGTTGCCCGCGACTTCGTCCGCGTGGTATTTAACAAAGACAACCGTTGACAACAGCCTGCTCGCACGTCGTCCTCCTCTGTCCTCGTCTGAGCCCGCGGGACGCATTGCAGGTTGTTGCTATCAAACTTAATCAGGAGCTGCGCTGCAACATTGGTTTTAATTTTTTTTCGTGCGATCCTATTTTCTTTTCTAAAATAAAAGTAGCCTAAGTTACTCCTTGTTACATCAGCTATCTGCCAGTGAAAGTCCCGTCAAAATCGGTCCAGCCATTTCAGAGATTAGCCGGAACAAACAGACAGACAGACATACAAAAATTGTAAAAAATGTTGTTTCGGTATAGGTAACGTGTATACATCCAAATGCACTTAGTAAAAAGCGGTTATTTTAATATTACAAACAGACACTCCAATTTTATTTATACGTATAGATTATTGCACTTACTCTAATAATAAAACACAATGGTTAAATATAAAACATTTTCCGCCGACATTAAAAAAACATCGACCGATGGAAAAAAAACATGGCGAACGACCAATAAAAATGGTATCACAAGAAATGAATTTCGTTTTTTATCTTGTAAATAAGGAAACGGTTTGCACGCAAATCTATTTTTTTTAAATTGAGTATACACATGATCGAGTCGTTATGCCCAGTTATATAACGACGGAGATCTGCTGAAGAAATCTCTGGTTTCTTCACGGTACATTGGGTAATTGATCGGTGGAGCTTGGATTACGTTAGGTTTGGACCGCGGCTTTTTCTGAATCGAATGGAGGCCTACACAATGTACCTACGTATACCAAAAGTGTTTTAAGAAGGTTTGATTCTCAGAAGCTGGAACCAATGGCCATTTTGCAGCCTTAAATATATCCTGAAAGGAAAAGTTTACACAATTAACATTTCAGTACACGAATCCTGTGGCTAAGCTAGCGTAGGACTCATGTATTGTGCTTGATTTTTACACTTAATGCTTGAAAAATGTCGTACAGTAGAAACCGATAAAAAAACCTTTAGTCTATTTCAAAGTATATACGAGTACTGTAAATAAAAAAAGTATTATGTCCCACTGTGGGCACGGGCCTACCCGGTATGCGAGGAGGAATCAGGCCTTAGGCCACTACGCTGGGCTGGCCTAGAGGGGTTGATGGACTTACAGTCAAAGGTTATGTAAAATAAAAATTCCTACCTACTTACAATATTTTCATTTTGGGGACGGACTTGAAAGAATTCGTTGCTACATTTTCACTCACTCGGTGAAGACACACATCTGAATAATTACGATTATGTGCACTTTCCAATGTCGGCCAGTGATGTACTCCGCCTGAAACGCGAACGTTAGTCGAGTTAGTTGAATGAATCGATTAAATTCGCTATCTAGACGAAAGTATTTTATTTCGTTATCCCAATAAATAACTTACACGCTTCTGTTCGTACTAATAGTTAAGTCCGTAGGTATGTGCACAGATTATCAATTCTGTTATTGTTGTTACAGGAACAGGAAACTTACCGCAGTTGTTATCAACTTGGAATTTATACTTTTAATATTTACCTTATTTCGTCTGCTCTGGAGAGCTATATAAGTTTAGTACTGCTCTCAGCTGATGCTGCCGGCTGTGACAACGCTGTAATATTATCAGTGTGGCTTTTTAACTCTTTATGTATTGTTCTACTATTTATTGTATTCCTACAGTAATGTTTGTTTGCAAGAAGGTTTTGTTTTTGCATTTTCTTCAAGTCACTTTCCAAATATTTTATCCTGCATAAGCATAGAATTGATGTACGCTTTTGAATTGTTAAACCACAGAATTAAGAACTACGACATACAAGATCGGGCGCGAAACTTAGCGGTCTATTTTTATAATGTCGTGGATAAGACACTATTCCTTTCGCTCTACCATATTCTGAAGCAGCTTTATATAAAACAATTCTCCTTTCACCAGCACAGGAGGTATCAATTGCAGCCAGACCACAGATAGCATGTGAAACGGAGATCGTAACACAATGCCGCGGAACAGTAGGTATACCGCCGCACTCCGCGGCCCGTAACCCGGCCCATTGTTTGTCGATTTGCGTAAAACGGGAATTTTAATAACTTGTTTTGTCTCTACATACATACTTGTTTCTCTTTGTTGACGACATGTAGAACGTTTTTAAGAAGTCGATCCTCGCTTTGTTGGTAACACTTAGCCTCTTGAGTAATTTTATTCTGTGCTCTACTCGACTCTACATCATAGAGCCAGGATATAACTTTATCGTTTACATTGGTGTTGGCTTGACTGATGATTTATCTGCTTTATTATGTACGAGCCAGTGTTGCACGATAAACGTTTCTGTTAATCAAATGTCGGCTAAACATGCTTCAGCTAATAATAGCGCGCGTGCGCAACACAAATTAGGGTTCCTACACTCGAGTTTAATTTATCATTTCTAATGTATATATTTTTTCAAGATGCTTTTGAGGACTGTTCCAGAAAAGGCTGCTGTTAAGAATTATTATGCAAGCTGGAAGAGAGGATGTAACAGATTTGAACCTTAACTAAATACCTAACTAATAGCAAGAATTCTCATGTGGCTCTAGTTTCTGTGTATTACTCAGTTATTGACGGGTCAAAAATGTTCACAGTAAAACACGTAATGGGAACTAAACATTTGGACTCTACACTGCGCTTTTATAGTTCAAATCTGCAAAAATATACTATTACGTAATTATTATAATAGGTAGGTATGTTCTAGGCAGTTAGGTCAATGTCATACTGTGGTAGAGTTTTCGCAGTATGTAACACATTGTTAAAGATATTCGCTATTAATGTTTGGTAAATCATGTAGGAGGGAATATAGAGTGAATCCGCGCTCTTTTATATTGTACCATTGAACACTTATGGTGATATGCAGTATCAAGTGACGTCACATGAATGAAAATACACCTAGGCACTTCAAAACGTGTTGCCCTCTTAGTAATCATAACTCGAGTATTCAATAAAAATAAAAAAACTTGAGAGGTGTCACGGGACACCCGGATGGAACGAAGTTCCTTTATTATTTTTTATTATTTATTATGTACAAAAAATCAATAATTTTGGGAAACAAAAATATATCGCCCCCGGGTGGGCTCGAACCACCAACATTTCGGTTAACAGCCGAACGCGCTAGCCAATTGCGCCACGGATGCACTTGTGCTATGTCTCGAAAATACTGACCATTATGTAAATGCAAACGACAAAGATAGCAAAAAAGTGTCGTTACAACTTTTCGTCTTAATTTTTTCCGTCTAGCCCCCTTTCGTAACGCGCGATAAGGAACTTCGTTCCAAAAAGAATAATCCCAATTGACGGTGGCAGCCCTGATTAGCGTAAAAAAGTAAATATTTACCGACGACGCACGGTACGACGAATTTACGTGAAAACCAATAAAACCAGACGTCTCGTCGAGTGACGTGATAAAAACTAACCAGCGTGTTTACCTTTGGATTCTTCGCTTCGAGACAATGTTTATGTGCTCAGCTGTGCTATGAAGCGTGTTTTATCTCTTTCACACCCCCTACGTGTGTTTAAGGTGGTAAGGAATGCAGGACGGTGTTACGTACGCGTATATTGTTAATCGTATTTTTTGTTTATTTTATATAAGCTCTACCCGCGGGTCTACATGGACATTCACAGTAGAAGTTCCACTGTCTTATTACACAGTAGAACTTCTGCATATACTTACCTAAGTTACTTTTTACCTCGAAGTACCTATATAAAGTCTCATGCAAATCTGTTGAGATGTTTTTAAACGACATCTAATTTTTGGGAATTAAGTAAATAACAATGTTAGCAATGAGGTTTGTAACCTTTTACCAAGCTTTTAAGTACATTCATAGAGTAAGAACTGAGAAATGGTTGGGTGCTACCACCGACTTGGGATCCAGTAATTAATATTATTAAATCCAAAACCAAGCGCACAATTGCAAGACCTCAACACACTGTGAGCACTTTCTGTGTGTAGATACCGCAAGCAACAACTAAACATGAGGGTACCCCAGTTCAAACTACGACACTAGGGACGTCAACCACCTCAGTCCTCCCGTGACCATGATTGCAAAGTAAAGCAGCCGAAACGTCGGGAACGTAAAAAAACGTATAATAAACGCGATAAAATCCGTAAGATTAATTTATTTCAATGTGTAGTATTCGCGTAGATATAAGAAATCAATAAAGTAAGAACTATTACTTAATATTACTTAACTAGTCTACTTGGAATTTGATATTAAGTTTTGGGGCCTAACATTTACACGTTAGTTAGTTAGTTTTCATTCAGTGATTGTACATAAGAGTTTATTTCCTGTTTTTTTTCTAATTGGTATAATTAAAACAGCTCGCTTCCTCCATTAGAATATAAAAATCGGCAATCTCCTTGCGCGCGCGCTTGCGCGCTTGTGTTGCCAATTACACGTAGCACCGTGGATCGTTATTACACGCATTTTATTGATTGTTTCCTAAATTACGCAACTGCGATCTCTCTTGTAACATTTTTTTTTTAAATTACAACTGTTATACAATAAGATACTTAACAGTATTTTAATGTGTGCGAAGATCTTGTTAGTATATCCGATTTGTTTTACATATTTGGTTATGCAAACGGAGTAAAGTACTTCTAATTGTTTTATTAAGTAATCGATAACCAATCACGTCTTTATAAGAGGAGTTACACGTCGTCATAGTACCACTGAGTATAATAATTATCTAAAAAAAAAAACTATTTGTATAAAAAAAAATCGAATCGTAATTGAAAAAAAAATGCTATTACCTCCTACACTGTAATGAAGTAACATACACTCGGGAGCAATGAATCCGGGTCACCAAATTAACCAAGAAGATTTTCGTATTTCATGTGCGAATTTGAATTTCACATTATCATTTGCTATACAGTGGAGACAAATATCGTGAGGAGACCTGCACTTCTTTTGAAAGTGTGAAGGACTTGATGTGGGTGACCTGTATTGCACTGGAGTGGTGCATGCGTGCTCCCGGTAGAGGTGCACTTCTGCCAACCCTTTCAGAGATTACAGGCGTGATGGTATACTTATACTTTTTACGTTTAAAAAAAAAATTGCATTCAGACTTGAAGTTAACTCTATTTTAAAAATATTGAGCACATTATTACTCCTTGTTCCTTGAAGGTCGGATCTTGCAATTATTGTTATAAACTTCGTATTTTTTACCATCCAACATAACAATTTTAAAAGTTGAATGCTCGTACGTGTAACGAAACGACTCGAGGCCGCCCCTTCACTCGCTCTGCGGTTCCTCTGCTCTACGTTGCAAACTGCAAAGTCATTTTTATTATGTTTAATATTTATATATATATAATATATTTAACTATTCATATTCACTTAAGTTGACGTAACTCGTTTGTTTTTTTTTGTTATAAGTAAGTACACGTTTTAATTAGGCTGATTTCAAAATGCACTCAACAAATCCCCACCACCACCGGCCGGCAGGCTACCCAAAACGCTGGCAGCATTGCCACGTTGAATGGCAATGCAGGGCCACAAGTCTGCTAACTCAATCGATTCATAATCGAACAGCAACCGCATATTGTATGGGATATCTGTCAAAAGTGACAGTTAGTATGCGGTTGCTGTTCGATCATGAATCGATTGTGTTAACAGATTTGGGGCCCTGATGTGTTGCCTAAAACATGTGCCAGCGTTCCGGTCACCAGATGAACTATATTTTATGATTAAAATATAATTATCTAAAAAATGCCATACTAAGTACTTAGGTGTATGGAAGAATACTTATAAGTGGGGTACATACATCCCGGTTATAGTTATAATTGTCATTTTAGACATCTTATTTCTATAAGATTTAACAATAATAGTGTAAAATATGTTAAGGGGTACATCAGGAGGCTCTAAGAACAAAAAAAAATCAAATTTTACACGTCATCCTCATTACCTACTTGTTAAACCTTATTTACAAGTTCCGTTAAATTGACAAAAATGGTCGTATGGACATTTAACGATTAAATCATGTACTTATGTGTATCAATCAGAGTGTACCAATCAGAAATATGAATGATTATTGACTTTACATTAGAAATAACACCCGTTATCACGATTACCTACAGTTATAGAAAACCAGTTCAACAGCAACAAGTAAAGTAACAATATGTAAATAACAGCAAACACTGAATATTGAAACCCTGGTGATAACCAGAGTCGAACGAACACCGGCACTTTACGTAACACGCCTTGATCTTGCTACAATAACAGTTATTGCAAACTCGTCTTTGTGTAGGTTTGTTAATTGGTACTGCTTTGAGAACCAATGGTACACATCCTATTGTTATAGGAAGCTAGGATTTTTATTAACTGTTATAAAATGACGATAGTTTATCCAACGATTCAAGCTGCCGGTGACAGATTGAACGCTTATCAAGCGAAGTGTCAAGAAAAAACATTGCTTGCTTCGAAGGAGTAGGCAAAGGTGCATCCACATTCTACCGATGGTATTTCCTAGTCCTAATATAATAGGAGACGAGCCTATTGCCATTAAATTTAGCGCTCTTCCTCTCCTTGCGAGGTGAGTTTGAGCCCTAGTTCATCAGACAGGATTCGCCGTCGCAAGTTTCCACACAGCATTTTACCAGACAGCGTTCAAGTATTACGTAACGCAATTTTTGGAGATTTTTGACCCCGCCTTCCCCCATGTAACGCATCGTAATGATTCAGAAGACCCCCGCCCCCCCAATTCGTTACGTAATACTTGAACGCTCCCCAACAAGTAAAAGCATTATTGAAAATTGGCACTTTAAATTCGAACATTTTAGCCATGATTTGATCCTGCACACATTGTTGCCAAAATGAACGTTCATCCAACTAGGCAGAGCATTATTTCATTTAACATTTCCGTCAATATTCACGTAGGTATATCTTGATATGTGTAAAATGTGTCACAGGCGGGTATCCCGTTGAATTTAGTCTAATTATTACAGAGTCAAATACAGGTCTGTAGCGTTGCTTAGTGTGAGAGCATATAGTTGGTGTTTCGTCTGGCGATATTATATATTAATTGGCGAGGTACTGTGACTAAATACGTAGACTATGAAGTATACAGTTAGCTTACGAATAATCTCGCACTTTAGGTGCCGTGGTATCGCAGGCTATTCACATATTTCTGTAACGGCTTTTTAAAATCCGAAGGTTATAATTAAAATATACCTTTCTATTTATATGTTGTCCTTCACTTTTAAAAGTAGTGAATTCTTACAGAATCGATATTTTAATATGTATTTTTTAATAATATTTTTCGAGGAAATGAAAGTTTTTAAAATATTTTTGATATGTTACAAGCAGTGACATAATGTTATCTGTATTTTCTTTAACATATAAACAAATAATTATCGCCAGACAAACACACCAACTATACGGTGCCACATTAAGCAATGCTTGTATTATGGGTACCGTACATGACAAAATACACCGGTTGATTAAATTTTATCGAGCTCCCGTGAATCTTACGAAGTCTTGCGATGCTAAGTTGCTGTAATTAGCTGCAGACACAAGCTAAAACACCTCTCGTTGCCTTGCGACTGCGGTTAAAATACACGCATAACAATGGTAGATACAAACTAATGTTTAGGCTGTATAAATTAGATTTAAATTCCATTAAACAGCTCTACGCCCCCATTCGATACATTAATTACGGCACTAGGAAGCCAGCTAGCTGCTGTAAGGTCATCACACCCGTTTGGGAGCTTATCAACGTTACTCACAGTCAATTTATAGATACATTTTCAATAGTGTTTTCCTAACCTACCTAGCACTACTTGCTACTATGCGGGCGATGTGCGATCAATTTGGATTAAAAAAACCACAGGTATGTTTATCTATGGTTGCACACATAAACAAATACGTACGTGTAATAGAGCAATTAAAAAAAAATATAACATTACGCTTGTATTCCTCGAAGGGGTAATCACAAGCTTTTGCAATGACGTTTCTATGCCGTTATTTTAATTTTTAAAACAACCAACCAACAAAATCAACCAATGTTTGAACCCATGGTCGATTTACTCTGGCTAACTTTTTTTTTTTTTAAAGTAGCAGTTTGCGACTCTTTTCCAAATCCTAACTAAGGAGCAAAAAAAATTAGTTAACACAATGCAGTTATTTTATTACTAATACCTTATAAGACAGGTGACTTGCAACTTTAAGAAAGCAAGATTACCTGATTTCAATTTAACATAGCTATTTCTCGATATAAATTGGTCAGCGTTGTAGGTAGGTAGATAGATGGAAAGACAATTGTAGAAGCTCTGAACGTAGAAATTTTAAAATAGATAATATTTGTTTCTCGTCACAAATCACCATTTCAACTGAATCTTGAGGGAATTCCTCGTGACCTCGCATTTTAAATGTCAAGGTCGTTCTGCGCAGCCTTGACGCGCACTACAGCATCCCCCCGCCCCCTGGCTGCCCGCTCATCTCCAGGAACCACCCCCTACACTGTAAGGAGTTGGCATATATAGTTGTTACGTTATTTTATAGCCACGTCCTGAGGCCAAGTCTGATATAGATTATGGTAGAGATGATTTCAGAGAGATTATGAGCTCAATATATTTTTTTATTCAGCCTATAGGACTGTCCCACTATGCCTAGTCGAGGGAATGTGTGTGGTGTGCCGATCATCCAGAATACCAGCATATTTTTATTCATGAAAACTCACAACAAGTTATGTGTTACAGTCTCAGATAAATTAGTGTGGACTTGGCTTCCTAAGGGCGTACCCCACAGCGAAGGCAAGGCACTAGCCATTCGGGTATATAAAACTAATGAGTGTGTGTGGGTATTTAATTAGTACGTGTGTACGTGTGTGTTTATAGACATGATTTTATTTTGCACTATCGTACACACATACGTAATTCTGTGCTGTACGTATTTATCGTCCCTGCTTTAAGAAATGGCAGAAAATAATGAGCCCATTACTACCTCTTGACAACTCCATTGTTAGATACTTAATGGTTACTTGCCTGAGACCTCTCTGACAACCGTCTGCAACAAGGCATGCACAGAAGCAAGTACATGGTGTACGTATCTAGTAGGTTAACTGTGCCTGTATGTATATATAAGACGACATATTTGTCCTTGCATTCAATACAGAAAACAAGAATATATTTTCCATTTTACCTCTGAGCAAATAGGTACCAGAATTTCTTGCGATATTTTCGCTTTATTAAATTCTATCTTTCGCTGAGCTGGCAACATTGCCCACCCCTCCTTACCAGTGGGGAAGATGGATATCCCTCCACCCCTGATTTCAGACTTCCACGCTATTTTTATAGCTGGAGTCTTGGTAGAAGTAATAATGAGAACTGTGGAGTCGTAATTATGATGTAAGGAGAGAAAATGGCACTAGAATATTCTTTCCGTATTTGAGGAAGCTTACCATAATATCACGACCTTCCTTAAGGGTTGGCTGGAGCCATTACAAATACTTTGACAAAGGAGCATCCATTTTAACCAATTAAATAATCAGGTGGTAAGTCCATCACTGTACCTAAATATGCAATTGTATACAAGTTGTAACGACAATTCGTAAAATGAGGAAAATAAATATATAGAGGTACCATGTTTATATGTGAAATAAATTTGTGAGTAAATAGTGTTTGATTTAAATTATGAATTAGCTAACCTGAACGTTTGACTATGCACTTAGATCGTGATTACATTTTAATGTGTTTTATAATTATTTTTTTGATGCAAATGTGATCTTTATAATGGATCTTTTGAAATATTTAACACCTAATAGTGTACACCTAACATAGTTAGTTAAAATAAAATCAATGTTATGATAATACCAAATACTGTGCTATTAAGCGGTAGCTCGGCTTCCGAACGACCTTAGGCCTCCATTAGCGGCGGCCGCCGGTGCGATTGCAATAATAACGGTGATAGGAATCGTCCGCGGCCTCATTATAGTTAGTTATCGAGTAATTTGTGGTAACACCACCTCTTACCAGCTGCTAGAGTCTGCTTAGCCGTTCCTACATCGTTCTCACATACCTATAACAATGTACTGCTCAAAAATGCGAAGCCATAATGTTTTAAAAAGTTATGTAACACGACTTTCTGAGGTGAGAACCTTATTCAGAATAGCGCTCCAGTTCTCGAAAGATGTGGGAAGTGTATCATTTCGCACTGGACTAGCGTAGTGGACTCTCACATCACGGGAGGCCCGGGCTAAATATTTTTTTTTTTTACCTAATATTGTCATTCCATTGTCGGTTGAAGCTTCAAGAAAAAGGCCGCAGAAAGTATATGTATCATCTCAATATACAATGGATGGTTATTTCAACTGTCGAACCGATGATACACATTGGTCTAGATTGTTGAGTGCTCTGACCTAATTGTATAATAGTCGCTCCTCACGACAGACAGACGACAGCATCTCGCAATTTCAGTTGACAACCCATTGTTTTGTAATCGTCTACTTCTGTGATGAGATTTGAACGGATTTGAAACTTTGAAATAATAAATAATGCGAATTGAAATAGTTGCAGCACACATACGGAATACTAAGGGAGCTTTCAAGTATTACGTAACGTAATTTTTGGAGATTTTGGACCCCCCGCCCCCCCTGTAACGCATCGTAACGTTTCAGAAGACACCCCCCCCCCCCTAAATTCGTTACGTAATACTTGAACGCTCCCTAACCTGAATCTTCACTTTAAAAATGTCACAAAATGCTAAGCAACAACTTGACCGTCCGTTCCGAATGCCGTTCCTATGGAGAAGAACGTGCGAGAAACTCCATGGTTTCTCGTTTTAAAAAGATCTTATATACATTTTTGTACAATACATTGTTGAGGTTATGTGAGAACAATGTAGGAACGGCTAGGCAGGCTTGAGAGGCTGGTTAAAAGTACAATGCTTCTAATGCATAATACTCGTATAATGCATATTTTCCACCTTGCGGGCGTCTACGACCTAACAGGTTCCAGCGCCTCGTCTCCGTCTCGCCGTCGTGAGGATACCGTTACACCTATACCCATAACAAACACATACACAGAATGCACAAATACTGGTTTTAATTGATACGTCGGGTTCAGATGGCTCTACCTGTGGCAACAACTTTCTCTTGAAGGTTTGTACATTTTTTGGTTCTGATATCTAATGCTGCCGGCCTAAAGCGTTGATAGTCGAGTTGGTACGCGCGCCTTGGACACAAGGTTCGCAGGATCAAGCCCCGGCTCGCAACTCCAGGATTTCCGGCTTCAATGTGCGTTCATTATCATTCCCTAAACGGTGAAGGAAAACATCGCGAGGAAACATGCAAAGTCAGTTTGCTTTTTTCCCCTAATGGCCTTTTCCATTGAGTCGGACCCAACGTGATTCTGCCAATCTTCACTTTTAAATCTGTATGGCTTCCATCATGCTTAGTCAATGATTTTGAACCGACCCGCACTGGTTCGCTTAAGCATTTGAGACTGGCAGATTAAAGATTATATGACGCTACATTTAAAAAAAAAAAATTGTGACCATAGTTTACCATATAATATCTCCAAGGTGTATTATTCTTTGTTCTACCTATGTAGGTAATATGTACATACATTTGAATAATGCTACCTAAAAATTATTAGTTTATATAATTAGTTTCATTTCAATGTGTAGTATTCACGTAATTCAATAAAAGAAGTCAACTTAAAAAATAAATTATCTATACATCTATACATATAAATAAAATTGGAGTGTCTGTTTGTAATATTAAAATAACCGCTTTTTACTAAGTGCATTTGGATGTATACACGTTACCTATACCGAAACAACAATTTTTACAATTTTTGTCTGTCTGTCTGTCTGTTTGTTCCGGCTAATCTCTGAAATGGCTGGACCGATTTTGACCGGACTTTCACTGGCAGATAGCTGATGTAACAAGGAGTAACGTAGGCTACTTTTATTTTAGAAAAAAAAATAGGATCTCACGAAAAAAAATTAAAACCAATGTTGCAGCGCAGCGCCTGATTAAGTTTGATAGCAACAACCTGCAATGCGTCCCGCGGGCTCAGAACACGCGAGCAGGCTGTTGTCAACGGTTGTCTTTGTTAAATACCACGCGGACGCAGTCGCGGGCAACAGAGAGTACACAATAAAGTGCTTCGATCGTGAGTCCAGAGGAGGGGGGGGGGGGGGTGCTTGAACCCATTAGCCCCCCCTTGTATGTGAGCACTACTGCGTTACGACCGGACGGGTTCTATAATAGGAACATCTTCAGTCTTATTGTTAAGAGCGACCTCTCCTTGAAAATGATCGCTTTCATAATTATAAGTATCGCAACAGTTATATTATCAAAAAATCTGCATTGAATGGCGCGAGATTCAAATCAATGCAATATTATCTATGTCCCAGTTCCCAGCGTCTGTCTGTCTGTTCGCCAGCTTGCGTGGGCGCAGATAAACTACAGTGTCAATATAACTGTACATTTAGAACTATTGGCTACTTATTTTGGTATCCATTTACTAATACAATAATATTAAACATTGTGAGTACATACTAAAGCGAATGTGTGTACTGTAAACTAAATGAAACTCCTGTACGACAAGTGCAAGCTAACTGTATACTTTATAGTCTACCGTATTTTGACATTTTGTATCGAGAATAGAAAAGCACCTCTAGCGGAATACTACACATTGAAATAAAAAACTAATCTTAGGGATTTTATCGCGGTTATATTACCGGTCACGGGAGTCCTCCCGTGACCATGGGTGCTGTAAAGCAGCCGAAATGTCGGAAACGTAATATAACCGCGATATAAATCCTTAAAATTAGTTTAATTTCAATAAATAGCTAAATCAAATTTCGTGTATAGCGAAAACGCCCTTATAGTATTCGTTGTGAAATTATACAAATATCGATCAAGTGATCAAATGAATGCGTACCGCGTTGATCAATGATCTACTATAAACATAGATGGCGGCTTGAAAATTGAACTTACACGGTTGGTTGCATTCATTGATAACAGGTTTTGTCGAAGTCGTTAAGATTACTGCGCGCACTAAAATAGCCAATGGAGAAAGGGCATAAGAAAAAACAAGTAAAAATGTCGTACTCTACACAAACATTTTGCATTTCCGAGCAACGACATCCATTTCACAACGTCAAAACTATTTCAACGACTTTATTAAACTAATTTCAAACTTTATGCTGCAAGTCATAAAGTTAAATTTACTTCGCGCAGCATAAAGTTTTTTAAACCTACCCGCATATATATTTTCAACTGTACCTCTAGGATGTTAAGTTTTATTTCGCTTTGTCCTACTGGGATGCGGTAGGTAGAATTGTGTCACGTTATTTTGGACTGTAATGTCTAGAAGTAAAGTTTGTATTGCTCTACAGTTGTTTTAGTGGAGTGGATATAAATATACGACCAAGTATTTGGGACAGACTGTTTGGCGCCTTACCAAATGGTCGTAGCATTTAAGATTAGAAATAAAATGTAGTTGGGAATCTGTGCAAGCGAAAAATATGCTTACGATGATTATAAAACATTGATTCACTGATGGACGGACGAAATACCTATAAATGTTTTACATATTGGTTTCTTATATTTAAGCGAATACTTCACATTGAAATATATATAACTTTGCGGAATTTATCGCGTTTATGTTTTGTTTTTTACGTTCCCGGCTGCAAGTTCAAACTCTGACACTAGGACGTCAAACACCTCAGTCCTCCCGTAGACCAGTGTCTCCAACCCTCTTTGTCAAAATTACGGTGTTGCCTGGTCTAAAAATACGGTAGATGGTGGAAAATTACGGCAGACCAGTGTTTGCAGCAAAAATACCCATGCAGTGGGGATGCGTAACGTAAAAAAAAAAAAAAAAAGGACGTTCTTCCAAACTTTTTTTTTTTTTTTTACATGTGGAAATGCAATTACGCATCGTCCCTCACGCCACGGGGGGGACGAGAGGGGTATGTGGGACTCCCCGGCGGCGGCCGGTATACCCACTAAAACCACATGGTGAATCCTCACGGTCGCTTGTGTCGGGGACACGGGAACGCTTGCGCATACTTCCGCGAACCCCGACGCGACTGCGGCCTTTCGGCCTCCTCCAGGCCTTGCGGCCAGGCGCTGTGTCGGACCACCAGACACAGCGCTGATCCTCTCGAGCCCGGAGTGGAACGGCGAACTCCCCCGAGTCCGCCGCCCGGGGCTCAGCGCCGACCGCCTGCCACACCAGCTGGCGGCCAGCAAGTCCTCCCGGGTGACAGCGAGCTGCCCCCCGGTCGGCCTCTTCACCCGAAAGGGTGGAGGGTGGGTCCGCCGCGTCCAAGCACAAGGCCCGATCGCGGCCCCCCTCCCTTTCCTCACGCCCCTTGCGGGGCCGAGGGGTGGGCCCGCCGCTACCTCACGCAGCCTCCCTCCCCTCCACGAGGTGGGTCCGCCGCGTCCAGGCCGAGGCCCGGTCGCGGCCCCCCTCCCCATCCGTCCCCAGTAGGGTGGGTCCGCCGCGTCCAAGCACTAGGCCCGGTCGCGGCCCCCCCTCCCTCCCTCTACCCCTTGCGGGGCTGCCCGAGTGGTGGGTCCGCCGCGTCCGAGCACGAAACCCAGAACAACGGCCCCCCTCCTCCCGGGCGTCCTCCGAGGGGTGGGCCCGCCGCTACACACGCAGCCTCCCTCCCCTCCACGAGGTGGGTCCGCCGCGTCCAGGCCGAGGCCCGGTCGCGGCCCCCCTCCCCATATGTCCCCACGCCAGACTATTAGCCATCGCCGACAATAACCCAGGAAAACCTGGAAAATTATCGACGATGCCCAGGGTGCACCGGCCCCTCCCATTGCCGTTCCTCTAGACGTATCCTCGGGACTGACAATGGGATGAGCACACGAGGAGGTTGTCTGACATAGCACCCCACGTTCTTCCAAACTGAAGCAGCAGAATGACCTTTTTTTTTTTTACGTTGCGCATCCCTGTTCTTCCAAACTGAAGCAGCAGAATGACCTTTTTTTTTTTTTTACGTTACGCATCCCAATGCTATATCAATTATAGAAATAAGGACACGGACGAAATTACGGTAGAATGTGTCACCGTAATAACATGTCTACGGTAGGTGGTAGATTTAGAAAAAATACGGTAGATCTACCGTAATTACGGCATGGTTGGAGACACTGCCGTAGACCATAAGTAGTTGCTGTAAAGCAGCCGAGACGTCGGGAACGTAAAAAACATAAAATAAACGCGATCGAATCCGCAAAATTAGTTTTATTTCAAAACTGTTTTTGTTCATTTTATTAAAAAACTCAACATTTGAATTTTATATTACCCGTGCTACACTTCGCACCAAAATTATGACGATATAACACCCGTAGGGTGCCTATACGTGGAAAGGACCTAGGTGTTCACACCTTTTGTCGCCTTTTACAACACCCACAGGAAGACTAGACGGTGTGTTATTATAGTCCCGGCACGTTAATTCTATAATACCACCAAAGAAATAAATTACTCAACAATAAGCAATCAATTGCGAGCTAGCACGTTGCCATTGTAATTGTTAGTTCATTGAACGTGAAACTTCATAATGTTACATTATTTTCAGCGCCCGCGCAGCCCGTCTGAGTTACGACGAAACATTGGACATTTAGCTTCATTGTGTTTATTTTTATTACAGTTCAATGCACTGTTTCAACACCTATTCACCTCTGTAACATACCAAATTAACGCTTAAAATTCTTACATAATTATTATATTACTAGCTGTTGCCCGCGACTTCGTCCGCGTGGTATTTAACAAAGACAACCGTTGACAACAGCCTGCTCGCCCATTCTGAGCCCGCGGCACGCATTGCAGGTTGTTGCTATCAAAATTAATTCAGGCGCTGCGCTGCAACATTGGTTTTAATTTTTTTTCGTGAGATCCTATTTTTTTTCCAAAAATAAAAGTAGCCTAAGTTACTCCTTGTTACATCAGCTATCTGCCAGTGAAAGTCCCGTCAAAATCGGTCCAGCCATTTCAGAGATTAGCCGGAACAAACAGACAGACAGACAGACGGACAGACAGACAGACAGACAGACAGACAGACAGACAGACGGACAGACAGACAGACAGACGGACAGACAGGCAGACAGACAAAAATTGTAAAAAATGTTGTTTCGGTATAGGTAACGTGTATACATCCAAATGCACTTAGTAAGAAGCGGTTATTTTAATATTACAAACAGACACTCCAATTTTATTTATATGTATAGACTAGCTGTTGCCCGCGACTTCGTCCGCGTGGTATTTAACAAAGACAACCGTTGACAACAGTCTGCTCGCCCATTCTGAGCCCGCGGGACGCATTGCAGGTTGTTGCTATCAAACTTAATCAGGCGCTGCGCTGCAACATTTGTTTTATTTTTTTTTCGTGAGATCCAATTTTTTTTTCTAAAATAAAAGTAGCCTAAGTTACTCCTTGTAACATCAGCTATCTGCCAGTGAAAGTCCCGTCAAGATCGGTCCAGCCATTTCAGAGATTACCCGGAACAAACAGACAGACAGACAGACAGACAAAAATTGTAAAAATTGTTGTTTCGGTATAGGTAACGTGTATACATCCAAATGCACTTAGTAAAAAGCGGTTATTTTAATATTACAAACAGACACTCCAATTTTATTTATATGTATAGACACAACACGAAAAAAATATTTATATTGTGGCTAGTAATGACATGGGGATTATAGTCCAAATCTCCCGCGGGTGGTATGCCTGGCGGGGCGGCCGCTATGCCCCAACGGTTGTTGTCGGGATCTTGTATATATGTTACGTTTTCCGAAATCTCTCATAGCGCGTTTCAGGGTTGTATGGAATATTGTCAATTGTTCTGAATGTGTTCCAATGATCTTTACATATTCCTGCAATAGTTCATCCGCCTGCTGAGGTCAATTCGTTGTTTATGCTATCATTTTCAGCAGTTGACCCCAGCAGGTGGCTAACATAACATTAAAACTCTCAATAAGGGCCTCTACGTGTTGGACCCATGTCCACGCCAAAGCCTTCAAAAGATCAGGGTATAGCCCGTGTGGTGATAGACATAATAACACCACTGTTGGGCACGGGCCTCCCATCCATAAAATTGCGAGTCAATTGTGTTAGTGTAAAATGATTAGTCTTCGTTTAGACAACGCAAATAAAATTTGATAGAAGTAGATCAATAACCCGCAAAACATTCACAAGTACCGTAACACGACAACATTGTTTTACAAGGAAAGAACAGTCATCTCGTACATTTACCCACGCACTCGTAAAATTCGGCTTGTTTGAGGCATCGCTCGATCTAATCGACGCCCCTAATACAGGACACGCTGGTTTTATTGCCAACATAGTCTTCGTAAGGCGACATGAGACAGGAAAGCCCACACTCATGCCCACGCTGAAAAAGCTCAATTTGAAACGGTAATTAACAATTTAGATATCCCATTTGTATTGGAAGCATAATAATTTATTTGTCTCCCTGACTTCGAACGCGAATTTTCGATTTTTGATTAACCAGGGCCCCAAGTCTGCTAACACAATCGATTCATAATCGAACAGCAACCGCATAGTAACTGTCACTTTTGACGGATATCCCATACAATATCTGTCTAAAGTGACAGTTACTATGCGGTTGCTGTTCGATTATGAATCGATTGTGTTAGCAGACTTGGGGCCCAGGGGGCTTACCATTTTTTTATTTCTATTGATAAAAAGTAATAATTTCATCTTATACGAACTTGTGCACGCTTATCGACTTGTTGAGTTTTTTTAAAGTGACAACAATGATACTTCCTACTAAAATATTAGTCATTCTTATAACAAGTTGGTAAACGTAACACAAGTTGTACAGTATCTTGAAAGTTTCAAATAAGAACTTGTGTTAATAGGGATCGATTTTTAGACCTCGTCGACCCTCAAAATCAAAAACCCAAAAAAGGTGGATTCCGCTTCTGTATCAACTATAATGTTCCCTACGACATTTTTTATTCCAAAAATTTAGTCATAACACCATCATGGTCTATCAAAAATAATTTAAATCCGAAACAACTTGCGGAACAGTAGTTCTTTATATCACCGCTCCTCTTCGGCCTGCCGTGGCGCTGCTGGCGCGAGCACCGTAGCGAATGCGAATAGCACCAGTCTTGACCATCTATATCAAAATTACTCTGTGGTTTTGACCTAGCAAGGTTGGTGATTTATTTCTTAGAAAGGATTGGAGAACTAATATCAATATATATAATGTTAAAGTGTAGCGTGTGTGCGCCCCGCATGGCAACACACTGGAGCTTACTTTTATATTTTGTAAAAATAATGAATTAAAAAAAAAAGGCAAGCCCGCTGAGTTTCTTGCCGGATCTTCTCAGTTGAGGTCGCGTTCCGATCCGGTTGTAGACTTAAGAAAAAAAAATGTAATGACAATTTGTAAGTGCCCCCGTAGGCCTATACGAAATAAATGATTTGACTTTGACTTTGACTTTGACTTTAACAAAGTTAGAGAAAGTCCTTAGATACCAACTGTATTTCGTAGAAGATAACATTGTTGTTTTTTCAGATTTTAAATGGAAATTATAGGTAGGTATCAATAGTTATCTATTTATTATAAGGTTATTAGGTTGGATAACGTGCCTCGGTCTGGTCACTCTGGTCTGGGTGTTATCTGGGTTGAAACCACTCCTAGTCTATTGTACGGTACGGTATTACACGGTACCTATTACAAGCGTTGCTTAGTTTCTAAGTAGTAGGGCTAGTAGGGAGGCAGGCACCAAATCTATGAATGGAACTATGAAACAGTATTCGCTTATTTAATTATGGCAACTTTAAATAAAGCATTGCTACCTAGTAAGTTCTATTAAAAAAACGAGCGTAGTGTTTTAGGCGGAAATGTTTTACGTTTACACACCGGAAGCATGTTATTTTAATAATTTGTATCAGTAACATTCACAGGAAAATAATGGTGATTCATAATTCATAAATTACCTACCTATTAAAAAAAAAAGATTGGTCTATTAAAACAGTAGACCAATGGAGATTATATTGAATTGTTTATTTTGTTATTTATATCGAGGTTACTACTGACATCTAGCGGAACTTCTTGTAAGCACCGTGTTACGTTGCGCACATCAACTGTGGATTCCAAACAGTTTAGACAACAGTCGATAGATGGCGCTTTATAACGGAATAATGTTCCTGTTGTAAAAATAATAATTAAGTATTCTCGCAACTAATGAATAACAATTAAATTCATTCAGTAGGTAGGTTTCTAGGTAATCAATTGTTTCTATCCTTGTTCACTTATATTTGTTTTTGAATAATTTATTTATTTTACAATAATTATAACATTATAGGGGGACTTTGTTTATGTATCTACCTAACGATGATGACAAGTAATTAACCAAACTAGATATAGGTCTAAGTTTCTACATAGGAACCTACGCTCTTCTCTCGTCAATAACACTAATAATTAAACGTTATCTCGAGTCTAAGTAGGTAGGTATAGTTAGGTATCACAACATATTTCTTTGAGGAAATATAAATCACTCGAGGAGTTGTATCGGCCACCCAAACAGATGCAACCTATCGCCGCATCCTCAGAGTAGCCCTGCCGAGTATCGATTCCTATATATTAAGGGGATTGACGAAGGAAATCCATGTATCTTGTGAAAAAACTGGGACTTTTTCTTTCCACGAGTCAAAATAACGGTAATTAAGATTGTCGACAGTTTTTGTGAGTTGTCTTTGATTAAATTATAAGTTTGAAGGTTGTTTTACACACACCACGCAAATGCTGAGAACATAGAAGTCTGACTGAGAGAGAATATTTTTTTCCACAAATCCGGGAACGCTATGGTATTTTCGAATAGATTCGATGTTTTTGCTTGACAAGACCCATGAGAGTTCTTGGCATAAGTGTAGTCAGGTCATCACAAGATTTGCTTTATATCAGCGATCACAAAGGTTTTGTCAAATATTATTATGTTATTGTACGAGCTCAACAGAATCTTCAACATTAATGAATTACTTATTGACAAAAAAATACAAGTGACGTGAATTCTGAATTAAAAGCTTTTGTTATGGATCAGACAATTTCGGTCTCTTGATATTCCGTTAGCACGTCATCGGAGCCGAAAAGTTGGGACGTCCCAACAAAACCGATGAAGGATGGTTACAACGGGCGATCATAAATTATATTAACACGTGCTGAACGCCGGACGTGGTCTAATAATAGGTTTATTTTGTGATCACCAAATTAGATGGCTTGATAGATTCATCTTTTCAATTCATTAGTAAAATCTACTATCTTTTTATGCTTAGCCTCGGCAGATGTTGTTGGCTTCACTGGCCCAAGGCCCCAAGTCTGCTAACACAATAGATTCATAATCGAACAGCAACCGCATAGTAACTGTCACTTTTGACAGATACTGTATGGGATATCTGTTAAAAGTGACAGTTACTATGCGGTTGCTGTTCGATTATGAATCGATTGTGTTAGCAGACTTGGGGCCTAGATGGCGAGCCATTTGCGCGATAGGGCAAACTGTTTCATAGATCTTCAGTTCGCTGCTGAAACTAGCCCCGTTATTCTTGTAGTTACAAAACATACTGAAATGTTTGAGGGCTGAAATTCTAAATTGAATGCCTTGCTATGGTATGATTTAAGAGATTTGTGTTTTCAAAATTTGTTTAGTGAGGTGATTCTAATTTCTTTTTTTTTATTGCAGGTAAGTCACGAGATTCATGACCCTATTCTTCAAGATACGAGTAGGTAATTCACCTTACTACGATCGCAGACTTGTTAGAATATTCAGAAAACGCACGGCGTGCGCTGCAAGTGTGCACACATAAAAAAAACTATGTCCAGAACTTCTTCGTCTATGCCCATACAATTTACTAGCCAAAAAGTTTTGTATTTGGTAACATTTACCACTACAATTGCATTGAAAGAGTGGCTTTGCTATTGGCAACAGTACGTCTGAACTTCTAACCAAGTCTGTGGCTATGATACCTATGTTTTTATACTTATATAGATGAGTATCCAGTTATATTTGTTAAGAATATATAATGCCACGAAAACGAGCGTAAAATTAATCTTTAAATTGAGTGTCAACATTATTAATTGATACTTTAATTGAACTGTCTCTAGCAGGGCGCCAGCAAATAATGCAATTATTTATTTAAGATTAGATATCTCTATAAATATAGGTTTTATTTGTTGTTACTGACTCCCCTACGGATAACATTAATAATGTCATAATGTTGACAATATTATGCGGGCGAAACAACACTATTTAATTGATCATAGAGAGAGTATACCTATATTTTTAACACTTTGGGTTCTAACTACGTGCAGTTGTTACAGTTTTTTTTATAAAGCTTTTAGCAGCATACAATGTAGTTCGACGGGTTGATCTACTCGTCAATCAATAAGTTGAACTACCTACATTATACGACCACGTCAAGTGCGAGATTATTTGTAAGCTAACCGTATACTTTATAGTCAGCGTATTCGGACGTTTTGTGTGGAGAGTTGAAAGTTGGTAATACTGTCCACTACAGGCGCTGTTCATATCTCCCTGCAATATGTCTAAATACGTAGACTATAGAGTATACGGTTAGCTTACGAATAATCTCGCACTTGACGTACTGGCTACCGAAACCTAACTTAATAAAAACAAATAAGAGAAGAGCAAAGGCTCCCCTTATTTTAATAATATCGAGATATCGATATTATTAAAATAAGGGGAGCATTTGCTCTACGAAAGTGACGATTACCATTGCATGCACACTAGTACCAGTCATGCCAAGAATTCTTAGCAAGAACTTGACAACGGTTGCCTTCTCATTACACGAAATGGCAAGAACAAAGTGTGTTTGCCCTCGTGTGCTCGACCAATATCTCTGAAAAAACTAACTAGTAAAATTTTTGGTTACTTCCAAACGAACCGAAATTTTGTTCAAATTAACCATGAACTTTGATTAAATTTACAGAAATGAGTGTTACTAGCAACACAGTTCCCATGCCACAATATTTGTATAACTAGCAGTCAAAGTCTTGTTAAACATTTTTTATGATTTGTCGCAGGATTATAATGTTCAATAACCAGAAAGTCTTTAAAAAAAAAATGTTCAGTAATCAGAATCAGATGACGCGTGACATCTGTCTGTTTAATAGAACATGGTGTGTAGCGGCGCGTACGCATTTCTATCAGCAGAGTCATTTTAAACCATTCGAAATCGATATCGGAAACGGAATCGAAAACTTCCGAGCTGGATTACCGCAATCGCTATTAAAATTTCCAAATATGATTATCTCCGATGTATCTTGATGACAATACAAAATCGTTTTTTCAAAAAGTCTCCGTCGGAAAGCTCGGCGGGAGCGACACCAACGTCGGAAAGATTCAAATCCGTTTCCGAATGATTTAAAATAACCCATCTTGTAATTAGAAAAATAATGGACACAAGCCTTTCATTGTGTCCATTATTTTTCTATTATTATGCGGCATATATTCTATTTTTAACCGACTTCAAAAAAAAAGGAGGAGGTTCTCAATTCGGTTGTATTTTTTTTTTTTTATTATTTTTTTTTTTTTATGTTTGTTACCTCAGATCTCCGTCATTTATGAACCGATTTGGAAAATTATTTTTTTATATGAAAGGATATGCTTACAGATTGGTCCCATTTTTTTCAAAAAATTGTTCTGATCATGGGATCCATGAGGAATTGAGAGGACTCCTCAAATTTTATAGGCAAACCTATAGCAATTTTGGTATTTTCATCAAGAAGTCAAGCATTTGCATTCAGAAAGTATCATTTGCTGGAGTGAAAGTGATGAAGAAGACCACAAATGGCCACCGGAACATGTCAGTGATACGTATTTCACGGGTTGCGCCAAGATAATCTCGATTATGATCGTTAAGCGACAATGAAAAAGCAAATTTAATGAAATGGTTCTGATGAATATGGTACCATCGAACTGATCTGATGATAAACCCAGGAGGAACCGGAACATTGTAATAAAACAATGTATCCAAGCCGTGTTTGGGCTTATTGAAATTGTTATGGGATGCACTTTGGCTATAAATAAATCTTTTTCGTGGATGTTCCGATTTGATTATTCTTTTTTACAAAATAAGGTATACCTTTTTAAAATTCAGCGAGATTGATTCAGTGGTTTTTGTTTTATCTTGATTTCTTTGAATCTATGTTTTTCTCGCGATGATGTTATAATTGGTATACCTATTATCCAGTAAAAAAGATTGATATTACATTCTTTTTAGTGACAAATAATAGTAAATATATCCACTAAAAAGTGTAAAATAAAAAACTTTTTAACAAAATAAAAACCGTCTTCAAAAAACTAAAAAGCCAAAAATAATCTAATCTTGAAATCTACCTTGTCTAACTAAATCAAATATTTAACTAATCTGAAGTCGGTGCCAAATAAACTAACGATGAAGAATAACAAAAGTATACTCAGTAACGAGATGCGCGGACCAATTTGTAGGTATAGTCTTTGGCGCAGACCGGCAATATTCGACTCAGCTGTTTGTTTGGCACCGACTTCAGATTAGTTAAATATTTGATTTAGTTAGACAAGGTAGATTTCAAGATTAGATTATTTTTGGCTTTTTAGTTTTTTGAAGACGGTTTTTATTTTGTTAAAAAGTTTTTTATTATTAAGCGGCATAAGTATATACGCAAAATAATAAATCTCATTATTTAGTTTAGGTTAAGTAATCATTAGATATTTCTAGGGTTCCGTAGTCTTCACACTTACGTGAAGGTTACGTACAGCGCAAATCCATAAGGCGACCTAACATTCGTTTCGTAAGAAGCCCTAAGTGATGGCCCTGTAAGATTGTGCCTCCGTCAAAGTCTGACACAGAATCGTCTGACTTCTACAATTATTAATGCTTAGATTTAAATAAGTAAGTACAACGCAATTCAAAACTTAAAGTTACACAGCAAAGCTCAGATTTCCGTCACGCGGCAGAGTTAAGATGAGGAAATCCGTAGACCAAAGGGAATCACCAACATAATACAAGGAATCGCGACTCTGTATTCTCAGCGGAAGGGGCATATAGGTCGTAGAACTGATGGCCATTGGGGCATAAAGGTTCTGGCATCGGTCGGTGGCCGGAAGACGTATGGCTTTGCCCACCACAAGATGGACCAATGACCTCACGCGCGCCGCAGGATGTTTAATGGCGGGTGGTTTATGCCATCGACATTCAATTGTTTGTGGTAAGTACCTTAAAGCCACGAAAAAAATATTTGCAAATATTATATATAATTTTGCAAGGTATCAAGTTTGTAACATGGAAGTAGCTATGATAGCGTGATTATGTCATTTCTTAACGGCCTGATTAGCGCAGTTGGTAGTGACCCTGCTTTCTGTGCCGAGGGTCCCGTGCTCGAATCCTGGTAGGGAAAATCTTTGTGTGATGAGCACGAACGTTTGTACCCAAGTCATGGATGTTTAATATTTATATAACCAGTATATACTGAGTTCGCCCTCAGTCCATTGTACGGTACCCATAATACATGTGTTGCTTAGTGTGGGATCGTATAGTTGGTGTGTTCGTCTGGCGATATTTATACGGTTAAGAATGATCGTTGCAAAACATGCATTATACATAGAGCCTTAGCCAGTTTTCAAAAGACATGGAAAGATCGCATATTGGGCCAGCAACTTGGACTATTGAGAAGCCTGAGGCCATATTTTTTTTTTTAATTTGGCCGTTTTTTTATTGAGTACTAATGTACTTTATCAAGTTTGTTGGAAGCCAATGTTTGTTGGTTCAACGATTTCGTGATGAGTGTGTGATATCTTACGTGTTACTACAAGTACACAAATTGTTCTAATTTCACAATTTCCTATTGAAATGTATAAATCTACTCCGGTTTTTATCGTTCCGTCTATGAACTGTGTACGCTTCGTTTTATGGGGCCCATTACGTGCCTCCTAATAAAAACTTTACGATCCATCGAATTGATACATTAATGGTTGCTATATAAAAGCCAATAGATTTGTATTAGGCCTGTGATTCACGATTCTCACCCTTATAGGATAAGTAGAAAAGTACCGGCGTGAATTGATGTTTAATTAAATTTATTTAAGGACGAGCTTTTACCCGCGACTTCTTCCGCGTGGTATTTAACATTAAAGTTTTTCTACAATAAAGTAGCCTAAGTCACTCCTTGTTACATCAGCTATCCGCCAGTGAAAGTCCCGTCAAAATCGGTCCAGCCATTTCAGAGATCAGCCGAAACAAACACAATTAAAGCGTTGCTTAGTTTGGGACTGTACATGTTGTGTTCGTCCAGCGATCATTGATCATGCCGGAGATATTTACCTATTATCATTTCTACTATGGTTGTTTAAATACCTTCCTGCTTCTATTCACACGTGCGTGTACGTGACGACACACACGTGTTATAGATATATATTTTTATGCTAATCATTATTTCATTATGACTCAATGCGCTAGAAGTCGGCAAGGGATATTTTATCTGTGACTTTGATTATGCCGGCTCCTTGTCACTATGACCTCATCGTTCATTCGCCTTTTATTAAGAGTTCGTCTGTAGGTATAACTGGTTAGTTTTGCTCTTGAGAGAGCAATCGTTAGCATCTTCTTTTTGGTTGGCAATTGGCTACATAATTCGTCCGAGATTTCTTCGGCTATTTTCATCATTTCATCGTCCATTTTTTAGTTGCCGCTCGACTATTGTTCTCCAACTCCAACTTTGCTTCTACTTTCATCGTGTGAACTGCCAAGGAATTGAACACGCTACCGGCGTCTTTGTTCCCCGTTGACTATAATCTGGGTGTTTTCAAGTCGAGAGTGAACAGGTACCTTCTAGGCAAGTATGCTCCATCGTAGATCTCATCGTCACTTACCATCAGGTGAGATCGAGATCAAATACTTGCCTATAATGTAATATGAAAAATTAAAAAAAAAACGAGGCTATTGCCCCAGATACACCCCAAACACTTGCCGCGTTACATAGCAAGCAGCCTTCGGCAGCACACTACCATCTACAGTACCCAGCTCTATTCGTGTCAGCATAGAGGACGTGCGGTTCAGGACTTAGTATAGGTGCCCTTTCCAAATCACCTGCTGTATACAAGCCGTACCGAAACTGTTTTTTTTTTAAATTATCCAGTCTGTATCTCATTCCTGCCAGCTGCCGTTGATTGTTCACGACTCACCCACACCAGCATCAATTCAGACAATTACAGCGCAGCGCTGGGCAAGTCATTTAATTGTGACCAATGTAGCTCAATTAATATCGTGGCAACTTGTCTGAGTCACGTCTGTGAACGCCAGGATATTGGTGGAGACACGGCACAGAAATAATACTTAGCTTTTTAGCTTACCCTAAACTCCTGTAAATTAAATAAAACTTATTTTAATGATTTTATCGCGTTTATTTTCGGTTTTTACGTTCCCGACGTTTCGGCTGCTTTACAGCAACCATGGTCACGGGAGGACTGAGGTATTTGATATGCTAGTGTCAAAGTTTGTACTGGGTGTGGGTGGAAAAATTATAAGCATAATCATTTATCATAGATTTCGTTAATATGAATGACTGTGTAAAGCAGCTTTCGTTGATAATTTAACGTACGTACTGTGCCTAGAGACTAAAGTACCTAGCTACCTAGCTTAAGGGCTTCAACCGAGCTAAGTGTAGATTACACAAAAAGAGAAACTAACTGTACAAATTCCACGTCAATGATGCATCTTAGCGTGCATATGCGAACAGCTAAACAGTATCCATTCACTCAACATAAGGGTCATAACCCTTTGGCGAAGTGAAAGTAGACCTTAACCAATTAGGAATACAGTTAATAATGCTAATCAAAGTTCTTGAAATAAATGAGCATCATTCATTGAGTAGTGCGTAGGTTAGCCATGTTTTTAGCATATTCTTATTTAGTTAACAGGGCTCCGCTTACACAATCGACTTTTGAATTGAACGGTACCAGCAAATGTCACTTTTAACCGTATAGGAAAGCTGTCATTCAACTGCCACTGCCGCTCGATTACGAGTCGACTGGGTTTATAAAGCTGAAGTAATAGGGGCAATTTTTGAATGTGAAGATGTGCATTAATCTTATCATGGTATAACAATATGCTATGCCGTGTGTTCTCTTCCCGGAACGGAAGAGTCTTTCGACAGTCACGTGATTGGCCCAAGACTACGGCATCCATCTGCGATTTTCCACCAATGAGCGGTGTTCATTCTATTGAAGATGTCAATTAATGGCGACACTGATTGTGACGTAGTCTTCAGCTATCGTCGGACGAGAATACATGTCGTAGCATATTTTTATACCATAAATATGACAGTTAACCTTCTTCTTCATTTGTGGCGTTACAATATCAGATATTTTGCCAGTTAAGTTAAGTATAAGCAGAAGTAGTTAGTACAGAGAAATTATAGGATGCAGATTGATGCTTAAACGATAGGTTAATAAGAGATTAGAAATCGAAGGTTGCAATCGATATAAAATTATCGAGTGATTAATCGCTCAGATCGATTGTACAGTTAATCGTTTTCATTAATTAAAAATGAAAGAGACATAACATTACCAGACACTTTTAACTTTCATATAATAATCTAAAATCAAACAAATAGTTGAATGGATGAACTGAAAACAAAGACGTATTCTGAAGGCACTGTGAGGAGACCACAATAAAAGAAGCACCATTTTTAAAGGTTTTTTTTATATGCCGTTACGCGTTCTTTTATTAGCTTTTATTAGCTAGCCCATACCCCTCTTCTTTCCCTTTCATCCATAAACCACCGAACAGGAAAATCAATCTACTGACTGCATATAAACTTTTTATATTTAAATTACCTACTACGCATGTATTTTCATCGTTTAAAAAAAATTAAGTGTGAAGTTTTCAAGAGCACAATTAATAACTGCTGGCAGCATGTTATAGGCGCTTGCTCTTTCAATTATTAGGTGCATACGTTTTAATTACTGAGAAACGTTCGTTGTGCGAATGTTACATTGCAGGAAAATTACCCAACAAACTTATTAATGTCTAACATTGTATCATGAATTAACTGAACATGGAGCCGGCCAACATTTTCTCAGTTTAATTATATTCACGGTTGGAACCGACACGTTTACACGGCTATCTACAGCACAGATATAACAATAAAGATGTACGCGCCCCGGCGCCTGATCTGTCTGTCTGTCTGTCTTATCTAATGCACATTGCATTTAGTTTTTAGTGTGGTTGCGCCATGCGCGATCGGCCGCCACAGAAATAACGTAGAATATCGGTCACAGACTCGAGCGCAGAATGAACGCATCGAATTAATTGCCGGTCGGCGCACCACTATCGTAGTGGACGGCCCGCGCGCGGACGCTTCCGTTCGACATTTAAAAATAACAATAAACAAAAAAAAAACCCGCGAACTACAAAAGTTCGTTCGATTTATTTACGATCGTTTTTTAATTGTGATCTTCTTAACACCGTCTATTATTGTTTTTATGCAATTGTTATTGGGTTTTTTTGTGAAACAAATTAAAAGTACTTGGCAAAAATTCACAGTTATCACAAAGGTCGAATATGTGTCCGTCATACATAATTAGAAAAATATTGATAAGCGATCGCGGGCGAGTGCAAATGTCAGCGATACCTACGACAATATTGTCATGAAGGACCGAAGCTTGGTTTCGCGGAATCTCGCGCGTTGATTCATACACCGGTTATCGTGCAGAGAGGCGGGCAAAATGTGCGCACTGGCGACTTGGATTCCGAACGCAGTCGCGGACACACTGCGCGGCGAGACGGCGCAGCCGATCATCGAATGGCTCGCGACAATACGACTGACTGTCGAGGAATACGACCCGCTGGTCACGATCGCGCCCCCCTCACCCGACCCGGAGACAGCTGACGAAAAATTCGACGAAATACTCTCACAACTCGGCAAAGAGATCTACAAACTGGACGAATACCAGCGCAGCTTCTCGTCCGCCGAGAAAGAAGTGTCGCTCAGCATTTTGAATATCTTCGACGAGTGTCTCGAACGCATGGCGGACGAGAAACAAAACAAAAACAGTGGCAGTGAGTGTGAATCGAGCTTATCGGACGTATCGTTCATGACCAGCACCCCGGCCAGTGCCAAAGTGAACATTAACACTATTTTCGATAAGGGAATAGGCACGCCGATACCGCCGCGACGGGCGCGATTAAAATCGCATTGCGACCAATCGATTTCAAGCATGGAATCGACTAACCAGGACAGTGAATCGGACAGTTACTCGGAGAGCACGTGTTGGAGTTACAAGGACTGCAGTGCCGACGAAAACGACGCGAACCCTTACGCGGAGGTGTGGGCCCACTCGACCGGGTACCATAATTCCAACAAGATATTGCTGCGAATGTTGAAACAACATTCGCAGCAGGCGACTATATCGCGACTGTCGTTCGATACGACGAGCGATTTTATACCTGACCGGTACTCGGTGTACTCGCTGCACGAGGTGGGAGAGTGTGGGGACAGGTGTGTTGACAGTGGTTCAGTAGCCATGACGCCGGAAAGGCCGACGGACGACGGCTACGAGCCGGTGAGGGACGCTATCACGGACGAGAATATTTACGAGGAGATCGAATATGGGTGCAGTTATACGGACGAAGGGTGCTCTTGTGGCGGCAGTGTGGAGGTGGAGAGTTGTTCTATAAGTGCTAGTTCGGAGGGCGTTGGGCGGGAGAGTCCCTTGTACGCTAATTTGAGGGACCACGATGCGTATGCGATCCCTACTGATGTGATTTTCTGGAAGAATTTGCTTCAAGATCCGTTCTACAACGACGATGAAGAGGACGAAGTGAGTACAAAAAAATATTAATTTATTTATATCGCCAGACGTACACACCAATTGTATGGTCTTAAACTAAGCAACGATGGACTTGTAACATCCAGACAGGTTGAATTACAAAGTTCTATAACTGAAACTTTAAATTGCGTATACAGACTCGAGTAGCGCGAAGTGTTTGTTTTGATTCTGGAGTATTATGAGTAACATAAGGAAAATAGTAGAAAATGCTCGATGACCCTTTATTTACATAAGTACTCAGTTGTAGTCTTGTATTTTTATTTCCATAAAAATATTGCCTTAGAGCAATATGTCACTCTCAAGGTGGTATCAAAGTTGTTTTCAAACTAATTTCAGTTTTGGAGTGATATATTCCTTACCATATATTTTCCTAGTGCAAAGAACTACACTCGGAAGCAATGAATCCGGGTCACCGAATACTTAAGCTAGCTTATTCAAATGACAAATATTTTATAGACTATTTAAAACTACTCAATTAAAACTTCTTGGTCGCTGTAAACAAAATACCTGAATGTTTTTTTTATTGAACAACGTATTCTCTGTTCTTTCTCAAAAATGTAGAGTTCCCATAATTTCGGATTCAATATTTTTTTATTCATGTCACATTTCAAGATTTCATTTACTACGAGACTTGTCAGCGAGACATTAAGGTCTATGTTGCTGTCCCGGATTTATTACACTCGAGTGTAGATTGTTATCTATATAATCTTTATAACCAAAAATCCATTGGTCGGGCTGCATCGGCGACTATCCTCTGTATCCAGACGAATCTCTGGTCATAACCAAGGAGGTGTCTCGTATACAGAACAGACCATAGGAATACTCGGTAAAATTATTTGCAAACTCTTATCTGATTACTTTACTTCAATTCGTCTTGCAAAAGGCATAACGCACCTTTCTATGTTATGCGTAACGTTGAAAGTAATCAGGATAATAGTATGTAAACAATGATTTAACCGTGCATTCCTGACAGAACATAGGAATGCATAATATGCACAATTCTTCTCGGATGACTTTAATTCAATTCGTCTTGCAATTGCGATAGTGTATGGCCCCAAGTTGCGTAACGTTGAAAGTAATCAGAATAAATAATATATAAACAATGCGTCACCAAGTTGTACTAATTACCGAGCTATAGTACTTCCTATATAACTATAATGAGTAACGCTTTACACTATTATTTTTAATTAATCATTACAATAATGAGTAAAGAGCAAATGTTGTAGCGGAGATTCGTTGATGCCAGCTTTGGAAACTTTGACTTTTTTAATTCAAGAAAAGGTATTTCGATGGATGAATGCGTAGAAATCGGTCCATTAGTTTTATAGCTGCGGACGATATTTACTTATATATAATTTATAATATTTAACTATGGTGAACAACACGCATTAAAAAAACCGTTCAGCAAAGAGATGAGAAGCAGATTGATGATAAAAAAAAATCTAGGCTGTCTGGAACAAGGCAACATATGGCAAGGCACCATTAAAAAAAAATATGGACACGTTCATGGATTCTTGTACCAAATGTACCGCCAAAAGCAAACTACTGATATATTATATTGAATAAATCATATTTGAAGGAAAACATCGCGAGGAAACCTGCATGTCTGAGGGAACCCTTCGAAAGATGTGTGAAGTCCGCCAACCCGCACTGGGCCATTGTGGTAGACTATGGCCTAATCCCGCACGCATTAAGGGGAGCCCCGTGCCCAACAGTGGGACATTAAAAAGGGCTGGTATTATAAATAATATTTTATTAAATACGTGCAATCGTATCAATGATAGCCTTTTAAGAAAAGTTGCACGTTCATAACTTAATTAATAATTATATTATGCTATATTTAAAAGATTATAAGTGACTGCTATTGTAATATTATGTATTTGTTTATTGAACACGTGACGTTATAAATGCTTGAAGGCGATTCAGAAATTAACATCTTCATATGGAAGTCTATTGTCTTTGCTACTCATACGTCATTATACTTGATTGTGTCAATGACAAATTATTTTTTTGTTCAGTGTGAAGCATTGATTATATACACCTATATATAATCTATACCTTATACTTGACACTGGCCAGAAATGGTGACCCATACTTTTTTATAGTGCACTGCCCTCGTGTAAACCGAGCATTACTGGTAGTGAATTGACTTAACGCGCTGGCCTCTCACTGCTTCCCAAAATATTATACTTGAAACTGGTAAAAGTGGCTCTATTTTGTAGCCGATTGCCATTGAACTAAAAAAGAAAAGAACGCTGGCCTAGGAAACCGTTTTATTACCCGGGATCGCACCTATATCAGTATAACATTGTGCTTTGCTTTTTTCGTTAACGTTCGTTCATCGTTTTGAAGTTATAAATAGTGCTCTCCATTATGGATTCCTAATCCTGTTACCTGACGTTTCAGAGTAGTTACTTACTAACTCTTTTGACGGATTGTATGTACCTACAATTACATTGTTACACAAAAACAATAAGCTATTGTACTGTTTATAGTAATTTTGTGTTGGTTCTGTGAACCGCAGTATATTGAGTTAGCGTCTTCTTATTCCTGTTATTCAAACCTTGGTAGGTAAAGGTATAATGCGATAAAGCTTTTTATTAACACTTAACTTTCATCAACCAACATGAGTCTTGTCAAAATATAAACTCTTGTAATTCTATGAACTTACCGTAATTTTGGGCAAGTACCGTAAATACATTATTGTAGGTACTGTCGTATGGAATGTCGTACTTCACGGTAAATATTTCAGCAATGTACCTACGCCTAGTAAGAAGTCCAATGTATCATCTCAACGAGAAAGCATGTTGTCACTGTCATTCTTAATTATAAAAAAATATGTTAATTAACTGTAAAGCCCAGACGTATTCTCAATTCAAATTCAATTCAAACTCCAATATATACCTACCATGTATTCGCCTCACCTGGCATTGGCAGAATGGTCCGAAAGGACAAAGCTAGACGCAAAAAAATAACGAAAAGCTATTAAAATAATGATTATGGTGATGATAAATATTGGCAATATTCGATTCGTGATATTCGAATCGGTGCTTTAACTGGAATGCACCAAAATATTGCGCTTTTGCTAAACAAAATTACTTAGTTTTACAATTTTGCTAAACTAAGTTGCAAAACGCGTAAAAACATTATTGTTGTTATTGTTGTTATTGTTGTTATTGTTGCAACACGTATCTGAAACATTATTTTACTGGTGAGTATTCTAATTCAAAGTCAAGCCTGACCTGAAATAGTAGGTATATACACCAGACCAGCCCCTAACAAAAAGCAATCCTTTCCACACCGCTCACTTCAAATGTAATCCATATTTCATAACACCATATTATAATTCTAATTGCTATGTACCGATTTCTAGTGTATATTGACAAATAGAGCGGTTTACATTATCGCAAAGTTGTACCTACTGCACGCGAAACGGGTTGTGTAAGCGCAGGCAAAAACTACCGAATACGAAGCCCAACCTAGTGAATCTAAAAAGTACCTACTATGATAATTAGTCAAATTGAATTCAACACATTCGTGAATAGGATTGAAGCTGCTTTATGTAACTGATGTTATTTATATACAGGCTAGCATAGACCAATGTGCATCTGTCTATGAACGTAATTTAAGCTTCGAACGTCCAGATTGTGTAATAATTAAGATACCTAACTGCCGAACAGTAGAGTGTGGGTTATATATGCTTTTAAACGTCGGCCAATCAGATTACCAACTCAGAGTGGCTTCTTTTAATTACTATGTGTGTCTATAGGAGATTTTTTAATGTGTGTTCATAAACGTGCATAATTGAATGAAATTAAAATAAAACACAAGCTTGACTTTTCGAGTTCTCCCAAGATGTCCGATGAATTTTCAGTAAAGTATCCAGCTTGACTGATAGGGGTAGGCGATTCATTTCACAATCAGCATCGGCATCAACATCATTATTATCATCATCAGGGGTACTAAATTTAAAATAACGAAGAAATATTTTACTTGACACTGGCGAAAATGGCACTATTTTGTAGCCAGTTGCCAACATAAAAAAGAAGAAGAAGAAGAAGCAGTCACGTAAAATGAGAAAGGTAATTTTTTGTTTAGTCGCTGGTATTTTGTCATAGCATAGATATTTGAAATAGAATATTAGCTAATCGATTCCGCCATTTCTTTTTAACCAAGAACAAGGAGAGGCGAAACACGTGTCGAATACTTTTATAGATTCGCTTAGTGTCGCGGAGAATTGCATTTTATTTGAGGTCCCGTCACTCGTGATAGATAGTTTCTCGATTAACATCTTAGAGGAGTTCGGGTGTTGTTGGCTTCTTTTATTATCGATCAAACTTGTTTGGTTTATAATCGAAGAAGTTGACAAGCCGAGGGTCAGTGGTGGGTCCTCTTTCCCCATAGGTTAACAATGGATTTCCGCCAAGTATCGCCTAGTTCTATCAATTATACAAGAACAAGGAATCGCATAACGCACATCGACTGGACTTATATCTACGTTTTGTTGCATTCTTCCTTCGCGGTTTTTTCACGTATTTCTTGCAAGTGTTTGCTCAGTGGAGTGTTGTGAACATTTTCTATCTAATCAGTAATGTAAATGAGTTCAAATTACCGGTGAGGGGCCTCGTAATGAGTTTCACGATGAATGATAATGACAGTGACGGTACCCGCATCGCTTACCGAGATGGATAACGACACCACGCACTTAAAATTATACAGGGCTATTCAGAAAGGGTATAAATAAACCTTGAACCTGCGCTTCTTGAGCACATTTGTAATCATGCTCAATCAGAATTTCGATATGTCAAATTAAAAAAAAAATTGTTGGTAACAATTTATTTTCAAAATCGGTTTATCGAAATTCTGACTTCAAATAATAATTACGAAACCGCTAAAGAAGCACAGGTTCAAAGCTTATAGTATATCCTGTATGAATCACCCTGTAGGTTTAACAATAATATTTTTAGAGGTTAACAAGTCTGTCATACCGAATAAATGTGTAAGCCTTAATTAATACTTTCTAAGAAATCGAATTTATACTCTATACTTACCTACTTCATTAATATTTTACCATGAACTTAGTATTGTGTTGAAAAAAAAAAATTGATGTATTTACATTACGGATGTTAGTAGTGAATAAGCATACAGTTTTAACTGACTCCATATTAAAAACATGCAAATGTAAACAATTCGTAAACAATGTTTGTTTCTTGGGCGTGCAGTAGATCAGGGTTGAGTGTTGAGCACTACCAGTGCGCAGCTTTAATTAGAAGTAGAAAGTTTTCTTATACTAATCGCGAGTGTGTTGAAGTTGTCAAATTTTCCTATACATGAGTAGAGTACGATAGATAACATAATACTATAGTATACTTTGGTATTTTTATAATATTACATTATTTTCTCATTTACTGTGTATTTTATTTATTATTATGTATTCAACACAAAGCTCGTGTATATATTTTTGATTGTTTTTGATTTATCAACTGTGAACTCCAGACGTATCTCTCGCATCCCACTGGTCCTCCAATATGCCTATACCGTGTATTCGCGTCACTTGACATTGACAGAATTGTCCAAAAGGACAGAGCCATCAATAAAAAGAATTAACGGAGTAGAAATATATTAACTATTTCTACTCCGTTAATTCTTTTTATTGATGGCTTCCCATTAATATTCCCATCCCATTAATATTACACACGTTATATCAAAGAAACACAAGCTTCAGAAAAAAATAAATGATAACTTCCCGCCAAAAAGTCCCACATTAGTGCTTATTATATATTTTTTTGTTTTTAATTAGATAAGATATTGTGGCATAAAAAGGTCATCGGTTCTCATGGTCTCGCCGATATTATTCGTTGAATAATAAATGTTGATTTTCGATAGTTATACAAAGTGCATCATTCCAATTAACAGTTTATCAGCATTATTTACGAAGCCCAGCCATGACACGACCGAAACGAACAAAATAGTCTTCATGTAGCTTCAAGAATCATAAACTTCTATAGTAAAGCTTATATAGTTTTCGTAGGTTATTTATAGACATTGATTATGCTTTGTAATGTTAAGATTTAAGTACAATTAACACGACCCCAATTAATAAACCAAATTTAGAACGAACTTATAGGTAGGTTCACATATTGATTTCTTATATATTTACGCGAAAACTATGACACTAGGACCTCAAACACCTCAGTCCTCCCGTGACCATGGTTGCTGTTAAGCAGCCGAAACACCGGGAACGTAAAAACCATAAAATAAACGCGATAAAATCCGTTAAATTAGTTTTTATTACAATTTATAGTTAGGTTATTGTTTTTGTAATTTTGTTTCTCTCTCTTCCCCCTCCCTCCTCTTTCCCTCCACCCCCCTCCTTTCCCCCTTCCGTCCTTCCCACCCTCCCTCCTTTCCCCCCTTCCCTTTTGGTGAGTATCGGCATGGTCATCACAATTCTTATGATTTTCGACTATGTCTTCGGGTATCTTCATGCGTAGATCCTGGCTCATAGGAGGTACAGTGGTGGGAGTGTGTGGTGGACTAAGTCCTCAACGGATAATGAAAGTTAAGTGAATCGCGTAAAGTTACGTTCAGTTTGTCGCAATCAGTTCCGAGTGATTGATCATATGTGTCCAAGGACAGGAAGCCGCGCGCACGACAGCCGACTGCTAATGCCCACCTACATGCAACTGCTTATTTGTATAATTATTGCGAAGTTATTACACTCATCGCGATGACGTCAGCGTGGTAATAAGGTGGTCCCTTTGTGACAGCTGTAGTCTGAAAGTCTACTTAAACAACTTTAAGTCTTTTCTGTGCTGCCGTTTGAAACGTCACTATCATGATTTATTTCTATAAAACGGATATAAGCAAATGTGTAGATTAAAAATAGATAATAATGTCATAAGCGAAGTTGGGCTCTGGAAATTAATTTATGGGGATATTACAATACCATAAGCCTACCTATGGCATGGGTCTAGGATGTTCTGTTGGCATGAGACTTGTGTAATTTTGACGTTATATTATGATTTTAACTAACTCTGATCACAGATATATAATAATGTAATACCCTCCTAAATGCGTTCTTCGTCTAAAATTTGAACATTTCGAAGTTTATATTTTTTTGAGACACACGGAACTAAATTCATAAGAGAATTTGGAAGGGCATGCAATTTTTGTTTGGGTATATCTCAAGAACTACTGTACTGATTTTGTTTCGCTTGTCACCTGGCCTATCGCACACGTCAAGCAATCAGCGGACGACTGTTTTTGAAGATAAAGTTATCCCAATACTATCGGCGCACATGTACTACAAAATTGCTCAAATGATGACATCTTAAGTACCTACTTACTTGTGCAAGATCCCTTTTGAAAACTAAACTAGCAGCTGTAAAGCTATGCCTAGTCATGATTTCATTATACCACCGCACTAGACCTTAGAGCAGCCTTTCCCAAAGTGGGCGATAACGCTCCCTTGTGGGCGCTGCAGGCCTAAAAGGGGGCGGTAAGAGACCCAGAAAAAAAATGGGGGCGTTGTGTAGATTAATTTAATTTGAAGTTATAGTGGTTTTTAAGTAGGTGAAAACATGGGGGCGCTAAAAATAATTTATTATCAAAGTGGGCAGTAGACAAAATAAGTTTGGGAACCACTGCCCTAGAGCTATAAGGGACGCTGCAATTTTCTCTTGTGTTAGTTATTCTAAATAAACACATTGCTTATACTAATGGTTGCAGCCAGTGTACCAATGCTCCCATCACACGCTCTTCCGTCGTATCTCAATAATGGTAATAGATCGAATAAACAGCGGATCGTCCTCTTATCTCGCATTTGGGTCGCGAGCCATCTGGCAGGGGGCGTGGAGGACGCATAGACTTTGGACCATGCTAAATAGAGATTAAGTATTATCATTGAATATATTTTTTGGGTTTTTTTAATTGCATCGGTAAAACATCACATTACTACCAGTAATCCCACAATGTCAGTCTCTCCGACTAAGCTAATTGCGCTAGGAGTAGTTTTCATGTAGGTACTTAAGAGGATATCATCTAGCACTAAGATACATATGTATAAGGTACAAGAATACATATAACGTGACACTAAAATTAGTGCTACCCTGCACTCAGTGCAGCAGCAAGAATAATAATAATATCGCCAGAAGAACACACTTTAGCAACGCTTATAATAATCATGGGTACCGTACAATGGACTAGAGACGATCCCAGATATGAAAAATCCCTGACTCAGGTCCAAATATTCGTGATCATTAGGTACACAAAACTTGCCCCTACTAAGATTTGAACCAGGGCACTCGGAACAGAAAGATGGGTTACTAAGAACTGAGCTTCAAGATACTACAATCCCTGAAGGAAGGTCGTTACCTACCTTCAAGGATTGCAGGGTCTTGAAACAGGAGTGCAATAAGCCCAAGGATACCTATAAGGGCTAGTCGTGGAAGGGCATCGGTCGAAGCCAATAAATCTTGTGAAGCCTTAAATATGTATAGGATGTGTCACTATGACGTATTGGCTGTGGTCAAGCGATAACTATGCACAAACAACCGCCATTGAGTTTATCTGCTCAAAGCCGGTCGTTTGAGGTTAGGAAGCGAATGAGCAGATGTGGTGACGTCATTCCTAGTACCTAATATGTAAAAAGTGTGGTTCAATAATACTAGTACCTAGCCTACGTAGTTGATAAACTTTTGAAGCTAGTTACTTAAAAGTATGTTTCGATAAAGCATGCTGTTTCTCTTTAACTGTATCGTCGTTTACAGATACAGTGTAAATATAACAATATATGTGTTTCTTAAGTAACTTGACAATTAAGTGTTCTTGAATAAAATAATATCCCAAGATTCTTCGTTGATGGAGTCTTTAATTCGATCGTCGACGGATACGTCCGTATTCAGGTTAAATTGAACCGAAAAATAATAAACAACAACATTCCCAGAAGGGAAGCAACATCGACTCTTGCGCAACGAGAGCAAACAAAAACCGATTCTCGAAATCGGTAATCGGTATCATGCTACTGCGCATGTGCAATGCAAATGTCACTATGCTAAGTCCGGGCAAGGACAAGTGTGCTATTAAAACTGGTAATTTGACATTTAAATTAATTATGTGATGGTATTAATGTTAATAAGAGCAAAATGGCTAAATTAAGGATAACACTTTGATAACCGCTCGAAGTATAGAACTGCAGACTTAGGCTATATAGTGCACTTTATTAACTGACAAAGCTACAAGTGCCACCTTTATATGACTTTTATAACACCTATCACACCGTTTAACTATAATTTAGTCAACCAATCATACCTCAGCTAAATTGTATATCGATTCAATCACATTGTGTTTTGTAAAGGCCTGCCGGCAGGCACGTAGGCAGGCTGTCAGACTGACGGACGCCCAGCATGGACCTGTGTCCTATAAGGAGACTGTAGTGTTCATGATGCACATATCCGAGGATGTGTGGGTAAGGATGGAGTGGCAGCGGGTAGAGGGTTAGCGAGATAAATATACTGACGTTGATATCGTCATTCTTTTCCTATATTTTTTTTCTCTGAAGATTAAAAAAACAGCTTACAGATAAATTATATAATAAAAGTAATAATTAATATATGAGGTCAATGGGTAGGTTGTTAAGTTACGGTAGTAGGTACATACATCTAAATCTTCTTCTTTCTTTACGAAATGAGATGCGATGAAATAAAATGGATGTGAAAATGGCCTCACCCACAACATACCGGGTATTTTGCCAATGTCAAGTAATTAATAGCAATAAAACATTCAATAAATAAACATTATATATAAAACTAGCTGTTGCCCGCGACTTCGTCCGCGTGGTATTTAACAAAGACAACCGTTGACAACAGCCTGCTCGCCCATTCTGAGCCCGCGGGACGCATTGCAGGTTGTTGCTATCAAACTTAATCAGGCGCTGCGCTGCAACATTGGGTTTAATTTTTTTCGTGAGATCCTATTTTTTTTTTCTAAAATAAAAGTAGCCTAAGTTACTCCTTGTTACATCAGCTATCTGCCAGTGAAAGTCCCGTCAAAATCGGTCCAGCCATTTCAGAGATTAGCCGGAACAAACAGACAGACAGACAGACAAAAATTGTAAAAAATGTTGTTTCGGTATAGGTAACGTGTATACATCTAAATGCACTTAGTAAAAAGCGGTTATTTTAATATTACAAACAGACACTCCAATTTTATTTATATGATGATGATGATGATGATGAATACATGTATAGATAATGGATGTGACATAATTATGTGAAAATGGCGTCCTCATACATCTAAATATAATTCTCCGAATATTCAGAGCGTTTGCGTCAAACGTATATAGTCAAAGTCATATCATTTATTTCGTATAGCCCTACGGGGGCACTTACGAATTTTCATTTGACTTTTTTTTCTTACCTACAAGCGGATCGGAACGCGACTTCAACTGAGAAGATCCGGCGAGAATCTTAGCGGGCTTGTCTTTTTTTATAGTAGCCAATTAAATATCGTGCAAGTTATGACATTAAAAATGCATCTTTAGATAAATCTGATTAGTGGCCAACTTCTAAATTACTTAAATACATATGAAGGTACCTACATATAAATATTTGTAACAAATTTAATGCAAATATTAAATCGCTAACAGCGTACAGTGGCACCCCAACATATACAATGGTAGGGACACGCCTAGACCTTACAATAGCACTTTGAATACTAAGTTGAGAGCTTAAGTGTTATGTTAATGTTCCTTTGTGAGTTATGATGTTAATAATGTGGCTTCCTTGTCAGCCGGGCCCCAGTCTGCTCACACAATCGATTCATAATCGAACAGTAACCGCATAGTAACTGTCACTTTTAACAGATACTGTATGGGACATCTGTCAAAAGTGACAGTTACTATGCGGTTGCTGTTCGATTATGAATCGATTGTATTAGCAGACTTGGGGCCCTGGACTTGGCACTTATGACGTCATTTGGGCAAATCATGGCGGTAAACTTTTTGAACGCCTTGCGAGGCTGCCTCGGGTACATGCCGCGTGTGGCCGCCTCGGCTTGTACCGGAGCTTCCAGTACCACAAACGCAATCGTTTTTACGTACCGTTTCGGTAACGTAACGTCTTCCATCCCTCTCACACCTGAGATCTCGTAAATAAATATGACAGTGACGGTATGTTTTCTCGATGACGTCACGATTACATTAGAAGTTTCTGCTTGCCCTACGGTTCACGCGAGGTTAACATAGATATGCAACAAGGGTGAGAGCGAGGCAAAAGACAAATGAAAGCGTTCAGGCGAGGCATCGCGAGCTTTGCCACGAGCGAGCTGCGTACTGACTAAGCGAATACAAAAACTTAATACACGTCTATTGGATACGGGCATTTATTTTTCTTCTGTGTACTAAGAAGTAGTTATATTCTCATTGCGTGAAGAAAAATATATTAAGCACCTAAATATTATGTATTTATGTGTGTTGTTGTCGCCATGCGAGGATTTTCCAATATCTATTAAGAGCCGTACCTGATTAAATTCATAAAAAAACTCGTGCTTCCATATTTAAACTTAAACACCTATTTTGTCGCGTTCTTTACCCATACACGGTGCGCACACGCATCTTCGACGAAATAAATACTCGCGCGCGGCGCAGGACGTCACTCCTGGCTTTATAGTAAACGCCCGTAACATCCTGTATTGTTGGAAGAAACAAATAATGTAGTCCTCTACTAAGTATTAACAACTCGTTCGATCCTCAAGCGAGATCTTTACGAAATGACATCACTTCTTTTTTAATTTTGATAATTGGCTACAAAATAGTGTCATTTCTGCCATAGTCAAGTAAAATGTTTCTTCGTTATTTTAAAAAATAAGTGCCCCCAGATGATAATAACGATGTTGATGGTGATGATGATGATGAACTGAATTCGCTACTCTTATCAAATGTAATATACCCTTTCTGGGCCACGCTGTTCGAAATCCAACTTATTTTTATGTATCGGCTAGTTATTTTTATAACACTAAAAATACATTATTGCCTTTCAAAAATCGAAGCAAATTCAAATTTAGCAATGACCCGCTTTTTACCTTCACAATAGACAAATCTCAAATACATTTCAAAATTTACTATTATTTATAAATGCTGAAAAAGTTGTGTACTATGAAAAATACCTACTGCGTTCGAGTGATCCAATCACTACCGCGAAACACTCGATCGGTATATATTTAAATACGTTACAAATTGACACTAAGGCCACTTATCCGTGACGAGACGAGTGAAGGCGCTTTAATTAATAGGCATGTATGACGTAAGGCAATCGAGGCACTATTCGTTTAAATACTATATCGCCATAGTTAATCGAGATTGTGGCGGTAGCACGGAACGATGGTAGTGGCTGGGATCAGTTAAATAGGTTATTGCTCTTTGGAAACAGTAATGTAAACATAGGCACGGGTACAGCGATTCGGGCGAGCGAGTTAGCGAGCAGGGTTGCCAACTCTACAGTAGTATTCTACTATATACCTACTACTAAAATAAAATAAAAAATGTACCTACCAGTGAAAATACTACCTACACTATTTTTGTTACACCTCATTAAATATTTTTATTTTCTTGTCATATTTTTTTTTATAATGTCAGTCCAGTGGAATGTGAAAAAAATAAAATTACACCGATTAAGTAATACACCGGAATGCATTAAGACTGGGGGCGCCTCACTATGATCTAAGTGGTCGGTGACATCATACCTAATCGGGCGTAAGAAATAAATATATTAAACAGATAATTCACATACTGTACGACTTTTCGCCGCTACCCGTGACCGGCGGGCTGGCCTCTATTTCGCGCAGAGTGAGCCTCGCTATTCAGCGTGGAAACGCGGCCAGCCTGCTGGCCACTTTTGGCATCGACGACGATGTGGAGGCATTTTTGTGTATATAATTTTATTTTATTTTATTTTTTAATGTCCTATTAATAAGTATTTTTTAGTTTTTTTTGTTTTTCCATGTACATAACTATTGTATATAATTTATTAAATGCCCTGTACGACATTGATACATAGATCTATAGTGACACATTCGATTGTTGAACTCAATATGGTATACTTTATAGTATACCGTATTATTTTGTACTTATGATATGAAGTATTCTATGGTAGGATTGGTAGTTACACTAATTTATATTTGACTTGTCTATGCCCATGGAAAATTTCCGAAAATCCGACAAAGAGTCTGCGTACTAGATTTTTAATTATATTTATAATCATTTATTTATTGACCTTGTTGAAACGTTTGTTTTATTTACTTTTACCCAATTGAAATCTCTACGTATTCCCTCCCTATACTGTACGCCATTATAATCTGTAAATACCTGGGTACCTTGTTGATTGATTTCTCAGTATTAATTAATTGGAATAGTTAGGAGTGGCACCGATTTTCCTTATTTATGTAAGCAGGTAATAAATCTATTAATAATTATACGGCATGGGGCGTCCCATGGAAGATAGATGCATATGGTATTATTGATGAGTGTTACCAACCTAACCGAACCGAAAACATCCGGAAACAATTTTCTATTTCGGTTGTTACCGGCGATATAGCCTCCCCGGAGAGGATAATTCACACAAACCCACAACGGCTCTGCCTGAAATATTTTTTTAGTTTGAAATGTATGTAAATAATAAGGTTGCAAACTTATTATTTTCATTAGGCTTGTACCTACTATCATGTTAGGAATGTCCGGACCAGTGCATAATCTACTCTACCCTAGTCTATCAGCCGAAAGACGTCCATTACTGGACATAGGCCTCCCCCAATGCTTTCCACACATCACGGTCCTCCGCCACTCGCATCCTCCGGCTTCCTGCTACGCGTGTCATATCATCGGTCTACACGATGTCTTCCGGTTCGTGGTCGCCATTCTAGAACCTTTCTGCCCCAACGGCCATCTGATCTGCGAACAGACTTGATTAAATTGAGTTTAATGTTCAAATTGAGGTCCCGATTTGAGGATTTGAGTCCCATTAATAGTTCATGTAAAGAGACTGTTTTAATTTGGCGCGTCATACGAAAATAATGACGTCCCTCTCAAACGTTAGAAATCCATATTTCCCTCCTGTCTGTGTTGTCTCTCTCTTATCAAGTTTAGTCATAACTCTGTCATCATCTCTACTAACAACAGCTTCTCCATCTGCGCCTACTTAAGTGGAACGGCTACTCACGTTCCGATTTCGGCTCACCGATGTTCATAGGCCGATATATCGGATGACAACAGATTCCACTTATCACAAGACCAACTTAGCAAAAATGTTTTCTTTCTTTTCCTCTTATGAGTAAGTAGACTCATCGTGTAGTCCTTGTCATCAGTTATATTTCTGTAATCTTATTCTTGATACATAGTTTACTGGTATTAATATTAAAACGCCATCAGGCAAGTTTTGTTGTTTGGACCCACAGATATATTATGATCTAAGTTTGGACCAAAAAAAAAATATCGGAAATAATCGTAGGTGGCCTTCACTGACCTAGGTAGTAGGCATATTTAATACCATTTGTTTGAAAGTAAAACTTGACAATTTTATACTTTCCTTCTTATATTATGTCAGTAGATACTGTGTAGTTACAGGACTGAACAGATCGGTCGTGGATCGGAAGCGAAATCGGTTCGTGTGTAAGCGCTTTAGGTACAATGTTTGGCCAAACATCGTATCTGAAGTCGGACGCATTGTTTGTTTGAACGCATGCGCGTTAAGTATTCTCATATGGTTTTAAAATCTCCCAACAATTTGTCTATTTATAGACTTGGTTAGCTTAAAATTAAAAACCATAAATAGAGAGTGTTGTAAGTTTCGACATCGTAACGTTATGTAATTATAATGCTAAGGCCACAGATGTGATTTTTTCAGATTCTATCGTAGTTAACGATATTTCGATCACGCACGAACAGTATTTGATACTATCTAAAACTCACACTAAGAGCCCTAGTAGTACATATTAAAAAAAACTACTTATACACTTACATTTATTACAATACCAACGTCCAAAGCGAATATAATTTTAAGCATCGCCGTTAATTGTCATCCATTGCCTTTATTTCCTTGCTCATTCCCATCTCGCTCGCACTCTACCTCGGCTCCAATGTCAGAGAGAGACAGACAACCCAACGCATGAATGGGCGCTCCGTTCGCATTGACATTAAGGTCAATAAGGTGATTCAACTCGTGATATGATATAGTTAAGAGGAATTAAAAGAATGAGGTACAGACAAGCATAATGGTGGGCTTTATATACAATCAGCTGTGACTGCTATTTATAGTGGCATGTGTATTGTATCGTCTTTGTATCCTAGCTTTATCCGCGCATAATGATAGAGACCTCTTTACACTGTGATAATAATTATAGTCATTTGTTAGTTATCTATTTATATCTTTAAAATAAACTGTTCCTATGTGATAGTAGGTACGTATATACGGTATAAGGCCTGATTAGCGCAGTTGGTAGTGACCCTGCTTTCTGTGCCGAGGGTCCTGGATTCGAATCCTGGTAGGGCCAGACTTTGTGTGATGAGCACGAATGTTTGTACCCAAGGCAGTGATGTTTAATGTCTATATAAATAATGTATACTGGGTTCGCCCCCAGTCCACTGTACGGTACCCATACAAGCGTTGCTTAGTGTGGGGCCGTATAGGTAGTGTGTTCGTCTGGCGATAAAGAATAAGCAACGTTAAAATGGTATTATAAGCTAGTTCGTCTGTGTGTATACTTATTTATGCAATAACCACTGTGTCTGGATTTATTAAAGACTTGGCTCCGTAACCGTTTTCATCCTAGGCCAACTTTAGGACACTTTTTGTCCCGGGAAACCGTAGGAAAATGATAGTCCAGGTAAACGAACTTGCATCTAGTCACAGTAAAACAGTTACAGTACTATCGTATGATTTATTTTCCCGATATGATAATGAATGACTTCCTCATTACATTGTATTTCCGACTTAACATTGTTAGACGCGACATTTATTTACAGTCCTCATTATCGCTTCAGTGCCAGGGTCCTATCAATGAAGGGTCTTGATTATTGTTGTCTATGCTTTTAGTACTGAAAAAGAAAGGGTACATAGGGTACGTATTTTTCGCGTACTCGTACCAAACGGCACGGCAAGGTACGGCATTCCGAACGGGTGGTAAAGTTGTAGCTTAGCATTTTGAACTTTTTTGTCGATTCGTAAGTACTGTACTTAATAATAAAAAAAAAGTAACCCTCTCATCTGATTCAAGTTTGCTCTACAACTTGCAACTATTCGTTGCTGTACCCTCGATCATGAATGATACGGCTAGAAGACTTGGTGCCCAACGCAACTGATTTCTAATCGTGAAGGATATAGTTATCTGACAAAGACATAATTTTTCCGTACCTTCTTCATTCAAAGTTAATTGGCAGTCTGAGTTTTACCTGTTGAACTTTTCGTTTGAATGGCACAAGTGCAGTGCCATAGTAAGAGCAAAGTATTACTATGCGAAAATGATCTCAAATACGTTAGCAGTATAGTCCCTGAGAAATACAACCCCACACACGCACACACTCCACACATCTTTAAACAGTCTCTTTAACAACTTCTACATTTTTCTGAGTCTTAAATACCTTCTTCTGGATATGTCCTACACATCATTTAGAGGAACACTTCAAGAGTTAAATGTGTACATGAACAAAAATATCTACTATATTGTTATGTTCTCTATCTTCTACTAACGCCACAGTGACACAATTCCCTTGTTTTATGCTTTCCGGTTGCGATAAGCAGACGATATAGTTTTATTTCTATTTCTTCTATACATATAAATAAAATTGGAGTGTCTGTTTGTAATATTAAAATAACCGCTTTTAACTAAGCGCATTTGGATGTATACACGTTACCTATACCGAAACAACATTTTTTACAATTTTTGTCTGTCTGTCTGTCTGTCTGTCTGTTTGTCTGTCTGTCTGTCTGTCTGTCTGTTTGTTCCGGCTAATCTCTGAAATGGCTGAACCGATTTTGACGGGACTTTCACTGGCAGATAGCTGATGTAACAAGGAGTAACTTAGGCTACTTTTATATTAGAAAAAAAAAATAGGATCTCACGAAAAAAAATTAAACCCAATGTTGCAGCGCAGCGCCTGATTAATTTTGATAGCAACAACCTGCAATGCGTGCCGCGGGCTCAGAATGGGCAAGCAGGCTGTTGTCAACGGTTGTCTTTGTTAAATACCACGCGGACGAAGTCGCGGGCAACAGCTAGTTTATTAATAAATGTCTTTATTTAAAAAGGAGACCTGCGGGTCGATTCAGAACGTTTCGACAAGTATCCGAATCGATCCGATTTGAAATTTTCTCGTTTCGACGACGATCTTTCAGAGCGATTCTTCATGACCGAATCGAAGATTCGATACGACTATTCCACCGAATGGTTCGATTCGACCTCTCGCTATGTTTAAATAGTACATTTCATAATGCAAGTTTCAATTAATAACCGAATCGGTGAGAAGACTTGTCGTATGGTTGCGAATCGGGGGCAGGACTCAGGTGTATGCACGCTCTTGCATCAATTATAATATTGTTATTTTTAACCGACTTCAAAACGGAGGAGGTTCTCAATTCGGTTGTATTTTTTTTTTAATCGTCAGTCTATTTGAACAGGTCATCATCTTACAGCTATCCAGTGTTGGACGGAGGTATCTCTGAAGCTCTTCCACTAAAACCGACCATCAGATCAACGCACCCAGTCGCTAATTTATCCTGAAAAAAAAACACCTGTAGACAACATCGCAACATGTATATAGCCACTTAAAATAATTAACTTACTTTAATAATAAACAAACGGCCCGCCCCCAGGCATTAACTACTTTTTCGGGTCAAGGTGACAGCGATCATACGATAGAACCGGTTATCAGCTGCCATCATCCTCCCAGTCATGGACCAATGAATCACAGCGTGGGTGATCATGACGAAGACATCGGTACGAGCAGGGAATTCCGTTGTTAAGAGGCTATTTACAATATTTATTTCAATCTGTTTGATAATCTTAATTAGACCAATTCTAAATCCCAGAGGTGTGAGCTGGGGGTTGAACCTTGTTTACAATCCAAGTGGTCGACCAATTGATCTACTTTGCTTATTGGTAAATTGCAGGAATGGTACCATCAGGGACATTACTGCTAGAGTGTATAGCAATTCTTCAAGGTATATCGCTGCTAATAATGTAATCCTAATTATAAGAACTTTCGACGTTAACTAATTCGCAGAGCGTCCTTTATAAATGTAGTATATTGTTCTTTACGACAATCTTAAAGCGAACAAAGTCGTCTTGAAGTCCTTACGTCATAAAAACACAATTTCTATGAATCACAAAATGACTGCGAAGTAGGTCGATTAGCGACAATGTCCGCGTTTCATTCTAGCATCGCCGAATCAAGGTTAAAGCTACTGAACCATTCCCTGAACAAATGACAGTTATACTGAGTTACGCTTGCCTCCGCCTTCAATTCAGTAGATGGAAATGACTATAACCTTGAGTTCTGTGACATTTTTCTGCGGAAGTGACGAAATGTAAGCAAATGGTTAAAGCGTTATAGTTTTATGAGCTTAGATCTGTTAAGTTAGAGGAGTCATATTAAGCCAAAGGTATCTAAATTTAAGATAAATTCAGATTTCCAAAACTGATTTAGTCCAGAACTGCATACGCAGGTATATTTCATAATAAATATTTAAATTGTGAAACCCACATTAATAGAAGTCGACAGTTTGATATTTTTTTCGTTCACTCAGAATATATCCTCATAATAAGTATCTTAATTTACAAATAGGTCTTGACTTAAAATTGCATGTAACCATAGATTATTTCTAATAAAAGAAATCCATGATTGTGAATGAAAATAAATGAAATGAAATAATTAATCGACACAGGATTACACAAAACGGCACAAATAATAGTTAGATAGGAATGAAAAAGAAAAGGTACAGTCCTTGATATTGATCTCAACGTGATTTGTGTCGAAAGGCGTTTGCTTCACCATGAGCTGGGGAAATAGAGTCTCACTGCAGCGCTGGTTTGAGGCCAAACTCTCCTCCACAATCGTGACCACATTACCTTGCAACCCAGATGACCAAAAGGTCGTATTAGAAATCTGTTTTCTGACGATTCGAATACACAACAGTTGACATTTAGCCATTGCTTATAAAGGCACCAGGAAATGCCAGCTGTTGCACAACAATCGTTTGAGCTGTAACAGTATTACGAGGAAGTAGAGTGAAGATTGTCTTTAGCATGTTGTCAAATATGCTGTAATTGATGACTTTACAATATGCAATGGGTCATTTATTGTGGCTCAAAGATTTGTGAATGTCGTTACGTAGATGATGCCATTATGTGTAAATAAGTGTCAAGTCATCAATAATAGATGTGTTTTTTTATCTTAATGACCTTTTTCTATTGCATAAGACTCAAAGTGATTCTTCAATTGATGACAGAGAGGCGAAGGCGCAGTGGAAATTCATTGGCCGGTTTAGGTTCTTATCAACGTTTAATTTTAGTTGAGATTGGTCGGTGTGTAATAGTGGCTAGTGTACCTAGAGCAACATATAATAAAACTGCACACGGAAATTGAGGTCACAGACATATAAAAAAAAAGAATAAAGTTGCCAATAAAGAACATGTTATGGGATGTCTAACATGAAGAACCTGTGTATACCTACCTATTTATTTAACATATTAATAAGGGTTGGGTAACATTTAAATTTCACATTAAGTGTTAAGTAATACGACGGGGAATTTTATGAGTAAGGCCACCTACCATAAGAATTACAAAGGAAATAATCAGTGATTCATTAATTTTTTCTCACGTCAACACAATCAAGTCTGCGTTATTTTGTGTTTCCCCAACTCATTTAAATATCTTAGTCGAGTTTATAACTTCAATAAGTTGGGCATGAATTAGGAACATTATTTTGATAGGAGTTTACTTATTACCCATTAGTGTTCCACCACTGCTCCAGACCATGTTATTACCTCAACATTATGCTCTATCTAGATTTTCCACATGATTCCTACTATTCGATTACCCTAATGGCATTCTGCCCTTGAGTTAGGCCCAAAATAATTATTATATGTGTGGCAAGATTCCTACATTTATATTCAAGAAACATATGACAGTTTGCAAACGTTAAACTGTCAAACTTCATGCAATTAAATGGCAGTCTGCGAATCTGAAAGCCACTTTGGGTTGTCAGAAATAAGATTATATGGAGATATAATGAGTAGTAACTTTGGGTACCTACTCAATTCAATGTTCTGAGCTCTGATGTCCAACAAATAGAGTTATTTACTGCTAACTCATCCCATATCCTGGATAAAGCAACACACCATTCATCCTCAGCTATTTCGCAACATATTAACACAGTGGTTCTTATGGTGAAAGCAGGATGTGCAACAGAGAGCACTGTATCGTGCGTAACATGATTCGCGAAGGAAATCATTGTGTTACTTGCGGGTTAACGGAGAACTTTGGATACTTTATAGTAGCTACATTTATTATGTGAATATTCGCAGCATAGTTATAATTTAGGTTAAGCGGGGCTTGAGTTCCCAAACTCCCCGGTTTTGGGAATTCAAGAGCCCCGAAATGGCTTAGCTACAACGTTTTATACATAAGTAGGCCCTTTCAAAAATATTTTCTTCTCTTTTCGGATTGTTCTTGTTGTTGCTTATTATCGCTCCAGAGCTCGACCCGAAACGAAACATCTAAGGAGTATGATAGATATCGGAGGTATACCAACTACCTCTCTACCTACAGTCCTCTGCATCAAAAGCAGATCAAAAGCTATGCATCGAAATCCCTTCAGCCGTGTTTGTGTGATGTGTATGCGTATATATTATATACTGAACTCGCCCTCAGTCCATTGTACGGTACCCATAATACAAGCGTTGCTTAGTGTGGCACCGTATAGTTGGTGTTTTCAACTGAATATTTAAAACAAACAAATGGAAATACGTAGTAGTTACTGATTATAGTGACCGAGCTGGCTCAATCCAGTATTACTCTAAAGCCACAGTCTCCTATCTCAAAACTATCATTTCAAACGTGTGTTAATGTGAAATTTGTCCTTGTCCACAGTGGATCACGCAGGAGGAATGTGCGATTTACGGCAGGGAGCAACGGCCGCCAATGGTGATCCCTCGGATCACGCAGTACAGGACCTCTCGGCCCAGGGTCCAGCATATCACCCCATCATATCCTGAGGTAAGGATTCCTTGTTTTATTCCACTACGGAGAGGCTTTTCATGGGCTTCTACTAAGAGGCTTGCAGTATGTTTATGTTTTGACTAATAACTCCCTTTGGGCCGTGTTATGCACGGAATACACGATCTAGTAGAAGATTAGAGAGAGATGCAGCTACGTGAAAAAATAGACGCTCAGAGAGCTTTCAGTGCCATTCGTTTGAGCTTCGAACGTATATTCCAATACCGTTTGAGTGTTCAAATATTTCCATACAATAACCAGTAAAGCTGCACACTTCCGCTAGGGGCGCTGCTGTGAAATTTATGCAAAGTTTTTCATTTTATAAAACAAAATTCAACACTACGGCAAAGGACATAGTACATACGTACTGAGCAGTAATATGTCCTATGCCATTTTTAAGTACATTAGGTATGTTCTTTGGCAATGTTGTTTCTTTTTGTGATGACTGGAAACTTATTAATAAAACAACACGTGGCTCCAGCATACCTTTATTTTTTCTAAATAAATAAATTAATTCCCACCACAACAACTAGATGGCGTTGTATCAAACCAATCTGAACACAGCGCACGATGAACTCGTAAACAATTTAAATTGCACATTTTCCTTCAATAAATTGTACTTTAAAATTGGCCAATAGGAGTTGAAATCTAGGCTATGAGTCAGCCGACCGGACGGCAGGGCCATAGAGCTGTGTTAATTTGCGCGATTACTGCGTGTGCGCATACAATGTGCTATTTACACATTCTTATATAGCCGCGGGGTAAAGGAACATCGTAAATTAATTTTGCGCTTCAAACATCGAAAGAATACATACCTGGAAGGATAATTAGGATAACATTCTATCTTTTTTTTTTGGGGCAGGAGGAAAATGCCTACGCATGCCACTCCGCCGAGGGCACGGCGGGGTGGGTATGTCCGACTCGCACGGACTAAAAACCCCCTGGTGTCCTTCTACTGCCTGATGCTAAAGCTGCGGGATCGATCGCGCATGCTCTTCGCGGCTCTGGCAGGCCTTGGTCCGCTACAGACCTCTTCTTTGAGAGCCTAGCCCTCTGTCTTCTTCTCCGTTGAGGACGGCTTCGCATCCGTCTCCTTCTTGGGCTACAAGATCCTATCCTGCTATTGGCTCCCAATCTGAAGGGTTTTATATTTTGCATGCCAATTGGTAGAAATTGGTAGAAGTACGGAATTCCGGCTATCTGAAGCCTGCCTTGGTATCATTCTATAAGAACGATCCATGTGAAAAAAAATCGAAAAAAAAAGAAATTTCGACACATCTATGAAATGCGAATATCCCCCTCACATTGAGGGGAGGCCCGTGCCCAACAGCGGGACATTAAACAGGGCTGGAATTATTATATGAAATAGAAATTAGTTATAGGTATGCTTTGCAACATGTTCATCAATTACTCCTGATGTTGACTGTGTTTCACGAGTATTAGTTTATTTCATTGGGAGAAGGCGGTTTATGATGAAAGGTAATGCTTATTTTGTTGGATATAACACAATTATGGAACTGCATAATTAATTTTGTACTTATGAATGTTTTCACTAGCAGAACTGTCATTATATTGCGCGTACGCAGTAATCAGTGTGCGAGTAATAAAGTATGATAACATACACTTCCTAACATCGAATCGACGACCGGGCGGTTGATAAGCGAGCTAGTGATGGGCGATCCCTTGTTCCGATCTAGCGAAATTACATCATCCGTGGGTAGGCCAAGTCTCGATTTCCTGTGGCAATAAAAAGACAAACCAAATGGCGCCAAGAGCCAGGAGTGCAATATTTTTACCGTCAACAATAGAAGTATTTTAAGGGACTTGGCCGTTATTATACGTTATTTATTTTTCAAATTGATAATTATGAGCTATGTACTTCACCGTACAAAATTTCTTCAATTATTAGTCTTAACTAATTAACTAAATTTAATTCAAGTATAATGATGACAATATACGTTTATAAATATGTATTTAATTATTTACATTTCAAATTAAGGTAAATATCCACTATCTATTATTTACCTCCTGTCTGCAACCCTGAGGATTAATTACCATGAACTTCGTAGTCGTACGTAGTCGTCGTTCGTAGCATATGGTAGTCTCTCGAATGACAATATTACGAACGAATGTTTCTTTTCATTCGACACAGCTAGGATCACTTTGTCTGTCCTGGAAATGCAAAGCCGCAATGCGCTCATCACCTGTCACTTCACGATAACAAATGTAGGTAACACTGGCACGCGTGTACGAGCAAGTGTGTTGAAAATTATTTTATGAAACAATATGGACGCCAGGATCGAAATACAAAAGGTAACACTTATATGAACCGCAACGGGGCAGCTGGACAGCCCATCGCCGCAAAAATGCAGATGCTATTCTCCATTCTATTAATTATATCCCGACACCAAATTGACGAATTATACAATATATAATTTAAAATGATATCGATACAAACGCCACACATCCCATCCCCATCGTCCCATCACTACACAATATCGCTCCGAATGAACAAATGCATTCAGTGTGTCACCAGCAATGAGTAGAACGCGATTTAACGAACATTTTCCCGCTACACATTACCTTGTATAATATTCATGTAATACAATTCAACGGTACCACCTAATAATATGCGGTCAATATATGTGTGTTCACGTTTTTATAAAAAAATCTGTTCAAAATAATCTCAGTGTGTGTTCAAGTTATGTATAACATGTTTAAGTTGTATAGAGGAAAAACATGGGTGAAAGAGGTACAGTGGTCTTTATATATTGTCTATGTAATTATAAGCGAGATGTTTTAACATCTCGCTTATATCAGTTGTTTGTTCATGGTAGGGCGTTCCATTCGAATTTCAAAGATCGTTTGAATTTGAAAAGTAATGTTTAAAGCAGCCGGTATTACGGTGATGACACTTCAAGATTTTAAACATTACTTTTTTATCATGTATTGTACTTATAAGAGCACTGAAAAGCGTACGTACATATGGTCACGGCCTAGCAAAAATCTACCTACATGAAGTAAACCTTACTTAGTCGAAGGTTCTATCTTTCTCCCCCTTAAAATTGGCGTTTGTTTAAGGTTTATTTTTTCCCGGGATGGCCAAACGACTGTAGTCCACATGGACGATGTGGCAGCCTCTACTTGTGGCCAAGGAAATGAGTTCGCGTGCGTGTTATGCAATTATGTGTGTGGCCTTAGTATGCGTTTATAGAAACGTAGTTGTGATCTGTAAATGTTTGCCTCGCCTCCCCCAAGAACTGGCGACAGACAACTAGTACTCCGGTGTAGTTAATTATAAGTACACAATACTTATGATACAGCATTTAATAAACACAAAGGTTCGGCCTTAAACGTTCCACACCATCCCTCACCATAATCCTAGATTAGGACTCAAAATGACCTGATTTTCGCGGCAAATGGGCCTCATGCCGATGACAAGCCGTTTTATTCCTTCCCCAGAAAGTATAAAGTAGTCGGGGAACGTCAGAATAATAGCAGGGAATGGTTATTAACTCTTAAAGCACTTGCTACCTCACTATTCGAATCCTCTATGCCAAACACCGTATTCCAAAAATAAAAAAGCCATTATTTATTATAATGTAGCCGCTGATAACCATGTAACATAACCACCAACCGTGCTGGGTCCAGAGGATGTTAATATGTTTTTCCTTATTTGTGTTATATCTTTACCGTTTCGCGCATTGGGTAAAATTATTAACAATACTGTGTGGCCGCCGAGTGAAGGCGTTCCAATACCAATAAAACTTAGCTCGCCTAAATAGTTTATTGAAAGTAGTCATAATTTTTTTTTATGGGACTAGGCCCGCCACACACTCCCACCACTGCTACTCCTGTAAGCCAGGATCTACAGTGGTATCCAATGAAGACACCGAATAAAAAAAAAAGTAGTGAGCATTTAAGTAAACGATAAAATTACTATAATATCATCATCGTACTGACGAAATACGATAAAACACGACGCACGAACGCATTCTCTCCGCGGCCGAAGTATAATTACCGTATAGGGCGGTGGTGATAGCGTTACGTTGGACGATGTTGTTACCCTCTCTGTCACACATATTTAGAACGACTTAAAAAAAGGAGATGTAGATATGCAACTGCATATCTCTGGCATTTGTACAGAATAGAGCAAACACCCAGAAATCAGGGTTATTTTGTAAATTACTTAATATTCTTAATACTTAGGGAACCTTTCGACATTTGAGATTTAACAGCTGTTAACAGCACCTTTAGAAGAAATTTGCGTGAGTCAAAATTCAGTCGGACATGGCGACGTGGTCGAATGATTGAGAATAATTTTAGTTACTTAATTATATTTTAAATGATCGTGTCTTTGGCAAGAATATTCTCTCATCGTATCTCAGACATAGGTAATATTATACCTTCAGAATCATTTCCACCGAAACCTTTTTCCACCACAAGCGGGTCACTTGCCGAGGGAGAGATCTCAGTTTCAATCTGCACGACCATCCCACTCCTAGTACAAGCATTCAGGAGTTTATGGGGCCGGTAGAACTACTAGTACATGATACCGTCACATTGCAAGTAAACGCTTCCCTCAATTCTTTCAGGACACTATACCAGAGAAGGGGTCGCTTCGCAGCCGACACTATGAAAAGCTGAACAACTGGAGCCCTACGTCCGAGCGGAGCCGGGTGGACATCGACATGGGCTTCAAGGCAAACACAGACAGCCCACCTGTAATTAGAATTAATAAGAGATTAGGTAAGGAAACGAATTAATAACCCAGTACCAGGCAGTTCTATGTCAAAGGCAATTACCCAGTACCAGGCAGTTCTATGTCAAACGCAATTACCCAGTACCAGGGAGTTATATGTCAAAGGCAATTACCCAGTACCAAGCAGTTCTATGTCAAAGGCAATTACCCAGTACCAGGCAGATCTATGTCAAAGGCACCAGAGCGCGCGGAAGATTACCCATTAGATGCTCTGACCAAATCAAGGTCAACATAGGTCAATCTCTATATCAATTCGCTGGATAGGCGACATTGAGAGAAGATTGGCGTTGAGTTGTTAAGCGTGCCACCAATCTCGACGTAAAGGCAACTACCACTCTGTCAAGAGCTCAACGACTGAGAAGAACCCCAACACCTTGTTTTTTTTATTTTACATAGCTTAAGATGGGTAATCTTCACGGAAAACCCCCAAGCCACGGGGAGGTAACGGGTTTTGTCGGACTCCTTGCGGTCTATCGACTTGAACTCCATGGTAGTCCGATTCCCGCTTCATGGTGGAGTTACGGAAACGCTTTCTCCCTCATGAAAAACTCTATCACATGAGTGGACTCCTACGCACCACGCTCGTTGTCGTCTTCTTAGGGTTGCTTAGCTGATGATGTTTTCCATTTTAGGATTACAGTCGTACCCTCAAATTTATAGAAATTTGCAATGTAATAAAAAGCTAATTATTTCTGAAGACTGATTTGTAATGCTATTGTAAACTCCTATAAAATTCAGGGTTTCTTTATGTAAAGCTAACCCTCAATTCTTCCTATTACAGGAGGGTCCTCAGAAAACCTAATAGCAAATGTGCGAAGGCCGAACCACCTGCAAGTCGCGGCGTCCTCGTCTGGCGACAGTCTAGACGTAGAGCTGCGAGAATGGGAGCCAGGGTATGCCAGGAACCGGAAGTCCAGGTCGATGATGGCGCCCAAGATCAGGATGCGATCTCCGGTGCCAGCGCCCAGAATGATGTTACCACATAATGCTGAGGTAAGATGCTGAAGGTGTGAGCTAGCAGTTTAATGACTGGCGTAGTTGAAATTCCGGCAAAAAAATCAGTTTCAACGCCCAAGACAGCCAACAGAATTCACTCATAACTAATTGTCAATTACGTCGTAATAGCTTCTTTTGACAGGTTTCGCATACTATAAATTTCACTTATGATCCCATTGTCAGTCCATTGCGACATAATTGTGTTAGCAGTTTTGGGCCCATTTTTGTATCGTGGGGAAATCCTCACTCTTCCACGGATTATGTCGGACTCCTACTGACTATAGATCCCGGTGGTCCTTCTCCCGCCTTGTGGTGGGGCGGGGGCACGGAAATGCTTCCACACTCGTCGACGGCCCCACCAGCGGCGTACACTTCAGAGAACACCTCCTCAAGACCGCGTGGGCCACACCACGCCACTGTTCCCCACAGGGAGTGCTTTCGTTTACCTTTTTTTTTCAAATGTCATATTTATCAATCATCTTGTTCTAGCATCCACCGGTGATCTACGAGGGTCCAGTGAAGCGCACCAAGTTCTCTGATGGTGTTAAGAAGACCAAGAAGAACTGGGTCGACTGTTACATGGTGCTCACACCCACACATCTGCTGTTCTACAAGGATCAACGACATCTTTCTTCACCGGTAAGCTGCATTCAGATTATAATACTCGTTAAAGGCTTCAAACGAGAATCTTTTGATATCTCTGATGACCTGAATAGCACAGTGGTAGTGCCCTGCTATCTGTACCAAGGGTCCCAAGGGGGTATTCGAATCCTAGTAAGGGCACACTTTGAGTGATGACCACGATAATGTCTGTACCCAAGTCATGTATATTACTATAATTTACTTACCGGGATCGCCCCCAGTTCATTGTACGGTACCCATAATGCAAGCGCTACTTAATTTGAAACCTAGCCGTTCCTACATTGTTCTCACATACCTATAACAATGTACTGCTCAAAAATGTAAAAGATATTTTTAAGAGCAATCATGGAGTTTATTGCCCGTTCTTCTCCATAGGAACGGCATTCCGAACGGGTGGTAAAGTTGTAGCTTAGCATTTTGTAACTTTTTTGACGATTCATAAGTACTTTAATTACTTAATGGTTTACATCAATAAAAATATTGTGATTCTGTACAGTTGATGTGTTCGACTTTCGATATTATTACGAGGGTCACACTGAAAGTTCTTAGAAAATCATTGTACGAATATTTTCACGCGTCAAATTCATGCTGACGTGACACAGACAATTTTCAATTTGCCGCCAAATCGTAAACAAATGACAAATGAATAAAATACATACACAACAATATTGGCAAAGAGTTCCATTTTCAAAATTTGAACTTATTTTTTTATTATATCGTTTACAAGTGGCCAGTTCTACAGACTTTCAGTGTCGCCCTCGTATTATAATAATAAATTATTTACAGAAGGTGTCGCGATCGTCGGGCACGCCACCCAGCCCGACAGCGTCGTACCCGGAGTTCTCGCTCAAGCTGTATAACGCGCACGTCGCCGAGTGCATCAGCAAACACACCAAGAGGTACTTTAAAACTTGCAATCTTTCCCTGAGGGCAGCCTCTCCTCGCACGGATTTGGGCCATAACCATTCAATTCTGCCTTCAAAAACTCTGAAGAACGTAGTTTTATGACTTGGAGTCGGCCCTAATCCTTATCTTACATTACTGAGGAGTGACTTGTGTCTGACTTGGGTTTTACCCCCTAGGGGTTAACTTCCAAATATAAATTTTAATAGGACCACCCTGATGGAGAACTACCTAATGTTATACTATTTGTCGTCGGTGCCAAACCATATATATATAATATCTCTTTACTATTACTAAGGAGTGTTTACATTTGAGTTTGGACTTAGATTTTACCCGCGTAGGGATTTATTTCCAAAAAGAAAAAAAACATTATGGAAAACGGTTCTTAAGCTATTTTACTTTGATAGTCAAAGTAAACAAATAATTATAACATCCATTAATCGGTTAAACAACTAAAAATTCACACGTGGTTTCGATTCAGAGAAGTCCTAATAGTGTGCACTTTTTTACATGTGGTATAGTTTTAAATCAGTATTAGTAAGTATATAAGTATAGTTTTTAATGAGTGGTCTTGTTTTTAATTGTAGGTACACCCGTTCCTTCGTGCTCACCACGGTGGCCCACGATCAGTATCTGATACAGGATGAGGCTGAGCTCGGAGCCAGGAAGTGGCTGACACAGATTCAGGCGGTCATACATTCATTGGTAATTGTACTATTTCTTCACGACTTTCTATGAAATTCAGCCAATCACAAGGGCCTCGAACCGTGTCACATTGGCTAAGGAATAAAGGTCGCCGCCGCCGATGTACATCTGCAAACGTAAACTGCGACTTTCAATCAAATTATAGGGTTTAACTAGCTGTTGCCCGCGACTTCGTCCGCGTGGTATTTAACAAAAACAACCGTTGACAACAGCCTGCTCGCCCATTCTGAGCCCGCGGGACGCATTGCAGGTTGCTATCAAACTTAATCAGGCGCTGCGCTGCAACATTGGTTTTAATTTTTTTTCGTGAGATCGTATTTTTTTTCTAAAATAAAAGTAGCCTAAGTTACTCCTTGTTACATCAGCTATCTGCCAGTGAAAGTCCCGTCAAAATCGGTCCAGCCATTTCAGAGATTAGCCGGAACAAACAGACAGACAGACAAAAATTGTAAAAAATGTTGTTTCGGTATAGGTAACGTGTATACATCCAAATGCACTTAGTAAGAAGCGGTTATTTTAATATTACAAACAGACACTCCAATTTTATTTATATGTATAGATAACCTCATTTAAAAATGCTGTCGTAAACCGTGTTGTAGGTTAAACACTGCTGGGATAAATACATCCCAGTTCCTCGTTAATTAGTGTATGACTGGCAACAAACAAGTTGAAACACCTATGCATTTGGGTGTAATAATACCGAACACACCTTACAATAATTCCTAAGTACTTTTATATTGGGGAAGCCATTGGAAAATTTTGATAACAACATATATATACCTCTACCTCAGGGGTTCCCAAACTTATTTTGTCTACTGCCCACTTTGAGAATGAATTATTTTTTGGCGCCCCCATTTTTTCACCTACTTAAAAACCACTATAACTTCAAATTAAATTAATTATAGAAAGCCTCTACACAACGCCCCCATTTTTTTTCTGGGTCTCTTACCGCCCCCCTTTAGGCCTGCAGCGCCCACAAGGGGGCGTTATCGCCCACTTTGGGAAAGGCTGCTCTACCTTACCATATGGGGAATACGTCGTGATGGTATATATGTAGTGTAAACTTACTTGTGTCTCAAAGAGAGCGCAGACAAGCCGTCGGTCCTGCGTCTGATCTCTCTCAGATTCCTCAGGTTTAGGTTCAGGGCCTGGTCGGATTGCCTTTCCATAGGACTATGAGAGTGAGTGGGTCAGTGGGGAATAGAGAGTGCACCTGTGCTTGCGCACACTTTTGCACTAAAATACTAAGATAGAGCATACACATCCATGACTCGGGTACAAATACCGTGGTCAACACACAAAGTTCGCCTCGACCGTCATTCGAACCCGGAACCCTCAGCACAGAAAGCAGGGTCACAACCAACTGTGCTAATCAGGTCGTCGAAATATCGTTATTCTTATCAAATATGTTGTTCTCTGTCTTTCTCTAGTATACCAGCTCGGTTGCGCACGAGTCGCCGACGCCGCAGTACCAGGGCAGCAACACCGACCAGGAGAGCCTCGGCCGCACTCCTCCCGCATCCAGGCACAACAGGGCTAAACAAAAAGGTATATACATCGCTCGCCCCAAATTTATAGAAGCTTGAATCTATTTACAATGGCGTTACAATACGTTTTTCAAACTAAATGTGTAACACATATGTGAATGTTGGTAATGCTATGGTAAATTGACGAAAGCTTTTTATAATAGAAGTAAAACAAATAATCGATACCTACCACAAGTGTGGGCAATGTTAAAGTCAAAGTCAAGTCGTTTATTTTGTATAGGCCTACGGGGGCACTTACAAATTGTCATTAACATTTTTTTTTCTTAACTCTACAACCGGATCGGAACGCGACCTCAACTGAGAAGATCCAGCGAGAAACTCAGCTTTTAAAAGCCATTATTTTTACACACGCTACACTTTTGACATCATAAAGCCTGATATTTGAACGAATGGCAATATGTAATTTTTTGTAGTAATAAGTGCGAACCACACATAATTGGTTAATTACCGAGGTGTTATTTAATTGCATAATTGTTATCTAATGTTATACGGCTACTTACTTATATATATATATATATATATATATATATATATATATTTGAAATACCGCTAAATAGATCAAACAGACAGGCAACGTTCGACATACGAAACCATACAAAGCTGCAAGGGTATGACGTCACCGCCATAAAAAAGCGCGAGTGCGATAGAGAAAAAGTACTATCCGAATCTCTCCCAACTACTTCCTACACTTGCACTTTAATGAACAGCCGACTCTAGCAGGTGGCTACATAACATTGAAGTTCTCGCAAAGGGCCCCTACGTGTTGGACCCATGTCCCCACGGAAGCCTTCCTCAAGACCGAAATATACTTGAAAGCAAGCATGACTGGTCAAAACAAATAAACATTGGGGCTCTCGGAGTTGGTAAAGTCGTTTTTAATGCTAATGTTTACCCAGTCATGGGTCATGACGAATCCTCTTCGCAGTAACCAACCGCGGTTAGATATATAATAGTTTTTCCTTATTCAGTTTCAGGATTGTAACGTGCCAGTTTGTGTCTGAAGTTAGTTATTCACTCACGGTTCTATTGCATTAAGTCGATTTAAACGACGTTCATTGCATTATAGTTTTTATTGTGATGTGTGTTGAGTGTTAAATTTGAATCGCAATATGTTCCTGGTAGATACCAATTTATAATTTAACAGATCTTTTTAAGCATATTAAAATCAGTTTTCGTTTAGTGGGAAAACATTAAAATATTTACAATAGTAGTACAAGGATATTAGTGTGCAGTGATTGAGATGTGTTTTGAGAACTAGTAATTAATAATGACAATCATTTGTGGATGTTTATCCGACAAGTACCGGCGCGTGAGTTTGTGTAAGTCGTTCTAGTTATCTATTTGGTTGTTACTTTGATGTAATCGATTCGATGTTCTAATAAAATCGATTTAGATTAATCTCAAGCACTGAAATCGATTAAGGCAGACCCTGTCACAGGGTAAGCAGGAACTCCCAATACAATCGTAACGTCACCGTGAAAGCACGCTGTCACTGTCGTTCTTATTTATAAAATCCGTGGTGTGAGCGAGACGCAAGACGCTTACGTTAAAAGGTCCTGCTTGAGCCACTACACTTGAACGGACCTTTCCAAATTATGGGCTGTTTAAGTAGATACTGACACTAAATAGCTACTTACAAAAAACATCGTCTACGATTTGGATTTTTTTTAAAAACCCGTGGAAAAAAAAAACAGTCGAACATTTACCATTGTAACTTGGGTGCAGTCTGATGGTCCTGTGTACGGTAACCCAGCTGCATGGGGACATGGGTTCAGTGTAAGGTTGGGAAAATAGTCGCCTCTCGTAACCAGCAGAGCGACAGAGGAAGCATTCTCACTAATCTATTACTGTTCAGGAAAAATAGAGACAAAAATATGGACAATTTATAAATGCTATTGATACGAGTATATGAATGGTTATCGTGAAATGTTTATCGTATCCGCGATTGAAAAGTACCGTCCGCATAAACAGTCCGTGTTTTTAATATAATTTTTTAAAAACGTTAATAAACCTAGTTATGATCTGCACGTCAAGTGCGACCTAACTGTATAATTTATAGTTTACCGTATTAAGCGATTTTGTATGGACAATTGAAAAGCGCTTATAGCGGACGGTATTTAAAATTCAATTCTCCATACAAAATGTCTAAATACGGTAGACTACAAGGTATACGGTTAGTTTATTAATAATCTCGCACTTGACGTACTGTTCCATTCGCATGCCTTAGTCTGTCACGGTTGGCTCGAAAGATATGAGCGTGTAATAGGACCTTTGCATCATAAAACTAGTTCACAATTGGAGACAAGTTAAACAATCACCATGACCTCATATAATTATTCTTAGAAATGAACCGTTGTATTTAAGATATTAAAAGTTCATTTCGGTACTTCCTTGTACCGACATTTGAAATTCTGAGAATGTAAGTCTTAGTTTTGCTTGGGCAGTCCTTTGTTTTCATATTTAATTCGCTCCTTACCGAAGTTATAGTCACTTTAGAAGTCTTCCGATACTGGCATGAAGGTTTTTCTTCGTCAAGTGGTTTGAAAACTATTGAAGGTATATTATCAGATAATTGTAGAAAGATAACGCAATCTTTAATTGCGCTAATCTATAGCCAGTATTGAACGCATTGCGGACAAATATTGTCAATACACGCCCTATAAAAAATATGCGAAGCATTAGTAAAAGTGTGAAGTTCTAGTGAAAATAGACAATAAAATGACTTAATAGAATTTTAGTAGTGAAGTTTTTATACATGATTTGGTGTGTGCCATTGGATTTTGATTCTTATTGTGCATGAAATGGAGTATCAATTGATAGACGCAGTTTCTAACCATTGGATTAGCGGATCAGCTGTGATGGTTAAGCCCAAGAAAAGTCCAACGCAAAAAACTCATAAATTCAAAGATATCTTCGGATCGCTACAGGATTTACGACATAAACGTAAAGCATTTAAGATATTATTTGCTGCAACTGTATCACACACTTCTATGACACTTTATGAATAATTCCCTGTCAGTAATCTACATAAAACATACACATAGGACGTAACTGTGTTAACATGTATCTTTCCTTGTGTGCCTAATAACTAATACATTAGACTAGATTTTTTACATTTGACTGATGGTATATATATATATATATATATATACCATCATCATCATATATATACCATCATATATATATTTATATATATATAAATTGACATAATGTCGCTGTCTCCTGGCGACAACTGTCTTTGTATCGGTTGAGAATGTCGCAGTGGGTGAATGCTCAGGATCGGTTGCCACACTTTTATAATGATGCTATATTAGACTGTCTCTGTTCATTGAAGATATATTTAAATAAAATGCTCAATACTTATCTGGCAAATATATTAAAGTAGGTGCTTGTGCCGTGAATTGAGTGGTGATCTAATTAAAACCACATAACAAATCAGCTTATCGTTCTGCGAAAATGTAACTAATTTATCGATCTAGTGCAGGGGTCGGCAACCTGCGGCTCGCGAGCCACATGTGGCCCTTTCCATACTTAAATATTATTTATTTTATAAAAAACAACATTGAAAAATTGTTCTGAATCAATTAACGAGGATTAAGCACCATTTTTATCTCTCAGCCACTTGTACTCGCTTTTTTCTATTTGGCCACTTTTTGGACACTTGTATATTATCTAATTTGTTGTGAAAAAACACTACTTATGTATGAATAAATATATATTTTTCTTATGAATAAATAGATAAGTTTTTTATCAAAAAACTTTATTTACGCAAGTACTATTTATTGTTCACAAGAAAAAAAATGTGTGTCTTTAAAAACTTGGGAATTTTGTAAATTGAATTGTTTTATTCTTCCGACTCAAAAGGTTGCCGACCCCTGATCTAGTGGAATGAAAAATACTTTGGATTGCCAGTTTATGTTTAAAGAACTGATCAACGGTTTTAACAAATTATTACTTGATGCGTGATACGTCATAGTTTTTAGTTTTATCCGACTGTTAAGTCAATCAGTTTCAGGTGATTTCAGGAGTTTGATGATATTGGAAGTCAAACCGAATGCTCGGTTTACGTGGAGCTGTGTAACAGGGTACCTACTCAACGTAGTTCATAAATAATTGACATCAAATTGACAAAGGGTCGATGTATCTTATCGTATGTACGCATTGCTGATAGCGTATCAATTCATATCATCAGCGTTCAATTCATATCATCATTATGCTACATTGAATACTGGTACACTTAGATAAAATCTATAGTAATATAGTTTTAACTAAATAATATTCTATTCTGTTCTATCAGCCGAAAGACGTCCACCGCTGGACATAGGCCTGGACTAAATACTATATATCAAGTTATTTTATTTTCTATACATTTCGGAACGGATTCTTTTGTTTTTTATTACTAACAACTATTTTTAACCGACTTCAAAAAGGGGGATTCTCAAATCGGTTGTATTTTTTTAACAAGTAAATGACGCTGTGTTCTCTTCACAAAGGTTTTGTTTTCACACAAAAACCGTCGCTATTCGTTGAGTGTTAAGGATCGTTTTTTCCAAACGCATATTAAGGTAAATAGTGGACAAAGTTTTTTTATTTTCGATCTCAAAATTGTGTACGTGTCCTATTTTTCCGATTTGTATCGTTGATACTAGGTATGTCGTTTTATCGTGCTTTTTTAAGATTCTACCTATATTGTGTTGTCTATGATGCAACACCAAATTGCCAGGTTTATTATCAATGGATAGTTTATATCATGGTATAGTAATATGCAAGCTAGGTCACATGATTGGCCCAAGTCTACGTCATCGGCTGTATTGCGGTAGGTATTAATTGTATTGATGATGTCAATCAATGGCAACACTGATCGTGACGTATTTTTTTGCAATCGTGGAAAGAGAATACCTATTGCAACATATTATTATACCACGGTTCATAGTACAAAGTGTCCCTAGACAGTCGAAACTTCTTTATAATATTTCATGTGCTTGATAAGCTAATTTTATTGTTCTTTACTTATTTACAACAAAACAAGTTAAACACATTTTTTATCAAGCATTTATTTGTATCTTGTTTTAACGTTCATTATTATGCATTTCTAAATAACTTCTCACGAAACAACTTTGTACTTGTTATAAAATACTAGCGTAGTACCGTACATGTACCGTACCGTTGCAATGCCACATAAACCTTTGTGGGCGTACGCACAATGGATGTTATGGAACGCACACGAAACAAACTAAAAAACATTAATTTCCTTATTATTGAACTATTTTGTGTACCCACATATAACGATATTCTATGGTTATGGTTTTTTGACGTATCTTTGCTAAGGTACCAGGGTACCAGTACATCATACCAGCCCTAATATTAATACTACCTAATACCAGAAAATTATAAAAATATGACATCCCTAATTTGTCTTTCGTACTCTGTGGTTGTAGTCTTCTTATGTTTATTAATCCTTGTTTTCATATAATGTAGGCGCCTTTTCATTTATTTCTGTTTTTTTTGGTCAAGTCAATGATCGAGCATTGATTTATAACATGCTTTGTCTAGTCATGTATCGAGTTGACTAACTATATACATAAGCTACTGATAGTGATGTATCGGCTTGGACTACTTAGAATATGTACTTTAGAAATAATATAACAGGTATTACTGATATGGTGCATCCAAGTAAATATTCGAAATTTGAAATTCAATAATAATTTGAAATTCAAAATAATTTGAAATATAAAAGTATAAATAAGTACTTACGCGAGTCGACACATCACTGTCAGATTTATTTTCTTTGTTTCTCTTTCTCTCTTATTCCATCTTATGACTAACATACGCATTCTATTCCTTCTATTATTGTATATTTCAGCTGGGAACAGCAGTAACGAAGATCTGAGCGACTCAACTGAAGTTTCTATACAGAAATCACATGTCAAGAGTAGGTTAAGAAAGTTTTTCCTGAAAAGACCAGCTATGGAGCAGCTTGTCACTAAAGGGATATATAAAGGTTCGGAATTTAATAATTGACGGTGTTTGTAGTTAATGCACAGTAGAGTTGAGCTTGTGACTTACGTAGTGGTAGAGTGGTGTGCGGAGACGCCTGAAACAATGATGGCGGCAATCGAGACTCTACATTATTACTCGACTGATTTAAACGTAACTTACTCGAGATTTATATTCAATTCGAATACTCGTAGCAATCGGGCCAATTTTTTGTGCGATGAACGCATAAAAACAGAAAAAAATGGCGTGCTGAATATATATACTTACTTATTTCAAAATAACCAATAAGTTTTGTAGTGTTAAATCAGTTTCAATTAACATGCCGTATTTGGAGAAATTATTAACTTTTTGGTGTGTGTGATTTATTGATGGGAACAAAACTAACTTATTAATATTTCTGTTAAAACTTTTCGTCGGTCCTTTCTTCTTTATTACGGAGTAACAAACACATATTATTTTTATTTTCATGGTTTATTTAATACTTTTTAACATTTTTTTTTATTTTTTGGCAAATCACGTTTGTGTATATTGCCAGTGTCAAGTTTAACTTTTTTTTAACATTATAAATACGACATGTCTTCTTTTCTTTTTCGTACCATAGCCTAAAAAACACAGACAAACTTATATAGATTTGTAAATATTCGTTCCGAAATCTAACAATTTCTATATTAGAATTACATACACACAAAAATACTGACTTTTTAGTTGGATTTTCATTTTTAAATCTGAATACATATCAAAGATAATTTTATACGCTTTTATTCTAGTGAAGGTAAGTACATACTAAGCTATATTTTAGTGCTTATGTATTTATCTTGCACATAACATGTATAAATAATAGTATGTAAGTATTGTAATTAGTATTTAAATAATAATAATACCAGCACTTTCAATGTCCCACTGTTGGGCATGGGCCTCCCATTAATACGAGGGAGGTTATGCCATAGTGCACCAAGCTGGCCGAGTGCGGGTTGGCGAACTTCACACGTCTTTCGAGGGGTTCTCTCAGACATTCAGGTTTCCTCACGATGTTTTTCATCACCGTATACCAAGTGATAATCATGGTTGAAAATGAGATTCGCACAAGAAATCCAGAAATCCCAGACGTGCGAGCCGGGGTTTGAACGTGCGATCCTCGCTACCTAGGCAAGCTTTCTATCATCTTGGCTATCACTGCTTTATAATTAGTGTAAGTGTAAATATTGCTGTTAATATTTAATATTAGTATTTAATTATGTAAAATATTGCAGGTTTTTTATTTTTATACTTACCTAAGTAAATGCATTCATCTATACCGAATGTTTCAGAAAAGGTATACTAAGCTTTGAGTCTGCGCTTCTGTACCGCATATGTAATCATTATATGAAGGAAAAATCTCCTCGTATTTATTTTTTTAAATGCTGTAGAAGCGCTAGTCCAAAAGTCCCTTTCTTAATAATTCTGTACAAGGTGTAACAAAATTATCGATAACTATTTTAAGAGGTCATCGTAAGCAAACTCCGGTCGGGGTGAGTTACTCATCGAGTCATGGCATCCCCTGCGATTGTAAATCTATGGCGCTGGACCGATTCACCAATTATTAGGGTTTTTTTTTTGTCCGGGCGCTGTCCTGGCCCGGCCCGCGAATCCCTCTGACATGGGGGTCAGAGACCTTATTTAAACTATTCTAAAATATATGTACATAGGCTTTGTTTATTTAAATAAAAGTAACATTCATCTTTATTGTACATTAACAGTAAAATCAATTATTAGGGTTGGCAATCCAAGATTTATTGTTACTGTGGAAGGTCCATTTTGTTTTAACGGATTTATGTAGCATAAGTTATTTTTATATTTAGGCCAAGCCCCGACGGAGTACAGATGCACCGGTTTTGCACTGATATCGCGATGCGTGCCTTAGGTTTTAATGTATAGTTGTATTGAACAGCGCCTCTAGCGGATTGTATCGAAAACTTTCGATTCTCCATTAAAAGTGGATAGATCAGTATAAGGTGAGCTTATAAATCCGCACTCGACCTGCAAGGATGTCTGTGATAAACTATTTCGGTGCGCTTTACTGCAGGTACAAGAAATTCCTATATAAAAACTAGCTGTTGCCCGCGACTTCATCCGCGTGGTATTTAACAAAGACAACCGTTGACAACAGCCTGCTCGCCCATTCTGAGCCCGCGGGACGCATTGCAGGTTGTTGCTATCAAACTTAATCAGGCACTGCGCTGCAACATTGGTTTTTTTTTTTTTCCTGAGATCCTATTTTTTTTCTAAAATAAAAGTAGCCTAAGTTACTCCTTGTTACATCAGCTATCTGCCAGTGAAAGTCCCGTCAAAATCGGTCCAGCCATTTCAGAGATTAGCCGGAACAAACAGACAGACAGACAGACAGACAGACAGACAGACAGACAGACAGACGGACAGACAGACAGACAGACAAAAATTGTAAAAAATCTTGTTTCGGTATAGGTAACGTGTATACATCCAAATGCACTTAGTAAAAAGCGGTTATTTTAATATTACAAACAGACACTCCAATTTTATTTATATGTATAGATGTGGTATTTGTACATACCTATTTAAATACATATATACGTATTTTAGATCCACTGTATGTTGGTGTATTGCGCAAGTACCTAATAATTTGTATGCGCGTTGTAGAGACTAATTTGGAATCTGTTTATTAGTTATAAAGGCAAGGTATTTTATAATAGTATTTTAACATTGCACAGTTACTGGGATTATTATATAATTAACACTGTAATTTCATAACACTAAGGTTTCGGGACCCACGTAGTAATTATTTAGACGTACAAAACACGGCACGTAATAATCCAATTTACACAATAAGTAATTTTGAATAAGTACACTTTTTAACACGTGTAGTGGCAGCGGAATTATTCAACTTGTTTTGGAAGTATTCACACTATTATTCTATATGTGTAGGAACTTTAAGGTAAAGATCTTGAAGAACTCAAGGCCCCTTGTTTATAACAAATTCAATTCAACAATCGACAAATGCTAATTTGCATTTCGTATTCAGATTACTCAAATGTGTAAATTAATTCGTCGATCATAAGTATGGAGGAAAGACCCACCACGAGATGACGGTTTACTTCCAATAGTATTCATGTAGTCGATCAAAGATGATTTGTAATTTTATAAAATAGAGCAAGTCTTCAATGATCAATAATCTACTCATGAAGAGCCTCAAAATAATATATATTCAGTTCATATACCAGTAACAGAAGCTCCGATTTAAGGTTGACCGACTGACAGGGGGAAGAACATACAAACCCACGATAGCTGCCTCTTCTTATCGTTCTGTTCCTCTTTGTTGCATTGTCACTACTATCAGGTCATTCAGGTTAGTGTATCTGTTAGCAGGTACCTAGTAACAGATTCAAAGTTCCACAAATCTGTTAGATTTTTTTTTATTGATTTTTTTCTTATAGAACTCTACCAATTAAAGATGTATTTGCCGCAGATGAGCCAGTGTTCGGGAGGAACCTCGACGAGGTGTGTCCCGCGGAGAGCCCGCGCGTGCCGCCCTTCGTGGTCGCCTGCGTCAACGAGATAGAGAAGGACCCGGAGAACCTGTGCACCGATGGACTGTACCGGGCTAGCGGTAACTTGAGTCAAGTGCAGAAGATAAGATTGGAGGCAAGTGACTTGAAATTTTAAGATCGCTTGTTTGAGCCTGCGAAAACTTTTTAGCAATATATAAAACACATTTTTGTAGAATTTCAGCCAAAAGGATTGTGGCAAAAGTTAATGGATTACCAAAAATTACCAGTATGGTATTCCAGAGTATTTCCTACCTCTATAACAAATTTTATTGAAGCTCCTTCAGATATTTTGTATGAAACTTTTCTGAGAATATACTTTGTGTGGAAAAGATTCAAAAATTACTATATCAAGCAAAGGAATAAGATATAAGACTCTGTAAAATGATCATGAAGGGATTGGTTAACAGTTATATCATCACTCACGTTCCAGGTGGACCAAAATAAGTTTTCAGTGATAGAGAACCATGCGGACATCCACGTGCTAACTGGCTCGCTGAAACTATTCTTCAGGGAGCTGAAGGAGCCGCTTATACCGTTCAAGATGTTCGACAGAGTGCTGTCCGCGTGCTGTTAGTACAAATTACTTTTGATACAATTTAAGAAATAGGTGCTTTCGTAGTTTTGCACATAAAATCATAAATAGAACGCTCAAAGCCAGTTCGGTATTTTTTCCAAAATTTGGCTTACTTTACATACAAGCGTAGGTACCAGTTTCAATTTAAAAGCATTTCCCCAAAAATGAGTAAAGTATGAAGACCCTTACTACTGTGGCCTTAATCCCCAAGGGAGACCCGTGCCCAACAGTGGCACATAAAAAGGGCTCATTAATATTTTATTTATAAGTCCGTTATTTCTAATAACTTATACTTGGCTTGATTACATAAGAAACTGGCGTCAGTTAAAACTTATGAGAGACGTTTTATCTTATCAATCGCAATAAAAAATATATATTTAATTCACGACAAAAACAAGTTATTTATTAATTTATATTTTTATTTACCTTTTCAGCAATAAAACCACGAGAAGCAAGGATCAAAGAGTTTCAGAGTATCGTCCAGGCACTGCCACAATGCAACAGGGAAACACTCAAATATTTATTGCAGCACTTACTCAGGTAATTGTTACATTAGCTATGTCAGTGCATAATCTAGACTGAAGTTCTCCCTCTAAGACATAACGCGAGTCAGCTTAGTTTCCCAACATGGTTAAGAATTATAAGGTGGTTTAGAATAGGACCCATTGTTGTCTCAACACTATTTACCATCTTCATCTTATCTTTATCATCATCTTAGAGGAACCTCATATTTACAAAAGGCTGAACTATATCTAATTATTGTGAGAAGTAATGTTCAAGATCAACTTAACTGAATGTATCATATCTCTGACCATCCAGTGTTTATATGCGTGTATGTACTATAAATAATCTGAGGGTTTTTTTCAGGGTAACAGAAAAAAGCGAACGGAACAGAATGCATATAGCTAACCTAGCCATTGTATTCGGCCCGACACTTCTTTGGGCGCCGGCAGCTCAGGCCCACAACATCGCGGTAGACTGTATCCAACAGAACAACGTAGTAGACATACTTCTCACAGACTTCAAAGAGATCTTCCCCGAAAACGGCAGCAAGGGGAAGAAGAAAACGTGATTCTGAAACAACCGGACAATCCGGACGGTATTCTAAGCCCTAGTTTTGGTTATTATTCTTTAAACGAACCAAATTTAAGGTGAGACGGCATTGGTTCTAATTTTGTTACTACACAAACATTTTCTTTTCGTATCAACGGTGAAAGGATTATCCAACTCACAAACTATGACATACTAAAATATATTGCTGTCCTTCTTATGATCGTATAGTTTGAGCAAGACAGCAATATTTTTAGTCATGTTATGTCGTGTAATATTTCGAATTAAAACAGAATCGTGGACCGTTTCTAAACATATTTTAAGATATTTTTCCACCTTTGGTGTAGTCGTTGGATTTCATCAAATCACAATATTGAAATTATTATCTAATTATACCGTTAATACATAACAGTAATCGATCATTCCACAGGGCCAGTGACATTTCGGGATATGGAATGGGGTTTTATGAATATGATGTGTAGAGTAAGCGTGCTATACAACATTTCGTAAGGAATGTTCAATTTGTATATAGACGATATGTTTACTGCGAATACGAAGCCTAGAGATATTCGTCATGATCTCTGTTGCTTACTAAATTTATTTAATGAACTAATCTTCAATTCAATGTAGTCTGACTGCCGATGAGTGAGTTAATAAGTACATAGTACTAGCGATAGATGTAGGAGAAGATATTGTACAAACTTTTACAATACATGTAATTGTGCGTATACGATTGGACTGTTGTTTTCAATTGTTCATATTTCATTAAGTTCATTATTAAGTGAATATATATGAAATGTATTTTATAGGGATAAAATAGTAGGTACTCTAAATATCTATCGTCCATTCTAGTTAATTTATATATAGTTTTCAATTCTTTTAATATCGCCAATTGTGTCTTTAAAATTAAGTGTTTCTCAGTGGCAGTCAGACTATAAAATAGGTAGATTTCTTCATGTTTCATTTCGAATTTGTCCAAAATTTAACTTGAATAAGAGTTGTGATTGTAAAGCAATATTGTACGGAAAGACTGTCCGAGGCTAGAGATAATATGTATATTCAAATATTATAATATATAGCAATATCTAGATGTGGATCCTGATTAGAAAAATCTAATAGAGGAACGGTTATGTTGCAAATAATACAAGAAATTACGCTCGAAGTGTTTTCTGAAACTTATTTAATTCTAGCCAGATATTCATTTGTATTCATTATGTTTTAATCCATCAGACTGCCAGCTGACCATTTTGATCTGGTTCAATCGAATTACTAGAACTTTTGGTCTAGTTACAGTAGGCGTCAGTTATACTCAAACCAACAAGTCTAGGGTAGGTACACGAACTAGCTATACTTATATGTATTAATGTTGTCTGTGTGTGATATCGAAACTATAGCTTATACCTACCTACATGTATAATAAATATATTCCTACACGTAACAAGATTATCAACAGAATTCGTTTTGGGGCCAATTATGTGTATATGAGTCCTAGCGTAAGCGAAGTAAGTGACCCGTGAACTTAAAACTATTTTATGAATTGGAATACAATTCTTTTAGATTGCGATCTAAGATATGTTTCAGAGTAGAACGTTGTATCCTATATTTTATTTTATTCAATTCTCTTAATACATTATCCAATGATTATATCTTTGTTAGAAAGAAGTCGCTTGCTTCGTTGCACCAAAATTTTGCGGCTCTAAGCCAACTTTACTTTGTGCCTTAAGCGATGTAAATATTCATCATGGATGATTAAATCTTTTCTTTGTAATGTGATAATCACGTTGTTGTATTCTAGTATAATGTCGTTGTATATACATTTAAGTATAAATCAAATGCTTTGAAAAATGTGACAGTCTAGTCCCATTAAAGTTTATCATGGACTTGTAGCTTTGCATTCATTTGCCGTTTTCATGTCTCAAGCTATTCAGGCGAGGGGAAACTTTTCATTTAATATAAGAGCTACGTCTGTGCATTATTTTACTGTTATCCATAAAGCAAACGGTTTTATTTTTTGTATCGAGACCCCTCAACATTGATTGTTTTTAGGACTTGAGAAAGAATTCATAGGAATTGAAATTTTCTCGTTATCGACAGTGCAATTTAGTTTCACAAGTTTAACAGCTCCTAGTCGACGGCAAAAAGTTTAAATTTTCTCTGAATACTGCGTTGAAGTAGTCGTCATACGTGTTCGAGCTATGATGCTGAACACTGAAGGAGTCAATATTGTTACACTTCTCTTCATCGGCGTTGAATACTATGAGTGCATGGACGTTCTCCGAAAGCCAAACAAAATACTCAAGTTAGGACACAAATTCCAATAGACGTTTCGTTTCTTTTAAGCTAGTAACCAAAGGTTTTGTATTTGGATGATATTGTAAAAGAATAATTATATTGTTATGTAGTTATTATATGTATATGTTTACGCCAATACCGCTTGGACATAGATAATGAAGTTACATGAAATAAAAATACAGATTATTTTAGATTTTGTCTTTTATTGTTCGTTCCAACGTTTTGGATTTTTTTTCGTTGTAATGGCGCTTTTAGCACACGCATGATTTAGAATTTTTATGCCAATATGTATATTATCAAAAAGATTTTTTCGGCCCCAAAGTGTTGGTTTTTATATTTTTTCTCAGTCTGAGTTCCACGATAATAAAACTTAAACGTAGCATCACCACAATGTAAGTCGATTCCCTATCCATGACCTAAATAGCTGAACTAAGTAATATAAATGCCTACCAGAGTGGATACACAACACTCCCTATAAGTAATTATATTAGAATAAGGGCGTATCTGAGGCACTTAGTGTTCATTACGTTAAAGGCAATGGAGTCTCGTACTAATGGAATGGGGTAATAAGTTTCCAAACATTTCGAACGCGTAGTACGTTGGTATTATTCAATTATTATTTTTTTTATTACATTATAGGCAAGTATTTGATCTCGATCTCACCTGATGGTAAGTGACGATGAGATCTACGATGGAGCATACTTGCCTAGGTAGGAAGGCGGCAGTAGATAGAGACGCTACATTCACTAGGCACATGCAGCGCAACTGATCTGACCCGCCATCCATGAATGGCAACATCAAACATTTCGTGAAACGTTTGATGATTCATAAATGGTCGTGCGGAATCGTGACGCCTTCGACGTGATCGGGCTTGCACTGCGAGGGAAAAACAAATGAAAGCGCTTAACCAGGACCCTTAGCATGAGTTTTGAACAATTCGATCAAATACCGAACAACTGATAAAATGCTTCCATACATTTACAGCAGTAGAGCCGTGATTTTCCGCTAGAGGCGCTGCTGTGACATGTATGGAAAGATTCGATCGCTCGTTTGATGTTTTCAAAAGTTGTACTTAGGGTTGTTCATCTGTAGGTATTATGTGGCAGGGGGTGTAATGAAACCAATAATTGTAATGCCCGTACAGTATTATATACTTAAACAAAAAATATTACAGAAAAACAATATTCATTGGCCAACAATATTTTTTTTCATTTTTTTTTTGCAGTCTTATTTATTTACTGTACTCGTCATGGACAGATTAATTTACGTTTTTCTTTTGTTTCGCTCTACAAAATAAATGTACTTATTACCGGAATGTACCTTACTATCTACAACATGACAAAATAATATCCAAATAACAAAAGCTTATCAACAAACTTAAACTAAACGTTACTAGTTAATCACGTACCTACATAATTCATTTACAGGTTACAACAAATTATGATAATTAACATATTATTATTTAATCATCATACAAATAATTCCATTCGCTCTGAAAAAAAAAATCTATGGTGTCTCCATTTCATCCATAAAATTTTATACTAATATTTATCTCAATTATTCTTATTAGTTAGTATAAATCCGACGATGAGAATTATATTAACACGTAATCAATAATAGTTAATAGTTTTACAGCTCATGTAAAATTAGACATTTATATTATCGTGACAGTTGCAAACAATTACAAATGTGCTAGGTTAAGTTACTGCTACGGGGTTAAATTATATTATGTGGAAGAGTGTACTTATACAAATCTATTATACGTAACAATAATAATATAAACAAAAACATATGTATGAAATTATACCATAAATTGGTAACATTTAAATTAATGCAAACGCATTATAATAACAAAAAAAGTTAGATCCAATAGTTTTTTTGCACTGCTAGCTACTTGATAAAAGCCTGGATTACACGTAACAAGTATGACAGCGAGACAGTACTGTCGGCCGAGTGTTCGGGACGTGTTAATAGGGTAAGCAAGAACTTCTAATGTAATCTTAGTCTTATCGAGAAAACATGCTGTCACTGTCATACTTATATATGAAAACTGTGGTGTGAGAGGAATGGAAGGCGCTTACATTACCGAAACGCCACGTAAGAAGGATTGTGCTTGAGGTACTGTGCACTCGGCCGAGAGCACTGTGTCGCCGCTTAACTCGTGACGTGTAATCAGGGTGAAAGAGACAGCGATGTTAATATATAAAGTTTATAAAGTTTGACTAAACAGTTCGAAACTTTACAATTTAGAAAGTTCTTAATGTTAAATACACCAAACAAATATAACCTCTCCGTTTAAAAGTAAGAATCTTGTCGCAGTGTTTATCACAGACACTGCGGTCCGGTGAACATTTAGCTATAATTAAAATTACACTAATCTAATGTAAAAAAGCTATATATAATAAAATTACGAAGCTCATGGTTTTTATAATATAGCATTTTATCGGTGACATCAGGGCATAAAGGCATATTTAGGATTTGAGCGATGTAAGGTGTGTTAATGCTTTATAAATTACTAGCTGACCCGACGAACTTAATACTCTTCGATATAGTAAGGCGATTTTGATTGAAGAAGGTAACTCCATATCGTAATAACTATTCCTTCTTGTTATAGTTAGGTCGTATGTAATATCTAGGCTATAAAGCAAGCAATGCAATCTAACGATATCGTTCTTATTAAATTTGACACCTATGTGCAGAGCATCAATTTCTGGTACTACATAACTCACAGAAATGGCGTTTATTCGCAGTCCAAGGCCGTTTTATTTGAGATCGTTAAAGACGCCCACATACTACCTACCTACTTGTGTACTATTAATTTACAACTGAAGAATTTTAAGACAACGTAAGTATATGATTAGGTAGGTATTTGGTTACCTACATGTACGAAATAATGTAAGTTATAATGTCTAGTAAAAAAGCATCACTCTAAACTTTGCTGGCCCTCGATCCTTTTTCAGTTTCACGAGACTTGACCCCATGCCATCGATAAAATGTATTTTATTAAATTTTCTAGTTTTCACAACAACACGTACAAAATTTTTGGATGTACAAATATATAAAAAACGTTCCAAAAATGTGTATTCAACAATCCATTGTTCCGCGACCAATACCCGCTACATTCATAATTATAATATATAAGGTATAATAAAAATAGTGTAAAATATTTTAACCGCTGAATCAGTAAGTTATATAGATCACGTTGATGTACAAAATAATTGTGTAAATGATGTATGATTTTTTTAAACAAGGCGAACCAGTAGCTTTTGGCCGTGCGCTCAGTACAGGATGTTATTTTTAAAATGTCAAATAATTGGATTTATTTCTGTTGGCCATTTTAAAATATTTACACTATTATTGTTACACCTATATTACAAGGTACCCAGGTACCCACCATTGCAACATAAAGTCGAACCTTCACGTTATAAGTGCCTATGTAATATGGATATACAAAGCTATATATAGAATTTGTAGCGTCAGTTTTGCTTCAAAGAAATTTAAATTTAATCAGTAGGTACAATAATAGTTCTTCAGGTAAAAAGGTTACGGTGCATATCACATTGCCATAGATCTTGAATCGGTAACTTTGACCGTAGGTATATAGAATAATGGTGATGATGAGTTAGGCAATAATTTTAATCGTTTGACATCAATATATATGATAATTTAATATCCACCTCAATTATGCTCAATATATAAAATAAAAAATCCAAAATTCTTTATGAATAGGTAAAAAAAAGTTATTAATTTTTGAACATGTGAGTACCTGTAAGTTACATTATTTCTTTAAAGTATTTTTATTACCAATTCATACTGTGGAGTAACATTCGTTCCGAAGCAACGCGTATTGAAATTTAACAATGTTTTTGTATTGGTTATTATTAATGCATTTATAAAACAACAAATTGTGACCTCTACATACCTACCTATTATAAACCCATTTTATAATTTGTAGTTTATCATTTTTAACCACTCATACATATATCTTTATTTGATGTGGTCACGTGATACATACAGACCAAAATTACACTTAAATAAACACCGATAAGAACTTTAGGTACTTAGTGAACTCAATAATAATGGAACTAATGACCCTACTAGTAGCAGACTTGTTAGAATAATCAGACAGCACAGCGTTCAATAAAAGTGTAGCCTAAAAAAGGTCAGAGTTCTTTTAGGTGTCAATTTTAGCGTACGCCGTGTGCTGTCTGAATATTTTAACAAGTCTGTGACGAGTAGGTATATATAGTATCATTAATTGTATTAGGGGGAGAAGGAGGAGAACGGAGCCAAACATCTTTCCAAGTCAAGCCAACTCCCCCTGCACGCGCTAGTGGTTCGTCAGAATCTCTCATATATCTGTGGTCAGAATAGCTGGCGGCGGTGGCCTAGGCTACCGTGGAGCTCCCTGCTAGACAAAAAGGGGCTCTGGCGACCGAGCTATGGCGGGGTAACCATCAACCTAGCCTGAAAAGGACTGGAAGAGGTATCAGTGACCTTGAGGCCTAAATAGCTCCTGAAAGATCTGGCGAAGGAAGAAGGAAAGGGGAAACCATTGCACTAATTTCCTAAGAAAAGCATATGTAAAAATGTCTATTGACAACTCATATATGGTCACGATCCTAATTAGTGAGTGTGAGAGTGAGAGCACGACAAAGAAGAAGATCATTTATTGTAACGATGCTTCCAACAAGCTATCGACATACTTTTACTAGCCCATTATGCTTACACAATTTATGGGCCTGAAAAACAGTCAAGGTCGTATCGGTAATGGCGGTGACCTTGCGCAAGGCTCGGGCAGCACGCGATCCCATAATATATATTGGGACAACTTTTCACCTTACTATAATAATTTATCATAGGTACGTACGCTGTTATTTCGCGTGATTTATTTCAGTTCCAAATGTAATTGATTTTGGCCATCGATCTTTGAAATATTTTCTTAGAAGGATCGATGGTATAACTTAAATAATGTCTATGTCTGCGACTCAAATCTTAAATAGATATGAGAATGGTGAATGACATATAAAGATACATTGAGGGTAATAAAAACGAGATTCTAATCTATGGGAAATTCTGAGAAGGCATCTATGGTCGAGTTGACACAAAGTTTATGTGAAAAATAACGGAAATTATTTTCTAAATAATCTTGCTATTGCATTAATAAAAAGTCCTGAGTCTATACATAATTATAATTAAGTTAATCTAGGACTACCTAGATATTATTATGGTAAACTGAAACTCCAAAATGAAATAGGTCAGCTTACCTTTCAGGAAAAAAGTAGCCTATACATTGCTCATGGGTATAACTTACCTCTACTTATTTCACATTCATGTAAGGATAAATTACGTAATGAAACCAATATCACTCCATCAGCAAAACACGCTCCAAACACGCAATAACAACCATTACATAAGTATACTACTCCTCCAAGCGGGGTCAACGAAAATTCTGTCACAACTAATTAGGAACATTTTGAATACGAAAACACAATTCTCTTATCACTAGTAACAACATTTTCTCTCCTTACAAAGCACAATCAGTCTGTGGCACCGCCGTTTTACTATAAATACACTTGCACGATCTACGGGTGCTATATCTCGTCGGAGTCCGACCTTATGGAATCATAGTTGGATGTCTTGCTTCTCAACATCCTTAAGAACGACCCTACTGCGAAGATCGTCCGTCTGTGCCTATGGAAGATACCCTGGTACAACGCCTCCCTCAACGCTTTTCTGTCGTCCGACATGGAAGGCTGGGTGCTCAACGTTATATCTGATTGAGCCCCTATAGCTTTCTGATGCCTCAAAGTCCCATGTTTCTTTTCCAGCGACTTCTGATTCGGCAAACTCATTGTGGACTCTATTGACGAGTTTTTCGTCTTCCGCAGATTTAACAACTTTTTCTCCGACGATTGAGTTTCTGAAGACGATCTTGTTGGTGCTAATTTTGATCTATGCAACGGGTTGTTCGATCCTTCAGGGTGCACCATTATTTCAACCGATTTCTGACTGACGGCGCTTGATCTAGTTAGTGTTCTTGGGTGCGACGTGGTAGGCTCTGGCTTGGGCACCCGCTCCTCAGCCTGGATGGACTGTTCCGCTTCTATTGCTAACATTTTAAAGTCTGTCGTTACTAAGAGCAGAGCGAGCCCAAATTACATCATCGGCGGCCGAGACTCATTAATACTGTCAATAGCGGGCACGGCCAGATGAATCGCGACCTCGTTATTGTTCGGAAGGTCGCTCCTGGCGCACCCGTCGCAACAATTGCTGAATGTGATCATCGGTACTTTAGCATCTCTGTCAATTTTAACTGCGTCCAATTGTTTTACTAAACAGTCTACGCTGGTCTGCTGAGAATCTCGATCATCGGTGTTTGCGTTCATAATCGGCGCGAGCCATTCCTCCTCGTTTTCTGTATCGGCTTTCTCTACGTCAGGCGATGGCCCTAAGTCCTCCGGCCTCGGCGACACGCCTTCCCCGTTTAAATGCAAATCAATCAATCCTGCCAAATTAACGTTGAAATTCTTATTCCCTCTATCTGAATCCTGTTTCTCTGTCGCCTTAACTTCCTCGGCGATTATACGATCTGTTATATTTTCCACTTCTCTCCTTAACACTTGGTCGTCTTCATAAAATTCGGATAAATTATGTAGGTTTTCATACCAATTGTTCCCTAAAAAGCTTGGCGGCGATTTTCTCTCTTCAACAGCGGCCGCTTGTCGATACTGATCTATCAGAGGCTGGAGGGACTCCTCGTGCCGTTGAAAAAGGTAGTGGTACGCCTGACTTACCGTGTAGAGAGAGTATGCAGATCGAGGTCTCGGCAAAACAGATGCTGATCGCTTTTGCGCTGCAACGCACCCATGCCACACGTGCCCACGCGCTCGCTCGCACAGTATTGCATTAGAATTAAGAATCCTTTCAAAGTCTGACACTTGCTTGGCTTCGCTGATCTGTAACAACAGTTTGTTCTCCGTCTCTTTCCCGCAGCCGACAGTTTCACACAGCCTCTTGTTGTCGCTGACCTGTTTAGGAGGATTACAATGCTTAGACTTGTTAATATCGATCCGGCTATTGTTCTGAGGTTTGGAGGTTGAATGCCTAAGATTCTGCCGATCCGCGTACTTCATGGGGATGGATAGCGTTTGTACGGAAACCGCGAAGGGAACTTTGTCGACTACTTTTCTGTTTTGTTGTTTAACGACAACATTGTTTGGTCTGCGTTTGTAGTTTGTAGTGGGCGGTGGTCGGTGGTTGAAGAACTGTTTGGCGGAGAGGCGTATGCGGTTAGGGTCGGCGCTGTGCACGGCGCGAGCATATTTGGAGCGCGGTCTCTCGGTTAGGCACACGCTTTTCGCTCGCAGAAGGGGATCGCGAGCTTCCTTGGGGACGCCAGCCAGTTTTGGGACTAGTATATTTTTGTATGTCTATAAAGGAAGTACACATGTATGTTAGGAGACGAGCGACGGCCGCGTACTGGCGCGAGTGACTGCTTGCAAACCATGCACCGCTCATCGCAAACTCGAGTAAAAAGTAATTTATCGCGGTGGCGTGCCTATCGATCCAATTGTACCGAATCACCGGCTCAAATAAAGATGCGCATTAAATTTGGCGAAAGTACGATGCACGATTACCTACCTGCTTACATTGACATTTATTGTATGCTTTCGTGATTCTTTTTCAGTGTTTTTTTTTATACATTATAGGCAAGCATTTGATCCCGATCTTACCCGATGGTAAGTGACGATGAGATCTACGATGGAGCATACTTGCCTAGGTAGGAAGGCGGCAGTAGATCGAGACGCTACATTCACTAGGCACATGCAGCGCAACTGATCTGACCCGCCATCCATGAATGGCAACACCGAACATCATGCCGGAACACGGCTAGGCCGCTTGGCGACATGGCTTTGTTCAGTGGGTGGTGACTAACCACGGCCGAAGCCTACCACCAGTAACAGTGTGTAACATTGTTTAGTGATATTTGTACCCTTGCGAAGTTAGCGTGTTTAGGTTGTTGCGAACTATGATTTCTGGTTAGCGTGATTGTTTTTTGCATTGCGTGTGTGCAACCATCGCCTGGGTGCGTGCATGGAACATATGGGGCAATGTTGATGTAGATTTGTGAATATATCGATGTGAATCGAGAATATACCTACGTAAGCATATAAATAAACAATGATACCATGACATCATGACTTCGATACCTATTTAAATTGTTGAATAAAGTATTTTTCTTGTGGTATTTTCCGTTAACCGGGGCAGGAGAACTAAATTTATTTATGAATTCCAGACTTTAAGCTAAGGTATAAACGAGTCGGAAAGCAACGGTGAAGGAAAACATCGTGAGGAAACCTGCATGTCTGAGAGAACTCCTCGAAAGACGTGTGAAGCCCGCCAACCTGCACTCGGCCAGCGTGGTGGACTATGGTCTAATCCCCCTCGCATTCCCCCGTGCCCAACAATGGGACATTAAAGAGCTGGTATTATTATTATTATTATTATATAAACGAGTCTACCCATCTTTGTTTATTGTTACACTCATCTATACATATAAATAAAATTGGAGTGTCTGTTTGTAATATTAAAATAACCGCTTTTTACTAAATGCATTTGGATGTATACACGTTACCTATACCGAAACAACATTTTTTACAATTTTTGTCTGTCTGTCTGTCCGTCTGTCTGTCTGTCTGTCTGTCTGTTTGTTCCGGCTAATCTCTGAAATGGCTGGACCGATTTTGACGGGAATTTCACTGGCAGATAGCTGATGTAACAAGGAGTAACTTAGGCTACTTTTATTTTAGAAAAAAAAATAGGATCTCAAGAAAAAAAATTAAAACCAATGTTGCAGCGCAGCGCCTGATTAAGTTTGATAGCAACAACCTGCAATGCGTCCCGCGGGCTCAGAACGCGCGAGCCTGCTGTTGTCAACGGTTGTCTTTGATAAATACCACGCGGACGAAGTCGCGGGCAACAGCTAGTATTTTATATATTTTAAAGAGTCAAACAAGGGCGTCATTAAAATGTCTTTGTCTACATATAATGAGTATCTGTTTCGATGAGCTATAATTAAGTAGTTAATAATATGGCAAGACCTATAATTATGTTAGCGGTGAACGCCCACTAACCGATTCGGTGATGGACCATGATTGATAGAATATTGATTTATAGCCAGCCATACTAGTTACATACTTCACATGGTTATTACAAATTAAACCCTTTCTGATTCACTCTGTATACTAGACAAATTGATTTTCATGCTATCATATAATATAATTCGGTAAGGACCTAGGTAGTAGACAAATGATTCTAATAAATATTATATTTTGTCGTTACGTTAACGTAACGGTACGAAAAAAGGATTGTGCTTGAGGTACTGGAGTAGGTTTTTCCTTTTCAGTTTTATTTAAATTACACTTTTTACGCTGCCGGGATTTTTAAAGTATCTTTTTTTTTTAGTTAAAGAGAGCGCAACAAAGGAACCAATACACATACAGAGGCTGATAAACACATTACCCACCGCAGTCGGGTAAAAACAAGAATAAAGATACACAACGCGTGTAGAACTACTGAATAGAATCCCGCTAGAGTTATACCAAATTGCTAAGAAATACATCAGCCGTTGTTTTTTTTTAAACGTTTCAAGATCGAGAGTTCAATTGCCCAATACGTCGGTGTCTTTATGATATGCGAACGGTTTACGATCCGAGCGAATTTAAGTTATAAAAAGATATTGTTTAACCGACAGACAGGTCAATGATTTACATCTTAATACCTACTTTGATATTTGCTTTGTCAGTCTTCAATACACCGAACATAAAATATACTTTTAAAATTACACTTAAATCAATAAATAGTAATGCTCAATATGAATGATTAAATAAAATAATTAAGGTGGAAGCGCAAGGTCAGGGCGCGAAATTCAAAATGTCAATGGTTTTTATTTTTTTACGAAAAACCGCTACTTTTACTAACTTTATGGTGTTGTATCGCTTTAGGTATTTTTTTAAGCAAACTTAATACATCGAGACATCCAATGCAGAATGCTAATATCGCAAAAAACTAAATTACATCGTAAAGATGTATAAATTTTTCGTAAAAAAATAAAAACCACTAACATTTTGAATTTCGCGCCCTGACCGTGCGCTTCCACCTTAAATTATATTATCCACAGCATTTTTATGAGCCCAGTCAGGGCATATATCTACACTTCAATTATACGCATTATACAGGTTGATTTTTCAAGAATATCGATGAATCCTAAAAATAAAAAAATAAAAATTATGGATTTTTGAAAAAAAAACATTTCATGCCGTGTCATCGACAATGCAAATGGTGGCTTTACATTGGTATTTGAATGGATCGTTAACTTAATTAAATGTCATTAGCATCTTTGAGGGCATCACGGGCACACATGAATAGATACAACATGTTAGTGATATAATCAGACCGCCAGCAATCAGTAACTAATAACACAAGCAAGTACTAAAACTATATTAACAGATTAAAATATACAGGGTGTACGGGGCATGGCAACGAAAGCTTTGGGTAAAGGATACCTTTAATGCCGGTAATAATATTATAGAAATAATTTATGTCGAAAGTCATTGGTTGCAAATGTTGTAATTTTTGAGCGCGCAATGTATTGTATATCACGTGATCACAACACAACGCTCCGCGCGATAACAGACTCGTGCTAGTGACGAGTGCGCTCGGGCTTATCGAGTTTTTAATTGCATGCAGCAGTTTTAGTTCTAAAGTAGTCATTTTGTTTTTTTTATAAAAATTGCGTTGAGATAGTGTTTAATTATAATTTCATGCTCAATGAAAAGTATAATTCATGAAAAGATCGACGGAAAGTCCAACTCTGGAAGGTTTAGAATCATGAGTAGAATTAATGGTATCTGTTTACGTTACGTAATCGTATATATGCGTGAACTATATTTGGAACCATGAAACTTGAACTTATAACCTTAAAACTGATAAGTGCGTACACGCAATTAAGATCTCGGATCTCCAGTTATTTTTAAGATGTTTTTGCTATAATATGTTAAAATATTATATGCGTCTTAAAATGTGTGCAAGAGATTCCGATCTGTTCGATCTAATCTTAAACTATTTTCAGGTTAATTAACAATACCAAATCTGTATCCACAAAGATAATTCATATAAGCATATTATTAGTTGAAAATGTACCTTAATCCATTGATCCAAAGTACAATTTCAAATACAGATGCCCGCTGCATACGCTATATCAGTTGTATTTTATGAAGATATAATTCAAAAATAACTCTGAATTAAACGCACGTGAAGGATAATTCGAGATTTCAACAGGAAACCGCAAATATGTTGTTTATAATTAAAATATATTGGCGCCGGTCTCGGAGTAAAGAAAATATGAAGCGAGGTATCTTGAGAATTATAACCAAACATAATAAACCGAACAGAATATAAATTAAATATAAATCAGTAATCAGAACAAAATACGAGATAGACCTAGTATCTTTACACATTATATACACATATTATACATTATATGAATATTAATCATTAATTAAAAACGCATTTTTTATCTGCTACATTGTCGTATGGTGTAATAATAAAGTACCTATGTTGTTTTTTTCTTTAAAGTCAACGATTCCAATTCCTGTTTAGACAAATATTTTTTTCAAAAATCTATAACTGCATGGAAATCGATCGCGAAAGTCATTTCAGCACTTTTCGATATTCCCCACAGTTTCAGATTTGGCCATCCACGCACACATAAAAAAATCATCCTGTATAACTAGCTGGTGTGCGGAGGTTGATAATAAAACATTTTTAGACTGTAGTACATGTAGGTCGTTTATTTTTTAGAGTAACCATTTATTTTATATGACGCAAGACTAACGATACCATTTTATATTTCAATGTCACAAATATTTGACTGCGATTTTTACTGTAGCTCTGTTTTGAGTGATAAATGTATGCTATGTATATAATGTTATCTAGTGTATTTGCCTGCCACTCATTGTGTAGATATGGGGGAATATTATATTAGACAAGAAAGGCATATAATTATCGGTTTTTTAAACATTGGGTTATCTTTTTTATTACTTACATAGACGTCCCGTGCCCATCAGAATCTAATAATATAATAATAATTATACCAGCCCTTTTTAGTGTCCCACTGTTGGGCACGGGCCTCCCCTCAATGCGAGGGGGATTAGGCCATAGTCCACCACGCTGGCCCAGTGCGGGTTGGCGGACTTCACACATCTTTCGAGGGGTGCTCTCAAACATGCAGGTTTCTTCACGATGTTTTCCTTTAACGTTTAGCAAGTGATAATCGTGGTTGAAAATGAGATTCGCACATGAAATCCAGAAATCCCAGAAGTGTTAGCCGGGGTTTGAACCTGCGATTCTCGATACCTGAGCAAGCGTTCTACCATCTTGGCTATCACTGCTATCTAGTCGGTCATACATTAACAAATATAGAACTGGAATCCTATACAATGGATACGACACATGCGTAATTCTATCACTTGACCCCTGGCCTCTGAACCAATGGCGGGGCCAGATCTAAATTTTATGTGGGCAAGAAAATTTTAGCGAGGCACTCTGGTGGCGCATGTTACGCTTTCCGGGTTTTTTTTAAATACGTGCTGTAACTTTATCATACGTCATATATAGGCGAACGTCTATAAATTTCGGGACAAAACTGGCATTTCGGGCGGCAGTAAAGCATAGCCTTTGCGCTCGAAATATGTGATAGGTTAGTATCTCCAGATACTTGTTAGACGATGGGATGACTTCTTTATCGTATTTAGACATTTTTTATCGAGAAATGAAAGTTTTAAATACCACCCGCTAGAGGCGCTGTTCGATTCTCAATACAATGTTTATAAATACATTAGACTATAAAGTATACGGTTAGCTTAAGAATAATCTCGCACTTAGCGTACTGAACCTATTATGATATAAATATCGTCATGATGATATCGTCACCGCACTACTTGGTATGCACTACGGATATTCGGTTAATGTGCCGAATATTAACAGAACTATAGGCTTAATAACATAACTATCGATCGATCGATAACTATTGATCAACATTAAGGTTCCAAATACTTGAAATTCAACTTAAACCCGTACTTAGTATTTATTGAATAAAACTAAACCTAACACACAGAAGTACTCGCGACGCCTTATAGTGAGCGTCGCGTGCCTTATAGTGAGCATCATGACGCTTTAAAGTGAGCGTCAAGACGCATTATAGAAAGCGTCGCGACACCTTATAGAAAGAGTCGTGACGCTTTATAAACAGCGTCAGAACAGCTCATAGTAAGCGTCGCGACACTTTATATAACGAGTCGTGACGCTTTATAAACAGCGTCACAACAGCTCATAGTAAGCGTCGCGAATAATTGCGACTAATTGGGTCGAATTTTCGGTACGTTTCGGTACTGAACCGCTGATGCTCGGTATTAAGTTCGGTTTACAATCGCATGTTCGGCACATCTTTAGTACCTATGCACTATTTATAATTCATGAAGAAAATGTAAAAATAGTCGAGTACGACCCACACCTACCAATTAACCTGTTACGATGAATTCTAAATGCGCTTATAATCGTATAAGTATAGAGTAGGAATTTATATACGGAATTCAGACTTTAGAAGTAGTCATTCCGAGAATACCAGTGTCTACTAGATACTTCTGTGGTTAATCAATTACAACCACCAATCACGGCCATAAAGAAGATATTTTATAATACATGATTTTATCTACAAAAATATAATAATAAAGATAATTTATTTTCTCATACAATTTCTCATCAATTCTAGAACGAATTTCCCCGGGGTAGCTAATTCAAAATAAAATATAATAGGGCTATGTTTTTTGTTCGTCATCTGTTTAAAAGGGCTATTGTAGCGCATCGTAGCTATCTGCTACGGCGTAGCAACCTACAGTATTTTTTAAGTATTTTATTTTTATTAAAGCTGAATTATATTACATAATTATAACCGTTTTGTATCGCAATGTTGTTAATATAAACAATATATAAAGTACTTAAGGAAAATAACACAACGAAAATAATACATCAAAATATATACTGGGTAAAACCAAAGCGTAATTTTAATTATAAGATAAATAGGGACTATTTTTGTTTATATTTGTTCTTTATAATCGTGCATCGCATCGCCATACCTAGGGTAGTTTGTTTCGTCAGGTGCAACAGGCCTTATCTAAAAGACTTTCGTCATGAATGAACCCCACCTATAAAATTTTAAAAAAGTCAATTGACTTCACTTCATTCCGAACAGATGATTAATGTCAGATGAGTAGACAAAAAAACCGCAAAATAAGCAAACCACCGCGCCTGGCACCGCCACAATCGATAACCCATCCGTAAACAATAACATTCAACCTCCAAACCCTTCGAAAAATTCGCCCAACCAACATAAAACACCCGAAAAAATCGCCAACAACAACATCAATTTGGCCGCACAATCGATAAATGACCTAATTTACTTACCTATATACATAGCGATATATAACTTGCTAAAGGCACTGTTATTTTTACATCATAATTTGTAATCACTGCCACAACACATTGATTTTATATTTAAAATTTTACACCGGAGCGTGGATCGATAAGTCTGACATGTAAGGCGCCTGTGATGAAGCGTTGTCCATTCAATACTGGGAGAGAGAGGCATGCGTACACGGAGGCCTGTCGCGTCACCCGCGCGCGGGAGAAATGACGTTTTGTTTTTTTTAATTGATATGAACATGGTGACGTGCGCACTTTGCAGCCAGATAACTTTGATATGCAGGCATGCATAGCTATGCCATTTTATGTCTTCACGTGTTAACAAAGAAGTAGAGATCCATTTTCATATCATGTCACATTCATTATTTTATTTATAACTAGCTGTTGCCCGCGACTTCATCCGCGTGGTATTTAACAAAGACAACCGTTGACAACAGCCTGCTCGCCCATCCTGAGCCCACGGGACGCATTGCAGGTTGTTGCTATCAAACTTAATCAGGCGCTGCGCTGCAACATTGGTTTTATTTTTTTTTCGTGAGATCCTATTGTTTTTTCTAAAATAAAAGTAGCCTAAGTTACTCCTTGTTACATCAGCTATCTGCCAGTGAAAGTCCCGTCAAAATCGGTCCAGCGATTTCAGAGATTAGCCGGAACAAACAGACAGACAGACAGACAGACAGACAGACAGACAGACAGACAGACAGACAGACAGACAGACAGACAGACAGACAGACAGACAGACAGACAGACAGACAGACAGACAGACAGACAGACAGACAGACAGACAGACAGACAGACAGACAGACAGACAGACAGACAGACAGACAGACAGACAGACAGACAGACAGACAGACAGACAGACAGACAGACAGACAGACAGACAGACAGACAGACAGACAGACAGACAGACAGACAGACAGACAGACAGACAGACAGACAGACAGACAGACAGACAGACAGACAGACAGACAAAAATTGTAAAAAATGTTGTTTCGGTATAGGTAACATCCAAATGCACTTAGTAAAAAGCGGTTATTTTAATATTACAAACAGACACTCCAATTTTATTTATATGTATAGATGTGTTATTATTAATGTGTTATTGCTATTAATTACTTGACATTGGCAAAATACCTACTAAGTTGTGGGTGAGGTGTGTGTCATACCTATCCATTATATATTTTTTGTAACAATTTTTAAGAACAATAATGAGATAACGAAATTCTGACTTCACATAATGATTACAAATGAGCTCAAGAAGCGCAGGTTCAAGGCTTTAGTATACGCTTTCTGAATCACCTGTATTATTAGAAGCCTTGAATGAAGGGGATTCAAGTCTCCACCAGCCTAGTGTCGGTTGGCGAACTTCACACGACTTCCGAAATTTCAAATATCGTGTGGAAACTTGAGTTTCTTCACGATATTTACCTTCACCGTTCAGCAGGTGATAGGAATTTGTTGTTAGCCTCTCAAACTAAGCTAAAGTTTGTGCTAGGAGTAGGCTCACGTTGATAGATTAATAATGCTGAAAGTTAAACCGTGTTAAACGCAGCCCGACTTTGCCCACACTAGACTTGGAGGAACTGGTATGGTGGTTCCACTTTCCGAGCTTAGATGCGATCCTACCCCACTAACATATGAAATCTTTACAGACAGTCAGTACCCTTAGTATGAGTTCTGAACGTATCCAAATGCCTACCTAGTAGACTGAAAAACTGACCACTGGTTGCACCCTCACGTAACCATACTCCCAGGTCGTCATGCTCGGGGCACAAGGCAGACGCTCGGATCAGCCAAATTGACTCTGGAATCCAACCCGAACAGAACTAGGAGGAAGACATTCAAATTTTACTTATCTATCTATCTATCAAAAGACGTCCACTGCTGGGCATAGGCCTCCCCCAATGATTTCCACACATCACGATCCTCCGCCATCCACTCGCATCCACCGGCTTGTTTAACTTAACGCTTTGACTATCCAAGCAAAATGTCTTACGTAATGTCAGCCCCCCAGTAGTCTAGTGACCCGATTATCGGGGTCATCGACCGGGCCGGGGTAGCCGGGTATAACAACTTGCTGTACATTATCCATGACGGGTTAGGCTGGTTGCAGATGAGAGAACAATACTGATGTTTTATACAGAATTAGAATATTTTTTTATTCATGTAAGTTCTTAGGGATCGTCAAAATTTTTACAGAATTATATGCAAAGATACCATCCGTTCGGGATGCTGTTTCTATGGAGAAAATGAGGCGAGGAACTCCATGGTTGCTTTTTTTTTTAATTATTATTATCTTGCTAGTCATCGTCATCGGATCCTCGCCATGGAAACATGTCAAGGACAAATCATTTTTTTTTTTAAATTACGGGGCATTACGCATTCATCCTCATCATCTTCATCGACATCATTATCGTCATCGACCTCATAATTATCATCAGAGGTACTTATAATTGTATATAACTAATATAGAAATACTCGACGCTACCAAAAATGGCATTCTTTTGTAGGCGATGGCCAACTTAAAAAAAAGGTAAAATAATAACTATTCAACGGATTGGACACCATTTTGAATCTCAGCCTCTAGGATTGTTTAAATGTTCGGTGAATTACATTTCCTTCCAATGATTATCACTGGCCGAACAGTGAAAGAAAAAATCCCCTCTTTCATAAAATGTAGGTAGGTAGACATCATTTCCAAAATGTCACCATAAATGGTAGAAGAACCGTAATTGTATGATTCCACATTATTTTCTAAGAATACCTACTACATATTTCTAAATTCTATCTTACATTTCTAAAGAAAAAGAAGCACATTTCTAGTGAGTTATATTCCACGTTGTAAATGGCCTAGCGGTGTTTATTTTCAATGGGGCACAGCGACGCCAGTCGCCACCCGTCCTGACCTGCGAGTCGATGTTACCACATTTCATATTCCTGAATGTGCCTTCAACTCCAAGCATGACATAATGAACGGGCATCCTTGGTTTACTTTGCTGTGCTTGGTGTGGCTTGGTCTACCTTGGTATACAGAAATGAATATGAATTAGAATTCATTTAACGCTCTTTTACGAGTTCTACGGTATATGGCATTTGGCAGAATCATCTGCAAACGATGGAGCCATAACTTTTAATTGGAACTGGGTAGGTACTTGCATTATAAAAATACAACCGAATTGAAAACCTCCTCCGCTTTGAAGTCGGTTAAAAATCAATTTAATTAAACATCATTAAACAAAAAATAACCGTTAATTTGATTAACAGTTATTTCTTGTACCACAACGACATTATCGTTTATTAGACGATAAAAACGATAGTGGTTTCCACATCATTTTTATATTATCGTACTATTGTTTGGTTTTTTTTGATAATAAAATGTATATTTAAAGATATTGCAGTCTCCATTTAAGCAATAGTTGTTTGTGTTTGAAGAATCGTCCTCGAAATTACCAATAGGGGGTAATTAAAAGAAAATATTCGTAAAAAAAATACTAAAAGAATAGTGATAATACAAAGACAGTTACAATTATTTTTTAAATTGTAACACCTTGATATTTACGTACAGTAGTACCTACCAGTACCTAGGATGGTACCTACGTACTATAATTTACGCTCCAAATTATTATAGCATTTAATTATCGCTCTAAATCCAATCAATTCATCATGAAACGGATAACAGCTACCCAGTCAGCCGGTAGCCCATTCATTTCGATACATGTCGGCGCTCCACTTCTTGGTCTTGCCAAACAAATCAATAGCTGACGTAGACGTCTCAATGTGTCGGCAGGTCGTAACCCCGTGGAGATTTCATTATCTAACGACATTAATAAATCGTTAACTAACGTTGAGTAATATTTGAATACTATTAATAGACAGCTGTTCCCACACTAATGTTGTTTAACCTGAATGTGAGAACTCTAAAGCAAAGTAAGTCTGAGGTAATTAATATCGAGATTTAGTAACTGTTCCTATTGCTAGTGGGTATGTAGGTACTTGTCCTCAATATTATCGGATTTACTACAGGCCTCACGGATTTGCTACAGGCCCCGCAGATTTGCTTCAGGCCCCGCAAATTTGCTACAGGCCCCGCGAATTTGCTACAAACCCCACGAATTTGCTACAGGCCCCGCGGATTTGCTACAAGCCCTGCGGAGATGTTTCAGGCACCGCGGATTCTCTACAGGCCCCGCAAGTTTGCTACAAGCCATGCGAAATTACTACAGGCCCCGCGGATTTGCTCTGGAATGTCTGGATTTCGATGGTCTAGAACACAATGATGCTAAGTATAAGATATGTATATTTTCAGGAGAGTTTGCCAAACTTTAAATAGTTGGCAAAAATAAAATATAAATAGTTATGTTTTTACAGGTAGAGAACTTTTCTAATCGTCTGGTGTAACCAAGGATAATGCGTCAACTCACTTAGTTTCCGAGGTATCGTCGTCACATAGGAATATTTGTTCAGTTGATTGGACACGGACCTTTGTCAGCGTGTGCGGCGGGTAAATAAGGCATGTCAACTAGATAATTACTATGTGTTTGGCCGCAGTAAACTGCCACGCTATTTATAGAGAAGAGTTCAGCTGAGGGCAGTTAGTACCTACTGTACGATCTATACCCGACGTCTATGATAACGGGAAATGCTGAAGGCCGCGGACATCTGGGATTATACCATAGCGCTTAAAATTTTAAGAAGCTCAGCGACTGTTACTTTAAAAACTTGCATATTCCATATTCAGTACACTCACAGCACAATGAAAACTCACTTTTTTTTAGAAAACTATTAATTCGTGGTTGGAATCAGCGGCAACGCAAATTTCCATAGTTAGATCTAATCTTCACATTTTTGTTGGGCTTTGGGAATATGGTAGAAACTTGGCGTACTTAACTCGGCGCAAGCGTTTTTGCCATACCTACTACTGGAATCAAGTTTAATCAGCTCACAAGTTTAGGACCAATTAGTATTTAAACTCTCCGTGGTGCCTTACACCTGGAATTAGTCCAGCTGTAACAGTCTTACTTCTGTGGACATTTGTCTACCAGATCTTTTTGTCTCCCGCTTTGCAATGGAGGGAAGTGGATAATTTTCTTCCAACTCCTCCTATTTATCTTTCGATTAATTTCGTGCGGGTTCCAAGACAATTAACTTTATCCCGGGACTCGCCGAGGGTCAAACCTCGGTGTCTTCATTGGACACCACTGTAGATCCTGGCTTACAGGAGTAGCAGTGGTGGGAGTGTGTGGCGGGCCTAGTACTTAACTCGGGGATAAGGTAGGAATATGGTAGAAATTTTGCTGATTCCGGTAGACCCCCTGCAGCTAGCAGCTAAATTATGAAAGTGGTCTATGAGAAAAAAAGTCTGGGAACCTCTGATCTACATTATCTACACGTAATATATATATATATGTATATGTGTTTTGCTACACCATTAATCCGATTGCGATGTAACGTTGGTGAGTTGGGCGAAAACACACCAGGGCCCCAAGTCTGCTAATACAATCGACTCATAATCGAACAGCTACCGCATAGTAACTGTCACTTGTGACAGATATTGTATGGGATATCTGTCAAAAGTGACAGTTACTATGCGGTTTCTGTTCGATTATGAATCGATTGTGTTAGCAGACTTGGGGACAAGGAAAGCCTTCTGTGGCATTGCAGCCCATGCTGGGTACTCGCTAGTAACCAGATATTATATGAAATACAATACGCAATCAACATGCATTTCCTTACTTACCAAGGTCCGTTTACTTAAGCCCACAGGTATATACAGCAGTTAATAGCTCTCATTATTCTGTTAAGGGTATGAATATAGCAGTCACGTGCGGGCAGCGCGATTATCCAATAACGCAGTAGTTAAACACCGCGATGCAGCTGCACGAAGGTCTCGGGTTAACTGGATTGAGGGAGGTTTCGTTGTGCATCCTACGAGCTCCTTAAGAATACCTTATGCAGAATAAACTGTATAGTAAATAGCCTTTTGTATTTACTTATTTTGTCTATCGTTTTTTTCAATTGACATGGACATATGACTTGACATTTCAATTTCTCCCAAGATGTCTGGTTAATTTTCAGTAAAATAATTCACACATCCACAGCTTTACTGATAGGGGTATCATCATCGTCATCAACATTATCATTATCATCAGGGGTACATATAATTTAATAACAATTATCAAGAATTACTTGACACTGCCAAAAATGGCACTATTTTGTAGCTGATTGCCAACATAAAAAAAGAAGAAGAAACCTTCATCTGTGCCTTCCCATACTAAAACAGATCAAGTGACAATTACGATGTCATTATCATAAGATTATGAGTAGATTGTGCTAGCAGATTTGTAGCCTATAAGAAAAAATCAGTAAATTATAGAAATTTAATCTTTATTTGGCAAGATTTAAGTACTTAAAAATAAATAGTTATAAATACACATAAACTAAACCACAGTCATGGTTCGAATATGAGCGAGCCTCATTATGTAATTAAGACTTAGGAATTTAATGAGTAACACTTTTGACTCTCAATATGCTTTGGAATGTAATACAACTTAGCAGGTACTTAAATTACAAATAAATCTAACAATAAGTACTAACGTTTAACACACAAAAAAATATTAGTAGGTACAGCCCCGATCTTTAATTTGGGACCCATTTAAGGTTGAATATCGTACAGCAAATGTATAACTTAAGAGCTATTATTTTGACTGACGTTACTAGGTACACCTGCTCTAAGATATGCCGACATACCGATATACGACCTTATTGCATTATAAGTGTCATTTAAAATATTAAGGTAGGGGTCCCTTACCTTTGTATGCACTAAACGACTATATAGTCCATATGTAATAAAAGCCTTAACATTTGAATTTTGGTATTAATAAGTCTGTTATTGTATGGATAAATATCTTAATTTAATTGATTCTAGTTTTACAGGAATTTGAGTTCTCTAAGTATGTTAACAATAATATAAATATAGTGTTTGACTCGGATTGTTTATTACAAAATATATTTTTACAACCTACTCAGTCTGCAATCACATATTCTGTTCCAAAAACTTTTTTTCATTAATACAGTTCTCCAATTCATCGTGGTATGTATCAAGCTTAGCATCGAACCCAGGGCTTTGTATATCATAGTCAAAACTATTCCCTGAAATAACCTTCTCTTGATTCAGTGTTGAATCAAAACGAACTTTCTTGCCAGGTGTATTAGTCTTATTTTGGGATATATCAGAACCATCATTTCTTTCTCTTAATGGTGTTATATTCATATTCAAATGAGTGTTTCGAATAGTCTTTATTGTTTCATACTCGTGTTCATCATCTATTTCTTCAATTTCTATTTCGTCAGAATTATCCAAATTCAATGCAGGATTTTCAATACCAGAATCCTTTGGCTCCTCTTTGGCATCTTTTGGAGGCTTCCGCGGCACTTCGTATGGATTTAAAGTCGTGTTATTCCCGACTTTATCACCTTTAAAAGTCTTTTTTAATGTTTTAAAGACTTTCTTGGATAGTTTATTGCCGACTTTGAGGAAATGTTTCTTTAATTTCTTGCTATCGCTCGACTCGCATGAACAATCTTGCTGTGCTATTTTATTAAGATTCATTATATCTACAGCACTGAATTGGGAGACGTCATGTCCTAAAATACGACTTTGTTTATTGAAATCAATGGCGTCATCGATGTTCTCGTAGATGGGACTCTCCGCTCTGTATTCATCGATGTTTTCATAGTTATGTTGGCTGTCAAGAGACTCATCAACAGTCGAAATAGTACTGTTAGTATCCGCAAACAGTTTACGTGGTTGCAGTACAGTTGTAACTGGCTCTAGAACTCCTACGGGCCTGGTTAAAGCTTCTTCATTATACTCCAATTCAGGTTTTGTGGAGTCTAAATTTAAAAACGGATTCTGTCTAGGAATATCAGTGGTAACTATATTTGGTTCTAAAAATGGATTTGTATTGTTTTTAATTCGCTTTTTCTTAGTAATAATTGTGATTGTTTTAATTTCCATAATGTTGCTTTCGTTTAAATCATCATCGTAATACAGAGACTGATTTGAAATGTTTGGTGAATCCAAAGCAAGTCTATCAATGAAACTTAAATTCATATTAGTTGAATTATTAATGAATATTTGGTTAGAAATATTAGTTTGTATATTAGTGATCGGTGATAGAGTTTGAATGTCATTGTTGATTAATGATTTCTGTTCTAAGACTGATTGTACTGATGACTGTTCAATCCCCGAGTCTGTATCTTGTAATACAGATGTTTTCACCTCATTGTTTTGATCCAGACCGCTATTAACATTACTGATTTCTACATTACTACATGCATTCTCTTCTCGCAAATATGATGGATCCTGAGTATTATTAGATGAATTGGCATACACTGGTTCACTGAATACATTATTATCAGATGTATCTATGTCAGTATACCTAAGATTTTTACGTACATTTTCCAATTCTTTGACGAGGAATTCATTGACAGCGGCCTTGCTGATGCCAACATCTATCGCAGGGTTTTCAAAAGCAGCAGCGTCACCACAACTTCTGGTCCGTTTCCTTTTCTTATTTGGGACTATCTCCATTGCAGTATTGCAGATACGGTCTTCGTTGGCTAGGAGGTCTAATGCTGGGTTGAGGTAGACGTTGGTTGATGGTACCGCAATTTTTCTTTTACTGTTTAATGTTTTAACTTCGAATTGGTTGTTGTTTATGGAGTTCATGGTGATCTGAAATTATAAAGACAGACAGCTGTAAAAAAGGGAGACCTTTCTCTGATGGTCGATTGATCTATTCGTATAGAAGAAGTATTAGACCATCCAATGGTTGAAACCACAACACGGTTAAGCCACTAACATCCATAGACTTCGTAAATGTGCGTGTAGTGACCGACCAATTTGTTTCATCGTGTTTATAAATATAAAATATCTTAGTATTTGCTTTTTATTTCCCAAATATTGCAAAGATCTATGATTTATAGTACTTCCAAAGCTGGTCAGTCTTAAGTGATATTTTAACTTGCATAGATGCCTAAAGAACTCAATAACAAAGAATTTGTTAGTTACCTTATCAACTCTCGATTTCCATATATAACAGCAAACATATTAACACAAATTACACAAGACTCAATCATAAACGGTTAAGTTATATAATTACACCACTGAACAACATATTTCATTCATAACTTAGTGTTTAAAAATTGTAAACAAAAAGTGGCAGGTGTTCTTCGGCCGGCAAGCAACGGTCATTATTTGACAGTTGGCTGGTTCATGGTCGCATCCAATATTATAATACTTCGGTCGGATCCCGTTGCCATCTCAAGGATAATATTTTCTACCAAATTTATTTAGTATTATTATCTATAGATAGATGGCGCTAGTTGTCACCAAAGTTATCTAAAATCTACTTGTATAGATACGATAGAATGTGATTATCAACTTCCTTCAATATATTATTATTATAATCCTATATTTTATTTCATTGCATTTCATTTTATAAAGAAAGAAGAATCACAACTGCAAAGGTGTGTCAGGGCCCCAGGATGAAATACTCCAAATCAGGTTGCGTGCTGTATATTTTTTGAGTTTATGTAATAAAAGAATTGCTAAGTAGATAAGTTCTTACTTCTTACCTATTCTATTTTTTTTAGTTCAACTTTATCATTTATCAATAAAAAAGCGAACTATATTGAATAAAATATATTAATAATAAAATCACAATTCAGGGCTCTTTGAGCCAACCAAGTTTTAAACAACACACATATTATCACAAAACCCATCAAAGCACATGTAAATCTCAACTAAAACTAAACAACTGTGTACACAAACAAAAAAGTTTAAGTACATACCTTTCTCTTACATTACATATTTCCGCCACCTAGTTAAACTAATAGTGACAGATATTATCATCTAATTATCTTAAATACTACAAACTTTTGAATGTTTAAGTCCCCGGCAACTGTGTTAAGTACCTACCGATAGTTTTCGTAATTGGTTGCAAAGTTGGTCAATAATATTTAGACACGACTTCCGTTCATTTTTATTAATTATATCTAGTATTTTAAACAATATTACCGCAAAGTGTTGTTGACATTTTTTTGTTAAATATTGTAGTGTTGTGTTGTGTGAATTCGTAACAAAATCTCATCACGGATTCACGAATGAATTCGTAAATGAACATTTCAGAATACCATAGATGATTGAACAAAACGTTTCTGTTAAATATTACTTGACCTTTTGATATGAGTGCATGTTTACTATGTATTTATACCAAGTGATTCAAATACCTCAGTATAGTTATGTAAATAATATGCGTAAGAAGTACCTATTTCAACAATCATTATTTTTGACAAGCCATTTAAACAAATCTATTTATGCTGGGCTTAGCTGTGTATATACTTTCCCATTTGGAAGATTTTGTAAATTTACAAGCAGCGCTATGAGCCTCATGTCTATCTATGTAAATAAATTTAAAATAAATAGTTCATACTACATAACTTTATCAGTAATCTCAACGAGAATCTACGGATTATAAGTAGGTAAGTACTTATCATCAAATAATTATATACCTACTTACAGGCAATGATAATTTGCGATTTAGCATGTGGGTACTTTATCTTACATCGGCTTATCGTAAATTGGCAATGCACGCCAAACTTGTATTCTGTGGCCTTCAGAGAAATATTATGCGTTAGCAAATCAAGACCGGCTTTGGCAGCGCCAGTACCGAGGATATTATTAACTGACACGTGAATCAGGATGTTTCCTGCCGTACAATATACTTATGCCATCAAAGTTATTTAGATATCTAATAATATAACACAATGTATCTGTTTAAAACACGCAATTTCAAGTCTTGCACATTTATAAAGCTACTCTTAGTAAGTCCACAGTTGCTATTCCCAACTTCTATGAGGATACCTAGTCATTTAAGTGTTCTTCTGAAACTAACTATCGAATTGAATGCTAAAATAATCTGCGAACTATACAAAATAAACTAGAACTCTCAACAATAATACGTTATATTACTTCGTAAACGCAGTATTAATTATTATTTTCTAGATTTCAAGATAAACTGGTTATTTTTATTCTATTAATATCTGCGCATATTTAAAGCAACACTTAATTGACGATATTGCCGGTTTGTACGTTTTTAATGGCTATCAACATTTTATTGCATCATAATAAATTCCTGATTTTAATGTCTAATAAATATCAATACCAATATTGTACATGGATACAACTATGTACGTGCACATTATACATAAAGTTAGTTTCGAAGCTACATTACTGATAGGAATTAAACAATTTAGGAACAGTCATGGTTAAATATTTAAAGCACTAACACTCTTAATAACATTTTATGTTACTACATCATTCTGTTAACACTTTCAACTACACAAATTATGTACATAATTTACCTAGTTCAAAAGATATTGCATTAACATCAAAGCCAATAATGAAGCCGGCCAAAGCGACTATTTCAAATTACAGATTCACTATTTAGTTACTTAAGTATATAAATTCACGGAATATAACAATAAATAGTTCAGTTTAAATAAAAAGTCTAATGTTGCCACAACTAAACCAAACTAACAATGGTAGATTTTTCTAATTAATCTACCAGACAATTATTGTACCTATACCTTAGTGTATAAAAGGTGTAACTAAACACATAAATGTCGTAAAAAACAATTACTACCTTGCCTTCACCAGTGTTGGGTAACACCAAAAAAAAACTATTTAGTCTATGTCTAAGTTTTTGAACGCTCTTTCCATTGCTTTCTCGCGTTTCTTATCCGGTAACGCCGCAATCCTCTGTTCCTCCTCAGCTTTGAAGTAGGGTTCCAAGAGTTGGAGTTCCTGCATACACTTCTTGTGGAGGGTCTGAGCGTCAGGAAGAGAACCACCATAGTCGAGAGGTAGGGAAGATTGCGGTACCACTGTCTCGTAAAATTGTGTCAAGTCCTCGGTTTTGTTGTGGAATTTTAACTGGAAAAAAAGAGGGAAATATATTTTCTTTTGACCAAGAAGACTGGATTTAGACTATAAAGGAGTTCGGTTGTGTTGGCCTATTCTATTATCGACCACCCACATTGTTTTTATAATTGGGGAGGTTGGCAAGTCGAGGGTGAATGGAGGAGGTGGTAGATCCTTCCCCAATTTTTTTACATAGGTATGTGACAGGTGATAACCCCATCACCGCAAACGTCCTGATCAGTGATAGCCAACTTGGTCGAACTTTCAGTATGAAAACAATATTGGAAGAATCTCATTTTTAACCGACTTCAAAAACGAGGAGGTTCTCAATTCGGTTGTATTTTTATTTTTTTAACCGACGAAGAATAACAAAACTATACTCAGTAACGAGATGCGCGGACCAATTTTTAGGTATAGTCTTTGGAGCGGACCGGCAATACTCGACTCAGTTGTTTGTTTGGCACCGACTTCAGATTAGTTAAATATTTGATTTAGTTACACAAGGTAGATTTCAAGATTAGATTATTTTTTGCTTTTTAGTTTTTTGAAGACGGTTTTTATTTTGTTGAAAAGTTTTTTATTAATTATGATTAAGTACCTAACTAGCATTTAACGAACGGCGAAGGCTTTATGGGGAAACCTGCATGACTTTCGAAAGACGTGTAAAGTTCGCCAACCCACACGAGGTCAGGATGGTGGACCATGTCCCGAGTCACGCTCATGTTTGCTATACTATATTGAACCGTATCGTCGGATATCATATGATGACAGAAAACATATCCTTGACATACGCGAGTAAATAAATGACTCATTTATTGACCCTTTGACGGCATATTATCGACCTCGAACTGATAAGCACGCAAATTGTCATGGCAAGGTATTCAATAATGTCACAGGCAACTGAACCGGACTTCAGTAAACTTTAAAGAAAAAAGATTTAAGGTCTGTAAAAATAGTTATCTGCTATAATAAAATTCAATGGTCAAGGCGTCCTGGACCTTATATTGCTAAGTACGAATGTCTGTTTGCCATTGGGTAGATATAATATATGCACATCTATACAGGTTTAACCGTCATTGTGACGTCAAACAAATATTGCAGACCGGATTTGATGAGTTAAAAAAGTATTTCTTTAGTTGTGTTCCGAGACGTGCTAATATCGGTGACAACGTTCTCGTTAATATTTTGCGTTCCCATTTGTAAATCGCGCTTATGACGGTTGAACTCTGTCAATGATTCGGAACGCATTAGACCGCTCGGTGGTCATTCATAACCTCATAAAACACAGACCGCTCATTATCTCGACACCAACTCTCCCTGTCGTATTACTCTGGTGTAAGCATTAAAGAAATTATTATTCACCCGTTATCCTCGTCGTCTATATTAACATGAAAGCTCTTTTTAAAAATACTAATCCAAAACAACACAAACGTCACTTGTCAGTTTGACAGCGGCGCTCGCGGTGATATCGCAAGATGGCGGATGTAATGACGTCATCCGTGACAACACACGGGATATCGTCCTATAGCGAGGCCTATAAAGATCTACGGGGAGTCCTATGCAAAGTCTCATTACATTACCATTTCAAAGAACTTCTTCTCCATGAACGGCTTGATAAGCAGCATCAGCTTGTCGAGCACGGGCTCGGTGTTGAGCACGTGGATGGCGCGCATGCGCACCGGCATCGCCTCCTGCACGTACTGGAAGAACTTGCGCAGCGGTCTGCAAGCAGTGACGAGTTATGCAAGCAGCTAGCATAGTGCCCTTACAACTAAGATCAGGGAACTATTTATAAAAGGACCCTTTTAGCAGAGTTGGTTATGACCCTATTTTACCGTACGTACGAGGATTCGAATCCAGGTAGAGGCAACTTTGTGAAATGAGCATGAAAGTTTGTACCCCAGTCATGAATGTTTAATATATAATTATAATATACTGAGTTCGCCCTTCAGTACCCGTAATACAAGCGTATCTTAATTTAGGACCGTATAGTTGGTACGTTCGTCTGGAGATATAAAAAAAATATAAGGTACAAACATTAGACATGCTTCGCTCAGGCAGATCGTATGTTGGCCGAGGTAACATAGTAAGTATGACCATAGCAAATATTTATTGCTTGGTTTTTTTTAAAGGAGGTAAGGGTTAAGGGCTTGCCCTCTTTTTACGACTTGATGAATTTTCCATGATTCTGATTCTAGTACCTACTAAACAACTAATACAACATGATTTGGTTGAAATACAAGTCAAAACTATTTAATCGCATCTTTATTACCTTTGTTTGTCCTTTTGAAAGCTAAGAAAATATCAGTAGGTAGTTATATATTAGGTAGTTAATCACTCAATCAATAAAGTATTCACCTATTTACAGGGGGTTATTTAGGCCCAGCCAGGGCCTGAAAATACTTGAAGTGTTGCTTTAGCGAGTATTAGGTAACTATCGCTATTTGCGAAATAGCGATAGTTACCTAATACTCGATACTGGCAAAATATATCAGATGGTGAAGCCATGTTTTTTTTAATAAGTAAATGGTAATATATTGTCAAAAATACTTACGATAAACTGACTCGTGTGAGATGTCCGAATTTCACTCCACGCATATCGAATAAGAACATGTGACCCGGCTGCGGACCTCTTTTGCTTAAATACAGATCTAGAAAAATAAAATAAGTAGTCATGAACACGTTATGGGACTTTTAGGCGGGAAGTTGAACGAACAAGATGTCAATTTTGTTTTTCTTTTCCAAAAACAAAATATTTTATATATAATGTGTAATATTAGCGGGATATCAATATCAACCATTGTGTGTTCATAAACGTTTACGACTGAAGGAAATAAAAGAGTACAACTTACGCGAATAGGTACTACATATTAAAATAAAATTAATTTTGCGGATCTTATCGCGTTTATATTATAACACTATGCCGTCAAACACCTCCGTCCTCCCGTGACCATGGTTGCTGTGAAGCAGCCGAAACGTCGGGAACGTAAAAAACATAAAATAAACAAGATAAACTTCGCAAAATTTGTTTTATTTCAATTGAAGTTTTAAGTTCTCCTAAGATGTCAGGTAAAGATTCAGTAAAGTATTCACAGCTTTATTGATAGGGGTAGAGGATTCGTCCATCATCATCATCATCGTTAGGGAAACCAACAATATCATCATGTTTACCTCAATTTAAAATAATGACAAAATAATTCACTCAACACTGGCATAAACGCCACTATTATGTAGCCGATTGTCCAACTTAAAAACGTAGAAGCACATTGGCATAATATGTTCAAACCAATTCCATATCATAACGATTCTAGCACGTAGAGGCACATCTGTTATATCCTATCAGACCATAGACAGTGCAGCCGCTGCCTACATTTCAAATCAAAATGCCTTCTGAATACCGTAGGTAACTGATGCTATTAAGTTAGACTACTATAAATCCACTTAAAATTCAATCTTAATTTAGGAATGCAAGATTGAAAATAGCACAACCATTATTGTGACCTTTAGAATCTGTCTAGTCATTGCGCATTTACGAGTAATTTTGAGTATCCCACTTGAATCAAATGCTATACTAAATTGGCCCTTATTTTCAAGGCGCTGAAGTTCAAGATTACTAAATAACGTTTGCTGCTGAAAACCTATTGATGATGTTGTTACTAGTCTAGTAACAATGTAGTTTTAAGTCAAATAAAAGGACAATGGCGCTATTATACAATGTTTATTTGGTTGGCTAGCGGGTTTTTTTTTGCGTATTCATTTATTGTGATGGATGTGTGTATTCAAGAATACGTTACGATACTGTCTGTAACTTGTCTGTAAATTGAATATTAGGGGTTATTATTTTCGATAAAGACACCGAATCTGTCATTTTTGGATTTTTTCTCTGTCTATTCTGGCATCACGGGAAATCTACTGGACAGATTGAGATTAAATAACTTATATCCCGGCTCAACATATATAAGGCTTAACAAATATAGTGTAAAATATTTTAAGGGGTCTAACGGTAGGCTATAAAGGTCACATTCCTGAAAAAAAAAAAGATCAGTTTATTTGAAATTTAAAAAATAACACCACGTATTAAGTACCCTATGAAACTGTACTGGCTTGCTTTCTCACAGAAAAATTAAACATATACCCCCGAATTTATAGACGTGTTATAACTTTATCAAACGTCATAAAGTACTGCGCACAAGAGTTTTGCTTAACGCACGCATATGACGTTTGATAAAGTTATAAAACGTCTATAAATTCGGGGGTGTATACTCATATATTTTATACATAAACATGATCGTTACCTACTTATGAACCCTTAAGATATTTTATATTATTTTTGTTAAATCATATATAGAAAAATACAACTAAATTCCGCGCGTATAAAGTCGCAAACACTGCTAGTAAACACGTTGAAATTGAGCAATCACAAATTTTAAACCGCAGTTGAATTCTGGACCTTAAAGGTTAGGTTTATTTCGCGACCAGAGGTAGGTATTTAAGATAGAAATAAGTAAACTAATAAAGGTAAATACAGACGCTATTAAGTAAGCAGTTAATGTTAATGTTCTCGATACGGTGTTCTGATGGAAACCTGTCCACCTTGAATGTTTGCGGTCAATTCGCGAGAAAGGAAATTTCCCAACACTTGAGAGTAGGGCCGAGCGGTTCTTGAGTTGTCGCCAAATTGAAAGACCATCAGCGTAACTGTAGTTTATGTAGAAGGTATATCTTTATTAGTGTAAAATATTTTAACAGGTACATCGGCAGGTTATACAGATAACATGCCCAATGAAATCAATCAAATTATTAGATACTTTTTAAATAGCACCGTACATATAGCACATACTAAGTGCCAGTGGAAAAGCTTTATTTTAAATCATTCGGAATCGACATCGGAAATGGATTTAAAACTTTCCGATGTTGATGTCGCACCCGACGAGCTTTCCGACGGAGACTTTAAAAAAAAAAAAAACGATTTGGTATTGTCATCAAGATCCACCGAAGATAATCAAATACGGAAATTTTAATAGCGATTGCGGTAATCCATTTCGGAAGTTTTCGATTCCGTTTCCGATATCGATTTCGAATGGTTTAAAATAGCAGCGCAGGTCACCTTATTTAAAAAAAACTGTCTCCATTAACACCTTCATTTTATATAGCAACGTGATTGGTATGACCTACTTATTCAACCCTTAAAATATTTTACACAATTTTTGTTACATCTTATATAGCTATACCTACTAGCTGTTGAATTAAACAAGCTCAAGGAGCTCCCTCAGGGTTTCGACTGGTATTGTAACCGCAAAGTGGATGGGTGGCACGAATTGAATAACCAACTGCGCAGTTGGTAGTAGGTAGACCCTACTTACTTTCTTCTACCAAGGATCCCTGGTTCGAATCCCAGTAGGAGCAAACTTTGCGTGATGAGCACTGATGTTTGTATCCGAATTATGGATGTTTATCGCCAGACGTCAGACGAACACACCGACTATACGGTCCCACACTAAACAACGCTTGTATTATGGGTACCGCACAATGGACTAAGGACGAACTCAGTATACGAGTATAATACTTATATAGATACTAAACATCCAAGACTCGGGTACAAGCATTCGTGCTAATCACACAAAGTTTGTCCCTACCAGGATTCGAACCAGGTACCCGCAGCACAGAAAGCAGGGCAGCACTACCCACTGAGCTAATCAGGTCTGGTCGTCGTTCAATATCCATCTATTTATGTATTTATCTACAGGAATCACCAACCGTCCAGCGGTTGCCCATCCCAGCTCCATTTCTTGGCGGCTGTGGTGCTGACCACATCTCTTACCTCCGTTTGTTAATGCACCCAATATTAACCGACTAATAAATATAACGTGTCATAGTTTGCCTTAACCATGTGTATAAGTACCTACTGCATGTACCGGTTTGTGTGATCTTGTTCACCTTGGGTTAGTTCTTAATAAATATGTTTATAGGATCCCAAAATGTGCTGATTACTAGGCCCGCCACACACTCCCACCACTGCTACTCCTGTAAGCCAGGATCTACAGTGGTGTCCAATGAAGACACCGAGGTTTGACCCTCGGCGAGTCCCGGGATAAAGTTAATTGTCTTGGAACCCGCACGAAATTAATCGAAAGATAAATAGGAGGAGTTGGAAGAAAATTATCCACTTCCCTCCATTACAAAGCGGGAGACAAAAAGATCTGGTAGACAAATGTCCACAGAAGTAAGACTCTTACAGCTGGACTAATTCCAGGTGTAAGGCACCACGGAGAGTTTAAATACTAATTGGTCCTAAACTTGTGAGCTGATTAAACTTGATTCCAGTAGTAGGTATGGCAAAAACGCTTGAACGCACGGAAGTTATCCCTGGTCTCCACAAGGTCTGTGTAGTATACAACTCCAGAAGTTACTTGCAAACCATTAAGCATAATGTTCCGTTCGTTTTGCTGATTACTAAGCCATATTACTAAACTGATCTCACGAACGTTGAGTGCGCCTTTGATTTTTTAGGGTCTCTGAAGATGAAGTAGGAATCCTTGTGCCCGGGTCTAGACTATTCACAGACTATTAACGTCCTGATTAGCGCAGTTGGTAGTGACCCTGCTTTCTGCGTCGAGGGTTCCGGGTTCGAATCCTGGTAGGGACAAACTTTGTGTGATAGCACGAAAGTTTGTACCCAAGTCATGGAAGTTTAATATCTATATAAGTAATATATACTGGGTTCGCCCCCAGTCCATTGTACGGTACTCATAATACAAGGCTTGCTTAGTGTGGGATCGTATAGTTGGTATGTTTATCTGGCGATATTTATTTATTTATTAGAACTGTAAGGCCGAAATTCGGCGCATTTATATATAGTCGTCACCACCAACACAGATGTCATGTCAGATGTCATGACAAATATCCGGTTTTTTTTTTTAGAATAATAGCACATAGTACCTACGATATAAGATACAACGAAAATAAACACGACAATCAAGGGTCAACCCAGGTCACATACACAAAGCAGATACTTACCGGGCACGGATGCTTTGGTAAGTATCTGCATCAGATCGCTGGGCGGGAGGCGACCCCCAAGTGCCACGAGTGCGATGCACCCGTGGACACGGCAAGCCACACGCTCCGGGAGTGTGCGGTGTGGGGGTCGCAGAGGCACGACCTCGAGAGCGTGGTCGGAAGGGACCTCTCGCTGCGGAGCATAGTGGAGGCTATGCTCCGCGACAGGGGGTCCTGGGAGGCGATGGTCTCCTTCTGCGAGATTGTCATGTCGCAGAAGGAGGCCGCGGAACGGGTCAGGGAGGAGGACGCTCTGGCTGACCCGATTCGCAGAGCAAGGCGGGGCAGAAGAAGGGGGCGATACGCTCGCCTCCTGCCCCCGCCATAAGAGGGTTCCAAACGGCATATAAGCCGGAAGGGGGCCGGGGGGCCCCCGAACTCGAGGTAACCGCCGGGGCGTCACGGTAGTGCGCTCGTAGAGCGATCCCGTGGCGCCCCACAAAAGGCACAGAGGGCGGCGCTGGGTTTTAGTGGGTAGTCTGGACTTCTTCCAGGAGCCCCACATAATCCGGGCATCCGGCATCCGGGCTCCCCCGGGCACGGGCGGTATGAATAAATGCATTTCCCAGCGAAAACAAAAAAATAAAAAAAAAAAAAAGATCACATACCTACACAAAGCCGAATTCCGCGTCATATATGTACAAACTCAATATATATATAGAAATCAACCGAAAATACTATGTTTTTTCTTATGCATGACTTTGGTGTAGGTTTCACTTAAATGACATCCCAAATTTGTAGTCAAACATTATAATTAATAAGGTAGGTAAATAACAGGGGTATCGATTTCAAAATAGGGGCATATTATTACAAATCGAATCATTTCAGCGTGTATATTGCAACATGCGCTTGCGACTGTAGCACAAGGCCGGCGAGTCATATTTTCTTACATAATTATCATGTATCCTAATAAGGTACGAATCAGTATATCGTAGAATCCAAAGACAGTAAGTAAATCCTTTTGCACCATCAGCTACAATCGGTAAACGAAAGCGTCGTAGAGGATTGTCCCCTCGACGTTATATAACTTTATCAAACGTCATATAGTACTGCGCAAAGTAAAACTCTTGTGCGCAGTACTATATGACGTTTGATAAAGTTATACATATAACTATTTTAAATTTGGCGTACAGACTTTAGAATAATTTAAATGTAATCTGTATAGCTGGCTGGTTATATGTGTTTCCCAGAGCTTATACACAGGTAAGTGCTTGTTTGGATTATTGACACACAATGACTAAATATTCCATCATCCTTTACATTATAATTTTTCATTTTTTTTATAAAGCCCAATTCGCAACTTCACGCTTTAATTTCACACCAAAAATTTGATGATCAAATTCCAAACACCATCATCCGACTTCATCACCACACCCTGGCAACTATGCGAGAAACCCTTCAAGACCAATCAAAAGGAACCTAACTTCGAGGGGTGGAGTCGAAGGGTGCTGCTTTGACTTTATCAAGATCTGAGCTTGGTCATCAAACTTTTGACCTCATAAGGGGTTAAAAAAAATGTGTCATATATAATTGGCCTGTAGCGACCACTTCAACCGCACCACAAGCTACACAGATGGCGCTGCAGACGCATTCAGAACAATAGACAACTCTCATCACAATCCTGAATCGCGCTATAAGAGTTTTCGGAGCAAGTAATATATACACAAGATCCCGGCAATAACCGTCGGGACATAGCGGCCGCCCCGCCAGGATACCACCCGCCTGGCTGGAAGATCTTCCCTTTACCGCTAAAGGACACATATTTTTCAAGTACACTTTACCAAATTTGATCGCAGTTACACTATTTAAATTGGCTTGCTTGCTCACAGAAAAATCAAACACTATATACACATTTATACGTAACCGTGATCGTCGTCACCTACTTGTTAACCCCTTAAAATATTTTACACATTTTTTTGTTAAACCTTGAATATGTATGTACAATTTAAATCAATGATCTTACCGACAGTCATCATGAGCAGTTTGACGCCGTTTTCGAAGCTGTACTTGGACGGTTCAGTGTCGTGGAGCCGGTGGTAGATGATGTCGTAACCCTGGCACGATTTGCCCGGAAGCACCGCGAATTCACTAGAACAAGCACAGCATAGCTAAGTCAATAAATACATCGGTAATTGTAAAAAAAAATGAGAGGTTCCTAAAATATTTAGTCATGACTATAGATCTAAGGCCGGTTTAAAACCAATTAAACCAATCCGTTTAAAACGAAAAAAAAACCGTTTAAAACCGAAATAAACCATTTTTATCGATTTAAAACGGTTGGTGTTGATGACTATGTTTTTCTTAATTATAACTACATTTTCTTGATTTTACCGAGGTAGGGATATAACGTACCTATAAACTGTGTAAAGATTTATATACTTAGCGGGTTTAATTCTAGTTGGTCCGTCCGACCAAGCGTAGGTATTACCTACCTAAGGTATAAAAACTCTATTGATAAGTTAAAACTCTGTGTTGGTAAATAAACATTGTTTTCAAACGATATAAATAATCAATTTGATTCGGTTTAAAACCAAACGCACACTCTCGTTGACGTCATCACTCGTGTCACACATGACGTCAGGTGAACAACAATTGCCCACAATGAAGTGTAAAATACAGTTCTTTTATTTTTGTAGGCGAGTTTTCAACCGTTTAAAACGATTTATTTGGGGTTTAAAACGGCAACATTTTATTGAAAACGTGTTAAATCGGTTGTTTTACATGTATAGTCATGACATATGCCAGTTGCCACTAAGTCGTGGTCGCTTACTATGATGGGCCTCATAAGAAAGCTGAAGTTCGCTCAACTATATGAGAACAATGTTCGAGAATTCGCTGCGCGATAGAATCAGAAATGAAGAGTTCTGTAGAGTAATCGACATGGGTCTAAGAATTACAAAATTGAAGTAGCCCTCTCATTGAGAGGAGCATGTGCATGAAGATATATCTGATTAATATTATTATCTCTTTGCTAATCACTATTGTCAGCCATATTGCATTAGGTCATTGGGGTCGTACGTGTGACACGTGTGTAATTGTTTAAAACATTACATAATTTAAACAAAGCCCGGTAGTATAGTATTGTTGTATTAAAATTACAGAGTTGCAGATAATCAAATGATAATTGATGTGGGATTTTCGCTTAAAAGATTTAATTTACTGAGCTTCCTGACGAATTTACTGAGGCCTTAGGACTGGGGGTTCGTGTGACGTGGTGTAACCTAAAGGAGGCATTTGGCCTTTAGTGGAATATAATATAAGACTATAATAATATTATATTTGAGAATAATATTAGTTTTTAAACCATATAACAAAGGTAACAATAACAACTTAGATTACAGCTGATTATGGCAGGTGTCCGCAACCCTTCCAATATTCCCTTCCCATATCCACCCAATCCTCAATCCATAGTCCCAATTCCCAATTACCTTTCCATAGTCCTGCAATAGTTTCCCCGCCTGCTGAGATCAATTCCCTGTTTATGCTATAATTTTCAGCAGTTGACCCCAGCAGGTGGCTGCCATAACATTAAAAATCACAAAAAGGGCCTCTACGTGTTGGAGCCATGTCCCAAGCCACCCAAAGATCGGGGTATAACCCGTGTGGAGAGAGACATAACTATGTATCATTGAGCTCCAAACTAGACTTTATCTTGGAGCTCGGTACACTAAACAAGGTAGGTAGGTATTTACATATCGTCAAGAATGTCACAAAATGTTAAGCTACCACTTCACCACTCGTTCGGAATGCCGTTCCTATGGAGAAGAACAGGCAGGAAACACTAGGGTTGCTCTTTTTAAAAATAGTATATACATTTTTGAGCACTACATTGCAGGTACGGCTGGGCGGGCTTGAGTAGCTGGTTAAAAGAGTACTAACTCTATGTACCTATATAATAGCTAGGGTAACTAAGTAGTATATCTTATTCTGAAACAAATTAAAATTTCACGCGTCGAAGCCGTATCGGACGTCGGTTCGCATGGTTGAGTGGAAGGAAATGTCACGGGCACTTCAGCAGCCATTATGCGACACGAACCTTGACATTACCAGGCCGAATTACTTAATGATAGGTCATTACATTATTATATGGATGTACGTAAAACAGCCGATTTGATCCTGGGTAGCGTTTTTGAAATGCTTGCTTGTCCAATACCTTCTTGGTACCTACCTCTTTGGTATAAAAATATGCTATGCCAGGATCAGGAAGGCAAACTGGTGGTTCGAATAACTCACGATGTTTGGATAATCGACAGACACATTATTACAAGTGAATTATCTTCTGACGTAACACCGTCCAATCCGACATGATACATTAGTATCAACCCATTGAAAAAAATGTTAGAACAGTGTCCAAAGTTTAATACTGATGTGATTCAGTATCCGTATCGGTAATAGCGTATAATTTTTATAAAAAATATTTTTTTTAATGACTAAATTGTAGGCACCTATTATGACATAAAAAACTCATCTTTAAAACTGGGATGATTGTTATCCAATCAAATGAAAACGACTGAACATATTTGAATGAAATTTAGTATACATACAGTGCATGTTTAGGATAAGCAGATATACCTACTATTATTGATATTTTTATAAATATGAATGTCACTTGTACACCCATGAAACAATGAAATAATGATATTATTATCAATGACCAGGGTCTATTAACATCAGCAAAGGATTATTTTATCACACATTGTTAACTATGACGCAAGTAGAAAGTATTAGTTTATGCATATAAGGAAGACTTAAGTACCTTTATAAAAGGCATGCAGCAAAGTGGCTTATGTAAAAAGAACCAATAAGGTTGATGTATGAGGAACAATGGTAACCGAAAATTCAAACAAGTAGGTTTGTTTTTAAAATTATCACATAAGCATTAAAAAGTAAACAGAACTTGTGATTTAAAGGATTTTAGCATGTTTTCTTTTTAACAGGTAATATGGTAAAGTTCTTCAGATATCTGATTGTGATGATGAATGTTTTTTATATTTTAATAGTTATAGCTATTTAAATATGTTAGGGCCGCCTGGAATGTTTTGTAGGAGACCTTGCATAAGAAGGCATCCTTCAAAAGGTTCCAGGCATTATTTGTGCATACAAAGACACAGAGTTTGAATGAGAACCAGAATGGACACAACTAGATATTCATCCCTAATTTATTATTTATTCAAGAATATTATTTATATTTAAAGCCATTGACAGCAAATAAAGATAAATAAATCGAATAAGTTATTCTACATGTAATTTTTGTTATGCTTGTTGTTGTTTTTTTATCTTTAAATGTAACAAACAGGCTTTATGGATATAATTAATGCTATTATAAGCTGTAAAATTAAACACAACATTGATCAAAGCAAGTATGTAAATGAACGGTATTCATTGTTTAACTTAGCATAATTAGACTATCCTATGAACCATATTATGCTTAATTAACCACCTATTTGGTATTTCAGAATGTAGAGACTTGTAGTAAATTTAAGTGGTATCTTTAAAATGTGGATGCAGAGAGTGAGCTGACGGCTGAGATTGTTGGAGTGGCCTGCACTGGTGGAAGACATGTCCATCAGTGGACGACAAGGAGTTAATGAATCATTATGAAAGCTCTAAGTGCCTAAATTTAGATAATAAATACGTTACTTACAGGGCTTCCACAGTCTGACGCATTTCTTCCGATTTTAAGACGCGAAAGTCGAACAATTCCGGCCCGTTTTTCCTCAACGAATAATATCTTTCGATGCACGCTTTCGTTTTGTCCATGTCGCCGTAACATGCATTGTAAAACAACACTATTTGTTTATCAGTCAGATCCTTAGGCACATATTTTGATTTATCTAGTTTCTGCGTCCAATAACGCAATTCGTTGATATCCTCTTGAGAAAATTTGTCCATGGCCGCGGTCGCCTCATTATAATCATATTCTAATTCCACCGCCATGATTTTTAATTAATTATTTATATTTTATCGTAATCGTATACGTATTAATTATTTTAGAGAGCGCACACCCAACTCAGCAAACAGTTATTTGACAACTAATAAAAAGTGATTTTGATTGACTGATCAATATGAATGAACAATCAATAGAGAAAATAAACGCTAAGAATGAATGAATGAACTTGATTGTCTGCTACTGTTCAGTGTAGTCATTGTAGATAGAAAAAATCTACCAAGATTAATTACTAATTTTATTCATTCCGTGGAATTTCCCATATCGTTGTTGATCCAGTGAAGCTGGCGACATTTAGGGCTACTCTGGTTTATCCTCCAGCAAGGGCGCGGGAATCGGGATACATGCCAGCATCAATCCGAGTCAGTGCCAACTAGTGGGTTGGCGGCAAAGCTCTTTATGTTTGGGTATTTTTTTACTTAAAATATGTCTGTGTATATTTCATAGTATTTAACCAGATAAAATACAACAATCCAGGTTTTTAAATGTAATTTGCTTCCCGTACTTATCAATAAAATTATTTCTTCTTCTTCTTCTTTTTTTAGATTGGCAATCGGCTACAAAATAGTACAATTTTTGCCAGTGTCAAGTATTTCTTGATAATTGTTATAAAATTACAAGTACCCCGAAGTACGTCTGATTTTAATGATGATGTCGATGACGATGATGATGATGAAATGAATCCCATACCCTTATTAGCAAAGCTGTGCATACTTTACTGATACATTTACCAGACATCTTGGGAGAACTTGGAAAGTCAAATTATACCATTTTATTTAAATATCCTTCACTTGTGCATGTTTATTAGCACACAATGGTTCAAACCATCGCGATTAGCGTATGTATGGTAGACAAATAATGTAATTATAGGCGTAAGTTACACAGGATTTTTAAAATTGGGATTAAATAGATTGTAATCCATCGAGGTAAAGGTTAATTGGTACCTTATTACATATAAATATAGTAAATCATGGAATCAAATTCGTCGTAAGTATAGCATTAAATTAATTTCAGAAGGTTCCTATGTAGGAAATCAATAATGGCTTTTTAAAAAAATCCTCGTTATTTTTCAGTGAAACCAACCTTGTGATTATAACAAGAAGGGATCGATTTAAATTATTCTGCACGACATACTGGAGAATTTTATTTATATTATTCGTACCCATTGCATTTTTGCCGGTGGTGTGCGTCAGTAACAAAAATGTGTGTAAACTCCATTAGTACCTTATACGATGTGATTGAATTAATATTAGCTACATATGGCTTTGATTGGCACATGTAATATATTCTAAGCTATTGTATTATTTATTCATTATACATTTATAATAATGTAACTACATAGGGGACTCTATCACACTATTTGCATTGCACTAATTTATGATTTATATATTATTTATCTTTATATATTTGCTTGTCCTGTTCTGAAGTCAAATTATTTTATTAATGCTTTCAGGCCTATATATGCTTCTACGTTTTCCTAGTGGTAATCACTTACTGGATGGCAGATGTGATGCATCCCAGTATAATAGCCTTAATCCCTATCGGTCTATCCTCCTTCCTGGATGGGTTTGGCAAAAGCTTTATAAGTGAAGTAAGTGCACTCCCTACTCCCTAAATATTTTTCTTTGAATTCAATATTCAAAACAAAGTTTTGCTCTCTACGGTTAAAGATTATACTATGATCTACGACCGTCAACTTTCTCTCCAATATAAAGTTTATTTACTCCCATCTTCAGACTACCGATATAGCTGCAGCAATATCCTGAAAAGTGATATGAGTGTGTTTACAGATCTACATACGGAACGAGTTCTTAGATTCCATGGGCGTGATGATGATCATGATAGCTATAGAGCACAGCAACATGCATCGAAGAATCGCGTTAAAATTACTCCTTGTCTTTGGCTGCTCGCACTACAGGTACCTAAAGCTGCAATTTGCCCTGGCCCTATAGCTATAAGATCTCAATGCAAAATTTTCTCATTATTTAAAGGTTCTTAGATCTCATTATCATTGAAAATCAAAAAGTAATTGTTTCTTAGCTTAGCTGCTTGGTTAGAAAAATCCCTAAATAAACCCCATAATTTAATTTAGTCTTGTGTTTCAGGTTGAGCTTTTTGCTATTCTTCACAAGTATGTTTTTATCGATGTGGATATCTAGCATATTGGCATGCGGACTTATGATGCCGCTAGTAAAAGCTATTCTTGGTGAACTTGAAAAGGTCAATTCAGGAAAATAAACTAAACGCACATTATATTGAACTTGTTTAGTTAGCAATTCAAATAATCCTCATTAGTATTTTTGCTTTTATTTCAGATGGGAATCCTAGAAATATACCAAGTAATTGGCAAAGCAAGGCAGATGTCCAACAGACATGAGCAAAAGTAAGAAATATATATTTACTTTCTTGTTACATATTGTCTAAATCTAGTGTCTTTGAAATTTATTTTATTGTTTCAGTGTACCGAGGCCGACTGATTTGACTGTGTTTTATTTTCTCGGAATCGCATATTCATCATCAATTGGTAATAAGTTTATAGCTGTATTTTAATTATTATTTATAGCTCTTGTCTGCGGCGCCACCAACCAACCATAGATTTTTTCTCTGCAGCTCGAACTCAATGTTCAAAACATGACGACAAAGCCTTAGACCCTCATCAAGTGTAGCTTTCTATCAGTGGAATAATTTTTAAAATCAGATGAGTCGTGGACATTGGTCCCTACAAACATACAAACTTATAACTTTACCTCTTCATAATATTAAAATGCATAAAAAAATGTCCTCAACTTTGTCTAAACGCATACCTATTTTCTTAACCTAGGTGGAATGGCAACCATAATGGGGAGTCAGACTAATCAAATATTCAAGATTTATTGTGAAACGTAAGTAAAACATACTATCACACCTGTGATTCCTTCAGGGGTACCAAGTGTTCACCAAAAATGTTGCCAATGGTATTTGGTCCCAATGTTAAGGCGTAAATTATTTTAAAATATGTATTAGAACAACCAATTCAATAAATCTACCAATTAATGTCAATTATTGATGTAGGCAACACTGAGACGCAAATGTCACCGAGCAAGGCGTAATTTTTTAAGATTTCAATTCAAGCGACTTTTTGGCGGGACACTGAAAAGTCATGGCGTCAGTTATGATTTAATTTCTAAAACTAGTGTTCCTGCGAGTTATAGTGGGTGATATAAGTGGAATATTAACCATTATGGGTTCGGTAAGTGCACGAGTGTGGGTAATTGAAACAGAGTGACGAAACTTGGCTTTTCAGTTTCTCACAAAAAATCCATAAAAATCTTTCAGTGTATCTATCACTTTACTGATTGAGGGATGGGGGGGTATTTTACATGGGCCTAGCCTTTGGGCCTGTGCATATGCTCGAAAACTGAAATAATTTATATTACTTGACACTGGCAAAATACCTATGGTGAAGCCAAATTAAAAAAAAACTTCGCCATATGGATCTTTGATATGGATCGAGCATGATACTATAAGAAACATCCTGAGGTTAGACTTCCAATAATACACCACAGAATTAAAGAATATAAAATGTAATTAGATATGTAATTGAATTAGTTTTAGTTTACAAGCCACCATTACAACCACTTTTCTCCTCTTCCAATTCCCGCCTCTTTTCTTACCACAGACCCCGAACTCCCGATGCACCGATGTGCTGTTTCTTTTTTCTTTTTTTTTGCAATGGCCAGTTTTAATGTAAGATGCTTACAATACCTACATGTTAAATTTGTAAATTAATTATTTAAGTAGCTTACACCCAAACATAATTCCAGAATATTCCCAATCGGCCCAAAGATCGAGTTCCCGCTCTTCATGCTGCTGAACCTGCCGGGCGTGCTGGTCATGGAGACTTTGCTCTACATGTGGATGAACTTTTATTTCCTTGGCATGTTTAGGTCAATGCAACTATATATCTTTACAAGCTGCGCCCTGCGGTGTTACCCGCGATTAAAAAGTATGAAAAATTAAAACAAATCTATCCCACGGGAACCATACGTTTTAACGGGATAAAAATGTGCTATTCCAGACTATAATCTATCTTTGTGCCAAATTTCACCCAGATCCGTTCAGCCGCTCTGACGTGATTGAGTAACAAACATCCATCCATCTCTCCATCCATCCATCCAAACTTTCACATTTGTAATATTAGTGGGATTAGTGGGATAGTGGGATTGATCGTAGCACTAGTATCCTAGTTGTCTGTGATAGCATCAACCTAGCATTGAGATCTTCCCTAACCATTATCTGCTCACATCGAGGGATATACAGGGAGCAAGTCGCAGGCGTGGCTCCACTGCTCCTGCTTTTAGTTGCGCCCGCGTCTTGCCTGTGTCCGCGCAAGGATGGAGTTTGATTAATTATCTACATCATTCATTCACGATGCATTCTCGGCGAGAACTGCCTGGAAATAAATGCTCATAAGAAGTACCTTCGCCCCCTGAATAGCAGAGTTATTAGTGACCATGTTATCTGTACCGAATGTCCCGGGTTTAAATCTCGAGTCCTGGTATGGGAAAACTTTTATGTGATGAACACGAATGTTTGTACCCGAGTCGGACATGTAATATCTATATAAGTACTCCAGGTACTCGGGATCGCTCACAGTCGGTGGGTGGAAAAGTCCCAGTCCATTTGTAAAATAGGTACATATAATAAAAGCTTTGCTTCGTTTAGGACCGTATTGGTCTGGCGATATCTATGAAACTTTTTAAAAAGTTTTACTGTGACAGATCGCAGAGCGACATTGCCCTGGAGATTGGCATGACGGAGGAAGAGGCTCAGTACATAGACGCACTACTGGCCATACAGTACCAGCAACTAGGCAGGCTTAAGTTCCAAGAAGTCGTTAGTACTAGTTTTTTTAAATTACCATAACTAGGCGTCGTCGGTTGGCTAACGATCGGACGAGTAAACGATGCGATTTTGTCACACGATGAGATAAAATACACAAGTCTTTTTAGAGTGTCCTAATTGAAGCTCGTAAGTCATCGCGCGAGCACAGGGAATAATGCAATTCTTCAAACTTTCAATTCTCCATACAAAATGTCTAGATACGTAGACTATACAGTAAATGGTTAGCTCACGAATAATCTCGCACTTGACGTACAGTAGTTGTATTTAGCTTTCATATTACTAAATACGGTTTTAATAACAGATGGTGGCAACCGCGGTGATTCTGGCGGCGCTATTACAAGCGACTATCTGTACGGCCCATATCGATAGCCAGGACGGACAGTTCCACAAGTAGGCACACTTACATAACAATTTTTCATTATATTTTATTTGTCTAAGCCCCGAATGCGAGTTAATTCGTAAACAAACCATATAATTCAAACGAAAAAAAAAATATATGTAGTCACAACAACATATAATATTCTCTTGTATTATTTCTTCGTATCCACCTTGTATGAACACTTGAACAGTTGAAGGCTTAAGATACCGTCCGCTAGAGACGCTGTTCAATTTGCCATACGACCTTTTTTCGAACACGTTTCGCTTACGATAAAACTCGTACTAAATATATAAACTAAGGGCATCTGTGAAATAAGGTGTGGATAGGTTTTATCAGCATGTTCATAGTGAAATAGGAGCCTAAATCTTTAACACTTAAGTCATAAGAACCGGTTTTCCATGAGCATATCTGAATCCATGTGGTATACCTATTGATACCTAAATTGCCACACATTTTCCAGTCATTTCAGGGCAAACTCACCATGTATAATATGTGTCGTCATACTGTTCGTACTGCCCACAAACATGGATTGCATGAAGTTCTTCAATCATGGCCCTGGTGAGATTAAGATCATTATTATTATGATTATCTATTCAGGCCTCAGGTACTTTTGATCGCGAGACGAATAAAAAAAATGGCCAATGTTAAATCTGACCTGCATATTGAGGGTTCTAAACTATGGCGTTTACCTATTAGAGATATGCCAGTTAATAACGTTTTTATTGATGAACTGATTGAAATAAAACTAACATTTAAGTAAAGCTTACATTAGTGTAAACCGCTCCCAAATCCGTTAAGCCGATTGTGAGATTAGCGCGCACAAACGCACAAACAGATAAACAGACAAAAATTCTAACAATCATTGTTCTGGGTTCTATTGCGTTGATAAAGGCCCTCAATAAGAGATTTTCTGGTACATCTTCCATGTTCATACAGCGATCAGTTACATTTTTATCATATGTATCGAAAAATTATTATTAGTACCTTACCATAGTCAATAACTTACTAAAGCTTGCATGGTAGGTTCCAGACTGACAGACGAAAACGTTCGCACGAGGTATTGATGATGGGAATTCTTTCAGATGACAACAACGACCCTCTACCGACCTCACCGAGCCTAGCGTGTCTGAATTGGAAATTGATTGAAAGGGAAATGCAATGGAGTGCCTTATTTATTATAGGTGCATAATTAATTAAATAAATAAACTTCCTGTCTAGATAACGTGTGTCGAGGTATAATCTCAAAGTATTACAGACAGTGTACCGCCGCCCACGCCGCCTCCAGCCTCGGAACAATGATCGCCGATTCCAACATTTTATAATTCTTACCAGGTACCCAGGTAGGTATACGGGCGGATCCCGGATTTCATTACGGTGCTGGGGGGGATATTTGTGTGATTTTACCAACAATCCTTCAGAAAAAAAAATGAAATTGGACGCAATTAACTACTTGAATCCTGAGTAACGGGGCAATTCCATCTATTGCTCTCCCCCCTTAATCCGCGTCTGGGCAGGTACCTATCCATTTGTTGGGGTGACCCTATTGTTTACGAAAATTGAAAAAAAAATAGAAAATTATCTTAGCTTATAATTTTATGATATTTTGATATTATTTATATGTAATTAGGCCTACCTACCTATATGTTACCTATACTGTTTACATTCTCATGGTATTTCAGCTGGCAGCAGCACTCTGTTCGAGTCTCTTAAAGACTCCCAAATGACTGAGGAGTTCGAGAAGTTCCTGGTTCTCTTCGAGACGTGGCCATCATCAGCTCTGGTGCTAGTTATAGTGGTTTTCTGCAAGACCCTCACTGAGTTCGCGCCTAATGCTTGCGTGGTGTATGTCTTGTTGCCGAGTATTGCGAGATTGGTGAGGAATTAGATTATCTATAGCAGTGGCGAGGATTTCCGTCGGCTTCCAATTAGTTTTTTTTTGTAGTAACCGACTAGAATCTTGATTGTTTTTTTGCAGAGTAAAAGTCATACAAAAATATTATATATAAATTATATTCAAGAATACACTCAGATATATTTTTAAAGGATTACCTAGACTACATTTAGTATGAATTTTTTTATGCACTAGTTAGTTATCGCCAGACGAACTACAACTATACGGTCCCACACTAAGCAACGCTTGTATTGTGGGCACCGTACAATGGACGGGGGGCGAACCCAGTTTATAATACTTATATAGATAATAAACATCAATGACTCGGGCACATACATTCATGCTCATCACACAAAGCTTGTCCCTACCAGGATTCGAACCCGGGGCCCTCGGCGTAGAAGGCAGGGGCATTACCAACTGATCTAATCAGAATCAGATCGTCATGTCGTCGTCGTCATATATATATATATATACTAGCTGCGCCCCGCGGTGTTACATTTTACCGGGATAAAAAGTAGCCTATGTGCTATTCCAGACTATAATCTATCTCTGTGCCAAATTTCATCCAGATCCGTTCAGCCGTTCTGGTGTGAAACAGTAACAAACATCCATCCATCCATCCATCCAAACTTTCACATTTATAATATTAGTATAGATATATTCACTACGCCATTATTACCTAGTACCCATTGTACAGAAGCCCCTCCCAATTCCTAAAGAAATCAAGAGAAAACATTTTGTCACAGCCATCCTCAATTACGAGAACTGTGTGCAGATGGAACTCGCTTACGTTACTATACTGCCACGTAGACGATTGAGCTCGAGCCACTGTTACTGCAGATATTAAATTATGTTCTGTGTACAATATAGAGTGTTGTTTGCGGAACGAACCCGCACTATTTGATGATGGCGGCGACCCTTGCCAGTTCCCTGCCCTTCCACCTAGTGACTGGCACGCCAGTCTATGCCATGGTCTCCGCGTATGTTCATATACCACCGTGGAAAATGGTTAGTACGTCGACTACGTCGTATAGTTACCCTCGGACAAAGAAATATTACAGGGCCCCAAGTCTGCTAACACAATCGATTCATAGTCGAACAGCAACCGCATAGTAACTGTCACTTTTGACAGATATCCCATACAATATCTGTCAAAAGTGACAGTTAAGATATAAAGAAAATTACATGATAATACAAGACAAATATAAATTAAAAAGAGAATAGAAAAGCTTACCTACTTAATATTTACAAAAAGTGTAAACAATTTGGCCCATGCTGTAGCGTACCCAAGTTACTGGCCGCATTTCCTCGCTGAATAGCATAGACTATACATATAAACCTGAATAGCCAAAGCTACTCGCTAAGCGAGGAAATGCCCAGTCCTTGGGTCGCCGGTTGCGTCATCCAATCAATATAATTTATCCGTATGTTTAACAGATGTACGCCGGCATCGGTCCGTCTGTGATAGCGATAGCGGTGGTGTGGTTTACAGCGGTCGTATGGTCCGCGGCCATATGGACCGACATTCGCTTGGACCCGGACTGGGCCGACATCAATATATTCAAGATATATGCCAATAAAAAACTGTAGTACAACTCAACTTACTCTTTTATTAGATAGCTAGCCATGTCCCCGATCGTAACATTAGAAAGAAACTGACCCCCCCCATTTGACCCCTTTAGGAGGTGACTTTCCAAAAATCCCTCATAATAGCACCTCCAGCATAGGTAGTCAAGGAATATAATATACCCTAAAATTATCAAATTGCTAGGTAGGTACCCCGGCTTACGTTGTGCGTTGTATGTCTGTCAGCCAGTGGACTTATACAGCCGGCTACAGGCTACAGGCGAAGCATCTGTATGCAAAACAAACTAATTATATTAAGCCTATGGTTTATTCACACAAAGTGTGTCTCTCTGTTCTTCTGTAACCTCAGAAACTTGGATCAATTTGTAAATAAACAAATATAAGAAAAATTAAACAGCACGTAACATTTTCATCGTATCCATTTATTTTTTAACAAACAACGCATTCTTTCGTTAATTTATTTTACAAAATGAGCATATAACGTAGGTACGTTTATCCGGTTTATTGTACACTATAGCGCAGGCAAATCTTATTTAAATGAGAAATACTATAAAACAGAAATATTTGTTGAAAAACTCAAATAATATTGAACTGTTATAACGATTACTTTCTGGTTTATTTACTGGCCGATTGAGCTTCGATGAATTCAACCTCGGCTTTATAGTCTTGATTTTAAAATTACCCGCCATTTGTGACAAAAAATTATAATCAATACCGATAATTTTGAGTGGCGCTCGACCACTAATTACAAAATGTCCAACACACCAATAGCCCTCGTGGGGAAGACAGAGTACCAAAATAATCAAATATTTTCTATTGTCTATAACATAAGTACCTACTGTCCAATTTTAATGTGAGGAAATCATGACTCCACCTATTAATGTCACTGGAAATAAAATTAGAATGCTCTAACAATACTTTTGTGCATTATTTCTTGTCTCAAATATAATATAAGTACATCTAATTTGGCCATCTTGTTCACAAATATTGCTTACCCCAAAATATTCCGAACTTACCCCGAAACTATCATGATTCACGGGAAATGTTGACACAATTGTTAATTTAATTCTATCACCTTTTCCCCGCCATATACATTTATATCTTTCGCACACTCGAACAACCAAGATAGTTTACTTTAAAACTATTATAATTTACGACTATTTTGCACTATCAACCGTACAGCACGGTATAAAATGCATGACAATGTTTCATTTATGATAACATATTTAGCATTTTGTTCTTACTCTTGAGTTAATGTTCACAAGGCACTAATTGAAACCGGCCGTGTTTATATTGGGGTCAATAAGTCACGAACTGTTAACCCTTAGTAGCCTGATTTACGAAAGTGATTTATTTTTAATATTACTGTGTTTAATAATAATGACATTTGATTTTTTTTTTAATTTCGTTGGAAAGAATATTATACAACAGTAAAATACGTACAGACAACCTATAAAAAAAAACTAATAGTAATGTGAACATTCGGTTTAAAAGATTGGTATCAAAATTGAAACTCTAGGCTATTAAGGGTCCCAATCAACCAAACACAATTCTCCCAATTTGTGAAGAGTACAACACCCTAAACCATAATTTTATTCTTACAATCACAACAATGTTCAGATCGATATTTCAATTACACAATATTCTGCAATCTTAGGAACGAACGCCCCGAATATTCGAGATGAATATTTAATTATTAAATATTAGTAAATACAATATTACACATAGTACATATATTTTATAAACCTTCTCTATATAAAATATATTTTTAGTATACATCCACGCTTATAATTTTGAATTGAAATAACACCTTATAAATTGACCACACAAGAACGGCTATAGATTAAAACAAAATCGGAATTACCTATTAGGTATATAAAAAAATATGGCTGGTATAAAATTTTCCTCCCAAGAAGTCGATTTATATTATTACAAGTCGTGTAAAAGCAGGCCAAGAGCGTCGTCATCCGTCATCGCTTTGTATCCGCATAATTTACAGAAATAAATACAAACTAACCTGAAGAAAGTCTATATGTGAAAAATACAAATTCAATACGAATGAGTGTTCAAAGACCCTTAGATAATAATTTTAAAGGGTTTCGTACATTGTTTCCAAGAATACAAGCCTGGCACGATTATAATTAAATTAATTAATAAATATAATAATAATAATTCCAGCCCTTTTTTTAATGTCCCACTGCTGGGCACGGGCCTCCCCTCAATGCGAGGGGGGATTAGGCCATAGTCCACCACGCTGGCCCAGTGCGGATTGGCAGACTTCACACGTCTTTCGAGGGGTTCTCTCAGACATGCAGGTTTCCTCACGATGTTTTCCTTCACCGATTTGGCAAGTGATAATCATGGTTGAAAATGAGATTCGCACTTGAAAAATCCCAGACGTGCGAGCCGGGGTTTGAACCTGCAATCCTCGTTACGGAGGCAAGCGTTCTACCATCTTGGCTATGGCTTGGCTATAATTAATTAAGTATGTATATATACCAACTTTGTAAATGTTTAAAATGAATAATGCATATCAAATATAAAACCTTTAAAATGTAATATTTTTTTTTTGTTTTTGAGAATTCGATTAAGGTTTAACAAAAATAGTGTAAAATATTTTAAGGGGTTAACAAGTAGGTGATAACGATCACGTTTATGTATAGAGTATATGTGTATACAGTATTGATTTTTCTGCGAGAAAGCGAGACAGTACCGTTACATTGGGTTTTTGGGGTCGAGTCACCTTCGTCCGTAGGAGAATTAAGTACCCTCGAGATACCCTACACGTGACCCTGGGTGGTGCCAACCAGGTGACAACTCTATTGGTGGTAGGCTTCGGCCGTGGCTAGTCACCACCCACTGAACAAAGCCATGTCGCCAAGCGGCCTAGCCGTGTTCCGGCATGATGTTCGGTGTTGCCATTCATGGATGGCGGGTCAGATCAGTTGCGCTGCATGTGCCTCTATCTACTGCCGCCTTCCTACCTAGGCAAGTATGCTCCATCGTAGATCTCATCGTCACTTACCATCAGGTGAGATCGAGTTCAAATACTTGCCTATAATGTAATAAAAAAAAAAAAAAAAAAAACATGGTGGACTTAGCGTGTCGTGTTATTTTTTAAATTTCAAATAATTTGATAAATGGGAATGTAGCCCTTATAGCCTACACTTAAAATATTTTACACTATTATAGTTACACCTTATATAATAATTATATTATGAGTGTATACATTTATAATAATAATAATTTGGCAATGTATTTGGTCGGTGGGTCTACTATCAGACTTCACACATAAATACATATATAAATAAATTAAATGCTGGATTTGCATTAATTATTTTATATTATTGCAAAATAAATACACATGTTAGATTAAGAATATTTTTTTTTATAAAAGCAATTAACTGGCAACGATATACCTCAATTATATATTTTACTCATGCAATTTCAGTCCTCTTCTATATTATTTGTGGTCACAATGATATAAAAAGATTGTCTATCAGTAAAAATCCATTTTACAGGACCGCACCCATTGAAATAGAATAAAATAAATATGTATTGTGATACATCCCAATGCATGAAACTGGCATTATTTTTAGTACGTGACGGATCTCTATCATTATTATAGAAAAAACATTTATTAATATCACATGCATTTCTCATCACCCCACACAATTATAATGGAAAATATTGCTATCTTACCAACATAGTTATTCCTTTTATTTTCCTACACATATTCACTATCGGCGTTTAAAATAAATAAACTTTTACTAGGTTGAATAAAAAATGCCGACGCACGATCTAGTAGTTCACCCAACCTGTCAAGCAGTCTCGACTCAATAAAAATTCAAAAGCAGGACATATGGTTGGTAGCGTTTGGTAATAGACATTCCACAGAGGAAGCGCGGTACACTACCCATTATAAAACTTTAAATTGTGTAAAGAACAATGAACAGCGAAAATAACAGTCGACTAGCAACTGTTTTATCCAAAATGATTAATCCTGTTGGTTGCAGATGACCTTTACAGCCTCATTGGACGAGATGGCGAGCGCTAAAAGCCCTCCAGCAAGAGGATAAGGGGCAACTAGCACGAGGGCGCCTCAGGAGGCGCTACATCGGATTGGGCTGTCGCCATTATGAAGGTCGACAATAACCCTTCTAATATACAATTGTCATTGTGTACCTAGACATTAAAATCTGACATTAACACAATCCTTTAATTACCTGTATGCAACCATTAACTAAACTCAGAATAATTAACTTTTATTGAATGGGTAATAGCTACAAGTGAAAGCTCCTTTACCGATCTCGGTTAGAGCAGTATTGTTGCTTAACATCGATGGTAGGGAGCAATTGAAGTGGCTTAGTGTCGCTATCGAGTTGTAGGTGGCGTTGCAAGCCAGGTTGATGTTTGATGATAAGGTCGCGTTTAGGTTGTCCTCCGCCAAGGGGACGACGGGGGCTAGGAAGGGGAATATAATGAGACCCCATGTGGGGTACGCACCCCATACGAACAGTGTGGTGATGATTTTGGGACCTATCCCGCCGACGGCCTGTGGAAAAAATAAAATAAAACTATAATCGCGTCCGTATTTTGTATGTACGCTCCGAAATTAAACATTAGGAACGTTTTCACCACGAAGGAGACGACTGATACTATAATTATTATACTAGATTTGTTTTGATCTTGTCCATCATTTATTTAGTCATGGATGATGATGTATACATTAGTCGTCCACAATGCATATATTGCAGCTATTTCGTTAAAATTGGAATTACTACTTGAAATTTTCCATCGCATAATACGCCTTTATTTATTTTTAATAAAAATAAAATATTACTAATTTAGACCTAAAATTGCAATGTAAATTAAAACTCTATACGCTCGAGCGCGCTCGCCACTCGCACGAGTCAAATATCGCGCGGAGCGTTGTATTGAGACCGCGTTGTTTACGATACATTGCGCGCTCAAAAATTACAACATCTGTAAACCCATGACTTAAGACATAGCAGTTTTCTTTAATTTATTATAGCCATTAAGTTATATAACCATAAGTTGTGTATGAGGTATATACCTATACCCAAAGTTTTCGTCACCATGCCCCTTACACACTGTTTATAAAGAGACTTACCATTTTGGCAGTGGGTATATGCGCTACACCAGCGACGATGGCGTTGGGCGGCGTGCCCACCGGCATGTGGAAGGCCATGGAGCAGGCCAGCGTCGCGGGGATCATGAGATATCGGGGGTCGATCTTGAGCACGCGAGCCTGGCGGAAACACACAGGAAATTGAAACACATACCTTCACGCCTGTATTTACTCAGTTAAGCAACATTGATAGCAGTGATAGCCAAGTTGGTACCCTTGCCTCGGTAACGAGGATTGCAGGTTCAAACCCCGGCTCGCGGCTCTGGGATTTCATTTGCGAATCTCATTTTCAACCATCATTATCACTTGCTAAACGACGAAGGAAAACGTCGTGAGGAAACCTGCATGTCTGTGAGAACCCCTCGAAACATGTGTGAAGTCCGCCAATCCGCATTGGGCCAGCGTGGTGGACTATAGCCTAATCCCCCTCGCATTGAGGGGAGACCTAGCCCAGCAGTGAGACATTAAAAAAAGTGCTGGAATTATTATTATTATATAAGCAACATTGTAATGCAGTGCACTTATATTTCGGCAATGGTACTTATGGGGGGTGAACTTACTGCCATTATAATGGTCACAAACCCCTTCAATGCGAGTAGGCTGCGGGCCAAAGTAGCCACCACGCTGGCCCAGTGCGGGTTGGCGGGCATCACACATCTTTCGAGGGATTCTCTCAGACATGCAGGTCTCCTCGCGATGTTTTCCTTCACCGTTTAGCAAGTGATAATCATGGTTGAATATGAGATTCGCACGTGAAATCCAGAAGTCTCAGAGGTGCGAGCCGGGGTTTGAACCGGCGATCCTCGTTAACGCGGCAAGCGTTCTACCAACTTGGCTACCACTGCTTGTGGAGCCGCCTAATTCTATCAATATAAATAGTGTTCCTGATTCAAAAACACAAAATCAATTAGCATCCAAACATACTCACCATATTGGCCAACACAGGCAATATTAAATTAGCGATGGCAACATTAGATGTGAACTCGGTGATGAACTGTGTGACCAGCACCACCACGAGAAGCACCACGGCGTGGTTCATCCCGTTGAGCCCCTGCAGCGAGGAGCCGATCATGGCGGACAGGCCGGTGGCCTTGCTGCCCTCGGCCAGCGCGAACCCGCCACCTGGAAATTGAGAATTGTAGGTAGTTGTAACTTTTTAAACGTTGGGACTTTTTGTGTTATTAACTTATTTTATAGTTTTATGCTCTATTTCATTAAATGCTTGACACTGACTGACAGACAACGTACATCCTATTCCAGTAGACTTTTGAAATTTAAAATTTCGTGGAGATTTCCAAAGAATATATTCCTTGAATATACCCTAGAGCAGCCTTTCCCAAAGTGGGCGATAACGGCCCCTCTGTGGGCGCTGCAGGCCTAAAGGGGGGGCGGTTGGAGACCCAGAAAAAAATTGGGGGCGTTGTGTAGAGGCTTTCAATAATTAATTTAATCTGAAGTTATAGTGGTTTTTAAGTAGGTGAAAAAATGGGGGCACTAAAAAATAATTCATTCTCAAAGTGGGCAGTAGACAAAATAGGTTTGGGAACCCCTGCCCTAGAGAATGCACAAAGGAGGGTTATTTTTTTTTGTAAATTCGACTCCTAAGGGGGTCAAAGTTGTTTTAAACTACATAAACATATCAAACGTCCATGACTCGGATACAAAAATTGGTGCTCATCACACAAAGTTTTCTCCTACAGCTATTAGTTATTTCGAAAATGACTTTATCCCATCATTTTTAGAATTGCAAAATGATAAATAGACATTAAAATTACTTTCCGAATACATACAACGACAACGGTAAAAACTCGCTGGGTATGACGTCACTGTCATAAGTCAACGCGTGTGTAATAGAGAAAAAACATAAGAACTCACCTAACAAGAAGAGGAGGCCCCATGGGATCTTTTCCTTGAGGATACCCCAAGTCACAATACTGGGCGACGGTTTAGATGCAGCCAGCTCCTCATCTGAAGACGGTAAATTGTTATGGTCAATTGATTTCTATTCTTCTTTATACTTTATTTATATTCTTGACATATTTCGCACGCTTATGAATCGCGCCAATATTCAAGCCGCGTTTGTGATCATTTTTGTTTAAAAACTGTATTTAGTTTTAAGCGATCTTTTTCTTTCAATGTCAGTACCCCACATATAAAGCCTAGTTTCAAAATATATTACTAATTTTGTCGCAGCCCCAGCACATTCTTAATGTAATCGATACCTCACCGAGAAAGCTTGCTGTCACTGTCATTCCTACTAATAAAACATGGGGTGTGACTGGGACGGAAAATGATTGAGCCACAGAGCTTAGTTTTTAAAGTATTTATGATTGTACAATAACAACTCACACGATGACGAGCTGGAGAAGAACTTGAGGAAGTCCATGGACATTGGCAGAATGAACATCAGCACCACGATGAACATCGATGTCACGCCGTCCTTCACCTTCCTATAGCCAAATAAATTCTTATTTAATTAATTTACTACGAAATGAAAAACGATGAAATAAAATGGATATGAATATGGCCTCACCTTAGCGGGTATTTTGCCAATGTCAAGTAATTAATAGCAATAACACATTCAATAAATACACATTAAAAATAAAATAATGGATGTGAAAAGATAATATGAAAATGGCGTGTCCGCCAAATAAATTGATCACAAATTTGATGACAGCGTGGTTTGAACGTGGGCCGCTCGGCTCATTAGTCCGATTCCTGAAATGTCTTGATACTCACATGGTTGTGAGGAGATCAGCCCAACCAGGCATGAATCCTGGACGACGGAAGATGTATAGGAACACAGCCAAGATAAACAGGAGACCGGAGGCCTAGGATAATACAAAATAAAACAATTATATATTTGTTAATTCAACATGGTACATAGCTATTCAGAAAGGGTATAAGTATAATAATAAGCCTGGGACCTGGGCATCTTTACGCATTTGTAAACACTATGTGGAGTAAGAATTAAGATTAGGTAAATTTTAAAAAAATATTGTTCCTATAATAGCTTGTAGTCCACACACAGATGATTAAATTAACACCATTTACGCAGTACATATACTTTATTTACTATTATAATAATATAATGTTTATACGGACAAATTCTCCAAACTGACATATTAATTTTTTGACAAAACGAAACGGAAATACCACAGTTCCCAAGTGGGGTTCGAATCCTGGTAGCGATAAGCATTGTATGGTGAGCATGAATGTTTGTACTACAGTCATGGATATTTAATATCTATGTAAGTATTAAGTCCGCCAACCCGCACTGAGCCAGCGAGGTGGACTATGGCCTAAACCCCCTCAAATTGAGGGGAAGCCCGTGCCCAGCAGTGGGATATTAAAATGGGCTGGTATTATTATAAGTATTATATACTGAGTTCACCCTCAGTCCATTGTACAGTGCCCATAATACAAGCGTTGCTTAGTGTGGGGCCGCATAGTTAGTGTGTTCGTCTGAAGATATTATTATTACGTCAACTTACTCTTTCGTGAAATGTAACAGGTCCAAGACTATTGTACTGCTGTCTGATGACCTTCATTGTGGTCGTCGAGCTGGAGGACGCGAGGTTCACTTTCCTAGCCGCCTCGCTGTTGGGCCTGACACAACAAAATATTTATTACTACCTGTTACCCGCGACTTCGTCCGCGTGGTATTTAACAAAAAGCTGACGAAGTCGCGGGTAACAGCTAGTCTAAAATAAAAGTAGTTTAAGTTACTCCTTGTTACATCAGCTATCTGCCTGTGAATGTCCCGTCAAAATCGGTCCAGCCATTTCAGAGATTAGCCGGAACAAACAGACAGACAGACAAAAATTGTAAAAAATGTTGTTTTGGTATATGTACCGTGTATACATCCAAATGCACTTAGTAAAAAGCGGTTATTTTAATATTACAAACAGACACTCCAATTTTATTTATTTGTATATAGAGTATAGATTATTCGTAGCCCAGCCGTTGATGATGCCTTTATTAAAGGCGGAACTCGGTTCTATTTATTTTTTAATTCGCATCGTTCCGCGGTTAAGGTGGAAGCTCAGGGTCAGGGCGCGAAATTCAAAATGTCAATGGTTTTTATTTTTTTACGAAAAATGTGGACATCTTTACGATGTAATTTAGTGTTTTGCGATATTAGCATTCTGCATTGGATGTCTCGATGTATTAAGTTTGCTTAAAAAAATACCTAAAGCGATACAACACCATAAAGTTAGTAAAAGTAGCGGTTTTTACAAACCTTATAGTATTGTATCGCTTTACGTTACGTAATACTTGAACGCTCCCTGCGTTCAAGTATTACGTAACGCAATTTTTCACTCCCCCCCCCCCCCCCCATGTAACGTACTACGCGACCGTTCTTAAGGGTTAAAACAATGTTACGTAACGCGTAGTTCAAACCCCCCTTCCCGCCCCTGTAACGTTTCAGAAGACACCCCCCCCCCCCCCCCAAATTCATTACGTAATACTTGAACGCTCTCTTAAGATAAGCTTTGCCCCCATTTTCGTGGGTATGGGAGTTTGGACTATACATGTAAGCTAGAGTAGTAGTAAATGGGATAGCAATAAATTGTGTTGTGTACCTGAACAAGCCCATGAACGTGAACTGCAGCGCGACCCACACGAGGAACTGTATGATCAGCATCGCTGGCATGCTGTACGCCATGAACCAGAAGAAGTTCACCGAACTCGAGTACTCGGGGAACTCGCTGCACACACAAACAGACAAACACTTGTTACATATCACGACATTTACTCTTAAAAAGGGCCACTCACAATATCATTAAGGACTAAAATAGATACATTTATTAAATTGTAAAGTAATGGTAGCTAAGTTGTTATAACGCTGGCCTTACCAACAAGGGCTGCAGGCTCAAACCCCGGTTCGCACCTCTGGGATTTCTGGATTTCATGTGCGAATCTCATTTTCAACCATGATTATCACTTCCTAAACGGAGAAGGAAAACATCGCGAGGAAACCAGAAGGTTTGAGAGAACCCCTCGAAAGACGTGTGAAATCCGCCAACCCGCACTGGGCCAGGGTGGTGGATTATGGCATTACTTCGCTCTTATTGCAAAGAGGCTCGTGCCCAACAGTGGGACATTAAATGGGCCAACATTACATTGCATAAGCTCCCAATGTGAAATAACTAATTCGTAATAACCTCCTTATTTATAGATATTTACAATAGCATCACAAAACACGTTTATCCTGAAAAATGATTTGCAATACCATAGACAACTTAAAAAAATAAATAAATCTGTGCTCGCAACACGATAAAAAAAAAATGTTATTTCAATCAGCTGATTTTATTTGTTCTTTGGTACTTACGAATCAAAGATGCCTTTGAAAGCGGAGTTGGTGGCTGTGCCCACCAGCGTGCAGCATCCGCCCAGCGTGGACGCGTACGCTATGCTCAGGTAGTAGCAGATCGTGATGTCACTCGGCATCGGCGACCTGGGACGACGAGTGGAGTTTGAACAAGCTATTCAGTTACATATACAATCGCCAGACGATTAAACCATGTGTATCGTCACAAACTAAGATCGTTTGGTCTTTGGCGGGAAACTGAAAAGTCATGGCGTCAGTTATGATTTAATATCTTAAACTACGTGTTCCTGCGAGTTATAGTGAGTGATATAAGTGGAATATTAACCATTATGGGTTCGGTAAAGTGCACGAGTGTAGGTAATTGAAACAGAGTGACGAAACTTGGCTTTTCAGTTTCTCACAAAAAATCCATAGAAAAATCTTTCAGTAAAGTATCCATCATCCATCACTTTACTGATTGAGTGATGGGGGTGTATTTTACTTGGGCCTGTGCATATGCTCGAAAACTGAAATAATTTATATTACTTGACACTGGCAAAATATCTAGTGATGCCAAATTAAAAAAAAATAAGATCGCTTGTATTATGCGTAACTAGCGTACAATGAACTGGGGGCGATCCTCCACTATAAAATAATTAATTAAAGTTAAGACCAGACAGAATTTCAACTACAGACAATAGGAAGTTAGGTTTTGTGAGTCTTTTCCATTATCCTCAAACCTCATTGGTGAGGTTGGGTAGCCAAGAATAAGTAGTGGGTCCTTTCCACTTTTTTAAATTAAAAGTTTAGTGCGTGATACTAACTCTTCTTCGGCATTCTTGGCGGCCACCGTCGACTTTCCATTTTCCCCCTGACCAGTCTTCTTCTTGTTTATAAACACGTCTCCGAGGCCTTGCTGAAATTAAAATAAAAAAATCCATTTGCATATGAGGTGCTAAGTCCATTGGTTCCAAATTACATTGATACTTGCATTTTGTATTACTCTTAAAGTTCGCTCAAGAATATAATTACCTGTTCCAATACGTCCAGTATGGCCTCGACGATGGGCACCATCATGGTAGTGGCCGCGGCATTGGACACCCACATCGATATGAACATGGTCACGAACGTCAAACCGAAGTTTAGTCTGTAAATAAGCAACCATTGAATGTACAAAGAGACAAGGGGCAGTCAGAAAAGACCTGGATTGTGAATATTAATGTATCATTTTAATTAACATGTAAGTACTAAAAAGTGTTTGTCTAATCACGTATCACGGTATAATTACGGGTCAGATTTTAATAAAACTTGGCATAATGTATACCATCACGCTTATAATACCCGAAGGGTTAGGCAGCATCCACATTTCGCCGATAGTATTTGGTCCCAATATAATAGGGGGCGAGCCTATTGCCATCAAACCGGGCACATTTCTCTTCAATATGAGGGCTTAGGCCGTATTCCACCACAGGCTGGCCACTGGCCCAGTGCAGTTCGGTACTGACAGACTTGTAGGTTTCCTCACGATGTTGGTCTTCACCATACAACAAGAGATAATCTTTGTTGAAAACGGGGTTCGCACATGACAATTCTAAAATCCCAGAGGTGCGAGCCAGGGCTTGAACCAGCACACCTGTGTTTCCAAGACGAGCGTTCTACCATCTTAGCTATCATCGCCTACTTCATAATAATAGCTTATTACCCAGGCTAAGATTAAGGTTATTTCTGACCATGCCAAAACTTAATCAAAATCCTATAGTAAATACCTAGTCGAGTTCGTGAGACGCGCGAAGACACACAAGACATCTTAAATGTCGGCGTGTCTCTTACTTTTATTTTTTTAACGCCAACATTAGTCCTATTATATGTACCAATGGCTTACCTTCTGTGCGAACACCCAACCACCTGCACGGTCCATAACGCGACTCTCTTCGGCAGCTTCGAATGCTGCACCCCAGCGGCTATCATCAGGCCGCCCATAAACATCATGTTAGTCTCCTTCATGTACGCTGCACAGGTTTTATCAGAGTCCAATATACCCATCGTAGGGAACAGAACGATGGGCAGCATGGATGTCACTGGCAGTGGCAGTAGCTCGAGCACCCAATATATTGCCATGATCAATACTACGTACATACATCTGTAGGCCTGGAAAATGATGGGTAAAATGACTAAAACTATTTAAAAAAACATAACGGCATATAAACATAGAAAGCAGGCTACCGGCGCCGATCAAATGACGCTTATCAGTCAGAACCGATTCTCTATACTTGTGCAGAAGCGGCACCGATAAGCGCCGACCGTGGCCGACAAGTTCCGAACTGCTCCGACCAGCGTTGGTGGGCCGCAATTTGTTACTTAATTTACAACGGAACAATGCGTATTTTCTTGCCGTCATTTACTAAAATTGTTTTTTGCACACTGCTTATGCAGCCAGCCACTGCTCTGAATAGCAGTTATTTCAGCGGACCTGTACCAATAAGCCCTGGTAGATTGGTGCTGAAAACCTGTTTTTTATGTGTTTACGCACTAACAATGGTAAATAGCTTTTATTATATTGATTTTTGTTGGATTTCTTTGTATTTATGGGAACCAGCAAAAGTTACATAGTTTATGTCATAGCAATTGTTTCTTTTATTATATTCTCATACCGCCAAGCGAGCCAAGTTTGTGAAGTGGACTGGTTCTGGTCAAGATATTTTATTTGGATGCATGATTCATATGCAGTAAAAAAATTTTAAACAACCAGATGGCACATATGGTATTTATTCTGCTTACTGTACTATCCACTATACAATACCCATAATACAAGAGTTACTTGGTTTGGGCTGTACAGTTCTCATTTGTACAGTGATCATTTCATATTCTCAATCTGATTTTAAAATATAAATAATAGCACTCACAGGTCCATCATTCAGAATAGGTATGGGAAGTAAGACGAGCGGTGTGATCACCACTATCAGAGCCTTCCAGTAGATGGACACAAACAGCTGGAGCCTCTGGCATAGCGTTGCACTTGAGCCAGTCTTCGGGAAATAGTATACTGTGCCACTGAAAAAAAAAGAGATTGTTATTACTTACCAGTGATAATAAAAACAACAAGTTGGTTTACTTTACTTTACTTTAAAGAACTTTATGGCATTGTCATTTTTGATTTTACATACAACAGATTGTTAGTTGGTAAATTTAATAAAAAAAATACTCTCTTGCTGCTTGTTAATTTGCATACTATATACTTGTAAACCAAGAATTACACTACAAAATTTTAAAAATAAAGGCAAGTCAATACAAACGAAATTATAAGTAAGGAGAAGACAAGGAAGAGTTACAAAACAAAGACAATATACCTATGTATTATTAGAACCAAGAAAAAGAAAAGAGTGATAAGATTGTTGAACACTCTTCTTGTGAACAAAGAAAGCACAACCGCGGCACCAGCTCGCAATTTTACGCTTTTCGATCGAAGTTTATCAGTCATTCATCTTCACCTATGTGTGCTTTTTCTATTTAGATCATGCGTGCGAGATAAGTTTGAAAAATAAATTGATTTCTTACTTAACTTCATCGTTGACACCATTTTCGACGACTGGGTTAGACATTTTTGTGGTTTATTTTATTGAATTGATATTAGCTAAAGGGCTTCGGTTTAGTGTTCTTTCACAATTCTCACATTCTTGGTACAATCTGTAACAAAACGAAAAAGCTTATTTTAGAAATAAAATAACAGATAGGAATTTTGTGATTAACGTTCAAAGTATTTAAATTTTCGAACCAAACGTACGTAAACAGTATTGCGGATATAACAATGCACGCATCACGTTTTGCATCAATCAACAACAAACAAACAAAACTGAATGTCATTTTGATTGATGTCTTTCAACTTACTTACTGTCAGTCACAACATGCGCTAAGGTTGGCAATAAAAAATATATTGTCTATAGCACTAGAAATAATACCATTCTTATTCCCACTCCCTAGATTATTTTTATCTAAATGACACGTCAGTGTGAACTTATGTCTTTCCCCATTGCTAGTTCAAATGGTGTAACATCACTCATGCAAGTCAAAACAATGCTTTGCTTCATGGCGTGAACCCATGAATCATGCGTGAGTGAACCCTAGCGTGAACAGACTTAATGCCATAGACTACAAAGTACAGAATAAAGTACCAACATTATAAAATAGCATCTGTCAAGAACCAAAATATCAAACCATCTGATACAATTTTGCATTGATAGTGATAAATAAGTTGAAAATCACGAAATATAGTTCTGGATATTTAATACACCTTTTCATACACATTTACTAAATAAAATTGTTATTATGACCCAGCAAGTTTGCAAGGGCGATGCTCAGGGTAAGTGCCGATTGCCTTTAATGTTTACAGGTATTTTTTTATTCTGGGGCTGTACATTAGGGTTCATAATAACTCCTCATAAAGGATTTACCTCCTTTGTTACTTATATGAAAGAATTATGAAAAGTTTCTCTAATGTTTTAGGGACGACATAAAATACGCTTTGAGGTTATATTTTGTCCAATAAATATTTCCTTTATGTATTGTATGTAGATTATTACACAACATTCCAGCATGTTGAGCCTTTGTTTATTAAAATGACACCAGCATTTGATTTGAATGTTTTAAATTCCTATCATTCTACATCATTATTTTAAAACTACTAAATACATTCGCTATCATGTTTATGTTTACCCAACATTGTCACCTCAAGTATTATTCCAGCACTATTTATTTTATATATTGTAATAATATTGACATAATTGTTTAAATTTAAATAAGTATATCATGGCACGAAAGGAATGCACAGAGTTAACTTAAGTTCAGTCTTAGAGTTAAGATGGGTTTTATTAATATGGGCCTTAAATTTTACGCATTAGAATAGATATTATATGGCAATGTCAGAATTGTGTGATCCAGTTTCTCTTCCTATGATATGGGCTCTTTACCTAAGGTTGCGGGTTTCATTCCCGCATAGGCTAGTTTCGGAAATAATCTTTTCATAATGTGAACTTTTCTGGGTGACACTGCTGCTGGCTGGGTTTGGGACAACCAGTTGTTGTGTTCATCTGGCGATATTTGTTTTTATTTACTTCATGTGTATTATATAGACAGATTGTAATAAAACTAGTTTAATGGATTTTATCAGACACGGGACTACTGAGGTGTTGAATAGGATGTAAACATGTCCGTCCTCCCATGATCATAGTTGCTGTAAAGCAGCCCAAACATCGAGAACATAAAACCATAAAATTAACGCAATAATCTGTTAAATTAGCTTTATTTCAATGTGTAGCATTTGTGTAAATATAACAAAATCAATAGATACACAGAGATCACATTGTAAAAGGTCCTAACAGTTCAAAGGTGGAATATTTCTATAAAAGGTGTACTCTTATTTTAAAATTCAGTGTTCCTTTGTTATGATATTTCGCTGCTATTGATTATATCATTCTTTATAATCACCCTTAGTATCTCAATTTCTTGATTTGGCTTTCTTGTTTATACAGAGTAAATATTGCCGACCCTCCCACATTTAATTTTGTTTATTGGTTAACTTACTGTATCTCCATTCGTTTCTACTCTCTTTATCTTATCTTGACTATATCCTGTGGCAACTGTTCATTGCCCAGGATAAAATTTCCAATACCTCAACTCATTCACAATGCTGATAATATTAAATAAAAATTGAAATTGCATCCAGTGCATCATACCAATAATAAAAGAGTTTCATTGTTTGAACCACAAGGTGTTTCATTAGCGATATAAAAAAAATCATCAGATCAATCGTTTCCTGTATGTGTTCCGCTACCTTGCTTATTTAAAAAAGGTGGTTCGACCAGTTTCTAAATTTGTATTTCAAGTGTCGCTTGTCGTCGTATACATAAATCTTGGAATTCAGAGTAACATAGGTATATCCATATGCACCACTGGCCATCCACTGGTCTTCGCAAAGGTCAAATCCAAGTGTCCATGACTGTGCCGGGTTAGTTATTTCTACGGATGTTGGAAAGAACACCGTAAGTCATCTAACTAAATAAGAACTGCCTCTGCGGCAATGGCCTCACCACCTGTAGGGTGGTCGGGAATTCATAATGTAATCGTAATGTCGTCGTGTCGTGGAGCGGGATGGAAAGAGTTTACGTTACCGTCATGCTACTTAAAAAAATAAAGCCATGGAATGCATGCACCTATTAAATTTTGGTTATTGGTCCGAGAAATTTGACGGATTGGATGCTTTTATAATGAGCTGTTATAACAACATTTCTTTTCAATTTCTTGATTCCGCAGTTAGTATTTTTTCGTCTTGTCTTAAAACGGTTCTTAATACGGTGTGGGTCGTTTATGCTAATGAAATGAGACTTAATATTGAATAATAAATACCTAGGTATCAGAATTCGAGACATTCGTGAACGTTGATATCTTCTAATAAAAAGAGTATCTCATTACAAAAATGTGTACCTACTTGCTAAAAGAGACGCCCAGCAACAGCAGGCGACAGTAAATACGTACCTAAGTATTGCACACTCGTAAAAAGTATTGGATGTTATGGCACAAATCGTAACATTAAACAATTAATTTTCCCGATATTTTATATAAACATGTTGTCTATATTTCGTTCCTAGAGTTTTCTAATACCGAATTTATATAAATAAAACATTTTAAGCTGTTCGTTGGTAAGCGCGTCACTAGAGAACGGCTGAAGCGAATTGGAATTTTTTTAATGTACGTAATAGACAATAGTCCAGGGCCCGGACCCCGGTAAGCATATCTATGGACGGGTGATGATTGGGTTTTTGGACAACTTAACTGCTGTCAGATTTGACTTACGGTCCTATTCACTTTGCTTACCTTTGAATTCGGCTAAGTTAAACGGAAACCCCGATAAAACCTATTTTAAAGAGTTTCCCATGTAACACACACCTAGGTCTTTCATAGACAAAGTTAGATTTTTTTAAAATTTTAAATGAAAACCGAGGAAACCGTTGCAATGTAACGTTATTAACCGACTTCAAAAAGGAGGAGGTTCTCAATTGGGTTGTATTTTTTTTTATTTATCTACATGGAGGCGCGGCGGGCGCTTGACATTGACACCGATGTCTGATATCGTGCACAACCGGTCTGACATCAAGTGCTGACACTTTGGGGCCCTTTTGCATTCATTAAATCTTTACCTAAGTTTTTCCTACAGTGCTAAATAATTGAGGATTAGAATTACACTTATATGTACCTACTCCATTACATATTCATTTAACACCTGTATCGATAGATTAGTCAAGTTCAGCCTCAGAAACAAGGGTCGCATCAAATCGACATCCAGTAACATTTGTCATACGTCAGTTTGATATAAAAATTATAACAGTGTAAATCGTGACTCCCGAAGTCCTAAATATACAGTTTAAGTAAATAATATGAGTACGTACGAATTTTCACGTTTTCTTTTCAATGTATCGTTGTCATGTTAAACTATCAGTCACGGTTCACGAGCTATGGTCATGATAGGATTTTTAAATCCTCGTTATATCAAAAATCTTGCATGTGACAATGTGGGGAAAATTCACGGATTTTTCATAAAACTAACGCCGCCCATGGATCCGCTTCTTCCTTATTCCATTGGGTATTGAAATTCTTGGAGATGTATCTCCAAATGTTAGGGTCATAGGCGCGTCGTGCCGCCTACAGCACCTCTATATACTATATCGGTCTCCTAATAGTCCACTATCTTATTGGTGCCCCCTGGGTCGTGATTGTCTTCGATTTGACACAAATTTTCTCCAGCTTCTGCCTAGGCGACCGAATGATAATGCCGAAGACGCTGAGGGGGTTTTTCCAGCAGATTTTGGAGAGAATTTGGTAATCTCAAGTTCTTTGTGAATGGACTCGCATACTAAACCACCTTATCTAGTACACACTGACTTGAAAACAAAATAAGGAAAAACCGTAATAAAATAACTTATTTTACAACACACACGGTGCAAGAACACGTGAATACGAAATAAGACGTAGAACGAATAGGCGTAGCTCATAAAACGCAACAATGCGTAATATTGACAAAAGCACCCGGTGAACTTAATGTTAATGTTGATACAAAATAATAATTTCATAATGTAATTATGTACTTAGAGTTAGTACTTTTTTTGACCAGCTGCTAGACTTTGCCTAGCCGTTCCTACATTGTTCTCACATACCTATAACAATGTACTGTTCAAAAATGTATAAGAACTTTTTAAAAGGTGCAACCATGGAGTTTGTTGTCCGTTCTTCTCCATAGGACCGATATTCTTAACGGGAGGTAAAGTTTTGACCTAGCATTTTGTAACTATTTTGTTGATTCATAAGTACTATACTTAATGGTTTACATGATTAAACAATATTCTGATTCTGAAAACTTCGTAACTAAACATATTTTAATGTTCAAAGAAAGATTTGCGTATTTGTTATAATAGTCATTGCGTAGGTATTATTGTTGCAAGCCTACTAATACTAATCACATGTTTTTCTAAAGCGTCACATTCGCCTGTGACGCTTTAGAAGGCTTAGGCTTAGGCTTCCATGTGTGTCACATGTTTTTATCGCATGTGATATGCTATGATTTTAAATTAATCGTCCTTGCGTGTGATTCTTATTAAATTCTAATGACAAACAATTTTTTACAGCCTGCATTCATCACCTTAGCAGTCAACAATATGTCGAGTACAGTTGTATATGACATGGTTTTAGAATAACTCAACTTATCGGCTGTCAATTAAGGTCACATTTTTAATACTTATCATTTGGTATCAAGTTCATTAGATTCTTCTCCATGTTGTAAATACCCTCTACAACTACGAAATCTATACTAAGGTTGTGTTCTCCGTCAAATCAAAACAATACGCGGATATAAACTTAATAATTTCTACTTCATTATCATATCATTACATGATTGAACAGTCTTAGGATCTGTCTTTTTAACTCTATGTAATGGGTCTATTTATTTGAATATACCTAATTACGATCTACGAGTTGTTAAGAACCATCCATATGTAAGGTTTAACAAAAATGGTGTAAAATATCCATATAACTTACTGATTCATCGGATATAGATGAATCAGTAAGTTATATGGGTCACTTTGATGTATAAAATAATTGTGTGAATGTTTGATTATTTTTAAACAAGGCGGATACGTAACGTTTATTCGTGCGCTCAGCACAGGGTGTCATTTTTTAAATGTATAACAATTTGATTTATTTCCTTCCATTTACTATTAGCCCTGTTAAAATATTTTACACTATTATTGTTACAGCATGTATAATATATGCTATTTTGCATAGAATAGATTCCTACGACCGTCTACAAACAACACGAGACCTTTGGACCCTCGACATTGGTCGAGCAAACAAAGATTCAAACCGACGAATTTACAGCCACGTTTAACATTATTTCAGGGTTAACATCATAAAATGCCAACATTATTTAGATAACTATGACGCGCTTCCTTCGGGAATTATATTTATAAAAACTAGGGGCGTGCGTCTGTCGTCATACAAACTTTGACGTCACACAGTTTTTGAGTTGTCCGTATAGCCAACACGGTAGACAGAAATATCTGAAACACAGTGGAAATATTTCAAACGATTGTAGGTGATCAAGAAACACGTGATCGTGATGCAGATGATATAATTAATCTTTAATAGAAACTTGTTTGAAGACTAAAAACATTGACCCATTAAAACTATTACGCATTTGTGTAGTTAGATCATTCCGTATTAGTTTTTTCTATTAGATAATGTTTATCGTGTGTGACTATAGTTTATGGATACTCGTGCCTCATCAACTATTTTAGTTGCTTTTGAGCAGAAGAAAAGTATAAAAAAACATAATAAACACACACAATTGATTGATTGTCACAATGACATAATAAACTTGCAATACTATCAACTGACAGTACCTACTCTGGGATGCATTCACGTAAGCTGGCTAATTTTTCTACAGGGAAGAATTATGCTCACAGAGGCACGCTGAACGGTCCCATGGCTTCATATCAATACTAGCTGTCAAAACTCTATCGTTGAAATTGTCAAATAGTTGGCTCCAGTTGTCATTTTCCATGATTTGATCTAATCTGACAGCAGAGTACAATTTTGCGAACTTTCAGAGGTCGCTAAAATTTACAACTGTCAGGGGAAAACTTATACCATCGGACGTCCGTAAACGGGCAGTTTAATTTTTACCCGGTGTAATTTTTCCCCTCGCGAAGTCTGAACGGGGACCAGTGTAAATTTTACGCTGTGTAAGCGCAGCCCTGCAACGGACTGTTTATCTGAATGAATTTTTGCTCCATTTGGCATAATACCAACGAGGTATCAAGGTCACGTTCAAATGTGGGTTCAATAGCTAGTTACGATTTAATTCTGTTACAATCTCAATTCTTTACTTCCTTAATTTATTCTCTAGGTTTACGACCAAATAACTAGAACTTTTAAATATGGGATTTTTCAGGTAATCTACATACTTAGGGCTAGTTGACGGCCTGATTAGCGCAGTTGGTAGTGACCCTGCTTTCTGTGCCGAGTGTCCCGGGTTCGAATACGGGTAGGGACAAACTTTGTGTGATGATCACGAATGTTTGTACCCAAGTCATGGATGTTTAATATCTATATAAGTAATATACATATACTGGGTTCGCCCCCAGTCCGTTGTACGGTACCCATAATACAAGCGTTGGTTGGTGTGTTTGTCTGGTGATATATTTATTAATTATATTAGTTCTTCATATTCCTGATAGAAGTGGCCCTAGCGCTTGGGGCAGGTCAATGGTCAATGTGACCCTTGTCACGGATGTGTGCGAAAGCGTTCCCGTGACCCCCCCCCCCCCCCCCCCCCCAACAAGGCGGGAGAAGGACCACCGTGGGGTTTTAGTCGGTAAAAGTCCGGCATAACCCGCTTGCCTCCCTCGGGGCTTGCGGGTATCCAAGAGGATTTCCCCACGGAAAAAAAAACGTCAATGTGACCCTTGGCCCTCTGACGTAATGCCCCAACTCTCCACTCCCCGTTCAAACGTTGTGGTTTTAAATTTTATCCAGACTATAATGTTGTTTACCATCCAATGCACTACCGCTATTTCAAACTCTTACGCAAACGGGGATCAATTCGAAGTAATGCTGTTTACCGATCAAGTGGTCTCAGATCAATTGCGTTCAATGGATTAATTGCGATAAACTCAATACGCGTCGGTTGCAGGAATGCCTTGATCACGTACTTCTTTAAACCTTCGATGCAATTATTTAACAACGTGAAATAATGATTCCAAACGTCTACTGTTTACATAAAAGACAATGCTTCATTGTATCGTTTACGGCAAAATATTACATATAACATGAATCAGAATCAAAAAATTGTTTGTTAATGTAAACAATTAAGTACCATACTCATGAATCGTCAAAAAAGTTACAAAATGCTAAGCTACAACTTTACCACCCGTTCGGAATGCCGTTCCTATTTAGAATAACGGGTAGGAAACTCCATGGTTGCGCTTTTTAAAAAGATCTTTTACATTTTTGAGCAGTACATTGTTATAGGTATGTTAGAACAATGTAGGAACGGCTAGGCAGAGTTTAGCAGCTGGTAAAAAAAATTGTACTAACTCTAAGTATATAATTACAAGTTAATGGCTACATGGTTCCCACATTTACAAATAACTTTTGTAAATGAAAATAAGAAGGAAGAGGAGAAAAACAAAATCTTAATAGTCATATCCCATATAGGCGTGATTCCTTTGGCAGGTTTTCAGCGTCAACCTTCTATATAAGATTTAACACAAGCTCGTAATGTATTAATCAGGTGATTACATGGTTTAATATTAAATCCCTTATTTGCAGTTTATATTGTCTTTAAGAGCCGCGTAGTACGCAAGGCTATACCTTACTAAGGCCAAGTTAGCTGGCAAGGTTGCGGCCAAGTTTTTCTACAATATTTCTAATTGCCACGTTAAAGGCAGTTTCATTCAATTGTAATCGTGGAAAAGAATTGCTATTTAATACAAATTATTTAAGTGACAAATAACAAATGTACACTTTTTTTTCACTTCATGAGACTTCTATAGAGTTAGACTTAGAGAGAGATATAGAATTTTTTTGTTGACAACTTTGTATACGTAATGGCTTTGTTTGTATGAATTCATCCTAAAATTTATCGATAAAGGAAGGAACAATGATATTGCGCGTTTTGATAACACTTGGAATAACCGGTGCCAGTTCCAAGTCAACTATAAACATCTAATTTACATTTTCCTTGTATAAGTATGTGAATAGCTGTAATACAAATAGTATAAGAGCCATGACAACTATCGATATAATGTAGTTTACACCCCTTGAGAATAGGCATAATGTTTGACACTGTCCCGGGCGCAACCACTGGATTTTATCGAAAGTATTTCGCGCCAACATAATTATAACTTTTCAAAACTCGATAATACGTTAACTAGGTTCCTACCATTGAAAACTTAGTATAAGAAATATTAGTGTCCTGTGGCATCTACGCTAGGACCAGCCTGTCTCATGAATATTTGAGGTAATTAGTGCCAGATGGTGATATGACACTTTTGTTTTCAAAACAAAACATTCTTGCGATGATATAACATTTATGAAATTTAATTTACCTTCAAAGATTTGCGAAAAATATTGAATTTAATAATTGAAATATCTCTTTGTTTTTTTTAAATAGTGTTTTCATTTTTTAGAACATCGAACCTATCGAGTTATTTTCTTAATAACGTCTAACCTCACAAACGATTATGTATCACAGAAACTAGTTTTTTTAATAGTGTTTACACTATTCTACAACTGTTTTTATGAATTGATTATGCCTCAAGCCCGTTATTTGCTTATCGACAGCTGACCTACCTTTATCGTTGCCATACCTTTTAGTACGGAATGAACTTCTTTCCACTGGTTTAGCGTACTCACTCACGGCTACCACACGATTTTCTGGAGCCATGGACTTATGATTAATACACTCAATTAAATCGGTGATAATTATTTCACTCTGTTGCATAATACCAATAGATAAATTCCGTAAATAATGCAGTAAGCCGGCTCGATGCTCATTATAAATATAACTGGCTGGTAGTGTTTTGGTAGTGGTTATACCGGCAGCCGTGGGGCGCCAGGCCCGAAATAAACCGGCAAAATCAAGGTTCCCACATGGGACACACATGAGTGTAAGATGCGACACTATTTAAGGGGGAAGCTCAGGGTCAGGGCGCGAAATTCAAAATGTCAATGGTTTTTATTTTTTTACGAAAAATTTGGACATCTTTACGATGTAATTTAGTGTTTTGCGATATTAACATTCTGCATTGGATGTTTGGATGTATTAAGTTTGCTTAAAGAAGTACCTAATCCGATACAATACCATACGGTTGGTAAAAACAGCTACTTTTACTAACTTCATGGTGTTGTATCGGATTAGGTACTTCTTTAAGCAAACTTAATACATCCAAACATCCAATGCAGAATGTTAATATCGCAAAACACTAAATTACATCGTAAAGATGTCCAAATTTTTCGTAAAAAAATAAAAACCATTGACATTTTGAATTTCGCGCCCTGACCCTGAGCTTCCACCTTAACTCGGACTCTTTTTGTTGTTGGGCATAGTTTTAGCAGTAATTTATCCATATTTAATGGCATTTGTCATTGATTTATCATTTTGTAAAAGCTTCTACGAACGGCTCAACTTGCTAGTTGGCAGTCAATTTGTAGGGCCAATTTGTAGGGTCCGCTCCCTACAAAATAGCATGTCAAGCAAGTTTGCTAGTAATTTACATGCTAATTGGTAGGGACCCTACGGATTAGGTGGCAAGTTTTGCACTTCATAGAAGATTTTAATGGGATTATTTCATTATCATATCAATTATTATTTTAATAATGATCCATCTATAATAGGACCTATATTTATTTCAGACATGAATGCCAATGCCAGGCGTTCACCATTTGACATTCAAACGGTTGGATACATACAATATTGGATGGTTTCTTATTACCGGTGTCTTGCGATACAAATAACTAGTTACCGGCTAATACCGGTGCAATATCGGTTTTACGATCTTCGCATCTATTTCAAGTAACAAATTTTAGTGATAAGTCGTGTCAAGTCGGATGACAGTATAGAGGTCATAACGTTATCTATACTTTCCAAATGGTAACTGTATTCGTTCGGAAATGTACGAGAATTCTTAGATCTTAGTGGTACCGTACCATGCCAAATAATTAATAATAATTATATCGCCAGACTTACCCGTACGTTTCTAAAGTAACCGACGCTTGTATTGTGGGTACCGTATAATGGACTGGGGACGCTTCCAGTATATCATTACGTATATATATATTAAACGTCCATGACTCGGGTACAAACATTCGTGCTCATCACACAAAGTTTGCCTCTACCGGGATTCTAACCCGGGAGCCTCGGTACAGCTGGGTCACTAACAACTGTGCCAATCAGGATGCCATACTTCTGAGGAACGACTACCCTTCTTGGGCGTTTAGAAAGGGGCTTACTATTAATGCCTTCTGTGTTTGTGTGTGCCTCATTAACAAGTACAATCAGCCCGTCAGCTTCCCATACATGTTTCATTTAATAACTACCTATTTAAATAACATTTTATGAAATATATTGATTATTTTAGTGGTACCTTCTCGTTTTCACTGTAATCAACAACTTGCTAGACTCACGTGTATCAATAATCAATCTATGTTTTGTAAAATTGGATAAATAAATTATTCAAGGGGCAGATTTAATGTGGCCACTTTATTTTTTATAAAACCATAACGACACCCCTTAAATCGTTAGACATAATATTATACCAAGGCCTATGGACTTCCTTGATCCATATTGAAGTGGTGTTTTCGTCGTGAACCGAAATAGATTATGTGTGTAACGTTTATAGTCTATGGATTTCTGGTATTTGACGCCTGCGTCAAAAGTTCAGTCTTGTGACTGACTTGTAGTAAATACACAAGCGATGACGGCAATTTTACATTTTAAATGCATCCTTTAATAATACAGTCAGCATCCAAATATATCAGTATTAATAACATTGAGTTTATTTATTTATTGTTGCAGTAACAGGTAGCCGTTACAACTGGCTATTAATGTTATAGGGATTATCAGTCTCATTAAAAATCACAGACCAATTGAGGTAAAGGAATCAACGATTCTGAATCCAAAGATAAAATAGTGAAATGATAGCTGAAATAGTGACTGCACTATGGCCGAATTTCAAAAAGTTTGACTCTCATGATCCTTTTCATCGTCACGTTGTTTTTTAAATATATTCACAGAACTTACGCAATGTGTATTGCATATTACAACAGCATTGGCACCCACACTTGCACGCATTGAGTTGATAAATACTTTCCTTTTATTACAACTGGTCCTGCATCAAAAATCCTTGAGCTTATTATATCGCAGTCTCAAAAATCGGTCACCAATGTTGATGGTTGGTTTGTATGCATGCACTGAGAATTTAATCTTCCCAAGTATCTAGTTGATCGTCTGGCCCGAAAGAGCCGGTATACTGGATAGAACTAGGCGATAATCCATTGTTAAACAAATGGGGGAAGAGGAACCCACCACTGATCCTCGGCTTGTCAACTTTTCCAATTATAAACCAAACAAGTTTGATCGATAATTAAAGAAGCTAGCAGCACCGAACTCCTCTAAAGTATAATAGTATAATCTTAATTTTGTCTACCTTGTAAGAGTAGTGCAACCAAATGCAATTATACAGTTCTGCAAACATTCAAAACTGGTTGCCTGTTCTTGTTTCAATTTTACGCACCTAGCTTCCTGGTCTACTATCGATCAGCTATCAATTATCACGATATATCCTATTAAAACATTGCTAATTTCTACTTCGTCTGATTATTTTCTCTTGTATTTATTTGGACACGTTTCCTGTGACATTTAAGGACATTTCCTGATGACCGTTGCCTTGAAATTTGACTAATTTAGCATTAGAAAGTTATTGCAATCCAATTTGGCACTTCCGATTGGTCTATTAGTGCTTCCAAAATTAAAATGTAGTGTATAACCGATCCATATATGTATTTTATTAATGTAACATAACCCATTGGGCTTCGATCTTTTAAAAAAATAATTTATATACTGATGTAATATGAGTTCTACAGCTTCGAATAAATGTACTTCATCGTCAAGAATTTCAACACGCAGCGGTGCATTCGCATCTTTGCAAAATGTTTAACATGCACTTATTTGTGAACCGGTTGCATGAGGGATTGCTATGATTTGCGAACTATAAGCGGATCGAAACCGCTGCAATTTGTAAAAAGTAATGAGAGATGCTGTGTTTTGTCCAATCTCTGTGGTTAGCCGCAAAATGTCTCATGCATTTCGTTTTGCCGTTTCAAAGTTGTGCAACGGGAAAGTATTATCAATAATTTTTCATGGAGTTATATCATAAATGCTCCTGTAATTCAAAGCCAAACAAAATTATCTGTTCACGTGCATTGGAATTTATCCACGTTTTTTTTGTTATCGAATCGCTATCCACTTGCCACTTGAACTTGTAATTTAAATTCAGTACTATGGCACTGTGCATAAACATGCATGTTTTATAACTATATAACGCGCGCGTTAAAATTAAATTATAAGTGTTTTAAACTAAATTGTCGCTTGCCTTCTCAGTCTTAAACTTACAATAAGTTCTTATCTCACAACTGCGTTCTTGACACAATGATCCCTTGCACCTGTGCACCTTGACTGGCATAATAACAGCTAGTACGTTGTAGGTGCAATATTAATAAAAAAATAGTTGAAACCCTTGGAATGTCACAAACATGATTATTGTTACCGCTGTTTCCATTGGTAAGAATTCTAACTAACTTGTTCCAATATTTGTAATTCTAGTTCAAACCACAACGTTTTAACTGGCTTTCCTTATCGCTTACATGCCTTGTGTGGACAATTAGATTTTGGCCACAGGAAAACATAAATTGCTGACAAAGTTGCTAATTGCAGTTCATTCCTACTAGATTACAGAACCTTTTAGGTGGTTAATGCTTTTCGTTTGATAGATGATCAATGTAACATTAACTTCAGCATATATATCTGTTTGCATGTATAATACTTTTCTTCGTTATTTCTTTCGCATCTCTGTTATCTATACTGTTGGAATATACTAATGAACTTAATTGAATTCTGTCCCTATTAAACCATTGATCTACTATACATAACACAGAACAAGCATCTGAGATTGCATCAGGACTGCCTCAATGTGATTATTCTGTTCATCATTTTGTATTCTATGGCTCTCGAAATAAAATCCTTAATCGTATGTCTGCCAGTATTCTGTTATTAAACAATGTCTTTGACGGGTCGTGCGTGTACATACTTGATAGCTCTGTCTGTGTCAATTGCTATTGTCTTACCATTACGAAGATCAGTTATGTCTGCGCTAATTTCTCTGCTTTTATTATTATTTTTACGTTTATTGCAATAAATACGTAATGTGCCTCGTTGAGTTCAATTGATTTCGCTAATTGTTTTATGCTTTATCAATTTACTTCTACTTAAAGAATCTTCGTGTGAACATAGCTCTACACATGGTGTCTACGTATTACTCCTCGATTACTCAACTCTAACGGGTCTACCTAGCCCTGGTAGAGTTTAGTAATTACCAAAATTTTTCAAACGTAGCGCAGGTGGTTTTTTGTGATGTATTAAAAATGGTGGACGTACTTCTTGCTATTTTTGTATACAAAAATATTGCAACTCGTCCAAAAATAGCGTTTTAAAATCCCATTTGTAACTGGCCGTCATATATTCAAATTCGCACATAGTTCCCGACACTCTCATATCATATTATCTTGGTGTATGTGCTCTATTTAGATAGAGTACTTACGCAAATACCTACTATATGGCTAGCCATATTGTGCATTCATTATTCTTACAGTATATACCATCTAGGATATACCATCCTGGATGTACCTAATCGTAGTAAGACCTTGCAATAAAGGTCCAACAGACCGACCCTGACAAGCATCTCTAGGAGTTCTAGATTTTATGTGCGTAACTAATTTTCTACCATCACTATCACTTGCTAATGTCTGAGAGAATCTAACCATCTCTCGAAATAAATGCAAAGTGCCAACCCGCACTGGGCCAGCTTGTTGGGCTTAGTCTAAATCCCCCTTGCACTGAGGGGAGGCCCATACCAGTAGTAAATGGCTCATTATAATTAGTAGTAGTAATATTATATCAAGTTTAGTCAGCCTGACGAGTAACTAGGCTACGTTAGTTCGACGCAATGGGCGACAATAAGATGTCTTTCGTTTTAGGGTCATTGAACAACGGAGTTGTTCTCGTTTCAAGTTATAGCTCATTAATTACACTACACAGCGTTTTATGAAAGTGATCCTTACATCTTGAACTAAAATTTGTTGTTCCATAGGTTACAAATAACGGTAAGCGTGAAAGGCGCTGGTTAACACCTTTCAATGGATCACTGGATCAGTGGATTACCACAAGATCTGCTTAGGTATGTCAGAAGTAAAAGTAAACTTAAGACTACATTAAGGAAACATATTCCATTGTAATTCATCGCATTTAATTTTGTAAAGAAAGAACAAATCAAGATTAAAAATTGAGTTATTGTTGGAATACGTAAACTACATGCCAATACAAAAAAGGTTTAAATATCGAATAGAAGAAAGTTGTGCTGTCAACTTGCTGCCACAATTTTTTGACATTGTATATTAACGGTCGTTATATTTTTTTTTCACTCCAAATATACTTATCTCTTTTACCGCCATTAATCCTGGTCTTTCTTCGCGCATAACCCGTCAGTTGTATAATTAGGTACATAATATACGTCACAGAGGCTACGCCCCTACGCCCAAGCCGATAGGTCAATACGGCTTCCCTTCAAACAACAACACGCATTATCTCCCAATAAGTGTTTGATTATATAATTATCGTGTGGCGGTCCCTTATTCGCATAATATTATCTTAATTGTTATACAGTTTATAATATGTATCGATTCTTGTATCACACAAGTACATATGACGACGGTAAGAGTTGACTTCAATTTCGTACTTCTAACGGCATCAAATAAGTTTGCTTTAATTATTTAGGTTATGGCTCTTGATCTTCATTTTTTTTCGAAAAACTATGTAGTTTTCGCAAAAAAGGTAGAACTGCGTTGGGTTTTGGAGGCTATCAAAATAAAAGAAACAGTGCTGCATAAAATTACAGTATTAAAAAAAATATCCCGACCTAGGAGAAACGTATGCGAGATACATACAGTGACTGCTTCTGGATCACTTGATATCCCATAAAAAATATTAGATCATCCAACAGGCAAAGATGCAGTTGAGTTTAAAAGTGTTTAATTTAAAATGCAACTGTACCTACTCTATGCGTTGGTGTTCCTGGTAACATTCTAAATTCGCTAAAGACAGTGGAAATAACCAGTTATAATAAATTGGACTTGGCACAGATCTTCTTTTCACAATTTCGTGTTTTTTTTCTCTGTTGCATCGTCCGAGTTTATTTCCGGGATCAATAATTCAGTTACGCCAAGGGTAGTTTATTTATATTAGTAACTGCTTTAAACTAAACAGTTTCTATATTAAAACATTATGTATCTGGTTATTTAAATATGACATTCTTTATCACTCTTAAGACATCCATATCATGTATTTTATAATTAAAATAAATATATTGTTATCAATGAAGAATTTATTGGCTCGTAAAACTTTGAACTTAAACAATTTTTTTTGGTGCCAGGTCAACGATAAGGGCTGCAAATTAGCGGACAGATATCTTATGACCTAGACGGTGTACGGGCTATGGTACATGTACACTGTACAGTACCGCACGTACCAGATAATAAAATGATTATCATTTTCAATAAAATGACATTGTCTAATGCTTAAATTTATAGTCAAAGTCAAATCATTCATTTCGTATAGGCCTACGGGGGCACTAACAAATTGTCATTTACATATTTTTTTCTTAACTCTACAACCGGATCGGAACGCGACCTCAATATTCTCTTTCCTTGAGGATACATCTTTTTTAGGACCTATGTATCGAGTTTATTATCATACTTACTTCCATTTTCGAATTGACATCATCTTCCCGTTGGTTATATTTATTTAAATTATTCTGTCTTTGTACCGAGTTTGAATGTGGCTTGAACCCAATTCTTTGTGATGTTTCAATTTCAATGATGCATTCGTGATTCACCACTTCACATATAACATTATAATGTGAACGCATCCTTTAACAAAATGTTACAAAAGATGACCGATTTCTTATTTGATAAATCAAATATTGAGTTTCACGTCCGACGTATTGTTCTAATAAATCAGTTTTTAAATTTGGCTCATTTTTTTTGACATGCAAATATTTTTTAATTCCTTAACTCAAGGACTCTTTCATTTAAGATTTCAAAGACGTATCTTAACAGTACTTACAGCCGTAAGCTCAATGTTGTTTTATAGCCTTGAGGGGCAATAAGCTTGGGTACCATTTAATCAAACCTGTATCCTGTTAGCATAAGGTCTGCGAACTTTGATTGCACCTCCTCTCACAAAGACACCATATAAATCAGAATTTATTACTCGAGAGAAATCAAGAACAAGCAACAACTGTAATTTGCATTCACTACTTAGCTGCCACTATTTTATAGTTGTGTGCCAATATTTGAACAAGTATAAAATGCAAATTACGAAATTGGCCCAAACACTTGGACAAACATTGCTGTATATGAACACAATGGGATTTTGGAAAACATTATTAATAATCAAAGACTTGTTCTGTAATTATTTTTTTCAAAACATTCAAATTGCAGTTGCTACTTCAATGAAACATAATCAAAACGATATCTAATATACTGTGGATTAAATGTGATTAAATGTGACAAATCTCCTACTATACTTGAAATAAGAGTATTCCGAGAGTTCTACTATTTAGAAAGTAGTAACTGTAGGTTGCTTGGTTTTCCTCGGAATCTGCATTTAGGTACCTACATCATTCGAAATTCTCCACGATGCAGGGTTTTACTTGAAGGAAAATATATGAGAAGCGTTTATATTTCGCAGCAGGTGAATAATAATATGATAGTGACTCATTCAATAATTAATCTGTCACGGGCAAGAGCAAGAAAGCTGTTTGAAAATTACGCTCAGTTGAATAATTGGTTCGCTTGATCCGATTCTAAGTGTTTGAGGCATATCACCGTACTCATAAAGGTTAACTTGAAGGAATTGCGAAAATATTACATTTCTTCACCTGCATTTGCAAAACGAATTCGTATCTTCTAATTCTAAGTACACCTGTCACTTCAAGCGAATATCATTGACCAGTTGGACCTAACGCGACCCTTTTTTTTATTACATTATAGGCAAGTATTTGATCTCGATCTCACCTGATGGTAACGATGAGATCTACGATGGAGTATACTTGCCTAGAAGGTGTTCACTCTCGACTTGGATGTTTTCATGTTAAACAATCAGTATATATAAGTAGCCAAGTTGGTACCACGTTCGCCTTGAAAACAAGCACGTATCGCATCGCACCGTTGGGGTTTCCAAATTTCATGCGTAAATCTCATTTAAACCGATGTCTATCACGTGCGTTTCGGTGAAGGAAAACGCTGTGAGCAAACCTGAACAATATCTGAAATAACGTAACCAAGGCCCCAAGTCTGCTAACACAATCGATTCATAATCGAACAGCAACCCCATATTAACTGTCACTTTTGAAGATAACCCAAAGTGACAGCTGTCACTTTTGACAGATATTGTATGGGATATCTTTCAAAAGTGACAGTTATTATGCGGTTGCTGTTCGATTATGAATCGATTGTATGAGCAGATTTGGGGCCAAGTTCCAAGTATAGGTAATCTTTTTACGTAGCGTAACGTGCACGTAAGCGTCTTCCCACAAATACCATAAACAGCATAAATAAGTGTGAGAGTGACAGCATGCTTTCTCGATGATCTTACGATTACATTAGAAGTTCCTGCTTAACCTACAGTTATCGAAAGACGTGTGACGTCCGCCAACAGAGCCGAGAACGTAAAAAACATAATATAAACGCGATAAAATCCTTAAAATTAGTATTATTTCAAGTTCCAGTATGTTTATTCATAATAATGAAAATGAATGCAAACTGCAGTTTTAACTTACTCTTGAGAGAAACAATAATCTAGAGCTAACAACAAGCTGTAAATAAGTAGTAACTAATAATAATAAAGAAGTTGTTACATTTATGCACAAGTTAAGTGCGTTTAAGATAAAAACATTGTACTAAACAATACTGCCACAGTTTTATCCACAGTAAATAATAAAATATTTGATGATAAATAACCGAGGACTCAGTACGAGCTTTACCAGCATCAGATACAGATTGAGTAATCGAATAGTACTGCTAGTTTCACAGCAATGAAATGAATGAAGCTTTCTCAGTATTTGAATACATTCAAAACTCATACTACGGCTCCTGATCCATTATAGTTTTCTTTTGTTCGTTATAACGCGTGGTAATTAATTAGTAACGGATTAACAGTCGTAACTACTATGTGCTATGTAAATCTTGAGTTAAATTTTAAAACAAAAACCTTGAGAATACTATGAATAAAAACGTCTAGTATATTATTATGCACATTTTTTGTTTTATATTTAGATTTCGTATCATCAGTAATAAAGTGGCATTTCCTACTTTTCTTTTGTTCGTTATAACGCGTGGTAATTAATTAGTAACGGATTAACAGTCGCAACTACTATGTGCTATGTAAATCTTGAGTTAACTTTTAAAACAAAAACTCATAGAATACGATGAATAAACAACTCTAGTGCATTATTATGAACATTTTGTTTTATATTTAGATTTCGTATCACCAGAAATAAAGTGGCTTTTCCTCATGAAATTTCTCTAACGATTGTAATCAATTTTTACCCTACATTGTTGTCAAATAAGTGCCTGTCCGAGACGAATAACGATTTAATATTTCCTCGTCAAAGCAATATGCATTTTTAAGGATATCATTCGATCGGTACTATACTGTGAACCCGATAACATCTGTTCTCGTCGTAGTATCCATATTGTTTATCGATAAATACAACACTATTTGCACAGATGATATCGCACCACTTGGAAAAGTAATGCAGGGCAAGTCATCGTCTGTTTATTGGGTCACTGTGAGTCAATCGGTCTGACAATCGCATCGTTTTTGTCCACTGTGTCCTGAATTGTCAATAGTGTTTTATTTGTTTGTGAAGTCCTTTAACAAATTCTCACAGAGAGGGCTTTATGAGGCAAACTTTAGTCCTTCAACGAATTGTCATGAGAGGGCTGGATTAGGCATTCTTTAGTCCTTTAATACATTGTCACAGAGAGGGCTGGATGAAATTGAAGTGGTTTACAAAACTTGTCTATGGTTTAACAATCCTTTGGTAGATATTCATTAGCCACTCTCTAAAAAAAATGTTGTCCTTTTTGCTATTTTTTTTTTTATTTTTTTTTATTACATTATAGGCAAGTATTTGATCTCGATCTCACCTGATGGTAAGTGACGATGAGATCTACGATAGAGCATACTTGCCTAGTGTTAAATAGAATAATAAACACGGAAATATTAAATAAATACTTTATTCATCGCGGCAAAACTTTACATATTTTGGCGGCACACACGAACTGTCAAAACACTCTCCTGTCACCATAGAGTTTCGCCGCTAGTGACGTCCCGCTGCACAGCGAGTGAACGATCACCGGTAACAGTTTCGGCGATCCTGACGAATCTCCTGCGTCCCCGCAGGAGCACCTCCGCGTAGTTCTTCAGAGGAACTCCTTGATAAAACTGAAATAGATCCACAGCCTAGCTGACAAGATCAGAGACTGTAGAGCCATCTCAGCCACACCTCAGTCCCGCATGACGGAACCAATTATCTTGTTGGTATAAGATCCTAAAGCCCAGCCGACAAGGTCAGATGCTGGATGGCGCAAACCCCTTCAGCAACACCTTAGTCCGGCATGGCGAGATCAGTCTTTACCTCATTCCGTATTCAAAGCCCAGCTGACAAGGTCAAATGCTAAACGACACGTAAGTCATCTTAACATCACCTGAGTCCGGCATGGCAAGATTAGACATTAGTTCATGTCCCATATCCGAGGCCCAGCTGACAAGGTCAGATGTTGGACGGCATGACAGTCATCTCAACATCACCTTAGCCCTGCATGGCGGGATAAAATATTACGTTATTCCATATCCAAAATCCGAAGCCCAGCTGACAAGGTCAAATGCCGGACGACATGTAAGTCACCCCAACATCACCTTAGCCCTGCATGGCGGGATAAAATATTGCCTTATTCCATTTCCAAAGTCCGAAGCCCAGCTGACAAGGTCAAATGTTGAATGTCATGTAAGCCATCACAACATCACCTTAGCCCTGCATGGCGGGACAAATATTACCTTATTCCATTTCCAAAGTCCAAAGCCCAGCTGACAAGGTCAAATGCTGAATGTCATGTAAGTCATCTCAACATCACCTTAGCCCTGCATGGCGGGATCAAAAGAAAACAGAGTGAGTAAACATATTACAATCCACTTTTAATATTAAAACCCTTCACACCATTCAGTAAATGTTTCACAAAGCAATTTTAATAAATCATACACATAGACAGTAGTTAACACAAAATAATCAAACATAAACATAGCCATGCAGTAGGCATTACCCTTCATCAGACGAAAATTCCCTGGCATGCCACCTCTTAATCTTGTCGCATGCAACTACATTTTTATATCCCCGTTTTCCTTTATTGGCTGACGTCACTTCATACCTGTCGTGGGGCAATACTTCTGTCACCTTGTAAGGGCCTGCATAACGTGGGACTAATTTGCCACTTGCTATACCGGATCTCATTATCTTCCTCTCCACCATCACCAAGTCTCCAACCGAAAATCCTTTACTCGCTCTACGGCTCCTATCAAAACGTGTTTTCATCTTCAGCGCATTCCGCTTTATGCTTTCAGCAGCCTCCTGCCTAGCCTTTTCTACGCTTCCTTGGCAACTCACAGGACCTTGTAACTCCGCCGAAAGACGTGGTTGCAATCCACAGAGCAATTCTAATGGGGTTTTCCCCGTACCTTGGCTCACAGTTGAGTTCACCCCCAATTGCACTTGCGGCAAATACACTTCCCATCCTTTCTGTTCTTCGCCCATATGTGCAGTCAAAGAGGACAATATGGTCCTATTCAGTCGCTCCACCTGTCCATTTGCTCGAGGACTAGCAACTGCATTTTGCACATGTTTTATACCGTGCTCATTAACAAACTCCTTAAATTCTTTGCCAGTGAACGCAGTGCCTCTATCACTTATAATCCGATTAGGATACCCAAAAACCTGTGCAAATCGTTGTAGCGCCTGTATAGCACCTTTGGCATTTGCACTTTTTACTGCTTCCAGCCAGACGAATTTCGTAAACCCATCAATAATCGCAACTATATATTGCTTACCTCCACTATTACAAAACGGTCCCAGGTGGTCAATATGCAGGGTTTCAAATGGAGTCATAGCCCTAGGGATCGGATGTAACAGTCCTGGTTGTTTACCTGTAGGTTTCTTTGTAAACTGGCATCCAATACAGCTGTTCACGTATTTCTCAACAAACTGTCGCATCTTTGCAAACCAATACTTCGCTTTAATGGCTTCCAAGCACTTTTCGACCCCTAGATGCCCGTGATTGTCGTGATAGACCTTCAATATATGCCATCTCGCATTCTTAGGAAGTACTGGCCTAGTACCGTTATCGACAATCCGATGAATACGTTCTCCTACTATCTTGTACTGCTTGGCTAAACCATCCTTTTTATTTTTATTCGCGACTAACTCTAGATTAAGATTTTCAATCAGTGACTGAATACTTTCATCGCCATCTTGCAAAGCATCAATTAAATCACGTTCTTCAATGTGGTTCAGATTGATTGGATTCCGACTAAGAGCGTCCACGTGACTCATAGCCGTACCTGGTCTGTGCTCCACAACAAAGTTATACTCCTGTAGGTCAAGCCACCATCTAGCAATTCTTGGGGATAGATCTTTCTTTGACCACGCCAATCGCAGCGCAGCACAGTCTGTTACCACCTCAAACTTAATGCCTGTCAAATACACTCTGAATTTCTGGATGCTAAAAACTACTGCCAATGCTTCCAATTCGAAGCTATGATAGTTTTGTTCTGTGGCTGACGTTTGACGGCTCGCATAGGCTACCACTTTAAACGTATCATCATTCTGCCTTTGAAGTAACACGCCACCTAGTCCTATTTTTGATGCGTCTGTGTGCAGTTGTGTTACACGATCAGGACTATATATAGCCAAAACTGGATCGGTTACCAAGGATTCCTTAAGAGTTTCCATGGCCTTGGACTGATCTTCACTCCAAATCCACTCTTGGTCTTTTTTGGTTAGCTTGGTCAAAGGTTGGGCTGTAATCGCAAAGCCTTTGATAAACTTCCGAAAGTAACTCGCAAGGCCTAGGAACTGGCGCACTTCATGGACGTTCTTAGGAGCACCGAAGTCCTGGACGGCGAGTATCTTCTCCGGAGAGGGTCTGATTTCACCCTTTGTTATTTTATGTCCGAGATAGTCAACCGATTCAGTAAGGAATGAACATTTACTTTTCTTCAATTTGACTCCAGCCTCAGATATCAACGCAAGGACTTTCCGCAGATTTTCCAATGCGTCTGATACATTATCCCCCCATATTATCACATCATCAATGTAGACTTCTGCGCATCTGTGAAGCACTGGGGCTAATATCTCATTCATCGCCCTTTGAAAAACCGCTGGAGCGTTACAAAGACCAAAACTCATCATCCGGTATTGGTACTGCCCATCTGGTGTGACGAACGCAGTAAGTGGTCTCGAAGCACTAGAAATGCGAATTTGATGGTACCCATTTGCTAAATCCAAACAGCTGAATACAGACTTATCCACTAAACGATCCAATAAGTCTTGAATAACTGGCATAGGGTATCTCTCCTTTTCCGTGATCTTATTAAGTGCTCGGTAGTCGACACACATGCGATAACCCCCATCCTTCTTGCGCACTAGCAGGATCGGACTCGCATAAGGTGACTTGGACTCCTCTATGATACCAGCCTTCAGCAGATCGGATACTATTTTCTGTACTATCTGTCTCTCGTGGTAAGACAGCCTATACGGTCTGTAGTAGATCATTTTATCTTGAGTGAGTTTAATACTCATCTCTACATCACACTGACCTAGCTCTATGCCATCTCCCGTAAAACAGTGGTCATATTGCTGAAGAACGTCTTCCAGAGCCAGTTTCTCTTCAGCGGAAAGTTTTTCACCAATTCGGGGATTACTGACACCAATATCAGAAAGTGTGCCACGGGCGAAACAGCGATCATGGTTCAATGTAATATTTTCTGTTGTTCGGTTGACGACTCTCACTGTAACACCCCCATCTTCACTATTTATCATATCACCCAAGACATCCATTTCGTATTTAGGGCACCGATGCTCTCTCAATTCCAACTTCATTACTCCACTTATCGATGGTTCAGTCGTCGCTACTACTTTATTCAAACCTGGCACAATCACTTTATCCTCTGACGGGTAAATCTTAATGCGCGCTAGATTTTCACAAAGATCTGGCAGCTCTAATGTAAGATAGCTGTCAAAAATAGTCAACTTGGTAGGTGTCTTTACAACAACAACGTTGATCGCCTCAGTGAAGGGTTGCCCCACTAAGATATCCATCATTTGAGTCTTATCTGGTACTACGAAGAACTCAGTGTCTCTCTCCACTCCATCAACTGTCAATCTAGCTGATACCATCCCCAAAGGAACAGTCAACGCATCTCCGTAGCCCCTAATTACCACCTCACAATCTTTTCCAGTAAACTCCAAATTACATTTCTGACGGATCGACTCTTTCATTGTATTACAAGCGCTACCAAAGTCTATGTAACCATTGACCATATTATTGTTTACCAATACCTGTTTGTGGTACTTCTCATCAGATTTTTCCGGGCAAAGCACTTGCACTTTCTTTACATATGAATCCTTAGATTCAGATTTTGAACCATCCTGTCTGCGTTTCCAACAATCCTCAAAATTGTGCCCTTTACGCTTGCAATATGAACAAAACTTGTTCTGCTTTCTTTTCTTGAAACAGTTACTCTCTATATGTCCAGCCTGATTACAAAATCTACAAATAATTTTCTTCTCATCTTTTCCTTTAGTCATCTTGATCGCACAGGCTCTGGCTTTATGACCAGATTTTCCACAGTTAAAACAGGATACAGTGACTCTGGTATCTGTAACACTGTGGACTGTTTGAGTCTGTTCTACAGATTTTATTGTACCCAAATACTTGAGAAGGGTACATGAGCTCCGGCAACCTGCTGAAACCGCACCAACTTCCATCAGCTTATCACCCAGCGTTCCAATTATAGCTTCTGCTATGGCTTCATCTGACATCCCACAGGTCATCCCAATTCCCAATTTATCATAGAAGAATTTAATTGGGTCTTCTTCAGCGGGCCTCACTCTGTTTACTAATTCACGGATCAAGTTTAATTTATTTTGAGTAAATGGGAAAGCGCGCTTGAGTCTGTCTTTCCACTCTTCCCAACTAACATCAAATGACTGTTGCCGTTCATACCATCCCTTTGCGTAGCCTCTCAACTTGGAAGTGCAGTTACAGATTAGTGTCCGCTCATCCCAACCATACATGGATGCAATGCTTTCAAGATTTCTTATCCAATGTTCAATTGATATTGTAGTTCTTTCTGGGTCAAACTCAGGAACAATATCACTCCGTCCCAAATATCGCACAGTGGTGTCATTCAAATGAGTTTTAGGGGTGGAAGTTATAATATCTCTTTCATAAGAGGTAGTAGGTTGGCTGGTGAAGTAATTTTGGGTTTGTCGCAATTGACGGACCAAACCTTCTAACGCACCAATCCGGTTCTCTTTCTGCAGAAGTTCTTTTTTATATTTACTGTCATCCACCCTATCCTCCTCTGATGAGCTACTAATGGAATGTCTCCTCTTATGCCCACTCATTCTCCTAATTGTTTTCTCTTTTATTTATTTTTTTAAACACAAAATAACCAGTCTTTTTTTTTTTTTTAAATTTTAAATACAATAAACCACAAACACAATACAGTTAGTCAATACACCATTGAATCATTAATACACAACTGAAGCTAATAGTATTATGCTGGTAAGTTTTCTCAACCACAAAACAAACACAGATTAGTTCCCAATGTTAGTATGCAAGTCAATACAGTTAGTCAATACACCATTGAATCATTAGTACACAACTGAAGCTAACTAAACTTAGCTAAACTGAAGCTATTATACTGGTAAGCTTTCTCAACCACAAAACAAACACAGATTGGTTCCCAATGTTAGTATGCAAAAAGTCTAACACAAACTGTTATTAGAATTTCCAATTAAAACCAAAATTTTAACATGACAAGCAGTAAATATCAATAGTTACACTCACTTCAGCATTCCCCAACACACACAGGTACCTGAATGCCATCCACAGGGTCTGGTAGCTCCATGATAATCTTCAACAAACTCACCGGGGAAGTTAGTGACCCCCAGCAATAGTAGGTGATACAATAATGTTTTAAATTAGACAACATAACACTCAACTCACTCCTGAAGCTTTCTAGATTAGTTTTTAAGCGTCAATAATTCGCGAATACACATTAAATGAATTATAAAATAGTTTTCAAAGTACAACACAATGTTCAAGTTCAAACTTGTTGGTTTTTCGTTTTAATCACACGTAAAAACACACAATTTGGAAAACACTATACGTAAATATGTCAGGCAAGAGATACGATCCCACTTCTGACTGTTAAATAGAATAATAAACACGGAAATATTAAATAAATACTTTATTCATCGCGGCAAAACTTTACATATTTTGGCGGCACACACGAACTGTCAAAACACTCTCCTGTCACCATAGAGTTTCGCCGCTAGTGACGTCCCGCTGCACAGCGAGTGAACGATCACCGGTAACACTAGGTAGGAAGGCGGCAGTAGATCGAGACGCTACATTCACTAGGCACATGCAGCGCAGCTGATCTGACCCGCCATCCATGAATGGCAACACCGAACATCATGCCGGAACACGGCTAGGCCGCTTGGCGACATGGCTTTGTTCAGTGGGTGGTGACTAGCCACGGCCGAAGCCTACCACCAGTAATTCATGTTACGAGCGGTAAATACTTTCGATAATTCAAATTTAAACGAATTTTTATGCAGCATTTTAGCAGTCCTAAATATCATGTTCATAGCAAAGCATTGTTTATTAGTAAAAGTACTTTGTAATGTCATTGTAAAATATACATTTGGGGATTAAACATTGTCAGCTTCATAATGTTAATTTATGCCTTCAATATGATAAATTTCGCTTGTAGTAATCAAAATAAATCTTGGGGATAATAGACTTAATGTCAGGGTTGTTTAATAATACAACTGTTGTGTAACTCTTGATTTCCGCAGTCAGATCGTCATATACATTTATGTGATTGTTATATCTTCTTTCTGCAAACATAGAAGGACGCAAGAATCGAGGGAGACAAAAATATTGATCGTGTTTCATCGGACGTGCTAGAGTCTCCAAACTGTATAAGGATTAAGTTTGCAAGTGAACTTTGTGAAATGTGAAGATATACTTGGTAGATTCTTTGCTGTATCTGCTTTTCTAGCAAGATACCTATGCCTTAAAACCTAGGACTTTATGGGACAAATTTACAAAAATCCCGCCTTAGCTCCTCAAATGTACTCAAGGAATAAATCTTCCAAATTCTAAATCTCTATATCTGCCGGTTTAGTCAGTGCGTTGTCTATCAGTCAGTCAGTCAATGTTAAGAATTTTATTAAATATAAATAAAAGATAATGATTATACAATTGCCCAAATATCACTTCGCTGATGATTTAACAATGAATGGAATAAGTTTTGTTTATTGTAATTTCCTGTGCTCCCTCTGCTGATTGAATATGGAAAATTGTTTGAAATGACGTTGAAACAAAAAATCCAAGTCATTACGTGCCTATTGAAATATTTATTGTATGCTAAGTATGTTCACAGTCTTGTGTGAACGTAAGTCGTACCCAAGCAAAGTCATTAAGTTTTGCGTTAACTAGTTGGTTACTAATACGGTATACCTACCTACATGTTGGACAACAATGTAGTATAGACTGGTTTAATGTAGTCATTTATATAGGAAAGAAAATAAAATGACACCCACATCTTAATATATATAAATCTCGTGTCACAATGTTTGTCCTCAATGGACTCCTAAACCACTTAACCGATTATAATAAAATTCGCACACCATGTGCAGTTCGATCCAACTTGAGAGATAGGATAGTTTATATATCGATTTATTTTTTATGGCAAAACAACGTTTGCCGAGTCAGCTAGTAATTTTATAAATACTCGATCTTTGTCGTAATGTTTAGGGACCTACTAAGTTTTCGACGAATTATTATTTCTGTTAATTATCTTGAAACGATATGTTATTAACACGTGCTCACAGTTCAAACTGCTCTAGTAATTCGTTGCACCCTAATTGTTAAAATAATTATAATAACTTACAGGTGCGTTGGTAAATCCTTTGTGTCTTCGTGCAGACGAAAATAACACACCACGAACGTTGGCCGAACTTTACTTTTCACGATCCGGAAATGTTTACTAATACGGTAAAATTATTCGAGCAGCGATTTGAGCACATGCGTCCTCTGTAAAACTCGGACACACACTGACCTGTCGGACGCCAATGGCGACGCGAGTGCGCACGAGCGAGCGCTACTGCGCTTTTTCTTTGACTTTGACAGTATTCCGTGTCGGGCACCGACAAGGCGTCGTCGCGTTCGGCCTATTTATTTTTAATTCTCGGTCAAGAGTTCGTGAACACCCTGACACGTGACGATGGCAGGTTAGTTTTAACTGCGTAGCGTAATGTTCACGTGTTTAACTAGCGCCCGGCCGTCTGAGATAATCTGTTACAAACAGTAGGTAAATTAATTACTGTGCGAGGGATCCGACAACTATTACAACACCGGACTTAGATGTTAGGGCTGTCCCGCATAAGTTTAGTGCCGCCATGTTTCTATTAAACACAAACTTAAGTTCGCAGTCAGTGTTACACGGATTCAAACCCTATAAACTGCATGGGATTTAAAACTTTAAGTTAAAATTTCTGGAATACAAATGTACCATGCACGATGGCATCCAAGAAGCTTTCAATTAGCAAATAGCATACAATTGACGGATTTTTTGCCATCCTCGTCAAATAACACGATAGAAAATCACTTTCGGGCTATGCACCGTTTCGAGCTCCACGCATATTTTATGAATGATAATGCGCGCGCAACATTTGTTTTCTGAAATACTGATGATACCTACCTACTGATACGGGGTAGTCATTCAAACATGGTAGATGTCCCTAGGTTCACGTAGTTACAGTTTATTGTGAGCTTACGTCACTGTCTGGATTATATTCGCCTGAGGTATTAGGAATGTCTGTAAAATGGCGAGACAGTGCTCTCAGCCGACTGCCCGGTAGGTATGTGTCAACAGTGCTCGGCACGTATAAACCTTGATTACTCGACCGAGCACTCGGCTGAGATCACTGTCCTGCCATTTTACTCGTTACGCATCGTCAAGCTGTAAGAGATCTTCCTTGCCCCTACCAATTTAAATTGTTGTATTGGACTCGGGTTCCAGTAGCGCTATCCCATTTAAATACATAGTTATATTGTGCTGGGCCTTCAGCATATCTACCCTGATTTACCTGATCACCGATATTTACACTGAGCGATCGCCACCGGTCTTCCAAGACCCAACTAGTAGGGCTACTGGTTACCCAACAGTGGACTATTTGTGTGAAATTTTCAAGCTTCTTACAACCCGTAACGACCCACAGGGATGAATCAGAATCAGAATATTTTTAATTCACGTAGACCATTATGTACAGTACTTATGAATCGTCAAAAGTTACAAAAATATTATGCTACTACTTTACCACCCGTTCGGAATGCCGTTCCTATGCAGAATAACGGGAAAGAAACTCCATGGTTGCTCTTTTTTTTAAAAAGATCTTTTACATTGATGATTACTTATTATTACATACTTATACATTGATTTATGTTATAGTAACAACTGATACCGCCAGCTCAACGTGCCCTCTAGAGCATGGAGAAGGTATATCTCGGTCACATATCCAAGGTCCGAATTATTGAGCGCTCTTACATACTAGACTAGGACCTCTTTTAATACTTACTTTACTTTTTTTTTCTCATTCACATCGTATAGTTCGTTACGGATAATAGTGTTATCAACCACACCTTTAGGAATATTAAATAGGTTATGTTAACAATCGTACGTCGTCTTTTTGGAAGCTCCGATTAACGATAATATTGCTCGTACTATTTTATGAAGTGCACCATTTAATATCGGTTTAGAAACGATCAAATATCGATGAATTAAAAACCATCTATGAAAAATCCCTTTCTGATTTCTTAACAATAGGATACAGGGTGTAAGTGGCTTTATGACGAAAACTGATACCATGCATACATTTTCCGTCGATCTTTTCATGAATTTTACGTACTTTTTCAGGTCTTTTAAAATTGATTTTAGCATGAAATCATAATAGGAATCTAGAAAATAGAAATACAATAATTACTAATTTAGACCTAAAACTGCAATGTAAATTAAAAGTCGATACGTTTGAGCGCGATCGTCACTCGCACGCGTCGGGTATAGCGCGTAGCGTCGTGTTGTCATCCCGTTGTTTACGATACATGGCGCGCTCAAAAATTACAACATTTATAACCCATGACATTCAACATAAATTATTTATATAATTTGATTATATGCATTAAGTGTAACCTTTACCCAATGTTTTCATTATCATGCCCCTTACATCCTGTATAGTTACGTTTTATGGAAAATTAACACTTTAAATAGTTATTTAAAGTGTCAATAGTTATTGAACTTAAGGATAACATGTCAGGTATACATTTTGAATTATAATACACACACTTGATTAACAATCAAATGTAACAAACACCACGTGCTGCTTCTGAAAATCGAGAGTGGCTGCAAATTCAATCATCTTTATGTATTCCTGGGATTTTAAGACAAGTATAGTTGTAAGCAAAGGTTAAGTACATTCGTAGCCCACCCGTCTTGGGGATGCCTCGTTTAGAGGCGAAACACGTGTCGAATATTTTCTTTAGATTCGCATCGTTTCGCGGAGAATTCCATATTAATTGGGGTCCCGACACGCGTGACAGACAGTTACTCGACTAATATCTTAGTTGAGTTCGGTGTTGGTGGCTTCTTTAAGTATCGATGAACTTGTTTGATTTATAATTGGAAAAGTTGACAAGCCGAGGGTCAGTGGTTGGTTCCTCTTCCCCCATTTGTTTAAAGGTTAAGTACCACAAATAAGCACCTATAAATCGCCATTTTTAGAATTCAATCACTTAAATCTTGGAAGCAACCCAAGTATTATCCGGATTTCATACGAGTATTGTTTTTATTATTTAATTATTTTCATTAATAAGTACATCGATTGAGTTTTGTTAAGCTAAAGTAAAGCCATGACTGATCTTTCATCCTCTCTCCACATCATCTATGGTAACAAAATATGAATGATCTTCGCTGTAAACTATGACCTGTGTAACACGTGGCTCTGTCACGCCAAAACGTGTATCACATGATAAAATAATAACAGTTTGCGTGAAGTTTGACCTCTGAACTGTAATAAAATTGAGATTCAATACTTATCCAGACTACAGCGGTATTCGCCCTGACCTATTTATATGTTTTACTATTCACTGTTGTATTTACTTATTTCTAGCCAAACATCACTCGCAAAGGTGTTAAAATTTTCTCAAAATCTTTAAATCCAATAAGTAATGACGTTTACTTATCTTTAGATCCATATGTGTCACACAACCAGGTCCACAAATCTAATAACACAATCGAGTCATAATCGAATGGCAACGGTATTGTCATTGTCACCTCGTGTTAGCAGACTTCGGGTCCCGCCCACCCCCAATTCAGCGGCGGTGGAAGCGCTTCATGCCCCTCGTGACTTTTGCTTATATTGAAATGGGTTTTAAACAATCACAATTTCCGATAACCAACCAAAAACATGCGGTTATAATTTTAACTGTTCCAGGGTCATTGTTATCGGTATGGTTTCATTCAGTAACGATTATAATTATGTAAAAATATACATGGTTTTTGCGTATGCCTCATTGATATTAGTTAATTTCGACGTCATTTGGCATTTATGTTAGTTTAATTAATAACCTTGGACGTCATGATAATATGAATATTATGTAACAGCAACAATATTATTGAAACTGTGAGCGTATAAATCCGTTATGTTCATATCCGGGCCCCAAGTCTGCTAACACAATCGATTCATAATCGAACAGCAACCGCATTGTAACTGTCACTTTTGACAGATATCCCATACAATATCTGTCAAAAGGGACAGTTAGTATGCGCTAGCTGTTCAATTATGAATCGATTGTGTTAGCAGACTTGGGGCCCTGAACTTGAGCAATATACAACATAGTTTCACGATGGACGTATCGTCTAGATAAAATACAAATAATATCGATCCAGCATACTGGTATCAATGCTTTCTATAAATAGCGCAAAGTCAACCTTGGCTTTCACTAACACGCCACACCGATGAAAAACATTATAAATATAAACCATTACGCACCGTTAATTGTGATTACCGCTTCTTTCATAACATATTCGAATGTCTTCCGTGTGCCTATTATTTTTTATACGTCCCATTGGTAATTCAAAATATTTAAAATAAAAAAAAACCTCAGATTTTTTGTTCATGTAGATGGAATAAACCTCTTATGAATGGTTAATCTATTAAATCACCTGTTGAAGACGTACTTCTGAAGAGAGACGGCAAGACACTCAATGTTTGTCAAACCTAAAAAGTCTGGGCACGGGTTTCCATTTAATCCTCTACTCCGATCATGAGCTCGTGGCAATATTTCGTCATCTTCCCATCAGTCCTCTTACTCGACTGGCTTAAGATAACTAGGTTATGGTAAAATACTAACGATGGCCACAATTTACCTACAGATGTGGTTAAAACGTGGCCATCCAATCCAATCGTCTTGCCCATCTTCAGCTTGGTCTGCCCTAAAAACTGGCTGAACTTAGTACCACAGCATTTATCTGATCCATCCACAGTGTGAACCTTAAAGTATTTATGAAATGGAACTGCCTACAGGAAACTGTACAGTATTGTTTCTGCCCATTCTTGAAGGACAGGGGGGTAAAACTTAAAAGCGATTCAAAATGGCAGCAATCTCGGGTGAACTAATTTTATACACTTACAGCTTATGGACAATTGTTTTTGAAACACTATTAGGAGGTGTTGAGTACCGTGCTGATATAGCAACTGCCGATAAAGGTAACGTTACATGCGCCTGCGCCGGCGCGCATGAGACGAGGTGACGTAACGCGGGCTCGGTCGACACACCCACCGACGCTTTGTGTTAGCAGTTGTGTAGTGTTGAATGACGTAGACAGTGTTGGTTAAGTTGAAAATAAACTACGAATCGGGGGTATAGACACACGCTCATAGATAAAAATGTTGAACTGCGCAATTTAATGTCTATTCATTGGTTATTCCACTGATTAAGTTATCTTAGGCTTGTACCCCAAGATTTGTGCCGTCATTATAGCAAGTGAATCATTGTTTAACATTGAGTTTTATTCATGAAATTAGAAAATCTCTCCAAAGATGCCTGTCATTAGTTGTAAGAAGCTGCATCTTTTGTATCTAAAGCCGGTATTAAATCCATTGAACTCAGCTCAGAGTGTACTTAGAATTTGCGTTTTAGTAGATATTACGTCTCTGGAAATCACGCTCTCAGATGTGAGACTGGTACCCTAAAACAGAAAGATGCGTTGCAGGTCGGTTTGTATTCACTGGAAGGTGAAAAATGTAGCTTAAGTGTTTTTTTTTATTGTGAGTAATTCTGCCAATGAAGACAGAGAGACGAAGACATGACAGATGTGGATCGATTGTTTGGTTATGGTACTTCCAATTTTGTTAAGATTTAGCCATTTAGTATAGGTAGTAATGAAAGTAGTTTAATAAGGAAAATATCAGGAGGAGATATTATTAAACAGAGGGAAAGCTTGAATGTTATTCACAACACACAAATAGGAACGCCCGGTCAAGTTTGACGCACGAATTTACGCGTTTCAATCAAAATACTCGCCGCGTTGATTGACATTGAAGTCCATTCTCGCTCGCGACCATTTGCAGAATATTCATAAGCGTTTGATACTTCCTGGAATGGTAAGAAGTGGTGTGTGACTGGTTACATTGCGTGATATGTCCTTGATTATTTGCCTAATCAGTTGTATAAATAAATGAATATAAAACTTTTATTTTAATTGTATTCGCTTGTGGCAAAGGTGTTAAAGGAAAAAGTTATCGATCTCGATACTTTTTTTTTACAGAAATTATATCACAATGTCACAGCAACTGCACACGAATAATGATGATGTTCCCAGGGTCCCTTAAGCCCTCAGGCCATCAGTATTCAAATCATATCTAAGAGATATTCGATTACTTAACTATACAAAATGCATACAGCATTGATGCAGTCAGGGATTATGAAAGAGGAAAGTGTGAGAGAGAGGTCGTTGGCACTTAAAATGCAACATGACTACCAAACCGAATCCTCTCCAAAATAATAATTGGAGGAGCTTTTATCTGGTTCATGATTTGTACATTTTGTTCCCTTATCGTCTAAACATAAACGTAAATCAGATTTTCTACAGAATGAATCTATGCAAAATAAGAATAGAGAATTAGAATTTCATTTTTATGAAAAAAATCATCAAGCAAGATGCTAGCACCTGCTTTATCAAGAGGCCGCGTATCGACTTTTGTGCTTTACATAAATTTGCATATCCAGATGTACGTACACACCACTTAATTCCTAATTTTATAACAAAGGTAATGAAAATGCCCACAGGTGCTGGAAAACAAGACACACGATATACTGTCTTGAATCTCCATCCGCTTACGTTAGTGCAAATCGCAAAGTCAATATGGCTATGCGTTAATTATATTCGTTATCTTTACAACCAGCAAATGGAACTGTGAATAATAAATGTTGGAGCAAGATTAATCCGTCCAATTCTTTTATACGGTTATACAGATCATTTCATGAATAAATTTGCTTAGAAACTGCATATCTCTAGTTATTTTTGAATATAATTATTATCAACCTATTGCGTGGCATTCCTTATGCCATCAATTAGCTCAAGCTTGGTGTAAAGGCAGCATCCAAATTGACGTAAGACAAACATTACGATACGAATCAGGAGTAACAGAATATGTTGTGCCTGTTGCAACAGCAAGCATAAAAGCGAAACAAGAAGATATGAATAACACCATAGTAGAAAAGGATAAGTACAATACGAATGGCTAGATATAGACGTAATGTTCCACAGCTATTTTTGTAGAAACTACTAAAGTGCTGCATTTCAATGCTAACACACCTATAATCACATCATATATCGTGGTAAACCATTTTTCTCAGGCTTAATTAAACATACAAGTATTTTATACCATTTCAAGTCCTGGACCCGTGTTTTCAGTCCATAGGTATTTATTCTTTCAACAGGAGCCGTAGAGCACGGCCCGTTTCTCCTGTTGATATAAAAAAAAATATAATCTTTAAATTATCAAACTGTTGTTTGCCAGAATGCTGCGGAGGTCGCGTTATCAAGGCTGGCAAATATTTATAGACCTTTGACTTGGTCGATAGCTCGAATACGTCCATCATAAAGCGTTCTTCTTAATTCTATCACCGTGTTTTAGTGTAGTATCTAGATCAATGGATCGGTTTGTCCATTGTCCATTAAGTTTACACATGCATTCAACATTATTCATCTAGGCAAATACTCACTTCCTTCAACTGCTAATATAATTAATGATTTGAACTCTTGCATGCGTTTAAAAATGTTGTATTCATCCATTCCTTTTATCCATTTTTTTACAAACATTTAACAATCATAGTTGACATAGTTTGGGATATCTCGTTAAATATTTGCAGGTGATAAACTTAAAGTTCTGTTGCAACATGTAGATAATAAACCAAATATTTATTTGTCAAATATTACATATTTAATTGTTGATACTTAGCCTTTGTATGTGCCATAATATAAAATACACTTGGACCGGACTCAATGGAAAGAAGCCATTATGGTTCAGCTACATAGATCTGGATTATTAGTGTTAATATTAATGCTATTATAGCCTTAAATTAAGGCATTAAAAATACCACACTAAACGCTTGGCTACATTAATGTAGTTCTGCCAAAAGCTCTTAATGTTCAACATCATTAATGATGGCGTTAGTCAATTAATGTGTTAAATTATTGGCCACAGGTGTGGCCGCACAATTTGGGAAAAAAAATATACTACACAGAAATACCTCGGTAGTGTTTGTTTCAGTAATAATCGGGAGCACTTCTCTATGCGAAGTCGAATGCCGATTGCTCGAATAACGAAGATTGATAACCAGTTAAGTGTCAACTCCGATAAAATTACTGGATCTTGGATTCATTGTAAGCCTTGGATAAGCAATCAAATAATTCCATGAGAGCTATGATAGCTTATAATTATACTCATTGTAATCTCACACAGAATAGTATAGATAATAGTTATACTCCGCTCAATTCTCATAACAAGACTTATCCACCAACCAACCATCTGTAGAGAAATAAATAATTTATATAAATCAGTAAGTATAAAACTGGCAATAGCGATTATAATTCAAAGATCCAACCTCTTTGTACACATTCTGATAAGTAGATGAGAAAAATAAAACTTTTATACTTTTTAATTTATATCACTGCACCGCAACCGCGTTATGGTGGACTTTTTGGCGGGAAATAGAACCGTCAAGTTGTCAATTTTGTTTTATTTTCATAAAATGTGTTTCTTTGATTAATAATATTTAATATTAGTAGGATATTAACCATTGTGTGTTCATAAACGTGCACGAGTGAAGGAAATTGAAATTAAATAGTATAACATGACTTTTCAAGTTCTCCCAAGATGTCCGGTAAATTTTCAGCAAAGTATCCACAGCTTTAATGATAGGGGTACGGGATTCACTTATCGTCATCAACATTATCATAATCATCAAGGGTGCATATAATTCAATAACAATTATCAAGAATTACTCGACACTGGCAAAATGGCACTATTTTGTAGCTGATAGCCAACCTACAAAAAGCAGAAGAACCGCGTTATGTTGTATTTGGATACCAAGCTTTTCCTTGATTTCCTTTTGCGTATTTTTTGCGCAATCTCATCAAATGTATGCCTTGCTCTCAAAACGAGGCACGTGCTTATTCGCCTTTTGGCTCAAGTCAATGGTTCGCCAGTTTAGGTCAAAGATATGTACGTAATTGTAAGTGTTTCGTGACAAAATTGGGTAAAACCAGTAGGTATGTGTCGCGTATCAGAATAAGCTATCAACATTCGTTTCTAAGCGAGTTTCATGGAGGTCTGAAAATATAATTTGCACTTATTTTGTTCTGCTCACTTCCGAGTGCAATTAGAAATTGTATAAAGTATTTTGGGTGGTGATAACATTATTTTGGAAACCACTTCTCATAAAGTTAAAACATACAGAATTTAGCTTTGGTCTCCCACAAGGTATCTTCCCTTACCTTCTCTTTTCATCTTATTTAGTAATTTATTTTATTCTGAAAATGTAAATTACCAACGAAATTAATTTTATGCTATGTATAGGTCTGATTCAGCAGGTTACAATCTTCTCGAAAGATAAACAACCTGATATGGTACGGTGTGACTTCAGCCGTTCATATATGGATGTAGTACTTAGTAATATGTGGTATGCTAACATAAAACCAAGGGCAATTAGTAAAAACAAGTCCACTTAAATATGAAGAATATAACATCACTTACTATAATTTTAAAAAACCTTAAAAAAACCGAATAAACAAAAGTGTATACCTAATAATTTATCTGCTAAAACATTATCATTCATCATTCAATTTAAAACAGTACTGCGGTTTGTTTCAAACGTGAGTGATCTAGTCCACAGTACTATTATCTATTCTGTGGTACTAACTGTGTTCTTTATGATCAGTTACGCCTCATTCATAGACAAGGCTCCCATTCTTATAAACTATTCTAGAGTGACAAGCGTGTTATATATATTTAATGACCACTATAAACCCATCTTCCAGTGGTACTACCATGTGTCTCCTCGTTAGTTTGGAATTTCCCCACTTGAAGATGTAAGAAATCATCAACACGCACGCAACTCCTTATGCTATCCATCTATGGAATTCTTAGTACTGACTGACAGCCAGACAACGCACTGGCCCTGAAGATTTGAAACTTGGACGATTTATTCCTTCAGTACCCTAGAGGTGCACTATAGAGGGATTTAAAAAGATTGATACTCGATCCCTAAGGGGGTCAAATGCGAGGTCAAAGTTTGTATGAGACAATTTTTTTAACATTCGATCAAGGCCTCAAGTCTGCTAACACAATTGATTCATAAGCGAACAGCAACCGCATAGTAACTATCACTTTTGACAGATATTGTATGGGATATCTGTCAAAAGTGACAGTTACTATGCGGTTGCTGTTCGATTATGAATCGATTGTGTTAGCAGACTTGGGGCCCTGGTCTTATGACTTATTGCTGACGGCACCTAACTGCTATGCAGTAGTGAGTTTTTGTTTTTGACATTCGGAATAGCATTCCAATGCAATTTAATAGAATTGCAATTCAAACGTCAACATTCGATCATAAAAGTCAATGTTTTACCTCAGCAAGATTGCTGCAATTGTGTTTTATCAATACCACAAGGTTCAGAGTACCAATATGGTGACGTCACAGCCCACGTTGCGTAGCGCCGTCGCGCCAATGAGCCGGGTCAGGTGTTAAACAACAGAACGAGTGTTAATTGAAAACAATTTACACACGGCTTTAATGGGTTCGGCGCGTGCGCATCACTACTGCGTAGTAAAGTGTCATTGGACACAATCAGAATGATTTTTACACGAGTAGGTACCTACATGAGTTGCGCAAACATTCCAAACAGTTTTGGAATAAATAAATTTTCTCCAGGCTAACATACAATAGGCTGGGAGACCCACCTTAGGGTCGATTTAGATCATTTTTTTCTTCTCTCTTTTCATAATAGAATCGAGTAGTCGATAGCCTACATGACCGAACGTTTCAATCACTCGTTTTGAAAACATTTTCAGTTTTGAATGCTTGTGAATGTTTGAAATTGAAATAATAACTGAATCACTCACTACAAGACTGGTCTTAAGGTTGTGAATCGGGGGGCAGGGCAAATTGCATAAACTCGTTACGGAAATTTACAACGACCCCGTAATTACTTATTGTAGGGATCCGAGCGTCAAACGATCCCTCCACCGAGGTTCGAATATTTACGCTTAATCAAAATGACATAGTTTTTATATTCTACCGACCGAGTGTAGGTATTTTCTTTCAAACTCTGTTGTTAGCTAAATAATCGACTAGATACGATGGAAACCAAAGTTTTTCAAAGCGAAGTAAACACTCAGTGATATTCGCAGTTTATGTTTCAAACGACAACGACAGAAATATAGAAAATGTTGCTGATGCAACAATACATCGCGTGGCATGATTCATGATAGTATGCATCATTTATTACAATCATCTGAATATTGTTATCATTGGTTACAGAGTCTAACCGCATGTGGGCAAGCGCATCATTCGTCGGCGTGCTTATCATCGTCGGCCTGCCGCTGTGGTGGAAAACAACTGAAGTGTACAGGTACATTGTGCTACAATACAGAACCGTACATGAAATGGAACCTTGCACCAACTCTAAATCGTTCAATGTACTTTAAACCCCATCTTTACTCGTAGTATCAATAATATTATAAAAACGGTAGGTATAGTTTGTATGTTTACATGTCATCTCCGAATCTATTAATCGAATTTCGAAAATTCTTATACTTACACAAAGCTACATTATCAGGGTATTAGGAAGCTATATTACAGCGAGGTAGGCGGTGCCGCGGGTAGAAGCTAGAATTTTAAAAATGCGAAAATTGCACTCTCCCATGACTGACTAAAATCTACTATCTACAATGGTATCCGACGTGGACGCCGTAGTTTGACGTAGACGCCGTGAGTTGGCAATATTCTCCACGCGCAATTGCAAAGCAAAAGGGTAAAAACAAATGAATGAGCTGATGCCACAGAAACAAGTCTTACAGAACTGGATAAAACACTTTAGTAAGGCACACTCAGATCGCGTTGAACTAGCCGGTCCTACCTAGTCTATCATACAAAAGCTACGATCTGCGCATTCCGAAATCTCACCACTGCTTACCTATCCAATATAATGGCTGACAACCTCTGATAACCTAAATATATTTTCGTACGTGTTTATAGTTAGATAAATGCATTTTTGTCGACGGCCTTCCATCTTGGGCTAGCGTAGCCACTTCACGCTTGAAAGTAAATTTAAATAAACTCGTACTTAGGATATGTTATATGACATCTTGGCTGAATACAGTGTCCGTATCAAGGCTGGTTTGCGTGTGCTTGCACGTATCTTTCTTAGTGAATGCATGGGGCGGCCTTTTTGTAAATTTATTCAAATTAGCGAGGACACGGCATGCGTTGTATGCGTGAGTACAACGACTTACCAAACATTCATCGATGAATGGTATAGAAGCGCATAAAGGACAAATATCAAGTATACACAAGTAGGTACTTATCTGTTCATGAAATTGGTGTGTCCAAATATGGAACGAAGAAAAAACCCAGATGTATTTCAGCCCACAAGGCCCCTAATATCCCTCAATATCCCTAAAAAGGTACCTACCTCTTTAAGCAACCCATATAGCCTTTATTCAGCTTAACTTGCTGTATAATCCCACAAGTTTCGCTATCACAAAGCCGATACTGGACAACTGCGTGTGTGTGGCACACGGCACACACACACACACACACACACACACATTAAACCGACAATTGTGTTAATTCTGTGTTATGTAAACTATCAAACAATCGATTCGTTAGCTGCTCCTTAAAAGTGAGTAAATTGATTCGTATTCTGGTTGGTCCGTTGACAATTCCTTCCATTTTTCTTCTGAATTTTATCTTATAACACGCTTATATTTCCCAAAAAGATTGGTAGAGTTCCACTGCTTTCACCCATGATTCGCCGATGGTATTAGTTGCCAGTCGAGCATATTGTAATTTACCGGGTACCCGTTGCTCCTATCCCCAAAATTTGTGAAACGTTTTCGCCCAAAATAACGTTAGCTTTGTAATTTGTGTGGACATTTGCAGCTTAAAACCTCTGAGAACGGCACAACTTGCCACCCAATTTGTAGGGTCCATACCAACGGCCATGTAAATCACTAGCCAACTTGCCTTTCGACATGCCAATTCGCATGGCATGGCACCCTAAAGTGCGGGTGCCATGCCAAGTTGTTCCGTAGAGGCTTAAACTTCGCAAACAAACATATTTTGTGGGTTTTATCGATAACATTATCTGCTATAATCCCTTGCAACCTTCAGGTTTATTTCAAACGAGACAATCACATTTGAAACATGCTCTTTTGTTTCCACCACTTCCAGGGTATCGTTGCCGTACGATAAGATCAGTTCTTTCGACACACTGTCGCACACCATCAGCACGGAGCTAACCGTGCTCGCTAATGATGAAGCTACGGCTGCAGAGATCGTTGGCCTCATTGAAAAAGCATTTGAGGATTCGGGTGAGTCTAAATACACACTAGAAAAGACATTATTGTAGTCTTGCTTACACGTTACGGCCATGAGAAGGATGGTATGCGTACACACAGAATTGGACCATTATATTTTATTTTCGTTCCAGACGTAGTTAAATTAAAAATCGACAAGCAAATCATATCGCAGGATCTGCATCGCACCTTAGAGTCTGTCTCCGATGAGGTAGATGCGTTGCAGGAGGTCGCGTCGGCGTATGATCTCACGCGACACAACACATTCTACGTGGTGCAGAGGAAACCGCTGTTGCAGGAAGTGTGGCTAGCTGGAGAGAGGGTCATGTTCTTTGGAGATGCGAAAGGTATAATAGGGGCAGTAATTTATCTTAAGACCCTTTGCTCCTCTATTTAGGGAGCAATGGAACCATGGATGGCATCGGTCTTATCACCGAGTGCGAATCTTTGGGCGCTCTTAAGCTGGCCTATTAGTAATTTTTCCTCTCAATTCTTATAATTCGGATTTCATCTACCTTGACTCGGCTGATTACTGATATTAACATGGAGAGATTGCCGTCAGCGTGCAAGGCTGGGCCAACTGTAAGGGTTAGACCATTTTTGAACTTCTAGCTACACGCTACGCCAGATTACCGTGCTCGCCGAAGCCTGGAGGAAGGTGGATATTCTAGGAGTGAGATATACATGCAAAGTTAAATACCAGGGCTCCAAGTAGGAGTATGTAAAAATACCTACTCGACGTGTGAACGATTACAGGCATTATCTTCCCTTATTCCAGCATCATCAACGATAGTGGAAACTCTGAAACGTTGGGTGTACCAAACGTCAGTGGTTGCTGGCGCCAGCTCGGACACGGCGGACGCGGCTCGCCAGACCCGCTTCCCGCCCGGCGCCGACTACCACATCGTGCTGTCCGTCGTGCACCCCCGGCCCGACGCCCTCACTGTGGACTTCGACGCTGAGGAGGCAGTTGAAGGTAAGCTTCCAGCGAGTGGCGGATGACCTTGACATGGGGAAGTCATGGGAAGACCTTCCAACACTCGACGTCTTTCGGCTAATGGATCCCCTTCGTGATTGACATATCCTTGTCAGAGTTAGTCGATCAACTGCCTTAAAATCTCTTTTGCCTTGTGTTATCCAATTTATTTTCGGGCAATATTCAAGTCTTGTAAAGAGTCTAAAAAGTGTATAATTCGTTTCAGACTACATCGGCTCGTTTGTCGATGAGCTGAGCGTGCTCCACAACTTCACGCTCAAGTCTCAGTGGCTTCATCTTCTCGAATTCGATTTTCAAGCTAAAGAAGTAAGTGACTTACAAGAATTTCTGGCAGGAGAATTTAAGGAATGAACGATTGAGAATACATTCTCACGTGTTGTGTATGCTCAACCTATAATTAAACTTTGCATCTGTGCAGAAGTTGTGACAAAATTCCTCTTAAAGAACAACCATTTCACTGCAAGAATTTCCAACCTAACGATGTGATATGACGCGTTCGTGAACGCTATAACTTAAAGCTTTGTATTCACTAGGGGACAAAGACAAGAGACATATCAACAAACGGCACAATTTGCCTCACATTCAGCCCCACAAATAGACATGTTAAGTTGGCTAGTCTAGTCATTCACAATTAATTGCCAGTTGGATACAGCTTATCGTTAATACAATAGGGCAACCTCAGAGGATACAACACCAGACATTTAGTCAAGTTCCAAGTCCCCTTTCCAAAGATGTAACATCGAATGTTTGTTTCACCACATTCCGCATTTAGGCATGCAAAATTTCAAACGATTCATTAAATTCATTAACATTAGTTGAAGCATTACAAATATCTCATCTTATTCTATTTCAAAGAAAAAATAAGGAAAGATATTTGTGATGTAGATCGTTTGAGGTCCCGAATAGTGAATGGTAAGCCCGTGGTGGTCGGTCAGGTGTCGGACAGCAGCGACTGGGGCCGGCACATGGCGGTGCGGCAGGAGCGGCTGCCGCAGCTGCTGACGCGGCTGGAGGAGCGCGCCGCCACGCGCGTGGCCGCCTCGCCCACCGTCAACCTCGCGCTCTACGCCGTGCCCTGTCACCAGGCGCCGCTCGCCATATACGACTACAACGGTACTCTATACTTACATGCAAGGTGGACATTCCAAATGGGTCAATAAGGGCAGCAATCTTATGGGTTGAGGCCACGCGAATATGATCTCAGGAGACTAACCCATTTTGAAATAAACTTTGATATTATCTTAATCGATATGGATATTTTTCGGTGCCTAAAATATGTTACTCTCAGATAAGTTGGTGGCGTCGCCCGTGCAAGCGTTCATGTCCCCGAAGTGGGGCGGCGTGGTGCTGGCGGGGCCGAGCGCGGCGGACTGCCGCGGCGGCGGTGGTGGCAGCGGCGGCGGCCCCCCCGCCTGGCAGCCCGAGCTGCGCCTCGTCATGGGCACCTTCCTGGCGCAGCTCCGGACCCTGCTCGGCATCACCGACACCGTGAGTATTATGGCTTAGGTAGCGTTCATGTTTTACGTAACGAATTTGGGGGGGGTCTTCTGAAACGTTACAATTCGTTATAGGGGCGGGAGGGGGGTTTGAACTACGCGTTACGTAACATTGTTTTAACCCTTCAGAACGGTCGCGTAGAGATTGTTTTATAACAATTCCATCGGTTGACAGACTCGCCTATTTTGGTACCTATAGATATTTTTTTGATACCACATATTTACAATAATCAATTTATTACTGCTCAGTATCGTAGCTATGGCCTGCGTATTGGCGTTGATTTTCCACATAACAACCTCTTTTTTAATAGGGTAACCATAGACTTTCTTGCTAGCTCTTCTCAGTGATACCATAATTCGGAACCGGTGGTGACTTCTCACTATCCATAAGTGCTTTTATGGCCTGCATGAATATTTTTTTTATAATTCAGGAGCGCATAGAAGGCGCCCACCTGGAACCGCTGCGCTCGGTGTCGCCTCGCAAGTGGGAGGTCGACAACCTGCTCCGCATCAGGACCTTGGAGCAGCTCACGTCGGCGGAGAGAACGCTGCAGTCTTTAGCGCAATTACTAGGTGAGTCCCGACATCTTTTGAGGACCAAAAGCCGCTGTAGACGGTCGCGTCTCGCGCCACCATACTTATAGGGTAACAAGTCGATTATCTAATATATATAAATTACGTGTCACGGTGTTTGTCCGCTATGGACTCCCAAACTGCTGATCCGATTTCAATAAAATTGTGCAAAATTGATAGTATTTGATCCCAGTGAGAGCAAACATATTGACACTATATCGTACAGTCCATTCAACGCGAGAAGGATATGGGCTTATAACCTTCCACGCTGGGCCCCAAGTCTGCTAACACAATCGATTCATAATCGAACAGCAACCGCATAGTAACTGTCACTTTTGACAGATATGCCATACAATATCTGTCAAAAGTGACAGTTACTATGCGGTTTCTGTTCGATTAAGAATCGATTGTGTTAGCAGACTTCGGGCCCTGGTCTGATGCGGGCGCGTGAATTAACATTACAATATCATCTCCAGGTGAAATATCAAACATAGTGATCAATGATGATGTCGGCGCGTCAATCAACTCGGCGGTGGACAGCATCCGCCGCGCCAGCGAGCTGATGGCGCAGGGACGGCTGGTGGAGGCCTACAGGATGTCGCAGCAGGCGTTCCTGGCCGCGGAGACCGCTTTCATGGAGCCGAGCCTCTTAGCGCTCCTCTACTTCCCCGACGACCAGAAGTGAGTGCTCCATAATATTTTGTGTCAAACGAACACACTAAGTACGTACGGTCCCAAACACGCTAAAAGTAATTTTCACTGTTTATTCGACAAAAAAGTGAGGTTCTCAATTCGTCACGTATATATTGACGATGATAGCCATGTTGGTAGAACGCTTGCCTCAGTAACGAGGATTGCTGGTTCAAACCCCGACTCGCAACTCTGGGATTTCATGTGCGAATCTCATTTTTCAACCATGATTATCACTTGCTAAACGGTGAAGGAAAACATTGTGAGGAAACCTGCATGTCTGAGTGAACCCCTCGAAAGGTGTGTGAAGTCCGCCAACCCGCATTGGGTCAGCGTGGTGGACTATAGCCTAATCCCTCTCGCATTGAGGGGAGACCCGTGCCCAGCAGTGGGACATTAGACTGATAAAAGGGCTAGAATTATTATTATATATATTGACAGGTTTTGTATTGAAACAATGTCAAAGTGACAATGATGATGCCATCACAACTCGATTAGGAGTCGATAGAATCGCCAGTCCACCTTGAGCCCTGCCGATGCCATAAAGCCAGTGTAACAAAAAAAAATATTTTCCCTATTTCCAGATATGCAATCTACATTCCTCTGTTCCTGCCAATCATGTTCCCAGTGGTTCTATCGTTGAGGAATTTATTGCAGTGGCTCCGAGGCAAACCCCTCAACAAAGAGAAGTCAGACTGAGGTGCATTATAGTATTATTAATTTATGTGAATAAAGCGTTTTTTAGTAATTTAACTTGTTTTTGTTTACACGGAGTAATGAATAATTAGTGGAATGGGTATTAATAGGCCATTTTTCGTCTCCCATATGGGCAGGCTTCAGAGGTAAAAATTAGGTTAGGCAGGTCGTGAAGTCGGGGAAATGACAACGCCCGATAGAGGTAGTGCGATCACTTGCCTCGGGAGAGGCATTATACAAGGCAACGCAGCCTCGCGGGGCTGCTCGTACAGTCAGTAGGTACGCGGTTTAATGAAGACATAAGTTAACTGCTGATCTACTTAAGCAAGCGCTCTGTATTTATTTAATCACGAATCCCTAAACAAATAAAGAAAAGAAAAAATAAGTAGTTATAGTTAAATATAGTTTTTTTATCACAATGCCTTTAACTGGAGCCGAATTTAAGTACTATAATTTTATTCATGCACGAGACGAACTGGCAATGTCATTAGGAAACCTTTATAAATTCCTTTGGGCAAAAACTTATTCCATTGTATGACAAATATAATCAATTCGTCTGGATTTTATATTGTATGATGTACATTTTTTATAATAAAAACGTAAATATGTACGACAAAAGTTGGAACGTAGAAAAAATAAAATGGAGATGCTTCATGTATATATTTATTTTCGATAATACTCGAGGTAAGTACTTAATAATCGAAATCCGATTGAATTTAATAATAATTTTAATATCTATGTTAGTAAGTGCAGAAATACATTGTGTGCACAGATTGTGTTTCATTGTTAACCTAAATACATTGCAGTGACGACGCACCGCACGAGTCAATACTGCATTATACCTATTTATATACTATTATTACCTAATCCATTACTATGTAGGTATTTGGGAACATGACTATTAGGTAACAGTTTAAAACTGAACTAAAATTGTTTACTATTTCGTTTATAAATATGTTATTCGATGCGATGCGACGCGACCATTGCTAAAAACTAATCTTCGAGTGAGTTTGATTGAAATGTACAATACTGTATTGATATGTAGACACGCCCTTCGTTCTTAAGCCTTCGGGACTTCACTAAAAATCCTTCTATGGGGGCTAATTTAGTGGAGCCAATTCTTTTACACTACACTATTGTTTCGTAACAAAAGATTCGATTGATCCACAACGAACTTGAACCAGTCGAGAATAAGCTTCCACGCCATCTTGTTAATCACTATTACGATGTTTTTGTACAGAATAATCGTCTCGCGAATCGTCATTAGTCGGAGTTGGTGTGAGAGGGTGAAGGTTTACCACACACGTGATATATTATCCGTAAAATTTTGGCAATTCGCTGAGCAACCGTCAGATTATAGGAACGAATGCTATGCACATAAAACTTAATTATGTACTGGGCAGGTTTTCCTTCACTTGGTAGCTATACGAAAAGTTAACTATAACACTAAATACGTCACGAGCTTATTTAGCATTAGGTAGATAGATTCAGTGAACGATATATTTTGTATGTTTAGTTGTAAAGCCAATATTATTTGTGATATTCTGTCTATTATCTTAAACTGTTGTTAGTTGAGACTTCCGTCGTATTAATACGATCGTTGAACACCTTACATTTGACTATAATTTTACGACTATGTACCGATGTTAAATTGAGTTGAATTATTGCCATAATCCCACTTTTTATTGATGCTCGGGTAGTGAAAACAACAGCAGCTTCTTGTTTGCTTTTGAATGTAACAAGTGCAATAGAGGACCAGCTATATACCTAACATTCTTGAATTTCAAATCCAAAGTATGTTTGCCTTCAAATGTCGCCAAAAATTGTATTAGTAAGGATAGCATAAAATGCCGTTAGTACACATCTGTTGTCGGAGCCCACAACGTGAAATTATACGAGTCAGACAGGACATTACGTTAACCGATAACCAGTACATCCCACACATTAAGTTATCTACTATCGAAGTACAACACCAAATTACATATGGACACGTTAAGACTCGTTCCAATCCGTCTCAGTAATCATGGCAACGTTATCCTCTTTGCCGGGTAGATATTCGAATTCCCACAAGAAATTGGCCAGTACAAGGGTGTCCCCCTCACTTAATTCGAAGTTTAACGTATCACAATCGTCCTCGCAAGGCGCCCGAGGCTTTAACTGCACAAATGACTTTCCCTTCAACTGGGACATGATGATTAACCCGACATCAAGCTCCAAATACTTATATCTATAAGTATTGTAGTTTTTAGACAGCAATAACCAGTTGAAATGGGAAGGAGGGATATGGGGGGAAAAGAAATAAGGTCTAGGAGCTAAAATTCTAAAGGATTTCACAGCTCGAATATCGCAATTTTGGAAATGAACGAACCAGCTTGGGATGTCAGTATTGGTTATTCGAGACACTACTTCTTCTAAGTCCATAGGTTGACGGCCTATTCTGATGTTAGTTAGGATTCTGCAGGGTACGGAGTCGCGGAGGCGGTTGTCGTCACTGATTAGGGTGGTGAGGTTTAGTCCGGCTCGAGAGGACCAATCGTAGTGGGCGTCGGTGACGATCACCGGTGCACCGCGGATGAGGTGATGGTTGAACACCTCGTCGTAAGACGTGTCTGAAAGACGCGCGACGCTTCCTGAAAAGAGGAAAGGCATAGTTATTTGTAATTTTGTTTTCAGTTTATTGAGATTGGCTTCAAGGATACTAATTAAATGGTTCATTAATTATCTATATGTAGCGGTCTATGTAAGCCCATGACGGCTTTAGGATACTGTTTTCGTTTACGCGTGCCATAGAGACTGCATGGGAGAACCTTTTTTATTAGCTTATTGGCCGCATGCTAGGAGCTGGAGATCCTGCACCGCTGGTTTGGCAGATCCTTAGGTGTGACAAAACTGGCACCCTAATTGACTGATGTATTTTGTTAGTCGTTACACTGATTGCGGGGAATCCCCACAGACGGTGTAATGACCACGTTATCGACTGTGACTCTCATTAGTCATTACCCGCCGCCTGATGTATATCGACCAATAAAATTGAGCCTTTATGAGATGTTTGTGTTTCGTAAAACGCACGGTAGTCATCTTATAGGCGCATAGGCCCTGACTTTATTATACAAATATAGGACATATGCGAGGATTATATATTTCAATATAAAAATAGCAACATAGTACCCCATATCGAAGACCATTAATTTAAATGGTCACAAAGATTTCTCCTGACACCTTGTTTATTGCAGAATATATCTAGTAGGTACGGTCAGTAGCAGTTTTTTGTGGAATCTATTTCTAACGACGTTTAGTGCAAACTAATAGGTACCTACTCACTTAGGTATAATTGTATTGGTTAGTTTAGTGCGGGTTAGTGTGTTGCTCAGTGAAATAGTACTTGTTAAGATTAGATTAAGTCTTTAGAGGTTAACTTGATGAGGTAAATATAAGAATGATGAGGTGTATGTTTTTTGCAGTTAATTAAAGCAAGATTTTAATTCACTAACGCTATAGGTACCTAATGTTTTGCTGCACTGTACAGAGTTACAGTAGGTACAGGAGGCAGACCCGATTATGATCGATCACAAATTACCGATTTTGTTAACAGTCACAGGCTCCGAGTAGATATAGAATTATCAAGTAGGTAAGTTTACGAATTCGGGGCGGTCAGCAGACGACAGAAAACGACACAGCAAAATATAATTAGCGTAAATACAGCTTCGACCTAATAGGTACGTGTTAGTTAAGTATTTAGCAAATTATTCTGTATTAATACCTACCTACCTTACATACATACCATGCTTGCATACATACCATGCTGACGTGAGGATGTAAGTAAATTAGTTTTATCAGCAAATTGAATAAATAATTATCGCGCACGTAGTACCTACGGGAACTCAGGATTTTATTTAAACTTACTGACTGCCTCGCATGCTACACAATCCTCCATTGATATTCCACTGTCCACGGGTTCAAGCTTCGGTCTCTCGATCAGACATTGGTTATGGAAGAGCGAGGTCCAACCCCAAGTTGTAACGGGAAATATCTTGATCAGCACGATCCTCGCGAGCGCTGTTGCATGCCATTGAAGCAACTCGTTGTCTAACACTATATACCCAACAAAAGCTATCACGATCCCCAACAGAATAATTATTAATAACCAACGTTTAATAGTTGCCTTCCTCACGGCTTTTGTCAGTGGCTGGCATATCGCATCCATTTCCTCATCACTTATGCCCGCCTTCTTGCAATAATCGTAAAAATTACGCACGTCCGAATTAATTAGCTCGTATTTCTCGCGTTGAGACATTTTTGTTCCGTTCTTAAAATTCATCCCGGTGACCTAGTCTCACAACGATCAATAAATAATGTACACCAGCAGCAGTGTACTTGGTAAGTAGATATTGATGGAAGCACGGAATGAGTCAATTCACGCGCGCGCGGGAATGTTTTTCTTTTCAATAAGTTGTTATGTGGCCCTGGGTACCAGCCTCTTAGCCCAAAGCCCTGTAAGGCTATGAACGGGTTTTCATTGGGTTTTTCAACTACTTAACTGATGTTAGATTTGACATAGGCCATTTGTCGACTGCCGGCGTCATCGCGAACGAGATTATTTGGACCCGGGTTAAAAAAATACGTCACGGCACTAAAGGCGACCGTTAGTCTATAGCAAAAAAACTAAAACCGGTCGAACGGTGCGATTTCCGGCACATCGGCCTGTCGCAATCTTGGGCTGAGTTGTAGCGGTGGCGCTGGACTACTCGAAACTTTAGCGGTCGGGGCGTGCAGTGGACAGGCGGCCATAGTAAATGTATGTATCGTTACTCCGGCGCCGTCATCCCGTTCTCGGTGACGGCACAGTCACGGCAGCGGTGGACAACTTCTTTAAGGGAATGAGTAACCATAGTCGAAGCCGTAGGGCCGTAGGGTACCTACGTCTTCGACTACGGTTACCCATTCCCTTTGCTTACCTCCTGAAACATTGTATACCGAAAGTGTAGAGGCTGTATGAAAGAAATAAACAAATACCAGAATGGTATGGTGAAATAATGGATATGACGGGGGAAGCCCAAACATTGAGCGCAAAGAGTTGTCATGATCATCCGTGGGCTTCTTGAGTTCAAATACGGGGATCGGGTCGTAAAACTCGTTTCAACACGTTTGAGCTGATGGCAATTTCAACATAGGCGTTACACCGACCGTGACTGCTGTCTGATCTACTAGAGTAACTTTGACACCCTCTCACTCACTTCATCTCTATTCTCAATCTATACTTCATCTCATCTAGCTAAAGGCGGGCGTATACATACTGAATAAAATATTATGAAGACCAAAACGGTCTGACTTGCATACAATTCTGTTCTACAAAACACTTATTCTGATTTTTTCAGACCGATCTGATAGAATCATACTGGCGAGCGGAGGTGAGAAAGGTTTTTAAGATTTCACAATCTGCATTTCCGATTGTGAAATTCCGAATGTATAAACCTGTCCATCGAGTGCTGCCTTTCGCCGCGGCCCCGAGACTTCGCCTAGCTAGAGCCATCTATCCGACTCATTTATTACTTACAATACATTGTCTTTGAGTTTGTCAAAGACAAAACCATTTTTAAACATACTTCAAAAATAATTTCGTACATAAAATTTAATAACAATACTAGCTATGAGTCGGCAACACCTTTGAAAGGCCATTTTCATATCTTCATATCACTCACAAGCATTTTTTTATTTATAATGTGTATTATGATATTATTATTAGTATTTCTTCTTATTTTTTCTTTACGAAAAGAAATACATTGGAATAAGATGAGATATGGCGTCAACCACGAATTAGTGGGTATTTTGCCAGTGATGAATTTATTGAATTTGTTATCGCTATTAATTACTTGAGATTGGCATAATATTCACAATATTCATTAATTTGTGGGTGAGATCATAATCATATCCATTTTATTCCATCGCATTTCATTTCGTCAAGAAAAAATTAAGAAGAATAGGCTTTGCGGCTTGCGACTTGTCCGGGCTCTGGCTGCAGAAAATCACGCGTGAATTTTATCATACAAGGTTTAACGATTGTAAAACCGTAGTTGTTAATCGTTACGTATTGCAATCTTTAAAGGGGTTCCCCATTCATCGCGACTCCCTAAAAGTGTACTTAACCATCGAACGACTTGACGAATAAAAAAAAACTGACTGTCTATGCAAGACAGGTGTGTGTATAGGAAATTTATTTGCATGGATATAGGGTCGTTTGTCGATTCCAAAGGTAAGCAAAGTGAAAAAGTAACCTTAAGCCAAATCTAATAGCAGTTAAGTCGTTCAAAGCCCAATCATAACCCGTTCATAGGCTTACTGGGTTCCGGGTCTATGATTACTTCCATAATGTCCTTGTGTAAACCGGAGTAATCATATTCTTGTGTATGTTTAGAAAGATCAGTTTGACCGTTCCCTTTTTTTCTAATAGGGCAACACTAAAAAAAGTCAAAACCTTTCCGCCATATTGAAAGTTCTAAAGTGGGAAATCGGTCAAACGTTAACCCTATTAGTGATTTCTATTTATCGTACGGCGGTATATTACCAAAAATATATTTGAAAAAAATCTCACACTTTTATAGACCAATTGTTTGTAATTTATATAATAAAAAGTGTGTTTATATAAATTTGCAACTCGCTTTATGAATACGTCACAGCGCCATGTTGTATTCCTGCGCTGATTGCAGGCACGAGAAATCTGCCAACCCGTTTATTTTCCGGGATTAGTTCCCGAGAATAAATCGAACTGCGATTTTGTACTCAAATATATTTTAAATTATATTTGTTGGCAAATGTTATACAACTTTAGTGGAATCGATGCATCCCTGTCGTCGCATTTCGAGTGCTAACTCCTAATACCAACCTGCAGTTTAGTGCATCCGCGAAAGTTGAAAGGACTGTGTTGTAAAAGAAAGAAGTGATAATTAGCCAAAATTCCGGTCCCTACGCGCAGACGAGAAGGTGCCTACCCGCCAGGGCAGTCGGGCGAAGGAGATATGAACAATAAACGCAAAAATCGCCAAGGACCGCCGAGGTAACTACATTATTACTATCGTTAGTGAACATCGGGCTGACATGTCTTTGTTATTAGGGCCAGTGTTCTATTCGTTGCGAATTTTCTATTGTCACGTTGACAGATTTTGGGAGGTTGTTAGCGTGGATACGCTGACAGCGTAAACAAAATGAATTGTTGTGTGGTCGAGATCGGCGCGTGCGGCGCCGTGACGCGCGGCGCTCTAGTCTACATGTTTGGCCTACATTTGTTCCGTACTCGTTACGATTAATATAGCCGACGGATCAGCTGTTGGTGTTCCCAGTTCACCACTCCCAAACCGTACTAATTATGTACTATAAACTACTAGACAAGTGATTGTCGCAAACTCTCACTTTTACAGCGAACTTTTTCTATGTATCTGTCGTGTACATGTTGGGGCTACATGTGGCTTTCCCTAATTCTATAATAGGAAATATATGAGGAAAATACTATTAATCTCAATCACTTTCACTAGTTACTTCCACACTGGTTATAATTACTGGCAAGGGTCCAAAGTTCTTAATTCGAATTGCTTTATTGCTGTTAATAAGTGTGTTTCTTTAAGACTTAACTGTAGCTGGCATGATTTTATGAGGTAATTAATATGCACTGCATGGCTGTAAGTGTTACATTATTGTGTGTTATGCATAACTTAACTGTAAAATGTAATTATCTGCTTGTTCATGCTGTGTGAACTGTAATGTAGCCAGGTTGAATTATGGGTTTAATATTAATCAACAAAAATAGACAGGCGAATATACCACTGGTATGGTCTTTGGGCCAGGGTTGCTTAGTATACCCTTCATTTTAGGTTACAATACAATGAACTGGGAAAGATTTGAGCGTATCATTTTGTAAACATCCTCTGATTAGAAATAATCCCTCACGCACTTAGTGCAGTGACCTGAGCAGCCCATACTCTAACCAATAGACCGAGTGTTTATCATTTTAAGTTTGATGCTATCTCTAAATCATAAAAAAAAATAATGGTTCCATCATCAGATATGAGAACAAAAAATGACATTTGAATAGTACAAGTGCAGTACTGTACGAAATTGTAGCACTAGAAATAAGAATTATCATGCCAATATGACCATAATTTTGTCCCGGCAACATCAGGGTGTTTACTAACCTACCTTGATCAACCCAAAACCATATTGTTTAGACATTGAAATATGAATTACATAACTGTTGCCTGCGACTTCAACCGCATAAAGTAAAACATAATATCATTTGTAAAAAAAATACTGTGGAACTTATGTGTGACCAAAGTACTCTTCAAGACCAATAAAATGAACTCAAACTGGACATATCTACTTTATAATCTCATCAATTACCTGTGATGGTGTTATCAGATGTCTGCTTTATGCACTCACCAAGTTATTGTGATAAAAAATTTTAAACCTTCGATTTATATAAAAGTGGAAAAAATGTGTCAAGTTTTTTATTAATATTTGAAAAAAAAGCATATTCTGAACACTGGGACTAATGCAAAGTTTTTCTCCGTAACATCATTAGGAGTTGTGAAACACGTATATAACTCTTATAAGATTAGTCTTTTCATAAAGATACGAGTTAATCAACCCACATGAAAAACTGTACAAAAATAACCTGTATTATGCCTCATGGTCCACACTATTTCCTTGTAAATTTCCTCAATATCGATAACAATCAGACAGACGGAGAAAAGAATAAAGTTTATCTATGCATTTATACTATTAGTATTACATGGTATTAAATAGGTATCACTCTATTATAACACAATTTAAATATTTCCCATACGTTAGACCTAATGGGCTAAGTCGTTTTTTAATTGGCCCTTTGATCCCCATACTTGTTGTCTCAAGAGGAATATGTATAGTAAAAGTAATAATTTAGATTGTTTATTGCATTTTAGCAGGTACTTCAAACTTACCTACTTGATGTTGCTCCAATTGTAACTTGTAAGGCATAGGGAATAAGTTGTTATTTACATACTTAATAGGTTCTTGAAAATCTCTGAATTATGAAGAACATGGGTCAGTGGTGGGTTCCTCTTCCCCCATTTGTTTAACAATGGATTTCCGCCAAGTATCGTCTAGTTCTATCAATTATTTCTACAATATCAACTACTGTATAATAACTATTATATTTAATCATTTTCATGTATGGTTCGGTATTAAAAGGCTATGTTTCTGTTTACCGCAGTATTTAAAATTTAAGCACGGTAATTTATTGCTATGGGTCAAGGGTAAGATACCTTTGAATCTAATGACAACGAGCGTTTTTGTAGACATTTAAATATTTTGTTGTTATGTATATATAATGTGTGATAATTAGTTTGTATAGTAACAATGGTGTACACATAGCATTGCTGCTGTTAATTCCCAACTTTTTTTTTTAAATGGCCTCACCTATTTTTGGGTAGGTATTTTGCCAATGTCAAGTGGAATGTTTTTTTTTAAATATCAAACAGGGGAGACTCTATGCAAGCCTAATCCATAGATTAGGTCTAATACACCCCCCCTAACCATATCAGCAAAGTTGAGGATACTTTACTGACAAATTACTAGACTTAGGAGAACTGTAAAAATAATGTATTACTATTGAGTTATTTTCCTAGACTCGTGCATGTTTATGAACACATGATGGTTAATATTCCACCAAATTTACACATGACATTTCATAGATACACATTTTCCACAAAATAAAACAAAATTGATAACCTTTCTCTTCGACTACCCCCAAAAAGTCCCAATTCCCTACTTTCAAAGACTACCATTGAGCTATTAGCTATATTATTCCTGTCTGGTGGATTAACTAAATATTAGTGAATACTTTATTGGTCTAAAGTATATAAAAAGCTTATGCATAGTGTGAGATACATAACATTGAAACAAAAATTCAGTTATAGGTACATACTATTCTATTTGTTATGCTATCTATGGATTCACATAACATATTTTCTTAGAAAGTTTTATCTTTATTTATCATTATTAGACTTCTAGTGGTGAAGTGAAAGTTATCGCATCATCTTATATTATCGTTCAGGTTCATATCGCTTGTTATCTTCATAAAACAATGACAAACAGGTCATAATCACGAACAGGTTCAAATTCTATAGGATATACCTCCTGTATTTTACAGTAAAAAGCAGTGCATCATCGTCCAATAAGTACTATCGTTATAGCCTTTAAATATACAACTCTTGACTTGGGGGCAAAGGCCTACCTTTTGTACTCCCCTCGTCTGTCCCCTAGACTCTCTTCTTTTTTTGTAATTTATTTTATAACCACTGTCAAAATATTCCAAGCTTCTGACCACTCCAAAGTTAGTAGATGTGGCTCTGCCTCTCCTGCAGACTCACTCGTATGTGGTTCGGTCAGGCATAGACAAACAGTACATTTCAGTACAAACATACAAAAAAACTTCATCTAAACACTGTTAACAGTCACTGTTGTCAGTTTAAAGTGCCCTCCGAAGCACTGAGCACGTAAACACCAGCCTTACGTGCCCTCTGAAGCACTTGGAACAAAATCTTTAGCTTAGCGAGTCCTCTGAAGCTTGGTGGATTCTTTAAAGGTCTCCAACAGACGTCGAAGTTCTTGAAGAATCAGAATCAGAATATTTTTATTCACGTAGACCATTAAGTACAGCCGTTCCTATGGAGAAGAACGGGCAAGAAATGTATGCAGAAGAATGAATGTCTGATCGTCGTTTCTTATGTGCTGTCCATTGTCGTAGGTCACCTCGGGGCCGCGTGGTGCCTGAGGGCGTTTACAATAACGCCCACTTCATGCACGCCGCGACGTCGCACGTCGGCGACATCGTACAGGTGCTGACGCAGTCCGGCTGCCTGTGGGAGGGCGTGTTCAAGACGTTCAGCGCTCAATTTGAGGTAAGCATCTTTGAGGATGGTGGGTGATGGACATGGGGGTACAGAATAAAAAAAAACGCTCACTAGCATTTAACGTTTTTTCTAAATAATACGTGAGCATCATGTTTGCCTATACAAATTATTGGTAGGTGCTGCATTAAAAAAAATAACATGCGGTTAGTTTGAATTTATTGCTTAAAACATCAATGAACTCCTTCTTTTCCTGCGTTTTGTAATAATTATCGATAAAGATAACCTATACAGGCGTTTTTTTTAGTAAAATTACACATATTTAACTAACTTTATGGCTACTGATGCTATCAATAGTATGGAATGATTCGAAAGTGAATGTTTATCGTAAGCTATGTAAACCTGTATGTTCGACTCCCCGGTATTTAAACGCGCCACCTCAATAGACAATCATATATTATACTAGCTGACTCGGCAAACGTTGTTTTGCCATATAAAATAAATTGAGATATAAACTATCCTATCTCTCAAGTTGGATCGAACTGCACATGGTGTGCGAATTTTATTATAATCGGTTAAGTGGTTTAGGAGTCCATTGAGGACAAACATTGTGACACGAGATTTATATATATTAAGATATGCTAAGCTGTACAGCCTAGTTTATCTGTCCAGTTATTAATTTTGTCATTGATTCTACAAACTTAAAACTTTTTTCGTTGAAAGGGAATATACCTACATTACTCGCGTAAAGGCCTCAGCACAACCGCACAAATTGGCCCCAAATCCAAGTCCCTAACAATTCGGAATGTCAATGACCAACCAACTTGCCTATTGATATGCCAATGTGTAGAGACCCTACAGATTGGGTTCCAAGTTGTACCGTTCGTAGGCGCTTTTAGGCATGACCGTTTTCAAACCTATTTGACAGTATTTGTATGGGTCATCTGTCAAATATGTTGCGCATAGGGTTTCTCAGTACATTGATGTGAAACAGGCCCTTAAATTATATAACGCAATATTACTAAGATAATGGTTTAATAATTATATATGAAGGGGCAGGGCTTCACAAAAATAATATACATAGGTACCCAACGACTGCCTGGTTTTTGATGGCTTGGGGCGTGCCCCTCGGCTCATCAAATCGGGTGCTCGTGCCTAAGGCCAGACTATGGAAATGGTTTCTGTTGTCTCCTCCTATTCTGGGGTTACTGGTCTCGCCCCGGTTAGTCGTATGGTACCCTGAACACAAGCATTGCTTAATTTGGGACCCTTCATAATATCTTTATGCTTATATAATTATATTTACACCTATCACTTTATAAACTAAACCAACTCGTTAATTCTTGTTACGCAACTCATGTAACGGTAAGCACGTAGGTAATTGTTTTTGGTAAAAAAAAATGTATAATTATTGATCAAATTTCACACATTCATAGACGCAGACGAAACTGGATTAAAAAGTTGGGTATCAATAAAAAAGCTATTAGTCTGGAATGTGAATGATTGTTAACGCGTTCGTGAAATCTTAAATCTATCGTACAAATTAGTGTAGCATTTATTTTGGTATGACTATGGACTATTTTTGCATGGCTCTTTCGCAATACGCTGTGGCCATTGTTGTGTAATAATATCGATCATTATTCTAACTGACTTGTATCTGTTTGCTAGTTTCCCTTGCAATAAAAGGCAACTATTATATGTCTTGCCAATACTGAAATTGTAATAATGCGTTCACCTAATCGTAGTTTACAATGACAATAAAAAAACTGTGCTTATATGGGTTTGAACCTGTGATCCTCGTTACCGAGGCAAGCGTTCTACCAACTTGGCTATCACTGCTAAGAGGTATAGACGTCTTAAAATTCCGTTTACCTCAACTTTCAAATACAGCCTAAATTTAAAATGTGTCAGCATAATCGTTATCAGGCGGGTCGGTGCGGGACAGAATGCATCACAGCAACGCACGCCGGCTCGCAGCCGCGTTATCTGCACCCCACGTGACCCCACGAAATCGCCCAATGTAGGTCGAATCAATAAACGCATTGTGCCATGCTTCGAACACATTTTTACACAACTATTAAACATACGTAGAAAGGCGATAGCGAGTGCATTTCCCTTAGGAAATATAAATTTACACACGACCATAACACGTCGATCGGTAAATAGTAAGCACCGCTTATTAGATTTCAGTAGGTATGCTTGGCGTAAATAAATCGATCAGAACTCCGAGAGCGAAGTCTAATGCAATCTTAGGACTCAAATGACTCCTTTCGGAGTTGTGATAGATTCATCAATAATAAATGTTACATTATTGACACAGCTACCATGCTTGTCAATTGTGGGTTGTTGCACTCATGGTATTATAATATGCTACGCTATGTATTCTTCTAACGATGGCTCAAGACTACGTCCCGATAAGTGTTGACATTAATTGATATCTTCAATAGAATTAACACTGCTCATTGGTCGATGATGGCCGGTGACGTAGTATTGGGACAATCACGTGACCTAGCTGTCACCGTAGCATATTTTTATGCCATGGACTGTGAACCTCATAGACCTAGATGATATGTTTTTTTATTTCGATTTCTTCCAAGCCTTTTCCCTACCTTCTTACCATGAATATTAATCACAAAGAATATACATTTCTATCCGTAGTATATTGTTTTTGATAATAGATACAGAAAAGATATACATTCAATGACGGAACGTCTGTTGAGGTTACGAAGGTTGAATGACCCTGCACCAGCAATAAGATCTAAAGGATTTCCAAAGGTTATGGTTTGTCTGTTCGCGGAAAAAATTACGTGCGTCGTACGTAAAGTTCAATCAACTCGAGCCAATTGAAAATATATTGGGATAGTGAATAACACCTGTTTGGTTAACATACGTGAACGTTTGCTATTTCTATTTTGAATGGAGTTATTTAAGAAGGTACCCCTTCTACTCTAATCCACATTTTGGTGGCATCCACACGAAGCAGCCATTTTTAACCGACTTCAAAAAAAGCATGAGGTTCTCAATTCGATTGTATTTTTATTTTATTTCTTTTTTAACCTTTTTTATGTTAACTTTGATTATTTTTGAGTAGAACACCTTTTGAGCCTTTTGGAATTACTATCGCTATTTTTATCAGTACAACATGATCTACGGAGTTGAATAAACTTGCACGATGAACTCGCCCGACTCTTTTACGTAACTCCAAACTGTAGTGCTATTCTGTGACAACAATCTTATATCTCACGCGTGCATCTTCCGGCAGAATGTAAAGTTTGTATTGAAATTTTACAATTCACTTTCGGACTCACGATTGAGACACGAGATTGGCGTTGCAGAATAGTACTACGGGACTGTGTTGGATGGGAGCGTGTCCATTGCGCGACCTTCACGCGGTCTCCGAAGCCGACGCTTCACGACGCGACGGTGAAAATTCCGAATGTATGACACATTGTGATCACCACTCAACTTGTCGCCGCCGCCGGCGTAACTGCCTGCGATTGCGATCCTTGATGTCCTTAAAGATAGTTAAGGCCGGAGTGCACTATCTACGGTTAAATTTAACATCTGTAGTTAAATCTTCTGTTGAGCGAAAACGTGCTGCATCATCTACTTGTAGTTACAATGACGTCATAACTTAACGGTGGCTGTAACCGAAAAATATTATTATACCTACGGGCCTACGGGGCCTTACAAATTGTCATTGATTTATTTTTCTTAATTCTACAACCTGATCGGATCGTAATTTCAACTGAAAAGAGTCGATGTGAGTCCTTTTACAGTATGTTTTAATTGCTGCCAATGCAAGTTACAGATGTTTAATTATTTTCTTAAGCTCCAGCGTGTTGCCTTGCAAGGCGCACACACGCTACTCTTTGACATGTCATTCACGCTAAATATATGAGCGTTCTTTTATTAATTCTAATGGCTGCTATCCGAATATGACTCGATTGTGTTAGCAAACTTGGCTCTCAAAAAAACCGTATCAAGACTGCGGTGCCTGGCACACTACTTACAATACCTATCTTTCATACAACATAGCAAAGTCCTTTAAACAGTCCTATACTTTAATAAGTATTTGAGTAATGTTTGAGTATTTGGTCGTCAGCGTCATAGAGGGTCCTTGGGCAATAATTGATTACGGTATAGCCAAAACTGCAGGTTTTTCCGTCATTGATTCAGCATGAGTGAGATGCAAACAAATTTAAAAAGAATGCCAGTGATTTCGCGCGATCTCCTGACCTTTGCTCGTTACCCACACATGTTAAAGCTCGTACCATAGAGATAACTGAGATTTTTGCGGGCATTTCCGCCGGAATGCCGACGCTGTATTTGGTTGTTCGATTAGAATTGAATCGTGAATGACTAATAAAATGGTTTATCTAGTTTTTTTTTATTATGTTTTAAGGGCCACGGGTGCCTTCAATAATTCTGACCTCTGGGCTGACGCTTATGGTGCGGAGGTTCCTGTTAGTCATAGTTAACACCAGGGTTAGCATGCGAGACAAGACGAGACTGTCACCGATTACCGAATCGGTCCAAGTCACTCGTCGATCTTTTTCAATGGCGAAACAAATGTCAAAATTGTCGTCTGCGTCCCGATTGTAAACTGCAGGGCTCAGGTTGTATTGCTTCTGGCTACGCCTGCAATTTGTCATTTCAGTGATCCATGGCGTCAGAATTTAATAGACGTTGAACCCAATACAATTACGATAAAAATAATAGCAATAAAAATAAAGCAATAACTAAATATGATGGTACCCCGGTTCAAACTATGACACTAGGACGTGAACCACCTCAGTCCTCCCGTGACCATGGTTGCTATAAAGCAGCCGAAACGTCGGGAACGTAAAAAAAATACAATAAACGCGATAAAATCCGTAAAATTAGTTTTATTTCAATAAAAATAAGATTAGAACGTTCAATATCATGTGAAACCATTAGATATTTTTATAAATAGCCTGACTTAGCTCGGTGTGATTGTGAGTGTTGCATGATACTTGTCCCGTCCGTGATTCGGTCTGGTACAGTCCAGCAAAAATCACCCTTTGAAAACTATTTGTAAACATTGCATTGTATTTTAGTCAAAACAATTGAAAGAAGTCTATAAACCCGTCGTATCATTATTCACAGTTTGAAACTCGGTGTATTGTTATCTTATCATGCGTTGGCACAGTTTGGCATCTCTCGCCTTACAGAGAAGATCGTGACGAGCGCGGCCCTTATCGGCGCACGTGTGGTACTCCATGATATGGCAGAGATAAAAGCTGCCCAAATAACTGTTCTTTCCCCAAAAAGGCTGAAATATTTTTACGGGTAATTTAGCGGCCTCATCAAACTAGTTGGAATCGTGCGAATAACTTTTTTTTTCTCGATTTAATCATTCACAAAACGGTTTTGAACGGGATTTGTATTTTTTTTTCGCCTCAAAAATCTAGATTCCGTTTTAAATCGGTTGTATCAACTAGAGTCAGCTCATGACATGAAACTATGGATATCGGTTTAAGACTCCAGAGCTATGCACCCTGAGACAGTTTTTGGAGCAACTGATGTCCACCTGAAAAGAGTTACGCACTTTTAAGTAGACTAACTACAGAGCGCTCAGATGCAGCTCATATTTAAGGGCTGCCTAATTATAATACATTCTTCATACAACAAATGCAAGACAGTAGATTGGGCGTCTCTAACAGCTAATTAGGACTGAAATATTTGAGTAGTTTAAGGGAATGTTTCACATAGCGCTGTAAAGCTCTATCCCTAACTTCACAATCTGTCCAGTAAGTTGCAGATAGGGTTTATAAGCACTTGTAAAACAGATCCTTAAAGTATTTGGTGTTAGTCTATACAAAAACAGTATGCAAGACTGGAAACAGAGATCTAAATAAATATACTGCCAGGAAAGAATCGAAGCCACATTCACCAATGACACAAGTTGCATGTTAAATACATGTTCCTGTAACATGTCATAGCTAAAGCTCAGAGACATCATGTTACAAAACATAGTGATGTTTCAAAAACTGTTGCATCTTGTTCACTCATATTTTTTTCATTGGAAATATGAGGCTGCCCCATACACAAGTAAATCAAGCTATTATTCCGTACACTTATCGTAATTCTAATCACTTCCAACTTAAGCACGCATAACTCACATCACACACTTCCTGAAACACTATCTGTAGGTCCATTTATGCAATTATCTAGCGAATTAGCTGACGTGCGACATTCGATTTTAATTGCATAGTGTTAAAGTTCACGATACCGTTACGGTGCCGTGTCCATTGTTCGTAGTATTATTGAGATAAGCATTTTGAAGTTAATTTTGTTTTGTTATGTGTGTAATCTTGGACATACAATGGAGCGCCTTTGCCCAGCAATGGGACGAAATATTAATAATAAACAATTATGAAGGGCGCCCGGTTCGGATTTTGATAGGCTGCTATATTATATAATCTCATCTCCTCTCCTCTCTTCTAGTGACACTTCTGGGGGTCCTGTCTGTGATTCTAAATAAGCAGATGTGGCGGGTAGTCTGATGTTAGAAAAATCCGATCGGTATACCCTTGAGTTATCGATACCGTCAAAATGTTCTATCCAAAACTGTGTGAAAGTCGGTAATAGCCAAGTTGGTAGAACGCTCGCCTTGGGAACGAGGGCCTTAGGATCATACCCCGGCTCCCACCTTTGGAATTTATGTTATGTTATGTGCAAATTTCATTTTCAACCATGATTATCACTTGCTATTGTCTCGGAGAGCACGTAAAGCCATCGATCCTGCGCCTGATCCCTCTCCAGTCTTGTCAAATAACGTCCGATTGCCATCACATCGGACTGAGAGTGAAGAAAGAGAGGGTGCACCTGACCTTGCGCACACACTTGTGCACTATAATATATCCTCAGTGGTTGGCTAGTCTACGATGAGATTGGCCGCCGTGACCAAAATTCGGTCAGGAGGACTGTTATTAAGGGCCGGTAATCGAGTTGGTCATCCACTAGTTGAAGATACTTAGGGGTATTTTCATATGTTTTAAGTGGTGACCTTATCGATAACATTTCAAGAGGCACGACTATTAATCATTTGACATTTGAAACGACGAAGCCTTACAGGCGCGAGTGGGTTGACGCGTAGGTACTTAACGTTTCACATTTTTCAACAGATTTCGATAAGTAATAGAAGGTGCTTATTGACGTCATTTATGTCTACAAACATCGTCGCATGTCGATGTGATAACAATATGCATTGTATTTGATCAAAACATACATTTATTGGCAGTTTAGCAGGCAGTGTACATTTTTGCGGTTTGCCATATTATTTATAAATGAAATTTTACCCCCGAATTTATAGACGTTCTATATCATTATCAAACGTCATATAGTACTGTGGAAAGCAAAACTCTTGTGCGTATAAGACGTTTGATAAAGTTATAAAAGTCCATAAATTTGGGGGTCTATGTATTAATTTTATTTAAATATGATACTATTCCGCCTATGCCCTTAATAGGAAATTTGGTGAACAATAGCTTACCCTAGAATGCGTTTTATGAAATAATTCCCTCCTTTACTAGGGTAGTAACTAGAAGAATCTTAGTAGATGTATTTCGTGAACTTAACTAACAAGGTTATCCTAGCGAGTCCAGCTGCCACCCAATTGTAGCTGCGAAAACATTTTGGGCATGAAAAAAACTCGTCTGAATATATCCGGAACATATTTTGAGATTCGGAATCCTAATAAATTATAAACAATAACATTACAATCACAGAACAATGCGTTTATGTGCCGATTCGTGTTTATATTACAGTGTGGGTTACTGTAAACATTGCCGTGTGCTCAGGAAGTCTGAATGTCAATGAGTTTATTTTTTTATAACTTTAAATAAAGTTGTCGGGTTGTGCTACGCGCTATTATTGGCCGGATCGAACTTGATTGGTTGGATGAACTGGGTTCATCTCGGATGGTCGAAAGCTTAACCAAACCCAAGGTTCTAGAAGAAGTCAAATGGATGCCACAGAATTTTAGAATTACAAGAATCAAACACTTAATAAGGGTTTATCGTAGGTACACAACTCTGGGTCCGAGATACGGACAGGTATTAATGAATGCTTTTGTTAGGTGTTTTTTATATGGACCTATACGCTACATTGAGTCTAGTCCGAATCCCAGACGACTCCATACTTTGATAGACTAAATTCGACCTCGACTCGAATCATACTCAAGCTGCCAATATCACTTATATTTTTCTTGTCTCCAGGTCGTATTAGAAGTAGCCCACCGAGTGGACCAAGAAGGCGTGGTCGCCGTAGACTCCGTTGTCGAGAAGCTGATCTTCAAGCCCCAGGATGTGGTCTCCATTAGGGCGAAGGACGCGGACCTCGAGTACGCCACACACGATGTGTTCCAGACAGACGCAGCTATATCTAAGTTTAATGGTGAGTTTGAACATTACCAGCTGTGTCGAGCCGGAAACCTTGCGAGGCTGCTTTGCTTCGCATGGTGAGTGTGTCTCGCCCAAAGCAAATGATCGCGCTCCCTCGCCCGAGTTCTACCTTTTATCATTTCTCGCAGCCCGACTGCTTATGTCAAATTCGCGTGGACTGTTTGCTCCAATCAAAACTGAGCCTTAATAATAATAATTCCAGCCCTTTTTTTAATGTCCCACTGCTGGCCACGGGCCTCCCCTCAATGCGAAGGGGATTAGGCCATAGTCCACCACGCTGGCCCAGTGCTGGGCCCCAAGTCTGCTAACACAATCGTTTCATAATCGAACAGCAACCGCATAGTAACTGTCACTTTTGACAGATATTGTATGGGATATCTGTCAAAAGTGACAGTTACTATGCGGTTGCTGTTCGATTATAAAACTATTGTGTTAGCAGACTTGGGGCCCTGGGTGGCGGACTTCACACATCTTTTGAGGGGTTCTCTCAGACATACAGGTTTTCTCACGATGTTTTCCTTCACCGTTTAGCAAGTGATAATCATGGTTGTAAATGAGATTCGCACATGAAATCCCATTGCGGGCCGGAGTTTGAACCTGCAATCCGTGTTACCGAGGCAAGCGTTCTACCAACTTGCCTATCACTGCTTTTCTGCCATAATACGCCCCTTAAAATAAAATATTTTCCAAAACACCCTAAAGGTAACGGGCGGTCAGGGGAGGAGCGCCACCTAGAGCCGTGGGACGGCTGCGACGGCGACACCGCCGACACCCCCTCGCTGAACGGCGACGCGCGCCTCGACGACCTCGAGCTGGACCACCGCGCGAACGGCTGGGACGCCAACGACATGTTCCGAAAGAACGAGGAGGTGTACGGCGTCCACAGCACGTACGACCACTCGCTGGCGGGGTACACGCTGCCGCTGCAGAAGAAAGACACGCAGGATTACAGGTGAGGGATTGTTCTTAAGGTGCAATGTTCTCTGCTCAATTCTAGACACGTTCTTGACTTCTTGAGGTGAGGGACTGTTCTTAAGGCTATTGTGATAGTCTGTCCTATGCGTCATTGTCTACATTTTCGTCCACTCGCTGGCGGGGTACACGCTGCCGCTGCAGAAGAAAGACACGCAGGATTACAGGTGAGGGACTGCTTTTAAGGTGCAATGTTCTCTGCTCAATTCTCGACACGTTCTTGACTTCTTGAGGTGAGGGACTGTTCTTAAGGCTATTGTGATAGTCTGTCCTATGCGTCATTGTCTACATTTTCGTCCACTCGCTGGCGCGGTACACGGTGCCGCTGCAAGAGACAGACACGCGAGATTACAGGTGAGGGACTGCTTTTAAGGTGCAATGTTCTCTGCGTCATTCTCGACACGTTCTTGACGAAAGGAAGGTGTATGGTATAGCACTTGTGAGGAATCGCTGGCAGGGCACGCAGGAATTGCTTTTATAGTAAAATATCCTCTGCGATGCCACGAGACTAGTAAATGCGAAAGTGTGTCTTTGTTAGGTTTTTCGAGACCTACCCCAAACAAACCTCATTACGCCCTCACACTGAGAACACACATGCACGTCTAGATCCTCTTATTTTATGTATTATGGTATGTTATGTACTTAACCGGACGGATTTTGATGGACACTAGCTAATAACAAGATTTTAACTACATAGAAAGGTTTTGAGAAAAAAAATGAACACGCGCACCAAGCCGCGGACACGGCAAGTGGCTAAATAATTAATGTGTTAAACAGAGACGCAGAAGCGAAAGCGGAAGAGATAGCAGCTGAGATTGAGAGCGCGGCGACGTACAAGCAGCGCATTGAGCTCGAGAACGGCGACGAGGAGGAGCGGTACGCGGCGGTCGTGCGGCCGCCGGACAGCCCCGTCTCCGCCGCCGCCGCCGCGGCCGCCGCCGCCGGCAAGTACGTCATACCCATCAAGAGGAAGACCATGCAGGTGAGGGTGCGCCATGGCCTTGAATTCAACAACAAATTCAATATTTTTATAATTGTAATAATTTTGAATTTTGAGAAAATTTATTTGCATTAGTATTGTATATAGATGAAAACTTTCTATTAAGGACAATGCCCTCGGATTTATGTACCCCTGAGCCATTTTGCTTCTATACAATCTTAGCTTTACAGATACAATTATTATATCATTTTAACTTTGGAGCATGCAATAAATTTGTACAATGTTTGGGCATTCTCCTTAAGTATGTAGATATTTTTATCAATTTGTAATAATTACAGTGTTTTCTATAAATTCGGGGCCTAGAGTTTGATGTTTCTGTCTGGGTATGTTCCTAGCTAGGAATATAATAAACGGCAATTACCCAATGCAGTGAGCTGAGCAGCCGTTTGAGTTCAAACCCCTAAGCGAAGCTGTCGGCATTCCCATCTATTTAATGAAACACACTTGCAACTGAAAATGACAATCAAAATAAGTGTTTTTTGTAGAGTGGCAAGCTAGTGAAGCCCACAGCGAGCAACAACGGCGGCTCCCCGCCCGGCTCACTGCCGCGCGCGGGCGGCGCGCCGCCCAGCGCGGCGGGGGCGGGGGCGGCGGCGGCGGGGGCGGGCGGAGCGGCGCCGCCCAAGGACGGCAAGGACCGCGCGCCGCCCCGGCCGCACCTCACCCCGCCCGCAGACCGCAGGCACGACGACACGGTTAGTCGACACCAACACTACTTACTATACTAATAGATAATATGCGTATTTTATATGTGTTTTAACGTCAATATTTTTAAAATTATGTGAGTAGTTATTTGAGTTTGTATGTAAGGGGTAATCTTGGAATCTACTCATCCAATTCTAAATATGATATTACTAATAAAAAGCTAAATTATTCCTGACTGCTATACGCATGTTTCATCGAGTTACCGCGGGTGGAGCCGCGAGCAGAAGCTGTAGATTATAATGAGATGTGTCTTTTAAATGTCGTCGTTATTGTCACAGCCAATAAGCGTGGGTCCTAACGCGGGCGGCAAGAGCTACGCGGCGCAGGTGGGCGGGTACCACGTGCCGCCCTTCCCGCCGCACCAGCCGCACCTGTGAGTACACCCTGACACCTCTCACTGTCATACAGCATCCACCAAATAAAGAGTACACTACGGACAGCGAGTCGTGAACCCGCGGAAGTTAGCGCCAAGTGGCTGCGCAGAACATGATCTACGAACCAAATGGCATCATTGGCCTTCTGCGTATCATGCGCGTTCGTAGTGTACACTAAATTTAAAAAATCGTCCACTTGCGGTTTTTTTTTACATTAGTGTACCGTTTTTGGCTTACTGTGTATATGGTGCCACAATAATAGTTTTAATTTACGTATATTAGGGGGCCCATTGTTCGGTTTATTAGATCACATTCCTGAATAAAATAACGAATTATTATAAATTTGAAAATAAAACTTACGTATGTACTAAGTGCACGGCGAATAGTGGGTGGTTCGCTTTCTCTTAAAAAATAAATAAACATCATTCGCAGATTTATTTTATACATAAAAGCTACCGATCACTTTTATGTATAAAATCAATGTATCTTTTTTTAATGAATCTCTGCACCCAGTACGTGGTGTGATTTAAAATTGATACTAATTCGATTATTTATTTCTGGAATGTGTGTGATCTTTATATAATCTGCCGATGGATCTCCTTGAATATTATAAACAAGACTTATTACATGAGGTAAGGAACTTAATTTGACGGCCTGATTAGCGCAGTGGTAGTGACTCTGCTTTCTGCGCCGAGGGTCCCGGGTTCGAATCCTGGTAGGGACACAAGCTTTGTGTGATGAGCACGAATATTTGTACCCGAGTCATGGATGTTCAATATGTATATAAGTATTATATACTGAGTTCGCCCTCAGTCCATTGTACGGTACCCATAACACAAGCGTTAAGCTTAAAGTGGGACCGTATAGTTGGTGTGTTCGTATGGCGATATTTATTTATTTATTTAATTAAGTGTTGTGTCCGGCAGGGCCACGGCGGCGGTCAGCAAAGTGAACGGCGACCCGCGCCCGCCGCATCCACGGCAAGGCTTCCCACCGCACCATCATCACGTATGTTCACACTAATCATTGCTGTCTAAAAGTATCATTGTGGGACACGGACCTCCCCTCAACGATTGGGGGATTCCGAATATATTCTACTACGCTGGCCCAGTGTGGATTGTAGCCGTAATAGTAATATGTTTATGATGAATGAATAATGTGCAGAGGCCACTGAAAATATCTGTCAGCCGATAGACGTCCACTGCTGGACATAGGCCTGCCCCAATGATTTCCACACATCTGAACTGAAAATATGACTTAACGAAATTAAAAATCCTAAAATTTACCACGCATGTAAGCGTCGCAGGGGAGCCGCACTGCAGTGTATGTAATAGGGGGCAAGCCTAATGCCATTATACCGGGCGCACACTCCCTCAATGTGAGGCCAATGAGGACTATGAAACAAAATCTATCAGTCCACAGTTCACCAACTTAGTCCACTTGGGGAACTTAACACCTCTTTGAAAGACGTGCCGATTTCCTCAGGATATTTTCTCCACCACACAGCAAGTGATTATCATGATTAAAAACCAACTAAAAATTAAATTACGTCACATACACGCCATTCGACGTTTAACCTCCAGACAGATATTGTATGGGATATCTGTCAATAGTGACAGTTACTATGCGGTTGCTGTTCGGTTATGAATCGATTGTGTTAGCAGACTTGGGGCCCAGTCTTTATGGCTATCCTATGTTGTGTTGTATTAAAAGTGTCATCTTTTTAGACGCCATAACAGATAACAGAAATGAAACTTGAATGTAAAATGTGTTTTTTAATGTTTTTGAGACATACAACAGGGCGGGCCCCAAGTCTGCTAACACAATCGATTAATAATCAAACAGCAATCGCATAGTAACTGTCTCTTTTGACAGATATTGTATGGGATATGTGTCAAAAGTGACAGTTACTATGCGGTTGCTGTTCGGTTATGAATCGATTGTGTTAGCAGACTTGGGGCCCTGTATGTGTGTACTACCCGATTGCGGGCTGTATTAATATAATGCGTGTTGCCCCGACAGCCGCCGCCCGGGCCGGCCGGGCCGGCCGACCCGCCCGCGCGCCCGCCGCGACACCAAGCGCCGCCGCCCGAGCCGCGCCGCCAGGACGAGGTGCAGGTCCGATACCACAACCATTATTCATACACACATCAATTATAATATTTAACATTTTCTTTGTACAAAGATATCTTTAAAGTTACCAATTAATGTTCACGTAATATATTTTACATAATATTTTACTAGTTTATATGGCTAAGGGCCGGCTGGATCTAAGGGCCTAGACTGATTGCTCTACAACGCCCAAAGGACCAAGATCTAGCTAGCTATATGGCACACTAAGCAACATATTTATTATGGGTACCGTACAATGGACTGGAAACAATCTCAGTATATATTACTTATATAGATATTAAACATCCATGAGTCGGGTACAAACATTCGTGCTCATCACACAAAGTTATTCCGTACCGGGATTCAAACTCGGGGCCCTTGGCATAAAAAGCAGGGTTACTACCAAATGCGCTAGCCAGGGCGTCTTAATATTAAAATGTTGTGTCGTGCAAAGGAGCTGCGCAAGTTCGGGCAGGAGTTCAAGCTGGTGACGTCGCCTGCGCCCGCGCCGCAGCCGCAGTTGCAGCTGCAACCGCAGCCGCCGCCGCCCGCGCAGCCGCAGCCACATCCCCAACAGCATCCACCGCCGTCGAACCCGCAGCCGGTATGGCAAACAGTGCCTTGTATAATTACTAGCCGTGCACACTCCGCACTTTAGGTCATAATTATCAGCCTATTGCTGTCCACTGCTGACCGTAAGCCTATCAGGGGAGAGTTATTCGGTATGAAGAATATCTTATTGAATTAGATCAACTTCTGCCGTCTTGATTTGTTTCATCGATACAATGAAGTTATCATCAAGTGAACCTGCGTTGACCCGCATAAAAAAATAGCAACTTTATTCATTTTTATGGACCTCTCACGCTTGAGCAAAAAAAACTACTATGCCAAAATTGAATTCACAAAAAAGAGCAAATTCCTATGACAGTTTCGCTATATGTCTTATGGATTCGGAATTTACCATACAGTGCCAGTTAAAAGGGAAAGTATATGTTTGACTCGGTGGTATCAGATGCAGCCCGCGCCGGCGGCGTCCCCGCCGGAGGTGTCGGCCAACGCGGGCGCGCCGTCCGACCCGCACGCCAAGCGCGACCGCGACCGGCCCAAGCACCACACGCCGCCGCCGCCGCACGCGCAGCCGCCCGCGCACAAGGTACTATACACGTCGTATTTTGCTAGTGGCAAGTTAATTTTCAATTGTGTTTATGATTTAAGCATACATATACCCCCAAATTTATAGACAGTTATAATGGATTATAATGACACTATAACGAACTTTTCAAGAGAAAAAAGTGTGTTATAATAGCTATATAATCCATTATAACTTTTTATAGATTTGAGGGATAGTGTCGTAGACTAGGCTAGGCCCAAGCAAGATATCCTGCAATACAAGTATTAGAAATTAAAAAAAACAGACTACTTTTCCATGTCACGCCAAACAATCACATATAGGGCGGTATAATAAATGCACATTTAACAGCGCTCGTGTAATGTGTGAATAGGATCACGGGGCTTATTAGTATGATGACGCCACATTCAATGTGAATTTTAAAAACACTTTCGTCTCACTCGGGCTCGTGGGTACGTCTCGAAGCGTGACAGAGACTACTATTGTGGTATTTATTGCCTAGCGGTACAAAATACAGAGAAGTGGTAAATTCACAACCAAAGTGAATAAATTTCACGCGATTATTAGTTGGTTTCAAAGTTATACAACAAGGTAATAATGGTCATATTTACCTGCCTATCGCAAAGAGTTCCGCGATGCCGTCCAGAACTAGTACTACGGTCGGCTGTGACGAGACAAAATGTGAAATATATCGAATTCGTCTCTTTCCCTCGTATGCATTACGCAAGAGAGAGAGCGACTCGGAATACTCGACATAAGAAATTAAAAAAAAAAATACTCGACATAACCCGTGAAATCTTGACTCACGTGCTAGCTTCCCAGGTATGCAGTTTGGGAGGAGGTATTTACTGTTGAGATTTCTGTAATGAATCAATGAATTTATGTGTCAGGTGGGGGCGACGGCCCCAAAGGGCGAGTCCCCGGGCGCGGCGGACGAGCGCGCGGCGCCCTCCGCCTCCCCGCCCTCCTCCGCCTCCCCCGCCGCCGCCGCCGCCGCCGCCGAGCGAGCCGTCGTCACGCTCAAGAAGTCCACGCTCAACCCCAACGCGAAGGAGTTCAACCCCGCCGCCAAGCCCTTCACGCCGCGCAGCCCCAGCACGCCCAACCCCAGCCGGTACGTACACACACACATGCAGTACTACTGCTCGACAGAGATAGAGGGCGATCATATTCTCCACAGTTTACTTTATAACATTTAATACCGAGTATAATTAAAATTATGTAGTGTAATGCCTGCAGCATCGTAGGCTTGGGCTTCAGTTAATATACTTTGTCTCGGTCTGTAAACTATTCCCACGCTTAGTTAGTTTTAATTAAACTCCGAGAAATGTGAAATGCCAGCCAATGTAATTCATCCTTAAAAAACGCTCTCAAATGTCTATATAAAGCCCCAATCCATTGCACCTCGATACCTATAACATAACCCTTGTTTAGATATTTATTGAATGTAATGTACTCATGTCCCCAGGCCGCACACGCCGGGCACGCCGTCGGGCATGGGCATGGGCATGGGCGTGGGCATGAGCGGCGTGGGCGTGGGGCTGGGCGGCGTCAGCGTCATGGGGCCCGGCGTCAGCTACGTGCCCGCGCCGCACCCGCCCCAAATGGTTTGTGTAATACACTAACGTCACACTCGTCACAACAATCTCGACACTAATCCCATCAACGGTTACATTTTTGCGGAAAAGGGAAGATCTTCCAGGGTATTATGCCTGGTAGGTAGGCAACGAACCTGCAACGAAATGAATTGAAAAGAAAATTAGAGGAGTTGGATATACATGCTTCTTGCTCACACAGCGTTGATTTTGAGTGTCGAATGTTGAATCAACCTGTTATTGAAATAAAACTATTTTGAGGATTCTATCGCGTTTATTTTTTGTTTTTACGTTCCCGACGTTACGCGATAGAATCCTCAAAATAGTTTTATTTCAATGTGTAGTATTCGCGTAAATATAAGAAATCAATATGTCAAGCTCTTATTTTTAAAAGAACCACTGAGTTTCTAGCCGGCTATTCTGCTGAAGTGGCACCAACATTCCTACCGGTGGTAACTTCTGACTATTCATAAGTGAATACTACACATTGAAACAAAACTTATTTTACGGATTTTATCGCGTTTTTTTTTTTATACTTTCCCGACGTTTGAGCTGCTTTACAGCAACCATGCTCCATGGCAGCCGAAACGTCGGGTCGTAAAAACAAAAAATAAACGCGATAAAATCTGTAAAATAAGTTTAATTTCAATGTGCATAAGTGCTTTTTTGACCTACATTAATAAAAGAAGGGTTTGATGATTTTTGGTTTCATATTATACCATGACTAAAATAGTGTATTATTCGTTGGAAATCTATACAAATAAATATAATTGTTGTGTCTGTTTGTAATATTAAAATAACCGCTTTTTACTAAGTGTATTTGGATGTATACACGGTACATATACCAAAACATTTTTTTTTTACAATTTGTGTCTGTCTGTCTGTTTGTTTGTTTCGGCTAATCTTTGAAATGGCTGGATCGATTTCCACGGGACTTTCACTGGCAGATAGCTGATGTAACAAGGAGTAACTAAGGCTACTTTTATTTTAGAAAAACATTTTTGTTAAATACCACGCAGACGAAGTCGCGGGTAACAGCTAAGTAAGTTACAATATGTTTGGTTGACTTTAGGTGACCGCGGTCCCGTACGCAGTCATGGCCGCCGCGGCTGCGGCCGCGCAGCAGCCGCCGGCGTACCTGCCCCACCCACATCACGCCGTGAGTACCCACTACTATTAAGATATTCAATACAACACTGAAGATATTCAATGATCATACAACTATGATATCGATACATATGTAATCTTCGACAAGAATATAGAATCGTGACATGTCTAAATTATATTATCATTTAAATATGACGTCTTAGATGTATGTCATATACGTATATACAGCGTGACCTAGAATCGTTATACTACCATTAAAAACTGAGCTTCATTATTGCATTTATAATCATTATGTGAAGGCAGAATTGCAAAATCATTTTTTTATTATTTGTTACTAAACAATCGCATTTGACATGTTTTTGGGAACAAACGTGTTTCTTAAAATCGACATATCGAGATTCTTACATCAAATAATGATTACAAACGTACCAAGGAAGCGCAGGGTCGAGGCTTAGTATATACTTTCTATATCAACCTGTATATGATAATGTAATATCCCCCATTGAGCAACATTTCACAGGTTCATGAAGTATTTATCGAAGGTGGTTCATTTGATTCACTATTTTACCAAGCATTTGGCAAAATCAAAGCTCACACTTAAAAAGAAATCTATTGAAAAATACTATATTTTGATTTATACTATGTTTGGTAGTATATCCATTAGGTACAGGAATATTCTGAAAGGGTATACTATCCTTTTGGACCTGCGTTTTGTAATCATTATGTGAAATCCGAATATTGATAAGTCGATTTGAAAAAAATAATGTTCCCAGCAAAATATCGATTTTTCGCGAACATTTTTTTTTTATTAGACATCTTAATTCTAAACGAATGTGCTAGAGAAGCGCAGGGTCAAGGCTCAGTATTATCTTTCTGAATTACTCTGTATAAGGCGTATATAATGCCGGCGGTGTGTTGCGGGCGGCAGATGGAGATGGGGTGCGAGTGCCGGCAGTACGCGCCGCCCATATTCATGGTGCCCGACAAACGGGACCGCCACGACGCGGTGAGCACGCGACGCGCGCACACACGGGACATGGGATATTTTTATTTCTGAAATATACAAGGGCTCATTATTTTGATGGGTTATGAGCAAAGAAAGACCAGGATTGATGACGGTAAAAGAGAGAATCTTGAAATAATAATCAATTCAAATTGAATTTCAATGTGTAGTATTCGCGTAAATATAAGAAATCAATAAGAGATATATTTGAATAGAAAAAGTAAAACGACCGTATAAATAGAATGCCAAAAATTGTCTCAGAAAAAGGTGACAGCACGACTTTCTTATTTTCAATATTTTGACCTTTTTGGTATGTAGTACGTAGTTTACATACTCCGACATATTTTGGGCTTAATTATATTATTGTATTGACTAATCTGATAATTTTGGATTATTAATGAAAAAAAATGCTTCTTGCAGTATATCAGAGATATTAACAGTAATTAATCAGTCTGTTAACAGATAATCTTGGTGATTCAAAATAATGCAACAACGAAGAGAATTTATATAATAACCCAAAAAATATAAGTATCTGACTATTCTATTTTATTTTTAAAGTAAATATTCCATGTCCCACTGTGCTCGTAAAAGTGCAGTGTTCTGAGTTTGACCCGCAGTGTGTCCGTAACAATGCGTATGTCGTGGGGTGCGCTTGCCTCGCTAACCCGCCTGAATATTTGTCCGCCTACCAACAGTCTAAATCGTCACCCTACTTAACTTTTAGACGACTATAACGTGGCTACCGCTTTCGAGTGTTTTTTTTATTTAACAATAAACATATACCTCTTAATCATGAATCAGACCCTGAAACTTAATTAAGTTCAGAGCTGCGCATGCGCACAGGTGAGATGTGTTTTTTACATTCACAGTACGATGCTCACAGCTCACGTGATGAATGGAATGGAAATAAATCTCTTCTGCATCGAGAAGCTATGAACTTGTCCAGTTAAAGTTTGTACGAATGACGCGTTTTACTCGCGCGTAAAACGTGTCACCTGTATATGCTTTAACTCGGGAACTGACTCAGTGAAAAGTGTATTTTCTAACAGGGTCATATCATATATGCCTTTTTTTTATTATCTGTGAAGTAATTTTCGAAACTCTAAACATCACAAATATAAATTTAAAAATTTCGATCCGAAAATAAAGCATAAAATAATATTGAAGGGTAATGTGACGCCTCTGTCACAGGTGAGTGTGTGTGCAACAGAAACAGAGCACGCTCCCACTCTCGCTTTTACCAAATTTTATACCAACAATCTTAAAAAAATGTAATATATTTCGAAAATACTTTCACAGTATATCGTAAAATAGTCGTTACATATGATATAATCTTTATATATAAAACAAAGTCGAGTCAGTTACACCGTTTATAACTCAATAACGGTGGGCAGATTTTTATGATATTCAATTTTTGAGTTTGTCTTCGCCCCGAATAACAGAATAACAATTAAGATATGAGAAAAATTCACATTTTGCTTTCCTTTGATTCTGAGGCGGTACAAAGTTCGCCGGGACAGATATCTATTAAATAAAAGGCATAATAGTTACCTCATTGGTACGAATCAGATATAATTCGAGAAATAACTATTGTATGCATTCGTATGAATTAATGTAATTTATATTGATTGTCTCAATATTGCTGTTGAATGTAATAGAACTCCATGTCTTTATATGTCAGTATTCAATGTACTTAAGTGTTATATTTGATTTATTAATGTTTTAGCTTTAATTACTAATATCCATGTTGTTTGCTGTGTTTTTTTTATTTTCCCATAACTTTTCTAGTCGAGTGAAATATATAACTTCTATTGTTATTCTATACACCATAATTTTTATAGTGAGCCATCTATAGGAGTTTTTTTTTAACACGCCGGTACAGAATTATACAGGATGGTTCAGGAAGGGTATACGAACCTTTGAACCTGCTTTTATATAGCGCATTTTAAATATTTATGTGAAATCAGAATTTTGATATACACATATATAAATTTAAAAAAAAGTTGCCCACCATCAAACGCAATAGTAATTTTTAACTGACTTCAAAAAGGAGGAGGTTCTCAATTCGGTTGTATTTTTTTTACAACAAAATTATATTTTTAATGTCGATTTCGATATTCTGCCTTCACATAACAATAACAAATGCGCTAAAGAATCACAGATTCAAAGGTTAGTATATATAACCTTTCCGAATCATCATGCAATATAATGTGACAACTTTAGTCGGGACATAAAAATAAATTACTACATTATAGAGCTTTAATATTTTAAATGACACAATATCAACCACAAACTTTAATAAACTAACATATTGAGTATTATCAATTCTAAGATGAAATAGGGCTCGCCAACTTTACTATCACGAAGCGACTCGCATCTGCGCTGATTCCGCCCAAGCCGTTGACATTCACGGCTCACAACTCTTCGGGCTGTAACCCTACCATCTTCACTGACGTGTCCCACAGTTGCGCCGCCAAATTCTCATCCTGAGCCTTCGAGCCCATAGTTCCCTCCCTGCAGTCCACGAAATACCTCCCCGTCACTTGATCACAATCCTCCGATATCGCTAAATAGATACTAGTCTGAGCGCCCTCTTCAGGGCTTTTGAACAATGTATGCAACACAAAACTCCTTAGCTTCTCGAACACAGTACTCTTGTACAGACACGTATTGACGTGTCCAGGGTGCAAGCTGTTCACCACAACCCCCGTGCCGTCCAACCTTCGGGCCAGTTCATTACTGAATAACACGTTACATAACTTACTGTTGCAAAATGTTTGTATATAATTGTTGGGTTTGTTCAAATTGTGTATGCTTCCAAACCTATGTAAGTTTGAAGCTACGTTGACAATTCTGCTTGGCGCGGACTTCTTCAGCACCGGTGTCAACAGTAGAGTCAGCAAAAATGGCGAAAAGTGATTGATCTGCATGTCTCTTACGATACCGTCGTCAGTCATCTCCCGGTGCACTCCGCTCACTCCAGCATTGTTTATTAAAATGTCCAACTTGGCTTCCGAACTCCTAAATTTCGAGACGAAGTCCCTCACAGACTTGAAGGAGCTCAGGTCTAAATGTATAAACCTCACTTTATGATTCCTCGTTCTCTTTATAATAGATTCGACGGCTTCGTTCCCTCTTGTCTCATCTCGGCAGGCTAATATAACCTTGGCGCCTCGTCTCGCGAGTACCAAAGCTGTCTCGTATCCAATACCGCTGTTACCTCCCGTGACTATAGCTACTTTACCACTCAATACACTGCGCGAATAACATTTTCCATTGAATAACTTGTTGTATACTTTTAGTAACACTAAACTTAGTATGAACCATATTAACCACATTTTTTCTACTCTGGTACACAATACAAGGTTATATTGTTCAATATTTTGTGTATAGTGGTGTCACAATGATGATGTCGTCAATGTGACTGAATGATTGTCATTATAAAATTATAAATCGCGTGTTTATCTCTGTGCCCCCAACACGCGGGTGATTTATTTATCGCTATCTATATTATTAATATATATTATCAATCTATGCATGCTTTGTTAGGTTAAATTATGTATATTCTTCTCTAGATATAGATAAAAAAATATCAATAGCTAAGTATATGTTTTCGGTGTTTAAAATGCGTCATTTTCAAAATAATAATATATTAACATTGGTTGTCGTAATAGTTCGGATATCAATAAGCGAAGTTGCGGCCATGACAAACCAATTCGCAATATACTAAGTGATAACGCGATACAAAAACTTGTTATCTATTTTCCATTAGCGGTCAATTAATAATTAATACGCCGGTTGTTATATGTGTGTATCCAATACAGCATATTTGAGATTCCTACCAAAGTTACTAACGATCACCTAACCTATGGAGTAAGGTGTCGTTTGTAACGTGACTTTAAAACATCTAAAGCATTGCCAATCCATATTAATATGGTAGACATTGCAAAAAGTAATGCCCACAACATACTGTTGCTGCAACTGCTTACGTAATCGACTCATAATATAGATTATGAGTCGATTACGTAAGCAGTTGCAGCAACAGTATGTTGTGGGCATATCGTTAATATAGCTATAGAGCTACATTAACGATACCATAGCCATTCTATTATGAGACAAATGTGTTTGCAAACTTCAGGCCCAAGCCATTGCAAGATAAGATGTCTGAAACAGTCGTTGAATATTGTGCCTTTAGGCCGGACAGAATGTTAATTATCAAACCATGCATGCTATAGCAATATAAATGTAATGTGCAGTTGTATGGAGCGACGATGGGAGGCGGCGGAGGCGTCGCCAGCATGGGTGGAGCGGGCCAGCCACAGATGCCAACACAGCAGCAGAGAAACTTCAGAAAAAGTAATAATACTAATAATATCGTCAGACGAGCACACCAACTGTACGGTCCCAAACTAAGCAACGCTTGTTTATTATGGCGACCGTACATTGTACTGGGTGTAGTCCCAGTATTATAAGGCCACTAATATTATAAATGTGAAAGTTCGGATGGATGTTTGTTACTCAATCACGCTAGAACGTCTGAATGGATCTGGATGTAATTTGGCACAGAGATAGATTATAGTCTGGAATAGCAGATAGGCTAATTTTTATCTCGGTAAAATGTATGGTTCCCGTGGGATAAATTTGTTTTAATTTTTCATAGAGCGAAGGATCGACATGATTTACAGAAAAGGACATAGAGGAAAAGAATGTACTTTTAAATGGGGGTAACACCGCGGGGCGCAGCTAGTACTTATATAGATGTTAAACAACCATGACTCGGGTACAAACATTCGTGCTCATCACACAAGTTTTGCCTACTGTGTGATGAACACGAACGGCTATACTCGAGTCACAGATGTCTAATACAAATATTAATAACTAGCTGCGCCCCGCGTCTATCCCACGGGAACCCATTTTACCAGGATAAAAAGTAGCCTATGTGCTATTCCAGACTATAATCTATCTCTGTGCCAAATTTCATGCAGCTCCGTTCAGCCGTTCTGGCGTGAAAGAGTAACAAACGTCCATCCATCCATCCATCCAAACTTTCACATTTATAATATTAGTATAGATTATAAGTATAGACTAAAAATCATATCCTGAATCGACATGGTGTCAGTTTTCGTTACGAATTCCCTTACAGTCTGTATTTATATATATATATATATATATGTATGTATATATATATATCTAGATAAATTGATTCACACCATGTAGCATCGTACATATGTAGAAGCAGAATTTTTGTCTTCTGATCACGTCGGGGTCACCAATTTAGCGGAAAAGGGAAGTTCTTCCAGCCAGGCGCGTGGTATGCCTGGCGGGGCGGCCGCTATGCCCCGACGGTTATTGTCGGGATCTTGTATATATATGTTACTTGCTCCAAAACTCTTATAGCGCGATTCAGGATTGTGACGTCAATTGTCTATTGTTCTGAATGCGTCTGCAGTGCCATCTGCGTAGCTTGTGGTGCGGTTGAAGTGGTCGCTACAGGAGAATACGGCCCCCTGCCTACGTAACATGCAATAGCCTAGCGATAGCAGTAATCCCGCAATATTTGCTTTTAAATTGCTAATTCGTATTACGTAACGCTGCGACGCCATACAAATCTGCGATTTGAAAGCAATTATAGCTGTCGCTTTGCTATCGTTAGGCTAGGCAAGATACGTAATCAGGGGGTGGGTGAGCTGGTGTATTAATAAGTGGTGTTCTGTTTCAGTGGGCGTGGGGTCCGGCGTGCAGGTGGCGGCGGCGACGGGGCAGCCGCTGCTGGCGCCGGCGCCGATGCAGCAGTTCATGCCCTACCCGCACCCGCACCCCGGCCCGCACCCCGCACAGCAGCTGCAGTACCCCCACATGGTTTGTGCACATACGTAACTTTTAACATTACACAGCATATGATAATAATTAATTATCATTTAGCAGTGGCAGCCATGTTGGTAGAACGCTTGCTCGGTAACGAGAGTTGCAGATTTAAACCCCGGATCGCACCTCTGGGATTTCAGGATTTCTTGTGCGAATTTGATTTTCATCTGCGATTATCTCTTGCTCAACGGCGAAGGAAAACATAGTGAGGAAACCTGCATGTCCGAGAGGTCACCAAAAAATACGTGTGTTGTAGTCCAACCCGCACTGGGCAAGCGTGATGGAGTATGGCCTTATCCCCCTCGCATTGTGGAGAGGCCCGTGCCCAACAGTGAGACATGAAAATAGGACTAATATTATTATTTATTTATTTTGTAATGTTTACTTTCATAAATAACATGAAAATAATTTATTTAATTAGAACAACTTCTGCTGCCTATGTTTCTTTTCTTCCGGTACAGTGAAATGATCCCCACAAGAAACTGAATCGACCCGCATTCAAATAAAATAGTCAAATTTATTAATTTTCATGGACACCTGGCGCTTATTTAATATATTGACTACAAGTACCAAACATTTGTACACAATAAAATACCCATAGGCTCCTTAGACAGTTAGCCTGTTGTCTTCTATGAATTCGGATTTCCCCATACTGCCCAGTTGGAATAAAAAAACACTCTGTAGACATTGCTTAAAGCATTACTCTGCCCTACTTCTAAGCAAAATCTCTGTAAAACATTTTTTGAAGTTATCGCATTATAATATATTTTTTCAACTAATATAACCAAAGGCAATGATAACTGTGTTACTTGTGTGCAGGTGCGCATGTACCCCGGCGGCGGCATGGGCGGCATGGGGGGCGTGGGGGGCGGCGAGGTGTCGGGCGTGGGCGTGGGCTACGCGCCGCAGCCCGCGCCCTCGCCCGCCGCGCCCTCGCCCGCGCTCTACCCGCCGCCCTCGCCCGCGCACACGCCGCACCCGCACCAGCACCCGCACCCGCACCCGCACCACCACTACCAGCAGCCACCCTTCCCGGTAACCAACACACATACATACTAATATTAAATGGAGGTCAAGTTTATGAGTTTAGATGTGGGGGGTAAACTCGGGATGTACTGATCCGATTCTGAATATTTTTCACTAATCGGAATCTACATTATCTCTGAGTGCTCTAGGCTATGTTTCATGGATGAACCACAGGCAGAAGATAGTACATTATGTTAATGCTAGTAGTGAGCTTACTGATGTTTTGGATTGCTAGTATCGGAATCCAAAGTCAATGTCTAATAATTCTAAACATAGCCCAACCTAAACTGAATTGTAAATATCGCCATACTGAGATTTCCACCAGTCTCATTGTACGGTACCCATAATACTAGTGTCGTTTAGTTTTGGACCGTACATCTGGTGGGTTCGTCTAGCGATATCATTATGAAACCCTGTGCCTACTATTAAGTAATATTAAAATTGTTGCATATTCAGCATTGGTGCACACTTTGGCTCTTGGTGTTGTCATATACAGTTTTATGTCACCTACTATATTCTTGTACAGAATTACCATTCGATCGCTGTGGATGCCTACCACGATCAAATGTAAGCCGACTTTATTACGACATTTCAATACTGCATTTAAAAAATATATATATAATGAAATGTGGTATTAGTCTTATTTATAATATTATTATGTTATAAAATATGTATTATTTTAATGCTCATAACTAACTTGACACAACTTATGGTAGAGTTATCGAAAGCATGCCGTCACTGTCATTCTTATATATAAAATATATGATGTGAGCGGTACAAAACACACTTGATAATTTCTGCTCGAGCCGCAGGCCTTGATTTGCAAAATAAAACAAAACAGGCATTGCATTGCATATATTTTAATTATCTATAGAGCAGGTACTTAATTACAAATTAGGTATTCACCTTTCTTTATCGTTGGATGTTAAGACGGGTTGGTTTTTATTAATAAGTACATGGGCAAAAAAAGCGTTGTCGGTCAAAATTACAATCACAGACGAGACAAAGTACTATCTGTTGGGAACTTATGTCATCAATATGATATAGATGACAAAGTTTTAGGCCTGGACGTGAATTGTTTATACGACCCCAGATTTTATAATTTTCGGCGACGCAACGCGACCGGTTGCTTTGAGCAAACCGCAGAGCAGAGACAGCGGCAAAGACTACTCGTCCGGTCAGTACACGTCTGTCAAAATTCAGTTGTGATAATGTGCACTCGGTGTCCAGGTGATATGTCCGCTGATGGGCCCGGGCGGGTCGGCGGGCCACCACCACCACCACCATCACCTGGCGTACCTGAACCACGCGCCGCCCACCGCGTCGCCGCCGCAGCCGCACCCACACTCACTACAGGTGAGCAATAGATAACGCTATGATATTTCCTCTATACACAGTGTAAGGGGCATGGTTACGAAAACTTCGGTTAAGGGCTACTCTTAATGCCTATAATAAAATTATAGAAATCATTTATGTCGACAGTCTTTGATTAAAAGTGTTGTAATTTTTGAGCGCGCAATGTGTTGTAAACCACGCGATCACAACACGAAGCTCTGCGCGATACCCGATTCGTGCAAGTCACGAGTGCAGTCGGATAGTTTAAATCATTATGGCATTATTTTTTAAATTTATTTTGAAAACAAATCTAATCTGTTTTGCGCATTATATTACTTTCGTGTGTGGTTCTTTTTTTGTTGTTGTAGTAACATGTGTTGTGTGTACAGCAAGTGCTGATGCCGCCGCAGCACGGCTCGTCGGGCGGGTCGACGACGCCGGGCGTGGGCGGTGGGCACCCGTAACGTGGCGCCGCCCGCCCGCCCCCGCGCGCCGCGCCCGCCCCCGCCCCCGCCCGCGCCCGCCCTCGCACCCGCCCGCCGTGCTAGGCGCCCGCCCCGAGCCGCACGAGCGACACGTGAGTCGCCACACACTCGCACTACTTGCATTCATGTGATTTTTTATACGTACAGAGGAATTGTATAGTTTACGGACACCGATAAATATGTATGAGTGATTTTTTGTCTATGGTATTGAGGTGGTTTACGGATCAGGTGCGTTTGTAAGGATAGAAGTGTTATTGATGAATCATAAGGCTTACATGGTCTCGTATAGGATAGTAGATAATGGAAATTATCTGCATAGTAATGCCCTTCTACGAACGAGTGCTCGCGTGCCCACAGCGCAAAACAATAACGTTTTCAAGGCAGCGTGCTCTGTATGTATGCCTAGCAGGAACTCCCTAACGTAAGAAAAAACATGCTGTCTATGTCATTGTTATTTATACAATCTGTGGCGTGAACAGTAACACACTAACCGTACTGAATTTGTTTAGTTGTTATTGTGACGAATGAAATCGAAATGAAATTGATTATAAATGATAGGTACTTGCATGAGATAAAACAAAGTATTGGATGTGACAATCCGAGTTTGTACTGAACGGGCGCTCGACTTCTAGTACATTTTGGGTACGTTTGACGACAAATCGGTCAAATGGTAGTGGTGTAAGTCGGTTGCGACTTCGAATTCCGTCTGGGCATGTTTTGGAAATGATTTTTTCTTAATGTTTTCTTTTCTGGATGGTATTGGGGGCGATCCCAGGCCATTGTGCATAGTTTGGGACTACCCAATTGGTGTGTTTGTCTGGCTCCAGTACTGTCAGTGTCACAATTTCTACTTTGTTTACTTGTGGTATCTTTTATAGTTGGGAAAAGATCATAAGATTGTAGAGACCTCGACCTTTACCGATTCGTTACGTAGTCTTGTTGACGAATTCACTCATACATTTTTATCGGAGCTATAATAGTGGTATAACAGTGCTACCAACTTGTCAGTGGCCCATGACAGCTAACACAATCGAGTTTCAATGGCCGTGGCATGTTAAATGACACTTTTGACAGTATTTAGATAAGAAATCTATCAAAATTGACAATTGCGATGTTATTTCTTTTGAGTCGATTGCGCTAGCAGACTGGGCTCTGAATTTCCTATGGGTTGTCTGGATTGTAATGTTGTCGTACAATGTTTAGAATATATGTATATACAGGTGATTCAGAAAGGGTATGCTAGGCCTTGAACCTGCGCTGCTTTAGCGTATTTGTGATCATTATTTGAAGTCAGAATTTCGATATGTCAAATAAAAAAAGTTTTTGCTTACAAAAAATCAGCATTATCATATTGTTGGGAACACTATTTATTTTTAACATCGACATTTCGAAATTCCGACTACACATAATGATTACAATTTCGCCAAAGAACCTCAGGCTCAAGGTTTCGTATACCCTTTCTGAATCACCTGTATAGTTGGTTCATAATACGAAGCGACAAGGCAACCCAGATTACTATAAGCCCTTAATACCCCAGATAAGCAGGTGGCACCCTTGAGGTGTTTGAACGATGTTGGATCTCTGTATTGTATATTAACTTATGTTACGGACGGGATTAGGTGATTGTCAAAATTAATACTCGTGTGTATTGCCTACGACATTGCTAGTCCATCATGCCTTCGACTTCACGAAATATCCAATAGATACCGCGGTCAGATGACTTGTAACTTTAAAAGTCTAAACCATACCTATGTACTATCAAATTACTCAATAGAAATAAAAGTCGAACTTTAGTGTTGGCCGTATTCGGTCTTGGTATGGCATCCTAACGAGATCAAGAATATATCTTATAGTTCTGTCCCTTTCTGCCGGTCAATCAGAAGCAACAACATCTGAGTGCCTGTTACTATTTCAGTGATGTCTCTTCCTCTTAACAGGATCTTACACAGGCTGTTCTTGTACAATATGAAAAAATCATCCCAATTTGTCTGTTTAATTGATGGACTTAGCAAAACTGTCGTTCTAATGTTGACCACCTAAAAGCTTCTATCACCAGCACAACTTGGCACCTAATCTGTAGCTCCATTTTGTAGGGTAACACATCAGCATGTAAACAGGCAAGTTGGATAGTCAATTGGTGGGAACCCTATAGATTGACTGGTTGGACAAGTTGTGCCGTTCGTAGAGGCCTTCAATGGATAATGTTGTCGGCACAGAGTACAAGAGTATTTATTTTGTTAGTCCGCAAGTTCTCCCGTCCATGCAAGTGACAGCAATGGTCGCGCAGCGGCGCCAGCGTCTCGTAATCTATATAGTCAATGATAAATTGATAATGTGCAATGTTTCGCATTATACTATAGAAGGTCATAGCCAAAAAGTCCACCCTAATACATAAATAGCTGAAAAATCTTAACTGTTTAAAGAACCCCCTACTGATGATATAGTTTATCTGAAGAAATGACATAGGTTATCAAAGGAATACGACACTAATATTTGTTTTTTATTATATGTCTCTGTCGTTATAAGGCGTCATGTTATGTCGTCTATAGTGGGTATAGGAAATTTCCGATATACATAAAAAAAATCTGACTACAAATAGTTTTTTCTTAACATCATATAACCTTCGCTATCTTTTCAAACATTGCACTATCAAATATAACTTTTTGTATCATTTGTAAAGTATTCGCGTAATAAACTAAGCTGTATAAATAAAACATCATACAATGAATGCAATGTATCGACGGCATTCCAAAGCCGCGTGGAAACTACGCGATGTATATGAAAATATGCCCTGTACGTGCACATATGCCCCTTTGGCGTGATCATATATAATGTATAATAATTATGTAGTTCGTATAACATTATATTATGTATAAACGTAGTTTATAAATTGAACATCGTTTTGGAAAATTTTAGGAAGCTTAAAGCTATTATTGTCGTTATTTGTACAAGTATCTATGATTAAATTAAGTCATTGATTTGTGCAGACTGTGGCAGAATGACATCATTCAACTGTTTGCCTTTAAAAATTCTCCGCCAATGTGCTCTTTTTAAAAACTTCTACTCAATGCTAAATACTCACTCAATTATTTCGCTGCTGGCAGCATGACATGCTCAATTTTGTATCTTATATATATTGCAAGTAACTTCAAAATTGAGGGGCATTCATTCCTCTCCGTATAAAGTATAGTATATACATATTCATCATTGGTGGAGATTATTTTTATTTTTAAGAATTCTAATGCACTCTTAAAACCTATCATTTTCTATTCATAAGCAACATTGTATAATATAGAGTATAATATTTATTTTTTAATAATAAATTGGGGGCACAGGAGTGCTTCTATTTCCATGGGGTTGTGCTATGGTGGCGACCTTTGCTTACATTTAAGATTTACGGCTTAAGGGCGGTCCCGTGATTTGTATTTTTTTAAGAGCAACTTGAAAGTAATAACTGTATGCCTTCTTTCGTACTACGATACGTTCATTGCAATAATCGGTGTTTAAAATTGATGTTATTTTGAACTGTTTTATTATACGTTCAGTGATTTTCGCGTGACTTGCTGTTCGGTATATTATACGTACACCAGCGCTGGTCTACGGTATTTTTAATTTATTCTAATTCATTGTATAATTATTCTACAAAACACGTCGCGTGAAAATTTTAAATATTTTCTAAATTGGCAACACTGGAACGTCCGTCGAGTTGCCAATTAAAAAGAAAACTGTAAGCATTATAAAAGCGCGCGCAGGCTGCTTAGCACGGCGGGGTAAATGATGAAAATAATATTATTATATTTGTATTGTATGAAATACTTGTTTGTTTGTGTGTAAGGATAGCGCGTCCTCTACGGACAGAGTGTGCTCTGCCAGAGCCGAAGTCGGGGGCAGATGTATGTATGTAATTAGATAAAACTACCTTATAACTCGACGACTGATATCGTGAGGATTTTGATGATGAGGTCTGTTATATTTTCCACAACTAATTTCACCAGAATGTTTTCTGTACTCTAGAGACTCTCAAATATGACTTATTTATTTCAGGTAAATAATGTATCGAAATAGCATAATGTTTACACCACACTTTATTGCCACCACTACCAGGAAAATCTATGATTTGTCAAAATCCTGTCGATGTCGTTCGGCGGATCTTGTTTTCTTGTTCAACGCGAGCATTGCCGCCCGCGCCCCGAGACCGCGAGGTTCGTTCGTTAACTTGTATTTATTTAGATGTTAGCCTTATTATATTTTTAATGTCAATGCACCCTCCGCGATTTGATTACCGGCACGAGAAATTGAGGTGTCAATTTAAATAAAAAATTCAATTTTCTAAAGCATTCAAGCACAAGGTTGAATAGTTTCACTGTGAAAATATGAAACGAATAGATATTTCCTGCCATATTTTTACCGTCTAGTCTTGTACTGCCTATACTACTCTGTTAACTTTACAATAAAACCATCTTATTTTTTATTTTACGTTAAATTAAACAATGGTGCATATCCAGTATATGCTCCGCGGCCTACGTCCAACCGCCATTAAGGCCCATTTCGTTTGTAAATTCTAGAAATACCTGTTTAACTCGCAAGCTCAGCGGGTGATCAAATGTTTCATATTTCCGTAGTGGACTTTATATAAAGTTATGCAGCACACGTTTAATTCGATTCCATTATTTTTTCCACAAATACAGGATGTTTACAATGTGTGCAGCATTGCAACTCAACTGTACCTTCAAGAATATAATATGTACTATGATTTTTCTTAGCTGTTTAACAAATAAAACAACCCTATTTAATTTATATTGTTGATTCTTTTAATTTAGATAATTAGCTGATGATTTCAAAAGTTATAATGTAGTTAAGAGAAACCATAGCACTCAAATCACGTCAGAAAACAACCCACCTCGTAAGGCGGGCTAATGCCACATTGGCCGCGGAAACAATTATATTTTTTCGGTAGTAGGCATTCTATGGACTTTAGTTTTCCACACTTCATAATGAATCAAACGTGCCGCAATTGTACGCAAATTATTTGAGATTAATACACTTCTAATTCCCTCCAAATAATTTGCTGGTTAATCCGATTTCTTTATTATTTTGCACTTTCTGTTATTTCAAAATTTCAAATGGCATTTAAACAATTAAAAATATCAAACCACAACTTTTTTATAGGTTTATTGTGAGGATTCTATATTGTTAGTAATATTTTGAAATAAGAATCGTTAAATATATATTTATTTATAAATTGCGTTAAAATTGATATCCGAGAAAGCCAAGCACTAATCGTATTTATACATGCATTTGTTCAAAAACACTAGACACCGCGGTTGTTTCTATATTATATGAGTCGCATTATTACATGGTCAACAAAATTCCGCCTGGCTTTCATAACGCTTCCATATAAAAATTATAACTTCTCTCGCATTTCAAGGAATTATTACAGAGTGCGCCAACGACGCAAGTAGATTTGACAATAAAGATTGATAGAAAAATAGTGTAAGCAAATTAGGAAGCGTATATTTACTACAGCACTGACATTTGTATCACTTGCAGCCATCAGCATTGTCATAGGAGTGCGGCAACCGATATTTTACGTTTCAATAAGGTACACAAGATTTGTGCACAATCGACAAACAACCTTACCGTTTCAATAGTGATGTAGAAATGGTGTATCGATAAAAACCTAAGTTTAAATAATGTACTGATAAGTTTGATAGCTCAATTGAGGATTGTAATGTGCTTGACTGGATTTATAGGTAGCAATATAAAGTGTGGCATCAAGGGGAGCTTAGTCCATGACCTCCGCGCGGTGCTCCCTGGGTAGCGCCAAATGTGGACGATGATATTCACATTCTTTTTAGATAGCGTATACTCGAGCTAAACTCAGACAAACCACAACTTAATACGACACGCCAATGCCGTAGTTTATTATAAATGAGCAAATTTACAGTTTTTTACTATTTCAGTTTTAACAATTTATGAATAATGGACGAAAATATAAAAAAGTAAATTTGGAAAGCTTTCAATGAGTGATCCAATCGGATTCAAGGTGTAGCATAGGTATTATGTCAAACTATACCGCAGCAAATGTAAGGTTTATGTAAATTGAAAAAAAATATTCTAAAAATAGACACATTATTTATATAAACATACAGATCGCGTTATAAAAAGTTATATATAAAATCTTAAACTAAGTCCATGGAAAATAAATAGTTGTAAATATGTAAATATAATATATAGAAAGGATATTACTTAAGTCCTTTCCCATTCAATGGCTTCTATGCGTACCTATATAATTTGTGATGAATATAAAGTTATCGGCAATGTCAATATTTAAAAAATCACAAAAAAAAGTTGGCGGAAAGGGCCTGCTAGACCCGTACCACGTTCATGACCATAGTTTCCTCGAGAACTTGGTATGGAGTCTCGCGTATACTGTTTTTTTTTCCACATTTTCTTGTTTTAATTTAAATTTTTATCGCGTGCGTGAGTCCACCGCGTATATTTGTTGCTGAATGAGAATATGATAATTAAAAGATGTATGTGCGTGTGTTAACTGTTGTGCGCCATATAAATATCGATATATTATTATTTGTGCGATGCGCCACAACCCTAGTGGCGCTTACGTTTTATATTTTAACTAGGGATATACGTGTACTCCTTTCCTGGTAAAATGTTTACGTGCTTACGAAACACGTCGAGTTCCTTGGGCCATCGTATTTATATTGTGCGGTTGTGGTACATTTTTTATAAGAATCCCTTAGTTGTCGGAATGATTTCAAGTGCAACGATGTCCCCAGAGTTGTAATGTACTATATTGTATATTATAAATCGCCTGCGCACACCACGTAGCATTTAGTTTGCAACACGAACGGACCACTCCGTCGTTGGATCAGACGGACCGATTCAACATCGTTGCAAACGACGAATCACAAAATTGACGAGAAATTACTCGTTCGTATTGAAAACACAAGGATTCACTCCTTTGTGCCTTTGGACGCCACTGTCCAATCACGGTTTAGGACAATCGGAATATACATAATCGGCCTTGATCTTTTGTAATTAAGGTAGGTGTTGCATTGGAACCCAAGCAACACATATTTATTTCTAAATTGATCATTAAACACGAGTGATGAATCGATATGGCATAACATATACTTTTCATGCCATAACATATTGAATTGTTATCTTTTCGTAAATTTCATAAGAAAATAAATAAAGAAAAGGCATAAAATAATAAAAAGCAAGTAAATTGTAAAGTCTCGAAACGAACAGCTTTTCAGTTTGGTACCTTGAAAATGGCGCTCTCCATATATATGTAAATATATACCGACCGACGCGATCGTCGGCGTGACTTCATATACCCATCGTATGTATAAAGTAAATTCTATAGAATATGCCTTATTAATGTGTGTGTCGCCCTCTACCGGGGGGAGTGTGAAAGGTATTGTTACCAACGTGTAAACTTGGCGCTTAAGATTTTATTAAAATGCTTTTTTGGATAATATCGGCATTATCGAAATGACAATGTGGAAAAATAACGATTCAAGTTAAAAGCTATGTTTTTAATTGCTCCTAGATTTATTACTATATTTCATAAATTATTTTCGTTCATCTAAAAAAGCGTTTTAATAGTCTTAAAGAGCTAAGTGTAAATTTTGTAAAGACTGATGGGATAGCTAATCTATGTGGAGGATAAACGGAGTTATTGTAATGAGAAATTGGTTTTGTAGGAGCGAAAATATGGAGCTTGAAACTCTTATATTGTATTTTGTAAAACGATTCACATGGATCAGTAGGATTTACTTTATGATATGCAGTTTAATGGTCATATCAGGTTCATGATTATCATAGTTTTGCTACCCTTGGCTATATTTTACATAAAATTGAAGTAAGAAAAAAGTTTAGCAAAATCAAACGCTGCTGGCAACACAGGCCACGTGAGCCTACTGATTCATGTGAATGTGTGCGATATGCTTTGCAAGCCGCTTGGGAGATGATTTGTGAATAAAGTGCTTTTATTTGTGAGCCCGGCGAGCGCGACGGGCGACTCAACTGGTTTGTGCCAAATTTGTTTGGCATCGTTTGTTGATAGACACACAACACCTGTGTCGACGAATATTTTTCAATAAAAAAAAGTTAAAAAAATGTGTTTTGAACACAACAGCCGGTTGTTTTATTTAAACCAGCTCTAGGAAAACCCTTTATATAATCAAATACCTTTTTTTATTAATATAACACGACCTCTCAAACCAAAGATTGTTTGAAAAAAATCCGCATGTTGCGATAAGACCGCCCAAATTCCACTACTGTCATTTATTGTCTTGGCGTTTTATAATGTTTACATGAAATATTTATCTATCTATCGGCAGAAGTACACCCAAACTGTATGCAAACAAGCAATAGTATGTACTGCATAATGGACTCGGAGCGAGCCCAGTAGCACACAGGGCGAATTACGAAAACTTCATTTTCGAAAAATACCCAAAAATACCTGGTGCAGTGAGCCGAGTGGCATACTCAAACTACCAAACTGTTGTCATCAGCCAATAAGTCAATTTGAATAATAAATTAAATTTATTATGTAGAATACAATTGGTCCGTAAATAACTAAAGTTGGTAACTTAAAATATAAACCTGCTATGCCGTACTGAGAGCTAAAAAATAAATAACTTAAGATATAATTTACATAACACTAAATAAATGTACATTCCAAATTCGTTTTTGCAACAATTTATTGTAGAAAGAACATTACAGAACCTTCTGCTTTTTGGCTAAAATTTCATCAACAACGTTTTAAAAACGCCCCTCGTGACGATAATACAACTGGCAAACCTTTATAATATACGATTCTCACCTAACGGAACAGAAGAAAGGGCTAAGGGGAATCAACATTTATTTTGTAAAGTGTAGAGTTCATATTTGAATGTCCGCTTGTTTGCCGTGCAAGGTACTCTGTGAATCGTACTCGAGTAAATAAAATCCTTTTTATAAGCTACAACATAAGGTCCACATTACACGTTTCTAATATGCCGAGTATGCGTTCTATGCACACCTTGCATCGCAGACTTCACCTCTTCGAAGAACGACGTGGAGTTGTGTATCGTGGTTCCGCCGAGCAGTATCCGAACTCCAGGGTACGCCTGGTTGATCTGATGGACGCACAGAGCCTCCTCGTACGTCGCCCCGCCGACTATAAACACTATAATATCTTGGGGTCGCCTGCCACAGCCCCCGTCGTCACCCCCCAGTGTTGGGTACAGGTTTTCTCGAAGTTTCCCTTTGATTAAGTCCTCAAGTGTGTCTTTTAGGAGTGGCGTGTGCTGTGTGTAGATATTCTCTACACCGTTGAGACCCTGGAATATAACAAAGATTACAGTAGGCGCGAGTGGAGAGCAGCTTTGAGGAATGGGTTGACGGAATTAGTCATGTTGACAAATTACACTAAAAATAAATGCTGTTAGTATTGTTGACATTTTTAGGTTTTATGGAAATAAATATTTTTTTTTCTAAACAATTTTCAAATTGATGACTTCGCTTGAGTAGTACTTTTAAAGCATGCGAGGGGGGGGGGGGATTTTCCCGCGCTTCACCGCAGGCCTTGACTGCAAACAACGAACTGTGCATAGCATGATACTCCCGATGGGTTTAACTCTTGAACGGAAACCGATTTCAATCAAACATGGCACACGAAACACAGGAAACAGCACGTTCAATCGGTTCATTTATTCTAGAACTATGGTGCCCAAGATAAAGGCGTCAAATTTTAATTCATATTTCCTGCATACCTTGAAGAGCCTCTTGGTAATTTTGACAGCGTCCTGCAGGCCGAACAGGTCGCTCTGGCGCGCGTGCGCGCCGGCGTACTCCAGCGCGTGCACGGCGGCGCGCGGCAGGCGCTGCGGGGCCCCGCGCGCGCGCAGCGCCTCCACCAGCGCCGGCAGCGCGTTGCTGGCGTGCTTCTCGTACCGCAGCGCGTACAGCGCCACCAGCTTGGCGGCGTCGTGGTGCCGCACCGACTCGTTCGATAGCAGGCTCTTCAGACGCTGTTACCCAGATATCATCTTATGGAAATACCTTCCAAATTGCATGCTCCCTACCGATCTTTTTCAATGTATACGTACTGACGTTTTTACTACCTCTACGGCAAGCAAAAAAATATGGAATTATTCATGCTCCTGACTGCTCGTAACGTCTATCATAGCTGGTAAAATGACAACCGCGACGGCCAGCTTAGCTTGCCCTAAAAGAGCAATCCCTTCGGATCGCGAAGGAAGATAGAAACACTTATTTGGTACAAGAATGAGACACCATTAGAAGATGAGATTAGACCAAATATTCAGATCCTCATATTGGAAGAAATATTATGCTGCCATCATTGTTAACATAAATGTCAAAGTTCTATTAAAAACCTTCCATACACCCTCTATGGTTAAATCCGAGGAAACACAGAAGAATGTAAAAGATCTTTTAAAAAAAAATGAGCAACCATGGAGTTTCTTGCCCGTTCTTCTCCATAGGAACGGCATTCCGAACGGGTGGTAAAGTAGTAGCATAATATTTTTGTATCTTTTGACGATTCATAAGTACTGTACATAATGGTCTACGTGATTAAAAAATATTCTGATTCTGAATGAAGACTTAATTTAACCTGCAGATGTTTGGAGTGGTCGCTCTGGCTGGCTATCTCCTGCTCGAGCTCGGACACCTCGAGCAGGTGGTGGCGCGTCACGCTCGCGGACAGCTCGCCCACCACCGTCACGTGCTTCGTCACGGTGCCCGACATTTTCTGGAAACAAATTCTATAAAACAATTGGGGACAGGGACCCACCACTGACCCTCAGCTTGTCAACAATTATAAACCAAACAAATTGTTCAACAATTGATTTCCCCCCAGTTCTAACCATCACAAATTGTGTACGAACTCCATCCATCCATCAGCCGAAAGTCCTCCAGTACTGGACATAGGCCTCCCCCAATGACTTCCACACATCACGGTCCTCCGCCACTCGCATCCACCGGCTTCCTACGATTCGCGTGATATCATTGGTCCACCTCGTGGTGGCTGTCGTAGACGAAGTCTTCGGTTCGTGGTCGCCATTCTAGAACCTCTACTCAACGGCCACTTGAAGTTTGAAACTCATTTAGCTATTTCAGTTACGGACTACCTTATTTCTGACCCTAGTACACATCTTATTTATTTATGGAAACCATAAGAATGTAAATAATTTTCTAAACACCCCTATCTTACATGTAGCTCGTCTCCACATAAAAAAAAACATTATTGTATAGGGCAAATAAACTTCCCAAACACATCGAAGATTAATGTCTAAGACGATCATTAAAACTAAACTCGGTCAAAAGGTTTACTATAGAGTAGTATTTTTGCACGATAAATGATCTCTATACCTTGAACAGCGGGTACTGTTCCACGAAGTTCTTCATGTCCGCGATGCTCTCCACCTTCTGGTGACTCTTCGCCTTCTTCTGGAACTCTTCCATCAGCGACTTCATCGTCTGACCGATCTCGCCGAAGTTCGAGTACAAATTCTAAGTATGATAAAAGCAATATGTTAGAATTTGTGTTTTTTTAATTACAAAATTAGGTCAAGAATTAAACAAATATCATATAAACATATAATCAACCCTGGTCTTATGAGTTAATAAGCTAAAATCATGGCCAAATATAAGAAATTGTATGAAACAAAATCATGATATTTATCAATAATAATTATAAGAATTTTTGTGCTCACCTTGGCATAGAACTCGTCTTGTTCGGGGGCCAGCACCACCTCGCGGAAGTCCTTGTGCACGTCGGGCAGGTGCGCGAGGCTCACGCGGTTATTGTTGATCGTCAGCAGCTCGTGCACCATCGCCTGGTACGTCCACTGCACACCCAAGTAATTGTACGGATAACCAGTAATGGTTTTGGAATGGTACCTACATTCAACTGCACTTTACGACCCGAATGGTTTTTCGGATTAGAATAATGAGTACTTAATCGTACGAAATAAAATATCATTTTCGAAAATACTAATATGGATTTAAAATAATAGTTAAACGTAAGTTTAATAAATTTACGGAATCATTGAAAACCTAGTTATGAAACAGCCTTTCGCAAAGAAAAATCAAGTGAAATCATTTTTTTTATTAATGGCCTTTAACTTTTAATTAATAAACATATGACTGGTTGAGAATGTCGGCTCTAAAAAATATATTTATTCCCAGAATTAATTGTGCATCCATACTCCTACTTGCAGTAGGATGTTAAAAAAGAACATGGCAGATTCGGGGATCAATTATCTTAGTATAATACCTTGCAAGCTAAAATAAAAAAAAAACAAGTGTGTGTACCTGATGCAAGAGCGGTGTGACGGGGTCATCCCTTCTGTCGAGGATGAGCAGGTGCGGGCGGGGCGCGTCCCCGGCGAAAGGTATGTGCTGGTCCACGAGGCCGGCCTCGCGGCGCAGCAGGTCGCGCACGCGCTCCGCCAGGCGCGCGCAGGGCTCCGAGGCCGCCTCGTAGCGCAGCGCCGCGCGCCGCCGCAGCGCCAGCAGCAGCGCCGCCAGCCCCGCCGCGCAGCGCTGCAGGTGCGCCGGGTTCCACGACCGACCTGCAGGGGCACACTTCACTAACATATTGCCGATATACTGTCACGTTTGAAGCGTGTTTGTGCCTGGAGGCGGAATTTCGGAGACCACAATATTGTACTTAAAAAGGCTCCGACCTGCACCCGGATTTAAATTAAAAAAAAACAATGTCCAAGTAGGTATATCTACGATAATCTAGTCAGAACATATTCACACTGCATAACTTAATCACATCCTAAACAACACAACCTATGAGATCTTTTTTAAGATATTAAACCAGTCTTGTTAGGCAGCTTTATTCGCAATAAATTACTTAATTTGTTTAATAATTATTTGCACCCATGCATGCAATTTATAGATTTGTGATTAATATTCGTGAAGTTTGTGTGTACACAAATTAACAAGTAAATTTGTATCTTATTGTCTTGTGTCTTATTCTCAACAAATCACTACATTTGTCCCTTGTTGAACTATATACCATATCCACTATCAATTCTATGGTTTACACATACCATGCAAGCATCCAACAATGTTGAAGGAGAATAGATGTCTGTCAACCGCGAGGAAATCAGCAAACACCTCTTGCACCTCCCGCACCGTCTCCTGCTCATCACACTCGGCCAGTGTCTTGATATCTGCTTTGGATATCACATTGCTGAAATCTAAAAGATTATCATTATTGTATACACTGTTTATTTTATTGTTTTTTTGCTATCTTACAATCTTTATCACAAGCCATTAGCAGATTGTGTAAGGTTATGGTCACCCATTGTAGACCATACTGCAGTATGCCATGCTATCTATATATTAGCTACTGACCTACTCTACATTCCCAAACTAAACATGGCTAGGAATGAACCATTTCATTCCTAGCCATGTTTAGCCTGGCATGGGTACCCAAAGTGGAATTTGGGTACCCATGCCAGGCCATGCTCTCTCACCTGGAGTACCAAATCTTTGGCAATAAATATATGTTTAATTTGATCAGTAGCATCAGTAAGCATCTTTCCTGTGTGTGATGAGCTTAACCTAGCATCTTTCCTGTGTGTGATGAGCTTAACCAAGCCCACTGATAGGGGCAAATTTAATTCTATTTCGGTTGGCTGTGCACAAAATCACACTTGCATACTTTATAGTGACCCTAACAGAGTTTGGTCTACTACTAGACTCCAGTTTTCAAGTATAATCCACTCACATATAAAATACACTCCATATTTGGGGTATCTCAGCTCCCTGGACAGCAGGGAGATATTCTCGGAAGTCGGACGGATGAACACAATGCACTTCATGTGCTTCATGTTGTCCCACTTGGAGTGGCTATCAATCCTCTCAAACAGGTAGACTTCCTTCTGCAGTATTTCAGACTGACTGAAAACCATGCTAACAATGCTTGTCTGGAAAAATATGAAAGTGTTAAGTCCTTTTTCTTTATTGAATTGCAACTTTGATCATAATATTTAAGTTTTGCAGATCAAGATTTTCAAATTAAGTACAACAATTGGTGCAGCTACATTTACACACTTTGGATATCAAACCATAAACAATAAAATCATTGTAGCTTGATATTTTTTTTAATTTTAGAGGGTGCGAAGGCAAAGACTACATACACCTTGCTGTAAGTTCCTTGCAAGAATAGATCCCTAGGGCTCATATGAATAAGTGTAGATAGTAAATTTTATCCATTTAAAACTATTTGTCATATCCACTTTAGCAACATCAGGATGCCACCAAGCAATTCGTTACATAGCTGCAATTATCGGTAGATGACCTTAACAACAATCAAAAGCAAAAGGACATCCCTGAAATAAAAAGCAACCGAACTTTATAGAAGTTAGAAATATAAGTAGTATTTTCAGAAGATAAGTTCTTTGTAATGCAATAGTGAAGAGGTAGCATTTGGTCATAGAAAAATATCCCAAAACCACAAGCTCTGGCTAGCAAGGCCAGGTTAGCGGTTTGTAAAGGGGATTTAGAAAATTATAGGGCGTAATCTTACTGTCTCCTTATCCATAAGTATAACTTTCATTCCAGGCCCGCTCTCCTCCGTCATCTTAGTTATATACGATTTAACAGCTTGTATGACATTCATTGTAAGTTGTAAAGACAATTATTGTTGCAAGAAATGTGTTATTTTTAAATCGATTTAGAAAATAATACGAAAAATAATTCCGTATTGTTTGGTTACTTGAAATGCCAATATGTCACTGTCATACAAACAAAACTGTCGAAATGACAATTCAATATGGTCAGCTACGGTGGTTAGTTAAGTGTCAAGTATGGACCGTTTCGTTCCACTCAATTTTGCATAAGTGGTACAACGGTACAACACGTACAATACTAACTTCGTTTTTTACTTGATTTCAACACTGTTAGTGAAGTATTAAAGTGGGCACGCGCTGTAATATAGCTAGCGCGCACTGTTACCATTATGTTTTCATCAACGTGCATTGCTTTTTAGGTAGGTACTTCGTTTTTGTAAAGAAAGAAAGAATTTAATCTTTCTTCCCCAAATCGCCTCACAGACCAAATGGTGGATATTTTGCCAATGTCATATAGATTGTAGCAAAATCAAGAGCTTCAAATGAATTCCAATGTCTAGGTAGGTACTTCCCAATATTACTATATTATGTTGATTGATTGACAAGCCGTTTCTTAAAACGTTGAACAAAAAGTTGTTTACTATAACTCGTCTCACTTACGTTATTTTTCATGTAGTAAAAAGGGACAACAATAGCAATAATTCATCGCAATTCGCAACAGCGATTCTATCTATGGTGCTCTTTTTTCTTATAGTTTTCGTAATGTGTGGGAAAGGAATGCAATACGCTGTATAAGTTTAGTTCATATTTTTTTACACTCTCTATAACCTTCTTGCTCTAGTATTAATGACGTGTTCACCTTGAAAGATAGTGACGTGACAGCTGGCTGACAGATGATGTTACGTTACATCACTAGCAGTTATCTTCAAAAGGTCGGCAGGGTCAGGTGGAATTGGCTGCTGTTGTAACACATAATATTGGTGCTTTCCTTATAAATAAAGACGGTTAAAATGTTCTCCCGAGCTCTCAAACCCGTCGCCGTTGTGGCCGTCCAAAATGGGACCAAGAACTTCTCCACCACCTCACAGGTAATGAAAGATGATTTTTCGAATGACCTTCGATAAATTTTCCAAATATTCGCGTTATGTTGACAATATTTTCTGCAGAGGAACTTCAAAGTGGTGGTCGCCGGTGCATCCGGTGGTATTGGCCAGCCCCTGTCCCTGTTGTTGAAGCAGAACCCTCTGGTCTCACATCTGGCCCTGTACGATATCGCGCCGGTAACTCCTGGCGTCGCTGTGGACCTCTCGCACATGGACACCCCCGCTAAGGTCACAGGACACAAAGGCCCTGAAGAACTCGCTGAAGCGATTAAAAGTAAACATTTTTAGTATTCGCCCTGTTACATAACATAACCTAACCATTTTCAAGTTCATTGATATTTGGAACTAAATTTAGATGGTCAAGGTTATCCGCCGTGAAGAGTGAAGTTCCTTATTGTGGAACTTGTATTTTGACCTATTTCTGCTGACCTTGACATTAAATCTAATTTTTAACCGATTATCACACAGATTATTAGTCAATTAGGGTTCCAATATCTTAAATGCAAAACGAATTAATCAGTGTGTTGTTGAAACTGAATAATGCTATTGTTAATAGAGTTTAACATCAATTAATTCAATTTAAAAAATAATTTATCCATTCTATTGTAACTATTATGATTTTGAGTGACTTTAAAATGTATAAATTATGAGTAATTTGTATTTGGGGTTGATTGATTTGAGCTTATTAATCATAATCGTCTAACATTTTACTTAAAAAAAACTATACCTGAAATTAGCTTGTTCTGAATTGCGAATAGAATTTATTGAACTTTTTAATAAAGAGTTATATTTTTGCCTGAGTCATGGCAACCATAGCTCTGAAAGTCATCATTTAGGGGCTTGGAAACAATATTGGTTGCAAATCTTCATTCCAATCAACCTCCTTAGGTGCGGATGTGGTCGTAATCCCTGCTGGTGTGCCCCGCAAGCCGGGCATGACCCGTGATGATCTGTTCAACACGAACGCGTCCATCGTTCGCGACTTGGCCATCTCAATCGCTCAGAACGCGCCCAAAGCCATTGTTGCTATCATCACCAACCCAGTCAACTCGATGGTACCCATCGCCTCGGAGGTGCTGAAGAAGGTAAGTTAAAGGTTTCTATATCACACATCATAATTTTATGCATTTCAATCATAGTTCATGTGCAATGTGCACTTTTCTTATGTTTGCCATTAGTCATTACTTTCCAGAACATTAAATTTATTTGCGACATTATCACAGGGTTCATTAATACAGATGAGAATGAGATCAATTACCAGCTAGGGAAAAAAATTTTTCATCAGCGTCGAGACACCTGCATTTTTCACTATTCCTTATAGTTTGCAATTTGGACATCCACACCCACTTAAAATATGCACCAAAAATTCTTTATGTATGTTTAATAAGTAAATATATACAATGCTTTTCATTTCGGGAACCCTGCAGTGAACAATCTGCCTCCCGAGACCCAATTAACCCTTAGATATTCCCTATAGATAGTCGGTTGGGTCTTGCAGGGCAAATAATGATATTAAAACAAAATGACTATTATGTGAAGGGTTTACGGGTTATATTTCTTTGTAAGCTCCGTACGTGCGACATTAAGATAACAGAGTCCACAATAAGACTGATAAACGTCGTACTTGTATTGTGATAGATAACACAGCACACGCAAGATCAATCGCGTAAAATGTATTATTATATTGAAATAATAATAATAATGGCCCTTTGCCGCATTAACACTAGCAAAAACGGGGGCATGTATTACTACTAAGTCTTTCCATTGAACAGTACACGCATGGGCGCGAAGCCTCCCAAGGCGCGGGGCCCGTAGCATTTGCTAACTCTTGCTATATGGCTAATCCGGCTCTAAACATGGCTACTATCTGATTTTCAATGTTTTTAATTGGTTCGCAAGACGACCTTAACAGAGAAGAACCACCAAGAAACCAAAGAATTAATAAATAATGGGCTTGTCTTCTTATCGTATTTTTTTTATTGCTTTTATGTTACAAAAAAACAAATTACATTCGAATTCAGTTTTTTTGTTAAATATTTGAGTCTACCGTTTGAACATCTAATCCCAAATTTATAGGAGTTTCCATCAAATGCCATTGTAAATCCACTGAAACCTTTATACACTTGGGGTAAGGAAACAATTACAAAAGCATCAATATATTTTGACTCTAGGCGTACAAAGTATATTGGAGACATTATCCAATTGATAATACCAAGATCTTAAATAAATTCACATCCACCCTAGGCTGGTGTATATGACCCAGCTCGCATACTCGGAGTCACAACCCTGGACGTGGTCCGCGCGGCCGCCTTCATCGGGGAGATCAACAACGTGGACCCTCGCACCGTCACCATCCCGGTCATCGGGGGCCACTCGGGCGTCACCATCATCCCGCTGCTCAGCCAGAGCAAGCCGGCTGTCAACCTCAGCGACCAGGGCAAGATCAAGGCCCTCACTGGCAGGATACAGGAGGCCGGGACTGAGGTGCGTACTGTTTTTATAACTTTAATCATTGTTTCTTCGTATTTAGTATTTCGTTAGCCATGGCCCCAAGTCTGCTAACTCAATCGATTTATAATCGAACAGCAACGGCATAGTAACTGCACTTTTGACAGATATTGTATGGGATATATGTCAAAAGTGACAGTTACTAAGCTATTGCTGTTCAATTATGAATCGATTGTGTTAGCAGACTTAGGGCCCGGCTGTAAAGTTGAGCTATTTTGCCAGTGTGACCACGGTAAACGCGATTGAATGAATCCCCTACCCCTATCAGTAAAGCTGCATATACTTTACTGAAAACATAACGAGAACTTAAAAAGTCATGTTTTATAATTTCATTTTCTTATGCATGTTTATCTATTTAACATACACAATGGTTAATTTCCACCTAAATTATTAAAGAAACGTATTTTTATTTCGGCCAAAAAGTCTTGTGAGGATTGAATATTCGAGTCTTATTTGCCTGTTAATTTTGTTACAATTAAAAACTATTTCAGTATTCTTTTTTTATTGGATTTCTAATGGAGGTCGCGTAGGTAGAGGCAGACCAAGGAAAAGATGGGAAAATCATTTGAACACCATTGTGGGAGCATCGTGGCAGGAGACGGTCCAAGATATAGCCGTGTGGGGAAGCCAAGGGGAGGCCTTTGCCCAGAAATGGGATATTTAAAGGCTATTAAAAAATATATTGTCTATGGAAATAATTGTCCTCTGTCATCAGGTGGTGAAGGCCAAGGCTGGCGGCGGCTCTGCCACCCTGTCCATGGCGTACGCCGGCGCGCGCCTCACCGGCTCCGTGCTCAGAGGCCTGAAAGTAAGAACTTACACTACACTGTATTAAATACTTAACGACATACGTACATCAACCTCATGTTTCTACAAAATGAATAACTTTATGTTATGTAGGGACAGTTTTTAGCTGACCCAACAGACATTGTCAGTTAGATAATACAATATAGCCAGACGGACACACCAACTATACGGTCCCATAATATGCAGCGCTTATAATATTTGTACCGTACAATGGGCTAGGGGCGATCCCAGTATAAATACAAACATCCATAATTCGGTTATAAACATTCCTACTCATCAGTTTTCTTTTTTTTTTTTCAAATCTAATTTATTTTGTGGAGTAAGTAGAGTCGAAGTGTACATTCGAACCCGGGACCCTCGGTACAGAAAGCAGGGTCACTACCTACTGAGCCAATTGGGTCATCAAGGTGTGCGTCTGGCGATGTTAATTTCTATATATATCAACCATCCCCAGGGCGAAGCCAACGTGGTCGAGTGCGCGTACATCAAGTCGGACCTGACCGAGTCGCCGTACTTCGCGAACCCCGTGCTGCTGGGCAAGAACGGCGTCGCCAAGAACTTGGGCTACGGCAACCTGAACGAATACGAGCAGCAACTCCTGAAGGCAGCCATCCCTGAACTCCTCAAGAACATCAAGACCGGCGAGGTCTTCGTTAACAAAACCAAGTAAAGTCGCACTGTAAGACAGGCTGGGGCTTAGAACATGTAGTTTGGGTATGATGCAGCATTAGTATGGGATTAAACAGTTCAGAAACTGTATCGTTGAATCATCTAGCTGGTGAATTAAAATCCTATCTATCCATGCATTTTAGTGGTGCATACAATGACAGATAGACATTTTTAATAACCACACTTCTAATTAAATTGTAGTAAACTATAGTTAAATGTTAGATTAAATTTGAAACATGTAGAGATAATTTTAACAAAACGATTCGTTTCTGTAATAGTTTGAAACCGAACTAGTGATTCAGTTATAGCCTGATCTACTCCTCAATCTAAGTTATTTGAACCATGTAATCCCTCATACTAGTAATAGTAAACATCACTAAGTATTTTAGCCAAAAATTAAGTAATACTATTCAATTTAAATAGTTAAGCTTATGTTGAAATACTATAATTATTAGTCTGGCCTCGTGTATCATATTTATATTTAATTATAGTATTTATATAGTTAACATTTAATATTGGAATATTTTTTGAATTATATTTTTGTATCTGTAGAGCATTTATACATAAAAAAAAATCAAATCCAAACTTACTTAAAATTGTTTCGAATGTCTCTATAATGTAGACCAAAGTCGTTTAAGTACAGACTCGTGTAAATAAATGTGATATGTCTCGTGTGAATGTAACGTTGATAATAAATCAATACCACTATCTTGTATCTCTTTGTAATTCTCCCCGAAGCCAAACGAAAAGCCAATCAAATCCTACATCTATACTAATCTATACTAATATTATAAATGTGAAAGTTTGGATGGATGGATGGATAGATGGATGGATGTTTGTTACTCTTTCACGCCCGAACGGCTGAACGGATCCGAATGAAATTTGGCACAGAGATAGATTATAGTCTGGAATAGCACATAGGCTACTTTTCATCCCGGTAAAATGTATGGTTCCCGTGGGATAGATTTGTTGCAATTTTTCATAGCCCAAAGGATTGACATGATTTTTTGCGCGGGTTACACCGTCGGGCGCAGCTAGTCTATACATATAAATAAAATTGGAGTGTCTGTTTGTAATATTAAAATAACCGCTTTTTATTAAGTGCATTTGGATGTATACACGTTACCTATACCGAAACAATTTTTTTTACAATTTTTGTCTGTCTGTCTGTCTGTCGGTTTGTTCCGGCTAATCTCTGAAATGGCTGGACCGATTTTGACGGGACTTTCACTGGCAGATAGCTGATGTAACAAGGAGTAACTTAGGCTAATTTTATTTTAGAAAAAAAAATAGGATCTCACGAAAAAAAATTAAAACCAATGTTGCAGCGCAGCGCCTGAATTAATTTTGATAGCAACAACCTGCAATGCGTGCCGTGGGCTCAGAATGGGCGAGCAGGCTGTTGTCAACGGTTGTCTTTGTTAAATACCACGCGGACGAAGTCGCGGGCAACAGCTAGTAATAAATAAATATAATGTTCGATTTGATTGGATTCCAACATGCTCCCAATTCACCACTTACTGAATGGTGGCCCGATATCAGCACTAGTAGCTCAATCGGCCGTGAGAAGACAAAATGTGAGATGACTCGATTGTCTCTCCCTCGTATGAATTACGGAAGGGAGAGCGACTCGGTGCTACATAATCCGTGACATAGGTTTTGTCTTGACCTGCGTGCTAACCCTTCAGATTGCCCCAATAATGGTGACGGATGTGTGATAAAGCGTCCCCCCCACAAGGCGGGAGATGGACCACCGTGGGGTTGTAATCAGTAGGAGATCGACATAACCTGCTTGCCCCCCCCCCCCCTCCCCCTGGCATGCGTGTGTATACCCTTGAGGATTTTCCAACGTAAAAAATGCCATGGGTCAACAATATTTAAAAAAAACTGAGAACCGATTCAATAAGCGCATTTTAATCTTACCGCATAATTAACAAATCTTTTCATGTTTAGCATAGACTGTATCTGATCGTGCAACCTCGCCGTCGACGCCATCATCTGGAGCTGCCTCGCTTGTGCGCACGAAGAGTTCCTATTTCTTGAAACTTTATATTTAGTATTAATATAATAAGTACTTACCTATTCCGGATTTACGCTATAAATATTGTAATATGGCACGGACGAATGTAGACGTGCCTACGTACGGCCGCCGCGTTCGGTCTGTACGTACCCAGAGTCCCACGCGTGCATTCGTCCGTCGATCCATATAGAATAAGAGCACATAATAAACTATGTCCTATGAAAGTTCTATTTATTACTACGTATTGGCGGCTCTTGTCGCGTAAATAAGTACATAAATATCTTATACAATATAAATTATTGTAATGCATGCGTGCGACAACGTCGAAGTAAAGGGTAAGAAATAGTAAAAAAACCGATTGACTGTTTGAATTTGCGTATCAGTTGCATTACTTGCTAAAACATCTCCTACATGACGAGTCAAATCAGATTGGAATGAAACGCTACATAAAACGGTTTGTGCTTGAGGTACTGATCCTTTTTAGGGCGATCGTCCAGCCTATTGCGGTAAGATCGGAGCTATGCAATCTGCGCTAGGAGACTTGCTTGATATCGGACGGCTTGATAAGCTGCATGAATCAGAATATTTTTTATTCACGTAGATCATTAAGTACAGTACTTATGAATCGTCAAAAGTTACAAAATACTATGCTTACTACTTTACCAGCCGTTCGGAATGCCGTTCCTATGGAGAAGAACGGGCAAGAAACTCAAACTCCATGGTTGCTCTTATTTTTAAAAGATCTTTTAAATTTTTGAGCAGTACATTGTTATAGGTATGTGAGAACAATATAGGAACAGACCTTTGGACATGAAGGGAACGTCATGGAGTAAATCTACAATCAACACCTATGGGCCCGCATGTAGCAGATGGACGATATTCTGTGAGACCTATTCGCATACTTATAAGTTTCTGTACAGATTAGGTACTTTTGTGGAAGTTTGGCATGCTGTAGGTCTAGGTGACATTTAACTATTCTAGTCCAAAGTTTATCTTAAATTGGCACCTATTGACTTTCATATCAGATGTTCTTTTTGTAAAACAAGTATCGATGGCTTTCAGACGATCCACATACTACCAGTAAACCCTTAAAAAAATGAAGTCCTATTGATTATACCCACGAGGTACGGATAGCGCTATAATCTATGTATTTCTTGTTTCCTTTATAACTCTCGACTCTGTTCAGTACCTTATCCGACCGAGTCAAAGTTGTTAGTCTGCTTGTTTATAGTGGAGTTTTGTGGAAGGAATGTATGTACGTTTGTTTAGTGTAGTGTTGAAATAAAACACAAGAAGGTCAGATTTGCATCTTATTTATTGATTTGTCCTCCCAAAACTTTGTTTTCGCTTATGTTCGGACTTACAAGGATTATTTTTTTTTCATCGGCTACTTACATTACATTACAACTTTTATAAAGAAATCACAATGTGTAGCGCCACCGCCGCCGCCGCCACCACCACCGCCGCCGCCGCCACCGCCGCCGCCTCGCGACCCAGACACTCGCCCAAAGTAAATTTAATCAGTCGTTTTTTACACATAACTCGAAAACATTTACAAAATTGTCGCGCGCCCGTCCAACGCTGCCACATTCAGTACAGATTACAACCATTATAATATATTTTATTATAATATAATTAAGTGAAGCATTATCATTGACAAGTTTAAAGCTAAACAAGACTATGTAGCGAGTTTGAATTTAGATGCAGTGCTTTGGGCGGTAGGATAACATTGTTGACTACCTAATAATTATGATTAGTGTTGTGGCAGCAGTGGGTGCGCGCGCGACCACAAGTGTAACACATGACAAAGCAAAATGCACCGTAGCGTGGCGGTGGCGGCGCGCGGGGCGGGCGGGGCGGGGCGGGGCGGGGCGGGCGGCTCGCCTGCCTCGCATAGCCCACTCCCATCGTATTTATAGCCGGCCCCTCGGCCGGACGCCCTAACTAACAAAACGAAATGAAATCTCTAAATAAAGTCTTAGCTAACCTGTATAATTACAAATGCATATACATAATAACCATACACTTTTACATATGTATATAATTTATATTATTTATAACTACTCCGTCAACGTTCGCTATATTTATAATAAGGGTTTTAGACAGTTCCAATGTCGAGTATAGTTCAAATTGCAAGTATCTCTGAAACTGTTCCGGACTTCGCTGCTGCGGACCGATATACACATACTTTACATAAAAAATACGAACGAATGATATTTACAATACGAACAACAAAATAGAAATGATCAATTGAACTACGCGTACCTAATTTAAATCTAATGAATGAAGCGACAGCGAAATCCGAAGCGAAGCGTTAAAAAATATCTTAACTATAAACAGAGGCGCCGTAGAAAAAACAGTCTGACAAACAACGGAGGCGGGCGGGCGAGCGCGCGCCGGCGTCGACGCGGCATCGACGAGGAATCTGCGAAATGCATGCCGGGCAAGTGTCGATCACAAGGTATAAGACTATACACAATATACAAGTACCTAGTGTAGCTAAGTAATGGACGAAGTCGCGCGGATTTCCTATCCTAGATACGGGCGACGCCGCGGCGCGCCGCGCGGCCCAGCTCGACACAGCTCTACACAGCTCGCCACAGCTCGCGCGACGCGCCGCCCGCGCCGCCATTCGGAGTGGCGATGGAAGACTGGATTAAAAATACATTAATTATTCACTTTCATATCATTTTAATCACCTAATATGTCCGCGTTGTGTCTGCCACTTAAAATTATATAATTGAGGTAATTTCGCATCACTTAGCGGCAGTGCTACTAATTACGGTAGAATCGTCCAGCTCCCGTCCATCGCAAGATTGTCTCGGCATCAAACGACGCCGCGCCGCCTCGGCCCGCGGTCGTCGTTTGGCGCCGCGCTTATTTTAATTAATTACATACAGAAAGAAAAGTAAAACTTGAACAACTAAATAAATAACAATTCATAATCGTATTCTCACTAATCGATAGCGATTCATTCATAAGCGTATCGAGTTCCGTCCAGAGCATGGTCCGGGGCAGATTCCTCCGGGCGCACTGGTCGTGTTCTCGTCGGCGCGTGCGCCTATTCCTTCTCCGCGCTTACTATCGGACACTTAAAGCTTGCCACAACACACGAACTGTATTAAATCCCTGCATTACAACATAAGACTATCTAAATATACAATAATTGTTAGTACCATCGTCTATAATGTACACAAATATATCCCGCAGCGACGTTCACACTGCTCGGAACGGCAGAGATCACACGAAATGCACAAGTTCACGATACATATTGTAGCCAATTCACTTTGTATATTACGCGGGATGCTCGATGGATTGAATGTCTTTCACACCGCCGTTGTGGACACAGCCGAATGTTTTTGCAATGCAGAAAAAAAAATAGTATTTGTCGCACATGTATCACTGGCATTAAAATAATGTGGCTGTTTAAAAATAATTTTCACAGTTATCGTATTCTTCGTCGAGTCCATAAGCAAGCCAGTAAATCAATTCGGTGAGTCATTTGTCATTTCATAGACATCTTCACTGATGACGGTCCAGACGGTGGAGAGTCGACTTTAACACTGGTAGGGTTCGTCATGAATATCGGATGCGGTGGCTCCTAGCAGCAGTTCAAACATCGTAGCGCGGACGAGGACGTAGATAATCAGGATTGTAGTAAGGTCCAGTTAAGTTCACTATAGAACTAGTTGCGTATGAACATTCAATGATGGAATGTCGGACGCATCACGGTGAGTCAGTGTGGCGCGCGTGCACGTCGGTCCGGTCCGGTCGGTCCGGACGGTCCGTATGGCGTATGACGGAGCTGGCGCGGGCCGGCGCGTGCTACCCGGCGGAGTGCGGGCGGGCGGCGCGGCGGCGTCAGTCCTCGTCGGACAGCGGCTCGTACTGCGCCGACATCAGCGGCGCCGGCTCGGGGGCCGCCCCAGCCCCCGCCCCCGCGCCCGCCCCACCCGCCCCCGCGCCCGCCCCGCCCGACCCGCCGCTGCTGGACGTCGTCACTGCATTACCTGCGAACCAATACGAGACTATTTATAAAACTCTTACCAATGGCAATTTAAAAAAGAAGTCAGAAGAAATATCTTTGTGATGCTATTTGTCAATGAATGAAGTTTCTATGATTTGAAGGTTATTTTTGCATGTCATTAACTATTAATGAATCAAATTTTCTGTTTTTTCAGCGTAGATATACAAAATTGAGCATATCCTGAACTCAACCCTTTCACTGAATGATGAATCCGAGCACTGAATGACTGAGACAGTCTAGTTCCTCGATAATGATACGAATATAAAAAGTAATAATATCCCCCGAATATAGTTAGTAGTAAGTTATATATATAACTTTATCAAACGTCATATAGTACTGCACAAAGCAAAACTCTGGTTCGCAGTACTGGCGCTTAGCAAAGTTATAGAGCGTCTATAAATTTATGGGTAAAATAATATTACATATTCATTATGTTATATATATATATATTTAAAAACATGTCAAAATTACGTTATCATATAAAGCGATCTAATTTAATAAAATTCTTAACGTTGTCTGTCTGTCTGATAAACAATAAATAAACCGCTGGACCTCGAGATTAGTTAGGAGGCTATAGGAGATGCACTAGGAGGGGGCTTAATTTACGTTCGGGCACGTTGTAAGTACATAATGAGCTTAGTATATAATGAGCTTAGTATATAATGAGCTTAGTATACAATGAGCTTAGGATACAATGAGCTTAGTATATAATGTGGTACTGACCGTCCCCCGCGGCGGCGGCGGTGGCGACGTTGAGCGCGGAGTACGGGTAGGCGTAGGCCGCGGTCGGGAACGCGATGGGCTTGGCGCGCTCGTCCGCGTCGCTGCGCATCACCTCCACGATGCGGTTGGTGACGTAGTCGAACGCGGTGAGCACGCCGCCGCCCGCCCCAGCGCCCGCCCCGCCCGCCGGCCCGCCGCACCCGCCGCCCACGCCGCCCCCGCCGCCCGCCCCACTCGCCCCGCCCACGCACCCGTACCGACGGTTGCTGTTGCTTCTGAAAAAACACGTATAATGTTCGAGGCTGCTAACAAAGTTGACTCGTAATCGAATGACAACGGTTTGGTATTGGATAACTTTAAGATGCTATTGTGGTAACTTTTTATAATAAAATGCCGGTGACATCGTAATTGTACTCTAATTAACTGTATCGAAAACTGATACCATGGATTCAACTCTGGATTCTGAACCCCTCAAAGATACAATTTCTATCGGTCTTTTAATGAATCATACGCCTTTCTAATCCAGAAATTGTAAATGGATTTTAGATTTTTATAAAAAAAAACAGATTACGCTCAAGCGTGCCACTCGCACGAGTCTGGTATCGCGCGAAGCGTTGTGTTGTGATCGCGTGGCTTACGATACATTGCGCGTTCAAAAATTACAACATTTGTAACTCATGACCTTCGACATGACATGTGTATGTGTGTGTGTGTGTGTGTGTGTGTGTATGTGTGTGTGTATGTGTGTGTGTATGTGTGTGTGCATGTGTGTGTGTGTGTATGTGTGTATGTATGTGTGTGTCTAGGTATGTGTGTGTGTTATGTGTGTGTCTAGGTATGTGTGTGTGTTATGTGTGTGTGGTACCTGTTGGCGGGATGGTTGTCTGGCGGCGAGACGGGCTCGAGGTAGGGCGCGTGCTTGGGCGCGTCGCGACGCTTCCATTCCTCCCCGCCCCCGCCCCCGCCCACACCCCCGCCCCCGCCCGCGTAGCCCTCCGCGCCGCCCACGAACCTGTTACTGTAACACAATACACTTAATTCACATCTATAATTCAATGACATAATCAACTCAAATCATTAGCTTCGTATAGGCCTACTCCCAAATGGTTGTTTTCATTATTATTTTCTTAACCTTACAACCATTGTAAAAGCCGAGCAGAACCGGCGAACTTATGTTTTTAATTATTGTGTTTATAATTTATGTATTTTTCAGCTTCTATGCATTGCCTTTAGAAGCGATAGAAGCTCTAAATATAATATAATATAATATAGGAAGAGTTAGTAGTAGTGTTAAATACTATTAAAACTCACTTATGGTGTATGAGCGACGTGGTGGGGCTGCAGAAGTCCCTGGTGATGATGTTGTTGGCGAGCACGCCCAGCTTGATGCTTCGGGTGTGTTCGGTGGCGTGCGCCTCCTCCCTCTCCCTCTCCCTCTCCCTCTCCCTCTCTCGCTCCCGCTCGCGCTCGCGGTCGGCGGACGCGGGCCCGCGCTCCACGCGCTCCTGCGCTAGCGGCGGGTTCGCTGTGCCGTTGTCGCATTCACGTATCGTCTGTGGGGGTAAATTATCGTGTTATTACCAAGGCATCATAGATACTGGGAGACATTGCTGCCTGGAAACCTTAAGGTAATTTTTCGCATGGCAATACCTTAAATTGTCTAAGTAATGCCATTCGACGAGGAAATAATATAGATCGACAATTTATATATGTGGTCAGCCGCTAAACAGGGAGAGACAGACAGGAACAGCGGAGCCAACTGGGCTAATCAGGTTGTCAAGTAGTCTTATTTTTTTTACTCATGGATAATAGATTCGGTAGATCCTGACTATACCCGAAAATACCTTGAAACAATTACTACTTACACAATTATTACTTAAAATAGTGTATACGGACCGGGAACCGCTGGTCGGAGTTCTGGCTGATCTGGTGAGTGATGATGGCGTCGATGAGCGAGGCGGCCGTCAGCGTGCCCTCCGCCGGCCGCGGCCGCCCCTCCCCGCCCACACCAGCCGCCCCCGCGCCCGCCCCCGCCGCCGCCGCCGCCGCCGCCGCCGCCGCAGCCGCCCCCGCCCCGCACGTCACCACGCTCACGCCCACCGACACCGGCACTCGGCTGGAAACAATGCAACTATTAATAATATTTAAATCATTCGACACTGATCCTTTTAGTGACTGTTCATCAGATACATCCAATGGCGTAATGTCTTATCTTCTTCTTCTAAGTCGTGACGCTCTTGTCAGAGCGGTCGTGGTCGTCATGTTTTGGTTTTGGGACTGGTCCCAAACACCAGTCCCAAAACCAATGTCTTATACAGGGTGGAAATTTTAGACGGCCAGTAAGGCCAGTAAGAAACCTTAAGGGTTGAAGACACGCGAGTACGTTCTTCAAGTATCAAAAAGCTAAGTTAGAAATGTCACTGATGGAAAAAAAAATATTTTCCGCTGACCTTTTATAAGTAAATTAACGAATAAACGAATTTTAAAAGGTAAATAAATGACATTAATTTACAGGTAAATCACATTATTTTTTGATTTTTCAAATGATTAAATATCTTTCTTAACATAATATACAAGATTTTCATAGATGGCGATATAATAACACGGCGACAATAGATCATTGGTCGACCGATACAGCCAGATGGGTGTTTATTGTCATCCACCCCGAATATGGTGCATAAATATTGCGTTGAGTGTACTGACTTGTCTTTCCGGTCGATGTGCGGCGGCGCCGGCGGCCGCGGCTTGCCGGCCGCGCTGTACGTGGCCGCGCCCAGCATGCGCCGCTCCTCCTGCGACGACACGTTCTGCACAAACAACATACACCATTATACCTTCTATTTAGTTGTCGGTCGGGCGCCCGAGGAAGACCTTTCACCACCAGATAAATGGTATATTCCAGAAAGGGCAAGTCCGTAGTACGTTCAACCGACGGAAGTGTATGAAAAGATGTATGAATTTGGATGAAGGAAAAATGGTATTCCAGGATCGTAGCATATGGCAATCAGTGGTCTCTGCCTACCCCCATGGGATACAGGCGTGAGTATATGTATGTATGTACCTTCTATTTAGTTCAATTCTTAACACTGAACGACTGACCTAGAGATTTATAATTTTAAGAACATATTCCTAGTAGCCAAGAGGTGCACTGAGGGATTGTTGAGTATTCTACCCCCACCTTAGGGGTAACATTTTTCAAATTGGGGCTCAAAGCTTGTATGATACACTTAACTTTTTAGGTAGATACCGGTATAAATCTACTAATATTGCTAATGGGAAAAGACCAGCACCGTTGCAGCAAACTCGGAAATGCGAGCCGGGTTTTGAACCCGCGACTATCGTTTTCAAGGCGAGGGTACTACCAACTTGGCTTTTGCTGCTATTTCATCAATGTACCCTGGGGTTACAGTAGCATAATAGTTACAGATAGATACTTGCCATGGTGATGGGCATGTGGAGACGATCGTGCATCATCTGCGCGGGCGTCGCGTGGTGTTGTTGCTGCTGTTGTTGCTGCTGTTGTTGTTGTTGTTGTTGTTGCTGCTGTTGTTGCTGCTGTTGTTGTTGCTGTTGTTGCTGCTGCTGCTCCAGCGCGTGCCGCTCCTGCATCGCGTGGATCGCGCGCTCGCTGATACAACACATACATGTTCATCATTAAGTCAATATACCTATACTTGTCAGTTGCTACCCATTCAAGGTGTCAACTCGTAGCACATACAACCAGTGTTGCCAGATTGGGTATTATTTTCGCAATTCTGGGTAAAAATTTTGGCTCTGGAGAAATTTTGGAGATATGAAATACTTGGAGAAAAATTTGGAGAAAAAAAAATACCATGGAGAATTTTGGGTAATTTTTAGTTTCATTCTTTTCACTCTGCTTTTTCTCCCTATGCTATGTCATACCCGTCATACCCATTCAGTGGGGATACGTAACGTAAAAAAAAAAAAAAAAGGTCATTCTGCTGCTTCAGTTTGGAAATTAGAACAGTATTTCAAGGAAAAAATAAGAAACAGGCAAAAAGCTAAGCCAATATTATTAACTTTTTGCCTTTGGGTGAAACTCAAGCAAATTGTATCGTTTTGGAGAAAAATAATTTCAAATTTGGGTATAAATAGAAAATCACATCTGGCAACACTGCATACAACGGGGATCTTTTCCCGGTCCCGGACGGGACGGGACTGGGCGTGTTTCAGGGAAAAACACTTACAAATAAATTACATTTTTATATAAAAAAAAGTATTATTGTTATGATATAAAGTAATCCCTTTTATTGAATGTTTGTCGACATTGTTGTCACCTGTCCCAACTCTATGATAGATTCCGTGGACACTTAAACACGAAACGGCGAAAATCAAATAGGCACAAAACGACGATGTCTATGGTCAGTCCAGCAGTAGTGCAGGTCAGTGCTTGGGCATTAGTATTAAAAGTACTCACGTTTCACGTCGTTGTAGTGCTATCTGTCTATCTCTCTCCATGTATTGGTTTTGTTGTATTCTTCTGTCCAACATTTGCTGTAAAGTATTTATATCATTAGTACGCTAATAAATGGAAGTTCTTATATGATTTCTTATATCTACGCGAATACTACACATTAAAATAAAACGAATTTTGCGGATTTTATAGCGTTTATTTTATGTTTTTTACACAACAACTAAATATGAGGGTACCCCAGTTCGAACTATGACACTAGGACGTTAAACACCTCAGTCCTCCCGTGACGAAACGTCGGTGTTAAGGACTGCGTGGAAGGAAACGCAATGACTGTGCACCAATCGCTGCTGGACGTCGACGTCGACGCGCATTGGTTAAATTCAAATATTGTACCCCTTCCCCCTATCCATGAGTCTTGTAAAATTTAACGATAATTCTTTATTATAACGCTTGACACGTTTGGAAAAAACGCATCTTTTATTTTACACAACCTATAAAGCAGTCGAAGGAAATCGTGGCTAAGCTCACGCACACGCTGCCACAGTCGGGAACGTAAAAAAGATAATATAAACGCGGTAAAATCAGCAAAATTTGATTTGTGTCAAAACGGTCTTATACATCCGAAACTTACCGGAAACTGTGGCATTTGTTGGAATTTTTGTTGCATAGCCAGTCTGAAACAAATATTTCACTGTTTTAGTACACTGGGGTGCCCGGGCTTACGTTCGTTAAGTATACTAAGTAGCAGCCCACTTCATATTACATGTAGTAACGACCAAATTTACATTAGGTGTAGTAAGCATTGACCAAATTCACATTAGATGTAGTAAGTTTTGACCAAATTCACATTTGATGTATTAAGTAGTGACAAAATTCACATTAGATGTAATTAGTAGTGACCAAATTCACATTAGATGTAGTTATTAGTGACCAAATTCACATTATATGTAGTAAGTTTTGACCAAATTCACATTTGATGTATTAAGTAGTGGTCAATTTAATATATTGTTACGATGCGTATAAAAGAGGTATCGATAACTCGTGAAATAGTCATCGAAGCTTCTAGAAACAAAAACGCATTGTTGGGTCCAAGGTCCCCTATCGATCTGTGAAGAAAGATCTAGAATCGCCAACAATGTTGCAACCAGCTTCCGGAATATACCTCATATTATTTTTATTAAAATTATTAGTAAACAAAAGGCGAGGACAATGCAATTCCTGGAACTGGGAGTTCTCGGAATAATACCGATTTGACGAATGCAGCTACGGACACTAGAACATTCTAGCCCCTCCTTATTACCGTGTAAATAAGGTTCATTTTCCTAATGGAACATTTCTGTTTAGTGGGTTTTTATCGACACCTTTCTGGAAAGATCCACCCTCGCTATTTTCGGATTATAAATAGTGTGCAGGACCAGCGACGAGACAGTTTTTCTATTCTAAAGCGATAGTGAACACATCTCTCGGAAGCGAACTAAGAAGACTATACCGGCGACTCTAGCGAATACTGTGGACTACTGTGATTCAAAGTGACTTGGTGTATTGTTGTTTGAGTGTTAACTAGTTAGTGTACTGGTGTGTACTATTTTTGCCTTCTGTGTGGAGAGCGATTAAAGTAATTTTCACGTAATCGGCATTTAATTACCCCCGCACGTAACAATATAGATAAAAGTGTTCAGTGCGAATGTACCTGATGTCGTGCGGCTGCGGGTGGTGCTGCGGCTGCGGCTTGGGCTCGGGCTTGGCGTCGGGCTGCGAGCCGCGCGGCACCGGCAGCGCCGTCGCCGCGGACGCCACGTCCACCAGCGACGTGAACGCCTCGTGACCTGCACGCGAACCAACCAGCGGGTCAATAGCTGCGTACCGACCGAGAGCGCAACGCACTCGGGTGAGTTATTGACGTTGAAGGGAGAATAGTAAAGTGATAACCTCATAGTAATTCATGGTTTATTAATACAATCGCACTATTTTACTGAAGGACCAAACTACCATTAGCAAAATATATCACTTTCTAGGAATACAGGCGTCATGGTATATATCATAATTTGTTGATCCTGCCTTAGTCCTAGGTGGGGCAGTCGCCTTAGCGTGTCAAACAACGAAAGTATAACGAATCTGATAAAATTCTTAACACCGACTGCCAGACGACGCACGGCCTAATCCGGCGGACCTAGAGACTTGAAAGTTGGAGGATATAAGCCTTGAGTACCCGAGAAGTAGACTAGGGAGGGATTTTTTGGAAATTCATCTCCTAAGGGGTTCAAATAAAGGCTTTTTCTCACTTACGCTCGGGCACATGGCTAGAAAATATAAATTGACAAGTAATTATTGTTATAATAAAAATGTATCGTTAGACTCACCGGGCGGCGGGTGCTGGTTGTGCTGGTTGTGCTGCGCGTGCTGCGCGTGCGGGTGCGCGAGCGCGTGGTGCTGCAGCGGGTGCGCGTGGTGCGGGTGCTGCGTGTGGTGCGGGTGCGGCGCGTGCTGCGGGTGCTGCGGGTGCTGCGGGTGGTGCGGGTAGTGCGGCGTGTGGCGCTGGATGACGGAGGCGTCGCGGCGGTACTGCGGCGACGCGGCGCGCTCGCGGTCGCGCCGCGCCGCGCCGTGCATCTGCTGCGACGTGATGAAGTCCGCCATTATAATCTGCCGCTGCTCCAGCCCGTACGGGTTCGCCGCGCGGCTGTACCCCGCCCCGCCCGTCTACGGACACACACCACAACACGCGGGTCACACGGACGCCGACACGCTCCCGCGCTGCTTTGTTATCGCATAGCGGGGGCGTACTGTTCATTAGTTTCATATAGAGGGCGCCAAATGTTTACATGTATACAGGGTGTTGGGGGCATGGTAACGAAAACTTTGGGTAAAAGGTTACACTTAATGCCTATAGTAAAATTATGGAAATCATTTATGTCGAAAGTCATGGGTTGCAAATGTTGTAATTTTTGAGCTCGCAATGTATCGTAAGCCACGCGATCACAATACATTGCTCCGCGCGATACTCGACGCGTGCGAGTGACGAGTGCGCTGAAGCGTATCGACGATTAACTTACATTGCATTTTTAGGTCTAAATTAGTAATTATGGTATTTTTATTTATAATCACGTTGATATCAACTTCTATTATGATTTCATGCTTTTTCTTTATTTCCGACTAGCCGTTTCCCGCGGCTCAACCAGCGCAAACGTTCATTACGCTCTGCAGCTGATCATAGCGTTGTATGAACATCTTTGAACTCCTACCATAGACTATCCAATAGTGAAAATCTCGTTAGCGTGATGTAGTAAATTTTCCAATATTTTTTTTACAAAATATTGTGACCAAAGAACTCTCTTTACAAATATCGATGGTTCTACTGGATTCCCTCATCGAATTCCAATGACCACCCTTCGTCTTGAATGTACAGTATTAGCCCCAAATGTATAAGAGCTTACAATGGACTTTCGTCAGAAAAGTGCCTCATAGAGCCATTGTAAATTGATCAAAACTTGTTTAAATTTGGCAGTTACATGTACAGATATGTACTCACAGGTGAGAATGAAGGGGACTGCGGCCGCGGTTGGTTCGTGACCGCGCTATAGTACGCGCCCCCCGGACTCCTCCGCTTATAAATGTCCAATCTGCCAACAGTCTTGTCCGGCAGGTGGTGGGTGCCGTGCACCGGGGTCCCGGCCGTTATAGAACCCGCTTTCGGCTCCGGAGGGGTTCGCATTGCCTCGAACCGTGACTCCACAGGAGTGCCCAGGGTTATCGACCCTTTAGGATTGGGCTGCGTTTTGAGGGTAGGCCGCGGAGAGCCGGCCATCGGTTTCGGTTTGTTGTTGTACTGGTTCGGGGATTCCCGTTCGTGCTCGGCTTGTTGTCGATACGCGTATTCAGAGTTGCGGTAGATTTGCTGGAAAGATAAAACCTTATTATAAGTCTATCTTAGTTATACAACTGCTGACATTTCGCGCCTGTAAAAGTACGTAAATATACAAAATAGTATAACATATTTATTTTTTCAGCTTTCTATCATCCATGAAAAATAATTAACGGTCAAAGACATATATATCAGAACAAAAATTTGCTGTAAATATTTACCATAATTTGATGGCCATGCAATAAGTCTCAATTGTTTAATGTCGATGGTTGGATGGCATTTTTTTGTCACGCCGCCGTTCTTTAGTTATAGCAGCTAAGTATTGTCGCATGTTTAAGCACGTTATTTAGCAGTGAGTCTGCTCAAACGCCGGTTGACGTATGACCAGCACACATGCCCATTCCTGTAACTTATTTATTCCGTGAACATAACTAACCGCTTTGTTGGGATGCGGGAAGGGCTGGTCTTGCCGCCTCTTGACGCTGAGGTCGAGCAGCGGCTCGTGGCGGGGCTCCACGTGCATGAGCATGACGTCGGCGTCGGCGTGGTGCGGCGCGGGCGGCTGGTGCGGGTGCGGGTGCGGGTGCGGGTGCGGGTGCGGGTGCGGCTGGTGCGCCAGCGGCGTGATGGTGGCGCCGCGCTGCGGGGAGCTGGCGCCGGCGCTGCCCACGTGCGAGCTGTTCACCACGCTCAGCGTCGCCAGCGCCTCGCGCCCGCCCGCGCACGACGACGACACCTGCCGGAGTAGACGGGGGGGATGACATTAGTTAGGTGCTATTGCCAGCCATTAAAAAAAACGACTGTATCTGACACACTATTGTTTAAATTTAATAATGATAAACCGTTTATAGTTATAAGTAGGTTTTTGTAATCTCGTGTCTTGTGTTGTTGCTAAATAAATGTTTTTTTTCTTTCTTTCTTTCTTTCTAGTTGGTAAAACGTCCGATAGATCAGTGTGACTCGCCTAAAAAGCCAATCTACTTCTGTCAGCGTCGAGTAATATTTCTTGTAACGGACGAGATAGTTACCCTATCACTGATATGAGATCCCCTACCCCTATAATCAGAAAAGCGGTGAATACTTTACTACAAAAGAAAATCCTACACTCAAACTTTAAAATAACATAAAGACACATTCAAAAGGAAACTAATATAAAATGAATGTGTTCCTGAAGGGAGTGATATCTCTCCTGAATTAGAAACTAACCTTGATCTGATGCGGTTTTATGTTCGGATGCTGCGCTTGCGTCTCCCTCGTGAGACTAATCTCTATAAGGTTGAGCACGACGTCGCGCACGGTCTGCGGCGGCGCGGTGGTGCGGTGCGGGGGGGCGGCGGCGCTCGATGACGTCACCACGCTGGACGACCTCGCCGAGCTCGCCGCCGTGCCCGGCACGCTCGTGATGGAGGCGGGGCTGGGGGCCGGCGCGGACGACACCGCCGCCGGGATCGACGTCGGAGGTACCACCTGAACAACAACACATTGTACAAGTCTTTTTCTTCTTCTATGTGTTGCCAAAGGGCTACAAAATAGAGCAATCTCTAATCTCCTGATCACTTACCGTGTGAGTAACCTTGGCGGCGGGCGCGTCGTTTTCCTCGTCGGCGGTCTCGGTCGCCGAGGAGTCGTACTCGTCCCGGCGGTGTCGGCGCGGCGCGGCGGCGTCCGTGCGCGGGCCGGGCGCGGGCGTGGGCGGCGCGTGCGGTGCGAGCGGCGCGTGCGAGGCCTGCGCCGCGTGTGCCGCGTGCGGCGCGTGCGGTGCGTGCGGGCTGGCGGGCGGCGCCGCGCGCCCCGGCGACCCGCCACTCGCCGTGTCCGTGTCCGCGGAGCTCAGCGCCGAATCCTCGCTCGAACTTCGAGCTTGGGTGACGGACCGCTCCCCTACTAGACTGTCTAGTTGCAGCTTTTTTCTATGGCAAGGGAGAATAATTAATGCAAAGATTACACTAGAATGTTTAAACGAAATATTGATTTTCAGTCCCAACCGTGACCCATTGAACTTCCATCGAGACTAAATAATGGCAGTCAATTTTGAACAACAAAAATAGTTATTTTTTATGTACCTGTAGGTGAAGTAGAAGGCCTTGAGGCTGGCGGGCGCGCGGCCGCTGGCGGCGGCGAGGCGGTCCCAGGCGGTGCCGTGGTCGCGCAGCAGCGCGCGGAAGCGCGCCGCCTCGTCCTCGCCGGGCTCGCCCGCGCCGCCCTCGCCCACCGCCTCCAGCCGCCGCGTGATGCGCTTGAAGCACGTCAGGCAGCACTTGCTCAGCTCGCTTGGAATTTCTGTGAGGGGGGGGGGGGGGGGGGGGGATTGATTACCACTGGTGTGCCAACATTCTCTAAGTTGCATATTAAATTAGAGACAAATATTCGTATTTTCTCGCACAACATATCTCCGAAAGTCACTAATTTTAGTGATAATTAAATGATATTCACTAAAATGCGGTAGACAAACCCCAATTGAAGGTTTTAAAAATCTTTGCAGTTAACATTGTCATTAATACGGAGAAGAAGCAGAACCAGAATTGTAAAAACAAGAATTAGTTATACCCATTCTTGTTTGTCCCATCCATTCTTGTCTCGCGAAAATAATAAATCTAATCTTAAAAACACTCACCAAACTCGTCCATCAAAGGCCTCTTCAACTCCAGCGACAGATCGTGCCATCTTGGTGGTAAATGCCTCAGCCTTTTCGCCCTAACCCTGGGCCCGGGACACGTGGGGACCGGACACCTGGTATACCGCGATCGGACGCAGCGACAGTGGCAGGGTTCGCAGACCCTGGCCCCCACGGCGTCCTCCTTCAGCCCGTAGTGCGTGGCTCTTGACCTGGAGACTGTCCGCGTGGCTCCGGGCATGTTGCACACGGCACAGTTGGAAGATGTGGTCGTCACCGTCGTTGTGGTGATCGTTATCGTCGACGATGGTGTACCGATTCGTTCTGCTACTGCTGTTCGAAAGAGACGACGAAATTTTATTGTTGCGTTAGCTCATAGCGTGGATATCCGATGGCTGTCGGGGTGGAAGGTTCTAGAATGGCGAACACGAGCCGGAAAACGAAGTGAAGAACGGCCGCCTCCATAAAGCGCACCGATCACATAATAATGATGAAGTCTGTGGATGTGAATGATGCAGGGCCGTGCGTGATGTGTGTTATAAAACGGAGTTATCTGTACATTGAAAATTATAGAAACCCTTTAGTTAGATCGCAGGACGCAGCCGCCAATCGCTTCGTGTAGATATCGGTCATCAGCCATCGATATATGTATATGTACTGTTCGTACTAGATCGGGCACTCGAAACAATCGCTGTTTCACTTAACTGTGGTTCCGGAACCACAATATATTCAGAATCACATTGACACTTGCTAAATCCCGCACCCCGCGCACATTGTGAGCGGAACATGATCGTTGTTCTGAGTTGCTATTCTAGTGTAACTAACTTCATATAATGATGTGAACAGCCAAATTGACTATAGACCGTTCCTATTACGGAATAGGTAAAGATCAAACTTCAAACTTCCTGCGAGACAGGCCTGACCTAGTGCAGGAAGTTTTTGTCAATACCTGGTAACATCAACGTTATATTCTCATTATTATTATTAAAATTAGTAGCCGCAATGTAAATAATATCTGTAAATCTCATTTTAGTAAATAAACATTTATTTATTTAAAAAAACGCATTACATAACAATCAATATACCATAATCAACTGCAAAACTCAACCGTAACTAACATCCCTGTGGCGGCCGCTAATCAGTCAGCCTGTTTAGTCATTAAAGCCTAGTTTCGACCGGCTGCATAATTGAGGGTAGTTGCATATTAACAAACGGAGTACCTACCTACATAGCGGGATGATCAGTGAATCACGGCGGCGCGAGGCCGCCTCGTGCAATATTCAGAGCCGCGATGGGCGCTGGTTCGGGAAGCAAACCGGATTAGCCCGGATTTACTTCGATATGGAGTTAGTTTGAACGTTAGGTATACTTTTTTTATTTATTCATACTTATGCTTAGTAAAGATATTTTGTGTTTGCCACAGTTTGTAGAGACCCTGCTTTCTGTACGAATTCCGGTGAATGAAGTTGTGTGAAGAGCACGAATTTTTCTATTCGAGTCATGAAAGTATTAATATATACTGGGATCGCTCCCAGTCCATTGTGCGGTACCCATACTACGAGCAAACGTTACTATGTTCCGACCGTATAGTTAGTGTATTTGTCTGGCGGTAGGTAATCATTTTTGTTTGAGATATAAGGCTTAATTATTGGTGCTTCGCTGTTGAATTAAGTTGTGAGTGAGGCCATATTCATATCCATTTTATTTCATTGCATTTCATATCGTAAAGAAAGAAGAAAGGGTATGAATCATCGTAGATAATCAAGAATGTTCATCGCACTGATAGTTACAATTAAGTACAAGGATTGATTTCTTATATTTACGCGAACACTACACATAGAAATAAAACTTATTTTACAGATTTTATCGCGTTAATTTTTCGTTCAGTTTCGTTCAGTCCTCCCGTGACCATGGTTGCTATAAAACAGCCGAAACGTCGGGAACGTAAATCTGTAAAATAAGTTTTATTTCATAGTACAAGGATTATTTTAATATATACTTTTCGTTTTCGCTAATGCGGTAACGTAGGCCTGTTACAAGATTATATAAAAGTCCATTGTATGTATGTACGAATGTGGGATTTTATATCTAGTAACACTACGATTGTTCTGCTGTCGGTACACGAGTTGGCAATAAACTGCAACGGTTCAAGTTAATAATTAACTATTGTGCGGACGGGCGGCGCACGGCTTTGCGCTATCCGTCAGTTAGTTTCATAACTTGGATTATTTGAACTTGTATAGTCAGATAACTACTTAAAGTTACACTGCTTTTTAAAGATTGCTATTAGGATTAGGTAGTTCAATTAGCTTCTCCAACTAAATTGAAGCTGGCGTAGGAGTGGGCTCAAGAGGATGGAACCCGCAACCACTCGGTTTCAAGTATAGACTTTCTAACAACTAGGCTATAGACGCTTATGATATGTCAGTTAATTATCCTGTAAGAGATATCTGGTGACCAGAACGTTGGCACATATTTTGACCAACACATCAGCAGTGTCATTCAACGTGGTAATGCTGCCAGAGTTTTGGCCACCCTGCCGGCCGATGGTGGCGGGTATTTGCTGAGTGCATTCTGATGCCTGCTTAATTTTAATTTATTATATCTCATTTTTAATTTCAATTTAACATAAATAGAGATATGGATCCCTTTTTCCCGTCAAGGATTATATGTATAAAATAGATGACGTATATAATGTGAAAGTATCCCTTCGTGCATGATTTATGCCAAACAGCATCCATCTGTACCATTGAGCGCTAATTAGGTACGATCCCAAAACAAACCCGACAACGTTTGAATTGCAGATACGAGACGTTGCGGCGGGTACGCCCAAGATAACAATGAAATTATAGATACGGCAGGCGCTAGGCATTCGTTAGCATCAACCCTTGATAATTTATCATCCGTTCCTACATGATCATTATGTTATAATTTAAAAAAGTAACTATTTTTATTTAAATAATAAGGTACCTACATGCAAACCGAGCAATATTATTGAATCAATCAAAGATCAAGACAAAACAAACGTTTATAATCTTCTAACAATATATTAAATCCGAGACTAATATAGCTTTAAAAATAAAACATCATTTTAATAATCATATTGGTTTTGCAAAACGAGTCGATCCAGTATTCCTTTATCTGTGGGCATCACTGTCGATTAATCTCCACCAATAACTGATATTTGCGCGGGAACTAATTTGATCCCGATCCAACGTTCCATTCATTTTCAGCGTTTATTTGATATTGCGATGAAATGGCGCCCGCCGCGGGCTTCTAACAACCTTACTTTTAACTTTGTTAATTGCGTTAATTATGTTAAGCGAACTAAATTAAAGATCACTAACGATGCTACGGCGGTCTATAGATTTCTATTGACGATCAAATTATACGGACAAAAAGGTTTTATCACTCAGGTATACACACTAGACAAATTGAGCAACTTTGTTAAAGATTGGCGCCCAACGTGGGACTCCCAACAACCTTTATGAATCATCATCATCGGCGGTTCTGTGTGTAAACTCTCACCCACTATAAATAAATATTTCAATATGATATATTCGCGCCCAGGATACGAGTCTGAAAAATATGTTTAGTGCCATAACAACACTGTAAATTCAGTGTGCAAACATGCCATGTACATTGAACCAGCAGTTCACTAGTAGGATCCACCCAGTGGGTTTATCCGAAACGGTGGTTGTCACCGGTGTTTACCCACAGATGTGCGGCGAAGCGCGGCAATTTAACGAGCCCGGCTATCAGACTGTGTTTATTTGCCGCAAACATTGAGAGACATCTTGCAGATTAAATGGCGGGGTCCGTACTGACTGGGGTTGTTGATTATAAGGCTTCATATGGAGTTGATTTCGCTCGTAAAGTCCAGGTTTTGCGTATTGAGATTAGGTATAAAACTTGTGTGTGTCTGTAGTTAACAATAGCTGTTGATATCTGTCAGCTTTTTTTATCGTTTCTTTAAACGCAATGTTTTTAAAATGTCAACTCCTACCAAGTTACAGTCAAAGTAAGTTATCATACTGTTGGATTTCAATAAAAAAAATCGATCTTGTATTTTTTTCTCATATGAATAGAAATTTCATAATAAGCGAACGGCACGTATTTGGCTTTTATTAGAATAGATTGTTGTTTATACTTTTGAAATATTACAGTTAATCCAGTGCTAACATAGCCCGAAGGACAGTTGACAGGCGAGTAAGTCCCCTTGCAGGGTTGATAGCGCTAAGCCCCCGTGTTCACACACAGAATTGAAAATCAACCATTGGGTAAGTGAAAACCCTTTTGTAAGATTAACAGTCTCTCATAATCGCTTTGTAACGCGTTCGTAATTATCACGATAACAACCAAAAGGTGTATAATCTTTTAAATAAATTTGACGCTCGCGTCTTTTCGAAATTCGCAAAGTTTTCTCGCAGTGTATTTGATATAAACAAAAATATTTATAGCTTCGCTTCCAATCTGATCAAAAGCTAAGTACTTATTATGTTCGACGGCACAATTAAGAAACTGAGATAATGAACAATGCCAATTCAGTATGGGGATGGGTACCGCTTATATCGATTCCCCCCTCCCCATGGGAGATTCGGGAGAATAAGTTAAACAAGCCATATTGTCAACTGAGCGGATGAAATCGTACAGATATTACGCATTCAACAAATCCCTAGAGGTGGACCGCTTTATGCTGCAGTGAGACAATAAGCTTTGACATTCCATTTTTAACAAGTTGAATTGGATAAAAACGTTTTTAACCATATTGTTTTTGGAACGAATATTTGAATTCAAAAAGAATTATACTCGATTAAAAAAGAAATTATACATTTTTAATGTATTTTTCGTATGATTTCTGTAGAAAGTTGACGTCTCAAAGAGACAATGGTGTATCGAGGGAGTTTTAAGTGGATTAACTGTTAGCGAAGTCACAGTCGAACGAGAGAATAGTCGACCGCCTCAAGGGACCCGGGTACAACTGCACTGAATATTTCACTTTGTGGGAAAACTCACAGATGATGGAAAGTTTTGGTACAAACATAGCGCATTCATTTATATGTAAGTATCGTTTTTTTAAACACCGAGCGCCAATCTGAACTGCAAGTGTACTTGTTACATAATTTATCTGTGTCGTATTTTACTTTAATGTTTTAGGAAAACTGTCAGAAGACAAATGATAAAGCTCATTCGACACTTATATTATTATATTAATAATCACAGACGAAACAAACTAAATATGCATCACGGTTAATACTATCCATGTTATCTAGTGCGTGTTTACCGAATAACAAAACTAGAACAGATCATACTGTGTCGAGGCAAATTATGAAAATATATTTTCCTAAAATCATGTAACTTCAACCCTAAACATCATGTCTATATAAACAGGGGATGATATTTCGCGCACCGCAGTCGTCCACCGAGCGCGGCGCGAGCATGTTGTCTTTGTACCGCGCGTGGCTGGGCCCGAGCCCGTGCGTGGCCCGGCCCGCGCCGCCGCCGGGTGCGCACCGCCCCGTACCTCGCCGGGCCAGGGTGCCTTCCCCACCAGCCTCGCCACCACCACCGTCACCCTCTTCGACCACTTCTAGTGAATTAGATGTCGAACGCATCGAACCCACGGACCCACCGAAGGGACAAACCAGCACAGTTTTAGACATCGCATGCTGCGACGGTCCCGTTCGCTTCAGCCGCGTCCTAAACGTCGCCTGGCAGGAGGTGTCCCCGGAGCGCAACTGGCAATGTCGACAGCGCAAGTCGCAAACGCGCACGACCCTGCACTACTACCCGTGCAAGACTTGCGGCTCCAAGTTCCCGTCGTACTACTTCGTGCATAAACACCGTAAAAGTTGTCACGGCGAGGAGAGCGGCGTGACCTTGAACGACGTGCAGCCGGAGCCGGAGCCGGAGCCGTCGACGTCGACGGCCAAGTGAGCGACGCCGCGGCAAAGTTACATCGTAGTGAATTCGTACATATCAGTATTATGGAGGTGATCTCGATCGAGCTTAACGTGTGGAGTAGGTTAAAATGTGTTTCGGTTCGATTCTAATGTTGTTATAATAAATGTTTAATACAACCTTAAATGCATCGTGGGATTTTGGTACTTGTTTCCTTGATTTATTTATTAGATAAATAGCTTGTATCCACCGCCTCATATTACTTTTTTTGTATTTAAATCTTCATAACTCAATTAGTGCTGATAAGTTTTATATATAAAAGTTGTGATAAATCAGCGCAATTATTAAAAAATCCTGAAACTTTTTAGTTTTAAAATTACTTTGGAAGTTCAGCTATGCATTTATAATAAATAATACCAGCCCTTTTAATGTCCCACTGTTGGGCACGGGCCTCCAATCAATGCGAGGGGGATTAGATCATAGTCCACCACCCTGGCCCAGTGCGGGTTGGCGGACTTCACACGTATTTCGAGGGGTTCTCTCAGACATGCAGGTTTCATCACGATGTTTTTCCTTCACCGTTTAGCGATGAGATTCGCACATGAAATCCAGAAATCTGAGAGATGCGAGCCGGGGTTTGAAACTGCGATCAACGTTACCGAGGCAAGCGTTCTACCAACTTGCCTATCACTTACATGCGTTTTACAAGTTCTAATTATTTATGGGGTTATGACGCATATGGGGTGGCTTTCATTAAAAGTTTATTAATAGTTTCCGTTGGTTCTATAATAATATTCACCCGACGATCACACCAACTGTATGGCCCCAAACTATGCAACGCTTATATTATCGGTACCGGACAATAGACTGGGGGTGATCCCAGTAACACCCAGACCAGGGCAAGTTACGAATAGATCGTTTCCGAAATTTGCCCAGGCGGGAATCCAACTCGCACCTACCCGGTGCAGTGACCCAATCGGCCTACTCTTAAACCATTGTACCAAGCTGTCGTCTATACACGAAGGCTATTTATGACGTCTTGATATCTGCGTGTCACCGGCTAGGTTCCAGTTGAAAGCCAGCGTCAGCCATTGTTTACCAGGCACATGTACACCTATTTGGTCTAGTCGTGAGACAATATCATATACAATATAATATCAATATCATAAAAGATCTATTAAAAAAAAAAAAAAAGAGCAACCATGGAGTTTCTTGCCCGTTCTTCTCCATAGGAACGGCATTCCGAACGGGTGGTAAAGCAGTGCATAATGTTTTTGTAACTTGACGATTCATAAGTACTGTACAATAATGGTTTACATGAATAAAAAATATTCTGATTCTGATTCTGATTATACTTGACAACATAATGGCCACTCTGAATTTATATGTTGGGTACCTCAATTACCTCAAAAAACTTTTACTAATACTAATACATTTTCGTACCCAATAAAAGTTTTCTTTATCTTTCTTCCTTGGTGATTTAGTGTTTATTAAAGTAACATTCGGTAATATAAAGTTCTAGAACTCTCTCAGGGTTGTAATATGTTTTATTATATAGGTAAGCGAGTTTACATCTACAATACGCACGGAGAAAATATTATTACACAAAATGAGCTAGTTACAAGACTGAGCGATCGGAAAAACAATCACAGACAAAACAAAAGGACCGCGCCACTTGATTGGCGGTTCTCCCAAACAACCAATCAGGGCGCTTTTATGGCCAACGGCTGAGCGCGAAGCGCTCTCATTGGTCGCTTGTCGCTGAGCGAACTAGTGTGGTAAAGGCACGCGTTACAAAGTCCAGTAAAATGAGTCCCATATGTCTAACATACCTGTCTCCGGCGTCGGCGGCCGCTGCGCTGGCGTGGGTGTGGGCGTGGGCGTGGGCGGCTGGGCGGGCTGCGGCGTGGGCGGCGCGCTCCCGCCGCCCGGCGTCAACGTCGCCGCTGTTGTGCATATCGTGGATGACGTTACTGCTGAAGAGGTCGTCGGCGTTGTCGAGTCCGTTGTTATTGATGCCGTCTGGTATAAAAAAATATTGGAAATATTATTTAGCAGAGTCAAGAGCAACTTAATATTTGCTTGACAGTGCATTTGGACACTGATACACAAAAGTTTATTTATAAAGCTTTGCTCAAATATTACGATCAGAATAAGGTTTTATAAACAGAGCTGTAAATTAGCTTCTTAAATAAAATCATGAACTATAAGTAAAACAAAAATTCACGCCGACATCAAATATTTAATTAAATTACAGTATAATATGCAAACCTAGCACATGGACACGACATGTCAAATAAAAAAAACAAACGAGTTTCTTTACTGTAAGTATACATTCTCTATGCTATGGTATGTGTCCACTGCCACTTTAAGCTCGCTTTTCACTATGGGATATAATATATATTGTATCCCTATAAATATTATATCCGTTCACATTCGCAATTCGTGTACAATATTTCTTCGATATGCAGATATATCGAAGAAATACACTACACGAAATGTATTTTGCTATTGAACAGTACCTCAAGCAGCATCTTTTTACGTAGCTATACGGTTAGCGTGAGCTTCTTCCGACCCGCTCACACCACAAATGTTTAAATTTGAACGACAGTGACAACACCATTTCTCGATGACCTTACGATTATATTAGGAGTTCCTGCTTACCCTACTGTTTGTCTCACGGAAATATCAATCTATAAAGACTTATAATTGTACAACTTAACTTTTCAAGTTCTCCCAAGATGTCCGGCAAATTATAAAGAATCCACGGCTTCACTGTTAGGGGGTTGGAGATACATTTCATCAACATCGTCATCGACGTCATCATTATCATCAAGGGTACTTATATTTAACACAACGCTGAAGATGTTATACATGACACTGGCAAAATTGACACTATTTTGTAGCCGATTGCCAACCTTAAAAAAAGAAGAAAGACTTACCGTAACAGCGGTAATGGTAATGATAGTGAGATCCGCCGTCGTGTTGACGGAGAGCATGTCGGGCGCGGGGGGCGTGGGCGCCGCCGCCACGGGGCTGTTGGCCACGCTGAGCGGCGTCGCCGTCGATGTGATCGGCGCCGACGACGCCGGCGGCGGCGACGGCGGCAGCGGCGGCGTTCGCGTTAGCTCCGACCTGTTGGGGTGAAAATAAACATTATTATTGGTATAAATAAATTACATTTTTTATACAGGCTGTACATAGTAACGAAAACTTTGGGTAAAGGTTACAGTTTATCAAAAAATTAAATGTGAATAATTTTGTAATTATTTATGTAGTCTAAAATAACATTACGGAAATTACCACCGGTTCGTAAATATAATGTCGGTTTCATTCCACACGCCAGGTTCAAATTTTCAGTATAAATTGATCCATCTTTCCATTCTAAGCCCAGCAATTCATCTATCAGCTTCAACGAAATTATATACATCTTTATTCGTAGGTCGGCTTATATTAATCAAAATCCGATCTACAACTATAATATGTACACTATTAATTATAATTGATCTCAATCCTGCAGTAATGATGAAAGCAAAGCACAATCACAGCGCGGGGTGGGTCGGGGTGGCGCAGCAAACATAATTAGCTCAATTCGGCTCTTTTAATTACCCCGCGTTCACCCGCGGGCAGATAAGGGGCAGTGATCAACCCACCAGAACATAACTGACTTTTTCATATTTTTTATATTATCACCAAAAATTCCTGCATATCTGGACGAAAAGTTTGTTAACACAATTAACCGTAAAGAAATGAAAATGGCATCCTAACTGTAGCTTGACCTTTTAATTGTTGAAAAGCGATCATAAGGTACAATTAGGACATCATTGCCTATCAAGTTTAATAAGTAATATCGCCAGACCCTCGTCCAGATCTTCCATACAATGGACAAAGACCTGTGGGTCTTGTAAATATGGGGCATTGCAAGGCGTAATCATGTTGAAACAATAATAAAAAAAACGCACCCAGTTTCCATGCTAAAAACCGTATCATCCTATACGAATTATCACAAAAAAAACACAGTCGAGGTTCATCCGTTCTGGAGCTACAACGACACAAACTGACTAAGACGTAGAAGTTGTAACACCTGTTTTTACAATGCGACGGATTTTATAAAAAAAAAATATATCGTAGAATCAAATGTACTCTACTAGTGTAGCTCATCCCGTAATTCCAACTTGCCTGTTGGAATTCCAACACGAGTTATTTGAACATCATTAAAATTCGGCCAATTAATACTGAACTGTAGGTAGGTGGTAATTATCCCCGGGGAGGCGCGGCCCGCTCGGCAAACAGCGGGTGAGCGCGGGTAAACCCGACAATCAAATTAATCCCAGCTCTTTCGATTATACGCGACTAAATTTCCCAACTATTTTTTGTATTTTCGTTTCAAACTACTAACATGCATCAGTCACTCGTCGATCTACCTCGAAAATACCTAAAGCGCGCCGTACCCCGGAGGTCGTAGTCGCAACGCGCTTGCAAGAGATAGATTTAGGCGATAAAAAGAGAAGCGGACAGTTAAGTAATAATCGTTTTTATAACGCATAAATTGTAGCGGTATGCTAGCCGAAGTGCACTTGATTACTTTGTAGCAAATGTTCATAAGATTTATTAGAGAATCTGTGCAGCTATTCGCCGTTAAATAAAAAAAAATAGAACAGTTTGACTCTGCTTAAAAATGGTCGTTCAATCAATATTATAATAATTATACTGGGCATGGTAACATGTTAATTATTTTAATATTAGAAGATGATAAATATAAGAAACTGAATAAGTTGTGTTACGTGTACCAACTTGTTATAAGAATTACTAATATTTTAGTGGGAAGTATCATTGTTGTACTTTTAAAAAACTCTAATAAATCTATAAGCGTGCACAAGACGAATTATTATTTTGTATCAATAGGAAAAGAACCTAGAGATAGGATTTTTAAAGTAATGTGGCTAAGTAATGTGGCTATGGGGGTCTGGTATGGGTCTCTTGCCCAAAATAGTTTGGGAATCCTGGCCTTAACGAAAAACTATAAAACTTATAAAAGCTCAAAAATATGCCTCTGTGTCGAGATGCTAATATACCAATTGAACAAACGTTATCGAGAATCAAACGTTTGCCGTCACGCCCCCTTGATGTTTTATCGCTATCTCATCTAGCCGTATTCGCTTCTGGTGCTTTTAATTAAGGCAATTAGAAAGATGGTACCGTGCTGTTTGCGTAAAAATCTAAACAAGCCGTGCCGGGAGAAATGTTGGCGTTAGTGATGGCCGTGTCGTCTATCGATATCGATAAAACAAGGCAACATGGCAGTATTATTCTGTTAAAATTGTATATGTACATCTTCATTTCTTAAATATGAAAATGTTGCGTCTGGTCAAACAGTAATGTGCTGTTACCACATGTCATTACTAGTAGGTATTCTTATTAGCCCCTACAACTAAGCTAAAGCGTGTGAGGAAGTGGGCTAACGTCAATAGTTTTATGGCTAAGCGTAGCACTCGATTTTGAGCACGGGCCTTCAAACCACTATCGGTCGTTTTAAATCAACAAAAAAAAACAATCTATTAATAATAATAAGAACAAAACGACGTGAGCCGCTCGCCTTTGCTCGCCTGGGCTCGACCAACATGCATAGTATTTTTTCTGACGAACGAAAGTTGAATCTAACCAATTCAATATAAATCTTTATCTTACATCAACTTTATCAAATAGTATTGCGCAAAGCAAACCTCTTGTGCGCAGTTATGACGTTTGATAAAGTCATAGAACTTCAATAAATTCTGGAGTAAGCCTATGCTCTTATATTTAGAGTGGTTGTAAGTAACTGACACCCACCACATTTAGTCAATCTTGTTTTATTTATGTCATATATGTATATTTTTTTAATATAAACTTTCAAGAAAATATATATTCCAGCAAGTTATCGATAAACCGGTGTGTGCACCGCGTATGCTGATTGAATCCCGGGCTGAATCCCGCGGGGGCCCGCGCAAATAATCACAGAAGTGATTGTAAACACACGCACGCAAAACGTACACGTTATTAATAAACATTTTTCTTTATAACCGTACCAAACCATCCCTTTCTACCCCAAGGCCCCAATGGGGTACTGAGAAATTAAAAATATCTAAGTACCGCAATAAAATTATGTTATTTTTTTAAAGTTTGCGGTTAGGTTTCTGCATGGTTCAGAATATATTGTTATACAAACCCAATGAGTACGAATACAAAAAAATCTTTCGTTATTTTTTCTGATCCGAGCGACACTAGGATTGTCCACAATCCGTTCTTGGTATGATACTTATTAAATTAGAACCTGGAGGACCGTAATTGCCAGAATGCGATAATTATAATTCCCCTTCGAGAGAGTAGCAGCCACATACTTTACACTAATTAAGTCCTTGTGACGCTTCCATAAAACGAAATACTATGTTTAAATACTAAACGTGTTCCACAATCCTCATCTCGTACAGATAATCCATGAAGCAAAAATAGATCTGCCAACTTCCGCGGCAACTAAGTAAGAAACGAAAAGGTATGAATTTTAAACGATTAATCCCGTCGATGAAACATTGAGTTGATCTCGCTCCTCGTCTGAACCTCATAAAATTGAGTGGCGGCGCAAATATATGTGCGCAGGGCCGCATTTGAGTCCTACCTATCCCGATGTAGAACACTTAATTCAAATTAAGTTTTAAGAGCTAATAGGTAGGTATTTTATTTAATATTTTGGGAAGTAATTTAATATTTTACCTCTGTTTACACTATTGTTAATTCCATCAGATTATACATACATAGTTTGGACATGACTAAGTATGGTAATGTTTGCACCCATTGAATTATTTCAATGCAAAAATATTATGTACTAGCTGTTGCCCGCGACTTCGTCCGCGTGGTATTTAACAAAGACAACCGTTGACAACAGCCTGCTCGCCCATTCTGAGCCCGCGGGACGCATTGCAGGTTGTTGCTATCAAACTTAATTAGGCGCTGCGCTGCAACATTGGTTTTAATTTTTTTTCGTGAGATTCTATTTTTTTTTCTAAAATAAAAGTAGCCTAAGTTACTCCTTGTTCCATCAGCTATCTGCCAGTGAAAGTCCCGTCAAAATCGGTCCAGCCATTTCAGAGATTAGCCGGAACAAACAGACAGACAGACAGACAGACAAAAATTGTAAAAAAAGTTGTTTCGGTATAGGTAACGCGTATACATCCAAATGCACTTAGTAAAAAGCGGTTATTTTAATATTACAAACAGACACTCCAATTTTATTTATATGTATAGATAATAGGTACATTATTTATAATACCCATAATATAAAGGAATCTTTATGGATAATAATAACGTGAATTGGCTGGTTATTACATGAAAACAAACGCCCAAAAATTTAATATCTTGCTAGGCTTAAAATATTATACTAAATCCGGCCCTGAACATTTACTACATCAGGGGTGTTCGAATCTTTGCTTAATAAAAACAATACGTCTTTTTTGGTTCAATTTTCGAATCGCTTTATGGAAATTACATTTGGGAATAGCGTATTTGGACGAATCTGTTTTTTTTTAATCATCTATGTTATCTCAGATCTCAGCCTTTTGCATTTAATACTTATATAGTTGTGGAGAAATTTATAAGGAATGCTTTTTAGAATTCCCCCTCCAGTGTAGGTTTATTTTAATTTTCAAAGCCTTTTTCAGCTTAGTCCGTTGTAATGCCCGCCCCGAGACTGCTCCTACCCTCATTTCCTCATCCACCCAATCCCACATTACACAGTGTGTACTCCAGGAGAGTTCGCAAAAAAAAACTAGCGGCGTCTTCCCCCCGTGATCGTTGAATAATTCATTGGGCCGAGGAGAGCCGGCGTGGCGCGTGTTGACATTGTGTAATTAAAAAGCTTCAGCTGCGCGGCATCGCTGCCGGATCCCTGTATTGATATTGTAGAAAAAAAATATGATGGTTCCGAAGTGGTTTTCTCCGCGAGTGTACTTTTGTGCGAGATGGGAAGGTAGATATTTATGTTAAAGAAAATGTTGAGAGAGAATATAAACGCAGAAAATTAAATGTGTTGCGAGTTGACCTACTTGTTTATCTTATACTCATATGCGTGATTACATACATTTCTAGTTAGTTAAATATGTTAAATTCATTTAAGTACTTGTAACCGGATGTGGTCTTACTTTGTTACTCCGTAGGTATTCCAAAATAAAAAAAATCTTCCATTTAAAATGTCATTATAAAGGCTCTTTATTCTGAAAAAAATGCTGTTGCTTTGTCCAGTATGCACGTACCTCTGCGGCTGCGCGGGTTGCGCGGGCTGCGCGGGTTGCGCGGGTTGCGCGGGCTGCGCGGGCGGCACGGGGATGCAGGCGGGGTCGGGCGGCGCGTCCTCCAGGCTCGCCTCCTTCGCCTCGCCCGCCGCGCGGGGCCCGGTACCTGCCGGACACCCACACGTCACAATACATACCCATGCCATTGCGGATTCAAACTATCTTTGAAACAATGCGACATTCTAGATTTTTTTCGGGTAAAAAGCTATTCTACTTAAACCTTGATATAAGTAGTTAACAGGAGTGAGAACTGTAGTTCATGCCATTTCTAGAAAGAAAGGTAATGGCAGTTGCAGGGGTGTCATTATTTCACTCATTCGTTCATTGTTAATGGTCAAAAACTGTTATGAAATAGTTTGTGACCGAAATTGGGTCAGAAGGAAATTATTATTATACATGTACTAATAATAATGTTCGCTTAGGGGGGGACAATAAACATCCACTGCTGGAGATAGGCCTCCCCCAGTAACTTCCACACATGGTCCGTCGCCAACCGCATCTACCGGCTTCCTGGCGTTATAGCATCAATCTACCTACACTACGTGGTCCAGCTCGTGGTCGCCATCGGTTCTTCGAGCTATCGTTAATAAATAAAACTAGTTGCACACATAGACATAGTGTGAGTCTGTGTGTGTGGCACGAACCCTGCGAGCGCTGCAGGCGCGTGGTGACGCCGGCGGACAGCGCCAGCTCGGGCTCGGGCGCGGCGCGCGGCGGGTTGCGCGCCGAGCGGCGCTGGCGCGGCTTGCGCAGCAGCTGCTTGTAGTTCTCCGCCTTCTTCGACAAGTAGTAGAATCTGCACACAAACATAATACTCGTACACACATTGTATTGCAAGCTAATAAGGTTGAAAGGGGATATTACATTATCATAAGTCTCACATTAATCCGGTACGTCATATATTAATTTATGTTAATTTCTGTGACCAATTTGCCTGGACCTAGCCTCCAGAATAATAGCCCTTTATTGTTCCACCACATAAAATAATTACAAAATCATACATAGCTAAGACAGAGTGTTACAATGGGCGGTCTCGTCACTAATAACGATCTCTACCAGATAGCCTCAAATGTATACCCGTCTGCTAAAGCCTTATGGGTATTAGCCACAATCGTTACATAAACAAATAATTGTGTGTAGGTGCAGCTCTGATGACCAGGGCTATAAACAGCGGGCCACCCTTGAGGTCGAGGACGAGGTAGGTGTGGGCCCGGACTTCAGCCCAGTGTTCGGAGTCTAGTGACGACTCAGAGTCTGAGCAGAGCAGGTGGGGGGGGGGGGGATTCCATTCGTCTTCCCTACATGAGTTCCCGCAAGAGAGCGAAGGCACACGAAGGCAGCTGCCAAGGAGGGGAGATCCCGACGCCCCTCCGTCGTGTCAAAAGTTAACAGAGTAAGAAGCCCACATAACTCGGGCCCCTCCCGCACAAGAAGTCTCGAGTATCCTACTAAGATTTCGTTTCGCTGCCAGTCACTGCAATCTCCATATGCACAGAGCTACCCTAGAGCTCAATAAGTCATTAACAATAGTATTGTTTGTCATGTTTTATAGTGAGCAAGAAATCTACTAATATCATAAAGAAATAAATTTTGTGGGTTTGGATGTAGGAGATAATCTCAGACAGTACTGATGCGGTTCTGACAATTATTTCATTACTAGACAGCTACATTATCCCTGAGTGGTATATATAGGCTATGTTTCAACGCGGTGCACCAAACAAAAGCTAATCCCACTAATATTATAAATGTGAAAGTTTGGATGGATGGATGTTTGTTACTCAATCACGCCAGAACGGCTGACCGGATCTGGATGAAATTTGGCACCGAGATAGATTATAGTCTGGAATAGCACATAGGCTACTTTTTATCCCGGTGACATGTATGGTTCCCGTGGGATAGATTTGTTTTAATTTTTCATAGAGCAAAGGATCGACATGATATTTTGCATAGGTAGTGGTAGTTTAGGGGTCAGAAAAAGACATAGGCTAATTTTTATCCCGGAAAAATGCAGGGTTTCTATGGGATAGCATACAGGAACCGTGCATTTGCAAAAGGACATAGAGGAAAAGGACATACTTTTACTAGTAAAGAAAAGTATTAATAATACCTCACGCAATCCCTGACGCTCTTCCTGGGTAGAAAGGACGCGATCTGTCCGAAGTTCTTGGGATGCTGCAGGTACTTCTCCTTGAACAGCTCGCGCTCGCCGCGGGACCACACGTTGCGCAGCTGCAGCTCCTTGTGCTCCGCCTCCATGTCCATGCACCGCCCTGCCGCCGGCGAGCATAGCACGTTCAACAACAACTCTATATTGAGTTCTTATATTTACGCGAAATAAAACTATTCTTACGGATTTTATCGCGTTTATTATATGTTTTTTACGTTCCCGACGTCTTGTCTGTCTAATATGAGGGTACCCCCGTTCAAACTTTGACACTAGGACGTCAAACACCTCAGTCCTCCCGCGACCATGGTTGCTGTAAAGCAGCCGAAATGTCGGGAACGTATAAAACATAATAAACGCGATTAAATCCGTAAGATTATAATAAATATTTATTTTTTTAAATACAACTATAGTTTTACAGGCGCCCATATAGTAAGTAGCGCGAAAAACATAGCGTTATTAACTTGCGTATGCAATAAACAGCGATGAAGAGAATGTCTGCACACTTAGATTCATGCGCCGAATTACAAAATTGTTATTTTAAAAAAACACCACCGCGCTGTTGTTTAGTATTGACCCTTTACGATTTCTGAACCCTAGCTAGCGCTCCCGCGTAGCGTTGTGCCTGAAGGCGCAGCGGATCCAGCCGAAGATGCCACGCCAAATGCCCGTAAGGTACCACGCATAACAGACTTCGTCCCTTTGATGTTGCCTCCCACACTTTAGTTATCTTTAGGAGCCCTTGGACGCGACATAGGAACTAACTGTTGGAGTATGTAAACCACATCCTAATAGCAAAAAGGTTTTAGTATCAAAGAGAAGATAGTTGCACCCGTCAACTTTCTTAACATCTCTTTTTGACATCGTATTTTTACGCTATTTATATTTTATATCCCATATATCTCATTTACGACATTCAATCCTGGTTCTTCTTTGCCCATAACCCATCACTAAGGGATGTCCTGGTGCTGCACTCGGGCCCAGTACTCACGGTTGGTGTCGACGTAGAGCGGCGTGGCGTCGGCGGGGTCGCGCAGCAGCGGCGGCACCACGGTGAGGGAGCGCATCTTCTTGTCCTCGTGCTCCTGCTCGTGCAGCCCGTCCGCGATCTCCTCCAGCTCCGCCTCCGACTTGACGCGCGCGCCCAGCCGGTTGAACCGCTCCCGCTCCTCGCGCTGCTTACGCAGCTCGGGGAACACCTGGGGGAGGACAATCCATCGTGGTTCGGGGGAACTCATATCAGAAACTTGGAGGTGATGTTAATTCACTCGGAAAGATTCTGTGTTGGAGTCGATCGTTTTCATAGAAGTCAAAAGCCGTTTCGAGGACACATCACATGCAACCCATATGATATGAATCGTTTTTTTAAGTATATCTCGAAAAGGCTTTTGACTCCTAAGAAAACTTTCATGCCTGACACGGAATCATTACCGAGTGAATTAGAATCAACCGCCAGCAGGGTTATTTTAAATAAATCGGAATCGACATCGGAAACGGATTTGAAACTCTGATGTTGATGTCGCTCCGGACGAGCTTTCAGACGGAAACTTTTTGAAAGAACGATTTGGTATTGTCATCAAGATACATCGAAGATTTGAAATACGGAAATTAATCGAATTTCGAAAATCGAAAATTCATCGAAATTCGGAAATTTTAATAGCGTTTGCGGTAATTCAGCTTGGAAGTTTTCGATTCCGTTTCCGATATCGATTTCGAATGGTTTAAATAACCCTGCTGATGTCCTTTGCAATAGTATGATCATGCTGCTCAAAGACATGGGATTGCTGATGGTGGCACTAGTATTGCTACGACTGTGGTGTTATGTGGAGACGCTATCTTGCGACAATGGGGAAGGGGTCCGGCTTCACAACTTTAATACACAGACAAACCATTCCGCCAGTAATCCCTGAAGGGTTAGGCAATGCACCCACATTTCGGGAAAGGTATTTGGTCCTCATGCGAGCAAGCCTATTGCTATTATACTGAGCACACTACCTCAATGACTTTTATATTTGAGCAGCTTTGCCTTTAGCTGTGGTGCAGCCTGCTCATATGCCGTTGATATTCCTGAGAACGTACTCATAACAACCATTTATATAATCCTTTTCTAGAAGAGCAACCACTGAGTTTCTCTCCAGCTCTTCTAAGTGGTACCAACATTCTGAACCGGTGGTAACTTCTGTATTGATAAGTGCTTTTTTGTCATAGGTATACGATTTTTTTTTATTCTGTTGTTATGTTCCAAAACTCCGAGAATATCTCTCTCCATTACGCGTTGGGTGACTGAGCTGTTTGATGTGTCCTACAGTAAGCTACCAATGATGACTAACCTTCTCAAAGAATTCCCGGTTTCTGGCGTCCTTGGCTTTCCTCTTTTGACCCTGTTCTATTCTTTCTACTCGCCGCAACCACTCCGCGGCCCGCAGGCTATACGCCTCCGCTAATGCGTCTTCTCGCTGTCAACAAACAATAATTGTTAAAAAAATGCAATAGCAAGAGCATGCACGTACATTTACAGCATCCTAGTACGATCTTCTAATCCCCTAAGGTATTATGGTATTAAAAATATTTAGAACCATGTTGTTTATATTTATTTTGTACAATTTAATGATTTTTACGGGACCTGAGCCTGAAACAAGCTAATTTAAATGTAATATTTTTTTCAGGCATCGATACAGAAGGCACATTCGAACCTAAGTCGGCCATGTTTGGTGCCCAGAAATCCGGAACCAGACCAGACCATCCCGAACCAGTTACTAAATGGGACGCCGTATTACAGTTCGGCTGAAATTCAAAACAGCGCACGCTAATCAGCCGCATTGGAGAACGCGAAAGGCCATTACATTCAGCCGTATTCCATCCATCCATACCACCAGACAGACGTCCACTGCTGGAAACATAGGCCTCCCCCAATGACTTCTACACGTATTAAAATCCGCCTAAGCGTTAACCAGCCGTTTAACAGAACTGTACCTCAAGCAGAATCCTTTTTACGTACCATTTCGGTAACGTAAACGCCATCCCTCCCTCTCACAACCATAGAATTCATAAATAAGTACGACAGTGACAGCATGTTTTCTCGTTGACGTTACGATTACATTAGAAGTTCCTGCTTACCCCACTGAGCGGTTTTGTAAAGCGGTTAGCCGTTCTGTATTGCGGCGGATCTTACAATCAGGCTACGATATATTAAACATTTATTAGAATTTATATACTGGAATCGCCCTCAGTCCTTTGTACTTTATGGACAATAAATAATCTATGAAACATGCTCTATATAATGTTCTCTATAATTTTTTCTCTCTTCTCTATGGCACCTGCTTGACATTGTGTGTTCTAAAGAGTGTTCTGAGTATTTAATAAAATTATGATTACTTAAACCTCAAGAAGTCTATAATTTCTAAAATATACCATTTGGGCCCTGGGGTGGAAATTATCAATCATAATTTTATATCACCACTGTACCCATAATACAGGTGTTGCTTAGTTGGGAACATTATTATAAGCGTGTTGATACGAGGTACGGTATGTGGAGCTTACCTTCTCAGCCACCAGCTTCATCTTCCGTATGTGTTCGGCGAGTCGTTTCCTGATGGTGCGATGCCGCCGGATGTTCTCGTGGTACAGCTCCGTGTCCTGCGGCTGGTTGTACAGCGGGTACAGCACCGCCGCGCCCAGGTGGGACAGCACCGCGTGCGCAGACGCCGCCTGCAACCAACGATACATATACCGTACAGAATTTAAAAAGAAGAAAATATTTTTTTGTAGAACTGTACCTACCAAATTAAACATACAGGTCGGTAGTAGCTAGCCCTGCTTGACACAGGATGTAATGATCGCTGCAATGTACAGTAGTGTTGCCGAAAAAAATCTTAAGTTCTGTCATCCTGTGCCACAATTTACATTATTCTGTATATTAGCGGTGCTGCGGGTCGATTCAGATCGTTCCGACAAGCATCTGAATCGATTCGATTAGAAATTTTCGCGATACAAGACTTGTCGTAAGGTTGTCAATCGGGCGGCTGATTGCGTAATTATCCATTTATTTTACGTATTGAAATAAAACTAATTTTTCGGATTTTATCGCGTTTATTTTATGTTTTTACGTTCCCGACGCTTCGGCTAATTTACAGCAACCATGGTCAGGGAGGACTCCCGTTATTTTATTTAGTTAAGTAGATAACAGCGCAATGTGATCTATATATTACCCGTTCGTGTCATCATAACTAGACTCATTGGTGAAGGTCTCCATAGTAAATAGGATTAATATGCCGTAAGCAGGGGATTTTGGGGGTTTGCCCACTCCCTGAAATACCATAGACAATCCACCGTTTTATACCTATCAATGTCTCACGAACCCATCGAAGCGAATTTGTGGCTACGGCCTTGTCTATTCTACATTCATTTACATGTCACCAAGCTGTCATGTCCACGATTCACTAATTTGTTTGTGATTACATTTATCAGTCCATCATTGACGACCTGATTAACGCCGTTGGTAGTGACCCTGCTCTCCGCGCCTCCTCCTGCTTAGTGCGGGAGCGTACCTTCCTCCTGTTATCCGCGTAGACGCACTGCGCGAGGCTGCGGTGGCGCGAGGGCAGCTCCTCGGGCTCCTCGGCTCGCGCGGGCCGCGAGGCCGACTGCTGCAGCTCCTCCTGCTTCTTCTTCAGCTTCTGCAGCGTCGAGTCCGCCAGCGCCATCTCGCGGTCCACCTGCACAGGACACAACATGCTTTACAACGCGCGCTCGGTATGCCAACTGCTGACACCCATGATGAAGTGGATAAGTAGGTAGTCAAGTTGAGTCAACTCTACTTGCCCAGTGGAAACAATTAACGATCAATTATACAATACACTATGGAGCTTATAATCAGGAGGATTAAGGCCATAATACGCTACGCTAGCCCAACAGACTTTTACTTTTTTTCTTCTCAATGTTTGCCTTCACTACACAGCAAGTGATAATCAGTATTGAAAATGAGATTCGCACATGGAAATCCGATAATCGCAGAGATGCAAGCAGGGGTTTGAACCTGTGCACCTTGTTTACTAGGCGAACGTCCTATTACTGCTTATTTATTTAATAATTATATTTTGTTTATTATCAATTGTATATAGATAATATAACATCATTTTGCAATGGTCTCATTGCACCATATTAATTCATGGATTCCATTTGGCGTATTCCATCTGAGAAAGATGAGGTTTTTAAACAGCCCATAACAGGTAAAGGGCCCTCTCCCCCGAGTCGTGAAATAGGAGTGTCTAGAAGTACTTCCATTGCCCCCTCTCGAATTAAAAGTATTGATGCAACTGAACTGGAAGTATACCTTGGATATTTGTTGCAATAAATCATCCTTGGTGGTTCGAAAGCACTGGTCCTCGATTGTGGGCTCCGAGGGAGGGTTGGGGGATAGAACCTCCACCGTGCTGTACGTATTCACCGGCTCCTGAAAACAATAAAACCATAAAAGTTACAGAGAGTTGTCTGTTATCCATCCCTCTGCCCCTTCTAACCTGCCCCCCGATTAAGAACCTAACGAGTAGTCTTGTATCGAACGTTTCAGAACATGAAATAAACTCTGTAAACACAATGACCGGATGGGTCCAGTCTTCAGTTCAATGGGTTGTCGTATGGAATCATCGATTCGGTTATCAAGAATTGCTCTGAAAGATATCTAAATATCTTGAGTCTTGAGAGACGAGAAAATGTCTAATCGAATCGATTCTAAGACTTATTGAAAAGTCTGAATCGATCCGCGGTTCCAATTCATATTGGTGACGGTTTGCCATCTACTACCCTTATTGGGCTGATTACCGATACCCAGTAATAGTATAACAAATAATTTCTCTAGCTTGATACAATTTTCTTTCAAACTCCTCCTATTTTCCTTTCGATTAGTTTCGTTGCGGGTTCCAAGACACTTAGCTTTTCCCGGGACTCGCCGAGGGTCAAACCTCGGCGTCTTCGTTGTTCACCGCTGTGGATCCTAGCTTAGAGCAGTAACAGTGATGGGAGTTTGTGGCGGGACTAGACCAATTTTAGGCAGATAACACGTGTCGTCGTACTTTTATAAGCTAGACAGACATTAGACTACAAGTCTACAAGCACAAATGACTGCCTGGTTTAGTATTTATGAGCGTAGTTCGGGACGGAGCGGTCCACTGAAGGGGTGGTTCGATTCTCATCTTGGCCCTTTCCGTAAAGGATCTTTTGTTACATTGCTTTGGTCTGGGTGTTACTGGAATAACTCCCAATTTAATACACGGTACACAATACAAGCATTGCTTAGTCTGGGGCCGTACACAGTTGGTGTATCTTTCTGATACATTAGCTAGATTACTTATATTAGGTGCAAGTGCACTCAACAATACGTATTAACGAGGGCATACTGACCCTAGTATCAACCCTGAGCGGTTGATGGTGCGGCATGGAGCTTCTGTCTGCAGTGAGCCTGATCTTCTTGAAGGGGGGTGGGTCAGCCGGCGGGGGGTGGTGCGTGGCGGGCGCGGGCGGCGGCAGGTAGGCGCCGCCGAGCATGGACACGCGGCCGCCGCCGCGGTACTCGCCGCCGCCCACCGCGCCCGCGCCCACAGCGCCCATCGCCCCTCCACCGCGTACGTAGCTGCTGTCCCTGGAAGAAGAAATGGAATGGTTGGCTAAGTCTTTGGAACTTGGTATGTATGGCTAACTTTTCTGGTGGTCAGATAGAACTGGCTGATTTTGTCTTCTCGATAGGTCAATATGTTACCTGACTGGACTGCGCAATGCAAAGAATGGTTTGTGTTTATCAGCCTATGTATGTTTGTTTGTTCCTTTATGACGTTCTAGAGACCAAACGCGTGGGCCGATTTTGATGATTCTTACGTCAATCGATGTCTTAATCTTGCGAGTGACACTAAATACATGACAGTAATCAAAATTCAATATGGCGACCACCAGAGACCGTATTGTTAAAAAGAAAAAAAAAGTCGACGAACTATGTTAAGTGGGGTATCATTGAACAGGTTTAAAAAAAACATTAGGTATCTCTTATTCTTTTTTATTTCGAATTACTATTTAGGATCCATGTATAACGATTTAAAGTTAAACAGTCGGGACCCATTATTGGGAAAATTTGAGCCGGTCCCGATTTTAAATGGGTCCCGACTCCCGAATTTTAGTTGGATACTGACTACTGGACTTGTTTTTTCTTTCCAGTTTTTATTTAAAATTCAGTTTTTTTATTTTTTAAATTATTAAATACTATTTTTTTGACAGATTTGAAAGGACAGTAGCAAAGGGGTTTCGCCAGAAAAAATGAAGTGTCATCCGTAAAGGAATGATGGCACTAGTAAAAGGGCGGAATAAATAATCAACTGTACATTCCTTTTGCGAATGTATGCAAAAAATAACAACCTACCCACTCACTTTTATTAATTGTATCCTAATGCGTGATAAAAACTGCTAAGTATATTATGAATGAGCTTGTCTGCTCTTTACTCCAGTCATTTGTGTAATTTTTGTAAAAATAATTCACCCCTCTGTCACTCTAAAGCAAAAAATATCTATGCAGGTATTTCGCTTACTCAGTTGATGTAATATAATCACAATGCCATGTCTATTGTATACAGTGATAGAAGCAGACTGATTATAATACTAAGTATACTCTGTTAAGTCCAGACTTTGGACTCGATTATCTCCTATCTGAAAAAAAAAACAGTCCAAAACTGCTGCGTGCAACCGGCCTTTGTTTTCTTGATGTTTCACCAACAGATGTCTCTGAACGCAACAAAGGCAACAGCTTGACGGTGGGACGTCATCGACCTTTGTTAAAAAAAGTATTTTGTATGTAACACGACAGATGGCTGTCGTGTCGACGTTCATATCACAGTGAAAAAAAATACTAGGTACGTTTTAGTTTAGATAACAAAATCGTGTAACTATAAATATGTATATATGTTTCAATACAAAAACATTTAAGTGTCTATACTTAACCGAATTAGGTATTATTAACTGCTGCTGCACTTGGTCATGCGTTTGGTTTGTGAAAGATATTTGTAGGTGTCAGATAGTATAAGACCTTTAGGTAGGCATACACGAAAAAGTTATCCGCTTATTATCATTGATTTACAAATAAACATTCACCTACCTTCTTGAGTAACATCTCCTTTTCCAACATTTATAAAAATTGTAGTACATTTTTGCATTTTATTCGCCCATAAAACTTATTCATTTATTATGGAGGCTTCATCTCTTTATTTACCTCGCCCTAAGCATTTTTTTAATGGTACTTTTATATCTTATAAAATAAAACAATGTTTATTCAGCGATCATAATTGGCACGGTTAGCTTGCGATACAAAGTACCTACTGTGTGTGATTCACTAAGAAACAAATAATACGTTCACACTATCAGTATAATAACAAGTATCACGCGAAGCAATCCATAATTATCACGGCGATATTCAAGTTACGCAAGAAACATGAGCCTCTACCATTGGAATGGAATTCATCATAGGTATGAACGGCTCTATTGGCAACGGCAGAATGTCAGTTTGACATTAACAGTTTGAAAGTTTTTTTTTTATCGGAACATTGACATTAAACCCATTAGACAAGCCATAGATAAATCAAAGAGGTTTGATATGGCCGGCTACATCTGTGAAACGACCAACCAAGGATGTCTACAAGCTAAAAATCTTTTCTTCATGTGATTCAAACGCAGAGCACATGGCAACAATTTATACAAGTGCGTGTATGTAACAAATAATGGTTACCTATTTGATTAGTAATAGTACCGGATAGGTCCTTACCTAATTCGTAATAACTGAACTGATTGGTTATCTAGTTATCAGTGTATGTGCGAATTATGACACACCCTGATGATAACTATAGTAAAATATATACCTAACTACTTGCGTTCTCGCCACTTCTATTCGCCATAGAACATATTATATTCCACTGAGATTGGTAACAATAGCAGGCATATAACCTCATTAGCTGATAGAGTTTTAGAACCGCGACATCTAAAATTCCTGGACAGATTGTACAATGACGTAATAAGTATTTTTAAAGATGTGAAAACGCGTATAGTAAATCTGTGATCGATCGCATGCCGAGACGCAAAGGCCAAGGTTGCGCGCGGGGCGGGGGGCGGGATAACTGTAGCGCCGCGGTAGGGCTGACGCGGGTTACTTTTAGATTTAGAATATTTTTCACAAGCTCATGAAAGAAGAAGAAGAAGAACGACGAAACATTTTACTTGACACTGGCATAAATTGCTCTATTTTGTAGCCAATGGCCAACATAATAAACGAAGACAAAACCCTATCCAGAACATATTTGACAAGAATTTGTATAGACCGTCTATCGCATAAGTCGTTGCAGTGGTTTATCGGCATAATTTAAAAAATGCCATTAATCTGCTGTGTCATACATGTACATGTTTGTTTTTTGCTCCAGAATAATAAGTATAGGTAACAATTTAAGCCATAATTTGGATGATTGAATAATAACTACCTAACTTACGTTTAATTATTATTTCAATAATATGTTTTCCAATAATTTAATTATTTACAAAAAGAACGTAATAAGTCTGTTCTAAATTTAGGCGCCTGTAAAACCAATGTTTATTTATTTATTTATTTTATGGAAAACCAACAGCTACAAACAAAATATTTCCACCCTTCGTCAGCCCTATCAAACGGCCGCGTTCAATGTTTATTTTTTTTATTATTATTCGTGGCGCGTCGTCCGCGCGCCTCTACCACGTGGTAGCCAACGTGGCGCGCTAAATACAGACGCGATCGCATTGTGGCGGCGTGTATTACGTCACCAGCTATGGATGCGTTCGCGGGCATATTTCACAATAATCAGTGAGTGACAATCATCGCATTTAAGCGTTAGGTATGTATGACGCACATGTGCGTATGTTTGGTTACTTAGATTTCATTTCGTATACAAGCTATTGCCAACTATAGCATAAAATTTGCTGCGTTAAAGCATTTAGAAAATTATATGGTACAATATGCCAAACACTTGGTTTTTTATAGCACAAAGAAATACAGACGAACGTGTTGATTGACACAACTCTTTATATGTACCTACTTACTTACAGTTCTCTACAGCGATGGCGCTATTCGCCAATTATTTATCTGCGTAGAAGTTCTGCCTACAGGCCGGATCACAACATTATAATCAGAATGTTATGTATTGTATAAATTAATCAATGGCTCAAACACAAATCGAACACATTGCTTCGTGTACAACTAAGGTTTGGTAGATTGTATTTACCGTGTCATTAATTACAATGTAAGATAACATCTCAAGCTGTTAACTAGGACTTAAATATTTGAGTAGCGATGAGTACAACTCCGTATGAGTTTCAAAGCAGATGTAAGCGAAGTAGCGATGTATTTACCACGTGTTTGCGACGGAAATACATCTTCAATGTGAGGTGATTGCGCTCCGCTTTCGCTAACTTTGCCTCGCGTGTTTGATGATATTTTTATAGCTTGCGCGGCAAAAAATAAATTCGCAGGAGGTGGAACCAATGTGAATTCTCACACGTTTTTGTTGGAGCCAAATGGCTTAGGGGAGAATTACGTTTAAAATATATCTATGTCATAGATCTAGTCTAAAACGTCCTACTTGTGTAATATAAACATATGATTACTATATTTATGATGATATTTTCTGATAGTTTAATTAGGTATATTTATTAGATGTTTTTATAAAATATTCATTATATAGACCAGTTTCCCCGGTGGTCTTTACGGTGCCCCAAGTCTACTTACACAATTGAATGATAGTGGCATACAATTGACTCGTAATTGATACGATTACCATTCGATTGTCTTAGCAGATGTGGCCCAGGCTCATCTTGCACCACTGAACTGATTTTCCTACGGGTTCCACTAATTCGTTAATTTCCTGAAGGGATGACCTCGTTCATACGGTAGGAACAACCACCCGACCGAAAAAGACAGAGCTATAAGTAAAACAAAGGCAGTAAGTCGCCGTGTGTCTCTACCGTTGGAAACAGGTGTTAGTTCGCCAATCAATTAATCGAACTGTACAGAGTTAAATGAATAAGTTGAATTAAAACACCATATGGTTATGGGTGATCGGCTATGGCAAAAGGAAAGGGTATCGCATTCCGATAAGGTCTCCATTTAAATCAACATAACATGGCGCCGGTTGAGTTAATTATATTATAATAAAACAGGTTTGGCGTAATAGGACGAGAAATCCTTTCCGTGATTTAACAATCTACAAAGGTTATTATTAACATGTTTTATTCGTGTCTAAGCTGTTATTAAATGTAATGCTCGATCACTCCAAATTGCTAGGTATCGCATATAATATTAATAGCGATAATATATCAGGAACGTTATCTGCGAAGTGGAATGAACTGTGTATGGAGTTACCCTGGTAACTGTCTGGTTACATTGATAACTATCCTAGCCTGGCCTAATTCCACAACCCTGAAAAGTCTTTTAGCTAGTGCGTTATATATTTTCAAACACATCGGGCGTCTGTGTTGATATCATTTACCATGTACGGAAGGATTGTAAACGGAATAGGTGCGTTAGTCAATAATTGAAGATACAACTGTACGTCAAGTGCGAGATTATTCGTAAGATAACTGTATAGTTTATAGTCTACCGTATTAAGACATTTAGTATGGAGAGTTGAACAGCGCCTCTAGCAGACGGTATTTAAAACTCTCAATTCTCCGTACAAAATGTCTAAATACAGTATATGGTTAGCTTACGAATAATCTCGCACTTGACGGGCTGGACCTTAGTCGAGTATAAATAGTATAATAACTAAGTAGGTATACCGTGCTTATGGTATACATAATCCTCTCCATCCAAAGGTTGGCTGGAAGAGAACTCAGGTTGCAATAGTCCAGACCAGTATACCCGATATCCATTTTTTTGTCTTTTGGTAGTAATTATCACGTTTTCTCTAATAATATGCAATTAAGTGTAGGTCCACTATTTGTAGGCGGAATATAAAACACAATTACAAATTGCAGCCGTGTTTATTTGTAATGCGTTCAATTAATGATAAACGACGTTTAAATATTCGGCGATCTCTGTCACTTTTACACGACGTTAATACAATACATCAAAACGTTTTAAAATATCCAGTATTTAAAGAGCCCAGTAAAACACAGGTGTCATTGCCAGATATACGACAACCTGAAACGTGCGAGTGCAACCAGATGCCACTTAGCCGATCTATTCTTGACGCTTCATAACCAACCTCGTTGGCACAGCTCCAAATGTTTGTTATTCATAAAAATGCATGCTAAAGTGGATCGATTGGAGTTGGATAATACATTTTTAGAATTTGGCAGTTCAATAAAACTGGTGAAGGTTTGATTACAATGTAACGGGTTCAGGCTACTTTGCTACCTCGTCTGCTGATTAGCTTATTACGGTAGGTATGGTAAAGACTGAGTTAAGGACGATTAGCTCTCGCTGCGTGGTTGGTCTGGTGCAGACTGCCCATTTCGTGGTTCTTAGTTCGATTTTCGGGTCATACAATATGTGGTTTGGACTGTTTCCTGAGAAATTCAAAGCAACAGACCCCAGCCCGGAAATGTGTCGAGTTAGTGGCAACAGGCTTGTTTTATGGCGGTGTCCAGGCGAGCGCTGTCATTTGTCACCTGCCTTGTTGTAAGCCCGCGCGCAACATGTACCCGCGCTAGCCTCTCGAACCTGCGCTTGCGCGGTCGGTGTAGACATTGCTAATTAAGTACAGCGGGACCGAATTCCATCGGCTAAATGTTTGTGCCTTGCCTTCGGGAATACAGACATGACATTTACTAACTCAAAGGCCCCAAACGGTTGGAATCAAACACGTAGACTTTGGTTTAAGGAAAAGTTTGTTTTGATTGTGTATGCCGCTTGTTTGGCAGGTTTGCAGACATCAACTTGTTCGAAGTGCGATTAATGGATTTTTTCTTTTATTTTTGTCGACCACTAGACGGCCGGATTGTAGTTTCTAATGATACTAGTGCCGTTTGACGCTCGTGAACATTGAGATCAATCGGTTTTTTCAAACACGTATCTTTTCTCAGACTGTGTTCGGAGCCCTTAATAAAGTGTTAATTTGGACAAAATTCAGTAAACAGGATGCTCAATTCTGTTCATTGCAAAATCGAGCTTTATAACAAAAACACAATAAGACTGCTCACACGGTGAAATCTGAATCCACACTGTTACTTGATGGAATATCGCGCTTACGTATACGATTATAAGGATTGTTTTCATATGATGTGTACATATGAGTTATGAAACGTCTGCTACCACGTTGTATTGTGCAAAAACATTGTAATAAGTTTCCCATGGTGTTCGCAGCTAGATGGGTATTATATCTACCGCCACGGATGTGATAGGGTTGCCAGTAGTAAGTAAACCAGATCACAGAGGCTGGAATCTAAATGTCCACTTGAACACAAAATGCAAACTTTTTAATAATCTATCAAGTCCCTCTGTGTAAAAGAAGGGTAATTTGGAATATGCTTCTGAACCCTAATCCTTATAAATAAGTCTTATATACACAACATAAAAAAATACATAATTAAAACAGCAAGTTATTTCCCTTGTCTATTGTATAACCATAAACTATGCCCTCTGACGTCGTAGCTTTTTTCCTACAAAAAGATTCAAATAAAAACAGACTATAAGATATTTTTTTGTTAACAACCTGGCCTCGGTATGTTGAAGCGGTTTTTCATAATTTTATGAAAATATGTTGCGTTTCGACAGCCCTAGGGGTACAATGGCGGTGTTTCTTTATCTCCGAGCTGTGCGGGGTTCACATTGTTTTGTCTGTACCAACAATGTAACACTCAGGTAAGGAAAATGTTACTGAAAACTGTAGGTACGGTCGTCAGATCCAGAAATAATATTTAATGAGGATAAATCATATTTTTGTTCACGTGTATTGACTACCATAAGTAAATTGGATACCATAAGGACTGACAAGTCGGATGATACAACAATAATTTAGTTTAGGTTACCAGAACCCCACTTTGGGCTTGGAACAATTGCAGGAGCAATTGTTAATATCCCACTTGTATTACACATTATTTATCAAAGAAAACGATTATTTTTTTAAATAAAACTAAATGGACAACATCACTGTTCAACTTTCCACCAAAAAGTCCCACTCGCCTACTTGCGAAATTACCGAGCTGTTAACACGAAGACAGTTGCTACTTGTTTACTTGCGAACTGTCCTCGTCTTAACCGGGCATATGAGGGAGAAGATGAGTAATTATACAAAATGATATTATTATTTGCTTCTTCGACGATAAAGTGAATGATAAAACCTACAGTTGTTTGCATTGTTTGAGTTGCTTATCTATCATTAAGATAACGTAGTTAATTGTCTCAAGTAAGATTAATAGCTGAAGTAAGATAAACGCGCAGCGACATTTTGTGATAAGTAGCAACAAAGAATTTGCGGAGCAAACGACTGTAGCAAGCCAACAGTCCTAGCTTACACATCGTGGTGTTGTCCGTTCACGTAGTCCACCGCAACCTTTCGATGTATAAATTAACTAAGCATGCTCCTAACCTGAACCTAAAAAGTGCTAACAGCAATTCCACCGAGCATTTATCTAATGAATGTCTTTACACAGACATAAAGCAGTATACAAAGGTATCTCTATAGTGTCTATCACGTCTACGTCACGCCACCCGATGTGACGTGACATGAAACCTAATAGAACGCACCCAACACGCGTCAACACGCTTTAATATAACCGTTCCATTAAATATTTACATGGTAATTGTTTCGCCATGTGACAGTAGCACGTCATTGATAATGTCATGGCGTCGAAGAACTCTGCATAGTGACGACTTTATAGGTGCCGTATCAGGGCCCCAAGTCTGCTAACACTATCGATTCATAATCGAATAGAAACCGCATAGTAACTGTCACTTTTAACAGATAGATAGATAACTCTTTATTGTTCCACCACATAAAATTAATACAAAATTACACAAACTTAACTTATACAGCGAGTGTCACAATGGGCGGCCTTATCACTAAAAGCGATCTCTACCAGGCAACCTTTGGATGGAGAGGATTTTACAGAGATGTTTACGACGGGGGTGTACTTAATAATAGATACATGATTACAAATACTTTCTAGATTAACTTACAACTAACATATACTTACATATATAATTATATATATAGCACAAATACATACATAAATACTTTATATAAATATCCTAGGTACCAATTTAACACAAAATAAGTGAATGGTGAGCAAAGAATTTGCAGTTATGCCGTGAGGTAAAACGTCTTTACCCGATCTTTAAAGTGTGCAATGAAGGAGCGAGTCTGATTAGGACGGGTAGGGAGTTCCATAAGCGGACAGCCTCTACGGTGAAGGAAACATCATAGAAACTGCTGGAGTGAGAAGGCATTTTAAGGGAGAGGTTTTCTGATGACCTTAAAGTGTAAACATTGGAGTCATGAAGAAACTCAAAACGTTCCTTGAGATAGAGCGGGAAAGAGGGATTAAACAATATGTTGTAAAGGAGGGAAAGGATGTGAGTATTCCGGCGAAGACGAATAGGGAGCCACTTGAGCTTAGTGCGAAACTGAGAGACATGATCATATTTGCGCAAGCCAAATATAAATCTTATGCATAAATTTTGAAGGCGCTCAAGCTTATTAAGTTGATCCTCTGTGAGATCTAGATAGCAGGCGTCAGCGTAATCAAGAATGGGACGTAGAAGAGATTGTGCTAGGACAATTTTAGTGGTAGTAGGAAGAAAGTTCTGCAATCTTTTTAACGACATAACGATAACGATTTATAACGATAGATATTGTATGGGATATCTGTCAAAAGTGACAGTTGCTATGCGGTTGCTGTTCGATTATGAATCGATTGTGTCAGCAGACTTGGGGCCGTGTGGGCATGGCAGTGCCCCGCCAAGTCAACTCAACAACAGCACGAAGGGCCCCTTTACCTAAAAGCCTTAGAACAACCCATGAGACCAAACTTTTTTTAATTGTCATGCCATTACCAATAGACAATATCATTACCATCGTACTAAAATTCTAGAATGTTACGTAATGACAATGTATCGTGTGTGATAGTATTCAAACGGTTAGTATTGCAATAAATTATCAGTATTGAAAAAAAAATAGTCATTTTTAAACACGATGTTCGCAATGTCATTTTGTTAACGAACATATCTCCTGACAACCTTTGGCTAGATGCAGTGGTCTATTTAAACTCCTGACTTTACTGATAAGGATAGGGGATTCATTTTATCAACATTATCATTATCATCAGGGGTATTTATAATTTTATGACAATTATGAAGTAATACTCGACACTAGCAAAAAATGGCACCATTTTATAGCTAATTGCCAACCTAAAAAAAAGAAGAATACCATAAACAAGTTTATTTATAAAGAACGTTATTAGAACGAAGGTACGTTTGTTTCACAGCCTCAATTAGACACTCCGAAGGTAGTTCAATTTTATTAGGTCTAACAATGCTAAGTTGAACGGACTGACTCCTAAATGAAAATTGAGAAATCACAATCTTTGATCGGTTAACCGCGGAAGAACGTTGTTAATTAGACGTTTCTTTTATAGTCAAATGTGTTATTTATTATCGTGACATTTTTACTTTATCTTTAGAGATTTTAATTTCCTAGCAGTAACCGTTAACCATATTAAACTGAATTATATATTTCCTGTATCTGATATAATATAGATTTATATATATTACACTTCATTAGTTATATATAATATAACTGTACTAGTAATGTATGCGAAAAAAAAAGAAGCTAATACCGACAAAAAGTTTTTTTTTCAGAATCTTTGCGCGAAGGGTAGATCAATGGCAAAAGGTAAAATATGTTTCTTGCAGCAGATGACGATGTCCAAAATAACGCGCTGTTTATTTTATTTTTAAAAGCTCATGTGTGGTGTGAATTTTTCCCCGTCTGTCTGGCCCAGTTGTCGTCACCTAGCTGCCACCGGTGAGCATATTTATTCGGACTCCGCTACGTAATGCAAAATACCTTTATAATTTTCAACTTCCTAACCAATCCCAGTGAGTGTGAATACCTGTATGATAACGCAGCGGATCCATAGCCGGGCTGGTGCAGTCGCAGCTGTGCGGCCGGGTAGGGCTGCGGGGCGTAGGGCGCCGTGGGCGGCGGCCTGGGCTGTGGGGGCGCGACCACACCACCCGCCGCCGGCTTGCCGCCGTACGCCAGCGAGCCGCCGCCGTGCCCGTGCTCCGTCTGCCCGGGCCTGCAAACAACATATACAAGACATTATAGACACTGCTTTTTTATTCACGGCTAGGCCAAAAAAGCACTTAGCGTAGTCAGAAGTCAGATGGGACGGTTCGGATTGTTGGTTCCTCAGATAGGACGGGCAGAGCACGAGATGATGACAGTTGACCAGGTCGGCAACACAGTGGCGGCCTAGAAGAGAAGGGCATGTAGGGTAAAAGGCTGATTACCAGACAAATGGGCCGATGACGGTGACATCAGGAAGGTTGCCGATAAAGGTTAGATTGGACCAGCCCAAGACCGGAAAAAATGCTGTACAAGAGGAGAGGTCTATGCCATAGAGAAATGGTGGCTTTAGTTGGTCGATTGGTACAGTTTTAAGAAGTATAATATTGACCATAAAGCTGACTTTGAAATAACTTAAGAAGAGAGCATATGGGAGTTTCGTCATGTCAGTATCATTTTGTTACGGATTTTTTTATGAATAGGAGAAATAAGAGCAATCGTAAAAGAAAGAATGCACTTCCGTGAACCGTGGCACCGTTATGTTATAGCACCGCACTTCGAACATTCTTTCACCAGTATTTTAATATGATCGAACCAACATCTCACAAGCCTATACTTTACTTGATATGCAACAAAGCTCATATACACAAAAAATGTTTATGCAAATTTTAATAAGTCCATTAAAATATTAACGGCCTCCAAATTCGGCGTATAAGCGTATCAATCCCGTTACGCAGGCGTAATAATAATAATTTATGCGAATGTACGATATACGAGCGCGAATAACTATGACGCATGGGTCAGTCATCCCGTGCTCGTCGCCACAGGATGGCGCTGACAAACGGAAATATATAAAAAATAAGGAATTCGATATTTTCGAAACTGGTATTAATAGCGTCGTCTGGGAATTGTGTCTTGACTGAACTAGAATAAGGAAATCGGTTATTGATAGAATGGTTGAAGTGGATCTGCAACGGAATAATATGAAACAACTATACTTATGGAGATTGCTAACTCGAATCACACTTATAAAAGAGTGAACGGATTTTACATTGCATTTCATAAAAGGATGGTCTGAAATTACACTTCACTATGTTAAAGTACCACCGTTTGGGAACATTAAGCTTTTTTTTAATATTTTGCAGAAAAAAAATAAGTCGGCACACGGTTTATTTTAGATCTGTGCATCTTTCATTGTCGATGGTCATAAGTTATCTATGTTTATCTTTCTATTTAGTTTGACATTATGAGATGTTTTATTTTCAATAGTGTATAGTTTACAATCGGGTGTAAAAAAAATACTTTAGGTAGGTATAAAATATCATAATTATTTTCTTTAATAGTTCACTTCAATTTAATTAAATTTTAGCCTGCTTGGAGTTACAAAACGACGATTTTGTGAAATCACTTAATTAAGTCCGCAAGGATTGCTGTGCGCGTACTCGAAGATAGAGATTAACGGGTCCAGAAACCTCGCCTCTGTTGTATTTGAGTACTTACTTTCATCTGAAAGACAAAAACACCTTTGAAGTCAAGCAAGACTGTGAAATTACGACTGCGATCAAAACTGCTGCATTTTTGTACGATAGAGTTCAAAGTGAAAGTTTAATATTGAGACTGGTTTGGTACAGCTGACGTCATCGGTCCATGGAACGATAAACAAGATTGAAGATTGATGGTTCGAACTTGAGTGAAAATACTGTTTATGAGCTCCTCGAGAAAGTTAATTAGGACCAATAATATAAGGCTTTTAAGAAACATGTTCCGGATATTACTTGACATTTACCTAAGACATAATATAAGTCAAAATCATTGATCATGATATAAAATATATGAGCACCTAAAACTTATCTACATTTGCACCGTGCCACATATTTTTTCTGCACAAGCAATGATTTCCATAAAAAAAACATTACAATATTACGTAGCACGCAGAATTTATGGTCGTTTTTTTTTCTTTTCCCGTTCCATTTCTTCCACGTTCTAGCTTAGCATTTGTTTCAGATGTTATGCCGGCAATATCGCGTGTTTGGCCGTATCGCTATTAAGTAAGCGTACAATCGTCGAATAGGCAATTGTACTGTTATTTATAGAACGCACACGGCTAGTTTTTGCGTGACACGGTACAAACTACATTTGGAATGAACTTACGTTTCGTGTAACTTGATCTACACAATTTGTAGAACGACATTTGAGAATATTTCTGCCTATTTTGTCAGATAGAATATATGTTTTTTTAATATACACACACATTCACACGTGTACTCAAGCCTGTATCCTATGAGGGTAGGCAGAAGCTACTGATTGTATCTTGCTACGATTCTGTTTACATTCATACATTTCTCTACGTTCAGGGACCTTCCTGGAAAAGACCATTAATCTGTTCGTGGAAGATTCTCCTTGGACGCCTCTTTCTGCTCACGTGCGTTTGGTATATTTCTCGCCAACTGAATCATATCCATCTAAGCATACTTTATTTCCATCTTAATCATCTCACCAATATATCCTGTAGCTTATATGCCATATGCGATTGATTGATTGAAATAAAACAAATACTCAATTTTAACGCACACACAAAATTTATACCTATGACTGTTTTGGGTTCGATAACGATGATAAAGGCTCGAGAAAATAGTTTTTCTTATATATCTTCCATGTACACACAGCGATCAGCAACATTTTTATTATATGTATAGATATTTCAGTATTGTTTAGTCTGTGGTATACTTGTATTCATATAACAAGTCACACACCCAGCCACCTGGACATATGTGCCGTGAGTCACGTTGTCGCTGTGATTAACCAGGTGACTGACTCACCGCGGCCACCTTACACGGATTGAATTAGAAGCGGATCCGCCATTCCGAATTCATGGTACGCATTCATGGCGCCACTGTGTTTGAACCGGTTTTAGAGTATTTGCAACACGAATTCAATTGTAGCCACTAAAGAAGGATGCAATTTTTGCGCATGTAGAAGTTGGTAGTGTGGTAAACGACATGGTAAATCGCGTAGGGAAGTATTTATAGCTCGTGCAAAAGTTACCGTGGTGCGCGCCTAATTTACCTAGCCTAATTTACCTCCACACCTTGTAATACATAATAGAGCATGTACGATACGAGCACGATGGCATGATGGCTTTATGTGGCCTTAAAAATGTGATTTCGTTCATGCTTCACAGTAGCAAAATTATTTATATATAATAATTTAATTTTAACTATACCATTAAAGTGTGCGAACACAGCCGACTGGCAACGACCTAACGAAATTCTATTGGATCCAACGATTACTATATTTATGACATCATTCAATGTAAATCAATTACAATTTGCATTTGAATGGAGCTCGAATTTCGTTATCCACATCGTTAAAGGTATTTTCCTTAGAGATGTTAAAAAACGAGCTTATAGCAGTTCTGTAACAAACACGCCTATAAAAGTTGTTTCCAAGAAACTGAGAGATACCTACTATGTGGGCAATTATGGTCGGTGGACTGTTTAATAAATGGTCGGGGAAAATAGTTCTAAAGAAGACGTAGCTATAATGGATTCCAAAACCAATCGTGTTGATTCAGAGTTCTCAATACAATGACCCGCTGATTTGGTTATGGGTTATGACGTCAGCACCATGTAATATAGCTAAGTGGAACATTTAGCGCATTTGTTTGGTATAGTGATAACTTATATTTGAACGAATGAATTGAGACTACCTGCTTAGAATAGTTATCTACTTACTATAATTAGGTAGGTATTCAGTTCTCATAACAGCATAGCCAAATTTTATTATCATCCGTTTGTGAAATCATTTCTGGTGGATATAAGTAGATTCCTAATTTATATATTACATAATTATGACCAAACTGTAAGAGCTAAATGAAAATTAACTCATCTCGAGATTCTTGGTCACCTTTTGTCAGAGAATACACATAGTCAAAGTCAAAACATTTATTTCTTATAGGCCTACGGGGGCACTTACAATTTGTCATTTGCATTTTATTTTTCTTAACTCTACAACCGGATCGGAACGCGACCTCAAACTGAGAAGATACGGCGAGAAACTCAGTGGGCTTGCCTTTTTTTCCACACACACAACAAATACATAAATTCACGCTAAATAAAAATACGAAGTAGGTAGACGCCCACATTTGAAGTGATAACAGCTAATATAAATAACAAAGTGCGTGACCTGATTTTTGTGATTTCATCAGTGAGTCGGAACAAAAGGTTCACTTGTGAAAGAAATGACGATCTACATCCACACGCTTAATTGTACCTCCAAACCTACAATTCTTCTTTCAACGTTCCTCTGTGATTGTAGTGTTTACTTTGATGCGTAGCGCACGCGCAAACCGGTTCTCGTGACACGTAAGCAACAGTCACTACGCAATGTAGCATGCGATTGTTCGAAATGCTTGAATCCAGCGAGTCATACCCGAGATACCTAAAACATGTGACTTGAAACACGCACGACGGTGCGTTCAAACGGCTTGACAACAAGCACATATATTTTTTTTTCAAATTGCTTGCACGGAGCTCATACATTATCCATGTCATAGGTTTTGTCCTGACTTGCGTGCTAGCGCCTATGAGGTTTTCTCTTGACTCCTGTGCTACCCCCCTGCAATGGATTGCACAAGCCAACGCAAACGCACTGTTTCAAATTTCAAAATAGGAAAGTATTTCTAAGCGTCGTTGACTTGTGGGTGCATTATTTATTTTTAAAACAGAAGCCGGTGAAACTGCACCGGCTCTGGCGCGGCATAGCAACACGTGCGCAGGCCCGGCGCGGTGCGCCTGCGCCGCCCACACCGCCGACGACGAGACGCGACCTTGAAGTCCCGCGCCCGCGCCACCGCCACCGTCAAATGTTTGTCATATTTCTAACACTCCATCGCGTCACCACGCCAAGAGCACATTTCTCCTTTTATTTGATTTCAGTTGGATTTCAGCGATTGGTATTGTATCAATGCCTTGTATAGTTACAGTAGCGAACTTTAATTTGGGACTCATTTTAAATATCGTACAGCACACGCATTTTGACTGACGTTACTAGGGGCAACTGCTCTCAGATACGACCTTATTGCATTGTAAGTGTAATTAAAAGAGAATGATAAGGATGGTAGTAGCCCGCCACTTCGTTCGCGTCTTTAAATTAATATAGGCATTTTTTTATATAAAATGTTTAAATTGATATAGGTAACATTTTTATTATATATTTATGAAATGGATCAAAATTGAAAAACTACACATACTATTCTGCAAGGCAAAGCACATCTAGCAAATAGGTCTACAAGTACCTACCAATTCAATCCATCCATGAATTCGGACTTCGCAATATTGCAATGTATTTACACAGTTGATTTGCATTTCCACAAGTAAACACAATTGGTACATGTTTACTTGAACATGGCTGTGTACATAACTGCGAGCAGTGCTATTTACTCGGAATTAGTTAGAAAACAACTATTTATGAGTCATTGATTATCTCGAACGTGATGACTGACGCAATAAGAGTACCTACCTACCCACAAACAACTCGAAGTGGATTAAACATTCTGTTTCTTTCTATGCTAATTCTTATTTTTTTTTATTTTTTTTTTTTATTACATTGTAGGCAAGTATTTGATCTCGATCTCACCTGATGGTAAGTGACGATGAGATCTACGATGGAGCATACTTGCCTAGGTAGGAAGGCGGCAGTAGATAGAGACGCTATATTCACATGGCACATGCAGCGCAACTGATCTGACCCGCCATCCATGAATGGCAGCACCGAACATCATGCCGGAACACGGCTAGGCCGCTTGGCGACATGGCTTTGTTCAGTGGGTGGTGACTAGCCACGGCCGAAGCCTACCACCAGTAGAGTTGTCACCTGGTTGGCACCACCCAGGGTCACGTGTAGGGTATCTCGAGGGTACTGAATTCTCCTACGGACGAAGGTCTTAGTTGAATTCCAACATTAAAATTAATTGAAAAGCAAAAAAAAATATATATATACATAGGTATATGTCGTGATTGCGAGTGTTAGATTATATTATCCCATAAGACCTAAAAAAAGACCTAGTAGGAGTAGGTACATGACACAATTAATAAGTTTGTTTGTACGTATGCTATTCGAATATACACTTAATACCTACCTACGTGGAACGTTTTTGTTATTTTATACTGCTATTACAAAGTGATTTTATACTGTATCCTGCTTTGTAAATTCAATTTTATTATAAAACTTTATACGAGGATCGTCTAAATTCAACAATATTCCAATAATATTCAATATAGGTAATACCTATCATATGTTATCAATCAATATTCCATTCTAAACACAGCGCGGCACGACCACGTGTTGACTGTGCAAAAAACACTGGAAATAAAAAAAAAATATGTCGTTAAATACTATTTTTAAAATGCCACTATCAACAAGGCAACATAGTAGATAAAAGGCCACACTTTATAAGTATGTAAGTATAGTGAGGCAAGCAAAATCACCTCAGAGTCGAGTGACCTTCGTTCGAAGCAAACAGCCGGCTGGCAACGCAGCGTAACGTAAAACCGACGTTCGTATAAACATAACTACATTGTAACATGTACAGCGATCGGTTCAAACGTTATAGCTATATTTATACACGTGTATAAGCGCGATGACCTGCGCACCACCCGCCCGCACCGTCGCGTCGCACGTCCGCCATTAGCTATGTGTGCGAGTGCATCTGCACGGAAAACAGCGTCAATACACAATGAATCAAAATACTTATACCCCACCTTTGCACTCGGCGTTAAAGTTCAAATTCCAATGTACAGTTGTTGTAGGTTATGTTGCAATCTGCTGTGAAATGACGAGAAAGCGTTCAGTATTTTTTTTTTTATTTCTGTAAAGCGGCACAGTGCAGTGTTCCGAGTAAACGAAAACAGATACTGTCCGGTCCGCGTTTAGAACTCTGTTGATGCGAAATGCAGCTGGCTGTCATTTATAAACTATGTACTTTAGGTAGGTAGGTATGTGTGTTCACTAATGCTTACATTTGAGATAAGCGGTGGGAACTGCTATTTGCCTGCCCAGTTTCATTATTAATTCTTGTTACACGTCTTGCTTGGTGGCCTGTTGAGTTGGACTTCGTCTAAAAATATTTTTTTTAATTCGAGAAATAGTTAGGCAATCTTTATCTTTCTCTTAATTAGGAATAAATTATTGATCTATTTTAGGTAGGTACCTATTTTTGTAAATGTAACAAAGTGATTCTTGAAATGTAGAATAGGGCCCGTCCGGACTGCTATGTTTATAAGACTATAGTTTATTCAAGTATCTATCAAACCAACGCGTCATTTAATAGGTAGATCTCAATAAAACATATTATTGTAATGAAATTTAACTTTATATAGGTTACCATTACCAGCAGTAACGAACGGTTTCGATCGGGGTACTACAGGCACACATTAGAAAGATTCCGACTCGAATAAATGTATAGTTTACGTAAGCTTTCATTCAAAATAAAATATTTTTATTTGGGTTCCTTGGTAAAAATTGGCGTAGTCGTACATATTTGTCACAAAGATAATGTATGTATTAAATAGTAAAAAAAAAAAATCTAGGGTCATGAGTTCTTAATTTTGAATGCATTACTTTAAATCAGTAGTTAACGCCAAGTAGATCCCGCATAGTTTCGTTTTTTAACTCAATCGCGAGAGACAGAAATAAACCGCAAGTATAACTTTGTTTAATTTGGTTTACTGAAGTATTTTCGTTGTCAGCTATGCAACATTACGCGTGCGTGACCTGACACGCACTTGGCCAGTTTTTCAACCTCATACATAAATTAATATTACGAAGTTAGTTATGTATTTATAATATAATTACAAAGACAAGTGTTTTCAGTGCGCGAAATCAAGGCTGTATTGTATTAAGTGAGTTTTCTGAATAGAACTCCGCTGGCCCTGGCGGCTACCGGTCGGCTCGGTACAGTCATCGCAAACAGTTACCAGGTTTTCATTTTGGTCCGTTTGTTGGTTCAAAAACAGGAAATCGGATAGGGTTGACAAGTACAATAGTAGTAATATATTTTAATACTAATATCTACCAACTAAAAGTTACGTTCATTCCAAAGAAATGCGCGAGTTTTAAATTTGGTGATAATTTGTCACTAATGGTATGATATGCATTGATAGGGCAAAGGGTAATAAAGGGTTAGGTAAAAGACTATACTTATTGTTCTATAAGCATGGAAATATCTATAGATTTATTTACTTCCCAAGTTCTTACCAGAACAAGAGCCTAAAAATAAAACGAAGTAATCTCATAATTAAAAACAAAAAAACTTGAGAGGTTTCAAGGGACACCCGGATGGAACGAAGTTCCTTTATTATTTTTTATTATTTATTATGTACAAAAAAACTTGTATACACTCAACAAAAATAATCTTCGCGACACCACACTGTTCAATGCGAAATAGAAAGACGAAACGAAAATATCTGGCTTCCTTTCTATAAGAGAGAGAGAGACCGACAGAGAAACATGCGCACGCCGCACGGCTTACAAATAATCATGTTTATAATCGGCCTTTACATAGGAACTGGAGTTGGGTTGAGAAAAAAGGGTCGTACGAGAATTGTTTCATTATCATCCATGAGTCCATTTTATTCGTCGAATTTGAACCCACTGAGTCGAAGTGCACCGGCTCTAGAAGTAATTTTATAGTATAGTATAAAAAAGCTTACAATAGCTCGTTACAACTTTTCATCTTAATTTTTCGTCTGAATTTTTTCTAGCGTCTAGCCCCCTTTCGTAACGCGCGATAAGGAACTTCGTTCCAAAAACATGATTTGCTTCTAATTATTTAGAGGTTTGTTCTATCAATCTAAATAGGTTTTTCTACAGATAGAAGAGGTTAATGATTGATAACATTTTCATATCTTTTACTATACTTATAGCAAAAGTACAAAACGCAAAAGGAAATAGATAACTGTTGAATGTAGGTAGGTACCCCAGTTATGAAAGCAATAGGCAAAAACAAGGATGTAACAGCAAATGTAGGGGGCGTTCTTATCGCAAATTGCGAACTTTCCCAAACTGTTTGAGATACATAATAGAAAGGACGAAATACGTATCTGACAAAAGTGGCAACCCTGACTGTATGTTTTAAAACTCAATAGCTCAGCCTTTGTGCTGTTTTCATGTAGTTAACGGTTCTGTGCAAATGCATGAGAAAAACGCTTACTTTTGTGTAGTTATCGGGGCCGTGTTGCCTGGCTGATGTACCTATAGCTGTAGCAGGCTGGACTTGATTTACTTGTCGTACCTACAATAGATAATCATTGTTCCTATTTCTTCTTTAGATTTTCGTTTAACTTTTTTTTGCCATTTATTCCAAAAATTGTATAAATAAAGTAATGTTGCTGCTCTGACTTGAAGCAGTGCAGTTGTCAAACCAAAAAACTGGCAAAATGCGTGACGAGTTTCGCAAAAAATAGGGTTCCACAGAGATGCTAGTTAATAAGAACTGGGTTTGCAGTTGATTCAAATATCCTCACCCATATGCATTGAATTGGTCGGGTATAGGTCGTGATAATTTTCACTGCACCATGTGCTTAGTTTGAGCATTTGATTTATATTTTGATTGCACGAATGATTGAAACGAAACTAGATAGGTACGCAATCTGATGACTGGAATACTCTCCTGGGATGAAAACTGCATTTTGTTGTGCAAGCGCATTCCAGACAAACAAACGCCTTACGCACAGGATATCAAGCGGTCAACAGTCGCTATAATTCTTGGAGTATGCGCATGCGACGCACTTCCTGAGCACTTTCACTTTCAGCTGTGACGTTAATAATGTTATTGTAGCAAATGCACCATCATTTGAAATACTTTGCGTGCGTCACTAGAAGACGGAATAAATTAACAGACAATTCAAGACGCATTAGGCTTAGAAATATTTGCGTTGAGAAATTTATGGAGAAAAAAAAACGCTGTGGAACGAATGAACTTCAGGCATTCCAAGTATTTGTAAACCATTGGTTGGGCCACCACTTACCGTTATGACTATATTATCAAATTCGTGACAAAGGAGTACTTGATCTAGTACTGACAGTTATTTCTAAAGTCGAGATAGCTATGATGATCGCCGACCTTCAATAGGAGATAGCACCGGAGGAAGTGAAACAGACTCTAATAAAGAAATAATGATCGTCGATATGTAGTATATGGTATCGGAAGAAGTGGAGCAGACCCATAAAGATGATCACACTTCATGAGAATTGAGAAGAACATTCCAGAGAAAAATAAATCATAAAGACAACTTTAGTCGATGCAAATTATTTTTCTTCATAACATTCGTTGCTTCAAAGGTATATCGGCTGGCACAGGTCGTCATGATGACCTATGGCGGATACCAAGATTAAGAAGAAGAGCCTTTTAGTTCGTGTGACGTTCACTCGAACAAGTCAGCGCAAGGTAATCGACACGGTGAAGGATACAGGAAGCGCGGTTTCGTAACATTATTTGATTGATGTTTGTCACCGACAACATTAGCATGCAGCGCGGACTTCGTACTGTATGATTAACTATCAATTAGTGAGAGATAATGGTATTCTAATGGTAATGGGTTTATATCGTTTTTAGATTCACCGTCTATTTGTTTTTGTTCAACCATTATTTTAATGTGTTCTTTTTATATGTTGCTGTTTTGTGCAAGCTATTTATAGGAATCAGGCGGGCTGTCCTGTTTATACTCTGGATACATTTTGCTTTGTTATGTATATTTATCATGATCAAGCCTTCTAAGTCCACAGGTCACTCTAGGTAACCGTGCCAACCTATGAACATTACATCGTGTTTTCAGCTTTGTAGAACGTTGGCTGTCACTTGCTGATCGACAGCCTCTTCCTAAACTCAATGTACGACCGATTTACAACCAGTTTGAGTTTACTGTAAATACTAGTCGTAGTTCGACTTGTCCACGACTCTCTGGCCTTTGTATTGCGGTGTCAACTTTCGACAAAACTTCCTTTAAATGCTTATTTAACCTTCGCCGTTTATTTATATCGCTTGGCCAATTGTTTTGAAATTGGTTATTTCTACTTAAGGTTATTTGGTCTTGATAAATGTCCTATAAAGTATTGATTATTTGAGGAAAGATTCAAGACAAAACAATACAAGGCATTTAGGGGGCTAAATATCGATAGTATTGAATGTCATATTCGATATCAAATCATTCCATGCATTCTAACAGAATCGCTCCTAAGACAGCTTTTAGGCTTATTTAAGGCTGGATCAGCTAAGAAAATTTTGTTAAAATTGCCCACTTAAAGCAAACTTCAAAGAAGTTATCTATGTCTATATAGACGTAGATGCCTAGTAAAAACTTTTTATTTTATTTTAATCATTATGAACCGTCAAGAGCGAGCTATGAGTTTGCGTCGACCGGAATCTTGCGCCCAATAGTCCGGGACGACCTCTGGACGGCTAGACTAGACTCTGTAAACAGTTAGAATAGGTTAAGGTCGCATTTGATAATATTTACCGCATCTCACATACACATACTATAATTGTTATTAATGAAAATAGGTAACCTATTTTGATAAGACATGTGACATACACTTGACATATAAAAAAAGTTAAATTTTGTAAAATTAGGAGAATGATGAAATGAAATATGCTTACAAGAGAACGACAAGGGAGAAAGCTTCCTCCCAGATCGTTATAGCCTACTCCGACAGAATCAAGAAATTTGTTACTCCACATACCTACTTGTAAACAGAATATGTACCTATAGACAAAACAACACAGACAAGAGGATTGCTGGTAGCAAAACTTACTCAGAAACGGATTGATTGCAATGGGAGTGCTGTAAGAGATCCAATAGTGGACGTATAAAGATTAAAAGTCGTAGAAATCTCTTGATGATCAGCAAATTTTTGAGAACCCATTTGTTTCCTGGGCTACTTATAAGCTCGCTTAAAGAAATTAGTCACATCCAAGAAGGTCGTTGAGGTCCTTCCTCGTAGGTACCTACACAGAATCAAGTCAAGTTTGCATCCAAGGCCTGCAACCAACTCAGAATGGAAGTCACGTGGATATGCCTTGACACAGTTTTCCTTGATACAAGCGACAACACGAACTGGATTGAACAGTTAGCGCAGTTTCCTGACTTCAATGTTCATCAGTAGCTATAACATTTAGTGAGACAAGCCACCAACCATGGTGTCAATGACCTCTGTCTAATGTATATCGGAATACATCCGCAATAACCGATTTAGGAAGAGAGATTACAAAACAAACACAGATAACCTTAAAATACAAACCAAATAAAACGACATCAGAACACTTTATTTATTCACAACAACGGATAATGCGATAAACAGTCGCTAGCTGTGATAATATTCACGCAGTTTAGTAGTGAATGAGGTAATTGTAATGTCACATGACTCAGCCTAGTTTATGTACTACCTACACATTAAAAATATAGCGCATTGTTTATGTACTGTACCTACCTCGTTACGATGTCAATCAACACCTCCCCCGTCTGCGTGGACCACACCATAATAAACTATAACACAACACCACACATCCACCTGCGCAGAACCATCTCACACTCGGATAAGGACCTCAATATACGTTCCCGAATGATAACGCGGCCAAACAAAAAAAAAACCCGGGGGTCCTAAGAAGGTCGAATCTGGTTTTTTTTCTGGTAAAAGCTGGCAACGTCGCACGTTCACCGGACGGACGCGCGTTCGGCCTGCGCACCGCTCATTGGCCGAATGCAACGGCGGCCATCACTGCTCGCCGCGCGTTCGCCCAATAACACCGCGTCCCGCACGCCCCGCCCACATCCTGTCGGCCTGTTGAATGGATTTCTCGGCAGTCGTGCTGCAGACGTCAAGCGTAAAATACGTGTCAGATATAACTTGGAAAAATATGATGATGAAGCTTTCGAGGATGTGATCAAATCGAAGTGTCTAGTGACCTCTTCGAAGCTTCTTTAAAATCGCTACTAATGATGAAATAAACAAAAACCTATAATAATAATTAGTTTAAAAATCGATTTTCAAAATTTTTATGTGAAATCAAAGAGCAGATGCGGAGTGATTATTTGATGGTGTTTGAAATGTGTCTCGACTCAACTTAAAAATTAATTTGACTGGCTCCGATCTCATCACTAATATCAGTGAGTGTCGTTGCGAAGACATCCTTTAAGTACCTGAAACAACAAACAAAAAAAAATAAAGTTAGTTTATCTAGGTAATTATTGAATATTAACCATTAATCCAAGATAGGTGAATTAAATTATGACATAAATTGCCCTTACCAAAGACATTGTTATGTTTGAAATTATTCATGATTAAAGTCATAAAAGTCGATCGTAAAAAAAAGTAAGTTTAGGTATGGACGTACTTACAATAAAAAATATTATTAACCGTTGGTAGGTATCTAGTCACCACAGAATAGTTGATAATATCAAACACCATCTCAATAGAGCCATATCTAGTATTTTATTTCATAACAACATTCGCAACCCAACGCCAAAAACGCCAATATTATGGCGTTCTCGATTGTTTGACATTGTTTCTAACCGCAAAACAAATGAATCCCACCGTGAAATAATATCTAAGTGGTTGTTTTCCTTGGATTTATCCACATTTATATATTGGTTTTACGAGTTTACTGATCTATAAAAATAATCTTACAAAGTGAAAATTTTAACATTCCTATATAATCGGAATGAATATAAGATAATTATAAAAAGATGATAACACAATAAATTCACGGCCGGTGCTGTTTTTTTTATTATAAAAGTAACCATGATTTTATGAGATATGTATACAGACGGATATAAACATAGAGAATGATTGATAGATGCTTCCTTGACTTGCAAATGATGGTTGATGATGAGTACGTAATTGCCAATGCCTGGTTTAATTATACCTACCTATCCTAGCTCATTTTATCACCTACAATCTCGTCTTCGCCCTATCATTTCTGCTATCGTCTCAGAAGTGTATAAAATAAAACTTACAAATAATAAGTTATGATACTTATACCTATTTGGGTAAGAATTATTAATGTAAGCAAGTATACATATATGTGTAGGTGGATACAATGTAGGTGTATTGTATAGTATCATTGGAATGCGAGATAACGTGAGCGTCTGGTGTGCGCGGGCGCTCGGCTGCGCCCACACACACAGCCACAAAACGAAAGTGCGCACTCACACATGCGCGGGCTGTCCGTGTCAATGCAAAACAAACTTTTCCTGCCTGCATTTAGCTGTCTGCTGTGCTAATGTTAACCAAAGTGTTTTTCCTTTTACGCATTCGGTGTTGTTGCTATCTTCAACGACACGTTTTCATCTTACCTATGTTTTCTAGACATTACCGTAATTCGGGCCATTCGTGTTTCTAAACCCCAAAAGCCTCAAAATTCTTATTTCAGAAGGAAAACACTAGCCAAATAACGTCCTAAAATGAAATCAGCAGGGCAAGCAAGGTCGGCCCCTATATTCCTGGAGGGCTTTGGTGATTAATTGCTTTGGGGAGGGCGTCTTTCGGAGGTCGGGCGTTACCTAGCAACCGATATTGACGACATCTATGAAATTACACAATTATTTTTCCTCTTATCGTGAGTGCTACGTCAATGAACAAACGTAATATGGAGCAAATTGAAGATGTTTACGTGAAAGGTAGGTATTTGCTAGTGTTGTGTAAGACTAAATCCGGTTTATTTTCCCGAAATAAGTTTGAGTTAAATGATGGGTACGCTTTACGCATTTTTACAAAACCCTAGTTCTGGGAGGCGATCAAGCAGGCAAGGAAGCTTGGGGTACGACGACCGCCACCTGTCTCTGTGCAATCTACGCCTTTAGCACTGCACTGACGGACGTCCGATTGACGTCGGCGGAAACATTGAGCTCTCTCTCTCTCTCTCTATTTTATAATCGACGGAGAAAGAGAGAAGAATAGAAAGTTTTTTTTCGCCTTACGCGGATTTTTGGCCGGAGGCTTAGGCCTCATTCACATGGCAGAGCGGGGAAAATTATACAAATATAAAAGGCTATGTCCTGACTGAAAGACAACGCACACTGCACAGCCCAAACCACTACACGTAGATACATGCAATTTGGTCAGTATCTTCATTAAGGACGTAAGCATACACTAAGGGATTGTTGGTAATGTCGAATTACCAAAAATCCCCCGAGGGAATAAAATCCTTAAAAATAGTTTTATTTCAATGTGTAGTATTCGCGTAAATATAAGAAATCAATATCCCCCGAGGGTGTCAAAGATTGTATGGAAAATGTTATCCTTGGGTAGATGAACTCCAAACTTTGTGAAGAGCCTCCATATTCGAATTGATCATAACCTGTTTCGCAATTTTCTCAAAAGAAGACCCCACGGGTTCGTAATAGGGTTTCCTAATAGTGCTACGGAACTCAACATTAGTAAAAATGATCCGAAACCTAGATGATGGACATACTATTGTTTTCAGTTTACTAGAAATGGGGTCCAAGGTTGGTATTCTAATATTTAAATGTGGTGTGGAGTAGACCTATTGAGTTTGGGTTAATTTGATTGATCTTGCTGAGCACTTTGGTAACATATATTTAGTCATAGACAGGGTCAAGTTTTTTCAACAGATATTTATTCTGTTTAACTTTTCTACCTGGAAGAAGTCGCGGGCAATAACTATTGACCAAAATGTGTGATATTTTGAGTGTTGTGAAAATTGGACAGGCAATGGTAAGGACAAAAAAATAGGGTATAGTCACGCTACGACCGTGTGAGGCCGAGGTGCAGAGCAAAATCGATTGTTGCGCGGTCGGCCCAGATTTCAGCTGTGTATTTCGACATGCCAGAATCCAAAAGATACTGACTCTGACTTTAACGGAGTTTTCACTATTGGATAGCTTACTCTTAGACATATATATATTTAATAGAGTTGGAGCATCTCGCCATTGGGTCTCTAATAGCTCAGAATAAAGAATCGATGTTTGCACGGACGGAAGCGCGGGCAAAAGTAAACTAAACTAGTGTTAAACTAAATCCTAATACGCAGCAAAGATACCAAATACGGTACTTTTTTTAAGGTATGGGAAGGGTAAAGGCACAAGAGTAGTAATAAATTGTAAAATTTGAGTTAATTCACTTAAGTAATAAGACTCAATGAAGGAACAGGTTAGATGAATAATACTGTATTTTTAGGGACAAAGGAGGTGGGTACCTAACTACCTACGTATGCGAACGTAACAGCTGATTTCGCGGCGCTACCCGCACAAGGTCCCGGGGTGGTACACCCCCCGGGCGAAATCTAATTTCGCGCCCGCCCCGCACCGCGCCACCCCGCTCGCGCCCGCAGGCCAATGATGTTCACCGACAAACTAATGACAGAGAAAATCGATAGATTCTGTGTTAACTTATTGTCAACTTTATGTAACTGAAGGGAAGAGGAAATAGAGTAAAAACTTACTACATACCCAGTTTGACTTGTAATAAATCATGTTTTTTTTTATCAAATTTGTTATTTATGGTCATAAATGGTGGTTTTAGCGTATTAAATGTTATGTCCAAAGTCGATACATGCATCCATCATTTTATAAAAAAAATGCCTTTTTTGATGAAAAACTTTTTAAATATCATGTAATTTTTTTATTTATTTGATTGTATTATATAACACTTCTTAGTTTTTGGGCGAAAAAACACGTGATTTAATTCAAACTATTTAAATCAAATAACCCTGCTTATAAGCATCTAGAAGGGTTAGTTACGATAATACAGTAATATAGTTTAGGTATGATAATATAATATCAGCGCTCAGTCTGATTCAGTGAGGAGACACCACAGTAGTAGGTACCTAACAATATTTGATAACAGGATCTCCGCGATTGTTGCTTTCATAAAAATACGCACATGAGCCGATGTTGCCGCTCCGCGTAGTGTGCAACGTTGTCGCTCCTCTGAGAGTTGGCGGCCATTTGCAATTCAGATGCGAGCCAGTCAGTTACGCCACACACTCTCAAAATAAAAACAATGTTTTAGTTATAAATCACGGCGAATCTAATGCGCGGCGAAGCTAACACGGTCAGTCTCGCGTCATTTCATTCGGTGTTTAACTTGTAAAAGTAATGATAATGACAATGCAGTCAAGTCCATATTATGTTAAGTAGGACTTACCTAGTAACAGTGTTGCAAAACGTATAAATGAAATCAATACATATTTAAAATGGATAACATAGGTATCTATTTCACAAAGATACTATATACCAAACACTAATACTGTATAATAGGTATGTACTAAGTAAATTAGTTTGAAAAAATAATAATTGCTACTATTGAAACAGGAGATAAATAACGATAAAAGAAATACGCTAAGGCATCGATATCAGGCACACCATCAGCAGAGCAGCGGTCATTGAGACCAGATGAACCAGAGTCCAGAACTCTTATGATTATAAAACCTCTAGAATACAAGTTTTAAAACTTTAAAACGGCACAGTTACGTGCAATGTGGCTAGTAAATAAAACTACGTAATGGGCGTGGAAAATACCGTTTTTTTTGTCAAAGCAAAATAACATTTATAATAGTCTAGTCTAGTAGGTACGCAAGTACCCTCGCAAGATCCGTGAAGGTCATTGATGAACTATGGTCAAAAATGGCGAATTTACGCATAAACAACTTGTTTTTTGTCTGTCTAGCATTAAGATACGTATCTTATCTACCTAAGTATGTTTTTAGCATTTAACGTCTTGGATTTTATTTAAAAAACATATAACATGTAGGTACTTGTAAAATTAAAAACGAACGAATCTGCACAGGGACTTATCAAAACCTAAAATCTCATATAATCAGCACTGTGCTAACACAGCTGTAGTCGACACCGTTTTGGGGTAAGCTCCAGAATTTCTTTGTTCGTCGATAGAGTGCTTTCGGAGTTCGGACACAAAGGACATATTGTATGCTTTTAAAACCTGTGAAAATCGACCAGCTTCATTATTTGCGATACACGATTGTGTTTGTTAACGAAAAATATCACTTATCGCTTGGCTTGCCCTGACCGAGGCATTTCGTACCCAATTATTCGTCATTTTAAAGCTCCAGCAAGGTTTTCTCCTCATTTAACTGGCAACTTATAATCTCGTAGTGTGCTATGGTTGCATAAGTGTATGTTTGTTTACTTGCCCATGTCATTCTAGTCGCGACGAAGAGATCAGGTTTCTAGTCAGCTTAACGGACGTATAGACTTTCACGAAGCCGTGCGAATTTATACATACATTCACAAAGGCATCTCCTAAAAAATTCTTATGAAAAGCAAAGTTTTCAATTAAACTATTTAGGTACGTACACCGCCTGTCTTTAGTGACAAAAGCTACAGGTACATCTGTCAAATTGAAATAGGCCAGAATACTGGTCTGGTTCAAACAGTTTCATACGATACATAGGTATACCACGATATCTGGCGAAAGATAAACATTCCTCATTCACATTTAGGGCTATTGAACTTGAAAAATAAAGTAATAGTATGATACAAGTGGGCTATGTTGGTCATTACAGACGAGACGGGATTGCAGTCCGAGCGAAGGCGAAGGCATATTGGAGCTGAGACTGTAATTACTAAATACTCACGCGTGTCATATAACGTTTTTCAACACACATGTGAGGTAAAAAAAATATTGAAATTTCATAAAAACACACTATACTTTATCGATTTAAATGAATACCTAGAAGGAGATGACACATATTTGGGAAACATGGCGACAGAACAAAAATGGCGCCCGGTTTTTTTTTCGCGCCAGCGGTTCAAAGAGAGACACAGATGATAACAAAGCCGTAAAGAAACGTTATGTTAAATATAATTAATTGAATATTTTTGTTATTATAGCACAAATTCAAGTTAATTTAATAGACAAAATCAATAATTTGTTTGAGGTTAAAACACTAGTGCGGTAATATAAGGTGAAAAGCACGCGTGTATGCATTATGAACCTAAAATCCTTGCAATAAGAGCCACTTTGCGAGCAAGTGTGCTGAAAAATATGTTATGTCTTCCTTACTAAACACGAGCGGGTACATGTTCTGCATAATAACGAAATCGGAATTTGTTAACAATACAATTAATTACGTATTGGCAAACAAGCAACTGATTGTATCAATGGATTTGGGTAGGCACACACTTGGCACAATATTTGTTATTGATCAATTTGCCAATGTATAAGCAAACATTAAAGATAAAAGAAGATCATCCAATAACATCTAAAACTAGATATTTCAAGTATGTATGTTTCGACGAAGTAGCCGTAACTCATAAAAGCTGAATGAAACTGAAATATTAAAGTAGATCAACGGCATAGTAAAGGAATATGGATAAGTCATGGATAAGTAAAGCGTGAGCATGTAGCTACTGCCAAGAACGATAAACCGATCCTCACATTATTATACCCTGGCTGGCATAGCCGCTGCTACTGAAATAGACATTAACTCGGTCACCGAACGGGAATAAAGACATGTTTAATAGTTTTTGGCTGACCCTAGAAGACAAGTACCTACTTATTATAGCAATCACTTTGATTTGATTACGCTTCAAAAACTCAGTCAATAAGAATTTTATACTTGTTCAAATGCATTTTAGCTGAATTATTTTTTCAAAATTAATAAATATTTATTGTGCTCCAGAAACAGAAAATTTATAAATAGCATACAAAAAAGTATAACGGGCAAGAGTAAAAGAGAATTTACAGCATGGTATAGTACCTATTTTACTTTCGTGCTGGAAATATGTCAAGGGAAATTGTTTGAGTCAGGAATTGCTATTGTTAGGGTACTTTCGTTATGTCATACAGATAGTAGTTGGTTGTACTGTACCAATATAGTTGGTTGTGCAAATAATAAGATATGTTTGTATGCCGTGAAGCTTGAAAAATACTGCGTAAGAGGTGTTAGGTGGGTTTTTCTCAGAAGCACAGATAATAGTGACAATACCGATAAAACGAACGAGGAATGAAGGAAACAACGTTCGCGAGGTGTGATCGTAGAGTATGTTATATAATTACTGTGACAACACAGCATACCTACATTTGAAAGAGTGATGTCTGAATATGGGTACTGGAAAAGAATAGAACCGATCAGTATCAGTACAAATATGAATAACTCTGCACAAAACGAATTTTGAAAGGCATCTTTGTATATGTATAAGGATGAAAGGTTTTCGGACAGAAATAAAACGAGTAAGTAGGTAGGAAGGGTACGGAAATCGCGCAATCAACGAAATTCCGGCCCATTAGCACTAAGACCGGGCTACAATCACTAGACAGACCTTATTTTAAGGCCGACTTCAACCCACCATCATTATAGGTATACCTATACATGATTGTATTCTTTGATTTTTTTTTCACTTACAAAAAATGGAGACAATAAAATGATATTCTGACTAGCGTACGAGCTTTAGCGCATGACCATATATGCTTACACCTACATACTTATCCTTAACTAAAGCAAGTAGACCTGTCAAACTAACATGAACTTTGAAAATGCATCAATCATAGTGAGTGAGTGAGTGAGGTGCCGTAGGTTGGTTACATGCCTTATTTTGTTTATACAGTGTCCTTTTTATTGCATTAAAATAACTTATCCTAAGTACGCATAGGTATATAATTTTCGTGAATTCATTAAATAAGTTTTAATATTGCTACACACTAATTGAATGAATGGTATTTACGGCGCGGAGCGGCAACTGCGCGTGGCGCCCGCCCGCACTGCGCGAGCTGGCAACGCGGCGCCTCGTATCCGTCGGAACGGCAACGTCGGCGTCGCCCGCGGAGCGGCAACGTTGCGCACTGATTCAGCAGTTCACAATGTTCACATTCAACGGAGATAACATCGATTAGAAGTTGTTCTTGATTGTACTTTTAATTTCAAGGGAATTTGAGGTTATAATCATCGCTACTAACCTATTCTAATGGACTTCGAATATGTAGTTTTAGAGGTCGACTTATTGGAAGACATAATACATTTATACATCTAGGAGGTATGTATGTAAATACTCGATGTGTTAGCTTCTGCGATTATTCGTTGGAAGTTTAGAAGCCAAATCGTCTCGAAGCATATCTATTCTTTACCAGTCGTTGATTGCGACAATGGTAGTCTGACTGCCTTAGAAACTGCGTAGTATGGACAACAAACACGATGTTGCGGTTAAGAAAACTTACAGGTAGGTAGCTTTATAGTTGCAAGCAAGTGCGGTAAAGTGGAATAGAACTAATAAAATAAGTAGGTAGGTCCCTGTTGGTGTATTTTAAAAGGGTTCAATCAATCAAGAAAAGCTTCAATAAGACCCGTAAAATAGTAAGTGCAGACTTGTCAAGAAATCGATATTGAAGACGTTAGAGTTCATTCAAACTGAAGTTAAGATAAAATTAGCAGCCAGTCTTCGCCAAATCGATGCTTTCGAATAAAAACGAAGGTGGTAGACATTCTCGCGAGTACAAGGCCACTCACTGGCCACTGCCGCTGTGTAAACAAGATTGATCCGACTACAGATAACAATTTTAAATGTACCTGGCTAGGTAGGTTAGATGTAGGCAGGCAGGTATTCTTTTTATGATCCTATCTACCTATTAGTAACACCCAGTGGCTAAATTGAACGCTATTTACTTTATTACACGGCATTTAACACCATAAAAACATGTCAACTAATCAATCTCACCTGCAATTGCTACTTAATTAAATGTAAATGAGCCATAACTCTAAGATTGACAAAAATACAGACATTTAATTGGTTACGATGACAAAAACGAATCAGTAGAAAGATGCGCGTGTGCGACAAAGAAAGCGCACGAGCAGTCTCTTACAAACTACTTGCTTTTACCAAACATTGATAGCGAATCACTGAAATTCTATTTTTGGAACGAAGTTCCTTATCGCGCGTTACGAAAGGGGGCTAGACGGAAAAAAATCATACGAGAAATTAAGCAGAAAAATTAAGCAGAAAAGTTATAACGAAACGACCAATTGTAAGTATTTTTATAATCGAAAGTATAGTTTACTATATAAAACCCATGAACACAACGATACCTCGTTCAAAAACATGCTAGCGACATCTATCGCTGATAAAAATAAACATAAATAAACGAAAGTATAGTTTACTATATAAAACCCATGAACATAACGATACCTCGTTCAAAAACATGCTAGCGACATCTATCGCTGACAAAAATAATTGTTCTTTGTCGTTTGCATATGCGTCGTCGTTTGCACATATTGGTCAGTATTTTCGAGGCATTGCACAAGTGCATCCGTGGGACAATTGGCTAGCGCGTTCGGCTGTCAATCGAAATGTTGGTGGTTCGAGCCCACCCGGGGGCGATATATTTTTGTTTCCCAAAATTATTGATTTTTTGTACATAATAAATAATAATAAATAATAAAGTAACTTCGTTCCATCCGGGTGTCCCTTGACACCTCTCAAGTTTTTTGTTTTTTTAAAATAATATATATCGCGGCTTCGAAAGCAAACTAATCTACATTGAAGATATAGTGAAAATAACATTTAAAGTGGCTGGCTAAGCAAATAGCCAGAGATATCGACTTTGGGATTTTATTCTAGAAAATTTCAAAACAAAGAAAAATATAAGTTAAGTACTCACAAGGGTATCTACTTACCTCCACAACAAATTGAATTTACTATACCATTGTGCATAAGAGGATGTGGCCAACATTATGCCAGCTCGGACACTAGGACTCAGGAGCACATAGGAGCTTATAAATGTGGAACTGGATTATGTGCACAAACCACAGACTTATTAATAATCTAATAAGTCTGTGGCACAAACGAAAAACGGTGAAAATAGATCAAAACAAAAATAAAATTATATAAAAAAAATACATTTCTGTGGAGAAAATCTAGGAATCTATTCAAGATGCAACGATTTTCGTTTGTGCACGTAATTCAGGGACAACCTGTATATAATGACGTGGTTCAGGCGAGCATGGGGGGAGAGGGGGCGTAGTCGCTCCGGGTGATTAGCGATAATCATCGAAAGGTCTCTTAGACGAAAAAATTACCCAAACCCAAGCTGCGAATTCGCGTGTACTTACGTAAGGACGTAATTCGCGTGTTCTACACAAATCGGCTTGGTTTTTTTATGCTTCAATATTTTGTTCGCGACTCTCCGTCTGTATTATTTCTTCGTATCAGGGTAGACTGGCAACCCACCTTAGTACATATTTGGAAAAAGAAGTCGATCTACCCGTTAAAAATTGCTATCACAAATCAGCTCTTCAGACAATAACACAAATGAAACATCACAAGATACCTACCGCTAAATACGCGAACACCGACATCCAATTAGTTGGTCCCAATCCTACTAACGGCCGCGAGTGCACTATGAACTCAGCTGCCTACAAAAGGGTCGCAAGCAGGCTGACAACACTGAATCTGTGCTGTGAAAGTAGTCTAGAAAAACGTAGATGTATTTTTTAGAAAATTTAAGCAGCGATAGTAGAGATTTGAAATGTCACTTGCGCCAAGTTTCGTACCCTATTGAGTGTAATGAAATGTCAATTTCATTACACATAAAAAAAACTGCAAAACTACCTTATTATAGAGCGTGTTTTGTTTTCACAATTCGACTTTGACGTTTAACTCCAGACTTACATGCCATGTTGTCTTGGATTGAACGTGGCGTCAATTTGGCGTAATGTTAGTGTAGGTCATTTCAACTGATTTTAAGCGACTACCTACAATAAAAAGGAGGAGGTTCTCAATTCGACTGTATTTTTTTAGAAATAAAATTAAACTACGACTTATTTTTAAAGATAAAACGAACATCCATAAAATTTGTCAAATTATAGTACTGTTTTTTTTTTTTATAATATTTTATTTTCTGGCATTACGTTGCACATTCATAATATTTATACGACTATTACTGCACTGCACACGCAGGTAGGTACTTCTATGTGAAAATGGCCACCCCACCCTGAAGCGCGACGCGGCATGCATACCTACGAGCTATTGCGAAGATGCAGATCTGCAAGGCGCCGACAATGCGCCGGATGTGCATTGTGTAAGGTCTGCTGCGCATCATGCTAACATAAAAAAAAACATCACGAACGAAAGCATATGCATAGGTACAAACAAACGTAGTACCTATTAGACTATTAGTATAGACGCAATACCTTATTTATAATAATTATTAATTATCTAGGTATCTTGACAACGGCTCCCTGAACGGATTTCTATCAAACATGCCAAGAACAGTGTAGACACGACCTTATTTTTACCCCAGTACGGCGAAATCAAAAGGAAGGGTTATGATTATATTGAGCATGCATACCACTGCATACTGAGGATGCGCCGAATATTTACCGAACTTTTAGAAAACATAAAAGGTAGTTTAAACAACATTTATTAATATTGTAGCTACCTACGTCCAGCCAAGGCAACCCTCTTTATAATCGAGGTCGACAGCTCAAACCACTAGGCTATTCAGGGTTTTAAAAAAAAGGAAAATTCATGAATATCAACAAGATGATAAAGGATTTCCCACCGAGGCGGAGTAAGGTAGGTACCTATTTCCGTATAAGATATACTATATACATATAATAATAGTCACAAGAAAACAAGCTATGTCTGGGCTCCAACATTTCGGGGGGATGAGCGAAAAAAGGTTGCCTGTTGCCGTGTTTGGAAGTGGGTCGAGGCGGCAACGTCGCATAGCGGTACCGGGGCTCGCACCGAGCGGCAACGTCTCGCGTCGGACTCCCTCGGCTGAAGTCGGCTGCCTCTGCCACGCACGGTACACAATCACATCGATATTTTGAGTCGCCCATTCATTTACATTTTGGCGAATTTTTATCGGGCAATCGATGATAATCGATCAATCTGCACCTACGTTTCAATGTTGTTTTTTTGTTGGCTTAAAAGCGCCTAAAATATTCATCTGATACTAATAACGCATTTTGTTTTTACTCGCTTTGTTTTACGTGTGTTTGCGTAGGTAGGTTCGCACGGTTTCTAGACTCATACTTTGAAAAACTATTACATATCTACCTTCTTACTTAATTACAACACTATGATTGTGATAAATACACTTACTTGGCCCAGTTAGTACCTATTAATGCCTGATTTTACTTGCTAATTTAATTATGATGGATTTTTAAGCCGAACATTATTCGGTCCAGCTTATACCGAACCGAATATTCGTAATTCGCCCGAATTATTCATATTAACCCTTTGTATTAAGCTGGTTCTTTTGTTAGCCGTATGTCATTACTTTCCCAAAGTTGATCCTTATTTGCGTCATTGTCAGCTGGTGCAATAATACAGGCTAGGTTTTTTTATCGACAGGATTAATCCTGACTAGGGAAATTACAGTTTTAGTTAAGTAGGTATTGCTTTCACACCAACTAGGTAACGCTCAGAAAGTACAAATTTCAAAGATATTCATTGATTTACACATTCGCCCTCGTTCTAACAACAACTGACAGAAAGCGGTGCAGGGCAGTGTTCCAATTATTTTAAAATTATTTACCCTTTGGTTCAAGCATTATAAAAAAAAACCTAGTATGCCTAAGCAGTACTAAATAGACAGAATTTGAACGGGGAGTGCCGGTTATAGGAGCATCCAATTTAGGTACCAACAGATGTATGTAACATGGGCAACCATACCGTGAAAACACCTAGGAGTGCATAAAAAGGATAGGTATAAATTATAGGTGAATTTTAACTACACGCGCGGTATAAGATGCTTGTGTGCACGGTTTGGCAACGTCGCGCCGTTACACATTGTCTGGCTGGAGTGCGGCGGACAGACGTCCTGCGGTATATGCTGCGGCCATGTCACAAATTATGTTTATTTTTTTTACCCGACTGCGTGAGGGAAATGTTTATCGTGTTTTTTTTTAATTATGAACAAATAGGGGCATAATTGTCATATTCTCTTGCAAATTTCTCCACGAAAGAAGATGACGCGAGCCAAACCTAAGATTCTATTTTAAAAATAGAAGTACCTAGGTGCCTATCTGTTCTCTTAAAAAACACGCTATGGTAAAAGCTTAAAATATCTTGTGTCGCTTCTGTACCTACGTACTCATTAAATCTGAGGTAAAACCAAATTAAACAGTCATATACCTATATTAATTTGCAGAATAGTGAGTATCCTACATACAACCTACAACCCTGTTACCTAGGTCCTCAACAGAGAAGTCAGCAAATAAATCGTATTTCTTGTCAAACTAAAAAGGTAGATTATATTGAATCAAAGTGTAGTCAGCCAGTATTGGTATTTTATAGATTAGTCTGTAATCAGTTGTGTTATGATCACTGATAACTGTAGATATAATTTTAAGTTTTTTTGTCGAAAGAAAAAGAAAGTAACCAACCGTAATATTTGGTCACCCAACTTTACTAAGCAACCCTGCGATATTTAATGTAAGAACCTACAAACAGTAAAAATAAACGAAAATAAAATCAGTTTTAATCACGTTTAGAACATTAAACGAATCAGTACGACGACGACGACGTTTACAAAACTGCGACGCGACACGCTTGTCGCAGTGGGCGGGCATTTTGTCGGACGCCAGTCGCAATACGGCCAATCACGGGCGTCGGGAGTGCGCACAATCGCGCGATAGTGCGTCAGTCGCATCGCGCCCCGCTGCGGAGGTAGCGCGTTTTTTTCGTCGCAATCGAACCTACACTTTTTTTTGCGGCGTGTCAAAAATGTCAATCTTCAATCCTGCTCAGTTGATAGAGGAAGTTAAAAAGCGACCCGGTTTATACACTTCCGAACAGCCCGCGGATCGCGAAGAAAAGTTACAGCTATGGAAGGAAGTAGGATCCGCTATTTACTCGGACTGGGGTAATTTCAACAAGGCGATGGCTTACGACAGAGGTTAGTAAGAAGCATGGTATAAACATATGCTACGCCACGTATAATATATTCCATAGTTCACATGATTGGCACAAGACTACGTCATCAGCCATCTTTGACCAATGAGAGGTGTTAATTATATTGAAGATGGAAATCAATGGCTACACTAATTGGTGACGTAATCTTGGGCCATCGTTAGAAGAGAATACCTGGCGTAGGTACGTAGCATAATTTAATACCATGGTACCTACCTACTACCTAAGAAGTCTTGACATAATAATGTATGTCACAAAAAAAATCCTGATAGCAAAGAATGTCGAACGCTCGCCTTGGAAAGAAACTGGTCACAGATTCAAACCCCGCCGCGCACCTTTAAGTTTTGCGGATTTGGAACGCGCGCATCTCATTCCATGATTATTGATTCTCACTTGATACTTAATCATGCAAAGGAAAACATTGTGAGGAAACCCGTATGACCAAACAAACATAAATGTATTTGAGAAAGAATGTTGCCACAATATTCTCTAGAAAAGCCCAATTTGTCGACGACGCGACGTACTCAGACCATTGCGGTTGTATTCCCCGAAGGAGTAGACAGAGATCGTTCAAACATATTTTGCCGATGTTATTAAGTCCGAACGAAAATAATAGGAGGGACTAGAAGAGGCTACTACCGTTAACTGGCACATTTCCAGGGCCCCAAGTCTGTTAACACAATCGATTCATAATCGAACAGCAATCGCATAGTAGCTGTCACTCTTGACAGATATTGTATGGGATATCAGTCAAAAGTGACAGTTACTATGCGGTTGCTGATCGATTATGTTAGCAGACTTGGGGCCCAGGCTTCGGACAATTTACTTAATATCGGTTACTTAGAATTCCAATTTAAACATGCATGAACCCAGACACCCCCACCTACGACCACTAAGACCATGAAGCATTCCGCATCACGACCCTTATCCTCTACAAATCAACAGGTTAAAATAAATCACTCCATACTATAACTGCAAAAAAAATAAGATTTTGTCTCATCTACAATATGTTGATATAACAGTTCCTTTCGGGAAAACAGTAGTAATCGTGTATCATATTATGTAGTCATTATGTAACTCTCCCTACTCCTTTCCCAAGTTCTACAGTTACAAAGGAAATGGCGTTCGCTGCGAGACGCGTACAACCGGGAGCTGCGCGCGCGCCGCTCCGGGATCAGGATCAACAGGCGCGTGTACCGCTACTTCAAGCGGATGAGCTTCCTCGGGGGTTTCGAGGGGACCATCAGCGAGGATGATAAGTACGTCGATCACAGAACAATTGAATAACAAAAATTCTGCATGCAATTTTATTTCAACTAAGTTAAATAAACTTATGAAACAAATGTATGCCTATGAAGGCGTAAATAAGATGAATTTGCGCTGTAGTAACAGATTCAAACCTATTAAGAAGTAAGTATAAGTACTTAGTATATTTAAATGGCATGAGATGCATTGTATCGTAATAGACTTCCGTGCACAAGCGCTCAACGCGAGCAGGATGCAGGCTATAGTCCACCACGCAGGCCATAGTCCACCACACAGGCCATAGTCCACTACGCAGGCCCAGTTTGAACCCGCCCAGGAGAATTAATATTAATGAACGAACAACCATCTGAACAAGTACTTAAGTGCTCCATCTTTGTTGCAGTAATAAGGAGGACGAAATTATCCTGGAATGCATTCCCAGCGCAGATGACGATCACGACATAGAACCTGTCAAGTTGAAAAAAGTTAAAAGGAGGAAACGGAAACGCGAGCCCAGCGAAGACAGCCAACAGCCGCCCGAGGAAATGGAGATGTTTCCCGTAGACCTGACGGAGAACGAGTCCGACAGTGACAGGCTATTCCTGCTCTCTTTCCTCCCAGAAATGAGACAGTTGCCAGTACATATAAAGATGTGGACACGGGCCCAGATAGCTAACGTAATGCAAGAAGCGGTTTCATGTCATTACAATAATACTAAACCGGGGACGTCGTCGGAAAAAAGATCGTCAGAAAAGAGGCAAAGACAGGATAGTACTGACTGACTGAATAGTGTAGCACCAATGATTACTGACGTACGATAGTATGCAAACTTTGAACTGTCAACCTCCATAAAAAGGACATCGACAGATCAATCTTTGGACATTTCTTATATAATAGGAGTTTACATTTAGTTAATCTTAATCGTTTACGTTTCATTATATATTTTATTGAGATGTTTATATACTGCGGTATCATTAAGTGAATGAGTACTTACTACCTACATATTCATAAGGTTTTCTTTTTAATGACGGCGCTATTCTTTTAACATAAAAGCTGTGTTAAATTACCAAGTTACCACAGTACATTGGTTGTATTTTCATTTGAATCATTATGCATAGATTTAAAATTATCAAGGAGTTTTGTTTAGTATTATTTTCAGATATTACCTGAGTCCTTGCCGAATCATAACCTACTTGTTATTTCATTAACTAGCAAATTTAGAAAACCAAAGTTTAATTTTATATGTCAACCATAATGTTAAGAAGGTAGGCTAATGTTATGTTCTAAATAATACTACTGCGGTTAAAAAATAATAGTATATTTTTTTATCTTTGTATGTTTTTGCTGATTCACGATAATTAAGAATACTTCCACCAAAAAAATACAGTGGCACACACAACACAGACTTATTAAAATATTCAGACAACACAAGGCGCGCGCTACAAGTAAGGCTGGCAAAAACTGGTCTAGCATGTAAACACGCACTCACGCACACATATAAGAAAACTATGTCCAAAACTTCTTAGTCTATGCCGGAACATTGACTAGGCAAAGTTTTGTATGTACTAACATTTTCTACTACAAATGCATTGAAAAAGTGGCTTATATGTGCTAGCGGCAACGTTACGTCTAAACTTCTACACGTCTGTGTTGCACAAATGGGAATTGTGCACTCATCCAAAAAAATTACCAAAATAAGGTTTTCCGGTAACCATTTCACTTAACTATCTTACCCAGCTGTAGTAACTCGAGTGAGTTTACCTTGTGGAATACATACTGTGTTATTTTTGTAAACATTAACACCTGTTTTACTAATTAAGTATATTACCACTCACAAATGATGAGATCATGTGCTTGTTACCTGAAACAAAAATAAATAAGTAATGAATAAATTTTGTCGTATATTTTATTTAGCACATGATAGAAATCTTTACCATCAACATAATACTAAATGTGAAAACCTGACTGAACAAAATTGAAAATATAAGGAAGATGAAAGTTGGTCTTTGGCTTAGCATTGAAGAAAAAAGTTATTAAACAGGCCGGGGTTTTTTCTGAGAGCGCGCACCCCCAACCATAACTTTCAGCGAAATGCAAAACTTCGCTGGAAGCACAGTTCGGGCGGTGTTAACTTCGCGCTCTAAATTGCGAAGTTTCGCGATTATTCTGAAGTTTTGTAATAATTCTCGGAGTTTCAACGATTCGGGTTACGTATGCAATGCATTAGTGTGATATTCTCCTTTACTTTAAAACGCAAAGGTAGCATTTGCGTTTTAAGTGTGTACGTAGTTGTAGTACTTATCTTCTTTTAATTGAGTATCAGCCAACATAAGCTTACCTATATTATATACCTGCCTACTTTCTTAGTAATAGTTAGGTAATACAGTAAACACAAACACATTTAGGAACGACGATACATATAAGCCTTACATGTAGGCCCCAAGACCATTACATTATTATTTTAGGGTCTTGTTTTAATATGTTTTATCAAAACTTACCTTCTAGATACGGGCTTAAGTAGAATGTTAAGTAGGTACTTATTTGTAACTTTAATAAATATTGATTGAACTATTTTTATAAAGGTTCGGTTAATATTCGGCCCATCAACTGAATATTCGGCGCATCCCTAGTTAATACCCATCTATCTAACTGAAGGATAATGATACCCACCTACGGCATATAAAAATAATCCCTACAGTGCAGTGATTTTCATTGATAGTGAGTATAATTAAAACTTCTACAGAGGCGGCAACTTATTAAAGTAGGTATGGTATAGGTTAAAAAAGGGTTGGTCGCAATCGGACCCACACAGCTATTACATCACACAGATAAAGGTCAAATCACTTACAGTATCGTGACGAACAATAGGTAGTTTACAATAATTATTGTAAACAAATAAATTACAATACAATAAAATAATCATGCGAATGAAATGCGAACGCTCTTGCGACGTTGCCAAATCGTGCGAGAATCGCAGCCGCGGTGCGGTGCGGCGCGGCGGCTGCGACCCCGCTGCGTCCCCGCTGCGTCACTTCACGTCGACCGCGCGCGCAGACACCCGCGCTCGCTCGGTCGCAGCATAATTGCGACGATTTCATACTCGCAAGCCACACAAGTGCCAATAATGAACTCGTATTGTCTGGATGTTGAAATGTTCATAAGTGAAGTGAAGAAGTATCCAGAGATATGGGATCTGAGCAGTGAGGACAACAGATTTAAAATTAAAAAGCAGCATGCCTGGTCGGAAATAGCTAGGGTATTTATTGCAGATTTTGATGAGATGCCGGACATAGAAAAAAATGATGTTTGTAAGTACCTGTCGAGGATGTCGATATTTTACACGCAATAGGTACTATTTAAAAAAAGTGATGGAAAGGAAACTAAATTGGACAAATTCTGTAAATCATAAATGAGGTTCAAATGTTTGAGAAATATAAAATAGTATCAGGAGTAAATTCAGCTACCTACTTCTAGATAAATAAGTAAATGAATTAATTTATCCAAAGTTACCTAATTCTCGATTAAAGTGTGAGGGTCTATCGTTGTTTTGCAAAATTATGTTGTCGCGACGACACGCAGCGCGCAGCGGCCTACGAGAATAAAAATATTGCGGCACATAGCCAGTGAGTAACACGGGTGCGGCGCAATAAATAGTTAGCTAGCCAAACGCGTGTTCGGTCACGCAAATGCTAGGGTTCCGTAGTCATGTCAAAAACGAAAACTTTCCTTAGTAACTATAACTAGGTAACGCAAAATCATGAATTACAAAAAACATACCTGGTGCTGTATTTGCCTTTTACCTGGTTGATTTCTGTAAATCTCTTTTGAGTTTGCTATGACGCGGGATTTTCTTTGGATTCACTTGGTCGGTTAAAGATTCAGAGCTAGTTCACACTTGATTATCGTTGTAATTTTGTACTATGGGCCAGCATTCTAGATGTTTTGGATTTTTCTTAAGACCGGTTTAGCAGTCGTTGTTAAATCATGCAAATATATGCATTTTGGAGTTAAATATGTCGCATACGGTACTTATCTTTGAAAATCTGTGATTTTAAAAAATGCTGCCAATTCAAAGAGATTCAGTTTCCTTGTAGGGGCGGCTCCCTAAGAAATCTTTTTCAAGATTTTAATATACGTCTATACAGAGATCGGCAAGGTTTGTCACAAAATTATAAATATCATAATAGAGATTTAATTGTACAAATTGATTCGTAGAGACCTTGGTATCTGCCTACCAACGCTTAATCGCTTCTAGGCAGTTTCTTGTGGAGAAGTTTATCTTGACTTGGGAATTTTAGTGCAAGTAGGTATAATTAAGGATTGCTATCAAGCAATGAGAAAATAAGTACAATAGTTAAAGCTTTAATTGAATTAACTAAACTAAGACAAGAAATTGATAAATTAAGAGCGGTTAAAAATATTTGCGTCGAGATTGGAAACACTAAAGCCAATTATGTATTTGCAGATCGCAAGCTACACGGAAAATGGCGTAACATACGAGACTCATACGTTCGTCACGTGAAGAGGAAGTATGGCAAACGGAGAGGCTATGTGTACGCTAGACATTTAACGTTCCTCAATGATCTGTACAACAAACATAACAACCAGTCCGGGAGCGACGCGGAGTGCGAGAACGACGGACAGAGTGACGAAGAAGATAGCAAATTAAAAAGACTCGGTTTCAAGAGCAAAAAATTCGATTTGATAAATGATTCGAGCGTCTGGGCTAGTGATTCGGAAGATTCACCCTCAATAATAGATAATATGAAAAGAAAAAGATGTAATAAACAAGAGAATGACGTAGAATATGTGGACACGCCTTTTCCAGACGCTACTTGTAGTTACTCCTCTCCAGCAGGGGATGAAGATAGATCTTTCTTTGAATCTCTATTGCCTGCAGTAAGGGAATTCAATATGGACCAAAAGTTGCAATTCCGAAGTGAAGTGTTGTGTTTAATTAAGAATATTAGGTCATCAAATGACCGAAGGCATTTTATAAAACTTGATCCGGCAACAGGTGATTTCCATTAGGTTTGTTTTTGTAGGTACTTACAGATTTTGTATCATTCCGATTTTTTACTGTGAATAAATGTTAAGACTCTACGGCGCTTTTCTTATAGGTGTGTAGACCTCGTAAGTACTACATAATTTATTAACTAAAGAGGTACATATTCAGACGGCGGCATGTGTATAAAACTTATTGCTCTAACAAATGTACTCTATTGTTGAAGCGTAAAAATAGCTTGTGAGATTATTGTTTAGAATTTCTTGAAATAAATTAAGGCTCGTTTCGAAAGTAACAGTAGTCAGTACCGATTTGCCTAGATTTTAAAATAGATAGCTGAACAATAAATTCTTCATGAAAATCAATGAGATCCTCTGAAGCTTAAATCAGTGCCAATGTGATAGTTTTGCCAGATTACCGACAGTTTTACGAATGTATTCAAGAATAGGTATTTACAACCCTCAAAGTTCATAGTTACTTACGTATTTATGGGTGCACAACCCATAAATACGTTGATGCGACGCAATAGAATATAAATTAGTATAATTGGTAGGTAGTCATGTGGTAATAATTTAACAGGCACTGAAACTAATAATAATAACGAACACACCAACTATACGGACCCACACTAAGCAACGCTATTTTGGCTATAATAGGTACCGTACAATGGACTGAGGTGAACACAGTATATAAAAGTTATAAAGATATTAAACATCGATGATTAGGTTACAAACATTCGTGCTCATAGCACAAAGTTTGTCCCTACCAGAATTCGAACCCGGGACCCTCGGCACTGAAAGCAGGGTTACCTACACTACTCACTGCGCTAATGAGGCCATTAATCTAATTTTCATTATCAGACCTAATTATTGGATGAAGATGGTATAATGTTTATACCTGAGCTTAGAGCTAAGCTCCTGGAGATCGATATATGTAGGTACATAGGTATGTATAGATGGAACTCCAGTCTATAGTGGCCAGAATATTTGCAGAATCAGAATACATAGTTTTTATTCACGTAGACCATTATTGTACAGTACTTATGAATCGTCAAGTTACAAAAATATTATGCTACTGCTTTACCACCCGTTCGGAATGCCGTTCCTATGGAGAAGAACATGCAACATTTGAACTTTTGTTATGGTTCTATGAAATAAGTTCTTCCTCACAACAATGTAAGAAATCCATTTTGGATCTTGACTCCTTGTGCTCTATTAATCGGTCGGTCGGTATTATTAATACTTTTTAAGACCAATCAAAATCTAACCATTACAGCATCTAGGTACCAGTGGATGGCTGGTAACAAGTTTAGTAATGATACCCAGTCAGTCTTGTCACAGTAATCTGTCTAAATAATAACGGAGACTTGGCAACGCCGCGGCGAAAGTAGCGGGGCGGCAACGTGGCGCGATCGATAGAAGGCGGGGGTGCACACGCGGGGAGCGGGGCGGCTGACCCTTCCGATCACAAATGTGTTATACCTACCTACGCTACGCAGTCCATATCGCTAAACATGCATGCATGACACAAACACACGTGTTTCAATGACATCGAACGCGCGTGAAACAGGTTACCTATCGAATACAGAATTACTTGGCACAGTACCTACAGTATATTATTATGGGTAGGTAGGTACCTACCTAACAATTTTCGATTAACGAGCTCTATTATAGATTTTCTCTTTTATTTAGCTTAGTGTGCGAGTTTATAGTAGACACAGACCTATTACAATATTCAGACAACACACGGCGTACGCTAAAAGTAAAGCCTAAAAAATCTCTGGTCTAGAATATTGTTTAAATGGTAGACCAGGGTGTATTAGGTTTCACATTTAGCGTAAGTCCCGTGTGTTGTCTTATTGTAACAAGTCTGTGATCGTATGCGAAACGTGTAGTAGGCACTACATATTCTGCGTATTCATCATTTTGAGTGGCAAATTGACCAGCAGACTTTCAATTCTTCATAGAAACTAACTTTGGATCCTTCATCTCACATTTCTAGAGATCAATCGAGCTAATCGAAAATTGATTTACAATTGACTAGTTTTATTTTTTACAATTCGACATTGTGATTGGAGTCAGTCAGGCAAAACTCGCGTTGGATCTCGAAACAACTTTCGAATCGTTTCGAAACGCATTTCGACCTATTAAAAACACTACTACGTCTCAACATGTTTCAATGATGTTTGAATGTCACATTGAGATACAAATAAATTATATTCAGTCAGTGGAACATATCTACATAGGTATATGTAGAACAGACAGAACGCTGAGGAGTTACTGTAGGCAGACAGATTATAATACATCCCGCATATATTAATATAAGATGCTTTAGATCCCGTATCTTCGCTTCAAAATATAGATTTAATATACACACAAGAGACGGATAATACGTTATTGAAGTTCATTAAAATTTATAATACGTCAGATAGTTCGCGAAATTATAAGATTTGGGCCATATTTCGAAGACAACTTGGTCACGGAGCGAGATGACGTTTACGAAAGAAAGCGCAAAATCATTCGCTTACTTCAATATCGTTCTGGAGTAACAAGCGATTCTTTTAAAATTGTGTAATCGTCTCAGCCTTGATACCAACTATTTTCGGTTAATTAAAGTAAAAACCTTGGGTTTTCTGATTGGATATGTAGGTATTGAACCTTAAATAAATGCCCCAGTGAATTTGTGTTGATTATACATATATATATGATTAACTTAAGATTTTCTAAATAAATAAGATACTGTAACCTTTCTAATTCGACTATGTCACAGAACTCATAGATGCCTAGTTCCAAACGAAACATCGAACAACAATAATTCGTAAACCTCATGTTGTAATTAATTTAGTTCCATTTCTTTGTAAGCTTGGGCATTGAAATTTTGCCAAGTAAAAATATCCTAAAACTGTACATGGCCATGCATGTCGTTACTGCCTATTAATAGATAAATGTAATGTTACATTGCATTGCATAGCTATACGATCAGAATTAAACCGATTGCAGACAGGCATTAAGTATTAAAGGAAGACTGGAATGAAATAGGTGCTTATATATTTGTTTAGGTAACAATTATTGCCTTTACATTAACCACAGAAGTTTCCGACCTATAGGCATCAAATAACAATGAAGAAACCGAAAATGTATATACATAAAATAATCATCCATGTATAGTTAACACACAAATCAGACTTGCGTTTGTAGTCGTATTCAAATATTGATTTTCCTATATCCCTAACAACCAAAATAATTATGAACAGAACCAGCTAAAATTGCACTCAACAACACTCCCATTAGTAATTGTCCTATAAAAAGGCATTTCACACAATGGCAAAGAACTCTATACTATCTATGAGTCACATGGCTTAACGTCCAAATCGCGTGAGCACACCGATCAATGTACTATGGCGGTTAGCTAAAGGCCTCAACGAACGGCACAATTTCACTTAAGATCCGTTACAAATCCGTTTCCGATATCGATTCCGAATCATTTAAAATAACCCACCAGGACTTAACTTTTAGATTTAACCAAATATTAGCTTACCTTAAAACCCCCTTCAACAGAATAGTATGAGCTCAGTGGGCCAAAAAACACCTGGAAAATTTGAAACTGATCTAACATAAATGTGGGCTGCAGCAGTCTGGTCAAAAACATGGCCTACTATGTCGTGATCATGAAGTCTTTAGTGTCGATTCGCATGTCTCGTAAGTATATTATAAACACAGTTACATATTACAATGGACAAAGTATACCCCCAACCAAATAACGTTGTAATCAAAATGTTATCTTTAGAACAGTGCCGATGATTCAGTTATGAGATGGGCAGACGTCCGCAGTGTGATTGATGCCGACATGATGTAACTGCAGCGTCGTCGATCATTAATAACCAATTAGATGTTGAGATCATTTGTAACGAACCATCAGTCTGAAATTTCATTAAATCATACTGGTAATGTTCAACATACAATAAAAATGTAACAGATCGCTATGTATGTATGTATGTACATGGAAGATATGAGAAAATCGGTTTTTGGTGGCCTTTATCAACGCAACAGAACCCAGAGATTATTGTTAGAATTTCTGTCTGCTTATCTATACGTTTGTGCATGCTAATCTTAGAAACCACTTAACCGATTTGGGTGCGGTTTTCACTCATGTATTGTGGTAAGCTTCACTTCAGTGTTGCGTTTTATTTCAGTCAGTTCATAATTTTTTTTAAATTATTAAAGACGCGGACGAAGTCGCGGGCAACAGGTAGTTACTATAATATAGGCGCTGTAAAAACTACGTACATTTTTCTAGCGATTACATCACGAGCGTCTATTATAAAAATATATATTTATGTATGTGTATACTTATAGGACGGAGATAATTCTCATCCCTGACTGCACTTTCTATATCTAGAGCTCTATTGAATCCAATGAGAACTTAGTAAATAGGCACACCCAATCGATACGCTGTTGGTTGAATGTTGAAGAGTTTCTGAGCCGAGGCAGCGGGATCTCATGTAATGGTCCAACTCCTTATGTCGTAAGAGCTGCCTCTACTCAGACCCTTACCTGCCAAATCTTCCCTTTGCAAGGACTCAATTTTACATCACTTCACATGCCTCTTCGCACGTTCGTGTACATGTAGGTAGGTACATCAAGTACAAGCATCGCGTTTCTGCTTTCCTTTATGAATTTACGAGTAGAATAGGCGCTTTGTTATTCGCGTCAGTTACCATAAATGTTGCTATTTTCAATATCGAAATTCGAAGTTTTCATCACCTATAAATGTTTGTAGTAGACCTCTTAGTCGTAATTTTAAATATAGAACTGGGACAGTACAGGCAGCTAGCACGTGAATAATTAAGATGCCCATTAGGTAACAGAAAATAAAGTTGTAAGTAACCTACCTAGTTTGTATCATCAAGTTTCTCCAAAGTGGCCTGGTAGACCTAAGAAATCATCCGGGCATTGCACGAATGACGCAAACCATGCAGTGGCCGGCGCGTAGCATAATAAATAATAATAGGCGAGCGGGGCGGCAACGTGGCGCGGCGCGGAGCGGCAACGTCGCGGATCGATCGCTACCACGCTCGTCCGTCTGCCTGACTGTTTCTGAACTTTGTTGACGTACCCGTATCGTTCACACTATTATTTATTTATGGGGTCACTAGAACTATTTAAAAGGTGTTGTATTTAGCAATGCCCAATTTTTTCTTCGGGATAGTCTTGGTTACCACACGTTATTTCAAATTTGGAACACCAGTTGTACATGCAGTTTTCTACATTATTACTACGAACCATTCTACCAAGCAGGGTTGATTCATAACAAGTGATTCAATTAATAAAAAGTATATTGATTACGCGAGAAATAAACGCGATAAAATCTGAAATAATACAGTTTTTTTTTCAATATAATTGACTTATTTTTTGTCTTTAAATCACAAAAATCTGTCTGAATTGAATAAATCTCAAAAAAAAACATGATTTTTCCATGAATGTTCAGTAGAGTGTCAACAGCTAACTGATAGGTGTAGGGCATTCATTACATCATCATAGTCATTGTCGCATTACCAATATGACCAGGTTTAAGTAGGTACCTACAATTTTATAACAATTATCAAGAACTACTGGACCCTGGCAAAAGTACCTACACTATTTTGTAGCCGATTGCCAAACGAAAAAAAAGAAGAATAAGAAGTTGGCAGGTAGGTTGCGTAGGCTTGATTAATTAATTTGTATAGATAGGAACTTTGACACTCTGTGGAGAATTATAGACAACTTATCTAAGCCTGTGTAAAGTCCGCCAACCCGCACTCAGCCAGCGCGGAAAGGTATCTCCATAACGATAAATTCGTGGAAAGCTGGGTCAGACAGAGCACTCGGGAGTCGTGGTATTTTCGGTACGGTCAGCTAAATATACTACTTCATTAGATTAATTGAAAAAAAAAAAACTTAATTCAGCCTTTTTTATAGGCTGTCCCTAATCATTTTTAGTTCGTTCCTGCAATAGCCTCACTCCATAATTGAACCCGCAACAACCTGGTGCAGTGAGACGTCTACGCTAGAACCACTCGAACAGGCGGCCCCAAACGACTCATCGTCAATTCTTTATAATTTCTACCCTCAAGTATAAAACAATATAAATTAGCTAATTAAGTCAGTACCTACTGACATATAATTAAAATAACATGTAGAAAAATGGATGGCAACGGTGTTTATTCAAATCGATGAAAATTTGAACAATTTGACAGCTGTCATAGGTACCATTATTCGTTGCCGCGAGTATAAAGTTCGTTGTTGAATTCTATTCCGTAACTTGACAGTTCAGGTGTTACCATCCTAAAACTAACAGTGTTGGGGTAGTAAACGATTTTTCGTAAAGAACGAATGAGATTTTTTTAATTCATATCTAACTCTACATACTCGTTTATAAGATATGAATAAAGGAGGAAAATGGTATTTATAATAATAAAAATAAAATTAAATAATTTACAATCTTCCTATATCTAAGTGTTAATGTAAGATAATTTAATCAAAAACGTTAAATCAGTCAAGACCATTTACAATAATTATGATTATCGTGTTTTGATCGTCAACTTATTCAATTAAGCTTGAATAATAGTACATTATTAAATTTCGTTTAATCTTTTTTCCCTTGACTTCATTATTTTTGACAAAAACTGGCAACCCTTCATCTGTCATGTTACTGAATAAAATTAAAAGACAAACTAAGGCCAAAAAAAGACGAAAAACTTAACATTACTTATTTGACACATAACAAAATAATAATATAATAAATAAACTTATTATATTATTATTTTGTAAATATCTCAGTTATTATTCAGTTCTGTCAGGGTCTGATTGTGTCTGACTGCCATACACACACACATCATCAAATAAACACGTCGAATTACGTTAAGCATTTTACAAAGAGTAGTCTTACTGAACAGGTTACTGGTTACGGCTCTTCATTAAAATCCATAATAACATTAGTATCGTAGCCATCTGGATTTATGGGATCCTGCGGGCTTGGACTGGGAGCAGAATTCACGAGCCGCTTCAGTAGGAGTCCATCGATATCATACATTAACTGCAGCCTCTCAGAACAGGGGCACCTCCTCAATCGACTCGCTATTAACTTGCCATAGATATCACATTCATCTTCGTCTGTCTTCCTCGAGAAGAAATTAGTCAGATTGACAAGAGTTTCTGTCATTTTCCTGTATGTCTCCATTTCATTCTGCTGGCGCCGTTGTAATCGCCGTCGTGCCAGTGGCAGGATATGAGGTCTTTTGGAATTATGTCGCTTCAACTGTTCAGATCCGTCTTGTTGGGTAATTTCTCTGTATTCTTCTTGTTCCTCAATATCTAAGGGCTCCGAGGGTGACTGAGGTTCTGTCTTCATTGGTTGCTCTTCTATGGGCTGTGGTATCTGTGGTGAATTTGAAATAATGCTGTTAGAACTTTTTGTAGATAATAGACAGGCTCCACACCATCCTATCTGACCTAATTATCGGATGAAATCAGATAATGTGTACGGCAATCGTCCTAATTTAGGAAGTCTTATTTCCCTACATATTATCCGATAAGTAGGATAGGATCGGAATGTGTGGAGCCTGTAATATCGGCGAATTCATGGTAGGGTAATTAAAAAATATTTTTGTCTGATAGATCCTCGATGTCGGACTAGGTTGCTTGCTACACAGCAGGAACTCAGTACCAAAACAATGAGATAAATGATATCCATGTGGTGTACTCACGCTGTTTGTACTCGTATCGTCATCCATTACTAGTTTACAATTGTACACCGGTCCCAGAAATTTGTCCATGTCGTGGTAAGCAAACCACGACGGTTCGTACACGTCGTCCTCCTCCGCGGCGGCTCGCAGCGACGCGTGCCTGCGTCGCTTGCAGCTGCGGTACGACGCCATCAGAGAATTCTTCTTGGCCTTCAACTCTGCCACTGTTTTGTTCAGTCGGCTAGCTATTCGGTTCCAAGCATTGTATACTTTGACTTTATTTTTATATTGAACGTGATTAGGGTTCCATATCATCGGTTCACTTTGGTACATTTTCAAAAATTTTATAGTGAATTCGTTGTCCCATTCCATTTTGGAAAACAAAACACGTGATTTCAGACGGTCCGTACGTTGGCGACTGACTCAACGTCGAGCGAGTGAACGAGATCGCACGATTAGTGAGAACGAGCAAGCGAGGCGAGGCGAGCGTCACTCGTGGCTTGACTCGTGTCCAAAGCACCGCGCGTCGGCAATCGGCACATACACGCGAGCACCTCGCGTGAAAATGCAATGCCTAGCACCGTATCTATGCTACAAGCAGGGTTAACAACATTGATTTTTTTTTTGTTAAAAACCTGATGTTTATGTCGCAAACGCCGAGAGGGTAGGTAGCCAAATTGTTATATGGAAGTACCTACTAGGGAGGTATATCGAAAAAAAAAAGAACTAATAACTGACAATATGTTATATACCTACGGCTGGAATCCTGACATATCTTGATACTTACCTACTTGTACATATCGCACGCTTACTAATAGACTGACCTAACTCAAAAAAGCTGTTTGTTGGGAAATCGCAAAAACGTTTTGTCATTTACAACTTGTCTGACTTTATTACTTATATCACAATGAAAATAGCGTAATATTAATAAATGATGTATTGTAAGAATACTTGATTAAGTAATTATTGATACCTAAATGTAATTTTGAAGAAATTTTATTATTATTTATAATTATTTATAGCTTTTAAAATGTTGTCCCTGAGATACGTCTGGTTATTAATAAAATCAATGATATATTTATGTACTACTGATGACACATTTTGTTATATGTCTGTATTTTATTAAACATTTCACTAAAACCCTTTCTCTTTTATGTTATAAGTCTATACGTGATAAAATAATAACATATTATTTTTGTGTTGTAAGTTTTTTAAGTTCAGAAACATGAATGGGTCACACTAATATGAAAGCACCGCGAGTTGACTGTCGCAATCTCAGACGCATTATGATTTATGTCACTGTCATATTAAAAGTTTTGTCAAAATTTGTATGAGTAAAAGAGACAACATATTCGTTACTCAGTCTAGGAATAAGGTATCGTAAAAATTCTGAGATTGGTAGATAGATAGCGTTGGAATAAATCTATCTGTGTGCTTATCTCACTTTGGGCTTAAACCCTAATTGGTCAGTCTATTATTAAGCGTGCGATATGTATTTGGCCTCACAAATTCTGATGTTTGGGTAACCCATACTACGGACGGACGGACCCACTTGCACTCGACATAGGTCATAGGTAGGTGTACGAAAACTAATCGTGATATCATATAATCATCTTAGACGAAGAAATAATACACCCACGCGAAGTCTCGCGCGCGATAACATAGGTACGAATTGAACACTGAACGCTGTCACTGCGACACAGTTTGATAACTTTGCAGATGTCAACGTTTGTTCGTTAACGACCAGTATTAAAAATAAATTCAAGCACAAAAACCAAACCGATTTGTGTAGTAGGACAAGCAAATTCACGTCAACTACTCAAATCGGCTTGAATTTTGTGTTTCTAAATGTTAAAACACAGACTTGTTAGAATATGCGGATAACACAAGGCGTAGGTACGCTAAAAGTGAAGCCTAACAAACTGGTCTGGAATGTTGTTTATTATTCTAACAATTTGTGCTTAGAAGTAAATAAATTATCAACCCCTGGAGCATCATTATTTGGCCCAACAACTTTTCACACTGATCTTTCATGTACGAATAAAGAAAAATCCCAAAATGCTATCATTTCAGCCAATGGCCTCCGAAAACTGGTCAGCCCTATTATTATTTTTTATATCAAAGTAATGGGCCTTGCGCCTTCCACATTGGGAAACAAATCATCCATAACAACCGTATTGAAATGCATTCACGATGTTTTATTCTCTTTACCATCCAATTAACAAACGGACGAAATTATAAACCTGTTTCGATCCCATATAATTGGCGGGAACCGTTATTGATTGGTACATACCATGCTATACCTACATATACGAGATACGAACCAATTCGCAATGCCAAACAAGTTCGAATTTCGAATATTTACTCGTGTGGCGTGGAGGGACGACAACGTCGCGTCGTCCCTCGAGCGAGCGGAGCGGCAACGTCGCAGCGCCATTTCCCTACCCGTCTCGAAGTGATCGGCGGTCGAGATCAGCTGTACTTCGCGTCTATGTGTTTACTACTGCGTGCGTATACACGCGCTTTGCGTGTGTGCGTCCGCTCGGGACTAGAATATAAAGCCTGTTCATATTTTGTAAGACTGAAGCTCCTCGTTTATGTTAGTCATATCTGTATAGCTCAAATTCTTAAAAGTTACGTAGTCTTTAACAGCCAGGATATGGAGATCAATCTTTAAGCATAATCAAAGATCTTGATCTTTGAAGATCTACAAACTCACTGGGATATCAATCAAATCAGAATTACTAACTTTTTCAATCGTATTTGTGTTATAAGAAATAAGAATCATCAACTGTGCGATACAACTACCTACGTATGTACCTATAAGTCAGTAAAAAAAGTAAGAGGTCGGTTTTATTGGGTAGAATTTTCGTTTCCACTATTAATATGAAGGTACAATTAATATACAACTTGATACCTACCTTAGAGGAATAAATAATATTCTTCGTTTGTTGTTTGATACTTGACGTAATAAAATTAATCTAAGTTGTACCTGAGAACTTATTCATTTTGTGCAATCCTAGGTAGGTACTTTTTAGGTCTGTTACTAACTTTTGATTTGAACCATCTAATCAGATAGTAATTATTTAGATTATGATGGGTTTACTGTCTGTCTGCACTACAACGTTAGATTACCCACTGATTCTATATTATTTAAAATTTCAAGTAAAGTAATGCGGGCAATACGTACGTAGGTCCAGTCCTGTAAATCCTACCTACCTAATATTGGAGAAGAAAACTTATCTGTTGGACTTAGTGGAACCCGTTTTCGAAAGGGTGGTTTTATTTCAGATCGTCCTATTTTACGGGCCACGGGGCGGGTTTTAAGGCCGGGCGAATTCGCCTCGGCTTATTTTAATTCAAAATCGATAGCGGTTCCGTGTCGAGCGGCTCTCCGTAAATAGTTACTCGTGAACCGGCAGGCTGGTCTCGACTTGAGTGGTTTATTTCAATATAGATCACGCTTACATTATTCATAAGTTCATAATGTTTATAGAGATATAAAACAGGCGGAGCAATCATTGAAACTGAGACGAATGAGGTAGGTCCATAGAGTTTTACTCCCAAATTTATAGACGTTTTATAACTTTAACAAACGTCATATGCGCGCGCAAAGTAAAACTCTTGTGCGCAGTACTAAATGACGTTTGATGAAGTTATACCACGTCTATAAATTTGGAGGGTAGTCTAGTATAAAGAAAGCGAAGCTTTGTTGCTTTTTTTTGTCACTCAAGGAGTGTAAAGTAGTGTCTCAAGCAGTATGATAACCACATAGAAATCAACTATAATTATACTCACATTTAATTTTGTTCTTATCTAGGTAATTCGCCGTATTAAAAAGACAATTTAAAGCATGAAAAATCTGCGCCGCTCCGTCACCTCCCAGGTCGCTGCGAATCCGGCTAGGTGGAATAAGGTCAGGTCAACATTGCTGCAAGCCCCAAGCTTTAGAGACAATGTAGCTCGACGCCCGGCGCCGCCCGTAATTAATGTATTTCCAGTTGTCGTTGCTATAGCACTTAGTCAAAATATAACTCAACAGAGAACATAGGAAGTTCGGTTTCGATAGCCTTTTCTATTTTCAATTATTGGTTTATAGATTGGAAAGCCGACTTCGACGGTGAGTTTTCTGATCTACACTGGCTGCCATAGACTTAAAAAGGTATATTAGTCACTGGAATTAAGCTGGTGTGGATTTCAGCAAGGAATGTCATGCAGAGAGACCACAAACGCCAACACTTCCACTAATGGGGCGACATAACTCTCCGTCTGAGACATAGGATGCTGGAATGCATGTTAGAGACTGTAGAGAAGATTTATCTGTACACAAAAACAGACCTAGAACATAAGTTATATATACCGGCGTAATTAAGCAGTTTCGAATCAACATTGTAAGCAGAGCGCCTGGCGTTGGCACAGCCACCGGGCGCCATGCCATGCCACGTACTGCGCACACCATGCCAACGAGTGACAGTAAAAGTCAAGTCTGCAGCTGACAAGTGTCAAGAGTTACGTTACGCCTAATAGGGTGTTTGATTGTATAAAAAATAAGCTTTAAATTGTGGCCATCCTAAAAGATTACAGCTCTTTATAACTATTAGTCTTCATTTTTCTTAAAAAATATGGATAATTTTCTTAATTTTTTTTGGCTCGGGTCAAAAACGCTCTGGATTGTTGTTTGATGCGTTGTGACGTCATACGTCGTAATCAGTCTCTGGTTGTCGATACGAGTTTGATAATATTTGGGATTTTAATGTGTTATCAGCCATTTTTTTTTCACTAGGGTCAAGTGACCCGGTGCTGCGTTTTGGGGATTTTTCTATTTATTTAAACATTATCATCGAATATTATGGAAAATACTGGAATTTACAATGAAAGATTGTTAGCATCACATTAAACTAATGAACAATTTAAGATAGTTTTTAAACAAAGTCAAATAGCCTATTACCCACGGCTATTTCATTACAACAGGAAGTGAATCGTTGTGCTGATCTAGTGAAAAAAAATAGGAGGACTGCTATTATGTAGTAGCCACAAAATTTTACGAACACAAAACCTACCTACCTATTAGACCCCATTAACTATTATATTTTTTATGTATAACATTATCCCAGTTTCTGGAACTGTTTCCAGAACATGAACGCCAGGAAAGTGGCTACTGAAACATTGAAAACAAATCAATCACGCGTAATAAACTTGGATGGAATCTCAGCAAAAGTTTCAATGAGGAGAACCTTGACAGTCGCCAACAGTCACGGTCAGATCGGCTAAATAGAAATCGCTGTTGTGTAAGTGATATAAAATACTGGTGTTTCACTCGTGAAATTGTTAAAGATTTTAGATTCGTCAACCGTGGATAATTTTATTTCTAAGCATTTTTTTTGTTATGAACTAACCAAGTTTTTCGTTGAAAACGTGTGCCTGTCTCGATACTTTTTGCAGATAGCTGCTTACGGGTAAAATAAAATACGAAAGATTTTTTCCGTTAGGACCATGAAGAAGTTGACAGACCATATTTTCTAACGACAACTTCAAAAAAAGAAGGAGTTCTCAATTCGAATGTATTTTTTTGTATATCAATGACACGGGTGAAGAGCGGGGCGTAACATTTTTTCATGACCACTGGTAAAATATTTCCTGTTATGTCATCAATTTTCCTACGGCTGATTCCGTATCTGCTTGCTTATACGTGATTCAATAGCAGTGTCCAAAATAAGCCAAAGTAATTTTCAACTATTTTGGCAATCAACCACAACGGTTGTCTATCATCCATATAAAAAAAATGATTATCCATGCCAAGTCTGTGATAGATTCCTATTCCTACATATAATGTCTTGGTTGTGTATGTAACTTGAAATATATGAAAAGAAAAATGTCCTCTACAGCTCAACTACAAATCTGTCACTTTTGAAATTTTATCCGTCCGTCTATCTGAACGTTAGATTTTAATGGAACTTGGCTAGTGCTAATGGCGAGGTCAACATTCACTTACTTTTATCTCGGGAATAGAATGGGTTTCCGCGGGATAGCCAAAATACTATAACGTAAAACTTACACAAGGTCATAGCCAATAAAAAAAACAAATTTTAGTTAAAATATTGTCCCGGATAATAAACCCATTAATTTTATGGGAAATATTTCCCCGGGATAGCGTCACAAGCGCCTGATAATAAGTAAGATGGTCACTGAAATTCAAAAGGGGTGGAGACCCAAACAATTCGACTTTTCTACAACCAATAGTTTTATGTTTATGTTTCTTCGCGGACAATGCCGCGGGTAAATCTAGTTTGTTACTAAAAGTAAACGGTCGTGCACTTACCCACTCAAACACAGACGGATTTTATAGCTATTATTAGTATTTATATCTGGATTTATCCGGTTCTCGGCGGTCTGCACGTGAACGGTAAGGTTAGCATAAGTCAAACGTCCGAGTTATTTATGAGCATTTCTGGCGCGCGCCTTGTGGGCGCGACTCGCAACCAATTACCTACTGCCTGTATAGTATTGTCAAGCCTGTCATATAGCAACGGGGACTTGTTTTGTACCTAACAGATGTAGGTCCATAAATGGCATAGAATGGAATTATGAGCTAGATTATTCACACAGTTTCATACGCTGATTTATGTAAACTCCTGCACTAATAATGGAGGAATTGGTAGGGTAATGGAACATGTTTTTTGAATCAGTAGTAACTTCGGGGATTTATCTTTTGGCCCACTTGAAAAAAAAATCGTAAGAATGTCGTGTGGCCCTCTACCGTATAAGCCGCGCTGTAGTAGTTTTTTTTTGGTTTACGGCTCCGGGTAGCGCTTTGAAGCCTTTTAATTCAAGTACTAACGGTAAAGCAGTGGATTCTTTACTGAAAAATTACCTGACATGTGCATGCATACACATTATTTCACAGTGACAAGCGAATCTACGCTTTAAATACTCATCATAATCCCAAAACCAACGGAACGCATAAATAATTTTTATTAAATTAAACTATAATCATTGGACAGTCAACCGCCTGTATAGTTAGTTTGCCCACCGTCACAAATTCGCCATGTAACATAGCAATAGCATATGTATAAAATGTGTGGCAATTAATAATTCATCGGTGGATTCGTTGTGCGGTAACGGTACGGTGAAACGAGGTTCGATTCCGTTAAAATGTAAAATAGTGGAATATACCGCCGCGGTTTAGTTTGATTTGACAGCTCGTCATTGTGTGAGGTGGGGTGACTATGTCATTGTACATACTTAATGCATGAAATAATAATGGTCAGTTTACATAAAGTAATATTTTACTTAGTTTTAACTTTATTTATACTATTCTTGTAAAACGTAAATAACGATAATAACTTACTATTATATAATGCAAGCCTTATTTTGTCTTCAGTAATCTATACAGCTTACTATTTTAGTTTGTACCTACCTACCCACAGCTTATCTATTTACAGAAAATAAGAGTAGCTTAGTCTATAATTGAATTTTCTAAAATTAGATAAGAAGCACTAGCTTAAAATAATATTGGGCTTACGCGTAAGATGATCGCATGTAGGTATGTAGACTACATGCTAATCTATCTTTTAATTCACGAGTACACAATAAATTACCAAATTATTATTTTAATTTAGACATCATGATAAATCTGACAGTAATTATTATTTTCACAGACCATTCAAAAAAGTATGTCGTGGAAAACAACGACAGGTTACAAGGTCACTTAATCTCGCGCAGGCTACTTAAATTTTCCAAGCATGCCTCTCCGACTATCAACTTAGAACTGGCTCATATCCAAAACAATCGTACGCACGACGTAAGTCGGTACTTACATAAAAATGTAGATATATTGTAAAAATAACCTATCTTATCTTTTACAAGCGAATATTTCCAAGATGGCCGCTCGCCATAGCACGCGACGCACCTTTCGTCACCTAGAGGCTAACGACCGCATGTTTACCCTAGCTAGACTGGCTACTAAGTAGTATGTCTAGTTTACTACACAGGCTGTCCCTCAAAGAATGGATGAAACGATTGAGGAAACCATAAACTATAATTTTACCCCTAAAAATGTTTAATTTGTACTTTAGCTAAACATTGCATCGATACAATAAAAAAATGTCGTAAAATATTTAAAAAATATTTTTATTTCGTAACATAGTTCGTACGTAGTTTTATTTCAATGTGTAGTATTCGCGTAAATATAAGACATCAAATAGTCTAGAGTCAACAATCGGACACGACTTATCCGAGACAAAATTATATAATTTATGACCATCCTGTTTTGTTTGATCCTTACCTTAGCTACACCTGTATATAAAACTTACGAGCTATAAATTGTTACTTCCTAGGTACCTATATATTTATCTTCTGTATTCCAATATCTAAATTCGGTTGCTACGTGCTTGTACGAAAGAGTATGCTGTGGCTTAATTGAAATCCGTGCTTAGTATAAGTTTTTACCATATCGAACGATTCTGAACATTCACCAGTAATACTAAACTTTACCGCTAAGGGCGCTGCTGCTAAAGTATGGAGAGATTCGATCACTCGATCGGTATTTGATGCTGTCAAAACCCGTACTGTGCTCTCAGGATCGAACATGCTTACATTAACGTACGATACCGAAGAAGATGATGTGTGCTTGCGCTTAGGCATGTATGTCGAATGTTGTTGGGCGGGGTTTGGGAGTCGTCGTGAATCATCATGATTGAATTTTTCAAATAAAATAAAACGAGTTCTTAGCGGCGATATTCTGTATGAGAGTAGTTGAAAAAAAAGTCTCTATTCATTATTTCCTATAGAAGCTTTGTGCTTGTAGGTACCTAATGACAACTTCATCCGAAATACCTAAAACTAATTCATTTTTAAAAAGGCAAGCTCTATAGTATTAAAAGGCGATCAAACTTGGTACGGGTCGGACTTGGTATCCTTTTATATCTAGAAATACGTGCATTTTAAATAAGATTGCGGCTGTCAGTTCATTCCTATATCTCTGTTTCCCTCTGTCATGCATCAAACCATTTGATGGGGCTAAAATCTTCCCGGCTACAGGAAAAACTGAATTTATACTTTAACACACAATAATAATAGTCTTTAAATATGGCCTTTATTAACGAAATAGTTTAATTGGATTTTGATGACATTCGTGTAATTACATTCGTCTAATCTGAGCTGGATTAACCTTGATATTTTACGGTATTAAGAAAATGAAATAGGTGTGGTCTGGATAGGATGATAGGTTCCAGGTTAGGGTCTTAGGGTCTTCGGGTTTGCGGGTAGGTTATCTGGAAGAGAAGTAAGGATCGGTTTAATTGTATTCCATATTAAGTACGCCGGTAGACAAAATACAGTGTATATGGAAAAGCGTCTTGACAAATATGTTACAAAAAAAATATAACTTCTGGCACAGATAATATAAATTCTCATCAGCTTCAAATGTATTAATCATCCCACGATGATTCATAAAATGTACACGGAAATTTTATAAAAAAAAATTGGCGATAGGTCAAGGGTATGTGGCCAGAGATTCAGTAATTTTAACTTTTGTATTTCTAGCTGAAGTGCTTAGAAATTAATAAGTAAGCAAATCGTGTGGGCGCTCTGTCGCAACCCAACACTACTTGGGCCGCCTCACCTTGTCTCTTTTACCGCTTGTCCATTCTAATACACCTCCAATACAACCTCCATGCCTAGTAAACCTGCGCACGATGGATTGCTACACCAATATTACTTGACATGTGTATTAAACAACGTACATTGCTTCGTCAGAGACAGTAATTAACCTATATTTACTTGATTTATTCTCCGTTTTCTAGTTACAAGAATCGTCTAACAGTTTGAGGTCATTTATTTATTATCCTTCATATTCTATTCAATTATGTATTTGTTGAAAACATGGATACAACATAAGTTGTTACATTTAGACAAGTATCACGATATTTGACCTCACATCATGGAAAGTAGTAAACGGCGAAGAATATTTAATATTAACGGTTGTTATCAAAATTACATATTATGTAATAATACTAATTAAAAAAAATGCTGAATATAATTATCTTCTTGTTTCTTTACGAAATGAAATGCGATGAAACAAAATGGATATGAATATGACCTCATCCACAACTTAGCGGGTATTTTGCCAATGTCGAGTAAATAATAGCAATAACACATAATCACATTACACACATTACACTTTATAAATAAAATAATGGATGTGACATGAAGATATGAAACTAAACATTATTATCAAATAAGCGTTTGCAAGACCATACAACTTTGGGCTCAGATTCGATTCATTAAAATGAAGTGTGGTAAAGAGTATACGAACATCGACTGTGTGTAGTAGGTACTTTCGTTTAATGTGTGTGTGTGCCCTAATTATGTTAATAGTCCTGGGCCCCAAGTCTGCTAACACAATCGATTCATAATCGAACAACAACCGTATAGTAACTTTCACTTTTGACAGATATTGTATGGGATATCTGTCAATAGTGACAGTTACAATGCGGTTGCTGTTCGATTATGAATCAATTGTGTTAGCAGACTTGGAGCCCTGAACTGGAGATATTGCATGTGAAACATATTTGTATAGAATTATGAACTAGTCAAAATTGTCTAAAAACCGATCGACATTTGCATGCAAACGGATCAGCAGAAAGGAAACGATGCAGACGGAGTTTCCTATAAATGCAAATATAAAATGCAACTCGTTGTTTGTATTACACCTACCAACGTTCGTTGTTGTTTGATCAATGTTGTTTATCTTCCTTTATTATTTTTTTAAATACGTCACTGATTAATAACGGTATAATAATCTCTCATGGATGAACACCCGATATGCGGATGGCTAAAACTTATTTTGCGTCTTATAAGGCATAATTTATGTCGCATATAAGAGAAATGGTTACTAGGTAAGCAGCAAAGGCATTATGACTCTGACTGGCTTCCTATCACTAGGAATAATAATAGGTACGCTCGTACCACCACATCCCCTCTAGGACCAGTATAAAGATAATTACAGACCTGTGCATTGGCTGTGTCCGTTGCGAGTACTGCGCCATGTCGCGAGTAGCGCAGCTGGCATGGCTAGGCGGCGCGCATGCCGCGGCGGGCGCGGCTCGCTAGCTCCGCGCCATTCCGCTCACACACACACACCGCACACGACACACACTGCACACGCGTGACACGACCAACGACACTGCACCGAACCTGCGGACAATACCACACATGACACATGTTGTAGTGACTGACAACCCTTACAATTGAGGGCAGATGTATTTGCAGCTCATTGTTGCGCACGAAGGGCAGCAAGGGCGTGGGACGGTACAATCTCGCTTTTGTGAATAAGAAACACATTAGCATACATTCATTAATTTAAATAAGATCCGGGCGTCGACCGCGATTTTTGGTCGAAGCAGCCAGTATTTAATCATTGCTAATACGGCCAATGGGGTACCATTCATATCAAAACATCCAGATAAACCCATGCATGTAAATGAATTAATGCGAGACTATTTTTTTCTGGTTATAACATAGAAGTAAAACATAATGAGAGGAAGAATACAAATTCGAGAAAATATGAAAAGTTTCGTTTAGCTTCGTAATCCTTCCTCCTTCATCGTAGGGGAGTCTTATCGAAGTTATCGACAATCGAGACGAATGCCGTTCCAAGACAATTGCTTACATTTTACAAGAAATCACAAAATCCTTGTTGCCGAACGTAGCTACCTAAAACTTAAGTGTTTACCAAATCTGACGATAAAGGTGACGACGAAGACGGAATGCAGTCGTGTTCGTGTTCAATTATAATTGTAATGGAAGCTGTAAACATCCTCCGGGTGTAGCGTCACCATCACTACCGCGACGCCAATCGCCATTCACCATGAACTGGTTACCAACAATATGGCTGCTGCTAAGTGCATCAAATAGGACTCGACTAAGATATCTGCGACTATGTACGTTTGATTAATATATGTGAAAGAACTTTGCCAGTGTTTTATGGACTACCACCCCTTGATAATTGTGAGGAAAGATATGGTACAATAATTCTAGTTCGTAGCGGCAGCGATGGCTTTTTATATTTTAAGAATCATTCTGGTATGACTACATCTAGTGTACTATGGCATTTAGAAACCTCAAGGACACGAGAATTTATAAATAGGTAGTATATTTGACGAGGCAACTTAGAATCTCATAAAAGTCAAGAGAACATATTCAGATTAATAATTCCTTAAGACAGAGGACTTGCTGATAACGATTAAAGATTTTGGCACTGGATTCTATCTTTATGGTAGAAGCCTTTAAGATATTATGACTTTACAGCAAGGCTAAACTCGGAATACGACGATGATGATTCCAACAGTTTAACTAAATCTTTATGCATGCCAAATAAATCCTCTGAAACATTGCCAGCAAAGACTTTTCATGCTTGCTGTTTTTTTTTAAACGTTAATCATTTTTAACTCGAGTAAGATTCAGTTTTGAAGCGATGCCATTTCCTATAAAAAAAAAATACAAATGTACTTATAAAATATCGCATTATATAGAGATAGACAAACACAGAGTTGTATTTTAACGTGGCAGTTAGCCTATAATAACTAGTATCGATAATATGTACCAAGTGTCGATATTACACTATTATAGATAAAGCCACTCGGGCTCCCGCTAATTAAAATCACAATGAAAAAGTTTCTACGTAGTGTAGTGTTAGTTTATTTCTTATGTGCTACGTGCATGTAAACCATCACCACACCATATACGGGTTCGAGTCAGGAATTAAATCGGTGCTTGCTTAAATGCCGTCCATCCACCTTTCACTGCACAATGTTGTAATAATGAAATACAGTTATTGATCTCGAACGTTCTAGCTGAATAGGGTTGCCACTGCCACATGAATTATTATGGCGATCAAAAAATAACCTTAGTTTTATGCCTACTAAGCGAATACCGTATGCCCTCCAAAACTCATCCAGTCCTAATGCGACTGCCAGTAACATACCTACGTAGGTTTACTGAAGCACGTTGAAGGTTGATTCCAGAAATTGTCTGTTAGGTATATGAAATACGCGAGATGACAACCCTGCAACCATACTTTCTAGTGGTTTCCAGCCATATCGAGCTACTGCAAGTTGTTTAAATACCACCCGACTGGCAATATTGGTCAATAACGCTTCACGCGATGTCTACCCGACTGAAAGGGACAGAGCGATACAAAGAAACGAGACACACTGGCAGCCAGCTGTCTATTGTTTTCTTTAGGGTTTGTTAGTCATCAGAGCATGTCGTCTGTCAAGGGGTTTTGTGTATACTATTCATACCATCCATCCTCTATAGATCCATGAGCAGGGGACCAGGTGACCTGTACTATATATAGCATTCATAGCATAAATATATAAGTCATAAAGACCAGAGTCGTAAGTTCAAACCCCGCCTCGCACCTCAGGAATTTGGTATGTGCGAATCTCATTTATAATCATAATTATCACTTTCTAAACGGTGGTGAAGGAAAATAACATGAGGAAACCAGATTGGCGCACTGAGCTTTTCTCTATCAAACTGCGGGGGGGGGGGGGGGGGGTTTCTAGATTATTCTATCATCGGGGTCTATTCGTGTGGCTTCGTTCTTTATGTGTTTACTTCCTAGTTTTTCAGAAGACTGCACAACGAATGAGGCAGTAACACTAACAAGTCAAGGGAATCTTGATTCAAATAATTTTTAACTAGGTATCTAATATTTTCAGCGTTGCGCTTACGATACGATAACTTGTCGATAACTGCGCAGATTTATCTAGGTAGGTAAGTACTATGCATATGTATGTATAGACTTTACGTATGTGTGGATTGCTTATCTTACAATTGTTATTCCAATCTATTATCGCAATTTTAATAGCTACAATTTCGTAACGAACCATTTAGAACAATGCAATGTTATGTCACCTACCTACTTATAGGTAAACATAGCTGTAAGGAAAACAAATGAATTTAATTTTAATTAGGTATTTGGTGAAGTTTTTTTTTTTTTTTTTATTACATTATAGGCAAGTATTTGATCTCGATCTCACCTGATGGTAAGTGACGATGAGATCTACGATGGAGCATACTTGCCTAGGTAGGAAGGCGGCAGTAGATAGAGGCACATGCAGCGCAACTGATCTGACCCGCCTTCCATGAACCTACCTACCTAAGTGCGGCGCACATTATTAATTTACTGTTTTTTTTTTATTACAAAGATGCAAGGGCTTTTAGCAAGTCGTTCACCTTGGTAGCTATGATTTTTTTACAATAGTTTTTTTTGATGCTGTTAGTATTTGTCGCAAGTCATATAAAAAAACATTGGAAATCGCGACAGGATATCTCGAGTAGTCTAGGTCCTACCGAGCATAATATAATTACTATTTCATCAAGTAAGATGGCTAAATGTTGGCTAGCTAGTGCCTACAGCTTGGTACCTTCAATTGTACAGAGCCACGGTATTTTTTAACATGTCCAAAATCTTTGTAAGGAACTTCTCTCCGAACTGTGAACCAGAAACAAAGAGCAGGTATATATCCCGAAATAAAACCTTTTGTTTTTGGCTAGATTATTCGGTGAATTAATAAAAAATAATTGATATCACGAAAATACTCAAAAAAATTGTCAGTCCCAACTATCGCTTGCCCCAAGGATAGACCCCAACCTAGTTTCGTGTGGGGTCCTTTCTGCGTTTTTATATCGGCATGCTATTCAAAGACATGCGCAGGCATGCACAGCAAGCCAGCTTCGGCGGCCGAGGCTGGCCATTCACACCAAGTTCCGTGCATACCGGCCACGGCTCAGCACCCGGTGTCAGATGCACGGTTATTTTAATGTCTGGCCAAAGTGCATACCGCGACGAAAATAACGATGCGCCACCACCGGCGTTCGTCGCGACGTGATAAGCTTATCATGCCTTACATAAGCTGGAGACGAGCGCGTGCACCACCAGCAGGCACCACAACGTGTTCCACGAGTTTATGTAACGTAGCCTTTACAGACTAAACTGACCCGACGCCACGCTCAATTGCGCACTTCAATAGAAACCCGTATTTGCAACACGGAACAGACAAGTAGGTACTCAGATGAGTGATCTAAAAGATAGTTTTCACTCTACTGTTTATAACCTAACGATTTATCTACATCGAACTGACACTATTAATGTAAAAATAACGTTTGGATACTCACTTTTTAGCCAAAACCAGACGTGTTAGCTCCCAACGGGACTTTGTTCACGAATTACAAGCACGAACACGAAACTCACACTGGTTAACACAATATTTCAACAGAACCAACGGTCGCACAGCACTCCCTACAATACCCTATGTGACACGGGACTTTTTACGTGAAATGATACGTTTAGAGTTTCTGAAAAGTCCATTGAACTGTTTCGGTTAAAATTTACGTCCAGCGAAATTATTATAGGTACGGAATGGCAACGCTGTATAGGCGACGAGTACATTTCGCCGCGCGGCCGCTACGCGGCGCTGCGGTCGGAGGGGGGCGGAGCCGAGAGGGACGCGGCGGGCGCGCGAGCGAGACGCCGCTACGCACCGCGACGCCACGTCGAAACAATTTTTTTCACGGTGTGTACTTATGGGATTCTATGTTGAAACTGCGATTGTTTAGATGTCGAAGACATTAGCGGATGGTGGCGAGCGGAGCGCCGCCGACTGGTGACCTTTTCGGTGTATCGCGTCACCGCGGGTGGCGATAACGCGAGGTCGTCGGTCGAGTGCGCGACGTTGCCAGCTCGCCGCGGCATTCGAACCCACGTTTCAAACCACAGATTACGAAAGTCGGCGAAATCCCCGTGGCCCTTACCTGCCCACGGACCTAGGCCTGGCCACGCGAAAAGATGCCCTAACCTCCATAATATAGATAGATAGCCAAGCTAAAAGTTACACAACAATGGCAACTCGACGTTACTATGTATCATTCACGCGAAAAAGCAAAATGAGAGTTATTACGATGGCTTGGCCCCTATGGCGTCGTTCCAGCTTTCTCAATTTTTGCGAAATAGGACACCCCGGGGAGGAATTTAGTAGTTCAAACGCCGCAGCCTCTGCTTACTAAGCAGGGATAGATACCTACCTATATTATATTAAATGCCTCGAGGGACCTAGGCCGCACCTAGCTATTAATAAACTTTTAGGCAAGTAGCTACCTACGTCATTAGCTAGCTACTAACGAGTTAAATAAGTACCTACACAGAGAAGGTACCTAGCCTTATAAATACGTACGTAGGTAGGCAGATAGGTACCTACCTACTAAGCCCTATTTTACAGAAATTGGCAAAAATCTAGGAAGGCATGTTGCTGAAAGCTTTTTTTGAATCATTTTTTTATGCATAGCTGACTTCAAAAAATGATTTTGAGTGTGTGTTTTTTTTATACATGTAACAAGGTTTTTTCACATGATTCCAAAAACATGAATGCCACTCAAGTAGGTACAAAGTTATAATTAGGAAGGTATGTACTATATCTACTTGTGATTGATTGTAAAATTTATTGCGTAAGTAAACTCTGGAGAACCAACTAGACACTGGCAAAAGTAGCTCTATTTTGTAACCGATTGCCATCGAAATAAAAAAAGAAAAACTCTGGCGAACTTATGATTTTTTTTGGCATCGCTGGCTTGTGTAGGTATTTCGCCAGTGTCAAGTTTAAAAGTGTATTTTAGACGTAATTTATTTTCTGAATATGGTTACCACGCGAGAAATGTCGCTGGATTTTGATAGACGTTCCGCGTCCGGTCCGGACTGACTGACTGGCAGGTGACCAACCAGTACTAGCTTTCTGATTTCCGACCGGATAATTCATTTATATTTTGAGTCCAAACGAAGTTTTTTTTTCATTGAAATGCTTCTTGGTGGTATCCATATACTAAACATTTTAAGCAGGACACAAATAATAATAATATCACCAGACGAACACATTAACGGTCCCACACTAAGCAACACTTGATTGTGGTTACCGAGTTCCGACCGTATAATGGACTGGGGGCAAACCCAGTATGATATAAAACAAATATAGATATTAAACATCAACATTTTTGGATGCGCGATATTTTTTAATTCCTCTTGGTAGGTTTTTTTTATTTATAATTGGTATTTATTGTTTGACGGATGGTACAAGAAGGCCTTAATCTCACTATGACAAATACTATACATACAAACTGATATAAAAAACTTTTTAACAAAATAAAAACCGTCTTCAAAAAACTAAAAAGCAAAAAATAATCTAATCTTGAAATCTACCTTGTCTAACCACATCAAATATTTAACTAACCTGAAGTCGGTGCCAAACAAACAACTGAGTCGAGTATTGCCGGTCTGCGCCAAAGACTATACCTACAAATTGGTCCGCGCATCTCGTTACTGAGTATACTTTTGTTATTCTTCGTCGGTTGTTTATTTGGCACCGACTTCAGATTACTTAAATATTTGATGTGGTTAGACAAGGTAGATTTCAAGATTAGATTATTTTTTGCTTTTTAGTTTTTTGAAGACGGTTTTTATTTTGTTAAAAAGTTTTTTATTTTAAACTTTTTAGTGGATATATTTACTATTCTTTGTCACTAAAAAGATTTGTATATCAATCTTTTTACTGGATAATAGGTATACCAATAATCGAGATTATCTTGGCGCAACCCGTGAAATACGTAACACTGACAAGTTCCGCTGGCCATTTGTGGCCTTCTTCATCACTTGCACTTCAGCAAATGATACTTTCTGAATGCAAATGCTTGACTTCTTGATGAAAATACCAAAATTGCTATCGGTATGCCTATAAAATTTGAGGAGTCCTCTCAATTCCTCATGGATCCCATGATCAGAACATTTTTTTGAAAAAAATGGGACCAATCTGTAAACATATCCTTTCATATAAAAAAATAATTCTCCAAATCGGTTCATAAATGACGGAGATATGAGGTAACAAACATAAAAAAAAAAAAAAATACAGCCGAATTGAGAACCTCCTCCTTTTTGAAGTCGGTTAAAAATTCTGATCCAAAAAAATATTTGCCTACAAAGAAGTGCTATATCGGCGAAAACAGAGAAATTTTTCACGTAGACATAAACATAAAATAAAGATATAGATACCTACATACATTTATTGCTGATATTAATTATGAATGTCGCAATAAAACCATATCTAAGTTGGCTGCAATCCAACTTAGTTTGTATCTGCACAATTATGAATAAAACAAAACTGTTATGTTTGTCTTGTCATGTCATCATCTCAAACGCAAGATTTTTTGAAGCCAAACTATTTTCTTTCATTTCCTATATATACTTACCCCCAAATTTATAGACGTTCTATAACTTTATCAAACGTCATATAGTAATGCGCACACGAGTTTTGCTTTGAGCAGTAATGTATTTATTTGTGTATTTATTTACAGTACATAGGTAGGTACCCAATATTATCATCTTATTGCACACAAAATCGTCGACATAGGTTATTTGTTATTTTCCGCAAACTAATGAGCATTGTGGCCGCTACAAAATTATTTTATATCATGGCGGAAATTATATCCAAACAAAGAGGAATAGTTACTTAGCATAACTTATAAACTTATGTACTAATTCCATGTAGGTACAAATAATATTATAGTTTGTACGTAGGTGGTAGGTATCGTTTATTTTAATCTTGTACCTAGGTTTGCAGATAATTTTAAATCCATTTTAGACATTTCTATAAAAATTCTGACTAAAATCTTAGTTTCTACTAAACGACATCAAAGTTCCATGTTCAATTTGAACACGGGGTTAGTGGGCTTAGTAGGTAAACTATCCCTCGGACGAAGAATAAAACGGCCGGAGTGTCACGCGCGAACTACATATTGAAGTACAAAAAACTAAGCCGATTTGAGTAGCACACGAGAATAACGTACATAATTTTAAATAATTTGCAGTTAGGTCAGACAAATTAATATATAAATTTTATAAGTAGTGTACGTTTTTCGCTAACACTTGCGTTTACCACGATAAACTTTACAATACTTTGCAAAATAACGTACATTTTCAGAACAGCGCCACGGTATCCAACTAGTATGTCATAGTTATATTACGCCGTTGTTGACTTCGGTCGGAGCGCGTGTGTTGTTAGTCATCTGTGCTGTTTATAGACAGATATACAATCGTGTTTTATTGTTATAACAAAACAGAGGCTGGTATACATAATACAAATAGACGCCGGGCCATTTTCAGTAGCACGTATTATATTTTTAGCGGAAAAGGGAAGATTTACCAGCCAGGCGGGTGGGTTGGTTGGTATGCCCCGACGGTTATTTTCGGGATCTTGTATACATATATGTTACGTGCTCCAAAAACTCTCATAGCGCGTTGCAGGATTGTATGAAGAATTGTCAATTGTTCTGAATGTCGTCTGCAGCGCCATCTTGTTGTGCGGTTGAAGTGGTCAGAACATAAAGTAGGTAGGTAGTGGGTACTATGTTTCGCTCATGATCATGTACCTACATCAGTTTTATTTAATTATGACTACTTGTGTTCTATTGAATATTCTACAGCCCATATGTTAGTTCGATGATCGGTGTGCGTTCTATGTACAGCAATAACCAAGGAAGACGTATTTGCCTGCACCGAGCGCTAAGGCCTAATTTCTACCATATTGGAGACAGATTATTCCAAAAAACATCGCTTGGTATAATTTAATTTAATGATTGCAGTGTTACCCCATTCGTGCATTCGTGGAAACCGGGCATAATAGTGTAGCGCGGGCAAATACGAGTACAACTCTATATGTGACTTGAAAAATCGCCAGGAGGGCTTTTTTTTTGTAAATACAGCCCTTGTCTCTCTCTCTGTACTTTCTTGGATAGCGGATCATGTAATCGAATGTCATATTTTAGGGTTTCCATCGCAAGTAATTCGGGATTAGTGGCTTTTACGGAGCCATTGCGATATAGGTCACTGGGGCCGAGGCGGTGCAGCGGTGTCCTCAATTTTGATGTCACACGTGGAAATGATCGGGTAGTGACGTCACGATCAGTGCGACTAGACCGTGTAAACACTGCTTCCTTACTAGGTAGATTTCTATAACATTATAACGTAGATTTTGTGTAAGTATTTTGGCATAAATAGAAAACATAATATTCTATACGATCTAGTTCTTACCAATCACTTTTATGTTTATGTTCAAAGCGATAAAATAAAACCTCCAGAGTTGAAATTTAATATAAATTTTGAACTTGTTGTTTACAAATCGCGCTGCCTACTGCGGAACACACGATGGCGGGATGTGCTCTTCGTAGCGCGCGGCACGTGGGCGCAGGTGCCTCGGTGCACGCACTGGATGGTGAATTTAGTGGTTCTATGGACTATGCCCTCGGAACTTTCAAACCTCTGCCAATTTCTATCAAAATCAGTCTTGGGTTCTCATCCTATCCTAATTCCCGGCGTGTATATTTTAACCGAATTTCATGATACGTAGTTGTTTAAAAGAATACATCTACTACACAAAAGCAAAAGCAAATTAAAATCAACTTAAATGCTCCAGAAAAACGACTACGACTGTAACAAATAAGCGGGATTAAAAATAATTGATCAACTTTGAAATTCCCTATTCGAAGCTCCACATTCCATTTACGAATGGATTTAAAAATAAGATAAAATAAAAATAGGACAGTCATTTTATTTCGAAGCATGAATTGGTACGGTGTATATGGATTTCTTCTTCTTCTTTTTTTTAGGTTGGCATTCGACTGCTAAATAGTGCCATTTTTGCTAGTGTCGAGGAATTCTTGATAATTTATATTGAATTATAAGTACAGGTACATTTACAGGGGGTAAATGATAATGTTGATGACGATGATGATGATAAAAATAATCCCTATCAGTAAATATGTAGATACTTTACCGAAAATTTATCGGACATCGTGGGAGACCTGTAAAGTGAAGTTATACTATTTTATTTAAATTTCCTTCACTCGTGCACGTTTACCAACATACAACGGTTAATATCCCACTAATATTACGCATCATTTATCAAAGACACGGCGACAAAGGCTACGTCGCGGTGGCTCGTTCGAAAAAGTAGATCCTGGCTTGTAGGAGTAACAGTGGTCCAGATGTGTAAATGCCTAAGTCTACATAAAAAATGTACATCTTAATAAGTACATGACCACAATTAACATTATCGTTATCGCATCTTCACGCTATGTTGGCTACATCGTGCTGCAAAATGTATTCTTGCATTCGAGCACATAGGCAAGTAGTTTGTGGAGATTTTATCTATCAGACCACGGACATAGAATAAGTACATAAGGTGCATTGTTACTGCATTTAATGATGGTAAATACAGAGTGACATGTAATGTAGAAAAAAATATGTTGTGACATTGAAATAAAACTAGTTTTACGGTTTTTATCGCGTTTATATTATGTTTTTTTACGTTCCCGACGTTTCGTTTGCTTTACAGCAACCATGGTCACGGGAGGACTGAGGTGGTTGACGCCCTAGTGTCATAGTTTGTACTGGGGTACCCTCATATTTAGTTGTTGCTTGCGGTCCGATCTACGCAGAACGTGCTCACAGTGTCTTGAGGTCTTGCAATGGTACGCTTGGTTTTGGAGTTGACGATAAATCCGTAAGATTAGTTTTTTTCAATGGGTAGTATTCGTGTAAATATAAGTGATACAATTGGAAGCTGAGTGAGAGTTTACGCTCCTGTTTGACGTCCAATTGTGACCACGTGATTAGTTATCCAATAGTGAAGACCCTGAGGAGTTTATTCAAGTAAGTAGTTATTTTAATTTCTTACACACACAACAATAGGAGGGATCCAAGTCAAATAAAAATCCATATAGCCGAAAGAAAATTGAGTTGGTAAGAGTGGGCCTGTTCCAGTAATTACGGGACGAGTGGGACTTCCACAAAGGTCGTCAGCCCGACACTCCGCGCCCTCCTCGCCCCCCTACCCTACCCTACCCGGCTCCCACCCTCCCCTCAAGATACATACTTGGAACTTGTGGAGCATTTGCAACGATTCGCTGCTGGGTGTTATTGTCAAGTCCTGAGGTCGAGTAGGGCTATAATAGGTATGGTACCTATGTAGCTTCATACAATTGAGTACATAACCTACCCACGAATACACCTATATAAAGTTTTTCTCCATTTACTTGAGATTCTCTTATGGATAATACCTACCTACTTTATACATAATGTAAAGACAAGAAATATAATATTTATTTATACCCATAGTCCAAACTCACTCTAAAAATACAAGTTTTTGACTACATCTAAATTTCCTCTATAATGCGGCCGCCGAGAAAGTTCCTGCACGTCAAGTGCGAGCTAACTATATACTTTATACTCTACCGTATTTAGACATTTTGTATCGAGAATTGAACAGCGCCTCTAGCGGACGGTATTTAAAACTTTCAATTCTCCATACAAAATGTCTAAATACGGTAGTCTTTAAAGTATACGGTTAGCTCACGAATAATCTCGCACTTGACGTACTGACAGGTCGTGTTTTATCGTATTTCGTTCGTACGATGATGATATTGTAGTATTTTTATCGTTTACTTATATGCACCACGGAGACAAAATTTCATTAAAACGTATATTATCATGTCAATGTTATAACGCATTCTCTCGGCGCGAACCTTCGTAGATCATCGACATTTGCTATTTGGCATGTTTCTATGGTCGTCTATAATGGTTAAAATGCGAATCTAAAATCCGTAAGATTTACACAGCATGGCGCTTATTTTCGCAGCAGGTACGCAAGGTGCTTTTATTTCTAAAATCAACAAACAAATCCTTATAGGTAGGTACCACCTGCGCGTTTCGCATCGGTGAAGTTTTAGAGAATGGATGTATTTTTTTCACATCTATTCCTTTACCCGCCCTGTGATATAGGGGCAACCGAATAGCCTTTAACAATATATCCTATCCTCGAAGGATGCTTGCATAAAGATGCGGGTTCCCGGCACCTATAAAATAGCCCAATGTTATCTTGGCGCTCACACATCTCTGTGCGAAACAGCAATTTCCAATGAGATAGTTGTCTTAACAAGACTATAACCTCAACCTAACATTTTAAAAGGGCGTTAAATAAGGTTAGAACAAGAATCTGCGAGATCGTGAATGTAAATTCCCGCGTAAAAAACAAATACAGTTGGCCAGTAGGTACGCGGATGTTTTGTCGCACGCGGCAGCTCACTGAATTTGTGCACGCTACTACCAACACACTCACCATGCTCTGTGCACTCACCCACATATAATAAGTTATTATGCCTACAAGTTGAGTGACAGAGACGGACGATTTCCACCCGCTCAGTAATCCCGCGGTTTACTATCAGTGGTGTTGCTAGTATAAATTAAAATCTCCAATTTTGTTAGAACGTTTGTGGCGTCTTATACTCGACTTTGCAAATCAAGTACAACTTTAATATCTTGAAGGACTTAGTGACTGTTATTTTTTTACGTATTTTTATGGATAACTACTGGGTTTAGATATATTTTATATATAAATATTGTTAGGTACCTAATTACTTAGTTATATTAAGCTATGTTTCATTTGTGCTTCGCTACATATCTAGGCTGTCTTAATGATGCTCGCGGCAGCCGTGTTTTATTCCGTAAGCTTGTCTTGTCTTGTGCATGTCATGTGCATGTCACTCGTCTCCACAGAATAAATAACTCTTTTATGGGGCAATGTATACGCTTTTATAATAAACTTCCCAAAGGAATCCGAGATTTGCCCATTAGTAAATTTAAAAGAACTGTTAAAAGTAATTTATGTCGTAAGGGTTATTACAGAATCTTGGATTATTTGGATGATAAAGCAGCCTGGGACTGATCGCTCTAATATCAATATTTATAATGTTAAAGTGTAGCGTGTGTGTGCCTCGCATGGCAACACACTGGAGCTTACTTTTTATTTATTTTTTGTAAAATAATGGATAAAAAAAAAAAAGACAAGCCCGCTGAGTTTCTTGCCGGATCTTCTCAGTTGAGGTCGCGTTCCGATCCGGTTGTAGTGTTAAGGAAAAAATGTAATGACAATTTGTAAGTGCCCCCGTAGGCCTATACGAAATAAATGATTTGACTTTGACTTTGTAAGTATGTCTTTTTACTGTGACGTCTGTGATCAAAAATGCATATAGGTACCATAAACTAATGTTAGAATATTCAGACAACACACGACGTGCGCTACAAGTGAAGCCTTGAATAACTCTGGTCTAGCATGTATAAGCACACGCGTGAGTGAGTGTGCACATATATAAACAAACTATGTTCTGAACATTTTTGTCGGACCACAAATACATTGGAAAGTGGCTTCACTTTGCAAGTGGCAACGTCCCCTCTGAGCTTCTAAACAAGTCTGTGATAGGTACATATAATCCATAAAAACAATATAAGTAGTAGTAGGACTATTTTCTGACATTATGATGTCATTGTCTGGGCCTGGAATAGTTGTAAGACAACCACATCAAAGGGAATATTTAGAAATTGGGCACATTACTGTCTCGCGATCGAAATTCAAAGTGATTGTCAGTGGGCGCGAGCTGGCAACGTCGCACAACGCGGTATAAATAGGTAGGTGGTAGGTATTATGGTTGCCAACTATTTTTAATAATATAAGCTACTTTTAGTATTTTCAGAATTCAGGGCTTATAGTACGTGCACCTTAAGAAACTAAACACACTTAGATTATATCGTCACGCCTGTAATCTCTAAAGCGGTAGGCAGATATGCACCCACATTTTGCTAATGACATCTATTTGGTACCAATGTTATAGGGGGCAATTCTTATAAATACATATAGTACGGTTGGCAGCCCTAGTGATATAAGTACGTAGTCATAACCGCGCCCGGGCGTCGCGTCGCCGCCGCGCCGGTTTGACAGGCGCTATTCATTTTGAGTTCTAGGTTCTGACCATAGACTTAGATTTGACTATGGATTCTATAGCACGCTCTCGGCTCTACACTTCTGATGAATTTTTTTTAGTTTCGATTTCACCTATAATTAGGATCTGATAGGAAGGTGTGGCGCCTGTCTATGGACACAGCATGTCTTAAAAACACGCTTTTTAGTATGTTAATAGTATGTTAATAGTAGAACCCTAGATAAAATGATGATTTCAATGAGATGATGAAATTAATACCCCTATTAGTAAAGCTAACAATACTTTGCTGAAGATACGTTCAGAATCATCACTCAGGTAAACGTTATACCATTGATAATATATTTTCTATTAAAAAGCTTCATTGATCAACGGTGGGATGGATAACTTAATATGTATATATAAAATATGATATCATATCATAATTTTTATTATAAGAAGCAAATTTAACCTCTTAAGTTGTGGGTGAGGCCATAAAGAAAGAAGAAGGGTACCTACCTATCTCGTCGACTCGTGGCCTACTCTCAGAGCGTGAAGCGAGATACGTTAACACGCTTGTCGGTTGTGTGTGCGTGCCCCGCGCATAGAAACTCCAGCCGTACCATAAAAGGTACTAATCCATATATTTATGGGATAATGTACTTACTTATATTTAGCAACCTATACTTATATCATCTGTGATAAATTGCCGTTATAGCCGTTTTAAAATTCAAGATGGCGGGTGTGATTTTGTCACATTCACGAATTAGGATTAACAAACGGACCTCTGAAAGACTCGAAAATTCCACCAATATAATTAGGCCATTGTAGGGAATACAACTTTGCGGAGTAAAAAAAAATATTGGGGCGAACTCATCATCGCCTTTATAATGTAATTTCATGTAAACATTATAGATGTAAGTAATTAGTGCATGTGGTTCTTACTTATAAGGGATTGTTACATTTAGCAAATAAGCAGATAATGATTATATTAATAAGTGAAACAGTGTAACAATCGTTAGTAAGGCAAATAAATAAACAAAACCCGCCCTGCTAACGAACTCGCCAAACTATAGCAACACCTCGCGCGTCAGACATTTTCATCGATAAAAATGAAGTTTTCTTACATTCAATAAATAGGTACCCGCTTAGTTGAATGAGGTCTGTAACGCAAGCGTTATCTATGACAGAATAATGCTGTCTACGAATAGTGTGGAGTTAGGTATTTTAAATGAAGTCGGTTAACAATCGTCCGTCACATCTCACATAATATTTTTTTTATCTTTAGTTATATAATATTCCAGTGACTAGTATTTTTTATTAAAGGTTTGAGCATTAGGAATCAGAATTCAATTATTATCGCTACATTCATAATAATACTTCACATACAGATTTTAGAATGGGACGGCGGTCAAGACCATTGAATTATTATAGACCGTATACGTAGAATTATTAACTCAATGGGCTAGGATGCCATTCTGTCGCACCTTCCGGTAGGTACCTACTAATTTCACAGGTAGGTACGACTACCGTATCATGGTATAATAATGCTACACTAAGTATTATCTTTATACCCAACACTACGTTACGATCAGTGTTGCCATTACATAAATGAATAGAGCAGATGTTACATAGAAATAACACCCCTTATTGGTCGAAAATGGCCGATGGCTTAGTCCAGGGATAATCACGTGACCTAACTGTCATCGTAAGAGAAATCCTAGCATAGCATTTCTTTTATTTTAGCATGGAATTGTGGATGATGGATGGTCAAGATGTCATTCTGACTGTCCTATTCTCATCTTTAACGTATACGCATAGTAGGTAACGTTGATGAGAGCCCAACAAACACTATGAATGAAAAAACAATTCCACAGAATAAAGAAATGTAAAATTACAGTTCAAATCAAGGATTATAGTTTTCGATTCGACTGAAACACACTACCAGTTTAATCCCTGAATTTCAGAATTAAAAATGCCGAGCCTAGCCGTGTGCGAAATGTAATGTGCCGAAAGAAAGTTTGTTTTATTTTGTGCGGGGAACTCTTGGCGCTGCCGCGGTCCGCGAGGCGGGATCGATCGCGCGACGTTGCCGCTCCGCACAGCTTCGGGCTTCACCCCGCACTTCAATGTTTATTTTTATTGTTGCCAATCAATTACTATGGGGGAATAATAAATAGCACCTGCCCACTTTGTCTTACATAGTTTGCACTGGGATCAAGGCCACAGATGAAACAGTTCTTGTGTACAATATCGGATTGGTCCCATTAAGTGTGCGATGTCTCTGAGATCTAAGTACCTATTAAGTTAAGAACGTTGATCTTTCACATTCGTGTTCCAGAATATCAAGGTTACTTTGGTACTTACTTTGTAGGTACTTAGACTATAGCTATTAAGTATCTTCTGGGATTTTGATACGTGCCGGCCATTCGGCTGATCCTCGAGGTTCCATAGAATTTCATACTTAGCTAAGTACTGCTATAGAATATAAAAAATCGTTTCGTTGGGCTCTTTCGGCGCGCCTTCACCCCTGGTAGGTACTTAGGCTTTATGGAAAAGCAAGGGGGAGGTGCCGTACTTGGATTTCGCTCCATCCTAAAACATGCCTGGGGCACTGTGGGCACGGTCGTTCCCACGCCGTCGACCAGATTTCTATCGGACATCCCAACGCACGAGGAAGTCCCAACGTCGTCCCAAGGTTGTATGCGCACCTTAGGCGTCGTCCTAATTGGCCGACGATCGAGCACGAGCGACGACGACGACGACTTTGACGCGCGGATTAAATTGGTCACAATCCTTTCAATTCCCTTCATTTAGAAAAAAAATGGCTTTTATTGTGTTTAGTCGATGATTTTACCAACAACAGAGTTTGAAAAGACAATTGGTCGGTAATAGTGAACTTTGAACGTGGCGTTTCGGTAACGTAAGCGTCTTCCATCCCTCTCACACCACAGATTACATAAGTAAGTATGACAGTGAAAGCATGTTTTCTCGATAGGCATTACGATTATATTCGGTGTTCTAACCGTACACAGCTCGCTCGATGACTTGCGAGCTTCAATTAGGACACTAAAGAGATTTGTGTATTGCGTAGAAATTGAATCGCCCGGACGCCAGCCAATTAGCACGACGCCTTAGTAGTCATCAGCGCGGCTTTCGGACGCGTCTGATAATTTATTAACTCGGTACGGGCCAGACCACAGACTTGGAGTGCTCCGTACCAAACGTCCGTACAGGGCCCCAAGTCTGTTAACACAATCGATTCATAATCGAACAGCAACCGCATAGTAACTGACACTTTTGACAGATATCCCATACAATATCTGTCAAAAGTGACAGCTACTATGCGGTTGCTGTTCGATTATGAATCGATTGTGTTAGCATACTTAGGCCCAGTATTGTTGGAAGACTACTTTTATGATGAACAGCCCCTCGATTTACAACCTTACTGCAAGTCTTGAACTACACACGTCTTTTCAAAGAATTACATTAAATCTTTAGGTAAGTAAGTACCCAACTAAGTATAAATTTAAATAAAAGACCCCAACCTCGCTATATTGTGAACTTAAGTTCATAGGTACCAAAAACCATTGGTACAATACTATTTCGTATATAATTCAATGGCTCCCACGAGCCAGAAGCTCACAATATCAAACTTAATAGGATAGGTACCTAACCAACTTAGGTACTTACATGGTACGATTATAGCATATTATTATACCATGGGTACTTATTTTAAAACAAAGCAAAGACAAGATGAGTTTAAAAACAAAAACTGTATTTTTTTAAATAAATTAATTACTATAATACTTAACACTTATTAAACGTATTAATTAAAATTAACTTAGTAGATAGTATAAGGTTATAGAATATTATTACAAAGTAATTTGTACACATACATTTTTATGTTATAACTAAATGCGTATAAGTATCTATATAGATTGCTATAAAGGTGTGGGCACACCAGTTTGAATATCATGTTTCTACCAATACGAATTGTAACATGTTTGACAGGGACAGGTGAGTATCATACCAGCCCTGAAATGAGCCCTATTTAAGGAAGAAAATATCACGTTTCAAGAGTGATACGTTAAATTTTAAATGCTTACGTCTGAAATGATATTTTATAGATTTTTTGCTTTCTTCGGCTTTGACCCAATGAAATGCAAGTTACCGAAAAATACTACGATGATGTGGACAGAAGATATGTAGGACTTCATTTGTTTTTTTGTGATATCGCTCTTACTGTTCAAGTCAAGGTCACTGGTTGATTTCATGAATTCTCAATCTTAGTAAAATATCAATGGTATAATTTATTTTTTATAGTCTTTGAATTAAATGCACTTTTTTGGCGTGTGTGCGTGCACCAAGTATGAACTAATTTGGAAACGAGTCTTTTTATCTTCACAAATTAAAAAGTATAAGATTGCGGCTATACTACATTAAATATGTACTTTTTTTTAATACTCGAACGTATAACTACGTGTATTGTGTTATCTATCTTCTGCTGACGTTGTTGCGCGTGATATTGGCTGGTCTGTTGATGTAAACCGCAGGATGGTCGTGAGGGGGTCGCTGGTGACGGCCCGGGGCGGGGGGAGGTGGGCGCGGGCTGGTGTGCTCGACCCTGATGGGCTGAGGCTGGGCCACGAACTCTTGGCGAGGCGGCATCGCTGGAAACATAGGTATGGACCACTTAAAACATTTTTGAATTTCTAAGAAATATTTGCAAGACTGGACTGGGTAATATTTTGTAGGAGGAACTACTTATTAGCGGAACCATTCGAAATCGATAGGGCTCTTGATATGATGCTACAATATCCCTGAGTGACATTGGCTATGTTTGATAACGCTAGCTAAAACCAATGGAGGACCAGTTGCAGAGCAAAATCGATGTTTGAACTTGTTAAGTTGTTTATATGAGCCTCATAAAAACAACTTGGCATGTTCGCAAGTTTACAAGTTTCCGCAGAACTTTGCATATCGATTCCAAGTTGTCTATAGTTACTTGTCAACTAGGCAAATAGCAGAAATGTTTTAGTTAAAGTATTTTTAATTTAGAGGTCATTTGTTTGTGTCTGACTTCATATCTTCAATAATAAAGTTACCTACGCTAATTGTTTACTCACCTGTTTTTTATTATCAAACTAAATTCGCGATATCTTTTCTGATACGACATTCCGTTCCGATCTATGCTTCTAAATATTACCTACCGATAATAAATGTAAAATAAATTATTAGCGATGCTCAAAATATATCAAGTCTTAAAACGCATATTTAGATAAGCTGGCGAATGTGACCTTTATAGGAAAGCAGATACAAGCTTTGTATCTAAACTAATGGATACTAAGGAGCTATATATTACTGATTAATCTAATAATATCTTGGGGCACATGATAACAGTTGTTCTTTCTTAACCCTTTATATATACCTACAGTAACGTTAAAGTAAGCGTATTCTTTCCCACTCACACCGCGTATATGATAAATACGACTGACAGTGATAGCTTGCTTTTTTGATAACGTTATGATTACATTTACTTGTTGTCGTAGTTTGATACATATTAAAAATAACTTCATATAAATGCAAAATTTACATAACACTTTAAATTGTAAACAAATGCATATATATAGTAAAGACCTACTAATTATTATTTTTTTAACACGGCACGGGCCTCCTTTCAATACGAAGGGGATTAGGCCTTAGTCCACCACGCTGGCCCAGTGCGGGTTGGCGGACTTCGCACGTCTTTCGAGGGGTTCTCTCAGACATGCAAGTTTCCTTCACCGTTTGGCAAGTGATAATCATGGTTGAAAATGAAATTCGCACATGAAATCCAGTAATTACAAAGGTGCAAGCCGGGGTTTGAAGATAAACCTGCGATCATTGTTACCGAGGTACACGTTCACCAACTTGGCTATCACTACTTGCATGAAAAGCATTATTAAACAATAATAATATACCATCGCGGCTATATTCGGTGACACTCACAATACATTTTGATCGATGGTTTTTGACAATCTTATACCTACTTGTAATCGGGAGCTTCTTACACTAGCATCAAGTAAGTTCCACGATTGGGAATCGAACTCATTGCGTAGCATAAGATCATCAGCTCCGCTAGCTTATCTAACTACTGGATCATTCAAATTCAGCCCCACATCAGTCTAGCTAGACCATTGACGCGGTGAATTTTGTTCAATATTCAACCTCATACGAAGACTGCATTCAACTAAATATAATTATAAAAGCAACTCACCTATTTGACAAATAAAATAAAACTAGAATTCCGTCTTATAACTAATAAATAACACTTAGATCTCAACTATCACTTGGAAATAAATTTAAAACGTAATAAATAACGCGATTAGGTAGTCAGATCTCTCACTGCGTGGGATGTTGTTGTGTTGTGGAAACACATAATTTTATTTCGTTAGAGCGTTATCGCGCACGATAACTTATCTTGAATGATACTTATCATACTTGTCCTAATCCTTAATGTCATTATTTAGCATAGTGAAATTGTAACTACGCTGCTTTATAGCTATCTTTATGAAGAATAATAAAAACGAATAGAGTGGAAAATAATGTATCTACCCAAATAGTCTGACGCCCGGACCTGACGGCTGCCGCATGGACCGCTGCTGTCGTATCGCACGTATCGGATGACTTTAAGTAGGAAAAAAAATCACGCGATGAATTTGATAATTTCTCCCTTTTCAAAGTCAGTTAAAAACCACAATCGATCTTGCACAGTCTGGGTATAGTAAACACTTCGAAGTCCTTCCGAGACCAACCTTCGTCAAAACTAGCAGCGAGCGCTCACAAAATTCATGCCATGCCATTTGCATGCAATCGAATAAAATATTAGGCTAGGGATATACCGAGTGTACACCGCGTACTAATAAATGCATGTGATACTAATATTAATTTTTTTTTTACTTTGTGAAAATATATTACTAGTGTTAAAAATACTAAAAATGTATATTTAGTAAGGATAGATTTTGCCAGCATGGTGTTATCTACGGTGGGCGAAGGCCTTCTTTTACACACACCTAACAGACAGACAAAAATATAAAATTTCCTTTTTTGACGTCGGTTAACAAGAACAAATATATTAATAGTAATTGAAAACGTTCTCCGTTATGCTAGATTAATACAGTGATAAGACAGTCTCCGTTTTTTTCTTATAGCTTTATTTCTCTCGTTAGGATTTGATCTGGCTGGGCTTAAAAGCCTCATACCCAAGGTAGTTAAACGAAATATAATAAAAACTCAATATATGACAGTTAGTTTATGTCAGTGTCACTCACCTCGTTTATTTTCGTTTGGATACTTCTTAATTTTCTAGAAGTGCCTGACTCAATGGAAAAAGGCCATTAGGAAAAAAAATATTCTAGAAAATACTTCTTTAATTTAACTGAATCATCATCGTGTATATAATTGTTATGTTTCATGTATAAATTCTCATTTGAGTTCATTTATCTCAGTCAGAAACTATTCGTAAAGTGAATAATTTTTGCTTCACGTGTTAGTGTACATTCAGAATGAGTTCAAATAATCCAAGCAATAGTAATCCCATAGCTGGAGCTCTTACATATCCCGCTCGTAATGAAGAAAATGCACAGCCTGTGCCTGAACAGCCGAGACAGCCTAGAAATTTACAGGTACAATGACTACACCAACCAATTCTATTATTAATGACCATATCTAGCTTCCCATGGGCACTTTTCTAAGATATGATGCCTACTTATGTGTAATCAGAACAGAATATGCTAAGATATTTCTGTAAATAGCCAGTACAGTACACAGCAATTTATATTATGTATTTATTGATTTAAATATTGATTGCTTGTAATTGTTATTATTATTTTTTTCCAGGGCTTGTTACGATTTGCAATGGAGGCAACCAAAGCTGAAGATGCTCCGGCTAATTCAGATTTGGGTCCTATGGATGAACAGGTTTAAAAATAGATACTTTATTAGCCTATAATAGTCTAAAATATATAAATGTAGTTATTCTCATAGGTATGTATTAAAAAAAACCAGAGTACAAAATATAATTTGTCACCATGCCCCGGTTCATAAAGCTAGAATTTGATATGACATTTAATCCAGTTTCATTATAATCTGGTATAAAAATCTATACTGATAAAGTTAGTTTTATTTTAATGGATAACTCATTTACAGAGACGCAAATTCCTCGAAGATGCCCTCAAAGGCCTCACCGTGAATATATCCCAAGTGCTACAGAATGCCATCAAAGTCCTGTCAGACACTGAGAAGATGCAGAGCATACAGCTTGGGGAGCCATTGCCTGATGATGTGATGGCTTCATTCAACAACCTGCTGGACTTTATTGATGATATTGATGTGGCTAATGGTGATTATATAGCAGCCAATTTCATAAAAAAAAAATCTTAATCATATTCATTTATATTGCATTCCATGATATATATGAGATTCCTCCCACCCTTATTTATTATTTATTTATATTTCAATTGCTTACTGCACTTACAGTTTAAACCAACGCGTGCAGCAAGCCACGTTATGAAATTTTACCAATTATGTTAACTTAGAAAACTAATACAAGACTTAATAACAAAATTATATTTTGAAAAAAATATGTTGACATCTGGTTGCTGAGCAATCAGGGCGTTGAGCATATTAATGGCCTGGGTCGTGGGAGCGTACCGAGCGGTCAGCGTTCGCGCAGGCGGCGCTGCGAGCAGGCGTCGCGCGCGCGTGCGCATACCGTCCGGCGCGAGCAACGAGCAGCGGGCCAGAGCGGTCGGGTTGTCGATCCCATTGTTGAGCAGTTGGTAGTAGTGCATCACCAATGCACATTTGCGTCTTAATTCTAGGGTGTTGACACCTACCATTCCGGCGACGAACAGAGATGGGTATAAATATGGATAATACCCATAAAGCTTCTTGTACAGATAGCGAGCGAATTTACGTTGGATGCACTCTAGCAACAATTTATATTTTTGTTCATGCGGATCCCAGACTAGTGCATTATATTCCAATTAGCGTTTTTGTCATGAAATCTGGCGGTCGCCTTATCTTACACATGCACATGCAGCTTAACCATATAAATTTTTCCTTGATTCTTTCATGCTGGTTCTATTTTTGACATTTCAGCAGTCTTCTGTCCCACTCACCCCACTAGTTGTATAAATAAAAACAACAGTGATGGCATGTTTGCTCAGTGCTGAAACAATTACTTGTCCTGCCGCCTTATCATGAGCTATGCGACTCAAAATTGGGACATTATGTCACCTTAATCAAGTCTGTTGGCACAAATTTACAATTTACATCAATAGCAGTTGTGATTTGAATAGCATTAATAGTTCATGGTAAGGACCCATGATTACCATACCATACTGTACAAGAAATACTAAAATAAGTTCCTATCATTCATAGTTTTATGTAACTAATACTTTTTCAGATTTCTACAAGGTGGGTGGCTTCGCGGTCTTCCCGATATGCTACGGCAGCGAGAACGAGGAGGTCCGCGCGCGCGCAAGCGCCGTGCTGGGCGAGCTGTGCCAGAACAACCCGTACTGCCAGGCGCGCGCGCTGGACTGCGGCCTGCTCAACGTGCTGCTGACCCTCGTGCAGACCGAGCGGGGGGAGGCGCTCGCCAAGTGCATCTATGCAGTTTCATGTAATTAAAAACACACTGGTGTCAATTCTATGCCAGAATTCTCTAAGTCTTTGTTGTACTCATTAAGCTTCCCTGTATTGACTCTGTACGGACTATAGTATTGTAAGGTAAGTTGGATAGTGTATGGGGTACGAAAATGTGTTAGACACATTTATCTTTCATTCAGTGCAACTTAGCCTTAGAGAATGCTGGATAAAATCAACGCCATTACAGTATCAAGTGACGCAATCACTCACTATAGGCGACTACGGGTGCGAAAGAGCGCATGGCCCCATCATCTCTTTCTCCACTGCTTGCGTTTACCAAACTATGTAATTAAAATTATGTTTTAAACTTCGAAAATCGCTTACACCATGTCACAATAGAATTATGACGGCCTGGTTACCACAGTTGGTAGTGCTTTCTGTGCCGAGGGTGCCAGGTTTGAATCCAGGTAGGGATAAACTGTGTGATATTAGTACTCAAGTCATAGATGTTTAATATCTATAACCTAATAATTATATACTGGGCTGCAGTCTATTGTGCAGTACCCATAGTAAAAGCGTTGTATAGTGTGGGACCGTATAGTTGGTGGGTTAATTTGGAGATATAATTATTAAGAAATATAGTTAAATATTAATGATTTTTGTAAAGGCGCGACTCGTGAGTTCGAGCCGGCGTGTCGTGAGCTGATCGCGCAGGGCGGCTGCGACACTCTCGCGCAGCTGCTGTCAGACGCCGAGCCTGCAGCGCGGACCAAGGCGGCCTTCCTGGTCAGATACCTCAGCTGCCACTATACTGATGCCAAAGGTATATGACACATTCAAAAAACCTTTTTCTTTTCTTTTCTTACAATCTATCTCTTCCTAGAACATTCAGTATTATTTTTGTGTTTTATTGGAAATATTACAAAAAACGTGGTGGACATTATTTTCGAGACAGATCTAGAATTTAATCTATCGGCTCGAGTACCCATTGTGGGAAAACTACTGGTTATATTTTTATGTCCTGGGTTCGAAACAGAACCGGTAGGGGCAAACTTTGTGTGATTAACACGAATATTTGTACCTGGCTAAAGGACTTTTAATATCTGTATAAGTATTGAAATAAAACTATTTTTAAGGATTCTATCGCGTTTATTTTTTATTTTTACGTTCCTGACGTTTCGGCTGCTTTACAGCAACCATGGTCACGGGAGGACTGAGGTGGTAGACGTCCTAGTGTCATAGTTAGACGGGGGTACCCTCATATTTAGTTGTTACTTGCGGTCCGATCTACGCAGAAAGAGCTCACTGTGTCTTGAGGTCTTGCAATGGTACGCTTGGTTTTGGATTTTAATATGTTTACTACGGGATCCCAAGTCGGTGGTAGCACCCAGCCATCTTCCCTATTGAAATTAGGATGTTTTTTAATTTCAATGGCCTCGCGTATCACCCTTGGTCGGAATCGGTGTTCTTTTGCGAGGATCTGTGGCTTATCAAATCTGATATAATGGCGGGTGCGATCTTGTACATGTTCACAGATTGCAGACTTCGTGGAGCGACGGTGTTGGGAACGTAAAAATAAAAAATAAACGCGATAGAATCTTTAAAAATAGTTTTATTTCAATGTGTAGTATTCGCGTAAATATAAGAAATCAATATCTGTATAAGTAATTATACAATCAGATCGCCCCCAGTTCATTGTACGCTACCCATAATACAAGTTTTGCTTTATACACTTATTTCTATTTCCAGAACAATTTATAAAACTAAATCTAGTGCAGACGATAGCAGATCAAATTAAGTCCGGACGCGATGATACATCGGAGCACCTTCTAAACATTCTGTTGTCATTACTCAGCGACTTGGACCCCACCGTGCAACAACAGTGCACGGACCCCGCGACTAACTTGAAGAAAACCCTCGAAAACCATATGCAACACCCCGAGCTAACCGACGATACGTACCGGGAAGAAAAGGAATATTGTCAGGAGTTATTAAGGATGTTAAAAACGTTTCCGGCTGTGCAAGTGATAGATGAGATGGCGGATAGGTAGGAGTGTTGGTGATGTAAGTTTGGACTGCATTTTAGCAGTCTTGAGGTGCGGTTGTATGTCTGCTGAGGGTATGAGAAAGAGAGAGAGATAGTAGCTGGGAGAGATAACCTAATCCTTAAAATGTGGAACAATAGTCGAATAAATATTGACGCGCCCCGTGCCAATGTAGTGGTAAAGCTACATTGTAACATTAATAAATTAGTGTGCAACTTAGTTTTTAAATGCATCGTCTGTTGTGTGATCAAATATTGAAAATTATCTTACAATCTTCAAACAATTGAATTTATTTGATCTGTCGTGAGTCCCGAGTGATACTACTACTGTGTTATTCTTTGACTATGACACTACAAAATTAAATTCAAGCTCACACAACTCTACAATTTTACTATGCATTTAATTGGTTTATAAAAATGCGACTCGCACGTTTTTTTGTTTTGCATTCCTTTCTACATATGCTTTTTTTTCAAAAAAGCTCTTTGTAATGTTGCTCATTGTAACTAAATGGATCAGAACTTCCTAAAAATTTTGGGGCTATAACATTTATGTAGTCCACATTGATTATACATAGAAACATAATAATCAATCATCCGAGAGTGATCATTGAAAATAATTGCTAAATATTGTTATGTATTACCAGTATTTGTTGAAAACATCAAACATGTAAATTGACAGCATTTATTAAGAATAAATATGTATACTAAACAGATTTTTATTGGTTTTATTAAGGCCGCGATTTTCAATGTTTTTTTTCCAGGAACAGCTATTATTTCATTTCCACAATGGTATTTTCCATTGAGTCAGGCCGACGACTGACGACGCAGCGGCGAAGACATGACGAGATGAATTGGTTGTTTAGAAGTTGTTGCTACATGTCGACAACTATGACTTGGTTGTCGTCCTGGCCGTCAACGGCAGTCTGTCCATCTTCCCCGGACTCCTTCCAGTCGAAGTCGATGCCAGTCACTTCGATGTACCAGTCGTGGTAGTGGCCGGGGCGGACGTAGCCTGGAATTAGTAAAAAATACAACGCCTGTATTTTCACAAGGGGTAGACAGTTGCAGTGGGCCGCAAGTCTGCTAACACATTCGATTCATAATCGAACAGCGACCGCATAGTAATTGTCACTTTTGACAGCTGCTGGCAAAGGCAGCTGCACCCCCTCCCTATTTGGTGATAGGACTGAGGTGTCAATATCGGTAATCAGCTAAATCACAAACGGGGACGGAAGGCAGCCAGAAGAAATACGACGACCTGATTGATACAGTAGTGAGTGCTTTCTGTACCGAAGGTTGCAGTTTCGAATTCCGGTAGGGGCAATCTTTGCGCGATGAGCACGAATGTTAGTATCAGATTCCTGGATGGGAATTATATAGGTACTAGGATCGCACCCACCCAGTCCATTGTACGGTACCCATAATACAAGCACCACTTAGTTTGGGACCGTGCAGTTGGTGTGTTCGACTGGTGCTATGATTACATTACCTCCTGGGAATGGACTGTTGCAACCAGCCGAAGATCCGAAGCTGACCACACCGACCATGGTCGGCTTGCCGTCGGTATCCACCACCGTCAGGGGGCCACCGCTGTCGCCCTGTGGGGAAATTACAAATAGTTTAGTGCAGTGTGGGGTTCACGAAACTGCCTCTGGACATTGTGCTATTGGAGCCACTTCGGATGTAAGGGGTAATCTCCGGCATTACCGATCCAATCCAGAAATGTCTACTTCAATAACATATGTAGGAATTCTTCACTGACCTGGCAAGATGACTGTGAACTCTCATTGTATGATGCGGCGCAGATTGTCTCTTCCTTGATGACCTGGCTGTTGGGGTACCATCTTAGGCACTCCTCGTTGGTGACGCCTTGAAGGTACACCCACAAAAGGATCTCGGAAGCGGCGCCACCTGCGTGAGGAAAGAAAAAGTTGTAGCGACCACAAGTTTAACAAAGATTCACTCCCTGCACTTCCTTCATCACTTTGTGGGTACCTAAACCACCTTCAACCGCGGTCGGGGCGTAAACATATATTTTAAACTACGTAAGTATTTATAGGAAATGTGTGTAGTGAATGGCAAAACATATAATTAAAATTCGGAAGAATTTAAGTAATTTGTCAATGAAAAAAAAAGTTTGTGTCCAGAAAGATTACCCGAAATTAATTAATATACTTGGTCCTTGGTTGAATTTTGACAATTCTTTTCAACGATCAAAAGGCCAGTTTTTGAGCCCTAAATTTATATCCTCATGAAGAGGTGTTCTTTAACACTTCATTTGCAACACTCACCGTTCACCAAGTCATCTGTGCGCCCGTATCCGCTGACGACCATCCTAACTCCATCATAGTTTTTGTTCTTCTGTTCCCTGTTCTGGAGACGGCACGGCTGGACAGTGGCTGACAATTAAACGGAATGCTTGAGAAGCTTCACTTCAAAAAGTATTTATTGCAAGAAAAAAAAGCACTAAATCTAATGTCGCATTTTAGGATTTGGCGCTTAGATCTTTAAGACCTATATAGATCTTAAAGATAGATTTTGATTATTTTTAACCTTTACAGCTGTTAGTTAATCTCTGCATTTACTTTTAACGGCATTCTTTAAAGTCTACCTGAGTAAGGAATGTAGCGGTCAAGTCCCAGAAGAGCGATGTCGTGTGTCTGCACACCAGCCTGGATCTCATTGTAGCCAGGGTGGATGACCTTGTTGGTGGTCTCCACAATCAGCTCGGGCTGGGTGAGGTTGGTCAATCCTAGACGCACCACAAACGTGATACGGCTGTTGCCAAAAATAATTGCAGTTTAATTTATATTTTTTGTTGTTCATTGTACTTTATAACAGATGGAAGTATCGTGTTTGGGCTTATTGACTTGGTCTCAATGAGGACTGATTCTAAGAGGTCAAGTCGAAATCCATCAGCCTATATATTTACTCAAAAAGAAAACGTACTTAGCTAAACAGTGAGCGGCAGTGAGGACCCATTCATGGTGGATAAGGGAGCCGCCGCAGGAGCTAACTCCGCCGGTGGTGCTCACCATCCGTAGACTGATCTGGTGCGGGATCTGCTCCGCGTCCACTGCTGGCCAGCCGCCCACAATCCTGGCGCCATCTGCTAGGGATTGAACAGACGTCGAGACTTGTTTTTTTAAGGGATGAAGAGTAATTTATGGCGGCTAAGCGAGCGCGCGCACGTATGTGAGAGTCCGTGTGTGTTGTGTGTGTGTCCGTGTTTGCGTGAGTCCGTGTGCTCTGTGTGTATGACGGCGTGTTGTGTATGCGCGTGTGTGTGTATTATATATTACCAGTTCGTAAATCTTCTATGATCCCGGGCTGGGCAGTTTGGTACACCGGGTCACTCTGAAACAAAACATAGTGGGTATTTAAGAAAGTGCCCTCGATTGCCTAAGCACTAACCATTTAAGCAAGGATGTCAATCCCGTATGCACTACCGATTTCATACATAAGAACGGCAGTAAAAGTTCACGCTTTTAGGTGACGATTATATTGTTATAATAGTTAGCGCTACTGGCATAGTAGAGATATGGCGAAAAATAATTTTACCTACACAGTGTGTTTGAACGTCAACATTTCACCAAAATTAGAAAGAAGAAACTGATACCTACAATAGGTCGCGGAATCGCTAATGACTGGAAATAGCTTCTTAGAGCAGACTATAGTATTGTTGGTCAGATGGGCTTCCACACAAAATCAACCAAGAAACACGCATTAAATGTTTTCTAGTCACTACCAAAATAAAGAGCAGCGACGTAGCTACGTGAAAGCAGAGTCCAACATGGTCTTATGCTGTTTATTGCGGGTATAAACGAAAAGTCAAATACACATACCTTATTAACAACGTTTAATAACAGGCAACAACATGTGTGCGACATGCCATTCTATTTATTTTGTCGTTCTGTGGTATTATACATTAATATTAATTAAAAAATTAAGTTATCTCACCTGCACACACCCGATGATGAAAAGTAGCCCCAATACGTACGCTGCCGCCATCTTGCGCGATACAAACGCAAATAATTACAATGCATTAAATTTCTCGTAATAACACATCATTATCTAAAATATTTAAGGATCAATTTGATAATATTGAATTAATCCGATTTAAATGATTGATTTAATTTAAATAATGATGCCTACGAATATAATTAAGCAGCACACCCACTACTTAAATATTAAGTACCTACTTATAATTTAACCGACCTCAAATAGGAGGAGGTTATAATTTTATCACGTATATTTTTTTTATGTAAATATATTAATTCCAAACGTCCGAGGGTACATGGGTCCAACACGTAGATGCCCCTTGAGAAAATTGTTATGTTATGAAAGGCATAATGTTAAGGATGTAAATATATATACAGCGAATTGGCCTCAACAGGAGGCCCAACATTGCCGACCGTGACACGACAAAATGTGACATGTACGAGTATATCGACGGTCCCTACGTATATAAAACGATTTTGTAAAAAATATTAAAAATATTTCTTTAAAAAACGTGTATGTGTATATGGAATATATCATATCATATTTGGCTTTAGATTTTCCATATACACATAGGTACCTATATACGTTTTAAATTTATTTCAAAGTCAGCAGGATAATACAAAATTTAAAAAATAATAAAACTGGTCTCAGCTGCATTGATAAATAATAAAACCGTTATAACACTGATTAAATATAAAGGTTTAACAAAAATAGTCTAAAGTATTTTAATACATGAATCAGTAAGTTATATGGAGTACGTTGATGTATAAATTAATAGTGTACGTGGTGGTTATTTTTTTTAAACATGGCAGACAAACAGCGTTTGGCCAAGCGCTCAGTACAGGGTGACATTTTTTAAAAAGACTCATAATATGATTTATTTCTTTGGGAATGTCATAACTTACTGTTGGACTTGTTAAAATAGTTTATACTATTATTGTTACACGTTATACAAGTTATCAAATTGGTCAGCGTTTATCATTGCAGTCCTCATAATGTCTGTTTGTGTGGGATTGGACTAGGTACCTAACTCTAGTCACAGCAGTATGCCATGTGCGATTCTGTGGCGCCCCACTCAAAGGCGGTGATGGCGGACCGTGGGGTTTTAGCCGGTAAGGGTCCAGCATAACCACACCGTCACCCTCATGGCGGTGTGGTATCCATGAGGATTTCCCCACGTTAAAAAAAAGGTACCTAACTCTTGGACTTCGCAAGTAAAAAACATTATTTTTTTATTATTTTATTTTCTTTGTCGACGAAGTACTTAAACCTTTAAGTTATGACTATCTTCACAGGTATTGATAACGTCTAACTTAGGTACAGTCGCGGACTTTAATTTGGCGGCGGGTGAGGCCATATTCATATCCATTTTATTTCATCGCATTTCATTTCGTAAAGAATGAAGACTAATATATCTCTTCAGGTATACGTTTGCTATGAGATATTCAACCTTAAATGGGTCCCATATTAAAGTTCGCGACCATACTTATACCTAAGCGGCTGTGTCCATCAAACAAGTGTCATTGTATAAATCCATGCTCTCAATTCAATTTCATAGTATTAAGATCTTTCCATCTTCTAACTCGTCCTCCTTTTTATCAAACATCAAAGCAGTCGTCTGTAAAGAGTTTTAACATAACAGTAACGTTATTACATATTGACAACTATCACGCGGTCAGCCTGGTGTCCCTCACTCTGGTCTTCGGGTTCCTCCTCTTGGTCTTCGGGAGTCCAGTCGAAGTTGTAGCCAGTCACTTCTTGGAACCAGTCGTGATAATGACCGGGGCGGACGAAACCTGTTAATACATTTTAAGGATTGCATTCATTCTTCTTACAAATATCTTAGAGTTCATTCTGGGATTACTTGCGGTCTTCTACACGAAGCGAAAGTAGTCGGAGACCTAACTATTTAGTCGTAGCAGATTAATGTTAGGCCATTTTGTCTTGGGCGTATTCAGTATCTTAGTATAATATTACTATTGAATTCAGCATATTTGCTACTATATACATTACAATTACAAGTACTTATAATTGATAGAACTAGGCGATACTTGGTGGAAATCCATTGTTAAACAAAAGGGGGAAGAGGAACCCACTACTAAATATGCCAAATGCTCTAAAGATGCGCAGGTTCAAAGGCTTTAATACCCTTTCATAATCAGCCTATATATTACATAACTAGCTGTTACCCGCGACTTCGTCCGCGTGGTATTTAACAAAAACTCAACCGTTGGCAACAGCCTGCTCGCGCGTTCTGAGCCCGCGGGACGCATTGCAGATTGTTGCTATCAAACTTAATCAGGCGCAGCGCTGCAACATTGGTTTAATTTTTTTTCGAGAGATCCTATTTTTTTTCTAAAATAAAAGTAGCCTAAGTTACTCCTTGTTACATCAGCTATCTGCCAGTGAAATTCCCGTCAAAATCGGTCCAGCCATTTCAGAGATTACCCGGAACAAACAGACAGACAGACAGACAAAAATTTAAAATAAGGTTGTTTTGGTATAGGTACCGTGTATACATTCAAATGCATTTAGTAAAAAGCAGTTATTTTAATATTACAAACAGACACTCCAATATTATTTATATGTATAGATTAATATTTGGTATTAAAAAGTAGTGGGGAGAGAGTGGGGTAGTATTCTTACTCTGTCGCACACGCGGTGATTAATGGCGGTGACGTCATGGCCCTACACTTTTGTATCTAAAGTTTTCCCTTTTTCTGATCGCAAGCTTTAAATGTGCGTGTTTTTTAAAATTCTCTAGTTCTTTCGAACGGGGTTATAATAAATCTCCATGTGTGTGCATCCTTACCTGATGGGAATGGGCCGTTGCAGCCGGAGATGTGGCCGAAGCTGACGACACCAACCATGGTCGTTTTACCATCGTAGTCCACAATGGTTAGAGGACCACCGCTGTCACCCTGCCGATACAAATACGATAGCAATACAAAAGGACCTCTTTTTCTTCGTGGCCTTCTCCGAAGTTGCATAATAATACTAATCATATCACCAGACGAACACACGAACTGTACGGTCCCAAACAAAGCTAGGCCTTTATTATGCGTACCGTAAATACACAGATATATTAGAGGTCCCACCTAATACTTATATATAGACATTAAATTGTTTTTTTTTTTTTATTACATTATAGGCAAGTATTTGATCTCGATCTCACCTGATGGTAAGTAATGATGAAATCTATGATGGAGCATACTTGCCTAGGTAGGATGGCGGCAGTAGATCGGGTAGCTGATCTGACCCGCCATCCATGAATGGCAACACCGAACATCATGCCGGAACACGGCTAGGCCGCTTGGCGACATGGCTTTGTTCAGTGGGTGGTGACTAACCACGGCCGAAGCCTACCACCAGTAGAGTTGTCACCTAGTTGGCACCACCCAGGGTCACGTGTAGGGTATCTCGAGGGTATTTAATTCTCCTACGGACGAAGGTGACTCGACCCCAAAATGATGATGATGATTTCTATTTAATAGACGTAAATCATTGTATACAATATATTTAAGTGTTCATAACTCGGATACAAGCATTTGTGCTCATCACAAAGTTTGTCCCAACCAGGATTCGGACCTGGAACCCTCTATATATACATATAAATATTTTTACACCAGGTTCGTCCCCGTCCATTGTAAGGTACCCATAATACAAGCGTTGCTTAGTGTGGGACCGTACAGTTGGTGTGTTCGTTTGGCGATGGTTATTTATTTAATTATGAATCAATTGTGTAACTAATGTCCCAATTGCGATCTCCACTGATGACGATGACGCCGACAATTTACAAGTAGAATGACCTAGTTATTGTTGAAGTTGATAATCCGTCATATATACTTACTGAGCACGAAGACTGCGAGCTCTCGTTGTATGATCCTGCGCAGATGGTCTGCTCCCTGATGACCTGGCTCCCGGAGTACCACGACAAGCACTGCTCGTTCGTGATACCACGCAGGAACACCCAGCGAAGGACCTCTGAGGAACTGCCACCTGAAACCAAATATTATTGAACAAATACCTTAGCCAACTTCCAGTTTTATACGCATCCAGTTTTAAACATCCAGTTTTATATTATTATTTTATACTCATAAATATTTCAGACTCTTTTCGGATTATTGTCGCTCTATTCAGAGCTCGACCTCCCCCCCTCCCTATCGAAGTGAATTCTTGGCTACGGCATTGCCTTCAAGTAAGACTTTTTGGGAAAAGAAATCCTTGCAGTCGCAGTTTGCACGAACACGAAGCGAAGTATTGAAAATAAGGCTGTTACCGGCGTTTTTTGATGGCCCTTATGGTTACTGATATCCGTGTATGCAACTCACCGTTGACGGCATCATCAGTGAGTCCGTAGCCGCTGACCACGAGCTGCATGCCATCGTAGTTGACGTTCTTCTGCACGCTGCTCTGAAGTCGGCTCGGCTGAATCGTGTCTGATTGGAGATAACGGATGATTATTTTAGAGCCCTTGCTTATTTTAATGGAGTAAAACCATCATCCACGTACCACCACGCCTGTGATCCCCTAAAGGGAAGACAGAGGTGCTATGCAGTGCGCGCCCACATTTCACCAATGGTATTTGGTCCCAATGTTAAGTATACCGGCCATATTCCTCCTCAATATGAGGAGTTTATATAGGCCATAGACCACCACGTTGGCCCAGTGCGGTTTAGTGAACTTCACACGACTCTCTATAGACATGCAGGTTTCCTAACGACATTTGCCTTGACCGTACAGCAAGTGATAACTATTATTTTAAAATGTTACTCAACTGATTTTAGTGAAACTTGGCAATTGGTGTGGTGGTACCTCACATAGGTACTTACCGGATTAAGTAATGTAACGGTCCAGAGTACCTTCCCGTCACCATTCACAAATATATGATTAAACATTCAATTATGTTTGAACTTCTTTCACTTAGTTTCTCTCTAAAATATATATTTTCCTTCATGTAATGTTCATTATAGTCAATGTTCTTGGCAACAGTTAATGAGGACACTTGATAGGTGAAATATAGCATTATAAATTACTTTAATCTGAGGGAAAAAACACAATAATAAACGAGAATCGTTCATGTTCTAACTAAAAGTTTTCAAAACTTTGTTTACAAACCGAACTTGATGACATTTAATAGATTTGACGTTTGATGGACATTGTCAGACGGAATGCGTTTCGTTATTGTATTCCTTAAACAAATAGATAAAATAAATTCGTTAAAAAACAAAATAGTTTCACGAACATTATAAATTATTAACTTTAAAATGTCAATACATTTATAGATTACATATTATAGATTAAGTTATTATGAAAATCTTGATTTACTTTTGAATATTGATTGAACTGACTATATTTCATTCACTGATGACCATAGATAAATATCAAGCGATTGTTTTATTCGATCAATACTTTCTCTGCGAATCAGGGATGCCAGGTGTAAGAACAACTCCCATGATCTTAGAGAATTAGGGAATCGAATAGTAATTCGATCGGATGTGAGAAATGTCAGGATTGTTGTTATATTAAAAGAAATATTGCATACTTTAATAGGTTTAGCCAAATATATTTCTAGATTATACTTTGTTCTCCTTTTGGAGTGAATTATAATATCAAATTGCACGATATTATCATAGCTAGGATAAAACTTCAGAATTGAAATTAAAAGGTTTAAAATAGTTGTAAAGTTAGTTAATATCATATGAGATCGCAGGAATAATATTAGGTTATTATTTATACAAATCAGATTATTTTAGTTAGGATATTTTAAGTTTGAATACTGGTAACCCAGATTCGATTTGAATGATTTTAGGGATTCGCGCGGGAGAGTAGAAAAGTAATGGCGGAGAAGGACGCGTCACTTAGTGTTTGGTAGTTTTCTCGGGAGGTTCTTTGTAGGTTTTCGCGGGAGTGTTTTGTAGAATTTTGCATAATGAGTAATTAATGAGTTTCGTGTTAATATTTTACAATCATTAATCCTATATCTGAGTGTGTGTGTGTTCGACGGGATGGTGTAGTAGGCGAGTTGCTGCATCTAAAGGGAAGTGCACTTTATAATCAAAATAATTATAATTAAATAAGATAGGTATTGAGGTAAAGGACGCTATCGGCGTAGGGCGGGAATATTTCCAGATGAAGAAGAGATGGAATAAAGTAGACGCTCAGCACTAGATTTTATATGACAGGGTTTTTGTTTTATATGTTTATGTTTACCTAGAATTGGTATTTAATATTATTAGCGTACGATCACAATAACGCTTGTGTTCAATTATGTGAAGTACTTGCCTATGTTTCTAACTAGTTTCAATACTAGAAATAGGTATCTACACAAGTACCCCTTTTGAGGCGCAATGGGAAATTTACGTACCTACTTTTGAGTGATGGATGATTTAACAATTACTAATGATCAATGGATGGATGATACAGCCAAATCCTGAGATAATACTTTAGGAGGTTAAATGATTAGTGAAATAATAGGTATTTAGGAAGATTGGCGCCTTAAAAGTATGGCACGCCATGATGGAGTAGGACGCCGGAGCACGGTAGTTTCGCGCCAAAAGCGTCGCCGCGAGAAAAGTTGGGTGTCTCGTCAGGTATGTGACGCTTATCTAATTAACAATTAAGATTTGATTTTCTATATTATTTCCATGATGTTTCTAGTCTAATTTATTATGTGGTATATCTTCAAAAGTATGATTGTGTTCAACAAATGCGTGTACTACGTAGGTACGTATTTAAATATGGTTAAATAGGTAGGAACTGCGTAATCGGTGAATCGGTATCGTATACCTACTTACGGCGTCATGATAGGTGTTAGACAAAAACGTGTACTAGGTAGGTACGTACATAGGGTTAATTAGGTAGGTATTGTCATTTTATTTATCCATGGAGTTTCTTACTAGTTCTTCTCCATAGGATTAGGTTTTACGAACTAGTGGTAGCTTCATTGTTTGATATAATTGTTTTCTTACATTTAGTAGGTTGGAACCTACCTATTTGAATACTTGAAAAATAACTTTTGATGGTTGAATTATTTATTTTAATTCTAAGCGTCGGAGTCTGATCATTTGGTACAGTAAGTTGAATACGGAAGGATGGTCTCTGAAAGTTGAATTACTTATAATCTGTAAATTTATATCATAACAAGATTGACAGGTACGGCTACACTAGAGGCGAACGATCTCGTTGGTTATCTTCTTGCACGATCGATGTAAAGGGAGCCGACATTATAGTCAATGGTCGCATTTATCGGTTTTGTATTTGTACCATACTGAGCAGGAGTCTCGATTTGGTATTATCATAATGGTTTTGAATGGGATTGCGGATTCGGTGATATCCTGATGGTTTAGCTCTGTCCAAATGGTTGGTAACAGATAAGCTTGGTTTAAAATACATAATGGTATTTGTACACTTATTTGAGTAATTGGTAATGCTTTAACATAGTAACTTGTCTGAAAGGTTGACATTTACTTCTTTGATTTAATTTGAAATGTTGTAAATTATAAATGAATTTCAATTAATTCAGTCAATATTTCCACTCAATTCAATACTATATTGACTAAGTGGAGGGAGAGACAAAAGGTCAGGTGACGGTCTCTACTGGTCTTGAGCGGTGGAGTCGTGAGCTCTACCCTTAGCCACTATAAAAATATAGATCTACTTTAGATCTATACAGTTTAATAATAATAATAAAAGTATTTTGTCTATGTCATTATATTTGTAGTAATCTAGAATTACTCATCTTATCGTTATCTATTCAGTACCTATTATCAGAATAAATAGTAAATAAATATATTTTGATCACTCAATAACTGTAGGATCAATAAATAGAGAAACTGATTTATTTATTATGAGTTAATCAAAGTGTATCTTCTTCCAATTACTTTAGCTTCAATAACGTTTACCTTAAGCCATATACATGTAGGTGACAACCTTTATTTAGATGAAATTATCTCAGCTGCATATTTTAGTAGAAATATAAATAATATAACGGGTCTAGGTAGAGCAGGTATAGCATTATATAATTTAGGCTATGTAGGAATACCAATCTTTCACTAAAAGAATTTAGGTTACTAATCAACGGTATCACAACGTATGGGTTTCATTATCACTAGACGAATCACTTGGCCAATATTAAACCCAGATCACAACTAAGTCTAAGGTTACATAATTAAGTAGGTAAAGGTATAAGATAAGTCGTTAGGATATTAAAGATGTCTAAGAAGAGATAGGTAGGTAGGTAGGTAGGACATATAAGAAGGTAGGAACTTAGGTCCAAGTGACCAGAGTAGGCAGATAGTTAAGATCTTGATAAATAAGTTTGAAAAATTTAGGTAAGGTTTAGGTTAGGTTTACAATGAGCTTTACAATTAGAATAGATTTACAATTTGGGGTTATTACAATAGGTTTTAAATAGGTTTTAATTAGGTTAGGGGGTGGGTCGTTACAATTTAGTGTGCCGTGGACCAGGATTTGAGCCTCGATCTTGAGTTACAATATAGAATTCTGTGGACTAGGATAGTGTAGTGTTTTGTTTTGAATAAATTAATTATCATTATAATATTTATATCCGTGTATAGTATTTGTATAAAAAGAATTTAAAGACTTATTGATCTGGTAAGTGACTTTTATAAAGTCACAATTTGTTGCTTGTGAAATGGATAAGTGAAGATTGGTATTTGACTTGATTGGTAGTACTCAGGTAGGATAGATAGATTTAAAAAAAAAAAAGCTTTAACGGTGTTATGACAATATATATATACATATTTACCCATTTTATATGTTTTAATGATTAAATTAATTTTAGGATCATAGTCATGAGTTTCATCACAGTCTATTATAATTTTAAACTTATTAAATTATGTTTAGCAGTATACATATTCTATATAAAGGTATACAAAATCGGTATTGTATAAATGATTTTAGGAAAATGTTATAATTAGTCAGATTCTTATCAGATTTTATTGATTAATGATAAGACTTAATAGATATAGAAAAATATTAATCAAATTTTCGAACGCCATCAATTATAGGAAAAATATATTATGGCTTTGACATATTATATCGTAGTATAGTAGTTTATATTACATAAATTAATATTATGTGATACTAACGTTTAACAAATTGGGGGTTGGATTAGTTCACACGGACTCTAACGTCTACAAATCGGGGGGTTGTATTAGCTGAGGGTTTTCTAATGTCCAACAATCGGGGGGTTGAATTTTATAGTTTACATATTACATAAAATGTTTTAAAAGCAAAATAGACTAATTCCGATATTCAGTCTTATATAGGGCAGGTTAGGGTATAGTTTTGGAAATCAAACAAGTTGTATAATGTTTATGAACATATGTGCTGTTATAGCATAGTTATAGATAGGTAGAGAAAGAGTAGCTTCATACTGGAATAGTCTGGTTACGCTTCGAGTAACCTAGATTGTTACATTTAGGTATAAAGAATTTGTGAGGCGCTTGAGTAGAGTAACTCAAGAACTTTGTGTCGCCGCATTATAGTTATCGACTTTTGTCTGTTTGATTATTAACGTCAATAAATAATTATAGTCTGTTTAATGTTTATAAAAAGGGTTCCATTTGGTTTTGAATAAAAACTAAAGATAAAAGTAAAAACATAATTAATTTAGTATATTAAATTCAATTTCATTACTAGTAGCGTCACCTATTGGGAAAGAGGAACAGATTAGTATCGATTCATATTTGTTTCATTCTATGAGGTTGTAATATAATCTTGTTAAGAGTTTATTATTTTAGAAGAAAGGGATTACTTCTACTATTACGAGTATTAACGGTTTTGTCAGATTTTATTTTACCAGTATTATGAAAGTTGTAGGATAGAATTAATGAAACTTTGTTTTGCGATAGTTGTCAGGTTCCCAGTATAATCTATATAGGACGGACAGAATACGGCAGTACCTACGATTCGTTCGTTGACATCTAGTTAAAATATGTTTAGAGTGATAAAGGAAACAGACATACACCCATATGATAATTGTGTTTAAAATATATATATAATTTCTCATATTAGCAGTATAAACGTTAAAATCTTTCTAGGTAAATTAATATTATAATAGTTTCATTCGAAGCTAGGTAGGTATATCAATATTAAACGGCTAGAATGGGTTATCGAAGTCCTTAATTAGTAGTATAAATAATTATGGTAGTGACAATTTTAGTAGCGCCACCTACAGGATTTAAAGTCTAACATCTCTATACGTTGACTTTATTTATTAGTATAACTTGCGTTATTAGGAGTAAAATGTAAAATAGGTAGTCAATATTATATAATTTAGTAGAAAGAAATCTAGGGAAATTTTTAGTTATAATATTTATAATTCCGTTATTTAGGTAATTTTATGCGATTATAAATAAACTAGTGACATCTATTAGCGAAAAGTGAAATACGTAATAACTGTAATAGAAACATCGATGGTGGTATTAAACATTTATTAATTTATTAGACCTCTAGTGAGTGGTAGCAGAACTTTAAGAGGCCATCGATTTAGGTAAATCAACAGCGACATTTCTGTCTTTTTTATTCGATTAGAGATAAACTAGCGACATCTATTACAGAAAAGTGAAAGTAGTAATTATGGCGCTATTAGACATTTATTAATTTATTAGACCTCTAGTGACTAGTAGCAGAACTTTTAAGAGTTCGGGTAAGTCGATTTAGGTAAATCAAAAGCGACATCTGTCATATTAAATGATAGAATTAGCAATCGATAAATGAAATAAATATATTTTTAGTTTAGCTAGTCGGCGCTAGATGTCTATGACGTGTTTAGGGTTATGTTCCAAAAATATTTAATTCTTTTGTAAAATATTATTTCTAGTTTAAATTATGGTATACGGTTTGAAATAACATAATTCCAGGATAGGTAGATTTATACGATGTGGGTTCGATTCCCAGGTATATCATTATTTTATGTTTTAATTTTATTTTCCATGTAGAACGATTTGTACCTACGTATAGAAACAAACATATAGATTCTCATAGGTATTGTTATATGTAAATGGTATATCGTTTTGAATTAGTACAATACTACGATAGGTAGAGTTATATGCGATGTGGGTTCGATTCCCAGGTATATCATTATTTTATATTTTAATTTTGTTTTCAATGTAGAACGATTTGTACTTACATATAGAAACAAACATATAGATTCTCATAGGTATTGTTATATGTAAATGGTATATCGTTTTGAATTAGTACAATACTACGATAGGTAGAGTTATATGCGATGTGGGTTCGATTCCCAGGTATATCATTATTTTATATTTTAATTTTGTTTTCAATGTAGAACGATTTGTACTTACATATAGAAACAAACATATAGATTCTCATAGGTATTGTTATATGTAAATGGTATATCGTTTTGAATTAGTACAATACTACTATAGGTCGGTTTATACGATGTGGGTTCGATTCCCAGGTATATCATTATTTTATATTTTAATGTTGCGGTCAATTTAGATCGAATTGTACTTGTCTATTGGAACAACAAATATATAGACTCAGATAGGTATTATATATTTACATAGATAGAACGGACGCAATGTTACGGTAAATTTGAGGTATAGAATATTCAACTTGTAAAGTTTATTTATTATTGCTTTACAAGATACGTTTTGGACTTGCATAAAAATGAAGCTAAGCTATAGTGACTTAGTGGCAGGACAGGTTGGTCTCGGGTTCGAATCCCGGGTAGTTAACTTTTTGTGTTTTTTTTGTATTTTCAATTGAGGAATATTTAGATCGTTTCGTGAGCATATAGTACACAGGTACCTACTTCAAATAAATAGTTGTACTTTATAGGATGGGGAAACTTCGTAGGATATTGACTTTGACCTTGGTATTATTTTATTATAGAAACTTTTAGTTTTATTTACGAGATAAACGATAGGGTAACTTTGTTGACTTTGACTTTCGGTAGAATTTAAAAAAAAAAAAAAACAAAAAAAAAAACGTTTTAATAACGTTATTGATTTTAGTGCTACTAATAATAATAATTCCATTAACTTAATTTATTAAAAAAAAAAAAAAAAAAAAAACGAATAATTGCTGTTATTAAACTATAATAATAATATTAAATTGTGAAGGTGTACACATGAGGGTTTACTTAAGGAGCCTGTTTGGACATGTTTAGACGGGGGGTTGCAGTTCAGTCTGGGGGTTGGGAATTAATTTAGATTCAACAGTAATTCGTGTTTCATGCCAAAACGAATGTTGCGGAAATGTTTAGGTGGAGTGGTTCGCAATGAAAAGAGCAGTGTCAGCTTGTATGTGTAATGTTGATTTGTTGATGACGAGTGATTACTTAGGTGATGATGTATGTTAAGTATTATATTTTCTTTGGGGCCTAAATGTTTCAACAGCATCTTGGTATGGAACAGTTTGTCAATGTATGAGATACATGAAATTACATTCACACAATCAAGGACTTAATATGAAGGAGATGGTGTTAGGTAGGTCAGTAGACAAGCATCAGTATTGACTGATTTCATATTAAGTTCTACTCTACTCGCAGCCGATATCCGATCTAATTACACTCCACATACTCCGAATTGTAAATGAGTTATTATTATGTTGCCGGGTCCAAGTGGAGATGAGGCAGTCATGGAGATTTATTACTTTTAGCCTATGAGGACTTCTAGATTATGATAGGATGGTGTATTCGGGTTCTTGGCGAACGATAAGGAAACTGTTTTGCTCGGAAAGGCTTACACCATATCACTAGGATTGACCTGACTCACAACCAGGTTTCCTTCCATAGTTTAGATTGTCTGCGCGAGGGGTCATACTTTTTCATGCTTTGTTGCATTAAAACGCTTGGATTTTGGTTCATATAATAATTATTTCCAATTCGGTTGAAAAACACTTTTCATGAGTAAGCACACACACATATTACATTCATAGCCTTAGGTTAGTTCTTGTATTCAGATGTTGACAAATTAGAATCTGTTTGTTAAGTTAGAGAGGGGACATTGAAATTGTAGATATATTTGTGAAAATATGTTATTTCGTGAAAAATTTACTACGGTTAATCATTTAGCCACCTGCATAAATTTTGGGGGTTGAGCTGTAACGGTCCAGAGTACCTTCCCGTCACCATTCACAAATATATGATTAAACATTCAATTATGTTTGAACTTCTTTCACTTAGTTTCTCTCTAAAATATATATTTTCCTTCATGTAATGTTCATTATAGTCAATGTTCTTGGCAACAGTTAATGAGGACACTTGATAGGTGAAATATAGCATTATAAATTACTTTAATCTGAGGGAAAAAACACAATAATAAACGAGAATCGTTCATGTTCTAACTAAAAGTTTTCAAAACTTTGTTTACAAACCGAACTTGATGACATTTAATAGATTTGACGTTTGATGGACATTGTCAGACGGAATGCGTTTCGTTATTGTATTCCTTAAACAAATAGATAAAATAAATTCGTTAAAAAACAAAATAGTTTCACGAACATTATAAATTATTAACTTTAAAATGTCAATACATTTATAGATTACATATTATAGATTAAGTTATTATGAAAATCTTGATTTACTTTTGAATATTGATTGAACTGACTATATTTCATTCACTGATGACCATAGATAAATATCAAGCGATTGTTTTATTCGATCAATACTTTCTCTGCGAATCAGGGATGCCAGGTGTAAGAACAACTCCCATGATCTTAGAGAATTAGGGAATCGAATAGTAATTCGATCGGATGTGAGAAATGTCAGGATTGTTGTTATATTAAAAGAAATATTGCATACTTTAATAGGTTTAGCCAAATATATTTCTAGATTATACTTTGTTCTCCTTTTGGAGTGAATTATAATATCAAATTGCACGATATTATCATAGCTAGGATAAAACTTCAGAATTGAAATTAAAAGGTTTAAAATAGTTGTAAAGTTAGTTAATATCATATGAGATCGCAGGAATAATATTAGGTTATTATTTATACAAATCAGATTATTTTAGTTAGGATATTTTAAGTTTGAATACTGGTAACCCAGATTCGATTTGAATGATTTTAGGGATTCGCGCGGGAGAGTAGAAAAGTAATGGCGGAGAAGGACGCGTCACTTAGTGTTTGGTAGTTTTCTCGGGAGGTTCTTTGTAGGTTTTCGCGGGAGTGTTTTGTAGAATTTTGCATAATGAGTAATTAATGAGTTTCGTGTTAATATTTTACAATCATTAATCCTATATCTGAGTGTGTGTGTGTTCGACGGGATGGTGTAGTAGGCGAGTTGCTGCATCTAAAGGGAAGTGCACTTTATAATCAAAATAATTATAATTAAATAAGATAGGTATTGAGGTAAAGGACGCTATCGGCGTAGGGCGGGAATATTTCCAGATGAAGAAGAGATGGAATAAAGTAGACGCTCAGCACTAGATTTTATATGACAGGGTTTTTGTTTTATATGTTTATGTTTACCTAGAATTGGTATTTAATATTATTAGCGTACGATCACAATAACGCTTGTGTTCAATTATGTGAAGTACTTGCCTATGTTTCTAACTAGTTTCAATACTAGAAATAGGTATCTACACAAGTACCCCTTTTGAGGCGCAATGGGAAATTTACGTACCTACTTTTGAGTGATGGATGATTTAACAATTACTAATGATCAATGGATGGATGATACAGCCAAATCCTGAGATAATACTTTAGGAGGTTAAATGATTAGTGAAATAATAGGTATTTAGGAAGATTGGCGCCTTAAAAGTATGGCACGCCATGATGGAGTAGGACGCCGGAGCACGGTAGTTTCGCGCCAAAAGCGTCGCCGCGAGAAAAGTTGGGTGTCTCGTCAGGTATGTGACGCTTATCTAATTAACAATTAAGATTTGATTTTCTATATTATTTCCATGATGTTTCTAGTCTAATTTATTATGTGGTATATCTTCAAAAGTATGATTGTGTTCAACAAATGCGTGTACTACGTAGGTACGTATTTAAATATGGTTAAATAGGTAGGAACTGCGTAATCGGTGAATCGGTATCGTATACCTACTTACGGCGTCATGATAGGTGTTAGACAAAAACGTGTACTAGGTAGGTACGTACATAGGGTTAATTAGGTAGGTATTGTCATTTTATTTATCCATGGAGTTTCTTACTAGTTCTTCTCCATAGGATTAGGTTTTACGAACTAGTGGTAGCTTCATTGTTTGATATAATTGTTTTCTTACATTTAGTAGGTTGGAACCTACCTATTTGAATACTTGAAAAATAACTTTTGATGGTTGAATTATTTATTTTAATTCTAAGCGTCGGAGTCTGATCATTTGGTACAGTAAGTTGAATACGGAAGGATGGTCTCTGAAAGTTGAATTACTTATAATCTGTAAATTTATATCATAACAAGATTGACAGGTACGGCTACACTAGAGGCGAACGATCTCGTTGGTTATCTTCTTGCACGATCGATGTAAAGGGAGCCGACATTATAGTCAATGGTCGCATTTATCGGTTTTGTATTTGTACCATACTGAGCAGGAGTCTCGATTTGGTATTATCATAATGGTTTTGAATGGGATTGCGGATTCGGTGATATCCTGATGGTTTAGCTCTGTCCAAATGGTTGGTAACAGATAAGCTTGGTTTAAAATACATAATGGTATTTGTACACTTATTTGAGTAATTGGTAATGCTTTAACATAGTAACTTGTCTGAAAGGTTGACATTTACTTCTTTGATTTAATTTGAAATGTTGTAAATTATAAATGAATTTCAATTAATTCAGTCAATATTTCCACTCAATTCAATACTATATTGACTAAGTGGAGGGAGAGACAAAAGGTCAGGTGACGGTCTCTACTGGTCTTGAGCGGTGGAGTCGTGAGCTCTACCCTTAGCCACTATAAAAATATAGATCTACTTTAGATCTATACAGTTTAATAATAATAATAAAAGTATTTTGTCTATGTCATTATATTTGTAGTAATCTAGAATTACTCATCTTATCGTTATCTATTCAGTACCTATTATCAGAATAAATAGTAAATAAATATATTTTGATCACTCAATAACTGTAGGATCAATAAATAGAGAAACTGATTTATTTATTATGAGTTAATCAAAGTGTATCTTCTTCCAATTACTTTAGCTTCAATAACGTTTACCTTAAGCCATATACATGTAGGTGACAACCTTTATTTAGATGAAATTATCTCAGCTGCATATTTTAGTAGAAATATAAATAATATAACGGGTCTAGGTAGAGCAGGTATAGCATTATATAATTTAGGCTATGTAGGAATACCAATCTTTCACTAAAAGAATTTAGGTTACTAATCAACGGTATCACAACGTATGGGTTTCATTATCACTAGACGAATCACTTGGCCAATATTAAACCCAGATCACAACTAAGTCTAAGGTTACATAATTAAGTAGGTAAAGGTATAAGATAAGTCGTTAGGATATTAAAGATGTCTAAGAAGAGATAGGTAGGTAGGTAGGTAGGACATATAAGAAGGTAGGAACTTAGGTCCAAGTGACCAGAGTAGGCAGATAGTTAAGATCTTGATAAATAAGTTTGAAAAATTTAGGTAAGGTTTAGGTTAGGTTTACAATGAGCTTTACAATTAGAATAGATTTACAATTTGGGGTTATTACAATAGGTTTTAAATAGGTTTTAATTAGGTTAGGGGGTGGGTCGTTACAGTAACCATAGACTAAAAATTTGTTTCTCTTCTTTCCTAGCCTTTTTCTCATTTCTTGCCCGACGCAGTACCATAATATTTTTGTAACTTGATGATTCATAAGTACTGTACAATAATGGTCTACGTGAATAAAAAATATTCTGATTCTGATTCTGATTCTGACGCCCTATCGGGCGGTTTTACGTAGGATACTTATGTACTGGGCCCCAAGTCTGCTAACACAATCGATTCATAATCGAACAGCAACCGCATAGTAACTGTCACTTTTGACAGATATCCCTTACAATATCTGTCAAAAGTGACAGTTACTATGCGGTTGCTGTTCGATTATGAATCAATTGTGTTAGCAGACTTGGGGCCCTGTAGTTGTGTAATGCTAGAAGGACAATACTGACCGGAATAAGGAATGTAATGGTCAAGTCCCAGGAGAGCGATGTCGTGCGTCTGCACGCCAGCCTGGATCTCATTGTAGCCGGGGTGGATGACCTTGTTGGTGGCCTCAATGATGAAGTCGGGGCGGGTCAGGTTCGTGAGCCCGAAGCGGACTACGAACGTGAGACGGCTGGGGAGGAAGCGGCACTGGTGATATACAGACAAGTAGGTACACGGACACACAACACATGCCAAGAATTCTTGAAAAAAAGTTTCTCCCTCAGTATATCTCGAGTTCCTTCTGAAGGGACATTGAGGAACAATTGATTTTTCATTTGCCAAAAATATGTTTCTTGTCCATCACCATTTTGTCTATAAATTTTATAAAATTTTATAATTCTATAATTTTATTTTTTATTTTTTGTGAGCAAATTAAAAAAATAAATTAATATCGAAATTCTGACTTCACATAATAATGATAACAAATGCGCTAAAGTATCGCATCTATCAAAAAGTTATAAGTACTACTTATTTATGGCTATCCATGGGTGACATTAAATTCATGACATTTTGATTCCGCAAGCAAGATATAAAGATACCACTTACTTGGCCAAGCAATGGGCGGCAGTGAGGACCCACTGGTGATGGATGACGGAGCCCCCGCAGGAGCTCACGCCGCCGACCTGGTTCACCATGCGCAGGCTCACTTGGTACGGGATCTGACGGTCCACCGCCTCCCAGCCGCCCACCACCCGGCTGTCACCGCCACGGGCTGATGGACAAAGAAGAAGCCAGGTTCAAATAGTTTATAACATAGTTGTTAAAAAAAAGAAAATGACAAGTCCGATTAAGTTAAAAAAAAGTTAAATGTTAAAAAAAACAGAAAAGCCCGTTGAGTTTCTTCTCAGTTGAGATCAGGTTGTAGAGTTAAGAAAAAAATAAGAATATGACAATTTATATGTGCCCCGTAGACTTATACGAAATAAATGATTTGCCTTTGATAACTTTCTGATTCACGCTGTATACAAAAAAAAATTGAGAAAAATAACAGCTATTAGAACTGGTTGTACAGTTGCAAAAAGCAGTTATGTTTTAAAAAAAAATATTTGAGATAAATAACTGCTTTTAAAACTGGTTGTACAGTTGTAAAAAGTAGTTTTTTTCTTACCTTACGTAAAAAAACAATGCTAATCAATAAAGTTATTTTTTTTCTATTACAATACTGAGACTTTCAGTAGGGATAGCGTTTCTGTCTGAAACGCCGTGGCTTATCGGAGTGAGTCGTCATAATGATTAGTATTTTTAAAGCAGCACTCATATTTGAATTACGTTTATGTATTCGGCGGTAAATTTATTACCCAAAACCCGGAAAATATTATGGTAACTTTTTGGGGTCGAGTCACCTTCGTCCGTAGGAGAATTAAGTACCCTCGAGATACCCTACACGTGACCCTGGGTGGTGCCAACCAGGTGACAACTCTACTGGTGGTAGGCTTCGGCCGTGGCTAGTCACCACCCACTGAACAAAGCCATGTCGCCAAGCGGCCTAGCCGTGTTCCGGCATGATGTTCGGTGTTGCCATTCATGGATGGCGGGTCAGATCAGTTGCGCTGCATGTGCCTCTATCTACTGCCGCCTTCCTACCTAGGCAAGTATGCTCCATCGTAGATCTCATCGTCACTTACCATCAGGTGAGATCGAGATCAAATACTTGCCTATAATGTAATAAAAAAAAAAAAAAAAGTATATGTTCCAACGATTCTGCAACCACAGTCGAGTCGGTTCATGAACATTGGCCTTAATCCGAGGCCATTTGCCTAGCAGTGGGACATTGTAGGATAATAATAAAATAGTTTCAACTCACCGCTGCGTAAGTTTTCAATGATTGCTGTAGGCTCATCTTTGAGAGGGCTACCCTGAAAATTAAGATTATTTCAATTTACATAACGGCTTAATACTTCGTAGAGGCAAGCATCTACGCAGTTGGATACCTGTATATTGGGTATTGAATTTAGTAAACATATTAAATCACAACCCCCGAATTTATAGACGTTATATACTATATATTTTTTATATATATTACGTTATAACTATATCAAACGTCATATAGCACTGCGCACAAGAGTTTTGCTTTGCGCAGTACTATATGACGTTTCGTTCGTTATACACAACCATTCTTATATGAGATATTTACTGTAAATGTCTTTTCAAACTGCTTCTCAAATTTAAAGATATTCGCTAAAGCGTTGGTTGTTGAGACAAAACATGACCCTATCGTGCTCTTTATCGCACTGGCGCTGTGTTCTCGCAGTGACGTCACGGCCCTGTACTTTTGTACCGTTATTTTTTTTCTGATTGAAATCATTAAATGTTTCTGTATTTTTTTGAGTTATTTAAAAAAATATTTGACGTTAGAGTGCAAAATATAATTTTATATGTAGTTATGCAATTAGGCTTCCATCCACAGGTCATTGACCTTCAATAAACTTTGTTCAACTGTCACTTGAGGAGGTAGAATCTTAGTTCCTTACCTGGATGAAACCCAAAGCAAGGAGAAGCCCCAAAACCAGGTAGGTCGCCATCTTGCGAGACATAGGCCCAATTATCCGATGTTAATTATTTTTATATAATTAATATCGCGTGCGTGTGCTGGGATTAATTGATAACAGTTACTATCACGGTATCAGTTTATAAAACGATATTGATGATTTATTGGAAATTACACGACAGGGTGACAAGGCTTGTGTTGTATTAACGGATTTGTCTTTTGATTTCACTTTTCGTAGTGATCCAATTGTTTGTGGGCTTATAAGTGTCAATGGACCAAATATAAAACGGGCTGCCCGATAGCTTCCAGGTTAGATGACCACTTTGAACAATGTACTATGAACCCACGCCTAGAACAAGCTTTGGATAAGTTGTAGCTGCATTCCTCGATTCGGTATTATTCCGGGAATTCAGAGTATTTCATTGCCCTCGCCTTTTGTTTTCAAGTAATTTTAATAAAAATAATACCTACGAGGCACATTCCGGAAGCCGGTTGCCACATTGACGATTCTTGGGGTCGAGTCACCTTCGTCCGTAGGAGAATTAAGTACCCTCGAGATACCCTACACGTGACCCTGGGTGGTGCCAACCAGGTGACAACTCTACTGGTGGTAGGCTTCGGCCGTGGCTAGTCACCACCCACTGAACAAAGCCATGTCGCCAAGCGGCCTAGCCGTGTTCCGGCATGATGTTCGGTGTTGCCATTCATGGATGGCGGGTCAGATCAGTTGCGCTGCATGTGCCTAGTGAATGTAGCGTCTCGTATCTACTGCCGCCTTCCTACCTAGGCAAGTATGCTCCATCGTAGATCTCATCGTCACTTACCATCAGGTGAGATCGAGATCAAATACTTGCCTATAATGTAATAAAAAAAAAAAATAAAAAAAAAAAAAAGATCTTTCTTCACAGATCGATAGGGGACCATGGACCCAACAATGCGTTTTTGTTTCGAGAAGCTTCCATGACTATTTCACGAGTTATCGACATCTCTTTTACGCATCGTAACAATATATAATGTGGAATACCAGTGAAATATTAACCATTGTGTGTTCATAAACGAGACAAGGAAATTGAAATAGATAATATAACTAGACTTTTTAAATTCTCCCAAGATGTCTGATAAATATTCAGTAAAGTATCCACAGCTTTACTGATAGGGGGGGGGGGGGGGGGATTCATCATCAACAACGTCATTATCATCAGGGGTACTTATACTTTTGTAACAATTATTAAGAAATACTCAACATTGGCAAAACTGGCACTATTTTGTAGCCGATTGCCCACAAAAAATAGGAAGAGAATCTCTGTTTCAGTGATTTTCTTATCAGAACTGAATAAAGGACTTTCTTGGTCGACTGTACATAAGCTGGGGGATTTCCGAAATTTACAATAATATTCATTAATCTTTGGATTAAGTATAATATGTTATCAATCAGTTCGGTTAACGATAAAACCTTATCAGAATGGTCGAAGTATTTACGTAGATTACTTTGCATTCATAAATTGAGACTCAATGATGTTTATCTTGTCTACAATATGCAATTTATGAATGCTTAACTTTTAAATTTCACAGTTTTTTATAAGAGTAGTCTAACAAGTGGCAATTACGAAGACATTGCCAGTCAATTGGCCTGACTTAATGGAAAATGGCCATTGGGATAACAAACAGACTTACGGCCATAGAAGTGTGTAACTCTGCCCATTCGCAAAATATGGCAATAGGCAATCTGAGGAATATGGCAATCTCCTCAGTATTTATTAATGAAAAGACACGACGGTATAATGGCTTACTTCATTAAATAAATTATAAATCAAAATAAGATACGTTTTTTTTATAATAAATACACCATCACGCTTGTAACCCCGAAGGGTAAGGCAGAGGTGCGGGGCAGTGCACTCACAATTTCTGATAAGGTCCATGATTAGGTATGTACAGCATAAACAACAGTAACTAAATAAATCGTCGGCAAAATGTGGCCCTACGTGAGTGCACCTCTGCTTAAACCTTCAGAAAAAATAGGAAAAATAAAAGACGTGCAAATAAGAAGGTAAGTATATTTATTCATTATACTAATTTGATGAATTATCGTACATAACTAAAAACTTCAATTCTCCATCCATTCCATTCAATTCTTTATTCATAGAAATCTGTATCAATTTCAGGATCATTTTTAGACGAAAAGTGATTTGTAATGCCATCGCTAATGAAATAGGTAATTCTCGCGAAGCAGCTTCAAGCTGGTATTTTTTTCATTTTATGTATTTTCGATAATTTACATTAAGGACACATAAAAACGCGAATAATTACACAGAAACGTCTTGTTTGAAATAAAACAAATTTTGCGGATTTTATCGCGTTTATTTTATGTTTTTTACGTTCCCGACGTTCCAGTCCTTGACACTAGGACGTCAAATACCTCAGTCCTCCCGTGACCATGGTTGCTGTAAATCAGCTGAAAGGTCGGGAACGTAAAAAACATAAAATAAACGCGATGAAATTCGCAAAAATAGTTTTATTTCAAACAAGACACATTAAAACCTTATTATAAATGTGGTAGAAAATGTATTGTTGTGTCTTTCTGATGGGCGTAATGCCCGAGTATCACAGACTAATAAGCCGGGTATGACACCAAACATTTTTAATTGAGTAATTTTGTTTTTGGTAACAGAATTCATCTCCATTAGCCGGTATTACATCAAATTCACTGTTCATAGGTAAGTACTTACTACTTGTATTATCTGGGCAGTACTTAACTCCCTAATTTATAAAAGTTTTACTTAACTAAAGATGAAAAGTGGTTTCTAATAAATAAATAAAATATCTGTAAATTTGGAGGTACATGTATTGCTGTCTTTTTCATGGTCATACATTCTTTTACTTGAGTCATATTTTTTTGGTAACACACTTCACCACCACGAGGTGGCTCATATTGTTCACTGGTATAGGTACTCCTATTGAGAGGGCAGAGCTTTGCGTGCAAGGTCCTCCACGTTCCAGTCGAAGCTGATGCCGGTGATGTCTTCGATCCAGTCGTGGTACCATTCGGGACGGACGAAACCTGGGACACCAAGTTATATTGAAAATACAGTTTATCAGGGTTCTTTCCGACCTGACGAAAAAATAGGAAGGCAAGCCGTTCCTTAATCGACTGCGTTCAAGTCAAAGCTCCGTAGAACGGTTACCCGTTTCATAGCGACAGCATGTTGTCACTGTCATTCCTAATTATAAGGTCTGTGGTGTAAGCGGGACTGTATTATTTTGTGGGTAGGTATATGATACATCGATGCACACACTCATACACTTTACTCACCTATACACCTATACAGGTGATTCAGAAAGCGTAAACTAGCCTTTGACTATACACGTCTTTAGCGTATTTGTAATCATTATGGGAAATGAGAATTTCGTTACGCAGATTAAAAAAAATGAATTTAGTTGCCAACAAAAATGACAACTGCGAGCATTTTTTTTTAAATTGTATAGTATTTTTACTTCACATACGTAATGATTACACATGAGCTAAAGAAGCGCAGGTTCAATGGTTAGTATACCCTTTCTGAATCGTCCTGTATAGGTACTTATGCAAAATAATAATAATAATAATATCGCCAGACAAACACACCAACTATACGGTCCCACACTAAGCAAAGCTTGTATTATGGGTACAATGGACTGAGGGTGAACTCAGTATATAATACTTATATCGATATTAAACATCCATGACTCGAGTACAAACATTGATGCTCATCACTCAAAGATGGATGGCGGGTCAGATCAGTTGCGCTGCATGTGCCTAGTGAATGTAGCGTCTCTATCTACTGCCGCCTTCCTACCTAGGCAAGTATGCTCCATCGTAGATCTCATCGTCACTTACCATCAGGTGAGATCGAGATCAAATACTTGCCTATAATGTAATAAAAAAAAAAAAAAAAAAAAGATTGTCCCTACTAGGATTCGAACCGGGGACCCTTGGCGCAGCAAGCAGCGTCACTACCAACTGCGCTAATTAGGTAGTCAAAAATAAAATAAAATAGTCAAATATCTAATTAGGGCTGTTTTTAGTTAATACCTGCAGGGTTGGGCGTATTGCAGCCGATGGCGGCGCCGAAGCTCATGAGCCCCACCTGGGTCAGCTCACCGTCCACATCCACCATGGTCAGGGGACCACCACTGTCACCCTGTGGGTACAACACAAACCTGATCAGAACTAAGACGTCCAGTCCGCTTAATACAGGAGTGATGGTCTTCGAGTATTCACCGAAGGGCACATCAACTCCTCTGTCAAAATTAAATAGAAATGTTTTTTTGTAATTTTCCTAAATCAGCTTAGGGATGTCATCAAATGAAAGTGAAGAATAGCATCGCCTATTGCGATCCCAAGGTCTTGTGCCCGAAACAATAGCGGTCGTGGCGACAGACACCTGGGCCCCAAGTCGAGCATATTAACTGTCACTTTTGACAGACAGACTGACAGATATCCCATACAATATCTGTCAAAAGTGACAGTTACTATGCGGTTGCTGTTCGATTATGAATCGATTGTGTTAGCAGACTTGGGGCCCTGGAAATTGCAAAATTTAGAAGTCCTCTTAAAGGCTTCGGGGTTTTGAATACAAACCGTGCAAGGGTTCTGTGAGGGATGGTCGTAGAACTGCGCGCACATGGTCTGTTCCTTCATGGACTGGCTGTTGGGGTACCAGAGGAAGCACTCGGCCTGCGTGATGCCGCGCTGGTAGATCCAGTACAGAATCTCGGGCACATAACCGCCTGGACATTGGAAAAACAGTCTGAATACATGGACACACGGTCGCAATTGGCTTGCCAGGCAATCACGCCAAGTATTTATATGCTACCAAACTAAGCAGTGTTTATAATATAGGTACGTTTACATACGTGTACGTCACCTAGCCAAAGTAACAAATCTATTTGAAAAAAAAAACAATCTCAAAACAAGATAACGATGTGACCTTTGTAAATTCACTCAAAGAAGGTATAAATTATTTTGTTCACTGGCTTATGTTTACAGATGGTGGGCGTGAGAGGCGCCTTCGCCAGGAGTATGCTCTAGCCCGTGCTAGGTATTATACGGTGAAGTAGACTTACCATTCCACAAGTCCTCGGTGCGGCCGTAACCGCTCAGGGTGAGCCTCTCCCCAGGATACTCGTGGTATTTCCGCTGACTGCTCTGAATTCTTATAGTCTTCACATTAGCTGCAGGAAAACAGGGAGTTTTCTTATACGTCCTATTTGTATAATATACATTACATTTTGTCTCGGATCATAAACATCCATCTATCTATCTATGCTAAGCGCTGAATCTTCACTTCGTTAACTCATTTTTAATTATTATGTGAGGTTGGAAATTCGATATGACGATTTAAAATTTTAAAAAAATATATTGTGTTTGTGATTTTTTTAACCATCAATTTTTTTTATTGAAATTTCCAAATTCTGGCTTCACCATAATGATTACAAATGCGCTCAAGAAACGCAGGTACAAGAATCAGAATCATAATATTTTTTATTCACGTAGACCACTTATTAATCGTCAAAAGTTACAAAATACTATCCTACTACTTTACCAAGGCTTAGTATACCCTTTCTGATTCACCTGTATAGTATCCTATATCTGTATGAAATACATAGGATAATGCAATATATATCCCCTTACCATCGAAATATATGTTACTCTAGAATTTCAAATGAAAACTACGATCATTGATCGTTAAATTCTAGCTAGTTAATTCTAGTTTCGCGAGCGGAGCATGATCGTCGATCATGTTCCGCTCGCGGTGTGCGCGGGTGCGGGACTGCCTTTCGCAAGTGTCTTCATGTGATTCTGAACAAGTTGTGGTTCCGGAACCACAGATCATTGGAACACAGTGATTGTTTCGAGCGCCCAAGCAAGTACGTAGTACGCAACTAGGCTGGAAGGTACTTACGACCATAAGGAACTATATCTTCCACCTTCAGCAAGCCGATGTCGTCGGTCTGCACGGCGGTGGAAGCCTGGTTGTAGCCCTCGTGGATGTACCGCTCCGTGGACTCCAGGATGTAGTCCGGCCGGGTCAGGTTGGTCACACCGAAGCGGACCACCCAGGAGAAGCGGCTGATGATGGTGTTATGGAAACGAAAGAGGAATTTGAGAGTTTAAACCAAAAACTCAGCAATGCTCAAAGCTAACAGAACAAAATCAGGGATTTGGCGAGCAGAATCGCCGGTCAAAGCTAGTATTATCTATATCTATACTAATAATAAGACTATAGCTGATCGTATAAGTACAATGAAGACATTAGATATACGATTTGAATGATCAGTATGCTGTCGGCCGATGCAGCTTCACCAGGGTATGTTTAGGGAAACGCAGAATGCGCTCCAGGCTGAGGGACAGGAGGCAACTAGCTTCAGGGCGCCACAGGGGGCACGACTCATGGGAGGCTTGGGCTCGTGAGATAGTGGTGCGAAGATACACTTGGCGGACGAGGGGACTCTTCGATCTCGCCGGCGACGACAGGGCTCGTGTGACAAACGCCTCGTTACGCGTAACAATGTGTGGGTACCATACCGTGCCAAGCAATGTCCAGCCGTAAGAATCCACTGGTTGGTCAGGATGGAGCCCCCGCAGGCGCCGACGCCGCCGGACGGGCCCACCATGCGCAGACTCACGGTGTACGGGAACTGATTGTCCACCGCCTCCCAGCCGCCCACGATCCTGGATCCTGATGATGATATACCACAATCAGTGATGATGTAATCGACTCTACACACGGAATCAATTTCGGATTTTATTCTCGTAAATAAATATACGGTCGTATGCGGGGGGGGGGGGGGGGTTGTAGGTTCAAACTGCGAAGTGCTTTAGAAATCCCAATGTTTTACACAAAGGTACATACTCATGTCTCTGATCCAGAGATCGACCCCCGAAGTGAATTCCTGGCTACGACCTTGCCCTAGTATTAGTGTGTCAGGCCCCAATCTATAGGCTGCGTTCAGCAGGGCATCAAGCTCTCCTGACTTGGCTCATGAACACGTCGAATAAGGTTTCTGTTACATTATTACTATTATGTATTTGGAGCGGGCTTATCCATCCGGAATTTCATTAACTAAATATCATATTACGAAACCAAAACGGTCAGAATTGTATACAATTATGTTCGTCAACACACACATTCTGAATTATTCCCGTTATGACGTTTTTCAGATTGATCTGAAAGAAGGATCCCGACGAGCGGCGGTGTGAGGCAAGCGTCCGTTTTTAAGATTATGAAATTCATGTATAAGCCCGCCTTCACAGAGTAAGTATACCGCAATGGTAATTATGAACACTGTGCTTACCGCTTCGGAGACTTTCCGAATTCGCGATGGCAGGACCCGCCTGGAAATAATGATAATGAATCTTGTTAAGTAATGTTATATTCGATTTGATCGATCACTTAAGCCCACAATGTACCAATGTACCAATTATCGTGGTGGAACCCAATAATGGTCAACCATATTTGAACGTAAGAACATTGGCAAGTTTTAACAGCATAATTAAAATACTAATCCAGTGTTTGAATATTTACATACATTTCACAGCAGTCTCCTTAGCGGAAACGTGATTTTTTTACTAGTTAATGTATCGACACATTTGCTCACACTTCTATAATACATCTACAGTTGCAGATCGTATGTCATGTGTCATGTATAACCAGTTATATATTTACCTGTGCGAATCCCAACACTAATGCAATCCCAAGAAGGTACACAGCAGCCATTTTGTTCCTGGGTCACTACGGGCTCTGGGGAACGTTAGCCAACGCCTCTATATTTATTCACTTCGTAATCCATTCCTCACGCTATCTCGGCCCCAAGATAATTCATTATCGAAGTAATTATGTGTGTGTATCTTTACGGCTCATTTCCATTCAATAAGTAGGAGTAGGTACTTATTAACGTAAGAGCATCTCGTTGACAATCAACACGCATAAAAAAAAACAGCACATTATATTGAAGCATTTACCTGTATCGACTTCCGAACGACAGCATTTCGGAGTCCATAAGGTCCAATTCCATAGATAAAATCTACAGAATTTATCAAAAAGATTGGTTGACGCTACCGGCGACCCAAGGGCTGGGCATTTCCTCGCTCAGCGAGTAGCTTTGGCTATTCATCTTGGGTACGCTACCGCATGGGCCAAATTTTTTACACTTTTTGTGTATATTAAATAGGTAAGCTTTTCTATTATATTTTTAATTTTTATTTGCATTGTACATATTGTGTAAATAAAATATCATTTAAAAATATGTTGTAGGCAGATATATTTTTATGAGATAGATTAAAACAACTTTAAAAGTTACTGGGAAATATCGCAAAGAAATATGAGAAAATGCCGAATGTACGATTCGCAGGCGTAATTGCTGTTAAAGGAAGATAATTGAAACAGCCTCGTGGTAGGTCAAGTATATCCTCTCCAGTCCACAGAGGCTGTGTCGCCTGGAACGACATTGAAGCAACTCAGGATTGCAATTATTTTAAACTATCAGTATAGTTACTTTGGATTTAATTACATAGAATTGTACTTTAAAAGTTAGCCTTAGAAAACATAATTGTTTATTAAGGAAATTTAATGAGTCGCGAATAGATTATAATGAATGCGATAATTACCTACTAACTAGTTATCTCGTAAGCCGGATTACGGTGGTGCGTCAGATCCAAACGGCTAGCGACCGATCGATGACTGTTAACACAATTCGCATTCGAATCGCAATGGTATCGTAACTGTATTTTTTGCCAGACTTTGTTTCTTGATGGTGCTGTGACGAGTATCATCAACATTAACAAAATTGAAAAACATTAAAAAAATAAACTTATTTAGTGACAAACTAAACTTTACATTTGATAGTGTAGTGACCTCTTCAACCTCACCACAAGCTACTAAGATGGCGCTGCAGACGACATTCAGAACAATTTCCAATTTCCAATACAATCCTGAAACGCGCTATGAGTTTTCTGAGCACGTAGCATATATACAAGATCCCGACAATAACCGTTGGGGCATAGCGGCCGCCCCGCCAGGCATACCACCCGCCTGGCTGGAAGATCTTCCCTTATCCGCTAAAATATATTACATATTTGTAAAGTGTAGCAAATGGACAAAAGGATTCATCAACAAAGTTCTAGAACCCAACGTTAGAACATATCAATTGAAATTGATGACATGATTAACGCAATTGGTAGTGACACCCTGCTTTCTGCACCGAGGATTTTGAGTTCGAATCCTGGTAGGGTCAATCTTCGTGAGATAACCACGAATGTTTGTACCAGAGCCATGGATGTATAGTATCTATATAAGTATTAAATACTGAGTTCGCCCTCAGTCCATTGTACGGTACCCATAATACAAGCGTTGCTTACTGTGGGTCGTATAGTTGGTGTGTTCGCCTGGCGATATTATTATTATTAATTGTTTAGTATAACTAGTCACCGTACTTAGTATTTTCAAACTAAGCAAAAAAACAGTTTAGATAAACAATTAATTAAGGTATTCGGGACAATAATAAAACAAAGACCATGTCAAAATATAATCAACATTATATTGTCTAGTAAGTACAATCTAGTCACACTAACATTAAATATCACAATAGACTTAGTTACAACAATGTACCTTAAGCTTGCCCACGAGCGAAATACTGCACACACATCAAAATATCTGGAGCTCTTAGATATAATATTGTAAAGTCTTTAAATGTAATTTATATTAGAGTAAGTGGCAGTAAGTACTGAGCACTAGCTGTCCCGGCGAACTTCGTACCGCCTCATAATCAAATGTATGCGAAAATAAATTATCTTTAAAAATATTTTTTTGTGAATTTATACCAGAGACAAATTTAAAAAAAATCGTCCCACTCGTTCTTGAGTTATAAACGGTGTATCTAATATGACTTTGCTTTATATATACATATATAATTAAGTACCTAAATAGTTTTAAGTTATAATAATACTACCCTATGCGGTGTTCAGAATAGGTTACATCAATGCAATACGCTTCGAATGCCGTTAAAAAACACCAAGGTCTACCTATTTGACATAATAATTCCGTCCGTCTGAGAGAAATTTGGCCCGGAGATATTGGGCGTTAGTTTCTGGACTGAAATTATTCTGCCATTGTCGAGGGAGGAGAGAGGCGGCGGTAGCCATGTAAAACACACAATATGTTTCTATAAACTTTTAAATAGGGACTTCTTACGTGAAATAGGTATACACTTAAGTACGTAGGCATAAAAAAATTCACACCAGCAAGGCTATTTTGAATTATTCGCCATTGACAATGATATAGGAGAGGATTTCAAAACTTTTCCAATGTTGATGAACCTTCCAATGAGCTGTCAAAAGGTTACATTTTAAAATAACGGTCGAATGACAGTTTGAAAAGCTGCAATGGCGGGAAGACGGTGTGCATTTACGAAGAACTTATATTGCGATGACGAAAATTCACATCGGAATGTTCTCGATTCAGTTTCCAATATAAATTTGGAACGATTTCAAATAAACCCTACGACTGTTCAATAGGAACTGTTTGTGGTGGATGGTGATGGGTTCTTCATTTGTCAAATTGCGGTTTTAATAAGTATTCTTAATAGGAACGTCTCGGTACAGTCTTTCGCAAGTGGGTAAGCACAATTCGATTACTTAAAAAATATGACACTATCAAATCGTTGTGCAATAATAATGCAACAATAATATAAACTCGATCTAAAAGTTGAGTTGTTCAAAAAATTATATTTACTTTTTTTTAAAGCGCTTTAAGTACGTACGAGTACTTCACATTCCATTCACTTCATAAATAAAGGTGTTAAGGCGTCACTGCATTCACACCGAGAATTCTTGCCAAGAACATTGATACCGGTCTGTGTCCGAGTCTCGTTCTCGAACTAGAACGATAAACTTATTCTTGCGTTCTCGGAGAGTGCGTGTATCCAGCATAATTTAACTAAAATTGGTATTGATTTGCATTGCATGAACTTACAAAAGTAGTTTACATCATAACTAAAGTAAGGATGGATCAGATATTTAAAAAAAATGCAATAAAAAATAACATCCATTAATAACAAAAAAATCACATTGAGATAAGGACGAATCATTATAGAATTCGCGAACTCGAGGGTTATCCAAAACAAAGTTCTTGTCAAAATATGTATGAATATTTTTTTCCATTGAGTTCACAAACAAAAAATATGTTAACAAAAATGGTTTATTCCCGGGACCTCAAAAATATCGTTCCCACTACATAAAGTGTTCTTTATAGCTCCCAGTACATAAAGTGCTCTTTATTGATCCCAGTACATAAAGTGCTCTTTATTGCTTCCAGTACATAAAGTGCTCTTTATAGCTCCCAGTACATAAAGTGTTCTTTATAGCTCCCAGTACATAAAGTGCTCTTTATTGATCCCAGTACATAAAGTGCTCTTTATTGCTTCCAGTACATAAAGTGCTCTTTATAGCTCCCAGTACATAAAGTGTTCTTTATAGCTCCCAGTACATAAAGTGCTCTTTATTGATCCCAGTACATAAAGTGCTCTTTATTGCTTCCAGTACATAAAGTGCTCTTTATTGATCCCAGTACATAAAGTGCTCTTTATAGCTCCCAGTACATAAAGTGCTCTTTATTGCATACAATTTGAGAACTAATTAAAGGTTCATATACACACGTACGCATGTACTTATTATTATTTTAAATGCATCTCAGTGCTCGCTTCACACAATTGCACTAAACACCATTGGCTAATTGATTGCACCTCGTTTGTGCAGGGACCCGAAGAGTGGTGTTTGTTTGAACAATATGTATAGAGTTCCCGTGAATAAGCATTAAATATCACAACTGCAGTAAGGCATTTTCGTTTACAATGTACTAGGGGACATGCCTCATGACGTCATGTTGATCGGCACCGCCTGCCTCCTGGCTTCCAGCACGTTGTAATACACAACCGCGTCGTGCACGGTCGGGAACGTGACCAGCTGCAGCCTGTCAGCCTCTATAGTGTTGTACTTATCTATCATCTCGAGAACTGGACCTGGGAAGAATTAATATACACAATTTACATATTGATTCCTTATATTTATATAATTGATAGAACTAGGCGATACTTGGCGGAAATCCATTGTTAACCTATGGGAAACTATCTATCACTCGTGATAGATAGTCAAATCACAAGAGTATACAATGTGTTTCATTATGTTTGACATATAAAATTACTAGCTCTCCCGGCGAACTTCGTACCGCCTCAGAATCAAATGTATGAGAAAATGAATTTATTGGTACATTCTGAAAAATTTATACAAATCTATCCTACGGGAACCATACATTTTACCGGGATAAAAAGTACCCTATGTGCTATTCCAGAATATAATCTATCTCTGTGCTAAATTTCATCCAGATCCGTTCAGCCGTTCTGGCGTGAAAGAGTAACAAACATCCTTCCATCCAAACTTTCACATATATAATATTAGTATAGATTACCATTGGCGCCAGCGAGCAGCACAGTGATGTGGCTGGACACGAGCTCCCGCTCGACTGCGACCAGGCTCTTAATGCCGGGCGCGTCCACGTAGGACAGCGCGGTCGCGTCGATGATCACACATTGCACCTGAGAACAAGGCGGCATTGATCAATTGGACGACCAACATCACTGTCTTTATTATGCCTATAACAACGTGTCCACGAAATTGTATATCATCCTGTTACAAAGAGTATACATGGAATTTGTTACCCCGTGTTATCTATGAGAACATTGGCGGATACAAGGGGCGGGGAGCAATAGGTGCAAACTCCGACTGACGACTGATGTACTTTATTCAGACCAGTTTAAATATTTTTTCCCTAAAGATAGGTAAAAACGTATAGCCCCCTCCCCCTCCCTTATCGAAAACCTGAATCCACTGCTGTACAGAAATAATAATATAAAATATATCGCCACACAAACACATCAACTATATGGTCCCACACTAAGCAACGCTTGTATTGTGGGTACCGTACCGTACCGTACAATGGACTGAGGGCGAACCCAGTACATAATACTTATATAGATATAAAACTTCCATGATATTATGGGTACAAACATTCGTGCTCATCACACAAAGTTTGTCCGCACCAGGGTTCGAACTCGGGACCCGCAGCGCAGACGGCACCGTCACTAACAACTGAACTAATCGGGTCGTCAAAATGGCATATCGGACGGGCGGTAGCGTCGTATCTTAATTGCAAAAAGTAAAATACTTACTCTACTGCTTATATTAGGGTCCCACTCGTAAGTGTCGCTCTTCGTCAGGTTGTCTTCCTCGTGCGCCGTCTCCACCGGTCTCATGTATCCAATCTTGCGGAACAATGTCGATCGGAACAAGTTCTTGCTGGCGAAGTTCAGCCCACCGCAGTAGTGGAAGATCTTGATACCAGGCAACTCTTCGGCCTGGACGGAACGATGATATCAATTATGTCACACAAAGAATCCGAGCGGATCGAATTCGATCCGTCACTGCGATTTTCGGTCAAGTGCCGCCGGTTTGAATTCGTGCCACGACGGCGCATGTGTTGCGCGTGCGTCTGGCATCTGAACGATCTGAGGGGTGCGCGCGCACAGTCGTTCTGAGGTTCGTGTCAACAGTCCACAACAGTTATTCTAAAAACTCTTGGCCAGAACACAGATGGCGTTGCAGACGACATTCAGAACAAACATGTCAATTCTTCATACGATCCTGAAACGCGCTATGAGTGTTTTCTGAGAACGTAACATATATACAAGATCCCGACATTAACCGGTGGGGCATAGCGGCCGCCCCGCCAGGCGTACCACCCACTTGGCTGGAAGACCTTCCCTTCTCCGCTAGTCATTCTGAATGTCGTCTGCAACGCCATCTGTGTGGCGAGGTTGAAGTGGTCGCTACAACTTCATGAGCAAAGATTTTCTTAGTGTATAGAAAGTTGCAAGAAAAACTGTCTGGTTCTCGTAAATTCTCGGCGAGTGTGTAGTTTACCCTTAAGGATGGGGGATAATAAAATATTAAAATAAATGTGATATTGGATTTATTATTAGTTCTCGGAATGGGCCAACTAACGTCATCAGTAATGACGTTAGAAAATAAACGTGTTAAACTGTTGGTCACATCTGCTTAGCACTATAATTATAACCTAAATAATGTCAATTATTTAGGATGTAATTATAGTGCACTAAGCCACAGGTGTGGCGGCACTATATCAAGGACAAACTTCTTGATGAAATTGAGTAAGCAAAGTGGGTAGGTAATAAAACTCTTTTCCATGTAAGCCAACATCAGTCACAGAAAAAAACAATATCGCACTGTCATTTAAACGTAGAGATTTAATTGACAGTGCGATGTTTTTTTTTCTGTGACTCACGATGGCTTACATGGAAAAGAGTTTTATTACGTATGAGAAAAAGGCCAAAAAGGGGGAAAAAAATAAAGATTACTTTCTCTGTGCTGTCAGTTTGACAGCATCACACAAAATTCAACAAATTACAAAATCAAAATTTCTCCATTATACTATAATAATAAAAAATCACAGCCGGCAACCATGAGACTATTACCGAACAAGAGCTACCCGTACTCCCTCAACTACGAAATAAGTGTGTTAGATATTGCATACTGGAGTATATTTACCATGTTATACATTTTATTCATGTGTGTGGTGCAGTTCGCGATATTCACCGTGCATAACGACAATGAATTGGATATGGCCAGTCGGGGGTACTTGATATCCACAAACTGAGATTAAAATGGAATACCAGAAACTAAATATCCCCAATAATATCCTATTGAACAAAGACTACTCATCGGTGTGAAGATATTACTGGTGTTATTTATAAGAAGCCTTGCGATCAGTTTCGGTGAACAAAATGTGAAATTAGAAAAACAATAGAAAGGTAATTAAAAATATACAACAACCAATTCTTCTATAATTGACTAGACATTAGCCATGTGCTCGATCATCACTTTAAAACATTATTTTCTTCATACAGACTTTGATCACCCATTTCACTCCTTAGGGGTCGAATTTCAAAATATCCCTTCATTTTGCAACTCTAGGGTATGCAAGGAATATATTCTCAACATTTCAACACTTCAGGCCCATCGGATTAGGCCGTAAATTGTCGGTCGGAAAGACAATCAGATATTCCCACATAGTATTTCGTACGTCAGTAGCAGGCGAGTAGTTCTAAATCCACTGCTTGACTACCTGCCTGATGTTTTAATCTCGAAACAATCTTTACATAGGATTTCTGTAATGTAATAGGTACTTACAGCCCTGTACCGCTTGATATCCAAGTATAGGTCAGTCTCCAGCACTCGTCCCAGCAGACACGTGTAAGGATACTGCGAGCGACAGAACAAGGCGCCAAGACTTGCTAGGAGACCAGCACCGAGGCTGAAAACAAATTTTCTTTAGGGTTGTTTTGTCGTTATTTCACTGCCATGGCATCACAATACCACCCCCCTTGCATTGAGGGGAGGCCCATGTCCAATAGTGGGATATTAAAATAGCTGTTTAATATTATTTATACTAACCCAATATCAATGTTGATTAACATGGTGGTGAGGAAGGTGACCAGCCAAACCATCGCGTCCAGCTTACTGAGTTTACAGAACCTGAAAACGCATATTAATATAAATTAGAGGTTTTTCTGTACATATATATAAGAAAACTTTTAGATGAGTTGAACTTATTATTTGTATTCACATTAGCGTCTATTCGGTATCTTGCAGATAAAAATAGTAGACTGCGGTTAAACTAGTAGACCGTAGAACACATCTATCACTAATGCCTTTGTTTCTTCAAATTGAACATATAACTTCTTCAAAAAACCAGTAGACCATAGAAGACCGAGTGTTATATGAGAAGACCATTACATAAAACATCGCATATTTGAACTAATATTCTAGTAACTACAAAAAAAACACCAGACGACAGTAGACCATAGTCTAAACGAGTAGACCACACATAAAAGTAGTAGACCAAGGTAAAATATACTAAGTTACTCACTTGGTCAGCTCTTTGACTTGCATAAACATGCCTTTAAGGGACACCACGATGATGGAGGCCAGCACGCAACGCGGCAACTCCTCGAAGAACGGTCCAATCCATAGAAGCACGAACAGAATGAGGAGGGCGCTGACTATTGACGTCACACCGGTTTTGCTGCCTGCCTGGAAAGAAAATCTAAGTTACTCTACACTGGGATAAAGGTTATTTTCAAATTATGAGATTATTATGGCGACGGGATTGTAGCAGGACCGAAGTGAGGGAGTGGCGGAGTGGGTGGCGGTGGTGGGTTATATTTCATAATTTTGTAATACATGTGATCTCAACTGAGAAGATCCATAACATAATCGAACAGCAACCGCATAGTAACTGTCACTTTTGACAGATATCCCATACAATATCTGTCAAAAGTGACAGTTATTCTGCGGTTGCTGTTCGATTATGAATCGACTGTGTTAACAGACTTGGGACCCAGCTATACGGGTATTACAGTCATCCTTATTATTAGCTATGTGTGCAAGGCCATAGCCAGGAATCCACTTCGTGGGAGGGTGAGTCGAGTTCACTTCGGAAGGGTCGTGCCCTGGACCAGATACATTAATGAGTACCTCGGGGCTTCTCTAAGGCACGTGGGGAGGAGGGGGGTTGCCCACCCCCCTGCCTACGGCCTTGTATGCATGTGTAACGGTACTCACTTGATATTGTATGTACGAGCGTGAGAGACTGGCGCAGAGCGGCGCGCAGCAGAAGAATGATGCGAACACATTACTCGCACCCTGAAATCATGAAACCATGATATAAGATTATTATAATATATTACTCCCTTAACCCTTATTAGCCTAGAGTTTCAATTTTGATACCAATCTTTTAAACGGAATGTTCACATTACTATTAGTTATTTTTATAGGTTGTCTGTACGAATTTTACTGTTGTATAATATTCTTTACAACGTAATTAAAAAAAAAATCAAATGTCATTATTATTAAACACAGTAACATTAAAAATAAATCACTTTCGTAAATCAGGCTACTAAGGGTTAAATATCCCACCGTGGGGCGCGGGACTCCCTGAAAAGGGATACGGATTAGGCCATAGTCAACCACGCTGCCCCAGTGCGGTTACGCAGACTTCACACGTCTTTCGAGGAGTTCTCTCAGACATGCAGGTTTCCTCACATTTAATTCAGAAATCCCAGAGGTGCGAGCCGGGGTGTAAACCTGCGACCCTCGATTTCAAGCCGAGCGTTCTACCAACATGGCCTGATATAGAATAACTGAAAAAAACCCTTTAATTCCGATTTTGCGATTAAAATTTTCAGGGTAATTTTGGAATGTCCTATTCCTGGTAAGACTGGTTCTTCCATCTTCCATTTATAGACAACTAGCTGCGCCCGGCGGTGTTACCCGCGATTAAAAAGTATGTCTATCCCACGGGAATTACATTTTACCTTATTACATACATTTTACCGGGATAAAAAGTAGCCTATGTGCTATTGCAGACTATAATCTATCTCTGTGCCAAATATCATCCAAATCCGTTCAGCCGTTCTGGCGTGATTGAGTAACAAACATCCATCCATCCAAACTTTCACATTTATAATATTAGTGGGATGATCAGAATAACACTTTAGAAACAACATAAACACTCAGTTTCATTTGAAATCACAGCAAAAACAAAAACGATACGAAAAAAACAAATGAAAAATTTACTGACGCCGAATGGCGGCGGAAAAAAAAATATTTTATTTTTATTTTGTAAATGGCTGGTATATTTCTTATGATATGGTACTCACAAGCGCGAGCAGCTCCTGATTGGCGTCGATCTCGTACTTGTCCTTGGCGGCGAAGATGAGCGCCATGGACATTGAGATGGTGTACGTCACCATGGTGATAGTGAACGCGTCCAAAGCGATGTCCGGGAACAGCCCCAGCGGCGGCACTTGGGGCACTGGCAGACTGGAAAACGATCATACAACCATAGGTAAAAAAAAAATTCGCGCCCTGACCCTGAGCTTCCACTTTAAAAACAAACGATGCCAAGGAGGCGCCATAGAGAAGAGGAAAATAACCATAGAGAACATTATGTATAGATAATTTTTGATCGATTATTGTCCATCAGTGTTGCCAGTAATACTCACCCAGTCGGTATGTTCCCAACGAGAGTGATGCCGAACGTTTCTCGGAGTCCGCCGAACCTGGACACCAGGGTTCCGATCACGATTGCCAAGAGCTCTATAGGTACCGGTACTCTTGATCTCTTGCTCACCCATGGCTGTCGGCAAGAAAGTTCTAATAAATTGAAATAAAACTAATCTTACGGATTTTATCGCAATTATTTTACGTTCATAATCCAAAACCAAGCGCACCATAGCAAGACCTCAAGACACTGTGAGCACTTTCTGCGTAGATCGGACCGCAAACGACAACTAAATATGAGGGTACCCCGGTTCAAACTTTGACCCTAGGACCAACAACCTATGACCCTAGGTGCCAACAACATTCGTTGCTCATCACCTAATGTTTGCACCTACCGGGATTCAAACCCAGATAGCAGCCGTCACTACCGCGGCACCCGTATGCCAAAGCAATGGTGACTTTTAATTGTTATAGAATTTATAAGTCGCTTCGCTTCCAAGGCGCAGGCAGAGGGTGGGGGGGGGAGGTCAAACCCCCATCCCTTCCTATGATATTATTTACTCTTTTTTTCGGATTGTTGTTGTTACTTATTGTCTCTGGTACAAAGTTCGACCCCCCCCCTGAATTGATCTCCTGCTTTCGTCCAAACCTCGACCTCCCTGAAGTGAATTGCTGGACTATAAACTACTGGAACAAGACATTGAATATTATCAACTAGACGTACCTTCAACACTTCATTGTTGACAGCTATGATGAGACATGTCACTAGGGATATGACGAACGCGGCCCAGTTGAGGCTCGGCATGTTCTTTGATACTTCCACCACCGTCTGCGAACCATATCTAAATTTGAGCTTGATCTAAATCTGATCTTTATATGACCATATCCAGTGGCGTATTATAAGATAAGATATTCTTTAATACAACATACAAAAAACAACATTCAAAGTGTGCACAAAGGCGGCGAAAGAAAGATAACAGATCAGCCAGTAAAATTCTGCGCACTAAATATACATAATACTAAAAACTAATCAACTGTAAATAGAATTAAAAATATACAAGTTAAAAAAATAAACTAGATAGGTAATGAATATGAGGTGCGGAAAGCTGAGGGCGGCTGAGAGCGGCGCTCGCTGTGAATTCTAGTTTGAAGCATAGGCGGTGATATCGCAAGATGGCGGGTGCAATGACGTCATCCGTGACGTCACACAAGTTATCGTAGTCGCGCTCACGGTGACTCGGAACGGGTGTGAGCGAGCAACCTTTATTTCACATGTTCCCATCTTCGTTGGTTGTCTATTGCAGTTCTGTGGGAATACTTACGAAAACCACTTTGTAGTTGCCAGACAGCTTGGGGATCCTGACTCCGAACAGGTCCTTGAGCTGCGAGGCCAGCACGTGGAAGGAGGCGGCCGTCGTGAAGCCAGACACCAGGGGCTCCGAGAGCAGCGTGGACACGGCACCCAGGCGCATTATCCACATTAGTATCTAAAAAGACCATACACATTATAGAGGTCTCCTATTTTTTTTTCATCGCATTTTAGCGGCTTTTAATTTTATTTATTTTTTGTTTTTATTATAATGTATAATAATTGTTATTGTGTGTTTATAAACGTACACGAGTGCATGGTATAAGCATATGCTACACCAGGTGTTCGCCTCCGACGATCGCCCAAGACTACGACGCGATTAGTGCTGTCATTAATTGACATCTTTAATAGAATTAACACTACCATTGACATCTTCAAAAGAATCAACACCACTTATTGGTCGAAGTCTTAGGCCAACACGTCACGGAAGAGAACATCTGGCCTATTTTTATACCATGGACGAGTGTAGGCAAATTGAAATGCACTAGTGTAATACCTTTGAAGTTCTCCCAGGATTCCCAGTAATTTATTTGGAATGTGTCCACCGTCGTAGGGGTAGGTAGGGGATTTAATTACGTCATCATCATGAAAAGGATATGAAACTTTCATAAGCATCTTTGCGTGTGTAGTAATAAGGTACATTATTGCAAAATGAGGCAAACTAACCTGAAACATGCCGACGCTGAGACACACCACACTTAGCACTTCTAGCGGCGTATACTGTATCCCGTCTATTGCTGTTTCTGCGAACATGACGAAAACATCCATGATCAGTCGGGAAAGGAAGAACTCGAGAAAGCATGCTGTCACTGTCATACTTATTTATGAGGTGTGCAGTGTAAACGGGATGGAAAATGCTTACGTTAAGTAACGTAGGTGCGTAAAAAGATCCCGCTTGAGCCACTTAGCACAAAAAAAATGCGAATGTTATTTGACACTTTTTTTTAAATTACGAATTTGGCCTCACCATCGTAGGTATTCTGTCAGTATCGACTCCTAAACGTCTGACAAACACTCCTTAATTGTCACTCTGATACAAATCCAATTATATTAGGCTTCTTGATCCTAGCTATGATGGATTTCTAATACAAAAGTGAAAGTGTCTTTTAAAACTCTGTTGTTGGCAAAATCATAGAGATAAATCGATGGAAGCCATAATATTTTATAAAGTTAAGTGAAGCGACATTTATAATACCATTGCAACACGATTATGAGTTGATTGATTATGCTCGCAGACTTGGACCCAAAAGTCATTATGTACACCGATGAATGCCATTGGTTTTTCGAATTGATTACGTAATAAGTGAGCTGGGCACAGCCTCCCATTTATACGAGGGGAATTAAGCCATAGTCCACCACGGTGGCCCAGTGCGGGTTGGTGAACTTCACACGTTTTCGAGAGTTTCTCTCAGACATGCAGGTTTCCTCACGATGTTTTTCCATCACCGTTTGGCAAATGATAATCATGGTTGAAAATAACATTCACACATGAAATCTAGAAATCCCAGCGATGCGAGCCGGGGTTTGAACCTGCGATCCTAGTTAACCATTATATGAAGTACATACCTGTGGAATTAGTCAATTTCATATGTTCAGCGTCTAACTGCGTCGCGTGACGGGTTACAACCTGGTAAATATTAATTACATTATAGTAACATAGTATCTAGATAATAAGGTAAGTATATGCCGATTATTTATTTGTATTGAATATTCATATTTTACATTTAATTATAAGTACGGTCAGCAATGAAAGTGATTTATCACTTTTGTCAAAAACACTAGTTAACAAAGAATCTACTATGGTTCATATTTGATAGGTACGTTCTAAGTTCAAATAAATAATAAATGACAAAAATAGTCCTTGCGATTTTACGATGTGCAAATAAAATTCAACCTTAAGGTGATAAAGGAGTGGCTTGGTTGACTTTACTTACAAATTATTTAATGTATATATACTTATACAACGTTATTTTCAAAATATATGTAGGTATGCTCGCGAACGGTAATACAGTACCAATTGCCTTAATATTTTCTAAGTATACGTTTGCTGTACGATATTCAACCTTAAATGGGTTCCAAATTAAAGTTCGCGACTGTACGTGTACCGTCTTAAAGACCAGTATTAAATAAATGGAGTGATATTTTGTATTTAGCTCGTTATCTTCGGTTAAATCGTATGTTTTTGTGTATCAAAACACAAAAATTAATGTCCCAATGGCGCAGGCCTCCCCTCAATGCAGGAGGGAATAGGGATACTATAATTAATTATTACAATTGTAAAGCTTACTTTTCCAGCCATAAGACACGCCACAGCGAAGGTTCCCATGGACACATGGGGTGATGTCCCGAATATCACATAGATGAGGACTGGGAAGAACGCCATGTATAAGCCCACTATAGGGGGCACCTCAGCGAGCAGCGCGTACGCCATACCTGCGAAATGAAATCAGTATATCTTGAAATAAAACCAATCTTACGGATTTTATCGCGTTTATTATATGTTTTTTACGTTCCCGACGTTTCGGCTGCTTTACAGCAACCATGGTCACGGAGAAACTGAGGTGTTTGACTTCCTAGTGTCAAAGTTTGAACTGGTTATTCATATAATGAAATTCAAAACCAAGCGCACCATTGCAAGACCTCAAGACACAGTGAGCATTTTCTGCATAGATCGGACCGCGAACAACAACTAAATATGAGAGTACTCTAGTTCAAACTCTGACACTAGGACGTCAAACACCTCAATCCTCCCGTGACTATGGTTGCTGTAAAGCAGCCGAAACGTCAGGAACGTAAAATACAGAGAATAAACGCGATAAAATCCGTAAGTTTTATTTCAATGTGTAGTATTCGCGTAAATATAAGAAATCAATATTAGTATATCTGTTAAATTATATCATAACCTCTAATTACTTTATGAAAAATAGGTACAGAATTTTCCAAATAGTTAGGAAGTACTTAAATAGAAGTAATTATAAATATTAAAGTTTGATAAAAATAAATAGTGGAGTCGCGTTCCTTTTTTCTGTCGCACACATGCTGACTTCACTATGTCTGTAGTTCAGTACAATTTCAGTTATTGACACCTTAAGGTCATTATCGCATGATGATACCTAGCTCTAACGCTACAGATTACTATCGCCCTGTACCAACACCGTTCAAACGAACATTTTCGTAAATGGTCAGGGATAAAAGTACCTTGTGGTATATGCATGACGGCGGTGGTGGCGCCCGCGACCACGTCTCCCACGAGGTTCTCCTTGATGCTGTACTTCGGCAGCCATCGCATCAGCGGTACGGAGTTGCGCAGGCAGTCGCAGTAGCCACAGCTTTTAACCACTTTCTTGTATCGCTGGCCCACTGTGGACGAAGTAATTCGTCAGTTCATCGTAGCAGCAGCGAAGCCGTGACGGCCAAGTTGGTAGAACACTCGCCTTGGAAACAATGTGTGCGGGATCAACCCTGGCTCGCACCTCTGAGATTTTCAGAATTTCACCTTCAATAATGATTAACACTTGCTGTATGGCGAAGGCAAATATCGCGAGGAAACCTGGGGGGCTAGCACGCGAGAAGATAAAACTTATATGTCACGGGATTGTGTCGCACGGAGTTGCTCTCTCCTTTGCGTAAGACATCGGAGGGAAAGAGACAAATCAATCAAAATCAAGATTTATATCACAATTTGTCTTGTCACAGCCGGCTGTGTTAGCCCTGAAAGTCGTGTGAAGTTTATCGAACTGAACTGAGTCAGTGTGTGCCTGCCAAGCGGATTGTGGCAACAAACAACAATTCCTCGTAGTATTATTTTAATCTTAACGTTTTACATGTGGTAACTTCTCACTATTTTCTTTTGGCCTACGAATAAAAAAAAACAGTTTATGGTTGGAAGACAATTACATTTTCCATTACTTACGTGTTCTGTTTGGCATTTGGTAATCAGCGTCTTTGTTGAGAGCATCCTGCTGGTATACTCTTCGGATGACATTGAATTGCTGACTCGGTCGCGCTTGCGCCCTGAAACAATATAGAACAACGCTATTACTATTGATAAAGATTGATGTCGCTTAGGACCCTGAGTTTTGGACTGATTCCAATCCCGTACTAGAAGTCCTCTTGACTGAATTTCGGTCATGGCAGCCAATCTCAACGGAGACTATTCATCTGCGCAGGAGATATTATATTGCACTAGTCTGATGGGACGGTAATGCGACGCGACGGGTAAGTGATCAGGCGCAGCACCGAGCTGGGGTTTGAACCTGCGAACCCAACTCTGAGGCAAGCGCATTGCGCTTAATGCTCAAATACCGAACGAGTGATCTAATGTTTTCATAAATTTGGCAGTAACTGTTAGGGGCGCTGCTAATGTAAGCAATGCATCGATAACTCGTACTAAGCTTCCGGGATCTGTAATTTTATCTCTAAATTACGCAAATGCTTATGTTTAAATTAGGTAAAAAAATAACATAACCCGTATTCTAATTTTACTATTAATCTAATATTAATAAGTAGATCTGTATAATAATTTACCGTTTAATGACGGCTATACGGAGCTTGCCTGAGTCTTTAATGCAAAGGTTATCGATACCACGTTGCGTCACTATAGGAAGTTTTTCTTTTCGGATTGATAAGAGAAATGTTGTTGACCGCTAGCTTCACAGCACAGAATGGTGAACACGAAGACATGGTCCACACCTTCCTATCCAATCCTATATAACTATGGGAAAATGTGTAGGGTAAACGGACGTCCTAAATCCTATATAAGGACGTCCGATTTCCCTATACATTATCCGATTTCATCCGATACTTAGGATCGTAAGGTGTGAAGCCTGGATCATGATAAGGTCCGGCCTGAGATGCGGTTTGGTGGCTTATTAACTCAAGGGCAACTCGAGGACAGTGCGGACCTTGGTCCGAACGGAGACAAGACGGGTTTCGAGGACTTTATCGATAGATACCTACATAATGTTGACGTTATTTGAACACGAATAGTGTAAACATGTAGACAAGTATTTTGTAGTCAATAAACGTTACTATCTCTCTCTCATCATAGAGACCTTTGACCAAGACTATTAGGAGCTATTAGACTAATGAGATGAAGAGAGAGCAAAAGAATGAGAGCAAAAGAATGAGACCCATAATGTTCAAATTCACGAGCGCATCTAGAAAACAACAACATTTTTAAAATGTAGAGGAAAACGCACTAGTTTCGGAGACGTAAAGCAGTCTGAAGGCCAGTGGCTCAAGGCTGAGCCACTATCAGCTTACTCAAAAAGAAATTGGGACATGAATGGTGCAATTTGATAGTACTTACCTACATTCTTATTTTTCACTCAATTCATGTTCAGAGTCAGTTTAACTTGGACACGTTTTTCAACGCATGGCTTTGCGAAACGACACGCTTAATCGCCGTGGTTGCAGTCAATCAAGCATAAGGAATACAAGACGAAAATACGCTATCATGGAATTTTTGTAAATAAATAAACTATCTCGACTAAATCTCTTCTATTATTTAGAAGGCAAAGAGCAAAAATAATGCAAAACTCGCAATAAGAATATGACACTGCGGTATTAGGCTTATGTTGGGTTTAGACGAGGATAGTTAATAAGTTACGAGGTTGTCAAGTGACAAGGGTTATGAAAATCACTCGTTTACTTATTGTCCTTGCGAACTTGCCGAGTTTAGTGCCGTACTGTCGTTGTGTAAACTGTGCGTTCATTTAGCAGTATCCTGAATAAACATTAAAATAAAAATACTTGGCATTGGCAAAAAGGCACTATTTTGTAGTCGATTGCCAACATAGAAAAAATAGAAGAAGAAGAAATGTGAATTACATCTTTTCACTGAGATTGTAAATTCTCTTTGCACTCGGCTAGGAGCTAAAAACCTGAAGAGACACTGACTCCGCTGACTCCAAAGAGTATAGTGTTATATTTTCGTCGCCAAAAAGAAAATAAGACTACATTTTGTCTGCCCAATGTTGTGAAGGATAAAGTAACAACATTGCAAAAGATCGCGCAATATCGAAAACGGAGATTACTTTTTCTGTTGTTGAAGGAAAGTGAGTACAATATAATAGAAAATAAATAATTGTAACTTGCCATTCATCCTCAGAGTCCAGATTTTCATTACGCAACAGAGGTTCCTGTTCATTATTATTATCAAAATCATTGTCAAATACTAGAAATGTCTTTTGGATGCGCATGTTTTCAATCAAAATATAATTTTCGAACGTAAAATCAAGTGTCGACGCAATTTTTGGACGATTTTTAAATATCTTTTTATATCATGTTTTTTTATTTGATTAAATACTTTTTGATTTTTTAAATTGGGCACGATCAAAGATACTGAATTGATAATTTAAAATCATAATCCACATTTTATTTCCACATTTCATTATTCACTAATTTGTCACCAAATTAAAACTGATAAAGTTTGAACAACGCATTGTACGTTTAGTAGGGCAATCGTTTGGTTTTGAACTGAAATGCTCGCTTCCCGAGATAACGCAAGCGTTACGGACGGACGAACAAGAATTGAGTGGTTATTAGAGAAATTCTGATCGAGTATGACCCTGGGCGACGATGAAATATTGAAGTAAAGGTTATCATCTCACCGAGGTGTGGGGTAGCGGCGGTTATGAAAAGACCAAGGTGTTGTAAACGAGGCAGTATCGCGAGAATTAAAAAAGTACTCGTAGTCAGGGATATTTTGGCTATATTACGTTCCTGCATCACAAAAGAATGATTAAGCATGTGAGTAACTGAGATCCTTTACTATATTCTTTTTCTGCCAGCGGAGCTTATAGCCAGAAAGAAAATATCGCTCCGCTAAGAAGCTATGCTATCCAAAGAGGAAATGGCGCCGGCGCCGCCGCGCCGGGTGGCGGTAACCTTAAGGATGTTTTTATATTCAGTTTTTTTTTAATTACCGATATATTTTGTATAGATAAACAATTCACTGATAAAATGATCAAATCTAATAATTTTGGGAGTAAGTTCTAAGTTTTAAAATAAAATGATTTAGCAACATAATCTATGCATTTTTTGAATACGGATGAGGGCATTTTTGATTGATTGTTTCATTGAAACTGAATGATAATAAACATTGATACATTATGGAATAAGATGATGGGCGATCGCACCTTGACCCGTTATCTTTTCCTTCTGTGTTTGGTCACGTGAAGTGCATAACTCATTATCAGTTATTAGCTAGTTATTATATTGAACTCTAGACTGCTTTTTATTTAGTAATTGTGATAGTTTGTGCTACATAGTTTTTATAGTAGGTACACGGGAAATCACGTGTACGCAAGGGCCAAGGACGTAATTCGAGTGTACAACATAAATCGGCTAGGTTTTCGTGCTCAAATATGTTGTTTACGACATCCTCTCTGTATTATTTCTTCGTCTAAGCTTATTAGTATTTACAAGTTTTGACGGCATCGAAAACCATGTTCAGTTTTAATGTCCATATTATATTTTAACAAATCATTTCCTAGCAGAAACGTGAGGAAAGATTTGATATCGAATTTGGTTTTGTATGCTATCAAAATGTGTATCAGAAAACCAGGTGTTGGCTTTTAACAGACTCACGAAGGAATACAGCCCTTTCAAGTCTGCACCCTATCAGCCCGCCCAAAGAACTTTCGCAAGAAAGTTTCTTAGCTCCTACTGAATTATAATAGCAAGTATTTGCAAAGTTACAACTTGCACTAACATTATTGTCAGGCGCTATTGAATGAATAACAGCAATTGTCGAGACCCACACTCGCAAACAGAGTAACCCAGACTGTACCGGTACTGGTTATTTATTAAAGTAGGCCAGGCAAAAGTTACTACACCGGTTCCAAATGTTGGTTTCACTGAGAAGAGCCGGCAAGAAATGAATTGGTAACCTTTTTTTTAAAAAAAAGAGGTTGTTGTAGGTACTCTCCTAGGAAAATCAACGACATGTCAGCATACAGCGCCATATATACGATACCAAGTAATAATACTGATGCAATACTTAGCTTACTCAAATCAAATCTAGTTTAGATTCATTTTTAAACTATGAAGCGAACAGGCATTAACGAAGCCAATAGTTTAGTGAGGTGTGCATGCATATTCCCATTTATAAGAATAATAATATGGATAACATGGCCGATTTGGAAGCAATTCGATAGGGGTAAGCCTCTCGCCATTATACCGCGCTCACACATCGCTCCCCTAAATGTAAGGGGTATTAGGGCGATAGTCCAACAGTCCCTGTGCAGATTGGTGAACTTCACACAGCTTTCGCAAGACTATTTTGATTTCCAATAATATTCATTATACAGACACGACGGTACATTCTTAATACATGTATGTATACAATATAATTGTCTCCCTCGCGACCACGATGTTGTCTCATGAAATATATATGTAAATAGACTATAATAAAATAATCAAAAGACATGTGGCACGGCACATCGATGTCACTTTGATAACAGATCGCGACTAGATAGATAAAACAGTCAATGACTTCGATAAACTGCTATGGATGAAACATTGTTGTAATTAAAAATACTATTGCTCTACTGTGTACATAGTGACGTCAAGCTTGTCGTGTCGAGCACAGAGGCCTTGAAATTTGCGCGAGTCTATGGTCTACATCGTACAAAAAAAATCATTGTAGAACTCTATGAACGATCTTGTGGTGTGCATTTGTTCATGCTAGAATTTAGGTACCTATACAAATAAGTCGTGATTTTTACAATACTTGTATGACACAACAAAATATAAATGTTTAAATTTGCTCAATAAAGTCTGAATAAGTATTATGTCCAAACATAATGCAAGTCCGAACAAAAACCCACGGTCTACAACTACTTTTTGTTATCAGTGCATCATCGTCATTTGCGAACATAATGTCTGCGCAAGCATGCTGCGCAGACCTAATTCGTCGTCGTGTGCACCCAGCTTTAGGCTGAACATAGACATAGAACATAGAATACTCAGTACTCACCATCCGTTAGGGTCCAGTTTCTCCTGCTCCCAGTCATTTTCCTTGTCGCCGTTTCTCATTGTGTCACTAATTACTTATCAGTTTTTTTTCACAAAACAGTTTCACATTATTGACTTAATTCAATATATTTGTTTGTATTCAGATCAATTATTTAATCTGTGAGTTTAGGTATGTATTTTAATATTTGGAAACCTGTCAAAGTTACGAATTAAATGAGGCTCAAGGATCAATAAAAAAAATATGAAAATAATTTTGGCGCGATCATATTCGCGGGAAAAAAGTTTTGAAATTTGAATGTGGAATGACCGCACGATGCCTTTTTTTATCGATTTCAATAATTGTTCAGTACAGACAGGATTATTGCAAATATTATAATACTTGACAACACCACTTTTTTTTCAACAAAAAATATCTAATAAACCTTTTTTCTTAATATTACTATGCCTATCAAATAATTTACACAAGGCCCTAAGCACAAGACTGCACTGCTGTCTCCGAGGGAGATATACTGAAGATAGATTACCTACTTTGTTGCGCCTACCTGCCACATACATTGTCCGTGTTTTATCAAACAAAAAAAAACGTAGCGTAAGATAACAATAGAAAGTCTGTCTGTATATAAAAAAATGCGATGTTTGAATTAAAACAAAATAAGTAAAAAGGATATAAAATTGATATTCAGCCCTAGGTGAGGGCGAGAAATTCAAAATTTCTATGGTTTTTTACGAAAAATTTGCAAATTTCTGATTTGTTTTTATAGATAAATAAATGCATTACTCTGTGCCGTAGTCGAAAACAAAAAAAAAAGGATCCATATACGTTTCAATTCTTTGTAAAAAATTTAGAACTTTTGGGATTTTTAAATTCGCGCCCTCACCACTTCTTTCTTGCCTTTATTCATTATTTATATATATTCAGTCAAACCAAATTTGCTGTAATAGGTCTGATTCATTCTTGAATTTAGAAAGACGACCACTTATAGGGACCTAATTCCATTTATCAATATTTAATACTCATATGAAAATCATAGGACGATAGTTCCCATGTCAGAACGCAAAGAAAAGTCTCGGGGGGCGTCGGGTTAAACGAAGTCTCATGCAAAGGCTATAGTGAAGCAAACGTGACGCTACAACAAAATATTTTATTGTTTTGTTTAATCTCATAAAAGTACTTACTTAAGTATATTTAACGAGATTAGCTATTATCTTATTTGTAAGTATGTACCTATAACGCTGTCAGTTTGACTATTTGCCCACCTTGGAGATATATTAAAAGCAGTATTTCACTAACTGATATCACCGATTAACTATCTAAAAGTTATCTGATAGGTATCTTCTGTGTCAAGCATAAATATAACATTGGATAAGTTACAAGTCATAAGTTGTTATTAATTATGACAATTTCTAAACATAGCTAAAGCAAACACGAGTGTATCATGATACAAATTCAGTACTATTGGGTACCTATGTCACACGAATAACGTCTTTATTGCCTACTGTATATAGGTATTAGTATGAATCGTCAAAATTGACACAAAATGCTAAGCTACAACTATAGTATCCGTTCGGAATGTCGTTCCTATGGAGAAGAAAGCGAAACTCTATGGTTGCTCGTTTTAAAAAGATCTTTTACATTTTTGAGCGGAGTACTTTGTTATGGCTATGTGAGAACAATGTAGGCACGGCTGGGTAGGTCTGAGTAGCTGATTAAATTATAGTTAATGATAGCTGTACTCAATTGTAAATTATCGGTATCTAGAGCCATATTATTATAATTTGCATTTCGCAATCAATGTGAATATGGAGCGGGAGTTCAATGCACTTGGTTTGTAGTAGGTATAGCAAAGGTTGCAGAGAATACGGACAATAGGCTTACAGTGTATAAACAGTTCACATGCACTTATATCTTTTTAATAAACTGCCTACACCACCCAGCTCTGGCCAAACGCCAGCTAGCTCGTTTACCATGCCCATTTACGAAAACAATTCACCAACCCACAAAATCGGTAAATAAGAAGAAATATCCGTTTATTTATGGTGGTGGTGGAGGTGGTGGGGGGTACGGGGGGGGGGGTCGTTTATTATATGGGGCCCTTGCTAGGTAGGTAGGCCCTGGCAGAGACCTATTAATAGTCGGAGTCCAACCAAAACGCGCCGTTCAGAAATGTACTATGTAAACACAGCGAGCGGTCGAATCGAACCATTCGGTTGCGTAGTCATAAAGAGTCGTTCTGAAAGATCGTCGACAAAACCAGAAAATTTCAAATCGAATCGATTCGGATATTTGTCGAAACGTTCTGAATGGATCCACTAATTTGGTATTAGGTAGGGGCTCGTGATTCTTGCGATACCCTCAACACTGCCGTGATAGAGATCGTAGTGCCTTATACTTATATTGTAAAGGCGTCAAAAGAAAAATGGCTAGGAATTGAACCGCGAAATTCAATTTTATACCCGGTATTTGTGGGACTAAATGTTTTTAGTCACGCGGGATCCTAGAATTAGCTACAGGGTTAAGTGTATGGTATTTACACTTTTACACACATAATTATCTACTTATTCATACTCAACTCAATACTATAAAGATTATTTCATTGCAAACAATCTTATCACAGAATAAGTAGGTACCTACCAAACAACAACTAATATACTTTTTTTATTTAACCTAAATGCGCGCGAAATTATTTCGGTTATGATATAGTGATGACCGCGCGACGCGTCTGACAGTATCGATAGTCGATAGATCACTGTAGTTTGTTGGTTAATTCAATATCAATAGCAAGGTCGTGCAATACGTAATTTAACTGAAACAATAATTATATAAGTAACTCAAGTTTAGGTCAATGTTAGCTGATGTAAGAGGTAAAATACTACAAATGGCTCAGATTTTTCTGCAATCAGAACTCAATAGTACTTATACTATTCTTTTTTGTATAAGAATAACGTCCAAGAGAAGTAAGCTGACTTTTCGATATAATTTCAAGGTCCAAAGTTTGTAATAAGGTATCATAATAATTCAGTGATGGCGTTAAATCGATCTATCGACTTTCATTTGCTTGATTTTCACGAGGACTTTAGTATATTAATGTAACCGGAAGATGATCATAATAATTTGATGAGGGAATAGAGTACACCTATTTAGTTTGGGTTCCTTTAGTAGTTTGGTGACACGCAGTTGCCAGAATCGACTTTTAAACCTTAGAATCAATGTCTCACATTGTCTCACGGAGACGGACGATATCCCTGGCATAAGCTCGTTTATCATAAAGTTGATTATATTTCTGAATATATTAAGGCATCTGGCATAGATTAAATTATTTTATAACATTAAAAAACAAGTAATTAGGTAGTATTTGTGTGTCATACTGCTCAAGTTTTAGTTTACAGTCAATATTCGCAGTTTGTGAATGTTTACACAAAAGTAGGCAGTGCCTAGTATCTGTGATCATAAGATTGGTGTGAGTTTAGAGTCGATCAATATTTATAGATTGTGAATTCTTTACACAATTATATTTATGTGTTTGTTGCTATGTGGCTTTTAGTCGGAGAAAGAGTTCACAAATTACAAACTGAAATTGTGTCCAAAATTCAACTCATCAATCTAGCAAGTAGGTCAATCTTGCAAGACTTGCTATAAAACGCTGGAAACCAAGTTGTATTTGTGTCAATAAAGATCTACTTAGTGGAAAGGTATAATTTGCATTAAAATGAACCGATATCGCATGAGGTTAGTGACGTAACCTCGTCAAATGACATTGGATGCTGACACATGAAGTGTGATAGTAAAACGTGACACGCTGCTAATTACACTTGAATATGAGGCTGAGATGGTTATTTACAATATTTGGGGCATGGGGACCCTGAGACATGTCTGTGATGATTGATGGGTTAAGTAACTAAATGATTATATGACAATCTTTGTATAGTCTCAGCCAAAAGTACCTACCTTACAAGATACTTAGATGTTAGAGAGGTCTATAAGTAACGGAAGGCAATGTTATTAGGTTATATTGAAATAATGGTTATTACACTTGTTTGTTTCAGATTATTTGATGTGTGACGTAGAGATGTCTGTGTTGTTGCGAATAATGCGATACAATCAAACGTCTTGTACCTTTAGAATAACATGACTGGTCTTACTTATAACAAATATGTGGCTGTAGTAGACCCGGCTTCAGGCCACCTATGGATGCACATTATCGCCCATCGATGATATACTATAAATATACTGATTTGTGAAGGGTAGGGAATGAATTACTGATTGTAAAGTAAACTACACATTATATTTAAAAGGAAGATGATATTTTTTTAGAAATAGGTAGCGGCAAATTTTACGTGCGATTTTTCATACAAAAACTCAAAAAAGTATTTTTAATATTAGGGTTGGTATTTTTAGGTCCAAGGCTAATTTTAATTTAATTATATAATGTAACGGGTATATTGTAACGGAAAGCTATCATCAATTATTCAAGGTTTCTTTACAGAATTTGTATCGTAGTCGCTCAAGGAAAAAAAAAGATTCATGGTCCTATTTAACGGTATCAAGCAGGCTTCATTATTTTTGCCCTCAACACATTAATATGAAGACTCATAGAAGTTATGTTTCGCTTAATATTTTGCGAAAATAAGATAATTCATATTTTAAAGAGTTACCATGGAAGAGATATATATATATAGTGTCTCTTATTCCCTCCTGTGTAGGTAGTTGAATGTGTTTTCCTTGAATACTTGTATTTTAATAACCCGCCTGACTTTACCTCCTACCCAAGTAACTATGGTAATGGTTTTTGCTCATCCGGTTTTTCCCATACCTTTTAGACTGACCGTGACTTTTATCTTTATAGATTGGGAAGAACAATCTTTTGAAGGACAGAAGGTATATTTAAAATACATTAATAATATTCTCTTTATATTGTTCTATTATATGAGTGAGTATTAGAGAAGTAAATAACAATATTTGTAAGCGGTGGCCGCAGGTCCGCCTCACGCCGGAGGTTTACAATATGAAATAAAAGTACATAATATTGAAGGAAATTTTTCACGTGCGGTCACAAGAGGCGAAAATTGACAAAGCGTAAAACAAAGTTTACAAATAAAATACAAAATAACTCCCAAGAAGATCGCGTCGTTAACAATATTGTTACTCTCATTCGTAAAATTGTGCTATTTAAATTAAATATTCCAACCTTGAGCTACTAGATAAACATGCTTTATATTAGCTACTTGACATATTTTTCCTGTATAAAAAGAAATAGATACGAGCAGTGCTAAATACTATTGTCCACATAATGTATTGATCACCATGCTAACATGTTGTCGCGATGTGTGTGTTACGTATAAACATCAAATTTAAGTAGTTCCGCGCCGATTACCACCGCTATCCACATATCAAATACCAGAACCATGGAGACTAGGAACGACATAAATAAAATGCTAATTTCTTCTTGGTTATCCATTAAGGACAGTAGACTTATAGTGTTTATTCTACATAAATTGAGGATAGACGGGGTTATCGGACATGTTTACCCAATCTCTTGTCCTCGTTACGTGCACGTAAATTTATAGTTCGGCAACGATCGCTGTACAGCATAAAATACTGATATCTTTCGTAACTTAACTCACTGAATTTCAATGAGATATTTATTTGTTTGTAGGTTAAGTTATAAATATTTTGAAAAGCATTTCAAAGCGAAGGAAATTAATTAATTGACATGACTCGTCTAAATTTTATCACAAAAATTTCTATGGTGCCACGGGGAATTTACCTAGCGGATGGTTAGGTAGCTTATTTTATTATACCAATCTTTTCCTCATACCTTATGTAGTTGCGAAACATCAAAATCTTTTTTTCAATACTGACCTTGGGGATATTTAATCACTACGACTTACGAGTAGGTATATCATCTAAATTAGCACCGCATGTATACTTTTTGTGTCGAAATAAATTGGATAAATCATTCAATAATTCTACTACGTACTTCTCATGTAATATATTGTGTATTTCCAACGTATGCTTATGTGCGAATTGCGCGATGCATTTGTGTATTTATGCAAAACATTTTCCTGGCATGGTTAATATATATAAAATAACTGTCATGTGAAAAAGTAGGTAGCTAAGAAGGAATGTTAAAACGGGAAATAATCTTTACTGTTGCATTACTAACCATAAGTTAGAGTACAGATTGAGATAAAAGAAGACTTTCTTTATCTCGCCGCTGACGCTTCAAAACGTAGGGTCGTGAAAGCTAAATATAAAAAGTGCTTTGCCTACTCCTTTAAATGATTATTTTTGTACAAGATAAATATTTTTATCTGAACAGCGATTTCCAACGGTTTATTAAAGAGGTGACGGTAAGCAGTGCTGGCGATTTCATATTCGTGGACTTTAACTTTAGGAAACTCCCGGGAACCCTTCCACTTCCAGGGATAAAAATGGATCGCAAATATTGACTATCGCGGGAACTCATATATTTTCCGGGATCAGAACTATCCTATATCACGAGCTATCACTATGCTGTGATTCATTAAAATCTGTTTAGTATCTAATTTTCCCTTGATGCGCGGAGACAGACATACAAAAATAGGGGACTCGGTCTAAGTATCTAAAATAATGGAGCTTATCATATTTTTAATGAGAAACGGGGTAAAAAGATGTTTAATATCGACATAATTATTCTATTCTGCAATTGTCACATCCCTAACTCGAGGTGGAACATCAATCAATTAAAATATTTATTTTATTTTTAATAACCTGTTTTGTTTATAGGTAACATTATGTTTTTAATAAAATACCTACCTAGCGATCTGGTAAATATATTTAAATGTAACTAGGTACCTACAAGAACAAATCTAAATGGACCTAAGCGTACTAATCGTGTACCATTTCTAAATACGAGTAAGCACCTACTTAGTTGCGGAAAATTCACATACATACAAAATATAAAGATGGAAATAATGACACTTCACTTTCACTTATACATTTCTGGTCCACTTAATCACAGTCCTGCTACATCTCATCGAACGTCCTTGGTATGTTTTTGTTACAAGGTAGACATTTACTAAAATAACCCTACTGTTCACAAGTGTGTTATCAATGGACGAACAGCTGATTGTCAGTTTATAATGAAATGTCTACATGTAACATGGACATAAACTTATGATTTTACTTATAACTTGAGTGCATTAGTATTTTCTCACTATAAAAACACAGATAGGTAAGATTATATTACCTAACAGCGCTATCTTATTTCTATTAATTAATTAGTTAATAATACAAAAATAATATCATGTCAGCTAAATTCTGCTGCTAGTGCAAATTACCTTTATATATTTTTATTATGGCAATTTCAAGTCCTAAATGTCATTTTAGTGTGGCTAGTACATGAATCTTTCCCTAAAAAGGCCGTTAGCTGTAACTGAACACATTTGCATTTTACGAATGTACCCGTTTAAAACAGTGCACTTGGTCGTTTCATTCTACATAAAATAAACATATTCTAATATTCATTCTTTTGATTCGTTCACTTATTTTGTTTAGTAGGTTATTCTTTTGTTTCGGTTCGTAAATCAGAATAGTATTCTGATAACAAGATAATATATTAATCGATATTATTAACTTTTTGCCTATGAGTATAACTTAAACAAATTGTATCATTTTGAAGAATAATATTTTCAAAATTGGGTAGAAATATAAAATTCCATCTGGCAGCCCTGTATCTGGTTACGTCAGTCAGGCATAGTCCTTCTGTCAAAAAAATGTCCGTCTGTCAGTAGGAAACAAAAAATGTTTTACTGTAAATAAATAGTGTATTTCCACTTATACGCAGTATGGCACGATTATTAAATCTAAACAGTGCTATATTAAAGTTTGTCGTTATTTATCATGGCTCCTAAACAACTCCTGTGCAATCAGTGTAATCTTGTATCTCTTACCTAATCAAATTCTATAGTCTATTCTGTATGAAGTTTTATATAATAAAAATGCTCTAAATATTATGCAAAATATAATCTCAGAATACTTATTTAACTAAAATTGTCTATAAAGTGATAAAATTTAACGTGTTATATTGAAAAACTCAAGATGTCTGATAAAGATATCTTTAGAGACACATGGGTCAGATATTTAGGTGAGAATATTCATTTTATACTTTAGATAAAGTGTATATGCTATATATACTGACATAATTAGTCTAGCTAGCAAGGTGTGGACTAAACATAGTGGAACTAAGAGGTCCATTTCCACCTTTTTTTCCTACCGCTAACCAGGATTTAAACTGCATTTGAGGTCGGCCAATGTGACTAGCAATGTGATAACCTGAAAAGCACTACAATCCAAGCACTCACCCTTCGTCCCGTGTTATATACTGGTCACTGAACAGGTTCATATCCCAGGGTACTCCAACGAGGTGGGGGAGTCGTTCCGGGCACTCGTGCCGATCAAGGTGGTGCGAGCCAGCTACGGACTCGCTTTCGTCTATATGATAGCTGACACTGCACACAAAAGTATTGGGATGATTAGAGTAAGTTATGAATTTTATATTTTTGTCATGAATAGAATGTAACATAAATGTTTTTTGATGATTTAAGTAGTTATATGAATTTGTTAATTCATTTTTATAACTACCGAATACAAGCCCAAATAATATATTGCACATTTATGTATACTGTATATATATATATTTATATTTATATATACAGTATACATAAATGTGCAATTTATTGTCATCACACAGCATATACAATACTCTTACATTTAATACATTAAACTTTTTGTATTACAGAAAGATGGGCGTCCCAAAAGAGTTTTGGTAGAGACCGGAGATGCATTCCTGTGGCAGACAATGGCGTCAATTGTTATACCGGGGTTCACTATTAACAGGTGCATATACTTTGATAATATCTACAGATAAGTTCCAATTATGAATTATTAAGAATATCTCATCAAAGTACAGGGTGGCTATAGATGCCTTAATGCTGATCTGTGCGATAACAAATAAGCCGACCTCTAAAAAAGAAGCACCTTATATATGATATACAATATTTCCTAGTATATGATAGGTCTTATCATATACTAGGAAATATTGTATATCATACATGTACGAGTAGGAAACATCTTATAATCAATGACAGATGACTCCAGCCAAAAAGGGTAGCCTATAGCATACACAATATTAACCATGAAGGCCATATACTACAACACCACTAACTTCTGCCGGCTCCGCCCGCTATATCTCGATGAAACATAGCCTTATAGTACTCGTGGATAATGTAGCTTCGTATCAGTGGAAGAATTTTCAGACACAGATCGGTAATTCCAATGATTACCCCCTACACCGAAATTCACAATGTAACAAACTTTAAGTCTTTTATAATATTAGTATAGATAGCCAAAATTTGGATATGTCGATTTTAAAAAATTAAATTAGTATCTCAAAAAATGTCAATTGTAATTTTTTGTGAATATATTTTTTTTAATCGAAATTGTGACTTCACAAAATGACAACAAATGCGCTAAACAACCTCAGATACAAAAGTTAGTATACTCTTTCTGAATCGCGCTGTATATTTCAATTTAATAAAAGATGTTCCATTATTTCCAGGATATGCGCATACTCTCAATTTTATCTCTCCAAATATGCCCGCAAAGTGCCTCCGGGTGCCAGGAATTGGATCACCGTTGGCATCGGTCTCGCCTCCATCCCCATCATAGTGCGACCTATCGACACAGCCGTCACTGGCATTATGAACTTGACGTATAGACGGGCGTTTAGTGAAAACTAGTACTAGTACGTCATTACACTCCTGGCACCTGACATTCCATACAACGATAGCAGTACATATGCAAGGTGAGATATATACACATGTTAAGTGTGTGCGCATCTGGGCCCCAAGTTGCTGTTCGATTATGAATTGATTGTGTTAGCAGACTTGGGGCCCTGATTGGCTGTTGCCATGTACCGACTTGGGGTGAGGTATCTAAACTTGGTGGGGTCTAGAGAGCGGCTACTCAGTACATAGAACTTTGTGACGTCATAATGAGGTTACTAGAATGTCGTCATTAGGTCTAGAATGTTCGGCTTGCTATGTTCTTATTTTCTACCACCTACAGCTTTGATGGTGGGATGTATGCATTGGATTGGATTAGTGTTTTCTGTCCAGCAATGGCAATATGGGAATACATAATAATAATTCTGAGCTATTAATAGGTCTATGGTTTTTAACCAAACCAGGTTGGTACCGGCATCGTTTTCATATAGAAACAACCAAACATTATGCGGTAACACAAAAAATGAAGCTAAAAATACTTTTAAATTACTTATGTTTAACATTATTTATTATATTTTATGACGTTATGTAAAATTGGAGAAAAAAATTGTTAATCAACTGTGATTGAAAAGAAGTCATACCCTCAAATTTATAGAAAGTTATAATGGAGTAAGAAGCCATTATAACGCATTTTTTCCTCTGAAAAGTTCGCTACAATGCTATTATAATCCATTATAACTGTCTATAAATTTGGGGGTCTGTGTTGGTGTATCTCTAAAACATGCCATACTTCATGTTATCAAAGCCAATTGAACACAATTAATTAACTTGTAACTTCTGAGTAATGCGAGTCTTGCCGCAAATAGATTTAATTATTGTAATGTTGCCAGTTCAAAAAGTGTTCACGCACATGTAATAATTACTAAGTAGGAACAATGTTTTAGTAGAAAAATTAAGATTATTGTGGCTTACTAAACGATATGCACATGCCTATGAATAAAAACATGAATGCGTGTTGTATTATTTTAGTGTTATAAAGATTGTAGCGAAAGTTGGTTTTAGCTTAAAAAATAGTATTTAGGCAAATAAAACAGAGCCCGGTGATGGGGACATAAGATATATTATTATCTGTTCCTTTAAATGTGTTAAAAGTTAGTGATTTCTAACGGTTCAAGGTTATATCTATCAGTTATTCATCAGTGATCAAACGCAATAGCAATGACCAAATATTCAATTAGTCCAAAATACCTTTAGACATGTTGATTGTAGTTGGCTTACATTAGTAGTTGAAAAGAGAGGCTTCGTTGAATTTGATGGGCAAAGGATCTGCAAAGTGTCCTTAAAAATTAGATAAATGTTCATGTTACTCCGCAGCGTTCGTCTCAAAAATGAATCTTATTTGGACTTTAGAATAAAAATATTACAGGGTGTAAGAGGCATGATAACGAATACTTTGGGTAAAGAAGAAATCATATATGTCGAAGTCATGGGTTATAAATGTTGTTATTTTTGAGCGCGCAATGTATCGTAAACAACGCGATCACAACAAAAAGCTCCGCGCGATACCGGACGCGTGCGAGTGATGCGCGCGCTCGAGCGTATCGAGTTTTAATTTACATTGCAGTTATAGGTCTAAATTAGTAATTATGTTTTTGAGGTAGACTTTTATTATGATTTCATGCTCATATAAATTAAAAAACAACTGAGATATGTGTAAAATTCATGAAAAGATTGACAGAAAATTCCAACTTTGGGGAGTTCAGAATCACGAGTTGACTCTGTGGTATCAGTTTTTGTTACGAAGCCACTTACAACCAGTATTATTTAGGTCTAATCTACACATCAATTGAACAAATTCTGTAAAGGAATTGTAAAGCGAAATATTTCAAACGGGGCGTAGACGTGCGATAGACAGTGTGTTACCTTTAATCGATTAGGTAGGCTAATCGATTTATTTTGTCAATTTAATTGTAACCATTTTATAGTTTTGATAATTTTATGGAAGCTTTAATTTAGTTTTATAGAGGCTGTGATTAAAGAATTATATTATTTGTCAATGATAATACCAATTAATATTACATCCAGTGGTATATTTTTGTTGTTTAAATCAATATGTCAACTACCTACTATTTTATTTTATTGGCGTTTACTCGATAATAAAACATTATTTATCTCTTAACATGTTTTATGTATCACCCAATAGGGAGGCAAAGCTGTAAGAAAAAATAGAGACAGTTGCCGTGCTTCCTCGGATTTTCTTATAGTTCCGTCTCTTTTGCTTGAGCCGACTGTGTAGTGGACGATAAATAGGAATATAAATAAAATGGAGAATTACAAGAATATATACATTTAATACGCCTACAAATAGGTACAGGCAATACCAGCTATTGTTTTGCTATAGAAAATTCTTCAGGCGCTTATAATGATAATTTGTATGAATGAAACTAGGTATCAACAATTTTTGGCGTTTTAAGAACCGTTTAGTCAAATACTTGACGTTATTTACATCCATTGCAAACCTAAAGGTATTAACAAAGTCCTACCAAATATGTGACCTTCGGAATAAAGTTTAGTAGGTAGGTAAGTACGTACTGTCTACGTTGTAATATAAAACATATGGCTCGGGTGCAAGCAAACATTTGCTTTTAACACCAATTTTGTTTCGTCACCAGCAATTCAGGTTGTCTAGTACAAAATATATAATAAATCATAATTATTCAATATTTGGTTCTGTTCAATTAAAGTTCCCACGGCATTGTCATCCATCTATCCTTCCAGTCGGTATGCTGTCAAGCGTCCATCATCACTGATACTGAGCCCCCTGAAACCTCAACTATTGAAGTCTCCGCGAGCGGTGTCATTCGAGTTCTAAGTAACAGTCTACGGTCGTTGCACCCCGGTCAATGGATAGCCTTGTCAATTGGCTAATACATTCCGCGATGACAAAATTTTGCCATCTATAAGAAGTAGGTAGCAGCCATATTACCGCGCCGATCGGATAAGCAAAGTTGGTAGTGACCCTGCTTCTGTCCAGAGGATCCTGGGTTCGAAACCTCATAGGGAAAACTGTGTGATGAGCACGAACGTTTGTACCCGAGTCATGGATGTTGAAATATCTATATAAGTATTAGCCGCCCTCAGTCCAACCTAAGGTACGCATAATACGAGTGTTGCTTAGTATGGAACCACAGATATATTTGAGGAGATATGTTATGAAAGCCGTGGGCTTGCGCTCACCTTTAGCCAAAATTAGGCTAACATAGAGTTTTCGCCGTCAGTCGACTGCAACTGCACGTCGGTATCGGAGCTCTAACTTTTTTTTTAAATGCCGTGTTAATCCGTGGTTGTGTGCAAAAATACTAGCAGCAAAGTGAACTACGCGAAAGATGGAATCTCATTTCACCAGCCAGTATTAAGTATTTTATTTATTCGTCTTTAAAATCATTAAAAACAACTAATCAAAAAATATTTAATGCCTTTATTATGTTATTTTAGTTTTCATGCAGCACAATGACTTTTTTATTTTTGTACAAAATACATGGCTCTTTAAGTACCACCAATGTTCGCTACTGAGTGAATGTACGAGGCTATGGATAGATCGTCTAACGATACTTTGAATAAACTGGTGCGTCGCGTGGTACGGCCGCTGTATGCGGCGACGACGCAGCACGCACCGAATTATTGGCACGCGTGTGTGTGTGAGACTTCGTATTGGTTGGTTTTATGTAATTGCACGTGTTTTGTGGCGAGTGGTGGGAAACAAACCGGAGACAGCGAGTTCCCATACATTTTGAACCGCACGGCATATCTCTCGTGATCTGTGTATGGAACCGTATAGTTGGTGTGTTCGTCTGGCGATATTATTTTTTTCCTTTACTTTTTGGCCCTTTTCTATTGAGACTAGGCCTAATATTGAGGTCCTAATGCAATCGTGCGTTAGCGTCATCGAGAAAGCATTCTGTTAATGTCATACTCATTTGTGAAATGTATGGTGTGACCGGGACAGAAGACGATTTTGTTACCGATACCTTTACGTTAAAAGATTATGGTTAAGCCACCGTACGTATAGACGTCCACTCGGGGACATTCCTTTCATGCATCTTAGAATCATAATTATGCAATCACTGGAATATTAATGGCGTTTTAACAAGCTGTAACCACGGACTAATTAAATAATGAATACACAGAAGGGGGTTAACAGCCTTCGTCGTGCTTCGTGCTAGTTCGCGTGGCTCAATTATTTGTCTGCATGTCGTTGGCGAAATAATATTTATGCGAATTAAAATTCTTATTATTGATTGCGTTCGAAGCTTAGCTATGTTATGTCAAATTCGTCGAGAATATCGTCGCGAATTGTTGGGCGCTGGGCAAAGAAAGATTATCATGGCGACAATGGGATAAGCCCGAGGCAAACCATAAGAACCATCCAATGGATTGAATTTAGAAAAATGATGTCGCTTAATTGCGACGAATGTATACTATCTTTATATAATCGACTATGGAAAATTTATTCTCAATAAAAGGTTATATTATGTATGGGAGACTATAAAAAGGGTGTATCGTGTGCGAATCTTATTTATTTATATGTATTATGTTATGTAGATAATCAGTGGGTAGGTACCTACTTTCTACGTTTATTATTTTTATTATGAAGATATTTTAACAAAAAAATGTGTAAAATATTTTGACAGGCAGACAACTATAGGTTATAAAGAGAACATTCCAAAAGAAAGACATGAAATTTATAGACATTTAAAAAATTACACGTGTACTGAGCGCATGGCCAAACAGTAATGGGTCGCTTTGTTTAAAAAAACAGACATAATTATTTTATACATCAACGTGATCTATATATGTATTACTTACTAATTCATCGGTTAATATATTTTACATTGTGTAAAATATTTTAAGGGGTCAACAAGTAGGTGATAACGATCACGTTTATGTATATATGTGTATACAGTGTTTGATTTTTCTGTGAGAAAGCGAGACAGTACAGATTCACCGCGCACTTACTATGTAGCTTAATTTTGAAAATTTCAAATAATTTTATATTTTTTTTCGAGAATGTGACCTTTATAGCCTACCAATGGACCCCTTAAAATATTTTACACTATTATTGTTAAGCCTTATATATTCTCGAGATTAGGTACAGCCTGTTCCATATATGTTTCTAGTAGGTACCTTTGTACTACGTAATAGTATTCCTAAATGTAAATAATTAAATTAATTTTAATAAAATTAAAATCCAACAAACCTGTTTGAATATTATCTCGATTGGGCACCTTCACTTAACTTTGACATTTATTAATCTTAAGCAATTAAATAATTCACGCATATTATATTATATCGGGTACCTACGACTGGGTGGTAATAGAAGCTGCGCGTGCTTCGCGGCCCCGGTTCGTTTCACCACTGCGCACGCGCGCGGCTGCGGATACATTCTACGACAGATCATGGCGTGAATCATCGATTGAATTATTGGCGATTTTATATAGGTACTTTTTTTTTTTATTTTTTTTTATTTCATGACAGGCAAGTATTTGATCTCGATCTCACCTGATGGTAAGTGACGATGAGATCTACGAGGGAGCATACTTGCCTAGGTAGGAAGGCGGCAGTAGATCGAGACGCTACATTCACTAGGCACATGCAGCGCAGCTGATCTGACCCGCCATCCAAGAATGGCAACACCGAACATCATGCCGGAACACGGCTAGGCGCTTGGCGACATGGCTTTGTTCAGTGGGTGGTGACTAGCCACGGCCGAAGCCTACCACCAGTAAAAATGATAAAGTAAATAGGAGGTAAAGGAAGGACTTAGGATATAACAATAAACAATTTAAATTATTCTGAAGGGGTTCACCACTACGGTACCAATAAAGAAGATAACAATCCCAAAGATAGGTATGCAGAATGAATTTTCCATATGTGCGTGGATGAACAAATCCGAAACTATAGGGAATAGCGAATAATGTCTAAAGAACTCTCGAGACCGATTTTGATGAAAAGTAAAACTGCATCATTAGATTAATAAAAAAAATATTTCCCTAGGCAGGAACTAAACCCGTTGATTTTGAGAAATAAAGATAACATACTATATTATTGAACTATCCGATAATGTCGCTCATAAGGGACAAGTTCTGGGAAGTAATAACATACGGCTTGTGAGGACTTATTGCTGAAAATCCGAGTGGAACATACATCTGCCTATAATCTTCTGAGGAATACACGGGTGCTGATATTATGCTTACCTACTTATAAAGGTCTAATCGCTTCAGTTTATAACACAAACCAAAAGTAACCGTTCCGTTACATAGACCGGGGAAATAAGGGTTTGTGAGACGTCTCCGTTCATAACTTGCTCCACGGTTGATGACTCCCCTTGCTCTAGGTATCCACTGTTCTCCTGTGCCCGGTGGCCGAGGAGGCTGCACTCGAAGACACCCCAACAAACACGGATCTCTTTGGCGTAGTCGAAGTCGAAGAGTCCCCTCTTGTGCATCTTTGCACCTAAGCGCACTCTGAGTAGGCTCTTAGCAGCGGCCGAGCCAAGTCAAAGCCGTGCCCCCTGAGGCGCAAGGGGGCAACTAGCTTAAAGCGCCACCATTAGCTAGTAACTAGAGCGTGCTCTGCCTTCGCCAAAAATCCGGTGAAGCTGTGAAGGCCGCTTCGCCCAAATGTCTTAGTCATTGCAAAAAGAATCAATACTCTTCGATGGCTTTCTCATGAATTAACACTGATGATTAATGATTTACGACGCCAAGGAGTTAATGACAAATAGCACCTATTGCTTTTCTCTTATAAGTACTACTAGAACTTCATTGATGTGAGAGTATCAACTTACTGTGTATGACTAAACTTTACCACGTATAAACTGAGTATACTGAGGACGTAGTACCAGAATTGACAAAATCGAATGACGGTCGAGTGTTCGAATCTTTCGGTCAGCGCAGCGCGGTCTTAGCGGGAGCTTGCAGCTTTATTAGGTTCATTATAGTGTAAAATTGTTATCATTATGTTTGAATTATTACTCAATGTCACTTGATCAGTATTTGAATGGGCAGGTGGTTTAAAGATCTCTCGGCGGGTAGGTATTCGAATTCAAGACTCAACTAATAACACTAAATCGTCCAAGGATTATATAGTTATATAGTTGTATTATATAGTTGTCACGTTCGGTATCAGAACCAACAGAAAGAAAAATCTATAATGCCTAATTAAATATTTAGGGCTCCTGATTCTGTAAAAAAATTAACATAACTAGCTATTTTAGTTTAAGAATTTACCTTGTTATATAGAGTATGTAATTTTAATCATGATCGTTTTTGTTTGTCTGCATTCTTAGTCATACTTAATTGATTTCTTCTTTTTTTTTTCGTTGGCAATAGAGTCATTTTGCCAGTGTCAAGTAAACATTCTTGACCGTTGTTTTATCCATAGGTGGTAGGTACCTACCCTGGACGATAATTATGTTTTAGGCACTGACTGTGACTTATCTATTGCATTCCGGAATGCATATATTATGTAATTTTCAAAGCTATTCAAATTTTATCTTTTTTCAAAATAACACCCTAACATATCTGCTTCCAATGAATGGAATTATGTAATATCGGCGTGTTTACACTATGTACACAATTCTATATGTACATTATATGATAACACAGCAATGTATAAATCAAAACGACGTGACGTCAACCTTGGTGTCGTGCGAACGAGTTTTCATAATAAAACAAACAGCGAATCCAGGCATTCGGTTGAAATCTTTTATTTGTTGTCACCTATGTAACCACACGCTTGTTGTGTTAGCTGTCTCGATTCGATTGGGCAATGGAATCATAATAGTCATTTAATTACATATTTCGTTAATATGTCGTTTGAACCCCCGAACCCTCCTTCCCCTGCCTGTGGCCTTGGCGTCGTCGGTAAGGGAATTCTTCTTCCTAGTAATCGGTGTCCCAAATTAGTTGATCACGCTGTATCTATCTTACAAATAAATAAAATTGGAGTGTCTGTTTGTAATATTAAAATAATCGCTTTTTACTAAGTGCATTTGGATGTATACATGGTACATATACCAAAACCACATTTTTACAATTTTTGTCTGTCGCGGGTAACAGCTAGTATTTAATATGTTTATAGATAAGATTTCAAGATTTATGACACGGAATATAAAATAACCCGAACAACGTGTCCCCTATTTAACGGTAAGAATACCAGTTTATCGAGTTCACAGTATGCCAAAGATGAGTTACTAAATAATTACCTAAAATATTAATATTCTGGTGTAATAAAATCCTTTCGAATATTTTTGGTCTAGTCCAGTTATTTATTACTTTGTAGTCGAGTCGGAATGGGGAGACTTATTGCCCATGTTCTCGGTTTTTGTTAGTTAGCGTGTGTTGCATATTATAATTAGGTATCAATCAATCACAGATCCATGGATCATGATGCTGTATCTTTGGATGGGATTTTAGATAGATACACCCCAAAATCTTAGGTACATTTCCTAAGTTCCTATAGTACTAATGTAGTGTGTAAGTGATATCTAAGTTACGATCATTAGCTTTTTTTATAACAGAGATATTTTTTTATAACATTATGTATTTTTTAACATGTTTCAAAAAGAGAAAAACAAAATAAATTGCCTTTAGGTACAATTAATTATATATTTCACTGATGATGGAAGTATAAGTTTTCCTTTTCAGTAGGGGTCGACTCTATTGACCAGACCTTCACTTACATCTTATCTTTACGCAGCTGGTTTACAAGCACTAACTAGGTAGTGCTTGTAAACGAGCTGGGTAAACTAGATACTTATCAAATACGAAATGAGTGTATATTATATCAAATCGTTAAATGTAAAATGAGAAATTTATATTTAATTGGAAACGTGGTTATGATAACAATGATAAATAAGACTTACTTACACAAGGTTATTTATTATTTTTCTTAACATACTTTTTTGATTTAAAATGGCCGTTACATTTTGATTTAATAAAAAATAATTTATCAAATTAAAATCAAATAATTGACATAATCATATCACCACCAGTGTAAGGTTAAACCGTCACGAGACCACGAATGTAACATAAGTCAAATCTATAAAGAATCTGGTAGCATCTGTAGAGATTTGACGGTATAACATCGCCGAGTACACCATCTACGGTTAAATTGAACTATACCGTCAAATCTCTACAAATGCTGCCATATTCATTGCAGATTTGACTTTTGTTAAATTTAATCATGGATAGTGCATATGACTTATAGCATATGACCTTTACATACCTTTACTTTGTCCTGGATTTGCTGCCGATCCGTTCTTGTCAAGCTAGCTATGTTTAGTACTAGCATGTTCTTTGTTCCATATGGGTACGAAAGCGTTCCAGTGGCTCCCCCCACAAGGCGGAAGAAGGACCGCTGAGGGGTTTAATTCGGTAGGAGTCCGAAAATACCCGGTTGCCTTCTCCGGGAGCATGCGGGTATCCATGAGGATTTCCCCACGTAAAAAAGTATGTATGTATATACTGTGCTACGTTCGGTGTTGGTCGCTGATGGAACGGTCTTTGAAACTCACGAGTTCGAGAAACCTTCGCGGGCGTGCTCACAACAAATAACCAATTAATGATGAATGGTATAAGAACTCATACGGGACAAACAAAACAACATATATGTAGGTACATTTTTTTTTTTAAATGTGGGTAGGTAAGTATATAAGGTTTAACAAAAAAGTGTAAAATATTTTAACAGATAAATCAGTAAGTTAAATGTGTTTTTTAGACTAGGCGACCAAGTTGCGTTTGGCAATGCGCTAAGTACAGGATGTCATTTTTTAAATGCCTAATAAATTGATTAATTTACTATGTGCTATGTCAATATTAAATTGTATTTATTATATACAATAATTACAAAGAAAATAACTTCAATGTTTACAAAATAATATAAATTAAAAAGAGTATAGAAAAGCTACTTAATATTTATAAAAAGTGTAAAAAATTTGGCCCATGCGGTAGCGTGCCCAAGATGCTGGCGGCATTTCCTCGCTGATTTGATTCATTTCCTTTGGATTGTCATCTTTATAACCTACTGTTGGCACTGTTAAAATATTTTACACTATTATTGTTACACCTTTATATATAGATTTGCCTGAGAAAAAGAAACACAAGCAGAGTGTTTAATCATTACGCATAGTTGTTTAGTCACGATGTTTGCGAGAAGTCGAGCGTGTAGTTAAAACAAGGAAATTCCTGCGTTCCGTTACGATCTCCATACAGTAAACTAGGGAAAGCTATTGCTTATACAGTATCTAGTTTTTCCGACTACTATATAATTTATATTTTACCTGATTAGGGCTCTTGGTTGTGACCTCGCTTCCTTTGTCGAGGGTACTGTATTGGCATCTCGGTAGTGGCAAACTTTGTGTGATGAGCACGAATGCTTGCACTCGAGTGGGACGTATTATAAATCGTTATATGGGTAGATATTGGGATCACCCCCAGTCAATTGTACGGTACCAGTATAATAAAAGCGGCGCTGAGTTTGGGACCGTACATTTGGTGTATTCTTTTGGCGATACGTATCAGTCCGCTGTGGTCGGCGGTGGTGACAGGAACCGAAAGTGCAGGGTTCAAATTAAATAGATACCGGGAAGTCGTAGACTGACAATATTAGTTTAATTTTAAAACCTACAATAATTGATAGAACTAGGCGATACTTAGCGGAAATCATTGTTAATCAAACGGGGGAAGGAAACCCACCACTGACCCTCAGCGTGTCAACTTTTCCAATTATAAACCAATCAAGTTAATCGATAATTAAAGAAAGAAAAGTCGAGAAACTGTCTATCACGAGTGTCGGGACCCCAAATAATATGCAATTTTCCGCAAAATTATGTGAAAATTAAAGTATTTGTCACGTGTTTCGCCTCTAAACAGGACTCCTCAGGAAGGCTGGGCTACGAATAAGCTCTCTAGGTCGTATTTCAAAGTGTCTTGTAATTCTTAAACAAAATAAGGAGAGGTGGTAAACATCGAAATATGACCTTGTCGTGTCGGATGTGTTTATTCTGTACTAAATTAATTGACTAAAATTCACTAACAAACCAACTAAATATAACAAGATATACTTACAGACGACACGATGGCCGCGAGTACAATGTAATATTAATTAGTAAATCCTGCCTATTTTCATTTTCGCATTTTTACAAAAATATACCTACTATAGCTTTTGTCATTTTAAGTGAGTATTAAATGCGAAAATAAAAATACTGAGTAGATTGTATTTGTTGATTCTACGAAAAAATAGCTAGCTGGCTTAATTTATATATTTTTTGTAATAATATCATTGAATTAAATTAATTAAAATGATATGTTACCAAAAGTTTATCGATTTCATATTTTTTTCCGCATACCTCCTAATAGACAAAGGCCGTATAGAGCAATAGAGTCCACAAACCATTTGATACAATCATGTATAAACAATGTACATGTATACTCAGCTAGAGAATTGTACTAAAATATACATTTTAACGTATGCCTCATTCTCAAATTTATAGGACTAGCAAATTACTTTCAAAGGCTTTACATAAACAAGTAATATTTAATGCCATTGTAAAGGGTAGGGAGCTTTCTATAAACATAGGGTTGTTCTCAAGGAGTGTTGGTCGGGTTTAAGCCAGCTAATTATCTATAGTCGTATTACGAACTTATGGACACTAAAAATAATCTTAACGTCTAACCCGCTTCAGAAGCAAAAATCACATAATATATAATACAATGTAGTATTTTTTTTTACAATAGGTACTTACGTAACAAATTAATGGTTAGTACCTACCTTTATCTCTGGTAATGTTCACGATTCATACCACATTATATTGATTGAGATTACATCTAGGATGTTTAAAGCCAGGGGAAAGATAAACCATTCTCTTGTCACACAATTTGACAGTTTATTACTTAGACCAATGCACGGTATATTGTTTTCTTATATTTACGCGAATACTGCACATTGAAATAAGGATTTTATCGTTTTTATTTTACGTTTTTTGAGATGTTTCGGCTGCTTTACACAACCCTGGTTCTTCTTCTTTCTTTAAGGAAATGAGATGCGATGAAATAAAATGGGTTACGGGAGGACTGAGGTGGTTGACGTCCTAGTGTCATAGTTTGAATTTAGTTGTTGCATGTGCGATAAAATACCAAAAAAAATGTTTTATTTCAATGTGTAGTATTCGCGTAAATAAAATAAATCAATCAATTATTAGAAATTCAGAAAAAAATCCTCATAATTTTTTTTATGTGTGTTTTAATGTGTATCTCGATCGAGCGATCTTTATTTTGATGGACCATTTTATGAGCTATTACGATTCAATAACTAAATCTTAGTTTACCACCGTTACCTATTATCAGATAACGCGATGTTGGTGTAACACATTTAACCGTGAAATTATCTTTGCGATGAACGTTTACCTAGTATGCTACCATCCGACTGTTGTTTATTAAACGATAAGATGTGACGTTGAATTTGCTTCCTGCCTTCGGAAAACAAGTTCGTGTTGATAGATCTGCTTTTTGAAAGTCGACAGCGAGCAACAATGCTCCTCTATTGGTAATAATATCCGAAATATTCCCCTGACTTTAAAAAAGGCAAATAAAAACCAAAAACAATTTTAGTTTTTTTATCAACTAATATCTCGTCTTCTTGTTATAAATGTATAAACAAAGTAAACAAACCCTGGGGGTCTATTTATACCTTATACGATTGTACGGTAAAAGTACCTGTAGCTTAGGGATTTGATATATGATTCTGATTCACATAAAAGACGGTGTAAAAATATAAAAAACAGAAATAAACTTCTAGTTGTCATTGACAGAAATATAAAAGCCATATTAACCTAATATTCATTATTAATCCTAAAATGTTAAATCTAACAACAGTAGGTACCTACGTTGAACTTATTCCTCTGCCTTAACTTTTATTAAAACATTTACAAGATGATTCCAACCGACACTTATTTTAACGGATTGTATTCTAAGGACTATCATAGCCAGAGGTCAAGGCCTTATTGACAAGATTTTTTTATTGTTAAGTAAAATTATATATTGTCTTAAATAACATAATGCCAGAATACCTACCCCTATAACTCATGGCTACAGAGGCCCACATCCAATTTTCAACTTTATAACAGTATCATTAAAATTACATTGTAGGTAGGTAATTGCGATTTTTGATAGTTTTCGTTGACTCTTAACCATAGAGTTATACAAAACTTTTTTTTTAGTTTGGCAATCGGCTTAAAAATAGTGCAATTTTTGCCAGTGTCGAAAATTTCTTGATAATTGTTATAAAATTATACGTACCCCTGATGACAATGATGATGTTGATGACGATGGTGGTAACCCCCTAGCCCTATCAGTAAAGCTGTGGTTGCTTTACTGAAAATTTACCGGTCATCTTGGGTGAACTTGAAAAGTCAAGTTATACGAATTTATTTTAATTTCCTTCACTCGTTCACGTTTATTGCACATTATATACCAAACACATTTTTCGGAAAATAAAACATAACTGACAACTTCACGGTTCAACTTCCCGCCAAAAAATCTATATGGGTGCAAGTTCGAAAAGTCAATTAAAAAAATAAATTGCTCACAAATAATTGTCATTTTGTTGGCATTGTTAATATCAGCATATAGAAATTGGTGACTTGAAGATGATGATTACAAAGCGCTAGAAAAGCGCAGATCCAAGGCATAGAATACCCTTTCTGATTCAACCTGTATAATTAGCGGACTTGGGCCTCAGTAGTATCATTAGTTGCGATCTCTGGCTGCGTCAGTCCTTATTCCATGGTTATACATCTAAACTGCACCTCGTTCTCACCAGACATGTTGACCGACTCATTTTATACATACTATAGCGTTTTCTAGACCAATTTTCAACAATGTCGTAGTACAATATTTATTGTAGGTATCGACCTAGCCACATATACGTATGAAATTAAAACTATTTTTTTATGTGCGCGTGTCATTTGTTCATCATTCCTCTGGCAATATTTTTTTTTATGATTTTTAAATCAACAGCGGAACGATGAATGATTATTCAAAGAATGACAGTTGAGTAGCTGACAAAATAGTCAGTTTAGTAGTTAACTTACGTAGGTATAGTATAAAAATAAAAACATAGTCAACGTTACAGGGTCCTGATAATTATTAAAAATAAACATGATTTTTTTTTTCATTTAATTAATAACACACGCAAATTAGTTGACTAGAAAATAAATCACAATTGGTGTTAAACATTTTTAATTATCAAAATTTTATATATTAACTTGATGAGGTTTGACTAGCAATGTTTTTAGGCACTGTTAGACCGTATTGTAGTTAACAATTGTACTAGGAAGTGGGCATTTATTTTTCACGTAAGCATTGTGGTTAGACCTTTGTATTGATTTGATTTGATCCTGACCCAGAAAGGGAAGAATAAAAAAAAACTCGGTTAAGTTCATCCAAGTGCGTGTCGGATGGTCCGCACGCACTTTAACGTTTTTTTTAAATTCAATGTGCCCGTTTTGGATCTCGTATACTTGCCTAAGAATTTTTGTAAAGTTACATACTCATAGTTTTTTTTTATACAGCGAGGAAATGCAGCCTGCATTCTTGCCACCATTCCACGCGGACAAGTACTTTTTGATACATAGTTTGTTGTCATACTATTTTAAGCAAAAAAAGTAGGTAATTATTTCTTAGGTTTTCAGTATTGTTACAAATTGTATTAAACAACTATGAACGGATTCATCGCGGCGCGGTAGTGTTATGTGACCTATTTACTCAGCGCGATCTCAATTTTTCTTATGGGCGGGAAATTCAAAATGGTTTAAAATAAAGTAACACCAGATGGGCCAACCACAAGGACCCAGCGGGCCGCAGGTTGAGCATAGCTGGTCTAAAACAATAAATAATAATAATACCAGCCCTTTAATGTCCCACTGCTGGGCACGGGCCTCCCCTCATAGCGAGGGGGATTAGGCCATAGTCCATCACGCTGGCCCAGTGCGGGTTGGTGGACTCTAGTTGGTCTAAAACAATGCTTACGTCAAAATCTGTTTCCTATCATGACGTCATATAAAATTGGATGAATAATAAACATTTTTACAAAACGTCACACACAGTCAACTGGTCACACGCTACGTCTTCTACACAATATTCTCTCTTCAACTGGAAATATTACAAAGCTAGTACTACTACTAGCTACTAGCCCGAACGCGGCGGAAAACTTTTCTTCATGGAAAATTAAGATTACATTATCATAACATGTAAGCAAGTAGTTTTTCGTATCGTCAATTTGACAGATATTCCAATGTCGCCATTTATATAATCATGGATGAATGTACAACCACCGCAAGTAATCGTTCACCTAAAAAATCTCAATACCGCGGAATCATAGATATTTATATGATTCCTTGGATACCTATTTTACTTTTCTAAACATAAGAAGTTGTTTTTATTTTGGGCAAAAATATAAATCACGCCAAAAAATAACCATCAGCACAGGCTTTGAAACAAATCAACGAAATGAATTACACATCAGTGTAATATGAGAAGCATTATTCTTAATTAACACGTATTTTTTTCAAAAAGCACAAACAATGGACGCGACTTTTTCAAACTGGCAACTTGTTCGGTACATACTTTTTTATTATTTATTAAATATTTTTCATTTCCAAAATTAAACTTAAAACATCAGACCCTCGATAAACGTTTTCTAAAATTATGTGTAAATAAATATTTGTAGGCTAAATTATTTCAGACCATCCAAGGATGAGGTCACCATGAAAGAGAGACCCAAGGTCAAAGATCCTTAAAAAACCAAAGCAACTTGGCCAGAAAGCAGAGACACGAGGACTCAATCACCCTAGAGAAAAGACGCAAGATCAGGATCACTATAGAAGAGAGACCCAAGGTCAAGTTGACCATAGAGAAAAGACCCAAAGACAAGATTCAATGAAGTAAAAGTCGCGTCCATTTTAAATACTATTAACAGTTAATGTTCTTGGTCTGATGTTTCCACGTTCTCGTTCTGTGCAAACTTCAGGAACACTTGTTCTAATGTCGTCTGACTGAAACTGTATTCCACTATACTTAGCTTTTCTTTTGCTGAAAACGAAAAGACACATTTGACTCATAATATTGAAGCTTGGAGTCTATATAGTTTTTAGATACACATTAAACTTGATCTCATAGTAAACTCTAGTGAAAATTCATTAGCACATAAGAGGGACTTCAATTTTTTTTAACTGGCGCCCAACGAGGGACTTACCATCCTCAATCTGTTGAAAACACCTTGCGAGACTAGAGACTGCGGACTGGGGCACCGAGAACACGAGCCGGTCGGCGAAGTTCTCCTCCAGCACTGCCGAGGGGAACAGCTGACCCACCAGTGCTATGGCCGCTTCTGCATTCGCGCCGCCACCACCAGACTCCGTTCTGGATAAAGATGAGTGTTGTACCTCCACCCTCGTCATGTTCACATAGTACCTTTGCTTTTACCGAAATCGTAGGTACACAGAAATGGGCTATTATTATTAATAGTAAGTCTTTCAGCTTACCTAAAGCTTGTGATAGGATTGGCAATACTATTATACAAATACGTGCTCTCTGATGGCATAAGATCTGCATCCTACTATCTATTCCGAGAATAGGCAAAATAAATTCCGTACTATAAGTAGCTCTTGCTATTTCAGAATGCTTGACATCGTTCTGAATGCTACAGACAATGCAATTAGCACTGCATGTGTCAGACATCGACTCAAGGCCTCACGTTATGCATAATTATAGTGAAGTAAATAACAGGATAGGAACTGACACAGCAGCCTCGTGAGGACACGCAAGCTTGGAAAGAGCCAGAGCCAGTCTCACGAGCCTGTCTTGTCATTCTGGGGCCATACCGTTGGTGGTGTAGCCTGGGCGGCGGCGGCGTGCCGGCGACGAGCGGCGTGTGTATACTGGCGTCCACCGCCTCCACCTCAACCTCGACCTCTGGCCCTCCCGAGTCCCCACCCGAACCGCCTGCCCAAAAAACCCAGAGTAAAGACACTGATGAAGCGCAACACTTTGACGACAGCTTGCTCTCTTCTCTAGTTCGAGATAAGGGAGCGTTCAAGTATTACGTAACGCAGTATTGGAGATTTTTGACCCCCCCCCCTCCCCTCCCCACCATGTAACGCGCCGTAACGTTTTTCTTTAGTATGGGAGCATGCAGTTGGTATGACCATTTTGTAATACTAAGTAATTGATGGCAATGGGCAATTTTAGAGGCAATTTTGTGTCCAACAATAGCAGCAGAGATTCGAGAGCAGTAATAGTCAGACCATAGTGAGTATGCTGCTAGCATTATGTGAGTTGGGGATCGTTTCATGACTGACAAAAACGGCAATATTCAATGTTTAATATCAAAGCATAACTTAGTTTTAGTCCGGGGACCTAGTGTTTTCGTCTGGTGATTTAAAAGTGGTCATAAGATGCTGACTATGATCAACTCTTGGACGTACCTTCATCCGCTTCGCCCAAGGACGGCGAGTTCTCATTGGACCGGAGCGGTGACGGTGATATCGACATCTCAGCTTCCATCATCTATTAATGATGAAATCATAACCAGTTATTAATTAAAACGAATCTCAAGAAGACATCAGATTTTGACAAATTAATGATTTTGAACTTACTGTAGTCTTCTGGTAACCCTGTCCTATCTTCATCTCGAGTGTGTATCCAGCCCCGTACAAATTCTTTAGGTGTTGTGTTGAACCGATGCATCTAAACACCACGAATTATGAAGGGATTTGACGCTTGCAATACTAGTATAGAATACAACATAAAATAATAATTTTCCAAATCGGTTCATAAATGACGGAGATCTGAGGTAACAAACATAAAAAAAATAAAAAAATACAACCGAATTGAGAACCTCCTTTTTTTTGAAGTCGGTTAAAAACAATCGAATTGAGAACCTCCTATTTTTTTGAAGTCGGTTAAAAACATAAATATAGAATTACAATCACGAGCCAGAAGACTAGTGAGACAGTTCATAGCATGGACTAATGATAATGACAAAGTTGAAGTGGCAGTGGGCGGCACATAGCTCCAAGAACCGATGGCCGTTGGGGCAGAAAGGTTCTGGAATGGCGACCACGAACCGCAAGACGTAGTGTGGGACGGCGCCCCACAAGGTGGACCGATGATATCACACGCGTCGCAGGAAGCCGGTGGATGCGAGTGGCGGAGGACCGCGATGTGTGGAAGTTATTGGGGGAGGCTTATGTCCAGCAGTGGACGTCTTTCGGCTGATAGATAGATAGAATGACCCCACACGGGTCGGAAATCCTTCATCTATGGAAGAATGACGTCTTCTGGCTATTGAATCGATGGACAGCAGATTATATAGAAGCTACATACCTCAGACCTCCTTTGACCATAATGCCTACTCTGGAACATAAAGCGTCAGCCTCTTCCATGGAATGTGTCGTTAGGATAGCACCTTTTTTACCCTGCAACAGACAATTGGATGACTGCGAAGAAGAGTTATGAGTAACGAGAAGTTCCTGTTGGGAACTAGCTATTTCCTTCGACTTCATACGTATTTTGATTTCTTATATTTACGCGAATACTACACATTGATATAAAACTATTTTTTCGGATTTTATCGCGTTTGCAGACCAAGCACACCATTGCAAGACTTCAAGACATTGTGAGCACTTTCTGCATAGATCGGACCGCAAACAGCACAGTGTACAGAAAAAATCACTTGAGTTTATGTTGCACCACTTTAACAATATTTTATTCTTTCTTTGTAATTTAAATAAATAAAAAAAAAAATATATTTGTATAGATGGTTCTGGTGGTCATGGTTGTCACCTGAAAGCTGGCCAGGATGGTGTCCCACAGGAAGCGCTTGCTGCGCGGGTCCATGCCGGTGGAGGGCTCGTCCAGCAGCACGACGCGCGGGCAGCCCACCATCGCGAGCGCGAACGACAGCTTGCGCCGCGTGCCGCCCGAACACTCGTCCGCGTTCTTGCCGCCGTGCTGCATGATCTGAAGACCATTCAGGTAGGCCTCCACTATCCTGTAAGGAAGCCGAGTTTGGAGACCTGCAAACCTGGTATCTGCTGGCTGTTGCATAGTATTTTGTAACTTTTGACGATTCATAAGTACTGGGCCCCAAGTCTGCTAACACAATCGATTCATAATCGAACAGCAACCGCATAGTAACTGTCACTTTTGACAGATACTGTATGGGATATATGTCAAAGGTGACGGTGTCAGTGTGTGTGACAGTCAAGTGACAGTGTGACAAAAGTGACAGTCAAAAGAGCAACCATGGAGCTTCTTGCCCGTTCTTCTCCATAGGAACGGCATTCCGAACGGGTGGTTAAGTAGTTGCATAGTATTTTGTAACTTTTGACGATTCATAAGTACTGTATTTAATGGTCTACGTGAATAAAAAATATTCTGATTCTGACTAAGCTCTATAGTGCATGGTCGGACGTCTGCGTCTAGCACTGAACAACAATAGGCTAATGATGAGAATGGAAGACGAGGGTACCTCGGAGTATCGGCTTTGCTGACACCCCTGATGGCAGCATAGCACTCGATATGCTCGCGAATGGTTACGTTCTTCCAGAGGGCATCGTGCTGCGGACAATAGCCCAGCATCTGGAACGCTGATGATTGGGACTCGCCGACGTTTTGGCTCCCTAACATCACCTGTTAGAAGACAATAACCTATTAAGGTCTTCAGAACTTTTCTGACTTATCTGCTCTTCCACTTAATTGACAAAGCTCCTGAGGTGACTGCGTGGAAAAGAGTGGGAGTAGTATAGAAACTCTTCCCGCACCACGCAGCTATCTAAGAACGAAAAAATGAGCAGTTCTGTTACCAATAATGTCAAACCTACCGTGCCACAAGTGGGTCGTTCCTCAGCAGTGATAATCTTCATGGTGGTCGTCTTCCCGGCGCCGTTGTGACCTAACAACCCGAACACTTCTCCCCCCTCAACGGCCAGGCTCAGTCTGGCCAGGCCCACGAAGCGGGGCTTCACCCTCGACGAGTCATCGCTCTGGTCCGACCAGCAGGTGTTACTGCTGCCGGTGCCGCGGACTTTGTACTCCTTGCGGAGGTTCTGCACCGGATGGAAAAGATTCATGATGTTAGACAAAAGAGAGGTGATGTGTCACCAAAGAGGTGTCATGTGTGACAAAAACCTAGTTGGTATTGTGAAAAGAAATAATATCACGCCATAAAGAGCTAAGAAGGAAGAAGAAGATGAATGGTATTTAGTCCCAAATCAAAAGAAGGCGAGACTATTTCCATTACACCGGGCCCACTACCCGTCAATTAAAGGGGATTAGAACCTTGTCTCACTACACTGGCCCCGAGCAGAATATATGGAAGAGTAATGAATAGCCCTCTCATTTTAAGGCCTCGGATGGCCTGACACTGAACTTGATGCCATGATGACATTGCTATTGTATCCTATAGACTCACATGCACCACCAATGGCGGCGCGTTGTGCTTCGGCAAGTGCAGTATGGCGGACACGCGCCTCCTCTCCCGCCGCACATCGTCATCCTCCCCCGCCTCCCCGCTCCCACCCACCTCCGCCTCGACATCACACTCGGCTTCTGATGACGAGCTTTTACGCTGCAAGATATTGCGTACAAGGTTACTGATAAAACTAACCAATGGACAAGCCAATTACTCTAATGAAAAGGGCCGTTGTGAACCCTTAAGTTCACTTCGGAATCTGAAGCCCTTCTCATAATCCCATCCTATTTTATTGGCTATAAACCTCTTTAAATAGCTATGACAGCTTCTTCAGTAAGTCAGTACATTACGATATAATGATTGAATTCTTGCGGATTCTGGCGGAGAAAAACGAGAGATAAACGAAGGTCCTGGGCAAATCTCTGTGATAAGGCTACTTTTCGCACTAAGGGGGCTTTCTGCATCATCTTCCTTATATGGTTCAGGCTTAATGAAATGAATCTACTTAGCAAACACTCACCGGACATATCCTGCCGCCAGACTTGAGTCTGTCGGCAGCCAGCAGCACAGCTCCGTAGAGCGGGACGTGTACTAGCATCGCCACAATCAACACCCACACTTCAGCTGTGAAGTAGCTACTCAGAGGTGGGTCCGTGCATAGACCGCGCAGGTTGCATGTAAGATACACCCTGAAGAATTGAATGGTACATGTAGCGACACCTTTATATAACTTCTTAAACGAAAATCCACCAGCAGATGGCGTTAAACTCAATAACACTGTTTTTCATATAAGCCTGAAACGCGCTAGTGAATTATATTTGGTTAGGTGGCTGTTTCGAAGTTGGATAACTTTTTATGGTCTAGAAGAAAGTGCTTTTAGCGATAAGACCGCAAATTTTAGTTGCAATCTTTGTAATTTAATGTGTTATAAATAGGTACTATATTGTAATGGTATTCCTATTGTATGTCGATGGCTGTGTCTAGACTGCTGTGCGCCTTAAGCCTTAGCATGACCTCGCTCGCCTTAGACGAATGCTGGCACTGCATCGCTTCCTCAATTTGCCTCGCCTCGCGGCTGTGGAGGCTTAGCAAGCCTCGCAAGGCTTCGTAATGGGCGACAATTAAACAAAGTACATACCTATCGACGTAATATATGATCGCGTACGGTATGTACATCACGTCCAAGAAGCTGAACACCAGGTGCAGGTAGAAAGCAATGTCGTTACCTATAGACAAAAAAGAACTTAGAAGGCAGAAAAGAGCAAAGTAGAAAAAGTAATGTTTACAGTGTAAGGTACGGCCTGTTCCGAGCTTCAAAAGCCACGGTAAGACCATGCGGTCTCGTGAAAACATCCGACTACTAGTTGGTCTAATGTTTTGATAACTGACCCAGTACAAATTCTCTAAAGCCTTAGACTTATGTTGCCATATACTGCTACCACTGTTACTTGTTTTGGGGCCGAGTCACCTTCGTCCGTAGGAGAATTAAGTACCCTCGAGATACCCTACACGTGACCCTGGGTGGTGCCAACCAGGTGATAACTCTACTGGTGGTAGGCTTCGGCCGTGGTTAGTCACCACCCACTGAACAAAGCCATGTCGCCAAGCGGCCTAGCCGTATTCCGGCATGATGTTCGGTGTTGCCATTCATGGATGGCGGGTCAGATCAGTTGCGCTGCATGTGCCTAGTGAATGTAGCGTCTCGATCTACTGCCGCCTTCCTACCTAGGCAAGTATGCTCCATCGTAGATCTCATCATCACTTACCATCAGGTGAGATCGAGATCAAATACTTGCCTATAATGTATATAAAAAAAAAAACTCCTATTATCCAATCTACAGTGGTTTCCAACGAAGACGGCCGAGGTTTGACCCTCGGTGAGTCCCAAGGAAAAGCTAAGTGTCTTGGAACCCTCAACAAAATTTTATAGAAAGAGAGAATGGAGGAGTTGGAAGACACCAAGACCTTAATCCGATAAAATAAGAAGTAAAGGAGAGGAACTAGGAGGAAGACTAAGCCGTTACTCCGATAAATTAAGAAGTAAACGAGCGGGAGTAGGAGGAAGACGAAGACGTTACTCTGTTAAAATGAGCAGTAAAGGAGGGGGATTAGGAGGAAGACGAAGACGTTACTCTGATAAAATGAGCAGTAAAGGAGGGGGATTAGGAGGAAGACGAAGACGTTACTCTGATAAAATGAGCAGTAAAGGAGGGGGATTAGGAGGAAGACGAAGACGTTACTCTGATAAAATGAGCAGTAAAGGAGGGGGATTAGGAGGAAGACGAAGACGTTACTCTGATAAAATGAGCAGTAAAGGAGGGGGATTAGGAGTAAGACGAAGACGTTACTCTGATAAAATGAGCAGTAAAGGAGGGGGATTAGGAGGAAGACGAAGACGATACTCTGATAAAATAAGCAGTAAAAGAGGGAGAGTAGGAGGAAGAATGTGACGTTACTTCGATAAAATAAGAAGTAAAGGAGGGGGACTAGGAGAAAGACCAGGACCGTACTCCGATAAAATAAGAAGAAACTTTTCTTCATCAATGCTTACCCCATTTAAATGTATTCAGCACCACCACCATAATAAACGGAATGACTCCAACCCAGGTAGTGATGTTGGGCATGATGCTCTGCGCAGAGTCCATCTTGTCGAACACGTATGATAGGCACGTGTTGAACAAGATGGCGGACGGACTGTATAACAGTAGCAACCCAGAGAGCATGGTGATCGCTGAGCTGTTCGTTAGACTTGGAATGTCGTTGAGAATTACCTGCGAAATTATAATAATAATATCGCCAGACGAAAACATCAACTGTACAGTCGTTACCAATAGAAATGTGCCGCTCAAAAATGTAATGGATCTTTTTAAAAAGAGCAACCAGATGTTTCTTGCCCGTTCTTCTCCATAGGAACGGCATTCCGAACGGGTGGTAAAGTCATAGCTTAGCATTTTGTAATTATTTTGACGATTCATAAGTACTGTACTTAATGGATTACATTAATAAAAAATATTCTGATTCCCATTCTGAATGTGTTAAACTATTGACATCCGACATCTGCTCATAATGACATTATTAAGGCACTAATTAGTGCACTAAGCCACAGGTGTGGGCGCACCGTAAGAGATTAAAGGATGGCGTTAAGCCATAGTGAAAAAAAAATACAACCGAATTGAGAACCTCCTCCTTTTTGAAGTCGGTCAAAGAGGTTTATTTTTGGTTTGTCTTTATACGATAAGTCAGATTATTGTCACATTGGATTACCAGTTCAAGAACTGGTGTCTTGGTCTAAGAGTCAATTATGTAACAAGTTCTTACCAGTACAAGTACGCCGACACTGGTGAGGATCATGATGAAGATCAAAATGGTGAAGTAAGTGAGGAAGTACATGCTCATGGAGAGACCGTTCACTCGCAACTGATTCTTGGCTTTTATCTGGAACAATTAAAGGTAGCATTGAAACAACAAGAGGTCACAAGAAGTCGCTTCCGAGATGGTACTGAAAACGACAGATAGGTACTTTACGGCCGTTTCCAATAACCTACACGAAAATGATTTGAAATTAGTAAATTACCTATTACCCTACCTTCCATTTTGGGTCAGCTAATTGCATTTTTTTATGTTTTAAGAATCTCGAAGTGGGTACGCTTGGATCTTCACAGACACGAGCACGTTGCTTGATATAGTTGATTATTAGTTTGGTTGGGAGTTTAACCCCCCCCAAAATGCCTAAGAAAACCCACTGTTTTATACAAAGGTACTCACTAAAGTCTTTGGTCAGGAGGTCCCCCCCTCGAAAGTCAACATGACCCCCCCCCCCCCCCCCCTGAAGTGAATTCCTGGCTACGGCCTTGGGCCGGCCTTTGATCAGCAACAACAATAATACGTGTCGAATTGAGAACACCTCCTTTATTTGGAGATAAAAAAATATTACCTCTCTATCATAAACAATGTCCACGGCCAGGGTGACGGGCACCAGCGCGAAGATCATGCCCATGAAGATGGCGCACACCACGTTGCCCACGTTGAACTCCTCCTGCTGCTCCGTCTGCTGGAACGGGTGAGCCAGCACTTCGATGGGCTTGAAGTTTTCTAGAAGACCTGACGCTGTCATGAGAACCCTGGGAAAAAGGTGATTAGATTAGTCATGTTATTGCTGTTGTGATGCTCCTGGGTACGTGTAGATATACCAAACTTATTATAAAAAGTAACTCGCTAATTGACTTTCTCTTCGGCTGTTCTCATTGTAAGCAAAGTTTTAGTACGCCTAGGTTTTTTTATCTGCTCAGAAACTTTAAACATCTGTGTTATTGTAATTTATAGTTTTATTTCGATAAAGAATGGGATTATCAATCGAAATTCAAGTCTGCTGACAGTACAGGATCGATGAGTCTCGTAAAATATTCTGGGTAAGTTATAAGTAGGTATATATAATTATGCAATCAAATTATGGGCTACGTCAACTGATGACTCACCTATAAACACTATTGTCCAACAAATTGATAATAATAGGCAAACTGTGCGTATAAGTACTGTTATAGTACGCCATAATCTTGCCATACGGTATCAAGCTGTCTTTCAGGCTGAAAGCACCAAAGTTCTCCATATCCAGAAGACTGGAGAAGTTCCCATCGAAGTCCACTATGGGGTACGCTCCCAGAGTGTCCAGGGACTCCTTCAGGTCGGCTAGCTCTTTGAAATTGCCTTGTTCGCTGAACACAGCTATAGGGGTCCTATTGAAGTAAGCGTTGGGGTCCAGTGTGAGAGGCTGCATTCGGAAAAAGACAATCTGGCGAGATTTCACGTAGAGGCCGAGCGCGCAGGATACTGAAAATAAAATCACGATATCGGTTCAGGCTGCAAAACATGAATAACTCTTACAGATAAACTTTACATGTTTTGTTGCACGAGACATATATTTTTTTTTTCATTCATACATAAATCACGCGTTACAAAAAGCCGGTGGATGCGAGCTGCGGAGGACTGTGGTGTATGGAAGTCATTGGGAGAGGGCTAAATCCTATGTCCAGCTGTGGACGTCTTTGGGCTGATGGATGGATGGATGGATGGATGGACATAAATGAAAATGATGACAAATTTACCATACATTATAATGGATCCTTACTGATGGGCATGAAGATCATGACGTATAGTTTATAAGGGTCCCGGATCATCCGGACTGTTCTGATGTAGACGAGCGCGCAGAACGTCCTCCAGCAGGATGGGTTGGTCTTCACTGTCTCGCCTAGAGCATCCACTGATATGGGGACTTCGGGAGCCACCTATACAGTAATTTTGATAGTTTACCCTCAAATTTATAAGGACTAATATCCTCCAGTAGCGGTTTTTAAAGAAAATTAAATTTGAGGATAAGATAAGAGACTAACCCTCGAATTTATAGACGTTTTGTAATTTTATCAAACGGCATAGTACTGCCCACAAGTTTTGATTTGCGCAGTACTATATGACGTTTGTAAAAGTTCTAGAACATCTATAAATTTGGGGGTAAGACAGTAATTTGATGTCGGTCTTTTCATTAAATAATCACGGGAAAACTACTGGATTAATTTACTAAAAGTTGGCATAGTCAAAATGAAGGATACTTTTTATCCCGGGAAATAGAAGAATTCCTCCGGGATTGGCAAAAAACTAAAGTATGAAGTCGTGGCACAAATAAGATACAAAGCTCCATAGCTCTTTTACCTTGACATGTTCCACTCCGTGTGTGGTGGAATGCAATGCGTGCGATGCAGGTGGTGTCGGCAAAGACGTCGCCTTCTCAGCTGCTTTATCATTTAATTCCTATAGAACATACATAATAATAATAATAAAGCCGCAGGACAGCTTGTGGCGAGCTGCTGGTGAGTAGCGACACCACGGACCCGAGTGCCCCAGAGAGTCGGTCAGGCCCCCCACCTCGGCGTGTCTTCGTCGGTCGAGTGGAAACCGACGGGGGCCCGCAGGACTCTCAGCTCTGTCTAGCCTTAATTGGCTGTCCAGAGAGGGGTCGTTAGAGCTATGTGCTCCAGGGTGGAAGTGTTAAAGGGCATTACCCCGCGAGAAACCACGGGAGAAAGCGCAGCACACCTCTCTACACCCGAATTCAAGTCATTGAAAAACCCAATCAAAACCCGTTCATAGACTCTCCGGTTCCGGACCCTGGTTTTGAGTAAACCTCAATTTTCAGTCGAAACGAGATAGACGCCGCGGCCATTGTCGTTTAGCACAAGCCAACAGGACCAACCGAGTAAAGTATAACTCCAAATATTGGCCAATGTTTGGCCATATTGGGCTTGGGTTTGGCCATAATAGATGTCTTATTATGTAACGTATATGCCTGATATAATATTCGCGCAAGGTACCTGATAGCTAAGAGTCTTGCTCTGCAGTGACAGACTCCTGGACAGGGCTCGTGCTCGCACCAGCTTCACCGAAGACACGCCTTCTACAGCCTCCGTTTCGTCTGCGTTTTCCCCTTCCAGACTTAGAAAAACCTCTTCTAGAGTGGTCATTGATACGCCATAACTGGTGACACCTATTGATAACAAAGTTCTAAAGTTGTTGAACTTGCCTATAATGTTTTGTTCCCCGTTGACTTCAATCTGGGTGTTTTCAAGTCGAGAGTGAACAGGTACCTTCTAGGCAAGTATGCTCCATCGAGATCAAATACTTGCCTATAATGTAATAAAAAAAAATGTGAAGTGACTAAAATGGTGATAATAAATTCCATCACTATTAAATTGCGGCGATACCATATGTGAGATGTGGGTGCACAGCATCGCACCTCTGCCTACCAATTTGAGGAACACAGGCAGGGCTCATGGTGAAACGCCTGATTCCATCAATAACAGTTTAGGGGATTTTCACGGCAGGATTATCACTTTTGGGGCTTATAATAAGGTTAACTAAAAGACAAGCTCGCTGAGTTTCGGGCCCGATCTTTCTTTTTTTATTTTATTTTGTTGTCTTACAGTTCGCGTTCCCATCCGGTTGAAGAGTTTTAAAATGACAATATTTTGTAAGTGCCTTCAATATAGCTAAGTATTTATTTTGACTTTGGATTTATCACCATACCATTGAAGGCCTCCAAATAGCCGACTCATAATGGTCCCTTTTCGCCCATCATAGAATGTTTGAAAGAATAAAATTGACTTCTCACTCACCGAGTCTATTCGTCTTCTCCTTTATCTCCTGCTCTATGGCATTAAATAACGGCGGGAACAGATGCACGGCGTAATGTGGCAGGATGTAGGACAGCTCGCGGCCGTGGCGACGCGCCTTCTCAGCGCGCGGCACGTGCCCGCGGACCAGACGGGTTATTTGGTGCTCGCGACAGGCGCCTGACAATAAACACTAATATAGTATTGATTTCTTATATTTACGCGAATACTACACATTGAAATAAAACTATTCTTACGGATTCTATCGCGTTTATTTTTTGTTTTTACGTTCGTTTACGTAAAATAGTTTTATTTCAACACGAATATAGTGTTGCAGCAGCAGTGTAGTAGCAGCCGAAACGTCGGGAACGTAGACACATAAAATAAACGTAATAAAATCCGTATATAAGTTATTTCAATCTACTAATAACTCATTGTATACTTTGATTGAACTTCAAGCGTGTCAAACCGAGGATTTATTTACTACTAGCTGTTACCCGCGTGGTATTTAACAAAGACACAACCGTTGGCAACAGCCCGCTCGCGGGCTCAGCCTTTGTGGTATTATGCCGTTGGCGGGGGAAGTGGTGGGAGGCGCCTAATTAGTAAGCCTAGTTACTGCGGGACGCATTGCAGGTTGTTGCTATCATACTTAATCAGGCGCAGCGCTGCAACATTGGTTTTAATCTTATTTTCGTGAGGTCCTATTTTTTTTTTCTAAAATAAAAGTAGCCTAAGTTACTCCTTGTTACATCAGCTATCTGCCAGTGAAAGTCCCGGCAAAATCGGTCCAGCCATTTCAGAGATTAGCCGGAACAAACAAACAGACAGACAAACAGACAAACATTGTAAAAAATGTTGTTTTGGTATATGTACCGTGGATACATCCAAATGCACTTACTAAAAAGCGGTTATTTTAATATTACAAATAGACACTCCAATTTTATTCATTTGTATAGATATAGATGTATAGAAGATTCTTACCGTCTAACACCAGTGTCAAATGGTACCCGATTCCGAACTTGTTCTTCAAGAATAGAGATGTCCCGGCGCAACGGACCTGGGAAAGTTTAAAAACAATTGTCAAGGCAATGTTCGACTCTGGTCAAAAGGGTTACTACAGGCTAAATAAAAACATAATAAGTCCAGTCCGTAGTTGTTGGTCGGGACCCGGGACCCATTAAAATTTAGACCGGGTAACATTTTACCAATAATGGGTCCCAACTGTTTAACTACTGACTATTGGACTAGTTTTTTTTTCTTGTCAGTTTTTATTTAAAGTTCACTATTTACGCAGTCGGGTTTTTGATTTTTTTTTATTAACTTTTTTCTTTCAGAACCTACTTACTCGTAAGTATTTTATTTACTTAGCTGTCTTCTCACAAATGTATTGAAAAACACGTAGGTCTTATACACGGGCTTCAGAGCCCCAAGTCTGCTAACACAATAGATTCACAATCGAACAGCAACCGCATAATAGCTGTCACTTTTGACAGATATCCACCATGAAGTAATACAACGAGCTTGCGGGAATCCAAACTGACTTTATTCAGTCTTCATAGAATGAAATACATTTGAATGAATGAGTGGAACGAATGAGTGATGGAATGATTACATGCTTATATTTAACACTAGCTGTTGCCCGCGACTTCGTCCGCGTTGTATTTAACAAAGACAACCGTTGACAACAGCCTGCTCGCGTATTCTGAGCCCGCGGGACGCATTGCAGGTTGTTGCTATCAAACTTAATCAGGCGCTGCGCTGCAACATTGGTTTTAGTTTTTTTTCGTGAGATCCTATTTTTTTTTTCTAAAATAAAAGTAGCCTAAGTTACTCCTTGTTACATCAGCTATCTGCCAGTGAAGGTCCCGTCAAAATCGGTCCAGCCATTTCAGAGATTAGCCGGAACAAACAGACAGACAGACAGACAAAAATTTTAAAAAATGTTGTTTCGGTATAGGTAACGTGTATACATCCAAATGCACTTAGTAAAAAGCGGTTATTTTAATATTACAAACAGACACTCCAATTTTATTTATATGTATAGAGTATAGATGTATAGACTACTCCTCAGTAGGAATATATAACGTATATCTGTGCATATATTACATGTTACCGGATATCGGTCAAAAGTGACAGTTACTATGCGGTTGGTGTCCGATTACGAATCGATAGTGTTGGCAGACTTGGTGCCCAGGGCTGTAACGAACTCACTCTGCCCTTGCTGATGACCGCCTTCCTGTCGCCGAGGATGTCGGCCTCGTCCATGAAGTGCGTGGTGAGCAGCAGCACGCGGCCGCGGCGCGCGCGCTGCAGCACGCGCCACGTCTGGCGCCGCGACACCGGGTCCACGCCCGCCGTCGGCTCGTCCAGGATTATTATCTACACGACACACACACTTGTAAACGTAGCTTACGATATTTAAACAAACAACACACGTCAGTTTTAAAATAGTTTTATTGCGTAGGTATTATTCTTAGGTTGGCAAACGGCTACGAAATAGTGCATATTTTGCCAGTATCGAGATTTTCCTGATAATTGTTATAAAATTATAAGTACCCCTGATGATGATGATGATGATGAAATGAATCCCTACCCCAGTCAGTGAAGCTGTGTGTGTGAATACTTTACTGAAAATTTACCGGACATCTTGGGAGAACTTGAAAAGTTAAGTTATACTATTTTATTTAAATTTCCTTCACTCGTGCACGTTTATGAACACAGAATGATTAATATCCCACAAATATTACACATTGTATATTAAATCAACACATTTTTATGGAAAATAAAACGAAATTGACAACTTTGCGGTTTCAACTTCTCGCCAAAAAAAACACGTAGGTAAGTAAGTAAAACTACGAAAGGTTAGGTTGAAAAAGAAAAACAGTTTACAACATTTCCTTTTTTTTAATAAAATAAAACTTGTAATTACCTTCGAATTATAACTAGCCATAATTTACGAATACGTCGTAATAATAGCGTCATAATAAAACTCTCTTGTATTTATAAACTTTTTAACGCCATCTCTATATTTTTCTCGCATAAACTGCCAGGTATAATTTATAATAGCGTTTTTATTATGTTATCCCTAAGTTAGTAAGTTTTATCCCTATGTAGGTACCTAGGTATATTTTTAGATTAGTTATTTTCTGTCTATAAAATAAATTCGTTTTGATATTTAAATGTGTGAAGATATTTAGTCCACCAATCGATCTACTCAGCCCACTCACCCAGTCCACCCTACGCTAGCCTAGTACAAGTCTTGCTAATTTGAGACAATCGATGGTAGTCTGGCGATAAGTATCATAAGAAGAACCTTTTATAGGTAAAAAATACTCACCTTAGGGTCCCCAATGAATGCGATGGCTATACTAAGCTTCCTCTTCTGTCCTCCTGACAGATGCTTCGCAAACACTCCGGCTTGATCCAACAGTCCGACCTCTGATAGCGACTTGTGAATTTCTTCTGGCAACCTTTTTCGTGGTATTCCCTAAAATTTAAATTGTATTCAACAGACGTACCTAAGCTGGATCCACATAGACTTGTTGGAACGCCCCATCTAGTAATTACTAGATATACAGGCTGATTCAGAAAGGGTATACTAAGGCTATTGAACTTGCGCTCCTTCAGCGCATTTGTAATCATTATATGAATTTCGATGCTATGTAATTTTTTTAAAATAAATTTTGTTGCCAATAAAATAACAATTGTTTGTGAGCAAACGTTTTTTTTATGTCGACATATCGATATTCTGACTCCACGTAATGATAACGATACAGAAACGCAGGTTCGTTCGTTTAGCAACTTAGTATAGCACTTTCCGAGCCAACCTGTATATCGATGATTCTACCACACTGATTTGAGATTTTTTTTTAATTATTATGTGAAATTCGATATGACATCTATTTAAATAAATGTTGTTCCCAATAAAATAACAATTGCCTGTGAGGTTTTTTTAAAATATCGACATATCGATATTCTGACTCCACATTATAATTACAATACATGAATAAACTCACTAAAGATGCGCAGTTTCATGGCTTAGTATAACCTTTTTTTAACCAGCCAGTATATCGAAGATTCTACCACACGGACTTGAGAAGAAAAAAAAATGGACTACCAACCTTCACGGCAGCAAAGAACTGGAGATGCTCCTTAACGGACAGCAGATCGAAAAGGACGTCCTGTTGTGGACACACACCAATCATTTGGCGTATCTCGTGCATGTCGTTCGGATCCCTGTAGGTACACAAGATACATTAATAATGCCTCTGAAAAGACCTCATAAACCTCGTCCTGTTGGGAGTACAGACACAATGCTCTGTACCAGTTGTAATTGAATATATTAAAAGTAAGCAATAAGCTATGAGGACGTTGCTCAATCCAAATTAAATGTCTTACGGGATTCTTCTTTACTGATTTCTTATATTTATGCGAATACTACACATTGAAATAAAACTTATTTTAAGGATTTTATCGCTTCGCTTTTACGTTCCCGACGTTTTGGCTGCTTTACAGCAACCATGGTCACGGGAGGACCGAGGTGGTTGACGTCCTAGTGTCATAGTTTGAACTGGGGTACCCTCATATTTAGTTGTTGCTTGCGGTCCTATCTACGCAGAAAATCATAATATAAACGCGATACAATCCTTAAAATTAGTGTTATTTCAATGCGTAGTATTCGCGTATATAGGTATATATAAGAAATCAATACTGATATAAAATGAATAATAATATTACTAGACACCAAGATAGTATTCTGGGTACCCGATTGACGAAATCACAAAACAATATGGCGCAGTTCACAAACCTAACGTCCAGTCCGTAAACATAGGCGGTACCGGCCGTGGGGGTCGTGAGGCCAGTCAGAATGTTGAAGAGCGTGGACTTGCCGGCGCCATTGTGGCCCAGGACCGCAGTTATCTGGCCCTCGTAGATGCTCAAGTCGATGCCGTCGATGGCCTTGACCTCAGGCCGGCGGCAATGGCGGAAACTCTTTTGCAGGCCCACTATTCTGATGGCTTCTTTCTCTTGGAGTTCCCTGACATTTAGATTAATACATATTTCATAAAAAACAATGGAATTGAGAACCTCCTCCTTTTTTTGAAGTCAGTATAAGCGGAGGAAAGGCATAAGTTAAGAGTATAAGCAGTTTTTAAAATAAGTATCGCCAGACGAACACTTTATATAGAAATATTTCAAAATGTGAAGAATATCCAAATATAAAGATAGAAAACAAAGTATTTTTTATGGACCGAATTGAACATTGAAGTCACCTAAAAAAATTCTAGATTTTTTTATCCATGCTACCTAGTAGAAAACCTCACAAATACAATCCACTTTTAATCAATAATCATATTACTCGTCATCAACCTTAAGAAACAGAAATGTGCAAGCAAATATAGACCGTAAGGTGTTAGTCTGACTGTACCTGGGTACAGGTTCAATATCCTTGTTGTGTACACTGTCGCCGTTGGAGTGGAAGTGGACGGCCGACACCCGGCCGCGGCGACTGCCCAGCCAGAATGAGGGCAGTAGACAGAACCATGGCTTCTGTTTGATGCCGTATTCGCCTGTACCATAAAAAAGATAATTATTAAGCGTAGTAAGCGTCTTAACCATTCCATTAATTCATCTGATATGTAACCTATCGTATATTAGAGATTGTGTTTAAATGATTTGAGGTACGAAAACGGCCACACTTTACTGAAACTGCTAAGGTTTCGTACTAAAATCGTGATGACTAAGACTCGTACTAATCGGACCGCAAACAACAACTAAATATGAGGGTACCCCAGTTCAAACTATGACAGTAGGACGTAAACACCTCATTCCTCCCGTGACCATGGTTACTGTAAAGCAGCCGAAACGTCGGGAACGTAAAAACATAATAATATACACGCGATAAAATCTGTAAAATTCGTTTTATTTCAATTTGTAGTATTCGCGTAAATATGATAAATCAATAAGTCAGCTTCTTGTGAGTTTGCTTGGCCGTCGCTCGTCACTACTAATCTTAATAGTAGCTTCAGTTAAATTCGCAGGGGATCCATGTTGAAGAAAAAACCAAAGGAATCGAAATGGACGAAAAGTCTCGATGCTAGAAATAACATTTTAGTGATGACAGAAACTTACTAGGAACAACAGCATCAAGCCAGTAAGCAGCTAAGCCATACAGCACAGTGTCCACCGCCATCATAATAAGGCTGCCACCAAACGGCACCCCGGGTCCGCTCCACAGATTGTCCCAGGTTACGCCCACACCTGCCATGTCCAACACTAAAGCCTGTGGAGATAATTGTAAGGCTATAAGATCATGGCAAGAGCAAAGCAAGAGTAAAATGTCCACAAAATATGTTTGCATCTTCAAAATTCGTATGAGACGCTGCGTACAACATGATTTGTGGTATCAGAGGGCTTTGAATTGTGTTGCAGAAGGGAGTTACAGTTACTTCACAGACGCAAGCGTATTTTGAGGGAATTACAATAATGATTCTAGTAAAGTTTGATTATGCAGCCTTCATGTTTGTAGATGGTCCGTTGGCCATGACAAGACAATATACTCCCAAAAACACAGCTGACAGTTCTCAGTAAATCTATGTAATATCATGTTCTGAGGTCAATTAAGCATTTAGCCTTTGTCAGCATACTAAGCGATCATTTCCAAAAGGCCCTTGGATGATTTGAAGTTTAAAGTTTACATAGACTCATTGGTACGGCTTGAAAAGGATGAGATGTAGTTTTAGATCTGATAAAGATACGTTACCTTGTCCATGGCAAGGGCATAGCAGCTGGAGCTGATGAGCGACACAAACCAAAAGGCGAGCGAGTCCGCGTTGGACACAAACACCTGGATGAAGTACAGCCCGCTCATCAGGTTCACAGCGAAACTTCCCAGAATGCCTGCGGTCTGTGAACACCACCACAACGGGGAACTGAACCATAATAAACTCTTAGTCTGATGGATTAAGGATGACACTATTTTAACGCCATATATTACATTCGTAATGGTACTATAATATCCGCAACCCTTCAAATATTCCCATCCAATCCTCAATCCATAGTCTCAATTATCTTTCCATATTCCTGCAATAGTTAATCCGTCTGCTGAGGTCAATTCGCTGTTTATGCTATCATTTCCAGCAGTTGATCCCAGCAGGTGGCTAACATAACATTAAAATTCTCAAAAGGGGCCTCTACGTATTGGACCCATGTCCCCGCGCAAGCCTTCCAAAGATCCAGGTATAGCCAGGTAAAGAAATTAATTGGGGAGAATAGGAATACGCTTACCCTGGCTCTATCGAAGAATGGAGTGAGCATGAAGGCGAAGGTAATGATCGTGAAGCCAAACAGCAGCATCAGCAGGAATATCAATATGTACGATGAGTGCTGGAACACCTGCAATGAAATGATAAGAAAAACATTTCAATACTTCAGAAGACCTATGGCCAAAAGTTATATCGTCACCAATCTCACTAATATTGTAAATCTCACTAATCCTACTAATATTATAAATATGAAAGTTTGAATGGATGGATGGATGTTTGTTACTCAATCACGCCAGAACGGCTGAACAGATCTGTATGAAATTTGGCACAGAGATAGATTATAGTCTGGAATAGCACATAGGCTACTTTTTATCCCGGGTAAAAGTACATACTTTTTAATCGCGAATAACACCGCGGGCCGCAGCTAGTCTATTATAAATGTGAAAGTTTGGATGGATGGATGGATGTTTGTTACTCAATCACGCCCAAACGGCTGAACGGATCTGGATGAAATTTGGCACAGCGATAGATAATAGCCTAGAATAGCACATAGGCTACTTTTTATCCCGGTAAAAATGACATACTTTTCACATTTTTTAATCGCGGGTAACACCGCGGGGCGCAGCTAGTAATGCATTATATGTAAAGTTCTGTAAAAACGCTTGTTATCAAATTGATACGTAACAAGAGGACAGATTACTTATTTGTAGTAGATATTTGCTTCGGTACCTTCAAAGTAAATAGGAGCACGGTACTGACGATAGAGAGTATTGTGACGAAGACAGCGTAAATCAAAAACCAGGAACCCCTGAAACAAACGAAACATTGAAATCTATATATAAAACAAAGCCGTGTTAGTTACACCATTAATAACTCAAGAATGGGTGGGTGGATTTTTATCTTATTTTTTTTTATTTGTCTCCGCCCCGAATAGCAAAATTACTATTGAAACATGGGAAAAAATCCACAAAAACATAAAGAAAATAAATTTTCTCAGACATCTGATTCTGAGGCGGCACGAAGCTCGCCGGGACAGCTAGTAACATATAGAGATTAGCAGACCATGATGAACGATTATGTTACTTAAAACACGACCATAAATCACTTACCAGTACACAGAGTCCTTCAACCCCATAATCCTCATCCCCTCTCTTATCTTCTTCTCCTTCTCACCCACCACGAACATCAGCAGGTAGGTGATGAACTGCGACAGCGTCATCACCATGTACATCGGCATGATGACACGGAAGATCACCAGCCAGTCGCCGGTGTGCTGCCGCTTCGGGAACTGGCGGAGGTCGATGCGGGGCGGGGGGATCGGGGAATTGGTATCCGTCTGCAATCATAGGATCATTGATAGTTTTAGTCTCATTTTTTTTATAAGAAATATCGCCAGATGAACACACCAACTATACGGTCCCACATTAAGCAACGCTTGTATTGTGGATACCGTACAATGGACTGAAGGCGGGAGTCAGTATATAATACTTATATAGATGTTAAACAGCCATGACTCGGGTACAAACATTCGTGCTCATCACACATAGTTTACTCTACCGGGATTCAAATCTGGGACCCTCGGCACAGTAAGCAGTTTCAGTACCAACTGCGCTAATCAGGTCGTCAATTTTTTTTAAGATCATAACAGATTTTTGAATTTTCAGATGCCAAAACAATTATACATCATTCATCAAAAATAATTTTCGTCTCCTCCAACTCACCTTAATCTTAATGTAATCAATCAGAGTCTGCAGCGCCAGGAATCCAGAGTAGTAATACTGGAGCACCGGGCAGGAGTCTTCCCGGTGCATCTCCGAGAGTGGGATGAGCTGTCCGCCGCGGGACCAGTCGGAGGACCAGTCCTTGAGGGCGCTCCGCTCCCGACACTTCGCAGGCGAAGTGGTGAGGGAACGCGTGGAGGGGGTGCCTATGTGGGAAGGGTTGGTGCGGATAGTGTATCTGGAATTGAGATATTTGAATTATATATGACATACCCGCCATTGTCAAAGTCACTCCTGCTAGCCAGGACCATATTTTTTTTCTTAGTGGCCTTCTGAGATTGAAGGTCTTTATATATACGGTCTTTAACCAGACCAAAGACAATCTCGATTAGATTGGCGTTGGTGTGGTTTCAAGCAAATACCTAGTTACATAATAACCATATAGTACTTTGATTTTTTATATTTACGCGAATACTACACATTGAAATAAAACAAATCTTACGGATTTTACCACCGACTTGGGATCGAGTAATTAATATTATTAAATCCAAAACCAAGCGCACTATTGCAAGACCTCAAGACACTGTGATCATTTTCTGCGTAGATCGGACCGCAAGCAACAACTAAATATGAGGATACCCCAGTTCAAACTATGACACTAGGACGTCAACCACCTCAGTCTTCCCGTGACCATGGTTGCTGTAAAGCAGCCGAAACGTCGGGAACGGAAAAACTTATACGATAAAATGCGTAAGATTAGTTTTATATTACCATATATTCCTAAGTAGCAGTGTAAGGAGGTGTCTACTGATTTAATTACCTGAGCGGTTCGCTGTTGGACGTTGGATCGGTGTGGAAGATGATGGCGATGGGGAAATTCTTGGCATCGTTATGGTATGCGTCGTTCAGCTCCGTGGTGTTGTGGTACCGCACCCAGTGGATCGGGTGCTGGTGGGACTCCGTTAGCATCGAGTTAATCTCGTCAAGGAAACCCTGCAGAAAAATGTGGAGTATTAAGCTGTCGAATATGGTACCTACACACCTAACGTGTGGTCGAAAATTGAGGATATAATATAACATTGCCGCCGCCTAAGCGATTATATAAATGTACACTTTTGATCAGACGTCAAACAAAGTGAAGGTTCTCACAGATCCAGTCATCACAACAGAAAGGAACTGAACAAACTAGCTACGAGGACTTTTTAATAGGCCTTCGTGAAATAAGTTAGCGGTAGTTATATTCTGCCTCCATCTGATTTCTATTTAAGTATTGTAAGTGATACGAACGTCATGTATCAAAGCGGATAATCAGTTTTGACGATAAGTCCTAGTTAATGAAAATTTCATTAAGGCTGAGATTAAGAATGATGGTAAACAAATCACGAAAATAGACCTCATCATGAGCAAAATATATTTGTTGGTATTGAAGTTCAAGTTGATGAAGGTGATAAAGTTAATGTTATGTATCATGTCATCATACCGTAGTTCCATTAGCGTTGAGCCAGTCAGCAACGACAGCTACCGAGTGGTTCTCCGGGAACGCGTCGTGGTGGATTCTGAGCAGCCGGCCTGGTTTCCGCACCTCCGGGAAATTGGGATTCGGGATCAGCATCTTTAGGAAGATCAGCACGCCCAGAGAGTATAGCGGCACCAGCACCTCCTGAAGATTAAGATACATTATAATACAGATTGTAAGGGTGGAACATGCTTCTTTGAACACTTTTCGAAGATTTATTTTGGTTGGCTTGCGTTCAACTTTGATTTGGGTGCTAGGTTTATTTAATAAAGAAAGTACTGTCGTTTCAATCGTAACTCTGGCAGCCTACTCAACTCCTAAAGTATTTAAAATATAGATTCTTGTCTTATTTGTTACTGCAGCGTTGTAGGTTCAGGATACCTTCTGCGGTGCCACTCAACATTCCCTTACTAACCATTATTATCCAATTGATCTTCGCGACAGTAAATCAAGAGTCTGATGTATGGAGAAATGCAGAAGAATCATGTCATTTGAATTAAGCCGCCGTTCTACCAGCCAAGCTGGAGCGTGGTGAGAAATGTTCACACTACTAACAGCGAGGGTTTTTCTGGTGTCTCTCTTCTTGAGCAGCAGATTCCTGACGACAGTGGCCCATAGCTGGGGCCAGAAGCGGGCCGGAGGGCGGGTGCCCATGGCGCCGCGTAGCCGGCTACCGACCGCCAAGCAGTCCAACTCCCCCGCCTCCTTCCCCCCGCATTTCCTGGGTGAAAACAAGATATATTACAGAAGGTTGTCTGGCTGCATGACAACTACTTATGTAGACGCGACAGATCAGTATTACTTTGACGAAAAGTAAATTAAATTTTTACTTTTTATTCGCTTAGTACTACCTAGCCATTTAGCTATACAAGAACATAAAAAACAGGGTTTTAAAAATCATACACTATATTTTTTTTAGATTTTTTCTGATGTAACAAGCTCAAAGTAGTTCCATAATGAAAAGGCATACAACTTTATTGTTGGCAAAAAAAACTTGCATCGTATACTTAAATCGGAAAACGCACTTGCAAGTATCACAATCTAATTAGTATATTTTTCAATTTCAACCACATTATTCTCACTTTCATTGAATTGAAATATTACCCAGCTGGCACCATATCAACTCCTAAAAAATACCTGCATAGTGTAAAAAATGCGTCATAGAGTTATTTTTCCTTCAACATACCTACTTGTACATAATTTGGCCGGATCAACACACCCAATACCCAATATAAAAACAAGGCTTGTATGGTAGGTAAGATACGTAAAGTATAATCATTTATCAAAAGGGCAGTCATAGTTATTACCTATTTGTTTTTTTTGTTTATATTGCACAAGAAACACAACAACGGTCCCAAACTAAGCTATGCTTGTAATATAGGTGTACATGGACTCTATATTGAGAAACAAATGGGGTAAGAGGAACCCACCACTGACCCTCGGCTTGTCAACATTTCCAATTATAAACCAAACAAGTTGATCGATAATTAAAGAAGCCAGCAACACCTAAATCCTCTGAGATATTAGTCGAGAAACTATCTATCACAAGTGACGGTACCCCACATAATCTGAAATTCTCCGCGATACTAAGCGAATCTAAAAAAGTATAAAATATAAGTATGTATTCTCTATGGACAGCTAAAAAAAATATCCTCTGGTTTGCACGACAAACTACTCAAAATGTTTCCCTAAAATGAATCATACCTACTTAGTATTTAAAAAAAACAAAAGTTACTTCGCACGATCGCAGTTTTTTTTTCGTTATGTTATTCGGTGCACAAGCCCTAAGTAAGCATTGGTAAGGGGTGCGGCTGGCGCCCGGAAGTCGGGTGGGTGCAATACCGAGGGTGCATATATTGAACTTATTATTGCCATGTCACTCCCCTGCTTCATAAATTAATTGCAACCAATATTGGATTATCGAAATAGGGGTAGTATTGTAAAAAATGATTCATTGATCATGTATGAAATAATAAAAGTTTAAGGAGTCATTCCTTAAAAGGTTACCCAATAAAAAAGTATATTTTTTTTTAAATCGTCTCTGGAATAATTTAAGAATCTATTGTACAGCACCCCCCGAATCCCGCCGCGTCTCCTTTTTTCTATTATTCACCTACTGATAGCTGGAAAATATAATTCAATATTATAGTTAAGTCATTTTAATTCGGTCCCTCGTTGTGCGCCACTAGTGATTTTAAACATAATTAAATTGAATTTGCAGTGATATCCTAATTGGTAGAACGCTTGCCTCGCTAACGGGGAGCGCAGGTTCAAACCCCGGCTCGCACCTCTGGGATTTCTGGATTTCATGTGCAAATCTCATTCAAAACTCTATCCACGACATATTATATACTATTTGGCTGATGGCCGATACTAATTCTGTCAGATAACTTCTATATAAGAATTATTAGGATACTGTGAAACAGGCCTTAGGTTTCCAACAATACCGATTTCATTTTGACTCTCACAACTTAATTGCGGAAAACATAAATCGTTAGCGAGCTGAGATAAAGCCCTTGAATACTGGTTATCAGTTAATGCAAGCGCTTACGTAATGGTACCCGGCGTACAGTTTACTAAATCGATAGCAAAAGGTCGCGTTGGGTCTGTGTACGACCGGCGCTAATAACAGAAATAAAACCGCACAAATATTTTTTTTTGCATCGCCAGACGAACACACAAACTATACGGTCCCACACTAAGCAACTCAAAACTCAGTATATAATACTTATATACAAAAAAAAACTATGACTCGGATATAAAAGTCCATTTGTGCTAATTACACAAAGTTTGTCCATACCAGGATTCGGACCCGGGACCCGCAGCACAGAAACCAGGGTCAGCTAATCAAGTCGTGTAATTTTATTAATATTAAATTCTAATATTTAATGTGTTCGTTATATTAATTCGGACACATAGATCCTTTAGACAAATACCTATCTCATAATTATTTCGTCAACATCTTTGAGAAGTGTCTTTTTGTGAATAATTTATGTATAAACGGTTGAAGAGGTTTCTACATATGGTACTAACCTCTTCAACCTCGCCACAATCTACACAGATAGCGCTGCAGACGGGTATTCAGAACAATTGACGATTCTCTAATGAATCCTGAAACGCGCTATGAGAGTTTTCGGAGCACTTAACATATATACAAGATCCCGACTATAATCGTTGGGACAAAGCGGCTGCCCCGCCAGGCATACCACCCGTCTGGCTGGAAGATCACCCCTTTTCCGCTAAACTTATAATATTTTCTAAGAAGGAATATCTGTGACTTACCATATGAATGACGCGTTTTAAGGAAAATAAATTACTCGAATAAAGTCTGGTGTTTATAGGGACCGCGCCCTTGTCACTGAGCGGTGCCACTCCTAGCGTCAGCTTTAACTTTGTAGGAGGGGCTGGGAGGATTTCAAGTAATGTGTTCACGCACAGACGGTACTATAGTGATCTTAAAAACACACTCATAATGTAAGAACGATACGAGAAACGATAGTGAGATGTTAAATTGATTGGTAACCGTAAGTTTGGAACCTTATTTACTTCCTCCACCCATCAATAAACTAGAGCTATATATACGTAAGGTTTGCACCAAAAAATTCCAAAAAACAAAATATTAACCTTACCTGATTGTTATTTCTGCGCAAATCAGTGCCATCGCGTATTTATCACTGTGCACCTGTGATTAAGTCAGTCAAAGTCTCACGACGTGCCTATAAAGGCCGGCGAACTGGAAATACACTGTATAGGTTGCGGGTCGGCACGTGATTCCACCCCACTGGGTAGCCAAGTCATAGTGGATTCAGGCAGAAGTTGCTCAATTCCGATGTAAAATGGCCACAAAAATATAGGCTCGCCGCTGAATCTATGTGCATATTTGAAGATTATATATAAGTGTTATCTATCGGTTATAGAAACATTTGACAAGTTAAGGTATCTACCTATGGGTGTAAGAATTTCCCAGAAGAATAGGCAGAAAAAATACTCTAACAGAAAACTAGCGTTAGTCATTCACGTTCTAAATTATTTACGATCAAAGTACGTTACAGTGTTGCCATTCCACAAATAGCGAATGTTTAGGGTTAAGTACCTATTAAGAGAGCTCGACAGTCTAGGTACTTAAATCCATGTCCTTGTAAAATGTAAATCCATGTTTGAAGCCTGAACGCGATGGTAAGATAGATTATAACATTGTCGCCGCTTTGTCTGTATAGCTCCAGTATTAATTAACTAATTGCGACGCGGTTTTTCCTGGTATCGGCAAAATGGTTTGTAGCTAACTCTTAAAGAGCTCGATGTCGATACACGCATACATCATTGTAACTAAACACATCTCTTAGCTACATTTGTTTGATATCTTACCGAAATAGGTTAATTTATCACAACATACCCTAAAACCACTATTAACCTAGCATCGCTTGCGGGGTGACATTTTGATTGAGCTCGTGCCGATAACGTCATGCTGTCGGTTCCTGGACATGGTAACCGGGATACCAGGGTAATGAGTCCATGTAAATGGCGCAAATTGGTTAGTAGCTATGACATAAATATAGTATTCGGTGTCTACCAGAAATGTCTAAAACACAATGTTAAAGAATACGAAAATCAAATTATTAATGCCAAAAAACCGGGTCGCCCGTTGGGCGCCACAATTCAGAATAGTCCCATATTGAGCGCCATTAACAAAACCGTTATTTGTTGCGTAATCAACGCTGATAATCTTTTAAATTACCCAACAAAATGCTTTATAACCATTGAATAGAGGCTATTATTCATCGCGCAAGCAAACATTAGTTTCTGGTTCGACGTGTAGACATGTCGGCGTCTCTTGGGGCGCGTGTAGATACATAGTGCCGCCATACTTGGCCAGACTCCAGACTCGGTGACCCATTGTACTTGTATTTATTCAATTCTCTGAGATTCAGATAAAATCCTCGTAACTTTGATATGGAAAGTTTATAAAGGATTTCAGTTGTAGCGAACTACTGTTGGTGAAATTACTTTGAACAATGCAAAATTGTGCTATGTGCTGTTTAAATAGAGCTCATTCTTCATCATGTTTGGTCTACAGGCACCTGTGCACGTGCGTGCACATCATGCGCTGCTTTTGTGACTCAAAACGCTTAGTTTAAAATACAATCATGTTATAACAAGAATGTAAATTACAAGATTACCTATGCGAGTAGGCTTATTCTAGATTCCTCTTCAAAAGCTATTGAACTTTCTGGAATTTGAATTGGTCTATGTTCATAGACCGTAGTTAACATGCAAGGTCATGCCTCCTATAAATAAACAGCGTATGGCAAAAGATTGATGATGACTCGGAAACTACGATAGGCACACGATAAATCAGTCATGTACAGTTGGCTTCATGTAACTTTTCCACTCCGAAGTTCGTTCCAGGGGCGTTCCAATACATATTTTTGGTATAAATATCTATTGTAGCGCCATTTGCAACAACTTTAGAGTATAGCACAGTTACATGATGCGAAGATAGCTGTTTTTTTTTATATAGTGACCATGTCCTGTGACATGCTATATGCATGAATATAGCTGTTGGAACACATCAGCTGATAAACAATTGCCTGATCTGAAAGGAATAAAATTGGAGATGTTTTTAAAATTGAGAATAATTCTGGCTTAAATAGTAGGATCAAATAGGTACAATCAACACGTCCAGGGCGAGATTATTCGTAAGCAAATTTTTAAATACCGTCTGCTTTAGGCGCTGTTCAATTCTCCATACATTATGTCTAAATATAAAGTATACATAATTATAAAGTATACATAATTGACAAAACTAGGCGATACTTGGTGAAAATCCATTGTTAAAATCCTCTTTCCCAGTTTGTTTTATAAAGTATACGGTTAGCTTACGAATAATATCGCACTTGTCGTACAGGTGAAACGTGGGTGTACTGTGGTGCACCTCTGCCTACCCCGACAGTATTAAAGTCATGGTGTTCAATCAATTATTATGAACAAATGAATAAAGTTTCAAATCTCAGCAATTATCTTTCAGCAACTCATGCAAGGTCAACGAGCCGTCTATAGAGGCCCTGAAAATATAACGTTTTGTGGGAATCGATACTTTTGGAGCGCTACGTAAGAAAATACGAGAGATTACCCAAAACTTATTGATGATCTAACTAAACTATTAGTAGATTTCTTAATTTTTTGCACAGCTATAGTTTAATGTCATAATAAACAGCACGACAAACTATAAAACACCTACACGTAAAAACCTTCCAGAATTTGATACGTACTACAACCTACGACCCAAGTGTAGACAATGTGCTCAAGAAGTTGTTTAATAACAAATATTGTAACAATGTATGTTACATCATGTTTATATCCACCAGCGGTTATAATATGAGTTGCATCTCACGGTCAAAGCGGGTGGTATCCCCAGTGTATTAATAGCCAACAGTCCACGACGACAGGCTAAAAATATTTATATAGGTAATAAATCTATAAGTATATACTAAATATAAAGCTATTGTTGCTAAAATTAACATGATAATTTATATATGAAATCGTTTACATGGAAGTAATTGCCAAAATAATGACAATGCCATAGTATTTATAGATTACAGGTATGGTTTGCTTACGAAAATCAAAGTTAAAAGTTAAAAGGAGTTTCTTTTAACTCACAAAGAATATAATATTATTAAAGGAGAACTCATACGAGCTTGTATTGTAATGAACAATAAACGAGCAACGTGAATTACAAATGATATATTAGCCTCGTAAGGTATTTGTCGTCACAATAATAATGTCACTGAAAAAAAAAGTATTTAATTAGCTGTCTATGTCGGTCGACTAATCATTATATGATATTTTTGAAAATGCTCTATGTGTCGACACAATACACAGTCTATAATGATCGTATGACCTTAATTACAATAAGTACACCATAAATAGCAAACGTAGCAAATATTTGCATTATTGTTCACAATCCATGCCAAACAGTGTCCATGCCACACATCTCCATGCCAAGTGGTTCGCCCGTGCGAGAAGCCCATAAAATGCTATAGAAACCTAAAATCGTCAGCCGTTACATAATACGTATGGATTTTTACGTAAAGATGACGTAGGGACCGTCTGAGTCGTAACCGTTTATTTTGGCGGTTAGCCAAGCTAGACTGACACACTGGCTGGTTTGTCCAATAACACCTTGGTTTATGATAATTAAGAGATGACATTACAAAGGTTAAGATATTAACTAGTAAGTTTAATTACTCACCACGTGAAATAAAGCCCCTAATACAATAGCGTTGGAGAGCGTTCGAAATACTAACCAATGTGCTTAAGAGTAACATACAAAAATAAACCTAAAGCGTAAACCGAAAGGGCTATGTTAGGAACTTTTCTTCGTGACCATAATATGAGAAACATTAACTAAGGTAAAGGAACATAAACCTCGTAATAGTGAGAAGGAAATGGAAGTGGCCAGGTTACATGTGCCTGAGATCTGATAACAGATGTAGTGGAAAAGAACTTGAGTGGAGACCCAAGACTGATCGAAGAAGCGTTAGTAGATGGTGCACAAGGTGGACAGATGACCTGGTCAAGATAGCAAGGAAAATTAGGATACGGATATGACAAAACCGTAAAGAATAGTGTGATGTGGAGAAGATCTACACTCACCAATAGGTGACTACGGTTTAGGAAGAAGAGAGAAGAATCTCCTTCCAGATTTGTATATAGGTTATTGCCAAGATTCGGTCTACTTATACAGCCTCTTCTACACCCTCATAATCTTGATTATAAGCGTCTTAAGACGAATCTTGTATATTAATGCCATCAAAGCTGTCTGTGTTTATGGTTAACACGTTTTCTATACTCTGGATTCAATACAGTAGGGGTATACATTTGGTACACAATTATTGCAAATGTTTGAGAATTATCTATTAAGTATTTCAGTTTTTTAATGGTACTAAAGCTATAGACATTGTGTAGGTATTTGGTTTTAATTTCAACTTGATACCCCAAGCCGTTATTAAGAAAAAGGGTTTTGAAGAACGGAGATACAGACCACAAAGTGATCCTAGAATCGGATACTGTTGTTTTTTTAGGGTGGGGAACACTAAATTATATAAAAACTTATTCACAGTAATATCAGTTAACGTCCAACTTTGGTGTGGAAATTTGGCAACTTTTTTCTTGCATAGCAACCGCTTGTGCGAGGCATGATACCAGCCGGTAAATATAAAACACGATGTAAGTACGAAATATCAATGACTTTATAAGGAAGTATTTAAATTGGCAAAAAGATCCTAATAAGAACCAAAGAGGCCTTTTCAGCACTGTTCAAGTTCAGCTCTACTTATAAAATAATATAGTAATCAAGAAATACTTGACACTTGCCAAAATGACTCTATTTTGTAGGCGACTGCCAGCCTAAACAAAAAAAGATTAAATAAACGTGCAAGCTTTTTACAATATCTTTTAGTCAATTTGTTTCTAAATAATAAATTTATAGATTCTGCGCTATTAGGCACTTTTATAGTAGTCTTACATAGGAATGTATTCGCGGGTTATAGGTTTGTTTCTTTATAAAATTTCTGTAATTTTTTCTACCCTTTTTTTAACTTTGAGCTTTACATCTCGTTCTTGCGTTTCTTGATTGCATACTGACTTATTTCAAATGCATGTTTGGTGAGTAACGAATATTCAGAAACAAAATTATATGTGTGATTCATAAACTTTATAATAACGACTCTCAGAATCAAGCTATTCAAATTACACCTGTCATCAACTTTCCACGAATACGAACAATTGTATATTCTCATAAAACAAATACCTATTCGACAGCTCCTATTAATGATTCTACGGAAAACCATTTCCATAGGAAGGCTGCCATTAAGGGCGCGGTAGGACTTCATTGTGTATACCCATTTGCAGTTTTAAATAAAAAGAAAAATCACTTAATTTGTTATCAATCCCACTCTTATACTTACCTCCAAGAAGGTTGTAAGTAAATTATAATATATTTTTTTAAATCCTTACGTTAGCTGATCGGTACTGGCCGGCGAATCGCGTCCATCGTCCCCCACGTCACCCCCATGAGATAAAGTCATGCAATAAACAATAAATCACTGTGTACACAAAATACTTCACTAACGCCCGTTATATGAACACTATAACATTTTGTACGCCGCGGTGTAACGTTGTGATATCGTAATAACAAATTGTGGTGCTACGAATGATTTTTCCGGTTGTTTTATGAGACGAGGCGCGCTCCCAGGGCGTTCGCCATGTTGGTTTGAGGGAGCGATTCGCGCGCGCGCTAAATGCAATGCCGTGTTGCCAAGTGTTTGCCAATTGCGCCATTTCACGATAAATTTGACACATAGCGTGTTGTATGATAGTTTTTATGCTAGCAAGTCATTTAGTTTCATTTTCTTGATGAAAATACAGTTCTATTTTTAACAAAATAAAACCTTGAAGAATTCAATATTGTACACTCATTTCTTTAACTAGTTAGCTACTGACTAGTTTATATAATAGGCAGCTATAACAAATATTGTATTTGCTGGAAGGCAACTCGTTTTTATTTATTTGAATTCTTTGGCCATCTAGTTCCAAGTATTGTACATTTTTCTTGTTATTATACAACTTCTCAAATCATACTTTAGGTGAGGAATCATACATCGACGACTGCGATCACAATTTTATGAAAATTCGCTCCGTCACATCTTTGATTTATATCTTTTCAAACTTTACAGACGGTGATTTTATACAAAAACAACTTATAAAGCTCCCACGAAGTGTATAATGGGCAATTGTTTGCACACACTAGCAACACTTCGACGCATGCGCGCACTGACGCCACTGCAATACGACGCTGTAACACCATGCGCCTATTTTTATTTTCTGCGATTTGTCGCGACGCGACATCAGTCATCACGGCTACAACGCTCGACACGCAACATTCTTCGAATCCTCGCGATTCTGATATCCTGACGCATCAGCCGAAATACTCCAAAATTGACACGAACTGGCCTCCAATTTCTGACTGGCTAGGAAATAAGTTCAAATTTAAAAAAGGAAGCTGGTCGAAGTAATCTTTTAAATTGTTGGATTTATAATATTATTCTTTTTTTTAGTTCTACATTCACTAGCCAGCAGTTGGCATAATTTAATTTATTTTTATTTTTCAAGACCACGCCATGAATACTATCCCCCAAATTTATAGACAGTTATAATGGATTATAATGGCATTATAACAAACTTTTCACAGGAAAAAGTGCGTACAATGGCTTCATAATCCACTACAAATTTCTACAAATTTGATGGTATGGTTTTTATCTACATTTTATGTTACTTAAGGGCAATAATAGTCTATTAAAATTAAATAGTACCTAATTCAGATTCACATGAAGACAATTTGCCCTTGTAAGTATAATAAAGCAAATGACATAGTGTAAAAGGCATCCAACTAAGGAACTCCCTACTTGTTGTTTGGCCGAGACAAAATGGGCCATATCCTGTCGAATAAATGATATCATCTGGACAGCTAACTATAATGCCTTTAAAATTATCGCTAGGACACGACAGAGGTCTTTGCAATGCCCTTCTAGTATTCAAATATGTGCCTACCTACTTACTTCCTACATCTATTATGATGGTCACATACAAATGTATGAATACATGTTAGTGGCACATACCTACGCTAATATTTCGTACATTATCTATACAAATAAATAAAATAGGAGTGTCTGTTTGTAATATTAAAATAACCGCTTTTTACTAAGTGCATTCGGATGTATACACGGTACCTATACCAAAACAACATTTTTTACAATTTTTGGCTGTCTGTCTGTCTGTATGTCTGTCTGTTTGTTCCGGCTAATCTCTGAAATGGCTGGACCGATTTTGACGGGACTTTCACTGGCAGATAGCTGATGTAACAAGGAGTAACTTAGGCTACTTTTATTTAAGGAAAAAAATAGGATCTCACGAAAAAAAATTAAAACCAATGTTGCAGCGCTGCGCCTGATTAAGTGTGATAGCAACAACCTGCAATGCGTCCCGCGGGATCAGAACGCGCGAACAGGTTACCAACGGTTGTGTCTTTGTTAAATACCACGCGGACGAAGTCGCGGGTAACAGCTAGTGAACAATAAGTATGAATTGAGCGGTATGACGGCCTGATTAGCCCAGTTGGTAGTCACCCTGCTTTCTACACCGAGGCTCCCAGGTTTGAATCCTGGTGGGGACAAACTTTGTGTGTTCAGCACGAAAGTTTGTACCCAAGTTATGGATGTTTAATATGTATATAAGTAATATATACTGGGTTCGCCCCTAGTCAATTGTACGGTACCCATAATACAAGCGTTGCTTAGTGTGGGACCGTATAGTTGGTGTTTTCGTCTGGCCCTTGATCTGAGACCAGCGTAGTGATGGGTGATGGGACATTGAATATTAATAATAGTCCTCCTGACCGAATTTCGGTCACGGCGGCTAATCACAACGGAGTCTAGCCATCTGCGCAGGAGATATTAAAGTACATAAGTGTGTGTGAAAGCACAGGTGCACTATCTCTTTCTTTCATAGTTCGATGGAACTGCAAAACAAAAGGACCGACGGCTTTACGTGCTCCACGAGCGAGTGATAATCATGGTTGAAAATGAGATTTGCACATGAAATACAGAAATACCAGAGGGGCGAGCCGGGGCTTGAACCTGCGACTCTCGTTACCAACTTGGCTATCGCTGCTTATTATATGAAACTTAAGTAGTTACTTGGAGCATTAATAAAACTGTTAAAATATTTCAAATTATCGTGTTATCAACATTATCCTAACAAAACAATATTATAGTTTATGTCATTGTCTCAATCGTCTTCCGTGGTTTCCTCAGCCTCAGTGGTGGCAGCCTCCGTGGTGGCAGCCTCTGTGGTAGCAGCCTCTGTGGTGGCAGCCTCTGTGGTAGCAGCTTCAGTGGTGGCAGCCTCCGTGGTGGCAGCCTCTGTGGTAGCAGCCTCTGTGGTAGCAGCCTCTGTGGTGGCAGCCTCTGTGGTAGCAGCCTCAGTGGTGGCAGCCTCTGTGGTCGCTGGCTCCTCAGTTGCTGGAGCCTCGTACTCCCAGTCAAAGTTGTGCCCGGAGACTTGTGTAAACCATTCGTGGTAATAACCGGGGCGGATGAAACCTGGTGGATAGCATTCGTTGAAGGTAAAATATACAGCATGATTCAAAAAGGGTATAAGTATAAGGGTAGGGGCAAGCATGCCTACCTGCGCTTCTTTCCTTTTTAAACATATGATGCTTTTCCCTTGGCTTGTTGATCTACCATTTCAATAATACCTACTAGGACGTTCCCAATAGAATTAACTTACCAGCTGGGAACTCAGTGTGACATCCAGTGGCGGACACGAAAGAGGTGACTCCGATCTGAGAGACTACTCCGTCGTCATCAATGACGGCTAGGAGACCACCGCTGTCGCCCTGAAATTCGAAGTAAATTTTAGGTTTTATAATGAGCATTTGCTCCAGAAAAATATTTTTGTCAGGCTTTTCTGTTAGCTTTTAGAGGTCACCTTTCAGATCACTGTGATCTAAGCCTGTCCTTCGTGTACCGACTATGGGACCATAGACGATATGTATGAATTTAGCAGGCATCTGGTTGTCCATATCGTCTGACAAGCATGGCTACCACGATTTTTTCGAGTCACGGAAGATTTGAAATAATGTTTCGTCATTGCCTTTGCTTGACCGCTTTGCGCTGAGGTTTTACCACCACGACCTTTAAAGAATTAATACCTAAGATCCAATTTGTCCTAATACCTAAATAATATTCGTCTATTATCAGAAGATGAAAAAGTAAGTTGGAAAATAATGAGGCAATAAATATTCCAACCTGGCATGTAGACTGGCTGGTCACGTTGTAATATCTGGCGCAGATGGTGGAGGGCTGGATGATAGCGCTGCCGCCGTACCAGCTCAAGCATTCTTCATTCGAGGTGCCCCGAAGGTACACCCAGTTCATGTTCTCGGGAGAAGATGCTGTGTGAGAGACAAATAGCTGAGTCTCTCAGCTATTTACTTTTAGCTCGTGCAATGAAAAGTGTTCAGTCAGGCTATTCTTATAATTTCCACAGTAGTATGCCAAGTGCGATCCTGTGGCGCCCCGCTCAAAGGCGGTGAAGGCGGACCGTGGGGTTTTAGTGGGTATACCGGCACTCTGCCGGGGAGTCCCACATACCCCTCTCGTCCCCCCGGGCGGGAGGGGATGCGTAACGCATTTCCGGACGTAAAAAAAAAGGCTATTCTTATAAGCCTATCTTTTCCATGGGCCACACTGGGCAGGTGCCCAGAGTCGCGCGCCGCGCGCGCGCGCGCCGCGTTCCGCATGGGACCCCCCAGTTTCTATTAATTTTTTTATGTTAATAATAAAATAGTCCTCGGTCGTAGTCGTAGGGGCCCCGACACTTTAGGAATCTGAAGTGTCCAGGCCTCCAGTAGGTTAAAGACGGCCCTGGTTCTTCTATTTCACCCGTTGAACTATCCGCCATCGCCAAACATATCCACTATACATACATCGATGCCATGTTACGAGCCGTCATTGTCAGTCCTCGTAACCATTCGTAATAACATCGATACATGCTTTCACTATAGTATGCAGAAAACTGGATAGATGCGGTTTTAGAATATAGAAGCTATGGGCATCGTAGCTCCAGCAGAACATAATTGGAAGGCAGGTACTTTTCCCCAGGACTCGCCGAGGGTCAAACATCAACGTCTTCGTAGGTTACCGCTATAGATCTTGGATTATAGGAGTAATTGGTGTTCAGAGGCGGTGGCGGGCCAAGTCCCAAAAAAAGCCCTACCAGAAACTCCCGGTGTTACTAGCATGGTAAGGTAAGGTAGGTGTATTATGTCACTGTTGAAATTACCATCAGTCCAGGTGCGTCCCCATCCGCTGGCAGTGAGCTGGATCTCGTCGTAGTTGCGGTCCTTGTCTGAGGAGCGCTGGATCCTGATAGGCTGGATGAGATCTGCCAAATTAAAATGGCTTGTAATGTTTATCATGTGATCTCATTTTCCCCGCAATTTAAAGGTGCGTGAGGGAGCGTGGCTCAGTAAAATGAGACTCTTAATCCATTACTTTTATAAAGTAGTTACTGAGCACAAGCCCAGGTTCAAAGTGCCCGGTCATGAGTGCCTGGGTGCAACAAAGTTTGGTTACAAGAAGGTATGTAAACGCATGTACTAGAAAAACGTTGCAGGGCAGTGAATGCGAGTGGCGGAGAACCGTATTGCGTGGATGTTATTGAAGGAGGCCTATGTCCATCACTGGATGTATTCCAGCTGATGAATAGAGTAACTTATATAAACTGGTCTGATGCACACCTCAATGAGCAGGTTCCTAGTTAAATAATCTGAGTAAGTTTTAATTTAATGAGTTAAGCACTGATTGAGTATTACTATTAGGTATCGTGATGATGGTGGTGCCTGCTCACATAGCGTTGGTATTGCCAGTACTTTATATATTATGTAAATGGTACTTCTTTTTTTAAGAATAACCCCTGAGTTTCATGCCGGCCGATTTCACTTGAACCGACGTTTTTAGACATTAGTAGATTAATCTCACCTATATTTTTTTTGTGAAGGTACTCACCGCTAAATATAAGGGCTCTGCCGAACTCAATAAGGCCGATGTCGTGAGGCTGCACGACGCCAGGTATCGCCTCGTTGTAAAGAGGGTGGTTGTAGTATTTGGTGGTCTCGAAGATGGCGCCCGGTCGGGTCAAGTTGACAGTACCGGCACGAATCACGAAGGACACGCGACTGGCGAGAAAATTAGACTTAATCTACCAATGATTTTGATTAAGACCGTGTGTTCAACACGGGAGAAGTAGGTACTTGAATTGATTAAGGTAGTTGTTCGGCAGCTGGGGGTAGAAATTCCCAACGCCTACTTTACCTTACTTTTTCAGTTAAGAGTCTACGTGTGCTCATTCTGGTAGTGTTTATTGATCTAGGTCTCAGTATATATGAGAGCTAGGTTTGAGAAAATTAATTGACTTTATTATTCTTTTTTGTGTTTTAATAGTTATCCTGCTTTTCGAGCGGCGACAAAATCAAAAATCAAAGATCATAAAAATCGGCCAACTCGTTCTTGAGTTTTAAATGGTGTAACTAACACGACTTTGTTTTATATTATATATATAGATTTAAACCAGTGAAACTTAAACTCAAAATATTTATTACTTAAAAAATATTTAAAAAACGTGATTAAATAATAAAAACTCAGTACAAAACCAAACACCTTTGTCACGTTTTTGATCGAATTTGAAGATGTTTTGTGCACTGGGTAATTATATAAATTCTCGATTCGTGGTTTTCATAATAATATCTATTGTTTGATTCTATGCTTCAATCGTAGTGCGCAAGTACACTCAACGTCGCTGTTACACGTGAAAATAATTAACACTATCCTTCTTTAATTGGCTGGTACTACGATGCTCACTTCGGGTCTTATGTACATTACTGACTCAGTTAAGTGGACTTGCAAGATATACTCACGTGGCAGTGCAGTGGGCAGCAGTCAACCCCCATTCACTGTGGATGATGGTCGCCCCGCAAGCGTTCACGTTCCCAGCGGGATTCACCATACGCAATGACAGTTGGTACGGGATCTGACCGGGCTCCGCCTCCCATCCTGACACTATACGGGAGCTTTGTTCTGTAATAAGTAGGTATATGCCATTGTAATACAGCGGTTATATTACCCACAAGCTGTCCCGGCGAACTTTGTGCTGCCTCAGAATCAAATGTATGAGCAAAATCAGTTATCTTTATTATTATTTTTTTATGTTTTTTTCCATGTTCTGGAATTCCGGGCAGAGACAATTTAAAAAAGCTCCTCTAGCGCACAGTGTTTAAATCCTTCAATTCTTCATACAAAATGTCTAAATACGGTAGACTATAAAGTATACGGCGAGCTGACGAATAATCTCGAACTTGGCGTACCAGATAGATGTAATGAAATGAGAAACCTTGATATAGTATATTTACTTACCCCTTACGACTTCAGGAAAAGAGAAGCGGGAATCGGCACAAGCCTGTGAGAATAATATACAAACAATCATTAGTAAGGTTAAAAAATTAAATGTGCTTACCAATTAGCGATCGTTTAAAATATTTTGTTATTTTTTTTTATATTACATCAATAATTTAATAGGTACAAGTCTAGTGTGTTTTTTAAACTTGTATAAATTTACGTCATCACGTTTATTTCTAGAGAACCTTATATATATCGGTGAAATAAACCATTTCATATAATTTAACTTAAAACATCATTCCTGGATTCATTATTTCATTCCCGGAGGTAAGATATTTCAGAAAGTTAAACAGGTTTGCTAAAGCCCGTTATACACGAGAACCACATAAGTGACGGCGGTGGAGCATATCTTCTACGCCACACAAGGATTCCCCATTAAAGTATTCCATTCAGTTAATTTCTTTAGTCACCTTTTATGTCGTCTACGTAAAGGCCAACGCTATTCTAGCCCACATAATTATAATTCAGAAGTCAAGGCCAAATAAAAATATTTATCGCAACGATATGACGATAACGAAAGACGTATCATTAGCTACGTACGTACCTAACGCAACCGATAACGAATAATTAATCCATTTGTCAGATTTAATCCTAATTTGTCAGTGAGAAGCATGGAATAGGCTAATATTAATTATCAAAGCGTAACCAATGACCAAGTTTAACAAATAATATTCATGGTTATGATGACTTACAGAAAAAGTTAACGTATGTCCTGCTTAACCCTTTGCCACAGTTATTTGATAGATGGCTATTACAAATTCTGTAAAAGAAGTGATACATAATGGACAATAATCTAAGAAAAATGCTCTATATAATGTTCTCTATGGTTTTCTCTCTCTTCTCCATGGCGCCTCCTTGGCATCGTTTGTTAGTATTTAATTAAATTATGATTACATAAACCTAAAGAAGTCTATAATTTCCACCCCAGGTATATTAACCACATAAGGCGTATACCTAATAGAATATTGTGAACAGGCTAAGGCAACCTCCTACAGGTGGCCACCGGGACTTTTTGGCGGGAAGTTGAACCGTGAAGTTGTAAATTTTATTTTATTTTCCAAAAAATGTGTTTATTTAGTATATTAGTGGGTTATTAACGTGCACTAGTGAAGGAAATTGAAATAAAATAGTATAACTTGACTTTTCAAGTGCTCTCAAGATGTCAGGTAAATTTTCAGTAAAGTATCCACAGCTTTACTGATAGGGGTAGGGGATTCATTTCATCATTATCATCGTCATCAACATTATCATTATCATCAGGGGTACATATAAAGATTATAAACATGGTAATGAAGCGCAGGTTCAAGGCTTAGTATACCCTTTCTGGATCACATTGTATAAGGACTCGACGGAACCCGGCTTCGCGAACCAAGGGTCCCGTGGTTTGAATCCCACTCCCGGTACGGGAAAATTTTATGTGATGATCACGAGTGTTTATACCCGAATCATAGATGTTTAAAAGGATCGCTTCAAGTCCATTGTACGGTACCGATAATACAAGGGTTAGTTAGTTTAGGACCGTACAGCTAGCATGTTCGTCTGGCGATATAAAAAAATATAATATAACATATTCATTATTATTTTTCTTGGTGGTAGGCTTCGGCCGTGGCTAGTCACCACCCACTGAACAAAGCCATGTCGCCAAGCGGCCTAGCCGTGTTCCGGCATGATGTTCGGTGCTGCCATTCATGGATGGCGGGTCAGATCAGTTGCGCTGCATGTGCCTAGTGAATGTAGCGTCTCTATCTACTGCCGCCTTCCTACCTAGGCAAGTATGCTCCATCGTAGATCTCATCGACACTTACCATCAGGTGAGATCGAGATCAAATACATGCCTATAATGTAATAAAAAAATAAAAAAACCATATTTACCAAAGTCCCAATAGCTAACACGAGCACGGCCTCTCTCCAACCCATCATTTTGGACAGCACAAATTAAACTGGCTAATTAAAATTATTCTTAACTTATATCTGCTCACGGGGACGGATTAAATGATAAACAATTGTTATTAATTGATAATACTAATCATGATAATCCTTGATTTCGTCACGGTGGGGAATTTTGGTTTCAAATCGGCTGAAAACGTTAATGAATTGGCGATTAGGACTAATGTTGAAAGTGTTAAATACATTGCGTATTATTTTTTATTCAATCATAACACATAATAGGGTGTTAGTGTATGAAAAATAAGCTTTAAAGTGTGGCCATCCTAAAAGATTTTAGTTTTTTATAACTATTAGTAGTTTAATACATTTCTGCAAAAATATGCATTATTTTCTTTAAAATCATAAAATAAAATAATGTTTTTTTTTTGGTTCGGTCACGTGTGATCAAAAACGCTCTGGATTGTTTGTTGATGCGTTGTGACGTCACACCGCCGAATACGAGTTTGGCAATATTTGGGATTTTAATTTGTTTTCAGTCAATTTTTTCACAAGGGTCACGTGACCCGGGGGCCGCATTTTGGCGTTTGGTATTTCTATTTATTTAAGCTTTATCATTGAATTTTATGGAAAATACTGGAATTTACAATGAAAGAACTGTGTTGTTAGCATCATATTAAACTAATTAACAATTTAAGATCGTGTTTCAAACACAGTCAAATAGCCTATTCTACGAAATAATCTTCAAGCCAGACAAGCCAGCAGAAAAAGGGAAGATCTTCCAGCCAGGCGGGTGGTATGCCTGGCGGGGCGGCCGCTATACCCCGACGGTAATTATCGGGATCTTGTATATATGTTATATGCTCCGAAAACTCTCATAGCGCGTTTCAGGATTGTATAGAGCCTCGTCATTTGTTCTGAATATAGTCTGCAGCGCCATCTGTGTAGCTTGTGGCGAGATTGAAGAGGTCACTACAATTTCAAAGAGAATCTAATCCCTATTGAAGTTTAATAACTGGTATGCTCTTTCTCTGTCGCACCTCCCCCCGCCCTTAAGGTGGAAGCTCAGGGTCAGGGCGCGAAATTCAAAATGTCAATGGGTTTTTTAATTTTATTTTATTTAATTAATTTAGTAAAAGTAGCGGTTTTTACAAACCTTATGGTATTGTATCGGATTAGGTTCTTTTTTAAGCAAACTTAATACATCGAGACATCCAATGCAGAATGCTAATATCGCAAAACACTAAATTACATCGTAAAGATGTCCAAATTTTTCGTAAAAAAATAAAAAACATTGACATTTTGAATTTCGCGCCCTGACCCTGAGCTTCCCCCTTAACAAAATTCTGGATCCACCCCGTTCCTATTAGGAGATAGGCCCATTTTTATTGGCTCTGCATCATAAAAAAAATAGATTCCAATGCTCTTTATAAATAGACTGTGGAAGATTTTAGATTTAAATAATTACAAGGATTACACACCGGTAAACGATAACCATTTCCTGTCGTAATTAGCGATAAGTGTGTAATATCGTTATTGAGACTTCATAAGCCTATCGAATAGATATAAGCGTTAAAAACTCCATAATTGTGATAATTCATTTAAAAAAATATATGCATTGATAAAACGAATATTTTCTAATCAAAATCTATGCTGTTTTTTGCGACGAGTGCCTGGTGGGTCCCGGGTTCGAATCCTGGTAGGGGAAATCTTATTGTGATGTGCACGAATGTTTGTACCCGAGTCATGGATGATTAATATCTATAGTATATATGTACCGGCATCGCCCCCAGTCCATTATATGTACGGTACCCATCAGCGTTGCCAGACGTCCCAATTTTGGCGGGACGTCCCGATTTTTAAATCACAATTAAATGTCCCGCGCGGGACAGGGTCAGTCCCGCTTTTCGGAGATAACTCGACCAACCTAACTTGATTTTGATTACTGTTTTTTTTTATTCTGAAGACGAATAAGACTCGAACTATTTAACGATAGGGTAAATCTGATTTAAAATATTATATTTTTATTGAAACACATTTTCTATGGCTATTTTTGCTATCTATTGTCACGTAAACGTAATTTTAATTCAAATAAAAAGATAAATATTTGAAAACTTCTGATTATATACGTTTTTTTTACTATGTCCCGCTTTCGACGAAAGAATCCCGCGTTTTCACTCAAAAAGTTCCAAAATCCCTACTTGGCAAAAAAAAAACTAGCAACGCTGGTACCCATACACACGCGTTGGTTATTTCTAAGAAAAAAAAACATTGACTTTACGAACTCTGTGATTTGAGTGGACTATGTTGATGGGTAACTGATTTGAATCGAGTAAAAGTTTTCTTATGTTATATTTTCAAAGACATTTTGAATACCTAACTGAATATTATCATGAGATTCAACGATGCAACCGAACCGTTCGACTCAACTGCCCCATTTGTTTAGTTTTTGCCCCAGAGTAGGTACCGGTATTTAATAAATCAAGTTGCAATTAATAACTAAATATATCAAAACCAGACTCGGCGTAACGTCGGGTATCGTTTTGCCTGACAATCACCACCTGGCAGTATAGGTACTTAGGTACTAGCTCTATCGCCTTTACTCTGATAACTGGTACCGAGTAAAAAAGCGAGACAGATCTCGGGTACTCGGCCGAGTAAACAAGGCTTAGACTAAGGAAATAAGGTTCATACTAAGGAAGCAAGGCCGAGTACTGTTTACTCCACATGGTATACTCCTACCGAGCACTCGACCGAGAGCATGCCCTACCATTTTGGTCGTTACGTGGGAACAAGGAAAGTGGATTATTCTTTTAAGAAACGTAAGTAGGTATACCTGATAGTAAGTACTATACTAGTTTTAATCTAACTAACATAGGATCTTTACAATGGCGTCGCCATTTTCCATACGTCCAATAAATAACAAAGATAAATGCATAAAACGTTTATTTACATATTCAATCAATATCACTGTCACATATACCTCATAGTCTACTTCAAGACCTTGCAGACAAGAGACAAAAAAGTCTGGTGTTATATCCATTGACGTGTTCGCAAACGAGACTAGCTGCCAACCCATACGTATTGTTACGATGCGTATAAAAGAGGTATCGATAACTCGTGTAATAGTCATCGAAGCTTCTAGAAACAAAAACGCATTGTTGGGTCCATGGTCCCCTATCGATCTGTGAAGAAAGATCTAGAATCGCCAACAATGTTGCAACCGGCTTCCGGAATATACCTCATATTATTTTTATTAAAATTATTAGTAAACAAAAGGCGAGGACAATGCAATTCCTGGAACTGGGAGTTCTCGGAATAATACCGATTTCACGAATGCAGCTACGTACACTAGAACATTCTAGCCTCTCCTTATTACCGTGTAAATAAGGTTCATTTTCCTTATGGAACATTTCTGTTTAGTGGGTTTTTATCGACACCTTTCTGGAAAGATCCACCCTCGCTATTTTCGGATTATAAATAGTGTGCAGGACCAGCGACGAGACAGTTTCTATTCGAAAGCGATAGTGAACACATCTCTCGGAAGTGAACTAAGAAGACTATACCGGCGACTCTAGCGAATACTGTGGACTACTGTGATTCAAGTGACTTGGTGTAATGTTGTTTGAGTGTTAACTAGTTAGTGTACTGGTGTGTACTATTTTTGCCCTGTGTGTGGAGAGCGATTAAAGTAATTTTCACGTAATCGGCATTTGATTACCCCCGCACGTAACAGTATGTTTCAATGTATAAAACAATTGCTGTACTCTCTGTCGTCTGCTCCGGCCAGGATCTTGTACTATGGAGTTTTAGCAGGCATATCTACAACAACTGCAGGATGTTCAACATCATCAGCTGCTCTTGGGGAACTGGAGCGGCCCCAGTCGAAGTCAATACCAGTAATGTGGTGGATCCAGTCGTGGTAATAGCCGGGACGGATGAAAGCTGTGCAGATAAATGAATATTATCATTACCAATGGTACGGTCCTAAGCTAGGCAACGCATGTACTATGGGTACCGTACAATTACTAAAATGGGGGTAATCCCAGTATATACCGAATTATTTAGTATGGATATTAAAATACCATAACTCGGGTACAAACATTCGTGCTCATCACACTAGGTCATCTGTACAAAAAGCAGGGTAACTACCAAATGTGTCATCTCCTTAAATGGGTGAAGATCCTCTCCCTTCCTTGGGGGGACTGCAATATCTTTTCCTTCATCTTTCAGCCCGTCTCAACCCTTTGCTGGGGACCTTCCATTTTTACCCATATTTTATTCGTTCAGGTCCTGTGCTACTCTATTCCAGAATGCATCAGCCACCTACCTGATACTATCACTCAGACCATCTGGCACGTAATTTGGTGCATCGGGTACCTACTGAGGTCCTTACTTCTATACAAAAATATCCGATACGGTACGTACGAAAGACAATGTATACCATTTTTATTATACCTACTCTTTTGTCGTCTTCTCCAACCATTCGCCATTCAATAGTCAGTGCAAGTCCCTTCCATCCTATTCTTGCAATTTATAGATCCAATTGTTTTCTACTAGTTTCGACAGATCTTTCGACAGACTCTTACCTCCTGGGAAACCAACGTGGCAGCCGAAATGAGAGACGAAGGATCCGATGCCCACTTGAGAGATGTTTCCGTCGATATCCACGGTCGTTAGCGGCACACCGCTGTCACCCTGAAAACAAAATCTTGGATGAGAACCGCTACAACTTCTGGGTAGCATAACTCAGAGACGAACAGGGGTATATTTATGTATTACGGTGGGTACTGAGCCTGGCGGGGCTGGCCGTTAAATCCCAACCGATAGTCTTTGGCCGGTTCTTGTGTATATGTTACGTTTTACGCAAACTCTCATATCGCGATTCAGGATTGTATGGATAATCGTCATTTGTTTTTTAACGTCGTGTTTAGCGCCAGCTGTGTATCGGCGTACTGAACATGTTTCTTATAGCGAGGTTTCAGACTACATCATCAGAGATTTATTAGATACCTATAAGGTACTTTACCGAACATATGGACTGGCTGGTGACATTGTAAGGTCCAGCGCAGATCGTGGATGACCGCACAAGGAAGTTGGAATTGAAGAGCAGCAAGCACACGAAGTTCGATATTCCGACCAAATTTACCCAGTTAAGGTTTTCAACCACGGGCCCTGGAATCATCGCATGAGTACACGTTATCATTCAACAGTTGGCATTTATCACTTATCACTAAGCAGATAGCATCAGTTAATCGCATTGCTTCTGTCAAGGCTTTTGTAGTTTCTATGATTGTGGCGTTAGCTGGACCCCCGAAGCGGCAGGTGCCGTATAATTATCCAGAATCAGTCATTCAAGGATACTGTTCGATCAAATTTGGCTACGACTACGTTGAAGATATTTTTAGTTGGACATTTTTTTTTTTATACATTATAGGCAAGTATTTGATCTCGATCTCACCTGATGGTAAGTGACGAGGAGCATACTTGCCTAGGTAGGAAGGCGGCAGTAGATCGAGACGCTACATTCACTAGGCACATGCAGCGCAACTGATCTGACCCGCCATCCATGAATGGCAACACTGAACATCATGCCGGAACACGGCTAGGCAGCTTGGCGACATGGCTTTGTTCAATGGGTGGTGACTAACCACGGCCGAAGCCTACCATCAGTAAAAAACATTTATATTAGCTGTATGTATACCTTCAGTCCAGGTCACTCCCCATCCACTGGTTGTCATTTTCACACCGCTGTAATCGCGGTCCATGTCGGCTGATCGCTGCAGCCTGATTGGCTGGATAAAGTCTGCGAAATTACGTCAAAACTATATTATTAAAAATTGCGAACCAACCCTAGTCCAGAATTCTGCAGTTTTCTCATCGTAACTTAAGTTATGAAACAACTCTTAGCCGTGGTTTTAGCATGGTACAAGGCAGTAGTAATTGGGGTTAAAAAAGCAGGGAGGTAGGTAGCCTACCCTATTTTCATCTTTAAGACCTTGTCCAGAAGGGACGAATTCGTCGCGAATCGTATCGCGCGAATTCATACGCGCGTTGTCGAGGTACTAGACATCAATACATCGCGTCCACAAGCTTCGCGCTAATTCAAAATACGCGCGTAAATCGCGTGCACTACGCCAGACTCTCGACTCGCGCGTATTGCGCGCGAGTCGAGATACTAGGGAGGGACGCCTTGTTGCGTCCAGTTAACGCGCGAACTCTAGAGCGAGTGCACGTATCGAGGGAAATGGAGCCCCAAAATTTTGACACTTCGTACTGAATTCCTCCCCAAATGCTCGCGCGTTGGTACGCACGTTGTGGACGCAACGGTCGCGCGTAATACGCGCGAGAGAATCACGGCGAATTCGCCCTTTCTGGACAAGCTCTAAATACTCACTATCAAAAGCGAGTTCCTTATTAAACTGTATAAGGCTGATGTCAAATGGCTGCGAGATGGGCTGTAGATCATCGATGTAGTCCGGGTGAGTGTAGTACGCATTGGTCTCGAAGAAGACGCGGGGACGGTTGACGTTCACCATGCCGGCTCGGATCATAAGCACAATGCGCCTGCGCAGAACATTATATCACGCCTATCTTACCAACAAAAAGGCAGAGCTAGAGTTCTTTCTGTCTCCCACTACGCCAAGAAAACTGGAACTCTTCCATTAAAAAAAAATCAATGCGAGTTCCAAGTTAATTAGCTAAGATACTACAGAACTTGCCGAGGGTCAAACATCGGCGTCTTCGTTGGACACCGCAGTAGATTCTGGCTAACAGTCCCAGTGGTGAGGGTGTATGGCGGGCGAGGTTTCAAAACCCATTGACTTAATTATCCAATGATTTGCATAACATTTTCATCTTTTGGGGCTAAATTTCACGAGTAAAATGTACAGTTCGTAGGTCTTGGTAGGTGTAAACAGTGCCCGGTAGATACATATAAACATGGTTACCTACCAAGCATGCGGCTGAGAGCCTTGTCTCGTCATTTTACTTGTTACGTGTAATATTGCTTAAAAATATTGTCTGAATCGAGGAGACAAACTCGAAACAATAATACTTATCACTTCAACTTGACGCGACCATTGCTTATCGGCTCGTCTGCTTCTAAACTCGCACTACAGGACCTTTGTTCATATCAAGGACTAACTGAGCGGTACATCTAGCTGAGGTGAGCCCCCAGCTCCTGTGGATGATGGAGCCGCCGCAGCTGGATATGTGGCCGAAAGCGTTCACGCCGCGCAGGTACAGCATGTACGGGAACTGACCCTCTTCCGCCTCCCATCCTGACACTATGCGGGAATCTGAGCACAGAGGACAAAGTCAGTGAGTGGAGGAGACCTAAGGATTTAACCAAAATGAGCTCAGATGTAACTGTGTCCATTTTTACTGCCCGCATACGCGCTAGTAGGTACTCAAGACGCACCAGTATGACATGGGTCACCAATTTAATGGAAAAGGGAAGATCTTTCAGCCAGGCGGTTGGCATGCCTGGCGGGGCGGCCGCTATGCCCCGATGATTATTGTCGACATCTTGTATATATTTTGCGTGCTTCGAAAACTCTCATAGCGCGTTTCAGGATTGTATGGAGAATTGTCAAGTGTTCGTCAAATGTCCTCTGTGTAGCTTGTGGCTAGGTTGAAGAGGTCGCTACATAATTAATACTAATGAGAAGGAGCCCATTTCCGCGCTTCAGAGGGCACGTTAATTAAGCTGGCGGTTCCGGTATTGATTCTAACATATTCTACAGCCTAGTCGTCACCGACAGTCAGAAGCCTGCGGGTAATTCCAACAAATGGTCTTACTCTTCAATGTCTTGCTTTAGTTAGATATCGGTAGAAAGGACGATGTGATTACCATAGTCATAACATTTTTAATGTGTGTATGTATGTAAGTACCTGGTTTGCGTTCAGGAATCGCTAGGGCAACATCGGCGAATGCCTAAAAATTAAAAAAAAGTATCTAGGTAAATAGATATATAACTACACAACATCAGTAGGTAGATATAGTTACTTTTCAACTTCCCGGTTTACGGTACGAAAAAACGGTAGTTACTTACTAGTGACTGTCATGTTTTTTACTGGTGGTAGACCTTCCCAGAGAATACTTTTATCTGTCCATCAGTAGAAATCTGTTCAGTGGTTTAAGAGATTAGCCCGAACGTATGGACTACGGCGCTTGGCGACTTCATATTTATAGCTAGCACAGATAATAGTATATGTACCTTCTAGTACTTACTACGTACCCGGTAGTAGATGATAGCATAGCCTATCCCATCAATCACCCATGCCGTACTTAGCGGTATTACTTATATGGTATACAATTATCGTTTGAAATAAAAAAAAACATCTTGAGGAAATATTCATATTATAAACATTCTAACCAGTTCTAGAAACTCGTGTGGAGCCCACCATCTCGCACAGGGCTAGTGGTGGACTATGGCACGATTCCTCTTCGGAATCAGGGAGAGATCCATGCCAGCATGATGAGATGCATGTACTAATTATTATTATTACTTACCGATATCCCAGCAACGAACGATAATAAAACGACCGCAACTCGCATTGTTGCAATACCAATTGCGTAATTACCTAAATATTAATTTAATTTGCGATATTAACTGATAATTTGACTTTGGTATTATCGGACATGTTAATCATGAGATAACCGGGGATTAGCTGCCACGTATGCTGTTCTTATAAATAATTATATTGAAACGTGGATGTTTCAGTCTGTCTAGCTAATTAGAATATCTCTGATGAACACTTCAGATATTACGGTCGTGATATGTTAAATGTGACCGATTAAAAAATGGTAAAAAAATCTAAACGAAAAAGATGAAAACTAAACGCTATAAAGCCGTCAGACAAACAATGACGCATGCTGTCAAATTTTTGACAGAAGTATTTTTTTTCGTGTTTTCTGTTTGTAGCAGTCGTCATCGTCACACGTTTTTCTAAAATTTCTAATTTGATTCTCATCTAACAACTATTCGGCACATATTTATAATTTCGCAAAATGAGTGCATGGCCGGAAGTAGTGACTGCGAAGTCCGAAAATCGACACGAAATCAAACTTTCGGGTGCTGCAATCTCGAAGCGTATTTCCGAAAACGGTTTAGATAAATCTCTGTTCGCATTAGCCAATATAAACCTCTTAAATATTAGTGAAACATGCCTCACTGCTATTCCCGACGATATAAAACGCCTAACGAACTTACAATCTTTACTTTTATTCGGTAACAAAATTAATGATTTTAATGAAAACATAACCTCTTTGAAGAAGTTAAAAGTGTTGGATTTGTCCAGAAATCAAATAAAAAATATTCCAGACAGCTTGAACAATATGAAGGAACTGACAAGTATTAATTTTAGTTCGAATGAGATCGAGGAAATGCCAAAGTTTACTGACTATCCTAATCTTATAATAGTGGACGTCTCTAATAATAAATTGACAAATTTTTTGGACGTCGAGGAGGCTAATCTACCTCATTTAACTGATCTGAAGCTCAAGGGGAATGCTATTGAGTCATTGCCAAACCACATTGCAAAGAGTTTGCCTTCATTGAAGAATTTCGATATGGGTGATAATAAGTTGAAAACAGTACCCGGTGAGGTGGCTAGTATGGGAAAATTAAAAGGTAAGTCAGCAACGCGTATAAATATTATTGAATCTTACAAAATAAGTAACTAAATGCATGAAATAACATTTCAATATATTATTATTCATCCTATGGTCACCTACACTCTATTAGTAATATCCAAGAAATATTATGAAATAAATGATGCAACTCGAAAGATAGACATTGATTATGAACTCTAGCTATCATTAGACCAAAAACAAGTCATATAATCATCATCTAAATCTTTGCACTATTTAGTCTAAGAATAACAGCAGGTATTTAAAAAACGATCAAATAACTATTAAATAAATAAATCCCAACATTTATTTCCAGAATTAAATCTCAAGGGCAACAAGTTCTCCGACAAACGGTTCATGAAGCTTGTTGACCAGTCTCGTACAACAAAACAAGTTATTGACTACATCCGAGACCATTGTCCGAAGAATGATCAGGTGGCCCAGCCTGCAGGCAAAACCAAGGGCAAGAAAGGCAAGAAAGAGGAGCCACAAGCAGAAGATATTGATAATGATCTCTCTCACTTAATGAAAATACTTCACGTTGAAGACGATACACAGAGAGTAAAGATTATTGAGTCTCAAGTCAGTGCCGTCCGTCCGTACATACTCTGTTGTATCGTCAATAATTTAAGTTTCGATGAGACGTCATTCAAGAAGTTTATACAGCTGCAAACGAAGCTGCACGATAGTGTGTGCGATAAAAGAAACATTGCGACTATCGCTACACATGATTTGAGTAAGATTGCTCCAGGTTAGTGCTAAAATAATTATAAACTGTGATTTTGTAATGCCACATCAAATCAACTATGCTTTGGGATGGTATTCCATCTTTGTAGGTAGGTATTGTCTATGACTTTGTTTTGACTTTGAGCAACCATCCTCCTGACGAAAGAAATTCCTTCTAAATCACTTCTGAGCCCTTGTTACAGTGAGGACATTATTTTTAGGTACAATCAAGGACTACTGCCTGGTCATTTTGGCATGGAAATACTTAAATATAGTTTTACAACTTGCTACAACTCTGTACATTTTCAGGCAAAACCTGTATCTGTTGATCAAAAATCATTTTAGTTACAATCCAATTAATAACTAATAGTAAATTTCCAATTGCTCCAGGTGACCTAGTCTACACAGCCAAAGCCCCATCAGCCCTCACTCTGACTCCGCTGTCTAGGATCCGTCCGTACACCGGTGAGCAGCTGTTCCAGCAGCTCGCCGCTGAGGCTGAAGCTCTGAGGAAGGAGAAGAAGAGGAATGTGTACTCCGGGATACACAAGTGAGTCTGATCTATCATATTTTTTGTAAGATCTTACATACACAAGACCACTCTCTGTGCTGACAATACTAAAGCCCTTAGTACACAAGATGGCTCATGTATCTGATAGATTGATACTAATATTATACAATTGCCTCATAACAACAAGTCCCTCACCATCTGTACATGTCACCCTACAAATTCTGGGAGACTTGTAACATAACATTTATTTAGATATGATTAGATGTGATTGTACTGTTCCACCATCTGTAAATTCTTGGTGACCTCAACCAGCTCATCGAGTCTGGTTACGCGTTTCTATAACTCATACTCACTGGATGAATGGCGATAAGCGCGAAAGGAACTCGAGTCGCTGAGCATCGGATACTTGCTTGTTGGGTGTGCACTATGTTAAGCTAGGTTCTAGAGCTCTTAACATCCCGAAAACACCGGACTTAATTAAAATACATTACTACTAATCCTCGGCAGCGTTGGCGAATATGCTGCAAGTGCTGCGGGCCTTCTATTATATCGGGACCAAAATAATCAATTGCGAAATGTGGGTGCTCTGCGCACATCAGCCTATCACATTAGGGATTGCAGGCATGCAGTTGCAACAATTCTGTAAATGTGCGTAGATCATTTTCTGTGCCTTTTTAGCGCATCTCACACAAGCTTCATTAACTGTGCACGAGAATATTATGCGCGTGCAGTTCTCTTCCCTTCTTTAAACTATCCTTCAGTTGAGGATTAGCGCAGCTTATGCGCAGAGTTGCCGCAAACCGGCAATTTGCGGCGCAAGAGCCTAAGACGCGATGCAGTTGCAATTGCACAAGTTATTGAAAACATGGAGGAAGCATCAACTAGGATCCTATGTCTTAGATTGAAACTATGGTGCTGGTTTCTGTTGTTGCAGATACTTATACTTATTGGAAGGCAAGCCTGTATATCCCTGCTTGGTGGATTCCAGTGGGAAAGTGATCAGTTTCCCCCCGATCACCAATTCCGAGGATACTAAGGTATAGTTTTTACTGTCACTACTACTATTAATGTCTGGCATTCGTTCTCTATTAGTAAATATATTTTATGAATATTCATTCTGCACTATCTACCTTAACTATACCACTATCTATTGGTGGGCAAAGTACATTTGTTATTCTACTATTTATCACGCTTCTTTGTCACACTCATGTCGATTAAAAACTCACTCTTTCATATAACTCTTAAAAATATCTCCTTTCTTCGTTTCGTGCTGTTCACTCATCACTCTTTTAGTATACTAGCCCCACCTTGTATAATTTAATTATGTAACTGGTCTAAGACCATACTATTTATAAATAAATAAACCTTCTGCCACTAGTCCTACTTGGTCATTATTGTTCCACAACATGGATGATAACTATAAAAAATATCGCTTTACTCAGACTTATACTCTCCCCCTGGCCCACTCATCGTCTAATCGATGCGGAATTCGAGGAGTCCGCCACACAAACAAACCCCTACAGACACCGACCTTGCAGACAAATTGAAAAGTACCTACTTCCGCCCTCAACACTATGCGTAATCCCACCACTTCTCCCCCGACATCAGCCCAAGCCGAGGTCGTGCTCCCTGTCGCGCCCTTGAGCTAGTTGCTCCCTGCCCCTCAGCCTGGAGCGCATTCTGCGTACGCCTAAAAACCCTAGTTAAGCTGCAAAGGACGCATCGGCCAGCAGCATACAGTCCATAAAAAAACAGACTTATATTCGAATAGTTTTGTAGTAACGTCCAACAGCTATATTTTCTTACTTCTTCTGTCAGATGTCCCAAACCAGCAAGTCGATGTTGGTGGAAGTGACGTCACACGCGTCGCTCAACGCCTGCAAGACCGTGATGAACAAGACCCTGCAAGAATGCCTGCTTCTGGGCATAGGAGACAACCGTGAGGAGGCTGACCAGACATTCCACTCGCTCACTGTGCAACAGGTTTGTATTTGATTTTGTGTGAAGTTCCCGCAAATCGATGGCTGGTTCCACTCTTGACTTTGGGGGAGAACTTACCTGGCTACTCCAACCATCCGAGTTCCATCATTCTTGCCTTCTAATATTTATTGCTGTCTTATTTTTTTTAGGTAAAAGTCGTCGACCCCGAAGGCAACTTGAAGAGTGTGTACCCATCGCGAACCGACTGCGTATACGAAGGCACCAACATCAAAGTATTGCGTCCATCCAAGAAGTAGACCTGTCTTTTCCTTATTACATTTTGTGTGCCTAATTATGAGGTCAATTTGGAACACATTTGCTTTGTCAATGTTGTGAAATCTGGCTCCATTATAATAGTGGTGTAGCAAGTCGTGAAAAAAAAAGAATTTTGACAGCTTTTTTATTTGACACCCGTTTTATTACTGGCTATCAGAAAGAAGAGTGTTACGGCCAATCTCAACAAAAACTAATAAGTCAGAAGTAAAACCGATCAAGCAATCTCCATCGTGTCTTCGCCACTACGTCGACATTGGCAGAATCGCGTTGAGCCTGACTCAATGGAAAAAGGCCATTAGGAAAAAAAAAGTGTTTTATGTGTCATTTTATTTTTGTAGCCGGATCTCTGGACTTAAATGTCCGGCATTTTGTCGGACTACGTGATATGCTTACGTTTTTGTACCTACATTTTGAAACGTAACGATTTTTTTACTTTGATTATTTAGCGGAGTATTTTTTTTATAAACTAAAAACCATAAAACATTGCATACTTATTTTGTAAGCATTGTTTTTTTCTGTCACTAAATTGTCTGTGATGATTACCTAATAAACACAACTTCAGAATTGGCAGTATGGATTGATTCCTTCGCCTGTCCTACTGGACGAATTAAACTACTACTACTTACCTAATAAACCCTGTCTTGATGTAAAACATCAATAAAACCGTTGTAACTAAGTAAGAAAAGTTTTTGTTAACATTTTTTTCTTGTATTAAAGTATTTTTATATCTTAGTTTTGTGTTTCAACTACCCTACAAAAGATAATTTAGAAGAAATCTGAGGAGACGACCTACAGTTTGGTTATCACAATCTCTCATGACCATCAAACTTTGAGTGTTCATCTCCTCACCTACAGAACTGAGTGTTCATCTCGCGTCCCCTCGTCTGTACGTACAGTATTTTACACATTGAACAATTACGTGAAGATTTGATGCTACTACTATCGCGTTGTCATTAACAGTGTCTCCAACTCTCTTTGTCAAAATTACGGTGTTGACTGGTCTCAAAATACGGTAGATGGTGGAAAATTACGGCAGACCAGTGTTTGCAGCTAAAATACCCATGCAGTGGGGATGCGTAACGTAAAAAAAAAAAGGTCATTCTTCCAAACAGAAGTAGCAGAATGACCTTTTTTTTTTTTTTTTACGTTGCGCATCCCTGCTCTTCCAAACTGAAGCTACAGAATGACCTTTTTTTTTTTTTTTTTAGTTGCGCATTCCAAACAGAAGCAGCAGAATGACCTTTTTTTTTTTTTTTTTACGTTACGCATATCCCAATGCAATATTGCAGTAATATTTTGCTAAATCAAGTGTTCATTATAGAAATATGGACACGGACGAAATTACGGTAGAATGTGTCACCGTAATAACATGTCTACGGTAGGTGGTAGATCTACAAAAATTACGGTAGATCTACCGTAATTACGGCATGGTTGGAGACACTGGTCATTAATGTCCCAGCTGACGCACACACGTGTATGTTATAGTACTTTGGTTGCACACACTAAATGATACATCGTTTGTGTTACAACGATATAACGTTGTACAGCGTCTTATTTATGCAGCTAGACTAATTAGACTGAGTAGTCGGTGCGCTGCGCAGCCCAGTTTGTGCCATTTCCGAGCGCAAGAAACCTATACGTCTTTCAATAAGCATCGATGGTGATCGTATATTTCATTATTTACGAAATTAAATGCGATGAAATAAAATAGTTATGAATATGGCCTCCCTCACCCACAACTTAGCGGGTATTTTGCCAATGTCAAGTAATAATTATGCTTCTGTTTGACATTGACATAAACTATATCAAAATGACAGTTTTGAAGCAAAACAAGTTGGTGTTAGGTTTCGTTTCGTTTATAATATTATTTTATATTGATGGTGTCATAATAAACTATTGAAAATGCGGCGCAGTCTCGCGCCGAGCCAGATAGGCTCAGGCGAAAATGTCTTCAAAAGCCCACTCTTAGAATCGAAGCAACGGAAAAGACGGGAGTGTGCGAAGATACCTCTCGCTCAAAAATCCGCTTCACAAAGTTTAACTTGTTCAGAGCACGAGAATTTGATTAAACAGATACTGAGTAAGCCTTTCCAAGTGCCTATACCTAACTACGTGTCGTCCTATTGTGGTAAAAGTTTGGGATTGAAGAGGACACAGGTTAGGAGAGCCCTACATGATCCTGACGAGCCGAACGCCTTGGTGTTGTACCGACCACCTTATATTCCTGAGCATGAGAAAATGAAAATGAAGCCTGAAGATATCAAAGTGGCTGTGGTAGTAGATCCAGTCTTGGGTAACGTTCTTCGTCCCCACCAGAGGGAGGGCGTGCAGTTCATGTACGACTGTGTGACTGGTCACCAAATAGAGAACGCGTATGGATGTATAATGGCTGACGAAATGGGTTTAGGCAAGACTCTACAGTGTATTACTTTACTCTGGACACTTTTAAGGCAAGGACCAGAGTGTAAACCAACTATATGTAAAGCTATAATAGTTTGTCCAAGTAGTTTGGTCAAGAATTGGTACAATGAAATTCATAAGTGGCTTGCACAGAGGATAAATGCACTGGCAATGGATGGAGGGTCAAAAGCTGATATCACTTTGAAGTTACAGCAGTTCATGAACACATATTCTACTACCAGGGTTGCCACACCAGTTCTAATAATCTCATATGAAACATTTAGGATTTATTCAAATATACTGCACTCTTCTGAAGTTGGTTTGGTTTTATGTGATGAAGGACATAGACTGAAGAATAGCGAGAATCAAACATATCAAGCACTGATGGGTTTGAAAGCGAAAAAGAGGATATTGATCTCGGGAACACCAATACAGAATGACTTGACAGAATATTTCAGTTTAGTGCACTTTGTTAATGAAGGCATACTTGGTACTGGACAAGAGTTTAAGAAAAGGTATGAAAATCCTATCCTCAGAGGTCAAGATGCATTAGCCACACCACAGGAGAGACAAAAAGCCCAGGAATGTCTGCAAACACTTACATCAATAGTCAACAAATGTATGATACGAAGAACAAGTAGTTTATTAACAAAATACTTACCAGTGAAATTTGAACAAGTCATCTGTGTGAAGATGACACCCCTTCAAACTCAGATATACAAAAACTTCATAAATTCCGATGCTATTCGCAATAAGTTTAGTGGAACAGGAGAAAAGAACACACTAAGTGCATTATCTAGTATAACTAGCCTCAAAAAACTTTGCAATCACCCAGACTTAGTTTATGACAAGATTATAGAAAGATCCGAAGGATTTGAGAAAGCTCATAGTTTGTTACCAAGCAACTATGATGCTAAAGACGTCAAACCAGAGCTGTCTGGCAAACTGATGATCCTGGATTGTATTTTAGCAAACCTGAAGACCAATACTGATGACAAAATTGTTCTTGTATCAAATTACACACAAACATTAGACTTATTTGAGAAGTTATGTAGAAAGAGATCTTATCAGTATGTTAGGCTTGATGGCTCCATGACAATAAAAAAGCGTGCTAAAGTAGTTGAGAGTTTCAACGACAAAGACTCCAAAGAATGGATATTTATGCTCAGTTCCAAAGCGGGAGGCTGCGGCTTAAATTTAATAGGTGCAAATCGTTTAATCATGTTTGACCCGGACTGGAATCCTGCCAATGATGATCAGGCTATGGCGCGAGTTTGGCGCGATGGTCAGAAGAAACCGTGTTACATATACAGGCTTCTAGCAACAGGGACTATTGAGGAAAAAATCTTCCAAAGACAAGCCCACAAAAAAGCATTGAGTGACACGGTGGTTGACCAGAATGAGGAGTCTCTTAGGCACTTCACTTCTGAGGATTTGAAGGATCTGTTTACACTGGAAGAAAATACGTTATCAGATACCCACAGTAAGTTCAGATGTCGTCGATGCGTAAACAATATTCAAATCACATTGCCCCCAGAGAATTCCGATTGCACTTCAGATTTGTCCAATTGGTACCACTGTGCAGATAAGAAGAATTTAGCTGATTTAGTCTTGAAACAATGCTGGGATTTGGCGAAGAGTATTTCTTTCGTGTTCCATCACAGGTCTGCTCAAACTGAAGCACAAAAGACAAGTGAGGAAGAAAAAGAAAATTTGCCGAAAGCTAAAAAGCAGAAGGTTGAAATAGACGAGGATTATTCGGAGCCAGATGATAGTGCTGATGAAGATTATGAGTGATTAAGTACATACTTTTATTTTTTGGTTGTTGAGCTACAAATTATGTTGATGTATTATGTAAATATTTATTTTTTTGTTTTAAGATTAAGAGAATGATTATTGCAAATAAAGTATAGCTATCATTGTTTGTGTATTGATTTAATATCTACACGAATATTAAATGGCAGTCTATTTATTTTAGAAGCAGAAATAAAAAAAGATGTAACAAGAAAATATATTTTCTTAAATAGGTACTTAATATTTGATTCATACATACAATTATACAATAATAAACACTAAACCACCAAGATCAACATAAGTAGAAGAAGTAGCTAATTAACTGGAGCAACTAAGTTTAAGGCCGTAGGACCAGCTCGGGGGTTGTGCTGAATAGCCGCGATTCTCAGCTTCCTCGTTTACTTCGAAAGGATTTCTTAATATTTTCAGTAGAAATCTCACCTGATAAAATAAAAAAGTTGCTGAAATTTGAGTATTATAAACAATTTCAATTGTTTTTCTATACAATTTAGTTCCTCTAATTGCCGCAAATGTTTGAGGTTGTTTCTTTACTCACCTTTTCATAGTCATTTTTCTCAGCATCTAGAATAGCTTCTTGCAATATCCAATTTCTAGGTATGTATACGGGATTTACTTTGACCATGCGCGCGCGCCTCTCTTCTTCCGTCACTGTAAACAAAGTCGGTTACAATTAACACACTAACACTTTGGTTAACAGTTGGAAGGCTATGAGACAGCAGGACACAGAATTTCCACACATCACAGTCCTTTGCCAATTCTATGAAGATATCCGTGCACTTAAAAATAATATTTTTTCAAGTCACTAAAGACAAATATTGATTAAAACAATGATTATTCCTGAATCAGGGCTAAACTATGTACATACCATTTTCTAATCCCAATCTCTCTTGATAGGTCTTCACCCATTTCTCCCAGTGTGAGGCCTCGGCTAGCTTGTTCAGAGACCATTTTGTTTCGAGCACTGATTTATCTGATAACTGTTGTGTGTCCACCTGTGATCAAAACAATAATTATTAAAGTTGAGTCTTAAATAAAGTATGGGCGCAGCTATAGTGGGGCACGATAGAAACAGTTTTTAAGGATGATGAAAATAATTAAAACATGTTCAAATTAAATAAGAAAAAGATATGAAAGAAAGATTTCTTGGAAATTGTAAGAGAAGCTAGGGTATTTATGTCTAGTGCTTGGGTTTCTTTACCCTTGTCCTATCCTGAAGCAAATACTGCCTTAGCTAGGCTTAATAGGTAGGAACACTATTTTAAATGAGCACTTCCTTAATACAATAATATCTTTAAAGGTAACATACCTCAGCTAATTGTCTAAAAGTTCCTGTGAAGTCTGCCATTTTTTGTTGCATTAATTCTAAAAGATCTTTCACCAGCTCCTCGTCGCCATCTTTGATATCATTCAGTCCAAGTTTAAAGAGATAAGTTTGTCTATAATAAGAACCATAATTATATAAGCTTACTAAAATTGCAAAGTATACTCAACTACAATATTAAAATATTCTCCAATATTACCAGTTCTCTAAAACTATTTTGAAAATCCTTAGGAAATAATGAAGAAAATGTTAATAACACTGCTGTACTTACAAGACTTTCTTCTTGATATACTCCTCTAGCGTACTTCTGACTTCTTGAATCTTCTGCTTCTGTTCCTCAGTCAGTATGGGATCTAATGCCTGTGCAAACTTTTCTAAATTCCATAGCATTATCTGCAATAGAATAGACATTTTGTTTGTATACATTTAACTTAAATTTTTCCATAAAATTGCTTTAATCCCCACATTTATAAAAATACTTCATCCCTTTCAGGCATTTTTCAGTTATAAATTAAGTACCTAGTTTGTAACGCAATTGTAAAATTAAATCTTGAGTAAAATTGGCCACTAAACAAAATCGTTTGAATGCTACAAGCATAAGGAGTATAGCAGCAAAGTGTTTCCATGCAAAAATGACCTGAGTGATCCAAGCACAAAAAGTTCGTACTACCGTCCTTTTTTTAACTTACGTCCGGTTGTTGGTTGAACGCGTACCGCCCCCTATCGTCTGAAGTGTTGGGCACATAATGGTGGTAGTAATGGTCTATGAATCCATAAGGTCCGTAGTCTATGGTCAGTCCCATTAAACTCACGTTATCAGTGTTGAGCACGCCGTGGGTGAAACCAAAACCTGCAAATTCGAAAATAAAAAAGATCCTAAAATCCAAAGCAATACAATTTATAGTTTTATGCTATTGAAATAGGTTTTCTATTACCTTGCCAAGTAGCCACCATGTCCAAATTTCTGTGTGCCACCTCCCTGTACCATTGCACGTATATATCTTCGCCATTATCTACTATATCAGGAAAATGATTCTGGAAAATACAAGTTTGTATAATGCCCAACTTGCCTTAAAATCAGATCACTTTCTAAGCGGTGAAGGAAAACGTAGGGGTTTTTCCAGCAAGACCACCTGGACAGATATGAATTCTGACTGACCACAGTTATTCGCTAACTAGTCGAAATTAGTCGTAAAATAACGGAGTTAGTCAGCTCGTGGTTTAAGTTATAGGGGTAGTCCAGTCGCCCAACCAAGTCGGACTTGTTCTGGCTAGAGGTACCGCAAGATCTCAACGACCAAAGCACCTAGAGAAAAACTGTCTGCACACAGAGTTAGTCTTTAATTGATCGCCAAATTGCAATCAGAATTGCTAGCCGTCATGGTGGCCCAGCCGGCAAAAGCCACTCAAGGAAACTTGCATGTCTATAAGTAATAAGTTTTGGGGTCGTGTGAAATCCGCCATCTCATACGAGTCCAGCGAGGGACACTATGGTCTGAATCCGCCTCGCAATGATTATTGCATATATATTATTGATTATTTGGGCGTACTAGTGATGAGGGAAAGTCATTCAGCTCCTGGCATAGCCCGCCGCGACAAAACAAAATATCTAATTTTGAGAAACTTTCACTGCGGTGGTAGAACAGTCGCCATGGAAACGAGAGTCGCAGGTTTAAGCCCTCGCACCTCTGGGATTTCTTGATTCCTCTCTCCGGTCCCTCCCATCGGACTATGAGAGAAGAGAGAGTGCACCTGTGCTTGCGCACACACTTATGCAGTTCAATATCTTCGGCGTGCTGACAAGTCTCCGTTGACATTTACTGTCATGACCGGAATCGGTTAGGTGGACTACCAACTATACGGTCACACACTAAGCAACGCTTGTATTATGGGTACCGTACAATGGAATGAGGGCGAACTCAGTATATAATACTTATATAGATATTAACCATCCATGACTCGGGTACAAACACTCATGCTCATCACACAGTTTGTCCCTACCAAGATATCAACCCGGGACCCTCGGCGCAGAAAGCAGGGTCACTACCAACTGCGCCAATTATGTTGCTAGTTAGTTTATGATGAATAGGTAGGTACACTGTGCTCATTCCAAACATATCATTACTGTTGATTGCGTAACCGGAATTCAGTCAGGAGGTATATTATTATTATTACTACTTACTTTTATAATAAATTCGACTAGCGTCTTCATGGTATGCGGTTCGTTTCTCTTGTGCAGGATCTCGAGTGATCCGATGCGGTACCAGGCGCTGGCGACGCGCAGCACGACCGCGGCGCGCTCCTGCGCCGCCCGGCCGCTGTAGCTCTTATCGCGCCACACCTTGTGCTCATCGCTTACTGGGACACAAAACAATTGGTGTAATTAAATAGCTAATTAATTTACAAAGGAATTTTCCAGAAGAAAAGTGATATCAAGATAGCCTTATTCTAGTTAATAGCCTAATACTTATGTATATAACTATAGTTAAAAACTCAATGGTCGGAAGAAATACTAATTAAATATTTTGTAAAGGTGTGTCTTACCCACCAGAGCGGCAGCCCTAGTGGTAGGTATTCCCAGGAAGTGACACGCCTCGGACGCGATCATCTCCCTGATGGAGGAGCGCAACACCGCGCGCCCATCGCCGAAGCGCGAGTAGGGAGTCTCACCCGAGCCCTTCAGCTGAGGCTGCCAGGATTCGCCTTTGCTGGAGCAGAGACATACCGTTTATAGCTGGACCGAAAACTGTAATCTAAACTAAAGCCTGCTAGAAAGAACACATGGGACTTTAGCTCGCAGGCTGTCAACGGGCATTTCATGTGAATGGGATACACTTGACAGGTGCACGCAGTATTGTTTCACTGTACTGTACTCAGGCATCCTGGCGCGGATACTCGCCTGCTTGAAACCAAACATCTTGCAATCTATAAGCCGTCTACTTAACATGCTTTTTATTTGGCAAAATGAAATACGTATGCGAGTAGCATGCATATTAAATATGCTGGTTTGCATTTGTGGGACAAGCAAGTACCCTGTAAAAACCCAAAACTGACCCAGCCCCTATTTGTCGCCAGTCATGATTTGTAATACAGTGGAATTGACTCCATAATATACCCAAACTTAAACTCAGATATAAATAAAATCAAATGTTTTTTTTTGTCATTATGAAGCATTCTTCAGAAAAAGTGCTATTGTAATTGTAAGTATGTACACTATAAAATAATCACCTGTTGACATATTCCCCAAGGATATGAGCCCTGCCATCGCCCAGTTGATCTGCCCAGAAACCGAATTGATAACCACCATATCTGAAATTATTTAATTAAATTACTTATTTACTACACAAGCATAAATTGGCAAGTTAGGCCCCAGTTACTTAAATTATTATTATTCAAAATTTGGGATATAACTTACCTCCATTTTTTATTACCCACTGCAAAATGTATGTTTTACTACAGTGAATTAATTTGTGAAAAAGTAAAAAAATAAAAACATTTAAAGCATCTAAATCATAGCTGCAGGACCATGTTGTCACCACCATGTGTTCGACAGAGCGAGCAAGAGAGAGAGTGGGGACATAGTTTTCCAAGAACATTAAGTATTTTATTTATTTATTATGGCCTAGTAACAGTTATTACTCCATGAATATGGGCCTTGTGGGGCAATAAATAGATTATAGAACGCTTTTATGTCTGAACAGGAGCTAAACATTATGTATACCTGTGTGAAACAGTCAAGCCACCATTTGGTAGATATTTGCCCGCAACAAAGTCAATGAACTCTTCTGTTTCTGCTACTGCAGGGTCCAGTTCCAAGAGCTCTGTGAGGGCATCATCTGAAGCACACACCAGACGTACATTCCCAATTAGAGGCTCCGTCGGCACCTGTAAAATAGGGTAACTTAATTACCACACACTCTTAGTAAACTAAATTAAATTTTAATGGCTCCAACAATATTTCACTAGTTTACACTACCTTAGAAAACACAGCGTCTTTTACAGCCATTGGCACATTATACTCCGGGTTTTTGTCAATAGGCAGCTCAGCATAATTAGGAGGATCACGGAACTTCCATTCCTTAAAATTATTTGATTTCATTTTGCTTAACACGACTTTTTCTTCGTTGATGAGCGCCGCTAGGACGCAGAAAGCTCTCTTCATTCGAAGCGATAGTTAATTATAATTAATACTATAAAAAAATATCATTCATATCTATATCAACAAAATTATTTGCAAATTCATTGATTGGATATTTTTTGTAATAAATGTTGATTATAAATTGATAATTGACTGCTAGTAGCACTAGCAATATATGATTAATATTCAGTCATATAGATGCTATTTTGCTATGAGATAAAAATATAAGTGACGATGTCATGATGACATTTTTTTTTTTTTAAATAGTGATGCTCCGACTGCTGGTACTTAGCTTACCCGATACATGACTCGATTAAAGTTAGGGCACGGTTACACAATCAAGTAGATCGATAACATGATAATAACTTAGTGTGCCATTTCATGCACCATGTTGCCAAGGAGTTAATAATCTGAGGGTAGTATCCTTGTCACTCTTGTTTATCTTTCTTATCTTATTATACTTATAGTATCGAGAGTTTTAATGCAACGGCTATAAACAACCCTGTATTTAGAATAGTAAATCAAGATAGGACGCAACAGAGGTAGGTGGTACGTGTGCCTGGCAGGAGAAAAGTAGACCAGGCTTACTGGCGGGTATATTTTTAGAGCTGATATCAATGCTGCGTTTTATTTTTTGACTGTTTACCACACATTACTGGAGTAAAATTGAGCAAATTTAGTTGTGGCGGATGATGTGCTTCATTTACATACTTAATTTCCACTAGGATATTATGTTTATGATCATTTTACGTATTCTTGTCTTTTGCAAGAATATTCTACTACAACAATTTTCAACAGACACGATTAATTTACAGACTCATTACCTATCTAAGAAGTAATGGGGATTTTGCTTAGAATAAAAGAAAGTTCTGTCATCAAATTTAAATTATTTCAAGACACATTTAACTAGAGCAGCTAACTTTCAAGGCATATGCCCACTGCGGTGGTTGGGCCGAAAATCCGCGTCTCTCGGCCTCAGGCTGCGTTTCATATGGATTTTTGAACACTTCCAATAAGAA